>OY728148.1:14821250-16315000 GCA_963277665.1 Viscum album
TAAAGTATTCCAATCCCATCTCTTAAATTTTTTTCTCTTGGTATGGTGTTATTAATCAAATCCCACCACTAATCGTCATCTCCCTATGAATGGTAAATGGAAAATGTCACCTTTCTATCTCAGAATAGTGTAGTACTACCACTAAATATAAATTTTTATTATTAATCCACATTAAGTAAAAGGGGGAAACCATAGTTCTAAAAACATTAGCACCACTGCATGATTAAAGAACTCAAAAATTAATTAAACATAAGACTATGATTATTATAATCACGTAATATATATAATTTCCAATGTAGAGTACTAACCAAGATGTTGGTATCCTTTCTGATAAGCTCTTCAAGGTGGGTAACCATTTTATCCATTGCCTGAATGAATTTATATGAGTTGATTTTGCATTGGTCAAATCCTCGAGCTTGGATTTGGACTTTTTTTCTATCCAATCCTCTTGAAATTCCTAGGCAACAATTGGAAACTCATTTCATATATTCTATAAATATCCTCTTTTGATGTATTGACCCGAACAACTTTTTCAAGCATTTCTTCTTTGGAATAAAGGATAGGTTTCAAGCACACCCCTTCTTTTTTTCATCTATTCTTTATTTCCCACTTTGTTCTCCACATTCTCTATTCTGTAATTCTTTGATTTCATTTATTCTACTCTTATTAGCTAACCTAGTTTCCATCTTCTAAGGGAAATGGTAATAGTCTTTTCATACCTTTTATTTTTTCCCCTTGACCACAATACATTTTCTTGAGTCTCGATTTCGTTTATGTCTTTTCTCCTGACTAAGACTATGATGAATTTTTTGATTAATTAATTCCAAGATCTCCACTAAGAATTGACTGTAAGAAACATCATCTAAATCATCCTCTTCTAAATCCAGTTATGGTTCTTGGACATCCATATCATTAAATTGGTTACCTAGCACCACAACTAGGCCTTCTCTGAAGGGACTTTGTATGCACACAGGCTTCGTGTCATGAACCGGATCTGGTCACCACTTATGGAAACAAATACTACCCATGAAAAGGACCTAAGTGATTTCCCTGTCTTTAAGGTCTGGAAAAAGTTCTTGAGTATCCAAAATTAGGTTTGGGAAAAATTTACTTGAGTATGAATGTTTAAAACATTAAAAACAAACAATAATAAAAATATGATATTTTCATGCCAAAAAAGACTTAACAAAACCAGATCTAAATACATAGATTTAAATACAATAAAATATTTAAAATTAAAAATAAATAGGGTAAAAATACATCCACAAAGACTCCACATGACATGGGTTCATCACATCTAAGTCTTCTCCACAACACCACACGTAGGAGGGATCTAACAACTCGAACCGCCATCAGCCAAGGCTTTGCCATTACCAAAGTCAAAAATAACCAATTATAATTACAACCAAGGGGTGTATGATTGGGGTGATCCTAATACCAATAGTATACCACTGGAATATTCCAATCAGTATACAATACAAGGTGAAAATCATACAGTTTTAATATGTTTCGAAAAGTGTTGATAAATTCCAAAAATTGAAATATTCAAGTGAAAATAGTTTTTAAATTAAATAATTCTAATTTTTAACAGAATTAAACATGAACTATGAACTAATATAATGTACACCCAAATACACCATAATAAAATGGTAAATACCACAAATAAGATGTGTACCAATACTGGGAACACCCCTAGGAAACTAGATCGTCTCGGACCGTATGTACATCATACCTTGTTGTAAATTATCCAAGTCACAATCATCTCCTGTGCACGAGACACTAGTAAGAAATATACCCATAACCTGTTGGTCCCCAATAATTATCCAAATAGTTTATTTAGAGTTGTAGTTATACGTTTTCTTAGTGAAATAGTGACAAAACCAATCTGATTCACTAGCCCTACTATTACATATCAACCCACCTTGGTACTCGGGTTTCCCCTTTTTTCTCAAATAATTTCAACAAGAAACACACATTACATTACATATTTAAACACCAATACTAGTCACATATACACAATATAGTATTTATGAACATTTTATAACACATGAAATAGACCACAAAACATTTTGATTTTCAATAGAACAACTTCTCAAAATCTCATATTGTTTTGCACTCAAAAGTACATTAAATCTCCACATTGCACAGTATTTGAATACATACAAGTCAAAAAATCTAAAATTTCATCCAAATAAAATTCAATTAAACCAAAAAATATGTTTTTGGGCATCCCCATATGAACCATGGAGTGATACCTTTATAAAACCTTCATTTTCACACAAACATGGCAGTTAAAAATACATGTGTTTCACAAACACCATTAAAACAAGTATTTCAAGAAACTACCAAAGGAGATAAAAATTAAAAACAATATTTTCTTCCCAAATACACTTCAATAAATCAACTAAGTAATTATAGGGTAGCCTAAAATGAACCAACCATAGATTTCTATGACCCCCCCCCCAATTTTGCATAATAGTGGAACCTAAAATTAAATTGAATTACAAACACTAATTAAATTATTTTATTCTTCAATAGTAAATGGATATAAACATGGAAATACATTAAAAACAACATCTTATTACACAAGGATTTCATACACACTGGAATCACTATGCAAAATATTCAAAAACCTTTAATCATTGTGTGAAAGTTCAACCGCAACACCTTCGCACCACAAAAGAGTTAAAATAGACCTAAAACCATAATTTCAGACCTTTAAACACAATATCTAAACCTTTAATTTTAAACCCTACTTTTTGGAAATTATAAACATCAATAATAAGGGAAGAAACCCTAAGATAATGGGAGCATGAAGGAAACCCACTTGAGGGATCTTGAAGAAATATAACTCAATACACTAGTATCTAAAACTAAAAATAGCCAAAAATGATATTGGGGTTTGAAAAAGGATGAGGAGGTCATGTTTTAACTTGAATGTGGGTAATAGAGTGAGAAATGAAGGTGTTATAAAGGAAACAAAATACCTCTTCAAATCTGGACGATTTGAGAATTCTTCCGAATATCAACTGTAATCTGTGAAGGAAATGATCTCCAAATAGGGATAAGAGAATCTGGGGTCTTTCCTAGGGATTTTGGCTTCTATTGGGAGGTGGAATCACCAAACAAGAGTAAAAAAATTTTATGTTATTCAATAAACAATATATTTTTTTAAAACTAGAAATCGGCTTCCGAGTTGGCCCAATTCCTTAATTAAAAACTCTTATCCCCCATGGTTGTGGATTTATAAAGGGTCCAAATTAATATGGTGGTCATAATAGGTTAGGGTAGGATATTTTAGAAGTTTAATGAGTGAATAATATTGAAAACTGAAAGAGTTATAATGGAATCAAAATTGGGTTTTAAATCAGGAAATGAGCTCACGGTTTGGCCCAAATCATAAAAAATCACCCATTCCACTAAAAATGGATATGAAACAAACAGAACAAATAAATAATGGAAATTATATGAAAAATACCTATAAAATATTTTATTCATGTGAAAATTACCCTCACCATGAAAGTCTTTCCGCTCTTCAAAGTTAACCTGAAGCATGATTGGAAAACAAGAATGGGTATTATTCCTCAACCCATGACTTATGTTCCCATGTCTCATGTGTATCACTAAAATTCTATCAACAAACCTGAACTAGTGGAATAGACTTTCCATGAAGCACCTTCTATTGGAAGTTCACTATTTTTAGTGGATGCTCCAAAATTGACAAGTCAGGCTCAACCTCCAGTTCATTCCAACTCATCACATGGGATAGATCTGAGTTGTATTTATTTAACTGGGAGACATGGAAGAAATATTGTATAGATGTGAACTAGGAAGGTAAATACAAATTTTATGTCGTAGTTCCAATACTCTAGGTGATCACAAAAAATTTTACATATTGTGACATCTTCTTCCATTACTTTCCCAATCGATGATAGCACAGACGAGGTGCCAGTTTCAGGAATACCTTACCACCCATATAAAATACCATGTATCGATGCCTCTGGGCAGCATAAAATAAATGGTGACTCTGAGATGCCAATAAACATTTCTAGATCAATTATACCTTCTAAGAATTCTCAAGCTCCAGACTTTGCCACATTAGTGAGATCTCACCTACCTTAGCCCAAAACAAGGGGGCCGAAAAGGATGAAAATTGAGCACCTAAAAACGATCCATTCAAATTGAGTATTGGTAAATTTTATTTTAATAAAATTAAACCAATCCCAAATGGATATCCCAAGAACCTCCTAAGTCCAGGACAAATTCATGGAGCATGTCATCCAAAATCTGATTCACCCGCTCTGTCTGACCATCCTTCTGAGGGGTGGTATGTCGTGCTCATCATAATCAAAGATCCTATGGATATCTGAAGTCCTTCCTTGATCTAAGATGTTAAGAAGGGTCTCTATTTGAGACAAATGATGATGGTATTCCATGGACTCTCACCACCTCCTAAAGATACAAATGACCCAACTCATCCACTTATGTTATAACTCTGATCGGAATGAAGTGGGATGATTTTGTCAGATGATCAATCACTACCCAAATGGAATTCATACCCTAAGGTGTATGAGGAAATCCAATAATGAGGTCCATGGAAACCTCATACCACTTATAGGTAGGAATGGGTTATGGATGGAGAAAACAGAAGGGCCTCTTATGCTATTCTTTCACCTGTTGGCATGTGTAGCATCTCGACACGAATTATGCAATGTCTCATCATGTACCTAGCCAACAGAACTATCGTCTCACATCATAATACATATTGGTGGCACTGAGATGGAAAACTCAATTACACTGGCGGATATCCTCCATCACCACCTTTTTTAGAGATAACACCACTACTAAATGGCCCTTTAATCTCAAGATACCATTGGGAGATGACAATCAGTCAAACGATATATCCCCCCATAAAGAAATTTCCTCGATCACTAAAAAAGATCATCACTAGGTTGTTGCAGCTGAATAAAATCCAAGAGGGAAGGTGTCAAATGAAGTCATTCCAAGAACACAACACCACTGTGCTCCCTATTCTCCACACGCATCTGAGCAAAGTGATGCATCAAGGTCAACTCATCACTGGACTTCTTCAAAACCTACACCATAAATCTTCTACTCAATGCATCAACCACCACAATACCATTTCCTAGTGCAGAGATAATGCCAATGTCGAGCCCCTACAAGTACATGATCCAAAGATGCTGCCTCAAGTTGAGTTCCTTCTACGAGAAGATATATGTCACATTTTTGTGATCTGAGTGGACCAATAACTTATCCCCAAAAAGTTAGTGATGCCAAGTATTCAAATCACATGTTACCACTTCCAAATCCAAGTCGTGGGTTAGGCAATTATTTTCATGTGGTCATAGTTGGTTAGAGCCATATTCCACTATGTGATCATCCTACATAATCATAAAACCAAGACCCATACCTAAAGCATCACATGGACCACATACCCCTTCTCGGCCTTAGGAAAAATTATCATGGGGGTGGTAGTCAACCATTTCATCATCACCTCAAATTATGCATAAAATTCTCGGACCCATATAAACTTCACCCCTTTTCGGGTGAGTGCGGTCATCAGGGAAGCAAGCTGAGACAAATCCTAGATGAATCACCTTTAAAAATTAGCCAGTCCAAGGAAACTCTCCTGATCTCAAGCACATTATTCATATTCTCACATGACATGACCCCACTAATCTTTTCGGGGTCCACTTATTCACCCGATTCTTAGATCACAAGCCACAAGAATTTCACATCCCTAGCCATGGAAGTGTAGTTAGACAACATTTAATAACGGTGGTGATCCCTCAATGTTCCCAAAATGATCTAGATGTGATGTTTTTGCTCCTCCTCAGAGCAAGAGTACACAAGAATATCATCCAAAAACACCACAATGAACGAATTGTGATATTGATGGAACAACCTATTCATAAGTCCTATAATGACCTCTAGAGAATTGGTAAATCCGATGGGTATGACCAAGAAATCAATGTGGGCGTACCTTCTCCGGAAGGCTGTCTTTTAGATATCTGCATCTTTCACCATGATTTGGTGGTATCTCGAAAGAATGTTTGTTTTTTAGAACCACTTTTACCACTTTAACAGATCAAAAAAATCATCTATTATATTAAAAGGGTATTTGTTCTTAATTTCTACCATATTCATCTTCTGGTAGTCAATGCACAAAAGGATGGATCAGTTAGCCTTTTTCACCAACAACACTGGTACGACCCATGGAGAGATTCTCGGGTGAATGAATACATTGGATTTAAGGACATCCAAATGTATCTTTATTTACCTTATCGTGGTAGGAGGCCATGAGATATGAGGGAAAAGATATCGGTTTTTGTCTTGGATCCATAAAAATCAAAAACTCCACATCCTTTTTTAAGGGGAAAACCAAAAAATCATCTGGTATTACCTCCAGAAACTCAATCACTACGTGCGGTAGTTAAAATTAAATAGAAATACCATAGTTCTATAGCATTATTGAGGATAACTAAAAGATATGACTTCCCAACATTTGGAGAGGAAGTCCTATGTGACCTGATCAAGGATCTCGTTCTCTACGACAAAACCTGACAACTCCCATCAGGTGTTGTAAAACTCACTCACCTCCTGGAGCAATCAATGTGTTCTTGGAAGTATACTAAAAAATCCATGTCGAGTATTTTTTCAAAATTATCCATACCTAAGACCAAGAGGTCACATTACATCTCAATTCCTGAGATGGAGAGTTCACATGACGAGAACCAGAGACCATGATCCTTCTTCTTTCCCAATGGTTCCACCATCTCCATTGCAAAAGACAATATCTCGATTGGTAAATTCAGCGTGTTCACACAACCTCATAATTCTTGTGTCTTAACTTCCTTGAAATTCAATTAATTTTACTTACTAGGACAAATTTCATCATCCCTAACATGAGCTGGAATTGTAGCTGGTCCATTCCCTAGTGTGTGGATAGCCCACACCACACCCACTACTATCCTCTGATCAAATAGTGGGGGATGAGTCTCTCCTGCTTCCTCCCATGGGTTATTGGGAGATTTCTAGGTAGTTATGTTGTGACAAAAAGGCAACAATCACAAGGGAAAAAATAAATAAAAATGTTCTTTAAAATTCCATCAATATCATCAAATATAATAAAGCCAAAAGGATTACAACAATAAAATAAACCACTACTCTACCCCTGCCAAATGTCCATATGTATTCTGTAGCCTACACATCTCACCTATAAGTGAAGTCAAACAAACTATTCCAATGTCCCCTGGTGAATGAAGGTCCTCGACAAGAGGTGCAGTCCAGGTACCCTAATCGTGACCAAAACCACGAGCCTTGACTGTCCTAGCTCATGTCTATCCCAAATCATCCCAAAATATAATTATAACCCAAAAACATCGGCCACATCTGATACCATATTTCCATCAACCAAATCTAGTCTCCACTAATACCGACACCAAATCCTTCGCATGATAAGGCCAAAAGGGTTTTTCCTTTCCCCACAGCCTCTCAAAAGTGCCTGAGTCAAAATAAATTGGATTTGGGAATGATTTACCTGAGTATGAAATCATAAAACATTAAAAACAATCAATAATAAGAATATGATATTTTCTATCCATACAAGCCGTAAAAAACCAGATCCAAATACATTGATTTTAATACAGTAGTAGAGGTCCAAATAAAAGCAACGATAGAAAAAATACACCCACAAAGACTCTACATGACAAGGGGACTTCAACCCCGAGTCGTCTCCAATACACCGCACCGTAGGAGGGGTCTAACAACCCGAACCGCCTTCACCTGAGGTTTTTCATTTACATGAGTCAAACACAACAAAGTATAATTAAAACCAAGGTTTGTAATTAGTGTTTGAGCCTAATCCCAAAAATATAACAACCATATATTCTTAATATTATGCAATAAAAGGTGAAAAATCATGTTGTTTTAATATGTAAAGAAAAGTGGTCATAAATTCCAAGAAATGTAACTTTCAATTGAAAATATTTTGAAAACTAAAAATTTCAGAATGTTAACACAATTAAACTTGAAATGTGATCTAATATAATGTACCTCAAAACTCACACTAATACAGTGGTAAATACCATAAAAAATATGGGCACCAAAACCAAGAACACCCCTAGGAAACTAGATATTCTCGGGCCCAATATACCTCATACCTCGGTGTAAAGTATCCAAGTCACAATTGTTTCACATGTATGAGCCACTAATAGGGAAAATACGGATATCCAATTGGTCCCCAAACAGAATACACATAGTTTAGTTAGATATTTTGTCATCTTTTTGCTTAGTGAAACAGAGAGAAAACCCATCTGGTTCACTAGCCATACTAGAACATATCAGCCCACTTAGGTACCCGGGATTCCATTTTGTGATCAAATAATTTTAGTAAGAAAAACACAATACATTTCATATAAAAACAACACTAATAGTCACATATAAACAATAATTTATCTATACACATTTGATACCACTTAAAACACACAACAAAACATTTTGATTTTCAATATAATAACCTCTCAAAATCTCGCATAGTTTTGCACCTAAAAATCCTTAAAATCCCACCATTTCAACATATTTTTATACTTACAAGTTACCAAAACTGAAATGGAAGCCCAATAAAATTCAAGGAAACCAAAAAAACATTTTTTTGGAAGCCCTATATGAACCATGAAGTGATATCCTTATAAAACCTCAATTTTCACACAAACATGACACTTCAAAATTCATGTGTTTCACAAACAACAATCCAACAAGTTTTCAAAGAAACTAAAAATCATGATAAACATTTGAAAAATAATTTTCATCTATAATAAACTTCAGTAAAATCAAATAATTAATTATAGGGTATTACCAAATGAACCAATATGAAATTTCTCTGAAAAACCCCCCAAGTTCACATAAAAATGGAACCTGAAATTCATTTGCATTAAAAACACCAATAAAACAAATTTTTCAGAAATAATCAAATGATATAAACATGAAAATACTATAAACATTGCATGATAAGTCACAAAGATTTCATACACTATGTAGTCACCTACCAAAAGTGTAAAAAACCACAAATATTTGTGTGAAAGGTCAACTGCACCACCTCCTCTCCACAAAGGAGGTAAAATAGTCCTAAAACTAGCATTTCATACCCTGAAACACAATATCAAACCCTAGTCTCTAAACCCTACATTTTGGACACTAGTGAAATAAAAAATAATGGATGAAACCCAAAGAGAATGGGAACAAGAAGGGATGAAACACACTTACTTGAAAGTTCATAATAAAACCTCAAACAATACACCAGTATCTGAAATTCCAAATAGCCAAAAAGGAATGATACATTCAAAAATTGATGTGGAGGTCATCTAGAAACTATAATTGAGTAAAAAGAGTTAGGAATAAAAGATATGTGAAGGAAACAAATTATCTCATCAAATCTCGATGATTTGAGAATACATGAGAAAATTTTCCCTAATATGGTATGGAAATGAGCTCTAAAGAGGGATAACAGATGTTTTGGTCACTTTTATGTATGTTTTAGTTGAGTTGGAGTTAGAATAATTGAAAAATAGTAAAAAATGCATATGTAATTAAATAAACAATTTTTTTTTAAAACAGGAAATGGGTTTCCGGGTTGGCCTAATTGCTTAAATGAAAACCCAAATCTACCATGATTTTAGATTCATATAGTGTCCAAATTAGTATGGTGGTGTTGATATGTTATGGGAAGACAATTTTATGTGGAATGGGTGAAAAATATTAAAAAAATGATGATTTATAAATTAAATGAAAAGTGGTATTTAAATCTAGAAATGGGATCACGGTTTGGCCGAAATCAAGAAAACTAACTCATTCCTTCAAAAATGCATGAGAAACACCCAAAACAAAGCATGAATGGAAATCCAATGAATAATAACATTAAAATAATTCATTCCTGTGATACTTCACAATTTCTACCTTAACCTAAAAGGTTTTATCATTACTTAAAATTAAATCCTTCAATTGGGATGGAGGGTGTGAGGTGAGAGTGTTTGGGTCTAAGGGAACCAAGACAGTCATAACATTCAGCCTCCCATTTCCAATTTTTGATACTACAGCTAACTCCTCATTAATTTTTTGTTCAGATTACTTGGCCTCCAAACTAATTACAACCCCAGTGGAAATAAATCTAGATGTCCCCCTGATGATTAAGGCCTTTCCCTTTTTCCATGGAGGCACACTTGCTAGGATAAGACCGAAAAAAATAGCTGTCTAGTGGGTTCTGCCTCTTTAGAATCTAGATATTAAAATTGATTAAAGATAACTAGGTCCTAATTCAAATGAGTAAACACCTAATCCACTAAGGGATTTCACTCATCCTAAAAGCCTTGCACATGATAGAAGGAGATGGAATGGTTTTCCACTCGTTCTCCCCCATTGTAGATGCAATTGTAGCGCCTTAGCTTCACGGGCCAAAAAAGTTATCTCCATTCCCTGATTTATTAACATTTATTTCATTGAAAACTTGGACCATGAAAACCTTCTTATGATGGGGAGTATCAGTCCGAGATTAGATAGGATAATAATAATGACATTTGGAACCAGAATGGCCAAAATAACAACAAATAGAAAAGAAGGAGATCCATGAATCATAGCATATCGTCTGGTTCTAGTAGAGCTCTCCCTCAATCTAAATAGTGATGGATTATAGTGTGAAATTTTATATATAAACATCAACACATATCCTTGGTGTAATAGGATGTAAAATGACACTGGAGTGTGAGTCAGAACATAGATAGTAGCCTAACAAATGATTTATCAACCAGAGGATTGACGGGTTCTGGAATTGAAAAAGAACTCTCGGTAGGTAAATCCAGAGTTCTGTGGTTTGAGGGTCTCACCTCAGGTGAAAATAGAAGGTCTACTGGAAGAGGCCGAACCTAACTCCTCCAACATGGCACAAAATAAAGGCCAATGCAGCCATAAAGACTTATTCATTTGAGAAACAGATTTAAATGTGTGTCGCATCTAGCTGTCCAATGATAGATCGATCATGATAATTCCAAGTTGAAAAGACAAACTAGCTGAACACATTAAAAGAGGGAATATTACATTGTAATTGTGCTACCAAGGTGAGATAAAGCAAAGCTGAAGTATCTTTGATCGACAGGGTGAAATCAGAATCCATAGAACTCTATTTGAGAAGGATTAGACCTTAGGGATTATTTTTATTAGAGGGAACTGAGGGAGGGAGGAAAGATCTGTGAAATAGGTGAAAGAGGGAAAACCAGAAGGGAGTAAGCGTGAATGAGAAACTAAATCTCTCCTCCACAGCTAAAGTGGGTTGAGGAGGGGAGGCTATGATGTGTCCATGTCCAACTCCATTAGTGGAGAGGAAAATAGTATGGGCACCATATTTTTATTTGAGATAGATTTAGGATAGTGTTGCAAAAAAAATAACTTCCCAATGGAGTTGACCCACTGTTCCAAAACTACTGGATTGTAAGATCCACTAAACATTGGTGGTCGTTCTGTGTAAAACAATCAAAAAAAAATTTATCCCTCTTTGGTAAAATAGGACGTTACCCATTATTCTGTTTATTGTTCATAACCTGAGAGATTTGTGTAATAATATCTATGTTGTTTTGAACTCCACCTCCTAAATAATTGGGTATGTAATTTGGGAATCGCTGCATCGTCTCTCTCATGGGTTGTTAGCTTAGTTTCTACTAGTTACCACTATTTTCGAAAATAGAAATTGTTAGAAAAAACATATTTCATAGAGTCAGGAATAAATAACTTATTCATGAACAATTTTCCCCAAATTCATATTTTATGGGATCCTTTGTAAAGATTCTTGTGTTAACATTTTTACATAGTCTAATACTGGAGTTTTTCTCTAGGTTTCACTAATCCTAATATACAATTTATTGAAACCTTGGCTATGATACCAACTATAGTGGTCCTTAATTTTGATACATTACTATTACATCATTATAAATATAATCAAAATAATAGTTTTACGCCATGAGGATCCATATTATTAACTCATGAGATTCATCACATTACCCTATGCATTAGAGCACTGTATAATTTCGAGCACACCTGGCATAGTTAATCATTCATATTACGCAATATAATTCTGGGTACATCCATCACATCATTAAATTTTCATTATTATGCATGCCACATAGAACATGTGAACATAATTAACCATGAAAGGGAATGGGTTTTAAATTATAAGATCAAATTCATAAACATTGTCTACCCAAAACCAATAGGGAATAACATAATTGATTCATGAATTATCAACTTCGAGTGAGAAGAAAAAAGTATGTTCTGAAAAGAAGAATCATTTTAGGAAAAAGTATGTTTGAAATAAACTCCATTGGAAAAAATTTATATCCCATAAAAGAAAACAAAATGTTAGAAATTTGATTTGTAAGGACTAACCATATCAAAAATGGAGTGAATGAATGAGACCCTAAAGAAAAAAAGTTGTGTTTGAAAATTTCCTCTTACCTTGTATCCAAATGATTTCATCACATTAATGTCTTTTATAATGACATTGTTTTCATTAATTAGATATTAAAGAAACATTTATACATTAATATGGTTTAATATAGTTTCATTACGTTCTTTATGGGCCTTTGGATGAGTAATTGAGCTTAAATTCATTGTTCAGGAATGTTTGTTTTTATAATTTTCCTGTACAGTTCACTTGTATTGATGACTGAAAGATCATGTATAAAATGGATAAACATCCAGATCTAATATTACATTTTATTAATGATATGAAATGATTTTATATGATGTTTTATTGAGTTTTGTTATATAAAAAGTTGATGAATTACTAGTTAAAATTTAAGGATGATTGTTTTAGGTTAATTTGGGTTGTTTTTGGATCACAACAAACATGTTTTCTTTTATCATTTAGTTATATGTAAATAAGATATTTCTAGAACATTAAATATGACGTAATACTAACTATATAATATCTTTAAACCAAAAAAATTGTTTTAATGACATGACTTAAAGGTGGTAAAGGAAAAATTAAAACATGTTTTTCTTTAAGATGATAAATTAACACCTCACAAACAATGTTTTCTATTCCAAAATAAAAAGAAGTGGGGTTTGGTGTTTGAGAATATATTCTTCCATTAGTATCATAAAATCCTAGCATATGTGATATACTAGAGCTACCATAACATGTGGATGAGGATTGGAGGGGAGTGATTATGAAAATAACATGAAATTGAAAGGAAATTAAAGGAAAAGGGAGAGGGGGAATTACCTCTTTAATGATCCTCTTGAGATACTCCTTGAGAAACATAGGCTTGGCCTTTGGTTAAGACCAAAAGCTCTTGGAAATTGGGGTGGGGCTAGGAATTATTTTTTTTTAGAATTTAGACCATTCTTGAAGCATGATAGGTGTGAGGAAATGAGGGTGTGAATGGTGATATTTATAGTGGAGGGGAAATGGTTTCTCTTAATATTTTAATAATTATTTTATTAAAATAAACCATGATAAAAAAGAGTAATTATTCTAGGACTAATAATAGTAATTTGGGATTTTTAGTTATGTATTTTGGTTCATACAACACGTGTGATGTTAGGAATAGTGGATTTAGACTATAAGATATTTATACAGTAAATTAATATATTTTATTATTGATAAAAAATCAAGTGTTTCTGGAAAATCCAAAAAAATTAACGGAAACAATTTTTTGATGTGTAAAATCATAGAAGGAGTTCCAGTTTTTAAATGAAAAATTAATACTATTAATTTTATTTTTAATTAAAATCACCATGTACATGAAAAATACAGTTTTTACAATTGAAACTGATTTTATTATGCTTTAAAAATTGTATAAAGTCTTAAAAAATTATATTAATTCTATAATACATAGAATTGTTAATTTAAATACCTATATTATGAAAATACATATAATTTTAAAATTATTAATTAACTATAATTAATTTTTTATTACTTACAAAAATACTAATACATATAATGTGGTCAAATGGTCTTTTATTAGATGCTTAAATATTATTTCATCATTCTTGGGTAAGGTTACTATTATTTGAGATGATTTAATATTAATAAGGGTTATACTATTATTCATAAGGGTGGGTTAATATTCAACAAAAATTATGTTTTCTCTATTGGACTCAAAAAATCATTATGATCGCAACCGTGTATGCCCAATTTCAAAATTTGAAACATATAAGTAACATAATTATGTTTAATGGTCAAATTTTATTTAGTATCATTATATTTCCTTTATATTCCAAATGTTATTATAATATAAGGAATTATTATAATAAGGGAATTCTATTTATTAATCATGGTGTCGTTAATGTTTACATTGATTTTTTTAGTTTCAAATTTTAGGTAGTGTTTTATTTAGGAATTATCCAATCCTCATTGAATGATGTTTGTTGTTTTGGTTATATGGTCTAGACTATAGAAATGTTTTGATAGTTAATTCATACTTGGTATGAAAATTCTGTATATACAAGGGAAAATGTTGATGTAGTTTTCTTTCTAGTTGTTTCATGGTTACAACATGGATGTGTTTAAATTCGAATGGAATTCTATGGTATTGGTTTTTAAAAGTCCATATGTATAGTATATGATCATTATTATGGAGTAGTGTATTCCCTAATCAATGAATATTAATTATTTTGTTCTACTGAGTTTTTGGGGATCTTGGGTTATGGTGACCTACTTGTGGGGTCCTTCAAGATGATTGAGGATCATGGGTTTCATTATTGGTTTTAGTGAACATGATTTTTGGTTTACATTTTATGGTGTTTTTTTAAATTTCCTTTAATGTTTTGGGAATGTGGTTTCTTGATGTAATTCCCTTATATTTTAAAGAAAGATTTTTTTCCACCATTTAATATAAATTTTAAATATTGGGGAGATTGATGCTCAATCTCCACTTCATTAGGTATTCCCATTGAGAATTTTCTGATTATTTATTGATATATTCATCTTTAGGATTCACAATTTTTTTTAAGATATCTCATTTTATAGTATTTTTCTTTTAATTCATTCCCATTATACTTTTACATTATCCTGGGTCATTCATGTGGATTAATGTGTCTGGGTGTGCTGATTTTTAACACCAAAAATGTCATTAGTGTTTTGATTTTTTATCATTTTATGAGTTTGAATGGTTGTTTTATTATTCTAAATAGTTTCTGTATGAAACATAGAAATATAGTATTTTTTCATCTAAATAAA
Source organism: Viscum album (assembly GCA_963277665.1). NCBI lineage: Eukaryota > Viridiplantae > Streptophyta > Magnoliopsida > Santalales > Viscaceae > Viscum > Viscum album. The sequence continues at coordinate 14,836,501 of OY728148.1, forward strand.
TACAAGTAAAACATTTTAATAGAAATTTTTTTGTTAACTAATTTGATGGATGTTCTAGTTTATTTTTCTATATGCATGGTTTCTATTACCTATGGAAAAATATTAAAAAAATATATGGGAGTCATAGGGGAAACAACTTCGGATGTTTTGGGAGTCTAGTGGTTAGTTCTTAATAGGTTTATAGTTTATTATATCATGAATCAGTCATAAATTTTTTCTCTACATTTTTTCATTTATTTTTATAATATTTGGATCATGGTTAGTGAAACAATGGAAATCCTAGGAGAAACTATATTGTGGGATGTTTGGTATGGAATTACCCAATACATGGTTGGAGCATAGTTTATAAAATAATATTTCCAAACTATGAGAGACTTATGGGTTCATTAAAAAATAATTCTCTATTTTTTTACATAATATTTTTTAGTCATAAATGACATATTCACTCCTCATCTTAGTAAAATTGTTGAGAATCACACCCTTTGGGTGCCTCCTCTTCCATTCCATTATTTACTGGTTTCTACCTTAAAGTCAATTGTATTATTCCTTTATAAGTCCCTCCAAGATTCTCTATATCTTTTATTCCATATTTTCCATTTTATTTATATTCTCTTATTAACCTAAATCTATGTGTGGGATGATTTTATGGTTGTTTTGGGTTTTGATCATGGAACTTCACAAATGTAGTTATTATATAGGGCATGTATTTGCTTGGGGGGTGTGTCTACTATCATAAGAAATAACATCCTGCACTATGACTTTTTTACCATGGTTAGTGTTTCATTATCATAAATTTATATTATATGACATTATATTATTATTATTTCTATAGTTAAATATTATCAATTTTATTCTTATATGACTGTCATTTTGGGAAAATGTGTTTTACAAATGATATTATCATATATAATGGAATAAATTTTTATCTCTAAATGTATTTGATAATGTCCAATTAAATTTTAAATAATACTTTTGGTATTAGAAAAAGGTGAATTAATCATCATGAGGTGTTTTACTTCTATAATTAGTTGCAAATTAATTTCATATTAAATGATTAGGTTTTTTTGAAATTGTCTTAAATCATTTAGAAGGTTTTTTGGTTTAAAAATCTTGTATTATACCATGTGAACTATAACTTACAATTTTTATCTAATAAAATAATTTTTTATTTTATTTAAATTTTGGGTTGGGGTAGTGAGTTCCCATACAAGTTAAAAAGTTTTTTCTGAAAAAATTCAAATAAAAGGAATAAAGATACTTGTTTTTTAAATAATTAAATGAATTTTTATTAAAAAAATTATGTGTTTTAATGAAATGGATTATTTTACATTTAATTAAAAAGGAATTTTCAAAAAAAATGTGATACCATATTAATCCCATTTGATTTGTTTGTATTCATTTTTGTGTTCTGATCCCATTATGGAATGTTTTCATTGATTTATTTTTACATTGTATTTTTTGGATGTATATATTGATTATTTTTCTCATTTTTTGAGGTAATGGATGAGTTAAATTAAAAAATCATTAAGTTGAAGAATATTTTATTTGATTGCCTCTATTTTGAATAATTCTGGGTTTCCAAGGTAGATAGTATGTCAATTTTGTATGGGAAAAATATTTTTTTATAGTGAATTAACAAGGGATGTGTTACCTAGAAACATTGATATATTTATTCTAGAAGTAGTGTCATTCCCTTATGCTGAAAATTTATTTTTATACCATATTTTTGGTTTAGTAATCAAATTGTTGTTGTAATCGATCATCCCTTGGATGAAGGCCTTCTAGTGAAAACACAATCATTTACATTATAGATTATATAATTCCAATGAAATTATCTTTCATTAACTTAGTAAGACTTCTAAATATTTTGATAGGTGCAATAGTGTCGTCATAGACTCCTTTTCACCATTTTAGGTCCTTTTTTACTAGATCATATTGAAGACATGCATGATATAGTGATTCTATTTAGTTTTGTTTGATGATTTTATCGTTGTTATTTTATTATATCCACTGTTATTTATATTATAATTTTAATATTAATTATTATCATTTGTTTACCCTCATTTTATAAATTGACATTTTGGTGCCAAAATATGTGAATTATTCCTTATCAATTGGGTATTTTCAAATTATTTTGAACATATATTATAAAAGGATTTTATTGAAGGAGAAACAGAAATCCCGACATTAATGTTTTTTTATAATGTTCTTAAAATATGATTTTATAGTGTTTAAATATAAAAAAGGATTTAATGGTTTGTTTTTAAAACTATATGTGTGTGTAGATTTGGTAAAACTATATCTAGGTCAGTTTTCTTAGTATTAGTAATGTTGGCATTCAATCATGTCTTAGAAAACCAATTAATTTTTTTGAAACATATTTCATTTTTGGAATTGTATAATTCTATATATGGTTTTAGTATTATGGTTTTAATGTGGGACATTGAAATTATGTATTAGTGATGTGGTTTTGTCCAGGGGAAAGTATTTTCTGCGTGATTGATTTCATTTAATAAAAAATAAGTGAAATTATTTTTTATCATTTTAATATTTTTTTTGTTTCATTTTTAATTCATAATAGAATATCATTATTTTTTTCAATATTGTTAAAAACTATCATTTTAAATATCTAATAGAAACCATATTTCAATGATTCAGTTGGTTGTAGTGATATATATGGATTTTATCTCACACCTATATTTATAGGTTCATCAAAATTACAGTAACATCATTTCATTGGACTTTATTGGATAGTTGTGTGGTTAAATAGTGATTGTGAGTCACATGGTGGATCATTGGATATGCTCTAGGGATTTTAATTTAGTTTATTTCTTTTCACCCATTTTAATTTATTCATTAGATTATGTGTATTAGTTTCTTATGTTTATTTATTTATGTATAAATTTTATCCTCTTTAGATATTTAGTTTTTTTATCTCAAGATTCTTAATTATATAATTTTTTATAATCCTTATTAATTATTTATATATTTGTTGTAATTTCTCCCATGGATATTTCCGTGATTATCATTCACTAGTTTCGACCCCCTATGGATTGATAATGCACTTCAGTTCTTGTGAAGGATATGGTCAAGAGTTGGATTATATGGTACCCTAAGCCAGTTTATTATAATGATTATAGAGATAAACTTTACTTAATATTTTCTATTTTTCTACCCCTAGAAAAATTTATCCCATAACGGAATCTATTTTTTTTCATGTAGGGATGCATTTATTCGAACAGGGAACTATATTATTTATCAAAAAAATTATTTCTATTATACATAAAAATATCCAAAGGGTTGGAACATAATATTCCTCGTCCTCATTTCCAAAAATAACTAACCCTTCCTTATATACCATCTACACTGACCCATACTTTACATAAATATATATTACATCTCATCAAATTAATATTTATTAAATATTAATATTAGACCAGAACAAAATTAATGGTTTATTATATTTGTAAACTCTTAAGACAAACTATAGGTACATAAAGATCTAAATCATTTCTAATTTAGTGCTTCAAATTGGAAAGCCTTCTTTCGGAAAACATAAATAAATTTTTTTTTCATAACATGTAGTGTGGAAACATAACAAAGGGAGATCACATATTCCATATATGGGTTAATATAAGAGATATTCATTTGTGGTAATGATTAATCATATAAAAATCACTGATTAATGATAATAATATAATTTATTGCAATAATAATTCGCAATCAGTCAAATATACTAAATATCGAAACATTGTCGACTATTTTTTGTGACAATATAAATAAGACCTAAGAGAGATGAATAATTCATTATTAATCATGTTCCATGGACTAAAAACATATGAATAAGGAATACTATTTTGGTGTACACATAATAATTAAAAATAATTTCCTTATTCATGGATCATTTATGACACAATCATATTGAATTATATTCATTAACTAGTTCGTATTTCCTTAGGCATGGTTCACTTTGAAGACAACCTTTTTGGAAAATGTACCTCATTGAAATGGGTTCACTCCAAATTTCAATTCTTATTCTTTTTTGATATATCCAACATTTCCCAATACATTGGATGGATATACGGATTCAGTACTAGGTATCACAAAATAAAAAATGTACATATGTTTTATATAAGATATTTATTCATTCAAAATATCATTATATCATATCCTTTGGATAGTACATGAGTTTCATAAGAAATACATCTTCATAATCAAAGAATATTCTAGGAAATTATAAATATGGAATTTTTGGGTCATAGACCTTGTATATAATAATTATTCTCAATGGATGTTATTATAGTTAAAAGGTACCATTGAAATATTTATAGGGCATTTTCTGTGAAAAATATCCATTTCATTGTGAAATAAATTATATAATATTAAAAAAAATATTATAATAAAATATTCAATGGAGGAAAAAATATATCTAAAGGGTATTTTACCTTTATAGAATCATTTTTATATAATTAATATCATATTTTCATATTAATTCTCCCCTTGATACTAGATAAGAAATCCAATATTGATAAAAAACACATTCACTTCATTGAGATGGTAGTCCAATCCAAAGAATTAGTGATCTTAAAATTACTAATTAGTAAAAATTTAAAAAATTATATAATATGTTCAAGTTATATGAGTATACTTATTTAATAAATATAATATATAAATTTATATATATCATTATAAGAACCCATGATTAACGGTGATGGGAAATGAATCTTATCTTTACATCATGCCCATAGTCCCCACGTATTCATGTGAAATAAAATATTTACCTATTTATGAATAATGGATGAAAAATGTTGTTCATTTATACCAAAATATCATTATATGTATGAAATAACATTCACCATTTTTTATGGATATTATAGAGTTTTGGAAGGTGTTAGAAGAAATCGAATTCAATGTGATGGGTTAATATTTATACCTCTTATTTAAGAGTAATATTATATCATTCCTATTAATAATTTGAATATTGGTCTTAGAAGAAGTCTAGAGACTCTATAATTAATGGAGGAATTCGAATACTAATTTTTATTTTGGATTTGATAAGCAGAAATGCTCAAATTTTGTACATAAATGCAATTTATTAAATGATTTCAATGATATAAGTTTACTTTCAATAGGTAAAAGATCCAAATTGAAAATGACATGAATATAAGATAATATATATATATTAAATGGATTAAAATGTTATAATTAAGAAGGATTTGATGTCAATTATACTCTTATCCCATGGTTTAACAACTTGAAAACAAATTTAAAACTAAATCATGTTAATGATATTTTATGATTTTTACTATTCATTATAACAAAATATGTAACATCTTAAATGATATTAATTGTTATTTTTGAATTTATTGAATCTATTTTAGTATTTAAAATTTATATAAGTGGAAAAATTTAATATTAAATATATGTGAAATTATTAATGAAATATTATTTTTGTGGAGTGTATTCTTCATAATAAATTTTAATCACATCATCCTCAATAATTATATAAAAACTAAATTAATGTTAACTTATATGATTAGATTTATATTCTATGAAGTTCATAAAAACCCTTAATCATTATATATTGTTATAATTTAAAAAGATAAAATTAAATTGCATGCATAAAAACTATTTTCTAATAAAATGAGTTTATATATACAAAAACAACCATAAGATAAAATCAAGTATAATGATGACTTATATGTAATTTATTTAATATTTTCTAATTAATGGAATATTAATTTAATTTTTAATAATTTTAAATAAAATTTGAAACATTTTTCATAAAACTTATTGCAATTTTTTTTAAATAGTATTTTTCACAATTCACAAAATAATAATTTTTTTGAAAAATATAGATAAATAACTTTAATATAATATTAAAATTATATTTATAAAATAATATTTAAATAATATAATATTTATTAAAATCATAAATATTATTTATAATTTTTTTAATAAAATTCAAATTGAAAGCCAATTTTTTTTCAAAATATATTTTTCAGGCAAATAAACAATTAATTAAAAATATTTGAATTATTAATTATGAATTAATTAAAAATTTGAATAAATTTTTTCCATCATAAAATATATAATAATTAATTTATTAATAAAAATACATTATAACTCAAAATCAATGTTATAAATTTTTATTATATCCTGGTTTATTTAAAAATATGGTCTAATGTAAAGCATGGTGTCGAATAATAGCAGTTTTTTAAAATAAAAAATATATTTTTTTTTGAAAATTCTTAGTAACAAATGTTCATAAATAATTAAAAAAATAAATCAGTGTAACTAATAATTTTTTTATTATTATTATAAAATAATTAACCACCTTTATTTTTCTATTTAAGAAACAAGAAAATGTCAATCAGACATGTCTATGGACTACCGTCTTTGGAAAGTAAAATGTTTCTAAAATTAACAAACATACAAAGATGGTCATGATAGGGAATTTAACCGTCATGTATTATATTTATTAAATATTTTTTATTGTAAAATAATATTTCATATTCTCTCTTTCTCCCATTAAATTATAATAAAATCACCACCCATGTGTTTGTATAGACTACCACCTCCAGGTTTTAGGGTTTTCATTTTTTCATGGTTTACATTTCATTTTTGTTTTTAATAATGATTTTAAAAGATAAATATGATCTTCATGATATATATAATATTTTTAAAAATAAACTAATAAAGTATAAATATATTTAATAAAAAAATCATTACAAAATATTTTCATTAATGAATAATAGTTAGATCAAAATTAATTTTTTTTATTATGTAATATTATTATTTCCATTAATTCATCATAAAATTAAAAAATATTATATTATATTACACTACTAAAAACAAAATATTATCATTATTTTTATGGTATAATTACATTACAACAAAATATATATATATATAATTGTCCCATAATCATGGCATGTTCTGGATTGGGGTGGTTTAACTATCAACATGAACAGTGTTATGAATTTATATCAAGAATGAGTATATGATCATATTTAAAAGAATAATATGATATAAATATATAATAATTTTTTTTTGTTTTGGAATAGAAATATTATTATTAAACTCATTTTATAAGAAAAAACAATTTGTTCCTCATGAATCACTAAAAGCAAGGATCTAATCGATATCATCATTAAGGATAAGGACTAAATAACTCATAAATATAATTTAAAACCTCAAAAATAATTAAATGTAATAAATTATTGTAAAACTAATTATATTATATGGATTATGTTTTTATGAGGAAAATTAAACTAATAGTAGTCTAATTATACTATAAAATCAATAAACACAAGATATATGAATATAGGTACAAACCTTGTATAATAGTAGATATTAATTAAAAATTAAAATAAAAAATTATTACTTATGAATATGCTTCTAAAATTACTAATTAATTTATTTATATTTTTTATACTATAACTATTATTTATATCATCAAAGGTATAATTCAATGTAAGGGTTTATTTGTATTAATTTTAATTTAATGAGACATGTTTCATATGTTCTCCCACAATTAATTTTATATGAAGTATTGAATATTTAATTACATTCATATATTAAAATATAAATAATTTAATAAGATGTTAATATGCATTTCATGACCTCCATCTTATGCTCCTTTGATTATTTCGTAACTAATTCTATATGGGATTAATGGAATAAATATCTAATTCGTGTGTCCATATCCATTCTTACTTGAATATACATTTAAATTATCTATTTGATCCTAACATTCCATTGTTTTATAGATTGATTCCTTTTTTTCTTGGTTAAAATTTTTCTCACCATCCATAACTAAATATTTGATAAAAAATTTATGAATTAAAAAATATAACTTTGGTAATAATAACGCCCATTTCTTCTAGTAAATATTTTCATCTATATCTAGGTTTTCATTTATTAAAATGTTTTTATACATTTATTATAAAAATAAAATTTATAATTTTCATTGATTATCATTATTTCCATGATTCATTCAAAAATTAAAATATAAAACATTTATGATATGGGATTTGAAACATTGTTTTCCAAAATATTTATAATTTATTTTCCATTATTTCAAAAAAAAATGTGTCTTATATTCTGATAAAATTTCTCACAACATTTCTGAAATTTATTGGAACATAAAAATTGTACTTTTTATAATAATATTTTAAAATGAATTCTCTTCCCCTTCCAAAAAAAATCTTTTATTGTAAATTTCACTTCATCAATTATAAAAATTATTAATCAGTTATGTGAGAACTTTGTTATTTTCAATTAAATTATTCTTAGAGGTCTTATATCACAGGAAGTCATGTTAGGGTATTTTAATATATATTATTATGTTATTATTACATCTATATGATTTTATTTTTGATATACTCTGTTTTATTATGTTCATGTTATGTGACATGTTTATGAAACCAAATATTTCTTCTTTAGGTTAATTAAGATATGTTTGTGATTGATTTTAAGTGGTACAGAAATATATGGATGATGATGAATGAGGTCATATATCTCTATACATTGAATTGGTTTATGTTTATATCTCAAGATATAGTTAAGAATGAACATGTTGAGTTTTTATAATATTTATTTGTGTATAATGAGTATTCAAACATTTTCAAGTGTGATAATAATGATTATTTTATTATAGACATATTTTAATGGAATTTATCATAGAATTTTTTCCAACTATTTTGGTCATTACACATTTCCATATCAATTATCATGTTATCCAATATTTTCATTATTTTTTTTCAATTTCATGATATTCCATATTTTATTAAGTATGCATTGTTTTTATAGTATTTTTCACTTCTATATCAATCTCATACATTTCATGATTATTTATATGTGTTTAAAAAATTCTATAAATTTTTCTCCCATGAAGTTATTTCAATGAACTTATCTTACTCAATAATATTTCATTATTATCATATAATATTTTAGGATTTTTTATTTTGGGATTATTTTCTTTCTTATATTCTCTATTAGGTCTATAAGTTTTCCCGTTACGATATGATTTTCTCTCATAAAATATCTGAACTCACCCCTTTCTAATATTTACTCCCGTGATGAAATGAAAATGATTATATAACATGATATGTTTAAATTTTTATAGAGGAGTGTGATTTTAGATTATGGTATTTGTGGCTTTTAAAATATGTTTTTTATATAGTTAATCTTTAGTATACTAAACCACTCGATCCCTATGATTTGAAACTGCTCTGAGATATCATTGTTAAATGATAATAATATTGTGGTAGTTTTATATGTTTGTATTGGGTCACATTATTTGTTAAAAAATGAATTATTATTTAATTTTGATTATTTATTAGTGAATTTTGGTATTATGGTAAAATATTATTACCGAAAACACTATATATGAGTCTCTTTATATGACACCATCATAAAAGATTAATAAAGTATAATTTATTTGATCTCCTACAAGTTACATACCTATATATATATATAATGAGAGTGAGGTTGTCCTAATAAAATTTATCTCATGGGGTAATAAACCAAAATATAGAGGATTGTGTAATAATTTTATTGTCACTATATTCATGATAAAGATGCCTAACTACACACCATGTTTTATAAACCTAATGGATATTATTTGTTTAATCATATTTTAATTACAAATAATAATAATGGATTTAGAAATGATGTTAATAAATTTGTTTATAGATTTTAATAGAAAATGTTCCATGAGTATATAATATTTTAATAATGATAGTCACAATATATGAAAAACTAATTTTGCGGTTGTTTTTCACATTGGTTTTGAAAAGCACTGCTAATTTTATTAAATAAATATAAATAAAAATTAAATACTTTTTCAATAGAGGATTATAAAGAATAAAAATATATAATATAAGTGGTTCTTAGTTTTTTTAAATGTGTATTTTTGGAAAATATATATAATTATATTTCACAATTTTAAATTTAAGATATGTGCTTCGATAAAAATAATAAGATTTTAATATAAAATCATTACAACTTTGTTCACATTTATTTCATGACCACTATGAATGAAATAAAATTAAATGAAAATTTTAATACCATGGTTTAAATTTTAATCATGATAATATATTATGTAGATACTCCTCATTAAATTTATTGGTGTATAACATTACATATTTCTTAAGGAAGAAAAATGTGAAGGTAAGCACTGACCATTTTGGTAAAATTCAAATGAAATCTCCTTCATTGAAATTTTTTTAATTGAATCCATAATTATCATGAATTGGTAAATATGATTTAAATAAAATATAAAATTATCATTATATATTACATATATGGGTAACTTTTATCCTGACATCAATTATGTCTCATCAAAACAGAATTGAGATGGAGAATACTTACTTTATATATAAATTGATTTGTAATTTATACTACTAAATGTATAACAACATTTTATTTAATATTTCAATATAAAAAATATTTCAATACATATAATATCATATATTACCCTATTATATCATTTTTCCAATTGCTCAATAAAAATTAACTATTTAAGTCATCATTTAGGGTGTTAAGTCTTTCTTTTTTAGGTATAATTTAGGTTAGATGTTATGGTCCATGGACATTGATCATGGTTCATCATATCTATAAAAATAATAATTATTTATGTATCATATATATTTATTATATACATATTTATAACCATTCCTTTTATTTATAGATGATAAATTAATTACATCACATAACTATGATACTATTCGATTGGTATTCACAAGTGATGTTTCTGGAATTCAATAGAGAATACAAAAGAAATATAACCAAAACATCACCTTGAAGGAATAGCTTTTATATCATATATACTATATAATCCTAATAAATTTCTCCTTGTTAATGACTATTTAATCCATTATCGATTAGCATACCCCATCTCTTCATGGAGGATGTTGTCCACACATACGCATGAGTGATGTTATCATTTACCGATAGATTAGAATAATAAAATTGTATAATATCATAAAATTATAGTATAATAACTATGTAATAAATATAATATATAATAATTATAACTACCATTATAAAAACCTGTGGATGAATATGAGGGCAAATGAATTATATCTCTAGTTTGTGGCTGTAATCCACTAATACACACATTAAATAATTTAATTAAAAATTGATAAATAATGGATGGATAATGATTTTTTACATTGTAATAAAATATTTTAATATTTTTGATACACAGGTAACCTTGATTTAATGGATATAATATATTTAGATAAGGTTTAAGAAGAAATATAATTTGAATTTTTTGGTTAATATTTATACATCTTCTTTGACATATTTTATCGTGCATACACATTAATCAAAAGAAAAAGTGTCTTGGGAGAATACTAGAGACTATATGACTAGTAGAATAATTTTATGAATTACTTTTATTTGTGTCATGATGATTTAAATGGGCCAAATTGTGTACATGAATGGAATTTCTTAAATTTTTTATTAAGAAATGGTCACTTTCATGCGGTAGTGGATCCAAATGGGGAATTATTTGAAGATAAGATAAGTTGCAGATGAAATCATTCCAATAATTTTTATTTTGGAATATTCTGGTTTCAATCCAAGCATTATATCATTAGTTAATCTCTTGAAAACCCATTTGTCCTTAATCTTAGTAATGATATTTTATTATTTTTACTATTTATTATACCCAAAAAATAAGTTCAACCAATAAAATTATTTTAAATATTATTAAATTTATTGGATCCATTCTAGAACATAATATTTATATTCATGGATGAATATGATATTAAATATACTTGAAATCAATAATAATGTTTTATTTTAGAAAAATTCATTCTTAAGAATGAAATGTTATATAGATCAATATCATTACTTATAAAAAACATCAAATGAATGTTGAAATTTATGATTAAATTAAAATACTATAAATTTCATCAAAAATATTATTCCATATATATTAATTTAATTTCTAATAATAAAACAACATTACTCCCAAATAATTTAGTGACTTCCCGGACCCAGATGCCACTTAACGGATGCCCCGAGCCGTGTGGGCCATATCCCTCAAGCACATCTCCCAAAATGTCAGAGACTACTGACTAGTAGCGAGGGCCTAGGTTTTGTCCGTGGGGAGACTATTCCACCATTAGAAGTGTGTAGCTCAACTAATGAATATAAATAGTAGTAAATATCAGATGCAATATAAATAAATAGTAAAAGAATACTGATGTAATAGATAACAAAAATAATAATAACTGTATTATACGAATCAATGATGATTTAATTAAAATTCACCAGAAAACTAGAAAACATGGTTATAATAAAAAATTCATAACGTATTCCACAAAGTAAAAAAATAGGAATTACTCGATGAATCTCGAGTTCCAACTTGGTCATCTACTATCATGCTTTATCTTATCATCATGTAACTAAGTGTTCAAAGCTGTATGCTTCCATTTGTAAACACCTACAGTCATGTAATATACTCTGGATATGAAACCGAACCTGGAGAGGGTGTGAGATAAATTTTAGTTGGCCACCACCAATGGTTTCTATAACCTCTGTCCCATGTAATGGAATAAAGTAGTGTGCATGCATAGTTCATAATGTAAAGAAAAAAATTACAATATAACTAAACACCAAAATCCAAGATTCCTCCCTCGACTAGTGTCTGAACATGTAACCTGTTCATTAATTAAGTATTTACAATTTAATGTTTACAGGTCATGTGAAGCATAGCCAGCTCTGACCTCACCACATGATAATATATGTTGTGAAGATCAAAATATGTTACAAGAAAAATAGACAAAGATATCTAGTGTGGGTGCTCTAGTGTAATAAATATTCAAACATATGTATAATAAAATGATAAATTAATAATATCTATGTCCAAATAAATGTTCTGTCCGTAATTCAAGGTGAATAATCCAATCATTTTTACAATATGTCGTCTACCGATTCCATGGTGATCTGACAATGTAACACTACTGAAAAATGGACTTATACCCACGATTTAGGGGGGAAACGTAGGTATAGGTCACCTTATCCCCACAATTTTGGAAAAAATGTGGGTATATTCATTATTTGATAGCCTATGCCCACGGTTTCCCCAAACCGTGGGCATAGGCTACCCAATACCCATGGTTTTCCCTATATTGTGGGTATAGGGTATCAAAAAATGTATATACCCATAGTTTTCCCAAAACTATGGGGATATGGTGACCTATACCCAAATTTTTCCCCAAAACCATGGGTATAGTCATCGGATAAAAAAACATATAACCATGGTTTTGAAAAACTGTGGGTATAGGTTTCCTGTGTGTGCGTGGGAAATTTATGTTTTCCATAGGAACAAAAAAAAATTGGTTGGAGTTCTATACCCACGGTTTATTTCTCTATACTGAGGGTTTAAATAAATATATTTAATAAAACATATATATATGTATAGATATGCGGTGATGGGGTAGTGGTAAGGCTGCTTGTGAACGGAGAAGTGGTCACGAGATCGAATCCCCCAGGCCGTTATTTTGTAAAATATGATATACCCTTAGTTTTCAAACTGTGGGTATAGAGTTATGACAGGGTGTAAACACCAATACCCACGGTTTTTCTAGACCATGGGTATAGGTCATGGACCTATACCAACACCACCAATGACTATGGTTCTCCAAACCATGGGTATAGCCTATACCCTTGGTTTTGGGTTCTATACCCACGGTTTTGAACTGTGGGTATAGGATCATTTTCCAGTAGTGTAAAATGGGGCTAAGAAAGGATAGGGACCTATGGGATTTCACAATAGAACAAACTAGTCAAAGTTGGATCTAAATAGTGTATTTTATGTATCATTTAATAATTTATGGGACCCTATATTAATATACCGAGTATCCACGGAATATATAACAACCAGAGTCTAGTTGGGTATCAACCTAAGAAAACTGCATCCTTGAATCAGAATGGGGTTCTTGAGTCCCATTGTATTCTATACTCAGAATCCAAGGACGCCATGAATCAATACATTTTAATTCGTACTTGTAATCATGTAATCATTCATTAGTTTCATGGTGTGTCTTCTATTGGTGTTGATAGGCTATGTAGCATTATAACCATTTAATCATGTCAAAATTTACCATTAAGGCATAATAAATAATTGAGTTTCACTCCACTACCTTCCATCAATGTGGAAAGGGGTGAAATGGACATGTAACCATTATTAAAACTCATTTTATAGGGCTAATATATATACTTATTATACCTTCTATTTCACATTTTGTATTTAATAATCAACTTGAAGAACTTACCTAAGGCGGGTCATGTGGTGAGCATTCATGGTACATTCCATTATGAAATTCTACCTAATAAAAATAAATTTACTATAGGAAGGCTTACCTTTCTGAAGTTTAAGATGATGAAAAAAATAATGGTGGTTCTAAAGTGGAAAAACAATAAAAAACCCAATTATGGAATAACATTCGTCATGGGGTAGATTAAGTTGTGTGTGTAACCACTAACAACTATTCACATCTTCGGAAAGACCATAACCATACGATTCTAACAAGTATAATAATGATATCTGAATTTGAAAAACTGCCTCTAATGAATGTGGTGGCCCCTCAAGAAATTTTCAAAACCAATGAAAATTAGGGATTAGTTATAGACCACCCCCATCGGGTTGTAAGACTCTCCTCCTCTCATATCAGCCGTCTATTTTTGATGGATCAGAGTAGATCTATGAAAAGGAGAAAAACACTCAGAATATGATTTCTAAACTAAGAGAAATACAGAATATGAACAACTTAATAGGACTTCAGTACTTACTATTGCGCATCCAATGAGAAAAATAGAATCTTGGTCACATAATGGATGAAGGAGATCTCTTGATCCCTATCTTTGACCTTCAAAAATATATAAAATGAGAGTAAAAGGGACTAACACCCCCCAGGTTCAAGTTTTAGGGAAATATAAGGGTACTAAAGAGACCATTAAGGTAATTTTATACTCTTTACATAGAATTTTATACAGTACATGGTTGGTCCACACAATTAGTAAAACCATGCACAAACCCTGCAAGGAAGTTCTTCCCGAAAAAACATCCTTTACATGGTTTGATCAAACCATGTGAAATCCATGAACAAGTACCTAGGAAAAGATGTGTTCTCATGGTTAGGCTGAATGGTCGTGAACCAACTATATTAGGTGGTTATGTCTAAAAAATAACAATTTACATGGTTTACTCTAAATTGTGTGCCAAGTCTATTTTCCCCAAAAAGATATTTTTCGAGCTCTGAACCTGCCCTGAACACTCTTGAGACCATTTCTAGACCCTTAAGATTCCACATTAGGTACAAAGTAATTATTTAGACTCAAAATCATATGATCTATACCAGAGTGAAAATATTGTTCTTATAGTCTTTCCCCCATTAAATAACACAACCCAAGTTCTCCATAAATGGGTAAATAAACATTTCTTGAAAAACATTATGTCCATTGGGAATATATATCAGCTACCCTCTCCCATGTATCATCATATACCCAGTCATGCTTCCATAACACCTATACGAGAGGGATAGCCTTTCCTTGGAGATCCTTCATGCTTCGTTTAACGATGTGTACTGGATATTCCTCAAATGTAGCATCAGAATCTAACTCGGATTCATCAAGATGAAAGGTATAATATGGGTTAGCATGATATTGGAGAAGTAGTGAGACAAGAAAAACATAGAGTGTGGAACACTACCTATGAGGTAGTAGTAACCGATAAGGAGAGAGATTTACCTACTTTTTAAACCATCTATGTCCTATCTAAGGTGATCCATGTAGAAAAACATGATCCCCAACCACGCAATATAGAGGTCATCTTTAGTGATCTAAATAATTTTTATTTATATAATGAGCAGTTGCAATAACCTTCCTGATCAGCTGATCCTATTATGAAATCTCCTGAATAGGATGAGGAATTAGTAGAGATGCCCCACCTACCTCTATATAGCACAAGGCTAAATAACATTTAATAACTAATAATTCATTAAAATGATCCATCTTAATCATAACTTGAAAACTATAACTATATATGAACTAAATGAGATGAATATTTTTCTCCCAAGAACCACTAAAATCAAGGACACTTGCTCAGAGCATATCCTCTAGAACCAATATGTTCCATTCCAATTTTACATCTATTTGAGGGTGAAATGATTTTCCAAGAAGCACATGAGCCCCTATATTATTCATAAAACCATTTGAGAATTGTGACGTGAAACGATCGTCCCAATTTAAAAATGTTGTACCAGGAACCTCATGTAGTCATATAATCTCACAAACATACAGTCAACCCATTTAATCAACTGAGAATGTATCTCGAATGTGAATGAAGTGGGAATACTTCTTTAGTCGTTCAATGACTACACATATAGAATTACCAACCCTCAGTGACCTATGAATGACGACAACAAAATTCATAGCTACATCTTCTCATTTCTATTCTAGGAATAGAAGCAGTTATAACAATACTACAGGTCTATAGTGCTCTACCTTCACCTACTGACATGTGGAAAACATATTAGTGAAGTCATCAATATAACATTTCATTCCATTCCAACAATAATAGAATTTCATCTTTCTATACATCATTTAGATTCCTGGATGAAATACACACTAAAAAGTGTGAGTCTCTTTCATCAAATCCTCTCTTATTTCTACAGGAACACAGATACATCCACATAGACACATGATGTTGTTTCTTGTATATAAAACTATATAGATGTGGGTAATATCCTGTTATAATCTCAAGGAGAACAAATACCTCATGATTTGAAAATTTCCTACTCATCACCTA
This sequence comes from Viscum album, assembly GCA_963277665.1. Classification (NCBI taxonomy): domain Eukaryota; kingdom Viridiplantae; phylum Streptophyta; class Magnoliopsida; order Santalales; family Viscaceae; genus Viscum; species Viscum album. Next base: position 14,853,329 of record OY728148.1, read on the forward strand.
ATCAAGGAGGGATGAGGTAACAGATAAGGCTGGGAGGTAAGAATTCTCATTTCTACCATGAAACTCCATATGATGTTTCAAAAAGAGGGCCATTAAATTCAATTCATCTATGGATTCTGGTATAGAATGCATTTGATTTTTCCAAATTAATGCATCATTGGCCACATTTTCTTTCCTAGGTGCATAGGCAAGCTCAAAATCAATGAATAGTAGATATTCAACCCATATCTATTGTCTAATGATCATGTCACACAAAGAAAAAATATACATGAGTCTCATGTGATCTGTTTACACCACAATTCTCTCACCCAATATATAGTGGCTCTAACAACATAACGCATGAACAAATACTGCTAACTCATGGTCATGTGTCAGGTAATTTCTCGCTTGAGGCCTCAACTTCTAAGATCCATACGTAACAAGTTTGTGTTCCATCATCAACACTACTACTAAGAAAATTTCTAATGCATCATAAAAGATGATATAAACATTACCTGGTTCATGAAGAATAATAATCGGTGACAAGACACACTTCCCTTTATATTCCTAAAAGGATTCCTCACATTCTTCTTACTAGAGGAACATAACACCCTTCTATGTATGTCCAGTAATAGGTGATAAAAGAAATGAGAATTCATGTATGAAACACCTATAATATCCAGTGATCACTAAGAAACACATGATACAAAACACATTCATTGGATTCCCCTAGGAAACTATAGTATTGACCTTTTTATAGTCAACATATACTCTTGATTCTAAAAAAATATGACCCAAGAAGTGGACCTTGTTGATCAAGAAGTCATAATTATAATTCTTGTCCTAAAGCTGATACTCTCTTAGGGTACTCAGAATGATATAAAAATGTTTTTTGTAGTCATAATGAGTGAGAGAATAGACCAAGATGTTGTCCACAAATACCATGAAAAAAGAGTGAAAATATGTGTACAAAATTCTATTCTTTAACCCCATAAAAATGGTAGGTTCATTCGTAAGACCAAATAAAATAAAAATATATTCATATAGACCATACCTACTATATAATGTTTTACAATATATTTTTGATGGTCTGACTCGCACCTGAGGATAACCCGATATCAGGTCAATTATAGAGAAAATCATTACTCCTATAAGATGGTAAAATAGATCATCTCTTCTAGGAAGTGGATACAGATTCTTGACATTAAGCTGGTAAAACATTTCATAATCCACACATAAAAATTGACTTATATCTTCCTTATTAGAGAAAAGCAAGCCTGAACCCCATGAGGATGTACTGGGATTTATAAAACCGTTGGCCTATAGGTCCTTTATCTGTATCTTGAGCTTATGAAGCCCAATAGGTGGCATATTTTATAGAATAATAAACACTGGAGCTGCTCATATTACAAGCTCTATTGTATAATCTACCTCTCTATTAGAATGTAAGCCAGAAAAGTCATCTGGATAGACATACATTAATAGATAAACTACTGGATGAAAATCAATATGAATAAAAACCATATCCTCAATGAATATATTGGTAATCTGAGCAGTCAATTCACCTAGCCCGTGATTATTTGGTTTTTATCTCCCAGCCCATACATCCCACTAACCTTTAAAAGATAACCACTCCCTTATAGTGATGTAAAATCAAACAAGCAGAGATAGTAGTATAAAAATGCATGATAGTTGACAAACTAGTCTATCTCAATAATGACGTTGAAGCCCATCATATCATGAATAAAGAGGTTCCACATGAAAGGGTAACTGCCTAGATCAAGGGGGCAGTCCCTGAAATGGCATATTCTATCTATCTATATTCCCAATGGTGTATCGAGGGTAATGAAACCATAGCGATACTATATTCCATGATCGATACATTCCATGACAGATACAAAAATAAAAGAGTTTGAAGAACATGTATCATACAAAGAAGATACAATAGTGGAGGCTATAAGAATAATACCTCATAATTTAGATGGTCTTGTAGCATGATCCTTGGGTATTGGTTGTAGATCATGAAAGTGACCTAATATATTCTGCAAGTGTTTATGGGTCAGACTAAGACGTCAATGTACTCTTCCTCCTACATACCTACTAGTGCAATTATAATTCACTACCTGAAGTGGCACAAAATAACTCTCTCATGAATGTGGAATGCATATTGATCACTTTCCATATGAAACTAGTTGAAACATGTTGTAGAAATGATATTGATGACTCATATGGCTGCAATACTAACACTCTATAGGGTCTCTTTCACATTTGAGTTTCTTATGACCTAATATTCTACACTAATGACACACTATAGAGCTATCAAAACTGATAATCTGGAAACCACTACCCTGATTATAAAACATTTATGAATGTTTCCTATCACTAGAAGAAATGTTCTCGTGAGGGGGAACTAAACCTTTAAACCTAATACTAGCACCATCCATCAGGTTTTACTCAATGATATGGTTATGATCAAATATTAAAAAAAATTAGGAAGGAAAAAGACATTCACATGCATTTAGATGGCGTACTGGAGCCCCTGATCAAAATGTCTAGCACACAAAATATTATCACCAGACATAATGCATGGAAAGCACTAAAAAATAGTGAAATATGCTAAATTTTTCATAAATTACATTGAACCATTCTTGAGTTGCATTAAATCTTTGTCTCTATTAGTTCTTAGTGCATGATGAAAAAATTGCTCATAGAAGGTAGCCTAGAAATCAACTTATAACATGCATGGATGACGACCGATTTGGGTAACCACATCCCACCAACACATCGATGAATCTTGAATCATATATGTTGTAAGCTTGACTCTCCTCTTTGGAGGGTTTTCCATATGCTCAATGATAAACAACATGACCTCTAGCCAAGACTCAGCAACCTGAGAACCTCCATCCCCTAACAATGTTGGATGATGATGCTACTAGAACAAGCATGTCAGATTAGCCATCGTAAGTGAAATCCCTGGAGCTCCAATCATGGACTGAATCAGACATAGAAAAATATCACTGACTTTAGCATCGATTCCTAAATCAGGTACAATAAGTAGTGCCTCAAATGTCACTCCTAGTGGTATGACTGGCCACCCAGGGCTCACCTTGTCTAGATCATGATCATCACCACCTTCTTGGGAAATGACATGAGGTCTTCATGGCAGCATTGGTCTAAAAATTCCAAGAACACACCATAGAATAAGAATCAATGAATAAGATAGAATCACTAGTAGAAAATGAATGTTAGAGAAACCACTACCCATGGTATTAACCCAAACTACCAACTTAGACAACCATGTATTGGTAAGTTCTTAAGTATATGTTTCAGGTAATATGGTAGTTAATTTCATGGTTCACTTCATTACCTTTCATAGAAATGACAAGGAAGAATAAGGATGTGAAAACAATTCATCTTAGATTCCAGGATTCACTTTATAATGGATATATATTTCTTTTGAATCAGTTCCCCTAAACCTATCATCAGAAATGAAACCATATTATTTGTTGTATAACTGATAAAATCAGTAAATTACTCATCCCATCCCATTGAGGGCCCATATACTCATTAATTGAGATATGTAATCACTCAATCAATTCCAAGAGTAATACAAGCATATTCTAACTATCACAATCATTACTAGGAAATCAAAGGCATATCATGAAATGATTGGTAGTAAAATTCACCTATATGGAATGGAAATATGCATGAAATGTGTATTTTAAGAGCCTATAATGATGCTTGTAACAATGCTCCTTGAACTCTTATTATCGAGAAAAGGTTGCATAAAAATCTTAAAATAGAGAAATAATCAATGGGATCCCCGAGCCAGGTGGGCCATATAGACTCAAACAGATCTCCTCAAATGCTAGAGGTTTTTGACTAGTTGTGAGGGCCTAGGTTGTGTCGAGGTAGAGACTATTACTTCTTTAATAGTTTGTAGCACAACAAAAATCTATAAACAGTAGTAATTAATGGAATCAATAAAAAAATTACTGAAGAAACTGATTCAATGGATAACATGTTTAACAATAACTGTATCATCTGAAATAATGATGATGTAATTACATGTCACCTGAAAACTGGAAAACATTATTTCATGACAAAACGGATAAAATATTCCACAAACTAAAATAAAATGAGGTCTTCTCCAAGAATCCAGTGTTACAAATATGAAATTGGCTATCAAGATCAATCATATCAGCAAGAAGTCATGTATTTGATGTTGTATGCTTCCCATTGTCATCATCTGCATTCATGTAATATATTCTAGCTACCAAAAAACACTCGGAGAAGGTGTGAGATAAATCTTAGTGGGCCACCACCATCAGTTTCTATAACATCTGGACTGTGTCATGAAATATAGCATTATGCAAAAATACATATATATAGTAATAAAATCATTACAATATAACTAAACACATATGTTCCTGCTTTATCCCTCAGATGGCATCTAAACATGTAACCAGTTCATTAATTATGTAATTACCATTTAATGATAATACTTCACTTGAGGCATATCCAACACTAACATAACCTCGTGCAAGTATAAGTAGTGAAGGTCACAAGACATAACAACTCCACTGGACAATGATATATAGTGAGGGAGTTCCGTGTAATAAACAAGGTGACATAGATCTCACGAAACACTAACATTGTAGTATCTGCATCTAGATAATGGGTAAGTGTGTAATCAAAGGAGTGTAATCCAATTTATTTCACAATATGTCACCAACCAAGTCCAAGGGGATCGACCAAGTGAAAATAGGTTAAGCAAGGACATAGACCATGGGCTTTCACCAAAACACCTTCTAGTTAAAGACGGATCCAAGGAGTGTATCCAAGGTATCATGTACTAATGTAAAGGACCCTTCGTTATAATAACAGGAATTCGGGGAATATAAAAGAACCAGAGTCAATGTGGATATCAACCTAATAATCCAGAATACTTGAATCAAAATGTGGTTCCAGAGTCCCAAGGTATTCCCCTATTAGAATACAAGGCGAGTTTGATTCAATCCATTCTTATTTGATGTTGTAATCTTGTAATCATTTATTATGTTGAAGCCTTGTATTCCATTAGTGTGGATAGGCCATGTAGACTTTCAACCATTCACTCATGTCTTAATTAAAAATTACGTTATATTTAATTATTGAGGATCACTCCTATACTATTAATAAATTTTAAATGGTGCTACATACTTGTAAAATTTATACAAACACATTCGATAAGGTCAATTTATATACTTTTTATATACATTCCATTTCACATTTCACATTTAATAATCAATTTGATGCACTTACCATATGAGATACATGTAGTGAGCATACCTGGTAAATAACATTATGAAATTGTCATTAATAACAATCCATTTACTATGAAGAGCCATGACTTTTGGAAGGTCATGCAAAGGCACAACCGAATATTGTCCCAAAAATAAAAAAACTAAAAACCCCAATAATGGAATGGCCTTTCACATGGGAAGGATTTCTTTATGGGGGGTAACATCTTACAATTAATCACTTGTTTAAAAAGAACATAACTATATAATTATAAAAATTATAATCAAGACATATGAATTTGGGAAATGGACTTCAATGAAATAATTTTGCCCCATACAAAATTTCCAAAATCAACGAACTTTATAGGTGAGTTATAGACGTCCCACCTTAGATTGGTATGACTCCCCTCCTCTGATACCAACACTTGATTTTCCTCAGATAGGAGTAGGTATAAGAAAAGGTGAAAAACACTCACATAAATATATATAGGAGAAAAAAGAGAATAATAATGGGTAAAGAGAATAGTATTACTTATCGTTGTGTATCCAATGTGATGAATGGAAGCTCGATCAGATACAGGACAAAGGAGATCTCTTGATCCCTAGATTTGGCCTTCCAAAAGCTCCAAAATTATAGAAAATGGGTTAATAGGTCTGGTTCCCAGATTAAGGAAGAAGAGGGGAGTAAATTGATAATTAATATAATTTTATACATTTACCTAAAATGTTAGCTACTACAAGGTTTGTATGCACGGTTTGTCAAACTGTGCACAAACCGTGTGAGACGGTTCTACTCAAAAAAAAACATCCTCTGTATAGTTTCATCAAACCATGTACAAGCCATGCATAGAAACATGGGAAAAAGGGAAATTCTCATGGTAAGGCCGTGTGGCCTGGCCCTAACCATTAGTGTTGGCTCTGTCTGAATAAACACAATCCGCACAACATTCCAAAACGTGTATAATTCCTCTACAGTTTACTCATTACCGTGAGCTAAGTCTATTTTTTTCAAAAAGACGGTTATTGGGATCCGAACATACCCTAGATACTCTAGAGACCATTTCTAACCCCTTATGCATCCATATTAGGTCCAATGTAAATATTTAGATCGAAAATTAAAGGATATTTGCATGAGGGAAAAACCATGTTCTTACAAATATATTTCTTATAAAAATGTGTTTTTACACACACAAAAATTTCCTTATATCGAAATAATTTATAATGAGGGTTCATATTTAGTTGATTGATTTATTTTAATTTAAATGAATATTAATTTTATTATTAATAGTATTAAAATCAATTAAGCCTTTTTATTCAAATGTATTGACATTTTTATAAAAACTCTTCATTAATCCCAATTCACTAAAAAAATATATGTAAAAATGTTTTAAAATATTCACCCTAATAAAATATTGACATGATAATTTTTTTTAAAAAAATCTGAATTTATCAAAATAGTGTTTCTAAAAATAATTGATAATAATAGTCATTTTTCTAAAAATACAAAATTAAAAACCTATTTTGAAAAAAATATATTTTTTAAGCATAAATTGAAATTACTAAATGTTGGGCACTTATTAATTATGAGTTAAAAACATTGAATTAATGTATAACATTAAAATAATATATAATATTTTGGTTTTTTCTCATTATAATTCCTCATCTATGTTATAAATTTTTACTATATCATAGTCCATTTAAATATATGGTCCCATGTAAATAATACTATAATAAATTTCTTAATTTTTTAGAAATATATTCTAAAATAAAATGGTTTTAATTTTTCACCATAAAACTAGTAAATAAGAGTATTTTTTATTGTATTTTAATAATTCTTGAAAAATAATTAACCACTTTTCTCTATTCCATTTTAAAATTATAACTTCAATCATATGTGTATGTGGATTACCGCCTCTATATAGTAATGTGATTGTTTAACTTCACAATCAAAAAAGGATGGACCAAATAAGGAATTTAATATTTATGTACTATATTTATTAAATATTTTATATTATCAAATAGTAATAAATATTTCTTATTTCTCATATACAATTAAAATAAACTAATCACCCATGTGTATGTATAGATAACTACCCCCTTGGACCAGTGTTTTTTAGAATTCAATGGTTGTTTTTAAGAAAACTTTTAAAGGATAAATATGTTTTTAGGATATCTATAATTTTTTTTAATATAATTAACTTTTATTTTTGTGAATGATAAATAGTCATAAAATCATTTCTTAATGAAGAAAGGTAATAATAGAAAAAATTATTCTCTATTTTGTTATGTTATCATAACCATTACTTCATTATAAAATTTATTGATAGTATAACATATTACACTTATAAAAACAAATATTAACCTTATTATTATGGTATAAAAATTTTATAACTTCAACCCTATATAAATATCATTTAATCATGACATGTTCTTGATTGGGGTGGTTTAGCTACCAAATAGAAAAATGCTATGAATTTAAATCATAGATGAGTATAAGAAATTATTTAGTAGTATAATATGATATTAATGTATAATAGTTTATTTTTTGGTTCATTAATGGTAATATTATTTTAAAACTCATTTATTGTTAAAAAAATGTTACATTCCTCACGAATAATCAAAGAAGTGATCTAATCTTTATCATTTTTAAGAATAATGAATAAGGAACTCATATTTTTGAATTAAAGAATAAAACCCCATTAAATTTAACACATTATAGTAAACATAATTTTTATATATTTATTATGTTATGATGAAGAAAATTACAAACATTTATCTTATGATACTTATAAAATAATGAACACATGATGTCAAATTATAGGTAAAAACAAACTATTATTCTTGTATATATTAATTAAAAATGAATTTTATAAATACTTATTTGAATGAATATTTTTATAAAATTATTTTTTATGTTATTTATTCATTTGAAACTTGATGTTATATTTATATCATCTAATAAATAATCTAATCTAATGGTTTCTTTCTATCCTTTTCAAATTAGTGAGTCATGTTTCATATTATGTGCCATAATTTATTTTATATTATAAATTATGTATCAGATAAATTTAACATAAGAAAATATTTTACCTTTTATAATATAATAATTTAAATTTTATGATCTTCATCATAGAATCCTCTGATTATTCCCATACAAATTGCATATGGGTTTCATTGAATAAATTTCTGATTCATGATGCCATATCTATTCTTTATAGAATATACTCGTATATTATTTATTTGAAGTAAAAGAATTAACTTATTTTATCTAGTGATTACTTTTTTGTCATAATAAAATATTTCACGTCACCAATAACTAGTTCATTGATGAAAATATTCATGAACTAAAAATGTAATTTCGTTAGAATAAATACCATTTTTGGCTATGATTGTTTTAATCCATATATATGTTTTATTTCCAAAAAATGTTCCCCTTTAATTTTTATAAAGATAAAATGGATTATTTACTATGATTTCTAAAATATTAATTCTCCCTTTAAAAATAAAAATTGAATACATATTTTATGATGGGGGTTTTGATATAATTTTTTTCAAAATATTTAAAAAGTATTTTATATAATTTCAAAAAAATAAAATTTAGTATTATTTATTAGATGATTTTATATTGAAAACCATTATGTCTATTCATATAACATAAATTTTTATTGATTTATAATAATTTCATGATACTTATTGTATTTACCTTTTCAAAAACAATGTTTTATTTAATTTTCATATCATAATTTATAAAAAACATTTAAACATTTTGTGAGAACAATTTTATATTAAATTATATTTTTTCTCTAAATCTTATATATCATGAAATGATTTTATGAATTTTATATATGTATTAGTATGCTCTGATTCCATTTAAAAAATCATATTTTTTTATATCCTGTGATTTATTATGTTCATGTTATGTGGCATGTTTAGGAAACCCAATATTTTTTCCAAGTGTTAATTCAGATTGATTGTGATTGAAATTTTTTGACCACATATATTTCAATGAAAATGAGTTGGGTAATAAATCTATTTACCATTAATTTTTTTTTTATATGTCCTCATATAGTTTGAAATGAACATATTGAGTTTCTCTCACAATTCAGTACGGATATTGTGTTTTCCCAAATTTTCATTTGTGGGCATAATGTTTATTTTCAAGCCGGTGTAGGTTTTATGGGTTTGGCCAAAAATGTTTTCCTAGTATTTTTGTTTTTCTATATTTTCATGTTTATTTTCATGTTATCTTTAATATTCATGATTTTTATCAATTTCAGGATTCTTCATATTTTCTTAAATATTTTTTATTTTTATAGAATACATCATTTTTGTATTATGCTCATATGTTTCATTATTATTGAAATGTATTCTAAAAAATAATATAAATTTTTTCTTCCATATTGATCCTTTTGTAGTCTTATGTAACTCAATAATATTTCATGATTATTATATATAGTTTTATGGTTTTTTATTAGGAAATTTATACCACCCTCACATTATCCTTCGGGTTTATAATCTGACACATTACGATAAGATTTTCTATCACTGATCATCTAAGATCACTTCTTTCTTATATATGCACTACTAATAAAATGAATATAATTAAATCATTTTAGATGTATAAAAGGATCTATAAGAGTGAGATTTTTGAGTAGGGTCTGAATGTATTTTAAAATAGTTTTATTCTATATGTATTCTTTTGGACACTAAACATCACGATTCTCATGTTGTAAAACCACTATGTGATATATTATTTAAATGATAATATTAATGAGATATTTTTTTATTTTTGGATGAGGTTACATTCATTAGTTTGAAAGGGATATTTATTTATTTTTATTTATATTTAGCTAATTTTTGGATTGTAGTTTATGATTCTTAGTAAAAAACTATAGATTAGTATATGTATATAATACCAGCATAAAATATTAATAATGTAGATATTTTTTGTTTATTCTAGATGTTACTCCCATGTACAGATAATGAATATCGATGAAAAATAATGAAAATATGTCCATTGGTGTAACAACCCAAAATATGGAGGATTGTGTATTAATTTGATTATCACCGGATCCATGTAAAAGAATAATGACTGCACACCTAGATTGATAAAACCGTGGGATATTCTTTTATTAATCAAAATTTCTATAACAACCATAATAATGGATATGATTATTTTATTAATTAATTAGTTTAGATATCCTAATAAAAAATGAACAATGATATCCTATATTAAACTATTGTGACTATAACTATAGTAAAAAGAATTAGTTTTGATTTTATAATGGAGTATATATAGTAATGATTTCAAAAAATGAAGCTAAATGTTTTTAAGTTTTTAATATTTATTTATTAACTTTTTAAAAAATTTAAAATAAATTTATTGTGGAAGATTTAAAAAAATTAAATAGAGTATATTTTTTATATAAAGGGAAAAAATTATTTTTTGTAGATATATAATATAATTTCATCATAAAAATTATAAGATAAAAAATTCATGAAAAATATTGAGATTGCAATATCAAATCTTTACCACTTTGGTATTATTTTTTAATGACCCCTTTATGAAAATATATTCAAATTAAAATTTAAATACCTTGATTGTAATTTTAATCATGAAATTTCATTAATTATATACTCTCCATAAAAAATATAGGAATATAAAAAAATATATCTTATGGAAGAAAAAATGAGTCGGTAAGAAATTATTGTTTTGGTATCATTTGAAATAAATATCATTTGATGAAATAATTGAAATTTTATCCATAAATACAATTAATTAAAAATAATAAATAATTTAAAATATTAAAGGATTATTATAGATTTCTCATTAAAAATAATTTATCCAGAAACCAATTATGTCTTTATAAAAAAGAATTGGGATAAATATCAATTACATTATATATGACCACATTAATAATTTATATAATGATATATATGCCAAATTTATTTTTAATATTTATATTTAATATATGTTAAATACATATATAATTATATATAATCTAATAATATCATATTATCAAATGTTGAATAAAAATTCACTCTTAATTTCACTATTTAGTGTTTTAAGTATTTTTTTTCATGTATTTATTAGTTCAAAAGTTGCGGTCTATGAAAAATAATCATGTTTCATACATATAAAGAAATTAATCATGATTTATATATAATTAAATTTAATTACACTCATTTTAATTAAAATTCATATTATGTGGTGATGGAAAATTAATTGCATCACTTTATATAGATAATAATCCATAGACACACACAAGTGATGTTTCCAAATTCCAATGAATGAATTAAAGGAAATTTAAAGACAAATTCACACTCATTGATTCGTACTAAAATCATAAATATTATATATGACTGTTAAATATCTCTTTTTTATTATCCATGTAATCCAAATCGATAAAAGAAACCCATCACTTTGTGGAGGTGGTAGTGTACACCTACACATGGGTGATATTATATTTTACCAATAGATCTAAAAATAATAAAGTATATAATATAATTAAATTATTGGATTATAATTATGTAACAAATAAAATATTTAAAAATTATATACATCATTATAACAACCGATGAATTTGTGTGATTGGAAATGAATCATATCTCTATACGGTGTTGGATGTCCACACATATGCACATGAAATATTTTATTTACCTACTGATAAATAATTAATGGAATTTTTTTCATCATAACAAAACATCATAATAATTATGATAATGGTGTCCTTGAAATTTTATGAATATAATATATTTAGGGAAGGTGTAAGAAAGAATTTAAGTTGTAGTGCTTGGTAATTATTTATACCTCTTCTTTGAGAGTACTTATGTTTGTTACACTTTAATATTTTCAATATTTGTCATAGGATAATACTATAGAATCTATGTTGAATTATAGAATTCGAGGAAAGACTTTTATTTGGGATTGGATGGCCTAAATGGATCAAATTGTGTACATAAATGAACATAAGGTCAGTTTTATTAGGTATTGGATCCAAATGTAAAATGATTTGAAGATAAGAAAAAATAATAATAAAATATCTTCCAAAATTTATAATTACGAATGTTGTGGTGTCATTACTACCCTTATCTCAAGGTCTAACCCCTAGTAATCCTATTTTAAACTTATTCAAGGTAATGATATGTTATGTATTTTATTCTACATTATAAGTCAAAAATAAGTTGATCCTATTAAATTTGATTAATTATTATTTTCAAAATTATTGATTTAATTTTACAATTTCATATTTTTATAAGTGGTTAAATGGTTCATTTATGATGTGTGAAATCCATAGTGAAATTTTATTTTTGAAAATTTTCTTCTTAAGTAAAAAATGGTTTTTACATCAATCATATTTAATGTAAAATAATAAATTTTATGATAAAACATGTGATTGAATTTAAATTAAATAAACTTCAAAAAAAATATAAGTAAATTTATTTTATTTTATTTTTTAACGATAAAATGGCATTGAACGCATAAGAGTCATTTCTTATAAAATGTGTTTTTACAAATAAAATTTACTTTTTCAGAAATCATCTATAATAAGAATTACTAGGTAATTATTTAAATTATTTATAATTAAATTAATATTTATATAATGAGTATTAAAATATTAAAAATAACGTGATTATTTTTAAAATATATTGATTTTTTTACAAAAAAATATTTACTTTCACAAATAAAAAATAAATCATTTTCAAAATATCATAAAAAATACCAATAATAAAAAATTTATAATATAATTATAAAAATTAAATATAATATAAAAATATTTCTGAAAATCATATATATTACTTATATTGTTTTTCAATAATTGAAATTGAATAGCATTATTGATGAAAATATATTTTTGAACCATAAAATCGCTTTATTGAAAATTGACTACTTATTAATTTTAAATTATAGACATTTAATTAATTTTTACCATTATACCTATATTTAATAATATTTTAATTACTGATAATACAATATAATTCATTATATATTTTATTATTTTTTAGTATATCATTGTTCATTTAGACTTTGGGTCATATGTAAAGCTTGCTACTGAATACTTGCAATTTGTTTAAAGAATAAAATATATTTTAAAACATATAGTAATTGATGTTTCACAATAATTAAATTTTTAATTAGTATAACTATTATACTACTATATTTTTATAATTATATTAAAATAATTAACCACATTTCTCTTTTCGATTGATGAATAATTGAAAGTCAATAATTTTTGTATGTGGATTAATACCTCTACAAAGTAACGTGATTTTTTATCTTCACTAGTATAAAAAGTTGTTTGAAAAAATAAATTTACTAGTCATATATTATATTTAATAAATATTTTATATTTTTAAATTATTATATATTTTTTACTTTTCTCTAATTCAATTAAAACCAAATCATCACCCATGTGTATTTGTAAACTACCACATCCATTAATAAAGGTTTTCGTTTTTTCTATTCTTCATTGTGTGGACTCATTTAATAATTATTTTAAAGTACAAATATGATTTTTTTGTTATGTTTAATTTTTTTTCTAAAGAAAACATAACAAACTATAAATGATGTGAATAATACACAATCATTAAAAAAAATTATCTTAATGAAGCAATGTAAGATGAAAGTTAATTTTTCTATCATGTAATATTATCATATCCCTTACATCATCATCCAATTCCTTAAATTATAATATTTTAAAAAAAAAATTGGTAATTATTATTATGATATAATAATATTACTACAAAACTTATATATAATTATCCCTTAACCATTGCATTTTCTTGAATGGGGTTGGTTGACTACAATCTTGAACAATGCAACGAATTTAAAAAATAGATGAGTATAAAAACATATTAAATAATATAATATGATATTAACATATAACAAAACATGTTTTTTAGTTCCGAAATATTAATTTTTTTATTAGACACATTAATTATGAAAAAGTATATTCTTCCTCCAGAATCATCAAATCATGGATGTTTTCAATATCATCATTAATGATAAAGACTAAAGAAATCATCAATGTAATTTAAAACATCGTAAATCATTATATGTATTAGATTATAGTAAAATTAATAATCTTATATTAATTAAGAATTTATGAATTAAATATACCAACATTACTCCTACATTGGAAGTAAAACTATAATCAGCTGATGAGGTAATATAAAGAAATAATATACTTGTAGATATTTAATGAAAATGAAAATTATAAATATTTTTTTGTTTGAATTATTTTTCTAAAATTAGTAATGAAGTTATTTATTTTTTTTATACAGGAATATATATTTATTTCATCTATTAAATATTTCATCATTAGGGTTTATTGTCACATTTCTAATTCCATGATTCATGTTTCATATTTTTGTGCCATATTTTATTTAATATGGATTATTAATTATCTAATTAAATTAAAATATGAAAAATATTTACAATTTTAAATTATATTAATATAAATTTCATGATAAACCACTTATGATCATTTGATTATTTTTGTTACAAATTCTATATAGGATTCAATGAATAAATTTCAGATTCCTTAGGTCATATCATTTATTACAAGAATATACTATTATATTATTTTTTTGATCCGAATATTACATTATTTTAAATATTGTTTCCATTTTTTGTCTATTAAATATTTTATTCATCATCAATAACATAGTATTTGACAAAAAAATCTGAAATAAAAATGTATTATTCTTAAAAATATATCCAATTTGTAACAATAAATCTTCACAAATATGACTATGTTTTCATTTTTATAAATATTTTTTTATTCATTATAAGGAAAAAATGTAATATCTTTTATGATTATAATAATTTTAATTATCAATTTCAATAACAATAATTAATGTGTTTTTATGATGTGGTTTTTTGATTAATTTGTTTCAAAATATTAATAATTTATTTTCCATGATATAAAAAAATATAATGCCATATATTCGAACAAATAAATTTCTAAAAAAATTTATGAAATCTCATGGAACATATATTTTATTCTTTTTATGTTATTCTCATATTTATTTTATTCAAATTCTAAATAATATTTTTTAATTTAATTTTTACATCCTCATTTTTACAAATAAATATATGTTTTTGGGAAACCTATTTTATATTGAATTATATTTTATTATTTCGTCATATATATCATGAATTGATGTTATAATATTAATATATCAATTATTATTTTGATTAATTTTGTAAAAATATATTTTTTTTATCCTATAATTTATTATGTTCATGCAACGTGATGAGAATAAGAAACCAAGTGGTTTTTCCACGAGTTATTAAGATATGTTTGTGATTGATTTTAAGTGGACCAAACACACACAGTTATAAATATATATATAAGATATTAAGTGGGGGAAATATATCTTCATCACTTTAATATTTTTTGGGTTATATCTCATGATATAAGTGGGAATTAACACAATGATTTTATTCTCATTGGTGTGTATGTATAATGTGTTTTCTCATATATTCAAGGGTAGGAATAATTAGTATTTGGACATATGTGTAGGTTTAATGAGATTGATCATAATGTGATTACAAGGATTTTTGTTCTTCTACATTTTCATTTTGGTTATCATGACATCCAAAATATTGATGATATTTTTCAGTTTCATGATATCACATATTTTATTACATATACCTACTTTTTATAGTATTTTTCACTTTTATAACAATATCATATGTTTCATGATTATTGAAATGTATTCTGAAAAAAGATATAATTTTTTCCTTCCATGATGATATTTATATGATTTTATGTTACTCAATCATATTTCATGATTCTCATCGATGAATTTAAGAAATTTTGTTATAAAATTTATGCCTTCATTATATTCACCTTTGAATTTATGATCTCACAAATTATGCTATTATTTTCCCGCTTTGAACATTTAATATCACCCCTTTCAAACATTTCCACCCTTGATGAAATGAACATGATTAAATAAAAATATACTTAAGTTTTTTAAGGGAGCGATATTATAGAGAATGGTCAATATGTTTTAAAAAAAGTAATTTATGAAATCATTTGAACATAAAACCTCTATATACTCATGTTGTGAAACTAAAGTGAGTATTATTATTTAATTTTTAATATTATTTACATATTGTTTTATGATTGGATTCGGTCACTTTATTTAGTATGAAAATGATGTTAATTTGTTTTTGTTTATTTTTTATTTACATTATGTATTATGGTTTATGATACTTACTAAAAACACTAGAGACATGTCTATGCATATAATACTATCATAAGAGATTTAAATTATTTATTTTCCAATTTCATTGAAATTAATTCATTGTATGGAAGATGAAAAATGATTTAGGATCTGGAAAAAATGTTATGAGAGTTAATAACCCTAAAATTATAGGATTATGTGTTAATTTTATTTTCAACTGATGCATGACAAAGTTTACTAACTACACACCTTATTTGATACACCCAAGGGATATAATTTTATTAATTGCATTTTCTTTACTGAACATAATAACAGATATTATTTTGATGTTAATTAAACATTTTAAAGATCATAATATAAAAATGACCATAAATATCTTATTTTAAAAAATTGATAATTATAATATAGGAAAAAATAATTTAGAGGTGGATTCTTCACATCATTTTTTAAAACAAAATTTAAATGTTTTCTCTAGAAAACATTTTTCTATGATTTTCAAAACTACCACAAAATGTCTTTTGTTTTACTATATAAACAAATTAAATTCATATTTGTGGTGGTGTATCAAAAAACATTCTTGGAAACTAAGGCATTTACTAGAATGAAATAATTTAAAATAATTTTTGTTATACATGTCATATAATTTCATTTTTATAATTTTAAGATAAACGATCCCTGAAAAATAATTAGTGTATAAAATAAAATATTTACAAATTTGGTAAAAAAATTCATGACCCCCATGATTGAAATAACATCAAAAGAAAATTTATGTTCCATGAAAATAATGTTAATAAAAATATTTTTTTTGTATATACTCATCATAAAAATCTAGGTGGATAATATAACATATTTTTCAAGGGGGAAAATGAGATGGTAAACAGTTACCATTTTATAAATATTCGAATCAAATCACCTTAGATGAAATGAATTTAATTTAATCCTTATATAACAATAATTAATATGTTTAATCAATATATAATATAAAAATTATCATTATATATTCACCATAAACATAAATATTATCATAACATAAAATTTGTCTCAATAAAAATGAATTAAGATGAATAAAACTTACATTATATTTGACATCATTCAAAATTTCTAAAAAAAAAATTATAATATATTTAAATGAAAATTTTCAATAAAAATATTGATTTCAATATAAATAATATCATTTTTAATATACTTATATTATTTTATCTCTTATTTAATAAATAGTCACTATTCAAGTCATCATTTCATTTATTGATTCAATTTTTTTCATGTAATTTTTAGTTCATCCATTATGGTCCATTCATATTGATCATGGTCGATTAATATTTATAAATTTAATAATGTTTTATATATTATTTGTATTAATTATATACAGATTTTAAATTATTCCAATTTAGTGGTGCTGAAAAAAAATTACATAACATTATTGAGATAGTAATCCATACGTAAACAGAAGTGATATATCCAGATTTCAATGAACGAAAATAATAAGTATAAATAGAAATTCACCTTCATAGATTCATGTTGATATGATAATTATCATATATTCCTACTAAATATCACCTTATTACTTGGCTTGTAATACAAAAATTATTATCAAACCCCATCACTTCATGGAGGTGTGTTTCCACACATACAAGTGAGTGATGTTAGCATTTACCAATTGATTAGAATAAAAAATGGTGCATTATATTTTCAATTATACGAGAATAAAAATATAATAAATATAACATAAAAAATTATATCAATCATTATATAAACCTTTAAATGATGGAGATGGGAAATAAACCATATATCTATGTGGTGGCGAGAGTCCACACGTACGTATGTGCAATAATTAAATTACATTTTGATGAAGAATGAATGGAAAAAGTTTTTTAAATAATAATAAAATCTTAGGGTATTTATGTTACTTGTGAAACTATGTTTATATGAACATAATAGATTTATTGAAGGCATAAAAATAAATAATATTATATGTTTGGGTAATTATTTATATCTCTTTATTGAGATTCCTCCTCTTTCTTACGTCTTAATCATTTGAATATTGTACTTAAGAGAAGACTATAGACCCTCTGATGAATGGATGGATTTTATGAATTAATTTAATATGGGATTGTATGATCTAAACGACTCATATTGTGTACAAAAAAATAGGATATCGTAAATTATTTAAATGGTATAAGGTCACTTTCATCAGATAGTGGATTCAAATGGAAGTAGATTTTAATATAATATATTATAAAAATTGAATATATTAAAAACATTAGAATAATTAATGTTTAGTGGTCAATCCTACCCATATATCATGGTTTAACCCCAAGTAAAACTAATTAAACCATAATCGTGGTAATGATATTATATGACTTTTACTATTCACTATATTTAAAAAATATGTTGAACCTATAAAATTATATTTATTATTATTATTAAAAAAATTAATCAATTTTACATGATAGTATTTATATAAGAGGAAAAATTTAATAATAAATATATATGAAATTCATACTTCAATTCTATTTTAGAAAAATGAATTCTAATTCATAAAAGGTTATTTACATCAATCTCATTCCCTTTAAAAAATGAATTTTAAAAAATATGAATGAATTTTAATTCTATCCATTTCCTAAAACCCATTAATCAGTATGGATTAATTTAATTTATAAAGCTAAAAATAATATTGGGCACATAAAAACTAGTTCTTTTAAAAACATGTTGTTACACCCAAAAATTATGATATGTAGAAATCAAGTATAATGATGAATCATAAATAATTAATTATATTTCATCAAAATAATTTTATATTAGTTTATATAGTAATAAAATAAAATAAATAAGGATACTTTTTCTTCAAATTTATTGACTAATATTATAAAAAAAGAAGTATTTTCACAATTCACTAAAAAATATATCATTATAAATAATTCTAAAAAACACTATAATAAACTATTTCCATTTAAATTTTACAAAGAAAATAATTGAAAATAATTTTTCTAAAAAACATATATATTACTTATAATTTTATCCACAAAAAGTAATTTAAAAACAATTTTCAATAAAATATTTTTTTGAAGCATAAAATTATTTTATTGGA
Organism: Viscum album; assembly: GCA_963277665.1. Lineage (NCBI taxonomy): Eukaryota > Viridiplantae > Streptophyta > Magnoliopsida > Santalales > Viscaceae > Viscum > Viscum album. The sequence continues at coordinate 14,872,877 of OY728148.1, forward strand.
AATTGGCTACTTATTAAATATAAATTAATAAAAATCCGATCTAATTTATTACGTTATTAAAAAAATTAATAATTTTCTTATTAATAATCATACATTTTAATTCATCATCCATGTTATAAATTATTACTATATCACAGTTCATTTAGACTAAGGGTCATAGGTAAATCATACTATGAAATAACTAAATGTTTGTTAAATAAAAATATATTTTTTAAAATATCTCTTTGTTAATGTTTTTCCATCATAAAATAATACCTAAATATGACTATTAAATTTTTTTATTTTCATAATTATTTTAAAATAATTAACCATCTTTCTGTATACCATTTATTAAAAATGAAAATGTCAATTTGGTGTGTTTGTGGACTGCTGACTCTACAAAGTAACGTGATTCTTTAACTTAACTAACATAAAACTATGGTAAAAATATAGATTTTAAAATTGTAATCTTGTATTTATAAAATATGTTATATTATAAAATAATAATACAAATTTATCCTTTCTAAAATTCAATTAAAACAATATCATCACCCATGTGTATATGATGACTACCACCTCCATGGATCACTATTTTTATTTTTTATTTTCTTCCTTTCGTTATTGGTTTTAAAAATTATTTTGAAGGATAAATATGATTTTTATGATATTTATATTGTTTTTTAAAATATATAACAAAATAATAATGATGTTAAATAGTAAATAATTATTAAAAATTTATTTTCTTAATGAAGATAAGTAAGAAGAATAAATATTTTTTATGTTTTTTTATGTTATCATTTCTAATGATTCGGCATAATATTATTTCATATAATAATATATTAACCAAATAAAAATTATATTTAATTATTACTATTATGATATAATCATATTACATCCAATATTCTCTAAAATTATCCCTTAATCATTGCATGTTCTTGATTGGGAAAAATTAAATACTAAGATGAAAAATGATACGAATTTAAATCATAGATGGGTATAGTTACATATTTACTATAATAATATGTTATAAATATATAATTAATTATTCATTTGGTTCTAGAATTGTAATATTATTATTAAACTCATTAAAAAAGAAAAAACCTTTTTTCCTCATGAATCAACAAAGCTTGAAAGTTATTGATATCTTATTTTTAGATAAATACTAATGAATTCATGAATGTAATTTAAATCATCAAAAATATAATAAATAATTATATTTTAGAAAAATTAATGATATTATATTTATTACATTTTTCTTTATAACAAATACTGGCGCAACTCATATAATACAAATAATACCATAAACACATGATTTGGGAATATAGGTAAATACCAATTAATATAATTGTAGATATTAATTAAAAATGTATATTATAATTATTTTTAGGTCTGAATATGTTTCAAAATTTATTTTTATGTTATTATTTTCGTTCTCCTGTTTGAAAATTATTTATACAATTTAAAAGATAACTCAATATAAGTGTTTATATATCTGATATTCATTTCCATGAATCAAGTTTCATATTATCTTCCATAATTTATTTTATATGGTGTAATAACTATATGTTTACTTACACATATGAAGGTATTTAACATTTAGAAACATATTAATATAAATTTCATGACCTCCCTCTCAAGATCCTTTTATTATTTTCATACCGATTCTATATTGGTTTCATTGAATAAATTTCTTATTCATTGGGACATTTTATTTCAAACATGAATATACTATTATATTATATATTTGATCAAAATAATCATTATTTAATATATCTTTTTTGAAAAGACCCAGAATTTCCATGGAAATAATTTTTCTTAAATACAAGTTTATATTATGAGTCTGTGAAAATTTACAATGCATGATTTCGAAGCCCTGTATGTCCGTAATCAATTTATGAAGATTTTTTGGGTACATTCAGTGAACGTATGAGTGGGTTTTTATAAATTTTTAACAGGTGCTCAGAATTGAAAATAGAGGGCACCATTGAACTCGCAGCGCCAATATTCACTTAAGAAGAATTTCACCTCGACTGCACTGGGACGAGATTTAAATATAGTATTTGGGGTTTTATTGAATGAATTAAATAAAAATAAAGTTGTGGCTTTATAATTATATAGGTTGGTTGAGACCTCCTTGTGGAAGTTAGAGGTGGGGACCACCACACCTTAACCTCCCAGGAGAGGTTATGGTGCTGGGGCCCACCCAAACCTAACCTCCTCTTCATGTTTAATGTGGTGGGGACCACCCAGGATTTAAACCCCCTTGAACTCCGTAATAATGGAGAAACCCTCAAACTTCTATTTATTGTAGGGGATCCTCTTCCACTCCCCTAACACTTAATGTGCCTCATCCACCTTGTTAATTAATTGATCTAACACTTTCAATTAATTAATTAAACCATTTGAATATTATGCCAACAATTCAATAGGATACCAAAATCTATTATTTCTGGATTGGAATTGGTACAACATGGTGGAACTTTTGAGAGGAGAGAATATGGGAAGAAAAGCTACTGCCAAAGAAGAATTAAGAACGCCATGGATCGTCTTCAACTTCCTTCAACGAAACTTTCTTCGAAATAGGACGTTTTCATCCACAATGAATCAACTTCCTCTTTCCCGTGACTTCTTCAACGAACACTAAACAATTGTAGGGGTTTGAACTTTGTTTTTTTTCTCATTCTTCATTTTCTATTGAGGGTTATTATTCGAAGCCGCATGATATCACCCTAACGTGGAGGGTGCGGGCCGAACAAACACAACCCCATCCCTCCCCCTTCTTTGTGTAATTTGACGCTAAACGTGGAATGAGACTGAGATGAGAAATACTCATCAAAAATGTTTTTGGATTGAAGATGACGTCCCAAGGAGATAATGACCACATCCGGAACTAGAAATGGTCCACTGGAACTCATCCGATGACCTGCGAACGATTCATCGTTGATCAGAAAAGGCGAACGTCACCAGTGACGAAGAGAAGGGAGGTTGGCGCTCTAGCTGACCGCGTGGATGATGGTGGCGTAACCGTGCTACCGGAGGAGAAGGCCATGGATGATGGGCCACGGTAGTTCTACGGTGTTCAGTGCAAGGCCTTCTGCAAGGAAGACCAGCGGCTCGAGCCGCCGGGTCGCTGGAGGAGACGCGGCGTAACCTTGCCACGCCGGTGGGGCTAGCCCCTCGGCTAGCCATGAGAAGTGGGACCCAACCATGTGGGTCTCGCGTGACCTGGACCGACTCCACCAAACACTGGTTTGAACCCTCCCAAATGGCTAAGGTCGTTCGAGATTCCAAGGGGCGCGGCCTCCTGCTTTGACACGGCTAAGGTGGACCCCGCAGTCCGCCAGACGCGGGCTTGGCGCAGGCCGAGCCTAGCGCTGGACGGGCCTCCCTCGTGGTCTATGCTACCTTCGTGGGCCTCATGCAGGACGAGACTCTCGCGGGCCACCCCCGTGGGTCGGGATTCCTCCGTGGGCCGAGTTGGGACGGGTCGGTCCGACTGGGCCGAACCGGACTCGGACCCGTTTGACCTGTTTCCACTCTTTTTCCCGTAACATGAGCTATGAGCATATGTTTCATGAAACTTTTATGGAGATGGAAATATTAGAGGAATATGGTTCTTTTGGCATACCCCACTCGTTGTTTGGACAATGTTTGGGTGCGGTCCTGTTGGATCAAATGTAAAATTCAACCAGGACCTCGGAACAGAAATGCTAATAACTCTCAGACCGGGTGTCCGATTGACGGGACACTGTTGAGTTGGGTACCTTTTGGAAAGACGGATATTTTGGATACACCAACATGGAAATTCATGGATGTTGATGTATAGACACTTGGCTTGAGGAGCGGACCTTCCCAGAATCAAGCCTGCTTTGTGTGGAACCCTAGTGCTAGCTGTGCTCTGACGACTGTTTCTGGATCCTATGTGGCTTTAACAGCTCTGACTATTGTTCCTGGATATTGTGTGGGTTTGATATTACTGATGACTGTTCCTGGGTCCCATGTGGATTCTAGAACTTTGACTACTATTCTTGGATGATTTGCGGGTTCGACAGCTCTGACGACTATTCCTAGATCCTTTGTGGGTTCGACAGTTCTGAAAACTTTTCTTAGATCCTATGTGGGTTCGACAGTTTTGATTTCTGTTCCGGGATCCTCTGTGGGTTCGACAGAATAGAAGATTTTTTGGCTACGTATAATCATCTATAACACTCAACCTAAGTTGTATTTCTATGTGAGATGAGTTAGTAACTTTGTGTCTTCCCGATGATTGAGGTGGATTACTTGATAACTTAGGTATATGTATGGGAATATACCTAAGTAGGGTTATCTGTTGATTTCATACCTTGTGGTTTATCCTTTTTGGATTTTGTGAGACCTTGAGGGTCTCGGGGTCCCAACTGAGTATCGTTATACTCACCCCAACACAGGCTATGCTCGCACCTCATTGTGTTGGATGTAGATGACGGACAACATTGACCGAGGTTGAGTGTACTAGGACTGGAAGGTACTTGGAGCTAGACCACACGGTGTGACGGTACACGGAAGAGACGGATAGATGTGGAGTGATGTTGAGGTTATATGTACCTACCCTTCAGGTAGGACTTCCAAGTGGATGATCTAGGAGTTTCTTTTCACCTTCCAGTAGTTTTTTCCTTTTCAATTGCACTTATACTTTACAGTTTGGCTTGTATTTCTGACCCATTTACTTTTCAGCACTCTCTTGTTATACAGTTTTACTTAGTGTTTTGTATCCAGTTGTGTTCTTTGTTGTGTGTGTTTACAGGTTATATAGGCAATGCCTTCCTATTTTTGGGATTTATGCCTTTGGTGCTTATCGTCATCCCCTGGCCTATGGAAGGCGGGTTTGGGGTAGTCACAGCACAGGCCTCAGGGGAGGATTTAGGACAAATTGGTATCAGAGGAGTTGTTTCTACCGCAGAACTTAGGACTCTGATCTTTTCTGTGAAGCAATAGTGCTACCGGTACTGAGTTTGGTTTTCAGTTCAGGGAGTCCAGTGTTGGTGCAACGGATGACGTATCTATGCACCTAGACCCTAACTTCTAATATCTGACTCAGTGCAAGAAAACACAGACTGTGTGTTTGTTTTGAAGAGCTTCTTTGTGATCCCTTTGAGTCATCACACTACGTATAACTTTTTGACCATGGAACACCTTCTTCTTTTCATGATTCCTCCACTTAGACTTCCAGCAAGGGTTCCAGGCTTTGTACGAGATGGAATCCCACCGAGCAATGAGGCCTCGGTGTAGGGCCCTATCACAGTGGAGGCACTAGCAGTTCCACTACCTATTGGGCCACCAATGCCACCAACCCCAATAGTAGAGAGTGCATGATGCTTGAGCATGTTTCACGAGTTCCAGTGCTAGAGGCTGCCCAGGTACAGGGTCGAGACACACACGCAGGAAGATGAGGATTGGCTGGAGGCAGTGGTGAGAGTCTTCATACTTGTAGGGACACCAGCTGACCTTATGGTGATCCTTGCCACAAGTCTTCTTCAGGAATCAGCAGGAAGATGGTGGATCCTGATGCTCTAGAAGCATGACGCGGCGACACTACTCTGGGAAGACTTTGAGAGCCTGTTTCGGGCAGAGTTTGTCCCAGCCACCCTTCGTGCAGTTCGGATACAGATGTTTCTTCATCTACAGCAGGGTTGCATGACAGTGGCATAATAATCAACGAGGTTCACCGACCTCTCTATATACTCCACAGGTATGGTGTGGGATCCATTGTTCATTGCCCGAACCTTTGAGTAGGGGATCAGGTGAGATATCAGGTCTTTTATGATCTCCCTCAGCATTCCGACACAGGTGGGGGTGTTGGAGAGAGCCCTCTTAGTGGAGTGTTTCTTTGCTGAGCAGTCACCAGCAGCGAGACCCACCACCGGGCATAATGTACCTCAGTCTTTTGCAGCTGGCAGCAAATAGATATCCTAGAGGTCCAAGCGGACTAGTCCATCTAGGGGATGACCTCAGAACTTGGGTTTCATTGTGTGAGGCACACGATACAGAGCCAATCATTCAAGGAACATGCATTGTTTAACATGCGGCGGGGAGGGTCAAATGGCTTGTGACTGTCCAACCCGCCATTCAGATGATCATCATACAGTTGAGGGACCTCCCAGGAAGAGGCATAGGTTTGATCGGGGAAATCTATAGGGTATAGGAGGACATGGAAGAGGATCTAGTCATGAAGCTGGTGGAGGGTGACGTTCTGAGATGTTACCTCTGCCACCACCAGGAGGTCCACCCCGACTATAGGGAGTAGGTGGACATGCGAAAGCTCAGCTCCAGGAAGCTTAGTCTTATGATCACGATGCTCCGGATATGATTCGAGGTACAATCTATATCTAATCCATCATAGTTGTAGTTCTTATAGACATGGGTTCCAGTAATTCTTTCATTGCCACTGCCCTCGTTCAAAGCTCAGATATTCTGACAGAGCCGTTGGCTCGATCCTTGTGACTAAATACTTTTACCGAAGAAGACTCGAAGAGTTTGCACTGGGTCCAGCAGGGTGAGCATACTCTAGGAGAATAGAGCTTCAGCTGGGATCTCCTCATAGTGGCGTCGAGTCCTTACAACAACATCTTGGGTATAGAATGGTTATCTACAGTCCAGGCTTAGATAGACTGTATTAGGTGAAAAATGTGTTGTGTCTGAACGGATGGGAACAGGTTCACCTTCACCGGTGAGGAAGGAGCCTTTGCAGCATAGGACGGACTTACTTGGAGGAGGGTGCAGTCAATCACTCATCAGTTAGCCTGCCTTACCCTCAGAGTAGTTGATGTGGAGATTCCGATCTATCCTGTAGTGGTGGACTAGTATGCGTATTTTTTTCCCTGATGATGTCCCAGGTCTACCTCCTTGTAGAGAAGTGGACTTTAACATTGACATGTACCCCGAGACAACACTGATATCTAAACTAGCATATCAAATGGATCCCGTGGAGCTTCGCGAGATGTAGATATAGTTAGAGGACTTGTGGGAGAAGTGATTCATCTGGCCCAGTGTTTCTCCCTGGGCAGTCATGATTCTGTTCACCAAGAAGGTGGATAGAAGCTTGAGGATTTGGGTCGACTACTGTCTCCTATACTAGGTGACCATGAAGAACAAGTACCCAATCTTGAGGATTGATGAACTCTTTGATCAGTTGAAGTGATCAGGGTGGTTGTCCAAAATAGACCTCATATCAGGCTCTCAACAGCTTAGATTTAGAGACGAGGATGTGCAGAAGATGGATTTCAGATGTTGGTATGGCCACTATGAGTTCTTTTTTATTCCTTTCAGCATAACATACGCTCCAGCAGTGTTCATGGGACTCATGAACAATATTTTCTAGCCTACCCTCGATCGCTTTGTCATAATCTTCATCAACTACATTTTGATCTACTCGACTACTGAGAAAGAGCATGCCTAGTATTTGCAAGTATTACTAGATATGCTCTAAGAGCACCAGCTTTATGGTAATCTCTCAATGTTCCAGTTTTGGATCCAAGAGGTTCACTTTTTGGGACATGTCATCTCAGAGCCTATAGATTCAGTAGATTCAGCAAAGATTGAGGCGGTACTTTCTTGGGAGCCACCCAGGAGTGTGACAGAAGTTTGGAGTTTCCCTGGTTTGGCTGGTTATTATCGAAGGTTTGTACTATAATTATCCAAAGTTTTAGCACCACTATCAGCCATGACAAAGAAGGGGAAAACCTTATTGTGGTCGGATAAATTCCAGCAGATCTTTTAGGAGTTGAGGCAGAGGATGAATAGTGCCCCCATCTTGAGGCTTCCAAAGGAAGGTGTAGGGTACATAGTTTACTAAGATGCATCTGCGACCATATTCGGATGTGTCCGGATGAAGGAGCGAGCCGTGATCACTTATAGTTCTCATCTGCTGAGACATCATGAGAAAAACTACACCACCCATGACCTGGAGTAAGCAGCAGTAGTCTTTACCTTGGAGATGTGGCAGAACTACCTAATGGGAGAGCATTTCATAGTCTACTCTGACCACCAGAGTATTTGGTAAATCATCTCTCAGAAGGACCTGAACCTGAGATAGCGACGTTGGCTTGAGATCCTCTCGGGACTATGAATTCGGGATAGTCTATACTTTTGGGAAGGGGAACATTGTAGAATATGTACTTAGTATAAGATTTGGTATATATCTTCTAGGAGAGGTGACAAAGTAGCTGGATTCTTGACAGATATCCTTTGTAGAAAGAGAAGGAGCATCTTTCCTTCAGTCTCTTATTGTCACTCCTCCACTTCTTCATTGAGTCAGGGAGATGCAGCTTGCAGATGCTAACTGTGAGACATGAAATGCCAAGATATCCACTGTCAAAGCACCTGATGGATTTTTGGAAGGTGGGGAGCACGTAATTTTCATAAGAAGGTGTATTTTCGTGCCAGTGTCACTATGGTAGGAAGTGCTGAGGGAGTTCCACACATCCCCTTTAGCGGTATATCCAGAAGTGGCGAAGATGTATCCGGACCTTTGACAACAGCACTGGTGGCCAGGTATGAAGAAGGTAGTAGCGTAGTTTTTCTCTTCATGTGTCACTTTTCATCAAGTGAATGAGGAGAATCAGGTACCAGCAAGCTTGGTTCTTCCTTTAGAGGTCCCAGAGTGGAAGTGGGATGGGATATCAATGGACTTAGTGAAAGGAATTCCACATACATATAGGGGTCATGACTCGATTTGGATGATTGTAGACCGACTCACCAAGTCATCCCACTTCCTACTGATCAGAGATTAGAGTTCAGTAGAGAGTTTGGGACACCTCTACATGAATAAGATTATGCAGCTACATGGAGTACCCTATTCTATTGTATCTAATTGTGATGCATAGTTTACTTCCCGGTTATAGAATGGGTTTCAGGAGACTTTTGGGAAACAACTTCATTTGAGAACCTCCTTCCATCCTCAGACCGATAGCCAGAATGAGCGAACCATTCAGACCCACAAGGACATGCTCCGTGCATGTTTCCTCGACTTCAGTCGGATCTGGGAGGATCACTTAACTTTGGTGGAGTTTTCATAAGACAACAGCTATCACTCCACCATTGGGATGGCACATTTTGAGGCGTTATATGGGAGACCTTCTAGATCACCCTTGTGCTAGACTAACCCTAGGGAGTCAGAACTACTGGGACCAGAGATGATGTAGGCTACCACGAAGAAGGTGTAGATCATCCGAGAGTAGATGAAGACTGCACAGAGTAGAAAGAAGTCATATATTGATAGGAGACGGAGGCCTATGGAGTTCGATGATGGCGACCACATATTTCTATGGGTCTCACCTTGATGAGGTTTATGGATATTTGGATGAGGTGGAAAGTTATATCCATGATTCCTCAGACCTTTCCATGTCCTCAGCAGAGTAGGCGAGGTGGATTACCGTCTGGCTCTTCAAACTCAGTTACACCGGGTGCACAATGTCTTCCACATATCTCAGATGAGGAGATACGTGGATGATGCTTCCCACATAATTGACAATGGAGAGCTGGACATTGATGATGGGGAGACTTTTATAGAGTTCCAAGTGGAGATTGATGATTGATAGCAGTAGGTCCTATGTGGATGGTCGATACCTCTGGTGTGCATTTGTTGGTAGCACAAGAGCCTCCAGGAGAGCACGTGGGAGCCGGAGGCTCAGATGCGTGCTCAGTACCCCCCACTTGTTCCCTTAGATCGAGTTGTAGCTTACGCGGACATAAAGCCTTGAGGTTGGGAGAATATAATGACCTGGTATTTCTATGGAAATTTTTTTCTTAAATACATGGGGATTTTATGAGTCCGTGAAAATTTACAACGCATGATTCTGAGGCCCGATGTGCCCGGAGTCAATTTTTGAAGTTTTTTTCATGTATGTTTAGTGAACGTATGAGCGGGATTTTATATATTTTGAACCAGTGTTCGGAATTGAAAACTGAGGGTAGTGTTGAACTAATAGTGAAAGTATTCTCTTAGGAAGACTTTCACCTCGACGGCAGTGGGAAGAGATTTAATGTTATTTTTTGGGTCATTATTGAATGAATTAAATAAAAATAAAGTTGTGGCATTATTTTTATTTGGGTAGGTTGAAGCCTCCTTGTGTAAGTTTGAGGTGGGGACCACCACGCCTTAACCTCCCATGAGAGGTTATGGTGGTGGGCCCCACCCGAACCTAACCTCCTCCTCAAGTTTAGTGTGGTGGGGACCACCCATGATTTAAACCCCCTTGAACTCTCCATTAAAGGAGAAACCCTCAAACTTCCATTAAGTGTAGGGGAGCCTCTTCAACTCCCCTAACACTTAATGTGCCACATCCTCCTTGTTAATTAATTGAGCCAACATTTTCAATTAATTAATTAAACCATTTGAATATTACGCCAACAATTTAATAGGATATCAAAATCTATTATTTTTTTCATGGCATAATTATAACTTGGTGGAACATTGGAGAGGAGAGAACATGGGGAGAAAAGCTCTCACCAACAATGAACGAAGAATGTCGAGGATCTTCTTCAACTTCCTTCCTCAGAACCTTCTTCAACATAAGACGTGTTCATCCACAATGAATAGACGTATGCTTTCCCGTGACTTCATAAACAAACAATAAACAAATGTAGGGGTTCAAACATTGTTTTGCTTCCCATTATTCATTTTCGGTCGAGGATTATTATTCGAAGTTGTATGCTATCACCCTAAAGCGGAGGGTGCTGGAAGAACAAACACAGCCCGACCCCTCTGCCTTTTTTGTAGAATTTGATGCTAAACACGGCATGAGACTGTGAAGAGTGATACTTGTCAACAATGGTTTCAGATCGAAGAAGACATCTCAAGGATTTCACGGCCACTACTGGAATGAGAAACGGGCCACCAGAACTCTTCTGGTGACCCGCAAAAGGTTCACCGGAGATCGGAACCGGAGAACGTCACCGGTGATGAAGAGAAGGGTGGCAGGAACTCTGGTCATCCATGTGGATGGTGACGGCGCAACCGCATCTCTAGAGGAGAAGGTCATGGCCTACGGGCGATAGCGGTGAAGCGGTAGTCGGCGCAAGGCCAGCTGCGAAGAAGACCGACGGCTCGAGCCGTCGGGTCGTCAGAGGAGGCACAGCGCAACCACGCCCCGTGGGTGTGGCTGGCTGCTCGGCCTACCGGGAGCAGCAGGACCCCACCGTGTGGGTCCCGCATGACCTATACCAGCACCACCTAGTGCCAGTTTGACCCCCCCCCCCAATGGCTAAGGTCGTTCAATATTCTAGGGGGCTCGACCTCCCCCCTGGATGCAGCCAAGGCAGACCTCATGGGCGGCCAGCAGCGGGCCTCACGCGGGCCGAGCCTAGTGTGGGCCAGATCGTACCTAGACCCATTTGACCAGTTTCCACTCTTTTTCCCGTAACATGAGCTATGAACGTCCTTCAACGGCGATAGAAATCTTAGAGGAAGACGGATATTTTGGTATACCCCACTTGAGGTTTGGACACAGTTTGGGTATGTCCGGGTTGGATCGAACGTAAAATTGAACCGGTCCCTCAGAATGGAAATATTAATAACTCTCAGACTGGGAATTCAATTGATGCACTATATTTCAAGTTGGGTTCCTTTTGGAAAGATGTATATTTTGGATAATCCAACATGGGACTTCATGGAAGTTGATGTATAGACACTTGGATTGAGGTGCAGACCCTCCCAGAATCAAGCATGCTTTGTACGGAACCCTGTAACTGGTTGCACTCTGACGACTGCTCCTGGATTCTATGTGGTTTTGACAACGTTCACTACTATTCCTGGATCCTATGTGGGTTCAACAACACTGATGATTGCTCCTGGATCACGTGTGGATTCGACAGCTCTGACTACTGTTCCTTGATCCTATATGGGTTTGAAAGCTCTGGCGACTATTCATGGATCCTATGTGGGTTTGATAGTTCTGATTATTGTTCCTAGATCCTATGTGGGTTTGAAAGTTTTGATTTTTATTCCTGGATCCTATGTGGGTTCAATAGAATAGATGATTTAGTGGCTACTTCTAATCATCTCTAACACTCAACGTGAGTTGTATACCTGTGTGATCTAAGTCAGTAGCATTGTGTTTTCCTCATGATTGAGGTGGATTACTTGATAACATAGGTATATGTATGGGCATATACCTAAGTAGGGTTATCTGTTAATTTCATACCTTCTGGTTTATCCTTTTTGTATTTTGTGAGACCTTGAGGGTCTCAGGGTCCCTACTGAGTATCGTTATACTCACCCCTACATGGGCTATGCCCGCACATTGTTGTGTTGGAAGTAAACGATGGACAATGGTGACCGAGGGTGAGTTTACTATGACTGGACGGTACCTGGAGCTGGACCACATGGCATGATGGTACACAGAGGAGACAAATGGAAGTGGAATGATGTGGAGGTTATCTGTACCTACCCTTCAGGTAGGACTTCCCAGTGGACGATCCAGGAGCTGATTTTTACCTTCCAGCTGTTTTATCCTTTTTAGTTGCACTTGTACTTTATAGTTGGGCTTTTATTTTTTACCCCTTTACTTTTCAGCACTCTCTTGATATACAATTTTACTTAGTGTTTTGTATCCATATGTGTGCTATGTTGTGTGAATTTTCAAGTTATCAAAGCAAGACCTTCCCATTTTTTGGATTTACACCTTTGGAGCTAGTCGCTAGCCCCTGGCCTATGGAAGGTGGGCATCGGGTAGTCACAGCACAGGCCCTGGGGGATGGGTCGTGAAAATTTTCATCTTTTATATAGAAAAAATAATTATCACAAAAAATAACTAATTCGTTGATAAAAATAGTTGAATAAAAAAATGTAACATTGGTAAGAATAACTACCATTTTCAAAAATGAATATTTTTTTCTATGCCTATTTTTTCATTAGTGTAAATATTCTAGTTATTTAAAATAAATTTAAAATTGATTTTTTAATCTGAAAATCATAATTTTCATTATACATTTCAAAATACATATTGAATACTATTTTTATGTTGTCGGTTTTAAAACATAATTTTTCAAAATATTCAAAAAGGGTTTTTCATCATTTAAATAAAATGTTAACTTCTAATTGAAATATTTTTACAACTTCTATGACATTTAATAGAACAAAATTTTTTATCTTTTTATAATAATGTTTCGTAATTTATTTTTTCCTCTTCTCAAAAATATTATTTTTAATTATTAATTCCTCATAAATAAAAATAATTAAATTATTTTTTAGAAAATATTTTATTTTAAATTATATACTTTCTTGGATTCCCTTATATCATTCAGTGATTTTATGTTATTTTTATATTTATTATCATTTTATGATTAATTTTTCTATATTTAATTTTTATAGAATGTGATTTGTTATTATCATGTTATGCGACATGTTTTAGAATCCCATAACTTTCTCTATGGGTTAATTAAGAAATGATTTTGACTGATTTTTTGTTGAACACATATATATGGATTGTAATGATTGGGTTATCTATCATTATAACTTTTATTTGTTTGTGTGTATATCTCATGATCTAGTTAGGAATGAACATATTGAGTTTTTTCTCATAGTTGTGTGGGTAAAATGAGTTTCTTATCATTTCATGTGAGGGTATAATGATTATTTTAACATGAGGATATTTTTCATCGGTTTGATCCTGATTTTTTTCCTATGATTTTTTTTGTTCAACATTTCTATATTGGTTTTCTAGTTATCCTTTATTTTCATTATTTTTTTTAATATCATGAAATGCCATATTTTTTACCACGCATGTTCAGTCAAAGTAAGACACCTGAAAAATTATTAAACAAAATAAAATTTATAGAAAACAGAAAAGAATGACGTAGGGGAACAACTTTCCCACATCCAATCAGTTCCATCCAAAAGATGAAAACTACAATTCATTGTAATATTACCATCTACATATCCATAATAAGGCACTTCTATTGTAGTAGCTAATTCCCAATATGAATATGTTTCATGTTGCTTCAATATATTAATGTACTTATTTATAAGATTCATATTCTCTAGTGAGGGCTACATCACACAGTATTGCATGTGAGACACTGGGGTAGCCATTATTTCCCATCTAGATATAGCTCTCATGACCACCGGCTTTGGAAGATAATAGTAGACCATCTTCGGTATTCTCCTTGGTTGAGAAGTCATAACTCTATCACATTTTAACACCTTTCTTATTCCTCTCTGAACAATATCACTGAAAAAAGGTCGGACAACTCCACTATTTTCCTTATCACTATCAGAAACATTTCCTTATTTTCTAGTGATCTTCACAGAGACATGATCATTGTATCCATCATCTTTCTACACCATAACATCCACTACAACAACCAAGATCCCACCTTTGATCATCTGTGAAAGCCTATTATGGTTAATTTGGGTGAGATAGTGAGAGTCTCAAATAGCATCATGACCATCACATAACACCCTCTCTATTTCCCCATCAACATCATTTGTTGGCATGGAAATAGTATAAAGATTATCAACAGAATGAGATCCTTCATCCATAAGGTGTACATCCTCGACCTCCAGTCCTTCGAACTATTTTCATGTCATGACAAATTTTGTTCCCCCAACTTCACTAGTTGTGTAGTAAATAGGATCTTCATAACCAGTACATGATTGACACAAACCAATAGTAACTTCCAACAATGGTTTTAGCCAAACACAATGGTTTGTCCTCAATCTATTATATATTTTCTTAACTATCAGATTTGAGGACACTGTCATCTCCTTCATTTCAACAGAGTATACCAGATTCAATATAACATCATCTCGGTTCAACCCCTGATTTTGAACTAGAGAAAAGTTATCTCACACATTTATTATGATTATACCCCTGTTGAAATTTGCATTATTAAATCACATGATATGTATCAATGTTTTTTGAGTGATATTTTAGATTAGGTCTAAAAGGATTTTAAAATTAGTTTTTTATATAGGTAATCTTTAAGAAACTAAACCATTAGATCCTAAAGTTGTGAATTTATTGTGAGATATAATATTTAAATGATAATATTATTGATATATTTTTTAGGATTAGATTGGGATACTTTATTTTGAATTAAAATGTTGTTTACTTTTTATTTTTAACTAATTTTGTGATTTTGTTTAAAGATACTTATTGAACACACTATAGATGATATTATATATATATAATCATTATAAAATTTTAATAATGTAGAAATTTTGTTGATATCTAAGATGTTATATCCCTATGGAGATAATGAAAATTGATACACGCTCTATAAGGATGTCAATAGGGGTAATAACCTTGAATATGGAGAATTGTGTACCAATTTTATGATAACTAGATACATGAAAAAGTGGCCTAACTTTACACCTGGTTTGTTACATAAAATGGATATTATTTTATTGATCACCTTTTCTTTACCAACAATACTAATGTATTTGATTATAATGTTAAATAATTATTTTTTATATAATAATAGAAAAATGTCAACGAATATCATATATTAAAACAATGTGAGCCACACTATAGGTGAAAACTAATTTAGTTTTGGGTTTATTCATGGAAATTTTAAAAACCTCCATTATATTTTTTTCTATAAAAAATGTAGTGAAAATTTTAAAAAACTCTGCCAAATGATTTTAAAATATTTTTCTATTTTTATTATTTTGTTCAAAATAAAAATAAAATTCATATTTAGCCTGGGGTTTATAAAAAAATAGGAAATAAATTCCAGAGGTTCCTAATATGAAGGAAATAACATTTACTTTTTGGGATGAAAATCATATAATGTCATCATCCAAAATTAATGATAATAAATCCCATAAAAATAATGACCTTGTAATATAAAATCATCACCACATTGGTGAATTTTTTTTCATAACCCCCAATAATGAAATAACATAAAATGAATATTCAAATAAAATGATATTAATGATACTTGTTATATTATGTTAATTAGATACTCCTCCTAAAAATAATGTTTTAAAACATAACAGATTTCATAAGGAAGAAAAAATGGGAAGGTGAAAACTTACCATTTTGGTAACATTTGAAATAAATCAAATTGGATGAAAATTTTGAATTGTATACTTAAATACCATTAATTAAAGAGTATAATTGATATAAAATATCCAAGGATCATTATACATTAATAATAGCAAAAAATTTGATCATAACATCAATTTTAACTCGACAAAATAGAAATGAGATAATGAACGCTTACTTTATAAATAACATGATTCATAATTTCTATAGACACATGTATAATAAATGGAATGCCCTAACAAAGAAGCTCATATCTGGTGAATTATTTTAATACATTGGCCTGATTGCAAGGAATAATGTCCCATAGAACCAATCAGTTTAGTAGTCTTGGAAAATAGATTATATACAAGAAGATTACAATAAAATATACAAAATAACATAAATCATATATAATCTATTGATAATGTCATTATTCCCCTATTTTAATCTTCCTTATCAAATATAATTTACTTTTTGGTAACCTTGGAAAATAAAACATTAAATGGGTGAGTTTAGATGATCAGTAAGGGTAAATAATTCCAAAAAAGATATAAAATTTTAAGGGAAAGTTTTTTACTAAAAACAATAACCATTTATACATATACTTGAACATAATATGGAAAACATAAATCATTAATTACCATATAAACATGAATATGGATATTATATATGTATAATAATCACATGTAATAACTAATTTTATAATGAGTTAAGGCATAATTTTGTACATAATAACTACTACATCAAGGCCTTCTAACAAGACCATTGAAAAATATTCTTTCAAGGCCTTGTTTCCATACACTAGTTTGTCTCATGAGACCTACTAATGTATCAAGGGGATATAACAGGCCCCACCCATCACTTACTAAGTCCAATTAATTCCTCTTATAAAAATGGTGAAACATAACATAACAATTCATATTAAAACCTGCATTCAAAATTTCAATATATTAAACATAAACCATGAATGGTATAAAAATAAAACCTACATGGTTAAACATATTCTATCTCATTCAGTACAATATGGAATACTTGATTATAATAAATAAACACAATTAAGAATAATATCTAGTAAAGGATGTTGACGAAGTTTAAAATGATCAGTAAAAATCTTTGAGAGAAATATCCCATTTTCATGAAACCATTCAAAAGTGACACAATTTATAAATTAGTTGACATTTTAAAACATTCATGTCCATATTAATAAATCTTTAAAATCATTTTTAAATCATGTAAATTAATTAAATAGATATGGAAATCTAAATCTTTAAAACATTAAAAATGAAAACATGGTTGAATATTCCCTTAAATAACTCCATAAAATATTTCTTTCAAATGCATTTTTATGAAATTTGGACTTGGATAATAAATATGTCACATTTCATACTTATACATAAATAATTTTGGATAACAATAAGATTGAGCAATTAACCCTTACCTTATATCTGATACTCTACATACCTATCCAAAAATCATATATATATATATTAACATATTATTAACTTATATCAGAGTCATAATAATATTCATGATGTCATATAATATTCTTTTATGTCTTTATATTACTCATTTATTAAAAATTCCTAGTTAGTGAAACATTTCATGTAATATTTCTTGGTTTTATCGTACTTGTTTTGACATGTTATTCATGATCATATTACTTAGATAATGATTTAAATACTTAAATAATGTATAATTATAAATATATATCATATATATTCATAATATTAATATTTTTTATAGATACATATATAAAATAGAATACACCACACAAGGAGATGGTAGGTCGTACATACGCATGAATGATGTTTCCGTTTTATTATCGCATTGAATAGATATAAAAAATAACATATATGTATATATATATATATATCATTACAATGGACTTATTATTTCATATATTTCAATATTATTAATAATATATATATTTATAATTATTATGGGATGGTTAAAGTGGATAGTCAATCTCATCGCGTCGTAGAGACAGTAGGTTGTACGTACACACGAGCGACGGTTTAGTTCCATTAATGATTAAATGATATGGAACTGGATGGTATATTAATAATAAAGAATCATAATGATTTAATATTCATTATTTATGTCTATTATACTCATTATTTAACTGGTCCAAAAAAGTAATGTGGAATAAGAAATTACACCACAGAATGGAGACATTAATCTGTACATACACACACATGATGATATTATTATATGTAGGATGGATAAAATGATAAATATAATTTTACCATGAATACATTAACATATAAGTATATGAATTATACTAGATTTATTATTTTTCCATGCAATAAATATAGAAAGAAGATGTTTAATATGAAAATACCTTTGAAAGAAGGGATAAAACGGTCACCTCTTCTTCGAGTGTCTTCTTTTGATTTGAATAGAAGGGCTCCATAAGATGGATATATTCCCAATTTTAAGCCCCAAAATGTATTTATGGAGGTTTTTTGGGATATTATAAATGTTTTTCTAATCCAAAAGGCTTTAGATCTTCGAGTTAAAGATAAAGGGATGTTCCCATTTATAAGAGAGGTGAGAGGCACATTAGAAAAAATCATGAAATATTAATTTATTATAAATTTTTTAGCTTTATAAAAGATCCAAATTGATTTATTTCAAGTATAATAAAAGTATGGGTCAAAATAATCTCAACCAATAGGTTTATGACTTTATTAGGTCATAAAATTTTCCTTCTCTTTAAATTTAACCATTTGTAAAATAATTTCACTCTTACCATGTCCTCTTGTACATGGTTAATATCATTAATATAAAATTCCAAGAGAAACTAAAGTGTATAATTTATTACATTATTATTACTATACAATTTATTTGGCTGAACTTTATATTTTAAGGATTTTTATATCAATTAATAAAATAGTATTTCATTTAAAAACTCATTTATGTCAATTTTGACGCTATTTAGTAATTTAGTTTTGTTAAAGTCATAAAAACTTGATTTCTTAAAACCAAAATCATTAACTCATCCATAATATGTCCATTTAATCAATAATACTACTTTATTACATCAAAATTACCATATTGAATTTATGTTAGTATATACAAATTCATTTATTTTAATAATTTATTAATAAGGTAATCACTGCATCATCATTATGTCCAATATATATATATAATGTATTAAAATTATAAATAAAATTCAATGATATAAAAAATATTTTTATATTTCTAATTAATATTTATAACCATGGAGATCAGTTATATTACCCTATGTTAAAATTTATTCAATAAAAGATATATTTTTATGTTATGATTCTTATTATTTTAAATTAATTCTTATAACATGCCATTATCACACCGATGAGGTCCCATTGGGACCTAAAATATTCATAAGGATGAACATGGTCAAAAATATATAATACAAAAGTATTATTACATGTGTTAGGTTTGTTTAAAAATATTATAATATTATTTTTTTTCCCTTTATTTACCTGATTTACCCTTTAACTATGGTAAATTAAAAAATTTACTCAAGTTACTATTCATAATGTCAAAAACTAAAAGGTATCTTTTTAAAAAAATTGTTCCCTATAATTAAAAATATGGAATCAATTTTTTAAAATTCAAGTCATAGAGTAGGAAGAAATTAATTTTAAATTAATTCTCATTGTCAAAACCAGAAAGCAGTTTTTTAATAAGTAAAAACTATCACAAGATATACATGTGTTTACGTCCAATATAAATGAAAAATTACATCCAATGACATAAATTATGTTAAATGATAAAAATATAATATAATTACAATTTATAACAACTAAAATTTATATTTTAACACTATAAATTATTTAAATTAAAATATATTTTTCAATTAATATTTAGTATTTTTCACTTTTAATCAAAACATGGAAGTTATAAAAAATAAAGAAAAAATTATCCAAAATATATTTTAATGTCTCTATTTTAAAGAAGAATTTAATTTCATAAAATTGAATATATATATATATATATATATATATCAAATATTTTATTTAAAAAGGTCGAAAATCATCATTTTTTAAAAATAATTCTTTTATTTGAAAAATTGATTTTGTTCTCATATTATTTATACGAAACAAAAAATTTGGATTTTCAAATTATATGGGATATATAAAATTAAAAATTTTGTTTATAATATTTATATCCTTTTTTTAAATGGCTATTTTGATAGGTCGTGGTGCACATCAACTCGGTGTCATGTAGATCACACCCAATTGAATTATTTAAAAATAAATCGAACCATGGAAGATTTGGGTGTTACAAAAAATTTATATTTAAAATGTATAAATAAAAAATAATTTAAATACATATATTATTATATATATAATCCACTAATATAATTTTTCACCTTTTCAATAAAACCATTATATTCATATCGTTGTTTCATGTGTTAAGTTATAATTTTTAATATATTATTTAGTTTAGAATTTAAGGTACATTCACATTGATCATGGTTTATCCATATATAGAAAATTAATCAGTATTTATGTTTCATTTATATTAATTATATAAATATTTATAAGAATTCATATTATGTGGTGATGAAAAATTAATTACATCGCTCTGATGAGATTGTAATCCATATGTACAAACAAGTGATATTTCTAGATTTAGATGGACTAAAAAATAAAAGAAATATTAACCTTAATATTATCATTTTAGTGTCATAAATATCATATATTCCAACTAAATCTCAAATTTTTACTGAACATGTAATCCAATATTGATTATTAACCACAATCTCTTCATGGAGGTGGTATTCGAAACCTATGCGTGATGGGCACAATAAATTACCAATATATCAAAATACAAAAAATTTGATAATATATTTGAATTATATGAGAAAAATAATTAATTAATATAATATATGAAAATTTTATACATCATTATAACAACTCATGAAAATCAATAACAATAAATGAATCATATCTCTACGTGGTTGGGGTAGTCTAAACATATTCTCATTCAATAATTTTTTTTAATGTTGATTAAGAATGAATGTATAAAGAATTCCAACATAATAATGTCTCAGTATATTTAAGATACATGTGGCTCAATTTTTTTTGATATAATATATTTATATAAGGTTTAATAAGAAATAAAATTATGTATTCTTGGTTAAGAATTATACCTCCTCTTTGAGAGTCCCTCTTTTTCTTACACATTATTCATTGGAGTATTGATATTAAGAGAAGACCAGAGAGTCTATAATGAATGTAAGGATTTAAGTAATGACTTTTATTTTGTATTGGATGAGCTAAATGACTCAGATTGTGTATATAAATAAAATTTCATAAATGATTTCATTGATATAAGGTCACTATCATGAGTTGTTGGATCCAAATAGAGAACTATTTAAAGAGAATATAAGGGACATATAAAATAACATAAAAGTATAATAATTATAAATGTTTTGGTGTCAATTATACCATTTTCTAATAGATTAACACCTAGTAAACTGGTCATAACCTTAATCATTTTAATTATATATTATGATTAGTAGTATTAATTCTAAATAAAAAATAATATGATCCTAATAAATTATAAGAATAATATTTATTCAAATTATTGAATCCATTTTAATGGATGATGTTCATTAAATTAGAAGAATTTAATATTTAATGGTGGGTTACAACCATTAAATAGTAACATAGTGGAATAAAAAAGGAAATAAATCATTATCTAGAGGACCCAATTGGAGTAATTTATTATTAAATATATTTTAAATCTGTAATGATATTTTATTTTAGATAACTAAATTCATAAATATAAAATTCTATTTATATAAATCACATTCCATGAAAAGACATAAAATTAATTCTAAAATATATTATTTAATTTAAATTCAACTCATTTCAGAGAAACCTGTAATCTATATAGAAGAAAATAATTTATAATGATAAAACATCATTGTATTCATTAAAACTATTTCTTTTAAAAATGTTTTTTCAATCCAAATTTTTATTTATTCTAAAATAATGTATAAATATGATTCCTATGTTAAAAATTACATTATTTATAAATCAGGAATATGAATTTTATTTTTCATAAAAATAAAAAATAAAATGAATTTCTCTTCAATAGTCTCGATAGTTTCATGAAAAAAACTTTTATTTTTAACAATTCTCTAAAAAATATATCATTTTAGAAAAATTAACAAAAATCACAAAGCTAATATATTTCCATAATATTTTTAAAAAATAATAATTTCTTTAATAAATACTTCTAAAAAACATTTTTATTACGTATAATAATTTCTAAAAGGATATTATAAGCCATTTTTGAAGATAATATATTTTGAATAATAAAATGATTTTATTAAAAATTAACAACAAAATTATTATCAATTAATAAAATAATTGATTAAATTTATACTAGAAAAAAATTATTTAATAATTTAGTTATTAATAATAATACATTTTAATTAAATGTTTATGTTATAAATGTTTACTATATAATTTTACAGTTATACTTAGGGTCAAATTTAAAGCATACTATCGAATATCTGAAATTATTTTAAAAGAAATTTATATTCTTAAATATATATATTTTAATGTTTCACCATAATAAAGTTATAAATTAGTATAACTATTAAGAATTTTTTTTATAATTATTATGAAATAATTAACCACCTTTCTCTTTTCATTTTTTGAAAAATCAAAATCAAAACCTTGCGTGATTGTTGAGTACTTCCTTTAAGAATTGACATAATTTTTTAAATTCAATGAGATACAAGTATGTTGAATATAAAGAACATAATATTCATGTGCCATATTTTTAAAATTTTATATATTCTTAAATAATAATACATATTTTTACTTTCTCTCATTCAATTAAAAAAATCATCACCCATGAGTATGTGCAGACTACAACCTTCATGATCCACATTTTCATGTTTTTATATGATGCCTCTCATGGTTGGAATTAAGAATATTTTTAAAGGATAAAAATGATTTTTATGACATTTATATTGTATTTATTTTATAATAAATAATATAAATTTAATTCCATGAGTGATACAAATTAATTAAAAAATAATTTTATTAATGGAACTCAGTATGAAAGAATATTATTTTCAATGAGGTAATATTTTCATATAAATTACTTCTTAATAAAATTCTTTAGTTTTATAATTTATTCAAATAAAAACATAATATTATAATTATTATGGTATAATAATATTATATCTAAACTTTTGTATAATTATCCCTAAATCAGGGCATGTTCTTGATTTAGGAAGTTTGACAACAATCTTGAACAACAGTATGAATTTAAATCATGGATACATATATGATTATATTTATAAATATAATATCATATAAATATATATAAAATTATTATTTTTGGGTTTTTATTGGTATTGTTTTTATTAATCTCATTAATAAGGAAAAAAACTTTTGTTCCTCAAGAATCTCCAAAGCATGCATGTTATTGATATCATTTTTAAGGATGAAGACTACAAAACTAATGAATTTAATATAAAAAATCACAAATAATTATATGAATTATTCAATAATAAAATTAAATATCATATATTTATTATGATTTTCTTATGAACAAATACCATAACTCCTACAATGATACCAGTAAAATTATAAATTCCTAATGTTATAATATATGTAAAAACTAATTAGTATATGGGTGAATATTAATTAAAAATATAATTTACAAATATATATATGGATTAATATGTTTCTAAAATTATTTAGTAATTAATTTTATTGTTTTTATACAATAATATATATTTATATCATGAATCAAATAATTTAATATAATGGTTTCTTGGTCCTATTTTAAATTCCCATAGTTATGTTTCATAGTAAGTGCCATAATTTACATTATTTGTTGTATTAACTATCTTATTAATTTCACAGACAAAATGATTTTCTATTTAATATTATGTTAATGTGCATTTCATGTTCTCCCGCTTAATATCCTTTGATAATTTTGTTTCCAATTCCATATGGGTTTCATTGAAAAAATTCAGATTCATTAGGCTATAGGATTTTTGTAGACATATACTCCTATATTATTTATTTGATCCAAACAACCATTATTTTATATAGTTTTTGATTTTTTTACATGGGAAAATACTACCCATCCTCAAAAATAACTTCATTGATAAATAATTTATAAAAGAAAAATGTAGTTTTGGTAAAAATAACTCCAATTTTTACGAAAAATCTATTCATCCATGTCAATGTTTTCATTCTTGTAAATGTTATCCTTTATTTTATAAAACATTAAAATTGATTATTTTCTATGATTATCATTATTTTCATTATACCATTCAATATTAAAATTTAATACTTTTTATGATTTTAGTTAAAATATGGTTTTTAAAATATTAAAAATGGTTTTCCATCATTTAAAATACAATATAATGTCTTTTATTTTAACTAGTTTTTTTTACATCCATTATGATAGCTCACAGAACATTAATTTAAAAAAAATATAATGTTTTTTTTAATTTATTCTTTTACCCTTCTCAAAAATATATTTTAATTTAATTTTCATTTCATCGTTTATAAAAATCATTAAAAGTGATTAGTAAAACAATTTTATTCTCAATTATATTTTTTCTCTAATGATTTTGTATCAAAAAGTGATATTATGATATTTAAAAATATATTATTATTTTTTTATTCCTTATGGGAAATTTTGTTTTTGATAACTGATTATTTATTATGTTCATGTTATGTAACATGTTTAAGAAAGACAATATTTTTTAAGGGGTTAATTAATATTTGTTTGTGATTGATTTTATGTGGAAATATATTGATGATAATGTGTGGGGTCTTATATATCCATACCATGAAATGGTCTATGTTTATATCTCATTATATAGTTAATAATGAAGATATTGATTTCATTCTCATAGTTGTGTGGGTTTAATGAGTTTTCTCACATTTTCAGCACTAGTTATAAAGAGTATTTGGATATATGCATATAATTAATGGGTTTTATCACAATTGTTTTCTGAGTATTTTTCATATTCAACATTTCCAAATTGGTTATCAATATATGCAATATTTAAATGATTTTTTTCAATTTCATGATAATACATATTTTCATAATATTAATTACATTTTATAGTAATTCACACTTTTATATCATGCTCAAACGTTTGATTATTATTGATATAAATTCTAAAAAATTATTTATTGTATTCCCATAATTATAGCTCTATGATCTTACATTACTCAATCAACATTAAGTATTATCAATTATGATTTTGGGGATATTTTATTAGTGAAATTTATGTTTTCTTCATGTTATCCTATGAGTTTATATTCTAAAAAATTATGACTACCCTTCTATTTATTTCATATATAAAATATATTTATTACATAAACTTTCACTTATGAAAATGTTGAATATCATGTGGAATACTGTATTTGGGGATTATTAACAATATATAACAACATAAAACATGGAATACACATCTTTGTAGATATATTCTTTTGCATAAACCCATCATTCCATCATTCTTTGCATTTCATTGGGTAACCTTAGGATATACATTGGAAAAGGGTGATTTATAAAGCCCAGTAAGGGAGTAAATAATGAATAATAAGAAGAATAAAATACAAGTTTGTAAATAGGAATATCAATGGAGGATAAGAGAAAATGAAAATAAAGTCATGATATTTCATGATAAATCATAACATGGAAATGTGGAAACAACAAGAACTAAAGCATCATTAACATAATGAAATCAGATAAACACTATCCAAAAATGGAGAAAAATTTCTGATAAAGTGATCAAGTAGAACCCTATCCCAACATGATGTATCATGATACTAAAAATTATCCAATGCATTTTTGTGATATCTGGTCACATGCTTCATAATCATATCAATCTCATACATATGTGTGCCACATAGATCATATAACATGGAATCATTAAAAATAATCATTTATTCAATGATAAAGGATTAAGGAATTAATACCTCAGAGTCACCAATCAATATGTATGTGTTAATAATGGTGAATACCCTTGATAGCGAAATGTGTACGGTCTTCACAACATGATGAGTTTGTCTTGGAAAATCACGCTGAATTTTAGTAGCATAATAATGTAATATAGAAATTCATAAAATGGGTTGCTGATATATAAAGGGGTATCTAATCATTAATAAATTTTATTGATAGTAAGTGGATTATGTAATATAACATCCCAACATTTTAAATGGAATTTAGATTAATAGTATCAATGAAATTATTCAATGGAAAAGAGAATAGAGAAATCTCTTACACAATTTTGGTATAGTAATGGGTGGTTTTAAAGGATCGTAGGGGGAATAATGGGAGTGAAATTAAGTTACCATCATGTATGCATCAAATAAGTACAAATTTAGTGTGTAAAACATATATAAATTCAAGAAAATTGAAATTAAATGGCATTACATAAATGAGGTTCTTGAAAAAGGATTGAGGGAGATCCCTCACAGGGATGTGTGATCATAAAAGCTTTGGGGAGGCTTAATGGGAGATTATCAGCACCTTGGGAGGACTTGAGGGAGTAGTTAAAAGAGGATGGATGATCTTATATCATCATTAGTGAATAGAAATGGGTGATTGGGTGGGTTAATTAGGAATAATGTAGGAATTTGTTATTATTTAGATTTTGGATACTACACACTAAAATATTCAATACCAAAAAGAATATGATGGTTTTTGTGCATTGTATATAGAAAAGGTGAGTGGTATAAATTATTTTATAAGGATAATGGCTGATTATATTGAAATATTTCTCCCGGTTATGTGGATGTGAGTCACACATTCAAGGAAATTATTTTAGAATCAAAAAATATTTTATATGTCTTGGAGGATTCACTAAGGCTCTATAAAAAAATACAATTAACCTGAAATTACATTATTTAAAAGGAAAAAACATAAATTTTGACTAATATAAATTTTTTTGTATTTAGATACATCACAATTGTGTTATTATGATGTTATATAACACATTATATATTTATTCTCTATTTTTTATTTACTCATAAATTTTACTATCTGAGATAACAATGAAAAATTCACAACACGATAATTTCAACATCCAAATTTAAAAAATATTATTCAAATTATCAAAATAATTTCCAAAATATGAGAATTTTAAATTTCAAAATAAACCCTATATTTATTTAAAATCGATGGGTTTTGAAAAAAATAGTTTTCATACCTGAATGAAATTAACATTTGACTTCAAAAATATTAAATGATCATTTGTATTTCATAAATGTGATTTAATAGTAATATTTTATTAATATATTATTTAATTAAACAATAATTACTTCATCAGAATAGATTTCTTAAATTAAATTTGATATTAACCAAAAATATTATTTGTGCTTTAAAAATAATTTTCAAACAAATAATATAATGAATGTCGATACATTACTGTTTAAACAAATAATATGCATAATCATATTTCTATGATATTTTTATATATCCATTTGTTACACTAGAATAAGCTATATGAGTATGGTGTGCGGTGGTGGGGCTTTTATGTGACCGTTTAGTGAACATGGTTTGGGAAGTGATATCGATGAGCTTGGCATTTTCGCATAAATGTTTTCACTCAGGCATATGTTATTGTATTTAAGATATGTATTAGTCTAGGGAAAATACCAAAAATGTTATCTCCCATTCATGCTTCGATAAATGGTCTTCATAGGGAATGAAACTACTATTTGAGGTGATCACCTTTTTTGTTTATGTCAAAAAGATTTGTTAAATCCATATATTTATACTAGTCATGTGATCATTGTTCAATGGCTATATTATCAACGATGATGATACATAATATTCATTTAAATAAAATTTAATATAATAAAACAAAACGAGGGAATGTGTTTCCAATATCCATAAGACATTTAAAAAATGAATTTTATTCATAAAAGTTCTTGTCGTTACAACCTTCCCCCCTTGGGAAATTTTAAAATTGAAATTTCATTTTTCCAAACTAAAACATATTAGGTTCACTCATCCTTGTCACTACATATGGTTCCCACATCGCTTCTTCAAATGTATGGTGTTACTTAAATGCCTTGACAAAAGGAAATTTCTTATTTTGTAAAAGTTTTTATCCATGATTTATGATCTTTACAACCTTCTCCTCGTAGGAAAGGTCATTCTCAAATAGTAAAACCTCTAGAATGAGTACATATGATGGGTATGATATATACTTTTTTAGAGTGATACATGGAATACATCGTGTATTTGAGCCATGTTCAATGGAAGTGTGATTATATAGGCTACTTCTATGTTGTGATAAAAGATCTCAAAAGGGTCGGTGTACCATGGATGAAGCATTCCTTTCTTCACAAGTCTCATAAATCTCTTCCCTAGAGATATGCATAGGAATACCATGTCTCCAACCTCAAACCCTAGGTAACATCGATGAGGTTTAGCATAGCCCATTTTTGGCTCTAGGCATCATTGATGTACAGATTGATGGTCTTATCATTTTCCACCATTTCTTAATCCTTTTTAAGACCTTGAAGTTTTCGTTCTCTAACATCATGTGAACAAATAGGTTTTATGAACCTATTCCCATAATGGGCTTCATAATGATCCATTTGGATTGTTGAGTGGAAACTATTTTCATAAGAGAACTCCAACAAAAAAAATATATTTTGGTCTCATCCACCTCTGAAGTCCAATGAGCAAGATCTCAACATATCCTCATGTGTCAGAATAGTCTGCTCATATTGGCCATTAGTTTGAGGGTGATAGGAAATGCAGATGTTCAGATCAATGTTCATAGCATGCTCAAGACTCTTCTAGAAATTAGAAGTGACTACTAGATCATGATTGGATATAATTGAAAGTGGTACACCAAGCAACCATACCACTTCTTGGATTTATTTGAGTTCTAGAGAATCTAATGAAGAATCTCCTTGAATTTTGATATGTGAGCAGTCTTTGTATGATGATCCAAAAGAACCCAATTAAAATTGTTTCCTTTGTATGTCTTCATAAGACCTGTGATAAAGCGCATGGTGATTTTTTCTAATTTCTATGATGGTATGGGTAATGTATACATCATCCCATTAATATTATACCACTCATACTTCACTTTCTATCATGCCATGCTCTTTGATTTATATTTAATGATCTCCTTCTTCATGATATTCCACCAATAGTGATCTTGAAGATCTCTATATATCATTGTAAATTATGGGTGAATAGAGAAATTATAACTATGGGAATCATCCAAAAAAAATTATTTACCTCTGAATTTGATGGAATAGATATTCCTGAATCAAAAATCAACATCCTTCTACATTAACATTGATATTTGAGGATTTCCCCTTTCTTATAGTTTTCTCTTTTTTATAATTCCCACAGAATGATTTTGAGCATATATTGACCATTCCAAAATAGATGAATTAGAATTCATTTGTGAAGGGATTGATTATGTTATCTTATTTATGATTCCCACATCCGTAATTCTCAAATCTAAGAAGATTTTATCATTTTCAATTATTATAAATTGTATAATTTTATGGGTACTTTCTAAATAAAGAATCTATAACCTTGTTCTCTTTCCTATGGTGGTAATGGATTTTTTAGTCATAATGTTTGATGATCTCAAACCATCATCGATGGCTCATATTCATATCTATATTTGAGAATATATATTTAATACTTTGTGATCTGTATATATTTCACATTTCTTCACAAAGTGATAATTCTGCATTATTATCAATGCAATGATCACATCAGACAACTACAGATCATGTTATAGAAAGTTATTTATCATTAATATTAAATTGTGTTGAAGCATAGGCAATGAATTTTTCATTTTTCATCAACAAACATCATAATCCCCTTTTCAATGTATCACTGAATGCCACAAAAATCTCTCCAATTGTTGTTAGTGTGATCAAATGTGTATTGATAAGCCTATTTATCAACACCTTGAATCTCTCTTTACATTCATAATTCAAATAAAATTAGACTCCCTTATTAGTTATCATGGTAATAGGATTTGAAAATCATGAGAAATTTCTCACAAATCAGTGATAATATGCAGCTAAATCTAAGAAGCTACATATATTTATCACAGATATCAGCATTGACCATCCCTCAATTGCTTTTGTTTTGGAAGGATCCATAGATATCACATTTCTTGTTACAATATTCCTTATTAATGAGACTTCCTTAAACCAGAACACATAGTTGACACAAATTCCATAGAGATTCTCCTCTCGCAAGGTCTTTCTCATAGTTCTCAGATAATCCTCATGATCCTCCTAGGGTTTTTACTATTTTAGAATATCATCTATAAAAACTATCAAAAAATCTTCTATATAGACTCTCAAGTCTCTATTCATCATTTCCATTATGATTAATATGGAATTAGTGAGACTGAAAGGCATTAAAACCAATTTATAGTGTATATACCATATAGGAAAAGAAGTCGTGGGGATATACTCTTTCTTTACCCTCACTTGGTAATATCCTAACTACAGATCAACATAGAGAAGTATTTTTATCCAATTATAAAATAGAACAAGTCATCAATTCATGAAAAATGATACTTGTTATTTTCATAAATTTTTAGAGCTCATGATAAACAATAAAAATTATATTGACCTATCGTTATTTTTGAACAAGAGGACTAGTGAACCACATGGTGAATCCCATAGGCATATAAACCCTTTATATAGATTCTATGGTAGTATTTTATTTAGATCCTCTTTCTTGACAATAGCCATTCAATATGAAGACAAGTATATTTTCATTTCTCTAGGTATAACATCAATTGATAATTCAAAATCTCTTCTAGGAGGAAGAATAAGAAATTTCTCCAGAAACACATCATTGAATTACCTCACAATATGAATATCATCTTGGATTGTACATTCTATAGACTCAATCATCTCAGAATGATATGTGTGATCATAGGAAAGTAATATAAATGCCTGAGATTATGGTGGTAAATAAGATCAATCCACCTCTTTTAACTTGTATAGAATCATCGGTCAATTCGATATATGGAGATTGATTTACCCATCATGAAAATTAATGTCGTCTCTATATGGGGAAATCCAATCAATGCCATGAATTGCCTAATATTCTTACAGGGGAAGTATGATGAGGTTTACTGGGAAGTTAAAAAAAATTATAATATTTTGGTGTCATATCCATGGAATTCTATAGTTTCCCCATTTACCATTATCACAAGCATCTCTAATTCCATAATTTGTGGTGGTGTTTGGATTATTATAATAAACATTCAGGATATTAAATAATGTGTATAACCAGAATAAAAAAGTATATCAGATATTCTTGAATGAATAACCAGTGTACATGTCGCCCCTTTATTTTTGGGATTCACATCGGTGATAGTGATGGAAAGAGATCACCCTTATTATATAGGGGTTGTTGGTTTCCTCAAAAAATACATGGCTTGGGGCACTAGTACACAAAAATCCCTAGTTCATTTTAGTTATAACAATGAATAATGAAATGGGGATTAAATAAAGCATTCCGTTCATCTATCTTAGTTGTGGTTTTTTTAGCAGGAAATCATGGGCTAGGATAACTTCATTGTTGTACCTAAATACTCTCCTCTTCCCCTTCAAGAAATTTCGGAGGTGCTTAGCTTCGCACTTTTGAGAAGAGGGTTATTGGAATGTTTTAACACTATTGGATTTATCTATCTGCCTGCCAGAATTTATTTTTACTTTCTATTTCTTATCCTAATGATACCCCTAAGATCCTCTTATCTCCATCCCAATTTTTGTTGAACGTTGGATGATCACTTCACAGATATCAAAGTCATAGATTGTCGTTGCTTTTTGTAGTTCAGATTTTCTCCCCCCAAAGAATCTATCAATCATTCATTTGGGGGTAATGAAAAAAAGTCGTATCATAAATATATGGTGATTTTTTTCTCCTACCCCACAACAGATTCATTATCCTTTTTCTCATGTGCAAGGAAATCTCTTTCCATTTTACGATAGAGGGTTTGGTGAAAATATTTATCGAAAAATATTTTTTGGAAATCCTTCTATAACAGTGCCCCTATATCTTCCTCAGGTTTGGTATTTTTGATCTATTCCCACCATTGATCATCTTTACCCTCCATTTGATAAGTATATATAATAAAATTCTCTTTTTATATTATTTAAGGATGAATAAGATCACCTTGATATATTTAATACATTTTTCAATGATTAAGGGATCATTTGATCCATTGAATGTAGGAGGCCTATGTCTCATGATGATCTCGAATTTGACTTGATCTTTCTTTGGGGGGGCGCTCCTCTTGATACATGATTCTATTCAAAACATGAGTTATCTAGGAGTGTATCATTGAAATGTTTTTGTTTTTTACTCCCATTAGATTGGGCATATCATTAGAGTAGTCATCACATTTATCTTTTCATCGGTGTTAGCTTCATCCCTTCTA
Source organism: Viscum album (assembly GCA_963277665.1). NCBI lineage: Eukaryota > Viridiplantae > Streptophyta > Magnoliopsida > Santalales > Viscaceae > Viscum > Viscum album. The sequence goes on from OY728148.1 coordinate 14,905,304, forward strand.
TTACATATAAAATACATTTACCTCCTTAACAAAGGAATTTCTATGCTTCAATCATTGTTATCCATGATCATTTTCCAAATATATAATCATAGGGGTATTTTTTTGTTCCTTTAATATTGGTTTATAATAAGAATATGAATTTAAAAATTATATCCCCCAAGAGTTTCAAACCAAGTGTGCAGGAAAGCCCGTTATCATACATGAGTTCTTTTTTAAGTCATGCTCAAAGAAATGTTTTCAGGATTTACCTCTACATGAATCCATTCTAGATCCACCTATACTTGTTATAATATAGACATGGATGTATTTTCCAAATAATACAATTACTTTATACTCACAAAAACATTGGGATACTATTATTATATATTGTCTTATCCCTATGGATTTCAGTACAGTTTTCAAATCTTAATCACAAGAATAACTAAAAATATCCTTTAATACCAACTATAACAACCCTACTCTTTATTTCATATTTAAACATGATATATTACATAAAAACATAATTAATAAAACTCAAGAAGATTGGGAGTTCAAGTTTTTTTTGGATCATAGGAACACTATATAAAATTTAAAATATGAAATATACTTCATTATTGAAACTTATTTTATACTCCCACAACATTACATCAAACATAGCATTGCATGGGATAACCTTAGAGAATTCATTATAAAATGTTGATATTTAAGGCCTAGTAAGGGAGGAAGCAAGGGATAATAGAAAAATACAATACATGTTAGTAAATTGGCATATCAATGTAGCATAATAGAAACATGAACATAAAGGAATAATATTTCATGATTATTATAACATTAAAATGTGGAAACAACTTAAAAAATGACATCATTAACATATAAGAATTAGTTAAACATTGTCCCAACATGGTGGAGAAAAATAAAATAATGCAATCAGGTAAATCCATATCCCAACATAACATATCATGACCCCAAAAATTAACCAATTAATTGTAGACATATCACGGTGCACCTTTCCCAATCATTTCAATATCACACTTAAGTGTGACTTATAGATCGAATAACATGGATTCATTCAACATCATCATTTATTTCGGGATTTAGTATTGTTTAATCCATACATGTATGTTACCATTTGATAAGTATATTTTCATAAATTTTAATACCCTTGATAGATTAATGGTTATGGAATTTACTACACAATAATTTTGGAATGGATATTCATAGTGCAATTTTGTAAGCATTACATCTTAAAATGAAAATTCATAAATTGAGATGATGAAAGAGAAATGGGTATCTCATCATATATAAATGGGATGGATAGTAATGGAATCATGGAATATAATATCCTAAAATTTGAAATGTAATTTAGATACTTAATATAAAATAAATACTTGAATAGAAATTAGTAGAGAAAATATCTTATGAAATTTCAGCATTTTAACAGGTTGTCTTAAAGGATCATATGGGTCATAATGTGGGTGAACCGAAGATCCCATTATATATAAATAAATTTATATATAAGAATTTATGGAATAACATATCCAAAATAATGAAAATTGATGTCAAAAGGCATGATATAAATGATGTTATTGAAGAAAAATGAGATAGGGAGATACTTTACATGGATGTGTGATCCCTAACGATCAAGGTATGCTTCTTGAGAGATTGGGGTAACCTTATGAGGACACTAGGTACTAGGTAAAGAGGGTGGTATAGCTTAGAAGATAATATGGGAAGTGAAATGGGTTCTAGGTGGGTGGCGCATGCCTATTATAGGGAATGTCATAATATTTTTATTATATTCCCTAGTGTAGATTAGTGATTAACCCTAGGAAGTCTCCCGAAGAGAATTGAACACAAAATAGTTTTACACTATTAAAAGTGGGTAAAAATTGTGTGTTTTTAGAATAAATTGATAATAAAATGATGGAATGGAAATTAAAAATTTAATGGATTAAAAACTATGATATTAAATGAGTGATTAGGTCGGGGTAGGTTTCCTAATTTTAATGATAACCTTTTTCAATTTTACTCAAAACTATTTTTCATAGTTGATAAAAATAAGGTTCTACAGTCATTTCATCTCACTTCGGTGGTGATATTATGATGGTGAGAGAAACCTTTCAATGATATTATTTTGGTCAACTCTTCTTGCTAGTGAAAAAGAGTTGTATAGAATATACTCAATTGACTTGGGAAATTCCCTACCAATTCTTGTCTATCAAAAACAATCAAGAACATTCTCTACCCCTTTTACATGTAATGATGATCGCCGAGTAATTCACCAATTATTCATTGATTATTCCATAATCTATAACCCAGAAATCATTGGTGGGAGATAATGATTATTTTACCAAGGAAAAAATTAATAATATAATTTAAATATAAGAATGATCGCACTTGATAACAAAACCTGATATATGAAATTGAAAACAACTTTGAAGAAAAAAGAAATTTCATTCAATTACGTCCATGAACACAAGTATTACAAAATAGAAAACCATCCCTTCCACAAGCACCCAAAATAATTTCCTCACCACGGTAAGTGTTACCAAGATGAATGAGGAATAATAAGGCATTTCATATATTTAGAAAAAAAAATAAATAAAAAAATATAAATATGAAATGTTCATCTCCTTGTGTACTCGAAGAAATTAGATTGAATGAGATGCATTGAGAGGGAGGAGATCCCCTACTATTATAGATAGAATATGTACCATGCAATCTTATGTGTTATATCCCAATTAAATGGTTTCATAACACATTTCACCCTTTTTTATTATTCAAAATTATCTAGGGTGTTTCCCCTCAGAATATCAGGGTATGTGAACAAGTATTCCGAGAGTTATTCCGGTTTTACACTGAAATTTTATAATTTCTAGTCAGACTCTCTAAATCATAAACCTCTAGATTAGGATGCTTTAAAGGCAACTAAAATCGATAATTCACACGTCCTCTCCATCATCAATGATGTTCCAAAATGTCTTGCACGTCTATCTAGATGATTTCACAGAAATTGGACCCACCATGAATGATTTATGGACCCCATAGAAAAAATTGACATATTTGTAAAAACAATTATATCCAACTCTTATGCTTCTTCTGACATTACATATGGATTATTTAGATTTTGGTCAAGATGGATTAAATAAAGCCTTGGATGTTTATAATCTATAACAGAATGAATTTTTTAATTTTTATTGGTGTAGAAAATGTAATGAAAAAAATACAGAATTATTATAAAACATTTTAAAATATGAAATGGGCCATTTTTAATATTAATATCAAATATCCCAGATATCATCAAAAGGCATTAATTCATCTTAATATAACCCTTTGGTGGGATTAAAACAATAAAATTCAATCTAAATTTTATTGAAAATATTTTCTTTATCAATTACCCTACACTTAGGACATGTACTCCTGAACAAGTAAACATCAAAATCAATTCAAATCAAATTATAGACAAATAATAATGAGATCTCCCAAAATTCATACTATGAAACAAAAAGATATCATTCCTAGTCAAAAATAATTATTTCATATTCTCTATTTTATATTATTTAACATATATGCTTTTTATTTCTTATCCCACACATAAAAAATACATACCTCGTTAGAATTTTCTTTAATATCACAAATTTAAATGTCCAATATGTCTTTTATAATCCAAACTCACACAAGAGCCACCATAGGCTTGATAAATTCCTAATTATCCACCTGATGTGATTCAAGGACATTGTGTATCTTATAAGTACATTTCAGGGTTGTTATGTGGCATTCAGTTGGTAGGATTTAGATGTAAAATATTTTAAGCCAGAAAAAATGAGGGGTTGGCTCTTTTTGAAGAAAAATTGGAAGATTATAATTTTCTCTAAATTATGTTCTCTTTCCCTTCCCCATTATAGAAAATTGGCTCCATAATCATGAGAACTCAAATAATGTTCATACCATTTAGCATTTTACAAGCAAAAAATTTATTCTCAAACATTGTTTCTCATGAATATTCTATATAGGAACATCTTTCTATTTACATTGGAAGCTACAGAAAGGCATAACATATTTAATCAAGAATGCTCCATAAAAGGCACAACTTTTAACGAAATGAAATCATTAGTAGAAACTTCTGCTCTTCAACATTTTATTTTCCACCCGGTGTATTATAAAATAAGGAATTGCACCACAAAAAATATTCCACCAAACTTAAGATCAACTAGATCATGAAATTTTTTATCAAGACCAGGGTGGGTAGAAAATTTTTCTAGTAATGTGGCTAAAATAATAATTTTTTCATGTATTCTATGGGCTATAATGATTAATGCATAAGATAGGGTATAATAAAATGGATTATATTGAAAATGGTTCTTAAAACAAAATAAATTCATCAATCATTAAAAACACAAGTACCTGAATCCCATAAGTTTTAACAGAAATAAATCAAAATATAGATAAATAATGAATGGTATGGTTCTCTCAAAAATGAGGTGAATGTAGATTATATGACAAAAATAGTAAAGAAACCTCATATGAATGTGATTTCAAATATATAGATAGTGATATGTGTCATAGGATTTAAAATCCGAATACTTTTCATGAAATACCAAAAGATTTGATCATGAAAAAAATCATTTATGTATACATTTAAGCTCATTTTAATGTAATAGATCGGGTCACTCATTGACAAGTGTTTAAAAAATAAAAATGAAAATTATTTTACCTCAAAAGTTATAACAACACAATATATTTTAAAAATAAACACACAAATATCTAAAAATCAATTTTTTTATAAAATATTAAACCAAATAGGAAATGAAAATCCTAAACTGAAAAGGTAATCTCACCTTTACATAAATGATGAAGTGTCCTCAGTGATATAAAATGGATTTATAATGTAAAAATATTTTAAAATAAATAACAATAATAAATAATTAGTAATGGAAAGGTACGACCTGATGTATATTACTGATAAACATATAGGAGGAGTGTGATCTCTTCCACTGGCTCTGATGGCAGGGTCCCAAATTATTTCTTTAACCTATGCCCATTCATTGTGAATAGACTATCCTCTCTATATTCATAATTTTCACAGCAGCAAAATGATATATATGAGTAACTATAAATGGTTCTTCCCATCTCGGATAAAGTTTACCAGGCATCAACATGAGTATTGTGTGGAATAAAAACACTTTGTCTTTAGGATAGAAGACATTTGGTTAGATCATCTTATCTTTGTCCACTCTTGTTTTTTTCTTTGTAAATAATATAATGTTCAAATGCTTCCCTTCTAATTTCCTCTATCTCTTGTAACACCAATATTCCTTCCTTCCTAGCACTTTAAAGGTCCAAATTAATTTTTTATATCGTAATACACCTTATGCTCATATTACACATATAGTTGGAATCTTTTACCAGAAATCATCCAATATGAACTCATTACAATCACATTTTTGTAGGTCGTACTGTAATCCCATAATGTATCTTCCAACTATTGACTCTATTCCGATCTATTTTTTTTACATTATTTTCCAAAATTATGTTGATTTCCATATTGGAATCTTCAACATGCCCATTAGTATGTGGATGATAGGGAGTTGATGTTTTATGATGCAACCAATACATCTTAAGAAAATTCTTTATTCTACAATTGCATATGTGAGTCCCCTAATCACTAATGATTGCTTTGGTCACTCTAAATCTTGAAAATATGTTAGCCCTGACAAAATCAGAAACAACTTTAGCATCATCTGTCCTGGTGGCTTTTTCTTCCCCTATTTAGAAACATAATCAATTTCCAGAAAGATATATGATATTTAAAATGACATTGGGAAAGGTCCCATTAAATCTATCCCCAAAACATAAAAAATTACACAAAAATTAAAAGGATTTTTAAGAATTATTTTCTTCCTGAAATATTTCATAAAAACTAACACTTTTCACATATTTTATAAATTCATGGGAATATTTAAAAATTGTGGGCCAATAAATTCTAGATTATAAAACCTTCATTACTGTCTTCAGAGGTCCAAAGTGGAATCCACAAGATAATGTGTGACAAAACTCAAAGATATATTTAACTTCACTTTCATGTAAAAATATTCTTATTACTTTCTCCCAACTGAATGGATTATCCCAAATGTAATATCTACATTCAGATTTTAGTTTATGAATTTGGAGTGAATTGAAATGATTTGGCACCATATATGTTACTAATTAATTGATTAATTCTACATACCAAGGAACTTCTCCTTAAATCAAATACAACTACTCTCCTGGGATTTGATTATTCAACAGGTCTCTATCTGGAATATCAATTTCATCGGTGTTTGGAAGACTAGTTATGTGATCAGAATCTTGGTTCTCAGATCCCTTGAAACCCAAGATTTCTACATTGAAGTCCTGTAGTGGTATCATATATCTCAAAAACCTGAGTTTATCATCAATGTTCTTCATTAAGTACCTCAGTGCTACATGATTAGAAAACATAGTGATTTTAGTTTCAAGAAGATATGACATAAATATTTCAAAAGAAAAAAATGGAAAAGAACACTTTTTTCTATTGTTGTGTAATTGAATTAGGACACATATAAGGTTTTCAAGGAATATGAAATCAATTTTGGTCTACCCTAAATTTTTTAAGAAAGTAATTCTACAACTGATTGGTTGAAGGCATCACAATGTAGATCAAATGGTTCTTACCAATTTGGCGGCCGCATCACGGGAGGTGAAATCAATTTCTTCTTCAACACATCAAAGGATTCCCTACATGAACCATTGAAATAAAAATCAGAATATTTAAAGTGTAATCTATGGAGAGGGAGATAAATATTACTGATATCATTGATATAACTCTTTTAGAATCTTCCATGACCTAAAAATGATCCAACATGTTTCACACAAATAAAGTAAGGAAATGAATTTATCACCTCAATTTTTTATTTATCCAATTCATTTATATTTTGGGAAATGGCATAACCTTGTAAAATTATTCTTTTAAATATTAAATGACACTCTTAAAAATATAAAACCTGTTTTTTTTTCAATACCATTCTTCAAAAAAAAATCCATATTTTTTAGAAAATGAACAAAAAAATATCCAAATACTATGAAATAATCTAAGAATACTTCTAAGAAATTATCATTCTGATCAGAAAATATACTCACCATTCAACTCTAAAATGTACCTGGATTATTACACAATCCAAATGTAATTATTTTATATGAAAATTTACCAAAAGTATATGTGAATATAGTCTTCTCTTAATCCTCAGAAGTAATGGGTATGTAGATGCAACCTGAAAATCCATTCAAAAAACAATAATGAGTTATCACTTCCAATCACTCTAACATCTGGTCAATGAAGGGGATGAGTAAAGATCTTTTTGAGTGACCTGGTTCAATTTCATAAAATCAATGTATACTCTCTAGAGTTTTTGAATTCCCCTTATAATTAAATCACTATTTTCCTTCCTCACAGTGGTCAGACCAGTTTTTTTAGGAATGACATGAATAGGGTTATCCCACTGTGAATTTGAAATGGGGTAGATGATCCCAACCTCCAAAATCTTATCAATATCCTTCTTCACAACCTCTATCATGGTGGGATTAATACTCCTTTGGGTTTTCCTAATAGGTTAGGAATATTTCTCAATAAAAATAATATGTGAGCATATTTTTGGGTTTATTCCTTGGATATCACATAATATCCAACCTATTTCATGAAAATTCTATCTCAAAATCTCAATAAAAGACTTTTCTTAGGTTCTATACATATTAATTTCTATTATAACGGTTAATTTATCTCATTCCATAAGGTACACATATTTCAAATCATTAGAGATTATTTTTATTTCGATTTTAAAGGGATTCTCAAGGGATGAAATTAAAATGACATTACACACATCCAAAGGGTGAACCTTGTTTACACATGAAAAAATATAATATTTCACATCAATCAAAAAATCATAAATGAAATTATATTTGACCTCTTCTTCCAACATAAAATTATAATCTCTAGTGTTTTGGGCATTCACATGTTTATTAATGGAAAAATTATCTCCTATGTCTAAGAATTTATGGAACATAATTGATTCGTAAAGGGGTTTAAGACTAACTTCATGGGAGAGTGAAAAGAGGGAGTGATCATCTGATGGGTACCACATGGATTCAAAAATGTTGAACTGGACAATGTTATCTACAAATTCTAAGGTGAGTGTACCTTCATGCACATTGATGATGGTTTTGGATATCTTCAAGAAATTTCTCCTAAAAATGATTGGTTGCTATGATGGGATCCTTTATTCTTCCATATTTATCATGTAGAATTCAGTTAGAAATAAAAGATCTTTGAGTTTCACCAAGACATCGTTTAGAACTCTTGTTGGGAAGACTATGGATCTGTTTGCAAGATAGACCACCACTCATGTGGGATTTAAGTCTCTCATTTGCAATGAAGTGTATACAGATTGAGGCAATACATTAGATGAAGAATTAATATCACATAATTAATAAGATAAATTTAATGAACCTATGGTTTATGGAATGTAAATTTTCCTTAGATCATTCCATTTGGTCAGAATCTGCGGTGTGATAAGGTATGATACACTTCTTCCCCTGTAGATTCTTGCATTCCAATGAAGTATTTTATTTTTCATGCAATAATATTTCAAAAAAAATCATAACATGGAATTTTTTTGACAGATTCAAGTAGGTGGATATTGATTTAAACTTTTTGAAAAGTGTCTATAATTTATTTGTGAAGTGTTTCATCAAGAAATTTCATAGATTCGATCTTCCTTGTCGAAAATGGGGGGGTATATATTTTTTCTCCCATTGTTTACATTGCATTGGTGTTTCTTGTTTCTTATTATGTGCCCTATCCTTCTCTAACTCCACTTCCTTTTCTTCCACTTGGGAAATTTTTAGAAGATTTAATTAATTTTCAAAATAATTCTCCCTCAGAAAAGGTTGTATTGTTTCAGGTTTAAGGTTGAATGGAGGTGTGATTTCCTTTCCACTTCTTATTATGATTTCTCTGAGATTATCATTAGTATTTTTCTCTATTTGGTATGGAAGCTTCCCTGGATTCCTGGATATGATTTCAACAATACTTCCGGTTGTGTACTCCAGCTTATAATCCTTATCTTCTAGGTCCCCATTCGTGGATTGTAGCTATACCAAATATGGTTGTGTGCTGATGGATGGCTATTCATATTTAATTATTTGGAATGTTTGTGGATGAAAGGATTTTTATTGTTGAAAGGGTTGTTTATAGGATTTTTGGAATGCAGGGGAGTTTTGGTATAACTGCTGGTGGAAAAGAGGTTGACTGGTTGCTTGTTAGGATTAAATGATCTCATTTGGTTTTGTTTGTTCCCATATTCTGGTTGGGCTTGAGGTTGATGCAATTTATTTTTTTGGAATTTTCTTATTTTAAAATCCACATCGCAGTATTTTTTCCCTTGTATCTCAGGGAACTGGTCAGTATAATGAGATGAAGTATAACATAAACCACATACCTGAGCTGAATTTTTGTGTCCATTTTCTTGAGTTACATCCATTTGATGGACTAACCATTCAATGTCATCGACTATGGTTTCAATCAATTCATATTAATTATATGTTTTTACCTCATGTATCCCCCTAGTTCCCATTCCTATTATTCAAAATTATTGTGAGTTTTGAGAAATCTTCTCAATTAGTAATATGATATTTGCAGGTGACTTGTTAATCAGAGATACCATAGATGAGACATCTATAAGTTTTCGATAATTATATAGAATAAAATAGTATAAGAACTCAAGGAATTGTTGTTCCTATATTTCCTAATGTGGGAAGCTGGAAAATAGATTCGTGAAAAGCTTGTAGTACACAGAGAGGGTTTCTCTAGTTGATTGGTGTATGATGTAAATCTCCTTCTTGATAGAAATAATCATAGATTTGGGAAAGAATATTTACATGAAAAATCTTTTTAGGTATTCCCTATCACTGATCTCCCCAGGAGGTATATTGTTTAGTCATTCATTAGTTTCTCATTCGAGTGAGACGAGGAATTCCCTACACTAAAATTTGTCTTCAGGTGCTCCACTTGGCCTGAATCTTGAGCATATGTATCTAAATTCTTTCATGTTTTTATTTAGATCTTCTTCTACAAGGCCTTCAATCTTTAGTAGCAAAGGAATAATATTTACATGTAATTCAAAATCTATTTGTTTCGGGGGTGCAAGGGGCTTGTTATTTTGAATGGAAAATTGAGGTGCACATAGACCACATAGGGTTGGGTTGGGATTTCCAACCATGATTCCAAGTTCATAGTGGACACTAATAGTTTAACATGAAATTGAGAGATCTATTTATTCAAATGTTTTTGGTGGGTTTATTTTTCCTAGTAGGGTTAATTTTCTTTCAGTTTCAGGATATAATTCAATTAAAGGTTCATTTGAGTTATGGGTCATTCAATTTTGAAAATCTCTTTTTTTGTTGCACTAACTCCCCAGAGAAGGTTCAATGTTTGACACACACCTATCTTATGGTGTGGCGAAACAATTTTCATTATATTCCCTAGTGTATTATAGTGATTAAACCTAGGAAGAAACTTAAAGAGGACTTCACACAAAATAGTTTTTCACTTTTAAAGTAGGGTAAAATGCTATGTTATAGGGTAAGTTGATAAGAAAGTGATTGAATGGAAATTAAAAATTCTAAGGATTAAATACTATGATATTAAATGGGTGATTAGGTCATGGTTAGTTTCCCAAATGTAATGATATCCTTGTTCAATTTAATTCAAACCTCTACTTCTTAGTTGATTAAAGTTAGTTTCCCTAATCGTTTCCTCTCAATTCTATGTTAAAATCATGTCGGTGAGAGAAAACCTTACCAAGATCTTAGTTTGGTCAACTATACTTCCATGAAAAAAAGGTTTGTATTGAACATAATAAATTTACCTAAAAACATTATTAGGTATTATTTATCCCAAAAAATCAAGAACATTCACTATGCCTTTTACACATATTAACGATCGTCAAGTACTTCACTATTAATCCCTTGTTTATTCCATCATATATAAACCAAAATCACTTGAGAGAGATAATGATTTTTTTACCAAGAAAAAAATAAATAATAGAATTAAAATTCCTGATTAATCTCCCTTGGTAATAAAATCCTCTATATGAAATTGGAAACAACTTTGAACAAGAAAACATTCCATTCAATTATATCCAAGAACGGAATAATTTCAAAAATAGAGAACCAACCCTTCCCCAATCATTCAAAATGATTACCTAACCATTGTAACGGTAATCGATATGAATGAGTAAAAATAATGAATCACAAATATATGTAAAATAAAAAAAATAAAAGAGATTAATCTGAAAATTTCTCTTCTCTGGTATCCTTGAATGAAAAGAATGGAATGAGATGTTTTAAGAGGGAGGAACTCCCCTCATTTTATATCCAGCATCTGTCTTTTTAATGTTTAAACATTGTATCCTAATTAAATTATGTTTTAATTCATTGAACCCTTATTTAATGTTGTTCAAAATTATCTTGGGTGTTTCCCCTCAAAATCTCATCAGAATTGAACAATAATTCCAATAGTTGTTCCCATTTTTCTCTGTCAATTTATTCTATCCATTCAGACTCAATAAATCACAAAGCTCCAGATTATGATTCTTTAATAACAACTAAAATAAACAATTAACATGATCTATTCTTCACCAAAAATGTTCCAAAACATCTTTCATATCCAACCACTAAATGTAACAATAATTGGACCAACCATGAACGGGTTATGGACCCCACAAAAAATCAACAAATCCATAAACAGTTTTTATGGTCCAACGTTAATGCTTATTTTAAGCATAAATATGGCTGATTCATCTTTTTTCAAGAAGGATTAAACTAATAATTGGATTTTTATAATATTTTAAAGAAATAATCTTTCAATTTGGATTAGAGAAAAAAAATTTATGTCCAAATGAAAGAAATAATTTAAACAGTTAAAAATCTAAAATGGGCCATTTTTAGTATTCAGCTTAAAATATAACCAATATAATAAAAATGCAGCAAATAATATTAATGTAACACATTGGTAGGTTCAAAAAAATAAAATTAAATGTAAATTTAATTGTAAATACATTATCTATTCGTGGGTTTATATGATAAAGGTGAGGAAATTCTTCTTTATTATGGTTTTTGACATTACACACAAAAATATTAAAAACAACAACACATCCCATGTTCTTTCACATGGTTTCTAGAAAAGGTGAGTGTTATATATTATTTTATAAGGATAAGGTATAAATACATTAAAATGTTTTCTTTTCATATGTGGAGGTGCGTCACATTTTGAAGGAAATGATTATAATATAATAAAATATTTTATGTGTCTTGAAGAATTTACTAAGGATTTATAAAATAAACCAGATAAAACTTATGATACATTATTTTAAAATAAAAAATATTGTTTTTCAAATATAAATGTTAATGTATTTTATTAAATAACTATTGGGTAATTATGATGTTATAAAACACAATATATATTTATACAGAATTTAATTTTTACCCAAAAAATTATAATATTTCATAAAATTATTTAAAATTCACCATCGGATAATTTTGATGTCCTAATTCCAAATATAATATTTAGTTTGACGAAATATTAATCTAAATATTTTAATTTTTACTTTTAAAATAAAAACCAACATTTATTAAAAATTGACTGGATTTAAAAAAAATTGATTCTTAATTAAAATTATAGTTGAGTTCATAAAAATTATATAATCATTTATACTTAATAAATGTAATTTAATAATAATGATAACATAAAATATTAGTTAATTAAAAATAAATTAAATCAGTAAAATATATTTCTTAATTTTATTTTAATATTAAATAAAAATATTAATTTTTATTTAAATATCATTTACATAGTATCAATAATATAATGAAAGTATAATAATTATTCTATATAAAAGTAATTCACATAATCAAAACTATAGGGTCTTGTTACATATTACTTTATTAATCTAGTATACACTATAGGAATATGGTTTGCGATGGTGGGGATTCCATGGGGTCATTCAATGAACATTGATTTGGTCATGATCTCGATGAGCTTGAACTTATCAAGTAAATGGTTTCTCTCATGCATATGTTTTTGTATCTTGCCTTGGGATTGGACTAAAAAAATATCCTAGAAATACTATATCCCTTAGAATATACATTAAATGGGCATCATAAAGAATGATCCTACTGGTTGAGGTTATCACCACCTTTGTCTACGTCCAAAGGATTTATTAAAATTTTATATTTTTAATATCCTCCTGATCACTCTTCTACCACTATATTATCAATGGTAATTATACTTAAATAGTATTTAAATCCAACTGGATATAATAAAACAAAAGTAGTGCATGTTGTTTCTATATACATATGATATTTAAATGAGAATTTATTTTATTAATTAATGTTTCGGTCATTACACACATTATGATATGATTCTCTCTCAATGATCCTCTAATCTCACACCTTTATTATGTTTCCACCCATGATGAAATAAATAAAATTAAATTATGTGAGATTCACCAAAGGGTGCATGGGTAAAATTTTAGAGTGTGGACTTCATGTGTTTTAAATTTTTTTTTCTATTGGTAATCTTTTGGAGATTAAACCTCTTGATCCTCATGGTGTGAATCCACTATGAGATATCTTATTTAAATTATATTATTGATGAGAATTTTTTTACGTTTTGATCATCTAACAATATTTTTTTCGAAATGAATTTTATTTAATTTTGTTTATTTTTTAATAAATTTATGGATTACTATTAAAGACCCTTCGTGAAAAAAAACTAGATATGAGTCTATTTGTGTAATACCATCATAATAGATTAATATAGTAGAAATTGTTTGGATATTATAGAATTTTCCCCTCTACATGGATAATGAAAAGTGATACCTGATTAAGTAAATATGTCCCTAGGGGTAACAAACAAGAATATAAAACTTTTTTTAGTTATTTTTTACCATTCAATTAATTAAAAGGAGGCCTAACGACACACTTGGTTTTATACAACCCAGTGATATTCTTTTATTAATGATATTTTATTTACAAAAAAAAAACAAAGGATTTGAGTATGATGTTAAGTAACCGGTTTGGATATCCTAGGAGAAAATTTTTATGGATATCCTATATTAAGATAATGAGAGTAATAATACAGGAAATAACCAAATTTTTAGCAGTTTTTTTGTTTCTTTTAGTGGTCGTTTTAAATACCACTGAGAAATGATATTTATTTTTTTATAAAATTTTATTAATTTGCATTTAAAAAAATTTAATACATTTTTTGGGATCTTTTTAAAAGAAAACACAAGATAATATAGGATGTTCTTAATTGGAAGGAAATTAATATTATTTTGGGAACACATATCAAACAATGTCGACATCATGAATTTATGATAAAAACCCAAAGAAAAATAAATATATTGTAATCTAAAATAATTAAAACCATTGTAACATTTTCCCCATGGCCACAATGCGTTAAATAAAATCAAATGAATATTTACATACCATAATACTTATGTTATTCATGATATTAGGTTATACATATACTCCTCATAAAAGATACATGTGTATAACCTTACTTATTTAATAAGGAATGAAAAATGAGATAGTGAGAACTTACTATTTTTGTAATATTCCAATTAAACCACCTTTGATGAAATAATTTTAATTGTATCATTAAATACCATGAATTTAGAATTTTAATTGATATAAAATGTTATTGGATCATCATGCGTTTCTCATAAACATAAATTCAACCATAACATTAATCATATCTCAACAAAATAGAATTGTAATGAAGAACGCTTACTTTATAAATGAATTGATTTGTAATTTATATAGAAAAAATTATAATAAATATATATTTATTTTTTATTTTTAAAAAAAATATTTTAAAAAATATAATATCATATATAATTATCTTATATAATTATATCACCTGTTTAATTAACATTCACAATAAAATCATCATTTTAGGTGTTAAATCTTAATTTATCATTTATTTTTTTGTTTTATAATTATGGTCCACTCAGATTGATGGTAGTTTATCCATATATATAAAATAAATATATATTTAAGTTCTATTTAAATTAATTATATAAATATTTATAATAATTCATAATATGTTTTAATAAATAATTACTTACATCAATTCATTGAGATAGTAATCAATACATACACAAAAGTGATGTTTCTATATTTCAATAGATCAAAAAAATGAAATTTAAAGAAAAATGAATCTAAAAATAATCATTTTTATGTCATAAATATCATATATTCTGATTTCATATTTCTTTTTTCATCCATGAAATCTAAAATAAATAAACAAACCCTATAACTTTGTGTAGGAGTTAGTCCACCCATTCACATTGGTGATGTTATCATTTAACAGGATATTAGAATACAATAAATTAGTTAATATAATTACATTATATGGGAATAATTAATCAATAAATATAATATATAAAAGTTTATATCCGTCATTTTAGCAACCCATGAAATATAGTGATTTGAAATGAATCATATCTCTTCCTGGTGGTGGCAGTCTACATGTATGCAAATGAAATAATTTATTTAGATATCGATGAAGAATAAATGAAAAATAATTTTTCCATAATAATAAAGAGTTATTATATTTATTATACTGTTTCCCCATGATTTCATGGATATAATAGAATTATAGAAGGTGTTAGAAGAAATATATTTAAAAGTATTCAGTTAAGATTTATACCTCTGATTTGATCTCCCTCCTCTCTCATAAACCTTAATCTTTTGAATATTGGTCTTATGAGAATACCAAAGACCCTATGAGGAATGTAACGATTCTATGAATTACTTTTATTTGGGATTGGATTAGATAAATGACTTGAATTATGTATATAAACATAATTTCATGAATTATTACTATGATACAGGGTCAATTGTATGAGACTTTGGATCCAAAGGGAAAAGGATTTGATCAAAATATAAGTTACATTATAAATATATTCAATAAATTAAAATTAATAATGTTTTTATGTTAATCTTTCCATTATCTCATTTTTTAACCCCTAGTAAACCCTTTTTAACATTAATCATAGAAATGATATTTTACAATTTTTACTATTCATTATAACCGAAAAATATGTTGAACATATTAAAATATATTATTTATTGTTATTAAAAGTATTTAATCCATTTTACAAGATCCAATTTATATTTGTGGAATAATTTAATATTAATTATTTATGGAATCCGCAGTGATATTTTATTATAGTAAAATTTGGCATTAGATAATGTTATTTACATCAATCTCATTCATTAAAAAACTCAAATTAATGTTAAAATAAATTGTTTAATTTAAATTCATTTCATTTCATTAGAACAAATAATCAATCTTTATTACGTTACAATATAAAGATAAAATGACATTGACTGCATAAAAAATAATTCCTATAAAAATGTTCTTTTACACCAAAAAAATTAACATTTAATAGGGCCGTGTATAATGAAAATTCCAATGTAATTATTTACACTATTTATAATTAATTTAATATTAATTTTATAACTAATAAAAAAATAAAAAATGTATCTTTTTAATCAAATATATTAATAGTTTTACAAAAAAATTAACATATTCTTAATTCAAAAACAATTATTTTTTCTATAAAAATCCTGAAAAATCTACTGAATAAAATATTACCGTGATAATTTCTAAAAAAATTAAAAAAAGATTCTAAAAAACAGTGATATTGCTTATAATTTTTTTTCACAAAATGAAATTAAAAACCATTTTTTAATGGGATATATTTTGGAATCATAAAACGAATTTTTTTAAAATTGACATCTTATTAATAATCAATTAATAAAAAATGAAATAATTTAATCCATTATAAAAATATTCAATATTATGGTTATTAAAAATTATTATAATTTCAATTTCAATAATAATTTTATAAATTTTTTCTATATCATTTTTTATTTACTTTTATGGTAACCTATAAAGCATGCAATTTAATACATGCATTTTTTCTAAAAAAAATATATATTCTAAAGTGTGATATTTAATGGTTCACCATTATAAAATAATAAATCACTATAAATATTAAATTTTTATAATGATTTAATTCTTGAAATAAACTGACCACCATTCTTTGTACCATTTATGAAAAATGAAAATGTCAATCATCTGTGTATGGACTTCTCCCTCTACGAAATAATAATATTAATTATCTTCACAAACAGAAAAGGAAATTAAAAATCCGGAATTTAATATTAATTTATTATATTTATTAAATATTTTATTTTTTAAAATAATAATATATATTTCTCCTTACTCCAATTCAATTAAAACAAAATCATCACCCATGGTTATATAGAGACTACCTTCTCCACATATCAGTGTTTACATTTATTCTATTCTTCTATTCATTGTTGGTTTTAAGAATGATTATAAAGGATGAATATTATTTTTATAATATTTTAATTTTTATAAAAAAAATATAATAAAATATTCTTAATGTGAATGATAAAAAATCATTAAAAAAATAATTATCTTAACTAAGCAATGTAAGAAGAAAAAATAATGTCTTTCTATTATTTAATATTATCATATTTGAACCCATTAAAAGACATGTGAAAAATTTCTGGCGTTTCTTCTCTCTTGGCAGTGCTTCCTCATGTTCCGTCGGCTCGTGAGAATCGAGTTGAAGATGGGGTGCCTCCAAAGGCTTCCTTCAAGGAAATCTTGCAGGGTGTAGCCTCCTTGTCCGGTGCTGGTAGCATTCCTTCATCAGAGGGTGGGGTCTTACCCATCATTCCTCTGATCGCTTGGGATCTTCGAGCTCCTAGACAGGTGGAAGGGGTTCCAGTGGTGGATCTTTTAGATCAGGAGCTTCGGGAGGTGTCTTCCTTCCACGATCTTACCCTGGTGGCCCGCTTTAGTCGTAAAAAGCTATCTCTGGGATACTTCTGGAGCTTTGTGGATTCTTGGGGTCTTTCTCATCGGGCGGTGGTATCTGAATTATCTAGGGTGGCCTTTTGTGTTCATTTTGCCTCTAGAGAGGATTTCGTGTTGGATTGGTCACGCAAGGTTCAAAGGTGTGGAGCCTGGCATTTATCCCTTTCAAGGTGGTCTTGGGATTGCCACTTTGGTCTGGATTCTTCCTCTGATGCGGTATGGATTTCTTTCCCGGGTCCTCCTCTCCCCTTTCACAATCCGGAAATACTGAAGGTTGTGGGAGACTCACTCGGTTCGTTCCTTTGTGCGGACGATGACACCAGGTGTCTTCAGTCGGTGGCCAATCCTTGCATCTGTGTGGAGATGGATCTCGCTGTGAAGAGACCTTCAAGGGTCATGCTTGAGTCGAGCGACGGTTTCAGATGGCGGAAGAGAATTTTCTTCCATCATCTTCCAAGGTTTTTCATTTTTTGTGGTTTACATGGGCATTTGGAAACCCCTTGCAGGAGGCAACGGGAGGTCGCTGGACCGTCTCACTGGGGTTTGCATGATGTTTAAGGTCAAGACCCACCTACTTCGAAGGAGGAGGAAGATGAGGTTGGTTCCGTTTGGACTTCAAATTTAAATTTTGCTGATGGTAGTGGAGCGACGGAGGAAAGCGGTGGGGGGACCACTTATGACATGTCTGATCTCTTATCGTCTCATTCCATGGATCCCTCTGATTTGATCCTTTGGTCACCAGGACCGGTTGGCTAGCATTCACCAGCCCCATGTCACAGCATGGAGAGCATGTCAGAGGTCTGTGTTACCCTTTTGGGTCACCCGATAAAATCGTTATCTCCTCCTCCATCTCTGGTCTGCGTTTCGGCCCAACTCTCACCCGCTTTGCTTCATAATTCGCTGGTGAGTAGGCTTTCTCATTCTGCGGAAGGGAAAGTGGAGAAAGATTCCCTATCGAATAGGTTAGATAAGGAGTTGATCTCCAGTTCCCCGCTTCGGTGGTTGCTGGTTTCCTAGGTGCATGATGATACAGGGGCGGAATATCTATGTTTTTTTTCCGTGTAGGAAGAAGTCTCTCCTAGATGACTTTGATGGTGCCTTCAAGAAGGTGGTTCTTTCTCCTAGATTGGTTTTCCATGATGCTGGAACTTCTGGACTGATCACCTGCTCTAAGGCTAAGGAGGCAGGTTTGATTGCTCCTTCTTCGCTTTCTCATTCTTCAAGCTACAACACCCGAAAGGGTGATGTGTAATGTTGTCTGTCATCATTTGGAATTCACATGGATTAAGGGCCGAATCTAAGTGTGCTTATTTGACATATGAGGCCAGGAAGTCTAAGTCGTTGGTTGTTGTTATTCTGGAGCCAAAGTAGGTTTCTAGTAAGGCCAATTAGCTGGATAAGAAAATAGGCTTCTCAAAATTTTTTCATGGGGACTCTGTTAATACTCAGATTCGGATATGTTGGAATAATTCTATTTCGGTTGAGGTGGTGAACATCTCGACTCAATGTATCACCACAGAGATCTCGGCTGTAGGGTCTGAGGTGTTGTTTTCTTTCGTCTATGCGAGTACGGATGCTAACAAGAGGCTGGAGTTATGGAGTCATCTGGAGAACCTACAAACAGGGCTCTTACCTTGGTTTGTCAGAGGTGACTTCAATGCTATTGCCGATATATCTGAAAGAAAGAGGTGGCTATGTCTCCAACCATAGAGATATGTTGGACCTTCATGAGTTTATGATGAATTATGGTTTTTTTTATCAGGGTTTCTCAGGTTCTAAATATACTTGGTGCAATAATCATAATGGTTCGAGCCGAATATGGAGCCATCTGGATCGTTGTCTCACCAACACTCAAGGTTTGGATATTTTCTAAAAATCGCCAGTCACCCATCTCACCGGTGTGCTTTCGGACCATGCACCTATTCTTATTGAGATCAGATAGGATGTGATTGTTGGCTCCTTCTTTCGTTACTCTTCTGCATTGCATCGTGGTGCTTCCTTTTTGGAGCTTTTAAAGAACTCCTAGTTTAAGGAGGAAGACAGGAGATCCTGGGGCAGTCTAGTCAATCGTCTCAAATTCCTCAAGCAGTACATTCAAAGCTGGATAAGGTCTCAACTGGATGTCTCTAATGGGGTGATATCTATTCAGGCTGAAGTTGATAGGCTGGAGGAGTCTCTTCAGAATGTTTGGGATGAGGAAACCTTTGTTTTCCTATGTGACAATCGAATTTTCCTGGCTGAGAAACTTCTTGAAATCGAAAGAATCTACAAGCATAGGTCTCGAGTTAGATGGATAAGGGATGTTGATCGCAATAATGCCTTCTTTTATGCATGCATTAAGAAGAGGCAGAGCACGAGGATTAATTTGAAACATGATGATGGTTCTTTCACGTTTGATGTGTATATCATTGGGAAGATGGCTTTGGATCACTTTGAGGGCCTTCTTGCAGGACAGATCATTTCTAGCTTCGAGAGGGATGCTATGGAGAATAATGATTTCCTCGGTTTTCTTCCTCTTCTGGTGATAGATTCGAACAACGTCCTTCTTTCCTCTATTCCAATGGAAGAGGAGGTTAGAGGAGCAGTGTCGAGTATGGCCCAAGACAGCGCCACAGGCCCGGATGGTTTTCTGACTTCTTTCTATACCAAGGCATGGGAGGTTGTAGGCCCTCAGGTGGTGGAGGTAGTTCATGACTTCTTTCGTGGTGGTTCTCTGATCGGGGGGTATTTTTTCTTCTAGACTGATTCTTATTCCAAAGTTCAAAAATCCCAGTCTCATTAGCCAGTACCGCCCTATTTCCCACTAAAATGTCTCTTATAAATTTTTGACTACTGTCATTGCAAAGAGTCTTAACAATATTCTTCCACACATGGTGTTAGAGGAGCATCATGGTTTCATTCAGGGTAGAAGCATCCAGGGGGCCGTAGGCATTGCAAGTGAGCTTGTGCATGACATCAATAGAAGAACAGTTGGTTCAAATTTTATTTTTCAAGTTGACATGAATAAATCCTATAACATGGTTGAATAGAGTTTCATCATTCATGTCATGAGAGGTTTTGTATTCCAGGAAAATTTTTGTGACATTTGTTTCAGGTGTTATTCATCACCTTGGTTTTCTGTTGCTCTAATGGGGAAGTGCTTTGGTTTCTTCAAGTATGTTCGGGGTGTTTGTCAGGGGGATCCATTGTCCCCTTGTATCTTTGTTCTTAGTCAAGATGCTCTTTCTCAGAACATAATGTTTAGCTTGGAAGAAGGTAGGTTGAAGCCTTTCTGTGGGAGGCAGAGCATGGTAAATATCTCTCACCTACTGTTTGCTGATGATATATTGATTTTTACAAATGACAGGTGCTCTTCTTTGAATTGTCTCATGGGGATACTCTCTATCTACAACCGCCTTGGCAGGAAAAGCATTAATTCTTCCAAGAGCCATATCTTTTTTTCTAATAAATGTCCTAGCCAAATGTGCAGGGATATTCAAGGGATCCTTGGTTGTTTCCAGAAACATCTTCCAATTTCCTTCTTAGGAGTGACAATATCTTATGGCTGCATCAAAAAACATAATTTTAATGATATTTTTTGTCGTATTCTGGGAAGAATTTTTAATTGGAAGAACAATTTTTTATCGTTTGGGGGAGAATTATTTTGATAAACAGCGTGCTCACTTCCATTCCCATGCATGTTTTCTCTATTATCAAACCTCTAAAAGGCTCAATTTGAAGGATGGAAAACATTCTCAATTCTTTTCTATGGGATCCAAGGCAGGAAGGGTGGTGCCACTAGGCCTCTTGGAAGTGGTTGGCTCAACCAGTGGATGAAGGAGGGATGGGTCTTCATGATATTCATGATACCATTTTGGGTTTACAAGTTTGGCTCACTTGGGAAGTCAATTCAGGGGATACACTGAGGGAAAAAAATTTACAGGCACGCTACGGTAGAAAGGCAGTGTCTGGTCTTCACGGATCCATGGGGCTGGCTCGATGCATGTTCTCTAATATTGAAACACTCTCCAGCCATACAAGATGGATCATAGGTAGGGGGAAATTAATTTCTGCGATTCAAACTGGTCTGGGGAAGCACTTGCATACCCAGGTTGTCCTCCAAGTTTATCCTTCATCAAAGCTACTGAGTTTTACGATTTGGTCCAAGCGGTTTTGAATCCTCATGAAATGAACATTTTCAAGAACATTGTCATGAATGATGAGCCAGATGTTTGCTGTTTCACGCTGTCTGGTTCAACCAAATATACTTCTCTCGACTACAGGAAATCTCTTCGGGCGAAACCCACTTCGGATGTGTGGGCGCCGGTTGCTTGGTGCAATATGATCCCTTTAAGGATGAACTTCTTAATTTGGAGGATTAAAAACAAGGCTATGCCAATGGAGGAGAACATCCAAAGAATGGGTATCTCTTTGGACTCTTGATGTTACTACTGTGATAACCCAAATCCTGAATCAACAACTCATTTGTTTTTCCAAGGTAAATGGGCTTCGTACATTTGGTCCATGTTTTCCCATCCTCCATGCATCGATCATCTTTCTCACTCGCCTTAGGACTTCTTGAATTCATGGTTTATTGGCACTGATAACCGAAACATGGAGTGGACTATTAGAACCATCATCCTGGTGGCTATATGATGGATTATTTGGGAAGCTCAAAACCAGGTCTGGCTGGGCACCAAATGATCCCTGTTGTTTCTCCAGGTGTAGCTCGGGTCTCTCATTGTTAAACTCGCTTCACTTGTCAAAGATGGAGCCACGTCGGCTTCGATGAACAACCTCCCCAATCATCCCATCTTGTTGAAAAGGGGAAGCGGCTATTGGGTGAGATGGAAACCTCCAAACAGGTTATTAAAATTGAATATTGATGGCTCTTATATGGATGGGGTTATGAGGGGTGGTGGTGTGCTCCAGGATTGCTGGGGCTCTGTCCATTTTTCCTTCAGCGCTTACTATGGTCCAGGGAGCTCCCTGGGTGTAGAGGTTCGGGCCCTCAACTCTGGTTTGATGTTTTGGAGGAGAAGAGGTTTGGAGGTGTCCGAGATTGAATCAGATTCTGAGGTCCTTGTGATGGCCTTACCGGGACGTCAGGGGGTTCTGTGGGAGATGATTTATCTTATCCGAAGATGTATGATGGGCACACATCATGGAAGGCTGATCCAACATAGTAGGAGGGAGACTAATTTTGCGGCTGATTCTCTTTCTCGTTTGGGCAGGCAGGGCGAGTCTCTAAGGATCTTTGATAGTCTCCATTCTCTTCCTCTAGAGTGTGCTAGTATTGTGCAAGGGGATGCTTTTGGATTACACCACTTCCTCCCTCCTTGATGGATTTTCTTTGTTTCTGATCCCTTATTTTGAAATAAAAAATATATGTCATCATCATCAATATTATCATATTCATTACTTCATCAATCAATTCATTTATATTATAATTTATTATTCTAATAAAAACTAAATATAATAATTATTATTATTGTATAATAATGTTGTAAGTCATTATATTTAAAATTATCCCTTTTTCAATGAATTTTCTTCGTTTGGGTAGTTTAACATCCAACATTGACAATGATTTGAATTTAAATCATTGATATGTATATTAATATATTTAATTATATAATATTAAATAAATATAAAATTAATTATTATTATTTTCTTATTTAATGGTATTATTATGGTTCAACTCATTAGTTTTAGGAAAAACAATTTGTTCCTCAATAATCAACAATGTCTTGATGTTATCGATGTAATCATTATGGATAATTACTATTGAAATCATGAATGTGATTTGATAAATAAGAAACATTAAATTTATTCCATTATTTTAAAATTAATGATCTTATATTGACAATGATTTTATAAATAAAAAATAAAATCACTGCACTTATAATTATAGTAAAACTATAAAAACCTAATGTGGGAAAATAGGTAAACACTATTAACAAACTCGAAGATATTAATTACAAATGAAAATTATAACTAGTTTTAGTTATTAATATGTTCTAAATGTAATTATTATTCTATTTATTTTTTAATATCAGATTTATATTTATATCAATTAATATATAATTCAGTTTAATGGTTTATTTATCTCATTTTCAATTCTATGGGACATATTTCATAATATATTCCATAATTTAATTTATATAGTGTATTAAATATCTTATTACCTTTATATATTATAATATTTTCCATTTAACTAGATTTTAATGTATAATTCAATTTCTCCAAATTAGGTTTCTTTTATTATTTTGGAACCCAGATCATATGGGTTCCAATGAATAAATTTCTTATTCTTTGGATCGTATCCATTCTTACTTGAATATATGACTATATTATTTATTTGATCACAACATTCCCTTAGATTATATACTATATCCTTTTATATCATGTTAAATTATTTATCATCATATAATTATACTTATTTGATAAAAAATTTGACATAAAAATGTATCATTGGTAAGAATAACTTCGATATTTTACCAAATAATCTTTTTATCTATTTTTATATTCTCATTCCTATAAAAATTGTTCTATATTATTTATAGAGATAAAATAATTCATTTTATATGATTCTCTTAATTTCCATTATACCTTAAATATTGAATATTCAATACATTTCATATTATGTGGATTTTGAAAAATGGTTTTAAAAAAATTTAAAATGATTTTCCATTATTTCAAAAAAAAATTCTGCCTCATCATAATACATTTTTTCAAAACATTTATAAAATTTATTCAAAAATAAATTTTGAACTATTAAAATAAAATAATTCATTCTTTTCCCCTTATTAAATTTTTTTTAATTTAATTTTAACTTCAACATTTATAAAAAACATTAAATGGTTTTCTGAGATCAAATTTATTTTCAATTATAATTTTCATCTGAGGTATATATATGATAAAGTGGTGTTATGATAATTATATACCTGTTATTATATTGTGATTACTTTTAGAATATTTTATTTTTTATATCCCATTATTTTTTATGATCATGTTATGTGAAAAGTTTATGAAACCCATTATTTTTTCCAAGGATTAATTAAGATATGTTAGTGATTATTTTTTATTGGAACACATATACATTTTTATGGATGATAATGAGTAGGGTCTTATATGTCCTTCACATTCATCAGTTAATATTTATATCTCATGATATGGTAACATATTCAATTTCCACTCATTGTTGTGTGGCTATGGTGAGTTTTCTCACATTTTCGAGCATGAGCATAAGGATTATTTTGATATAGGCATTGGTATAATGTGTTTGAAAATGGTTATCATTTTCTTTTTCTTTTTTTTGTTCCATGTATTCATGTTGGTTATCATGTTATCCTATATATTCATGTATTTTTTTCAAATCCAAGGTATTCAAAAATTTCTTATATATTACTTATTTATATAGTATACCACATTTTTATATAATGCTCATCGGTTTCATGATTAGTGATAAGTATTTTAAACAATGATAAAAACATTCTTCCATAATGATTAATAAATGATATTTTGTTACTAAATAATATTTCATGATTATCATCTAAATTTTATGAAATTTTATCATGAAATTTATTTCATCCACCTATTCTCATTCAGGTTTATGATCTATCAAATTTTGATATGATTTTATATCACTATATATATGATCAATAATTTTATTATATATCCACCCCTAATGAAATGAAAATGATTAAATCTCATGAGATGTATAAGAGGGTTTTACAGAGTGGGATTGTGGAGTAGAATCTGAATGGTTATTAAATAAGTATTTTATATAGTTAATATATTTGTTGTTAATCCTATCGATCCTCATGTTGAGAAACTGGTGTAAGATATATTATTTAAATGATAATATTACTGATATTTTTTTTGTTTGGATTGGCTCAAACTATTTGGGATCAAAATTAAGTTTGTTTTTTTGTTTCTTTTTAGATTATGGTTATTCATCCTTAATGTAAAAACAAGAGATGAGTTTGTTTATATAATACCATCATAAAAGATTTTTAAGGTATATATTGTGTGGATCTCTTAGATTTTACTTCCATATTTGGATAATTAAAAGTGATACAAGCTTTGGAAAATTATTTCCAATGGGTAATAAATCATAATATGAAGGATTGTCTATTTAATTTATTATCATCAGATGCCTGAAAAATAATCCTAACTACACATTTATTTTCATACATTCAAGACATATTCTTTTGTAAATAACATTTTATTTACCAAATATAACAATGTTTTTGAGTTTGAAATTTATTATTTATATGAGATATACTAATAGAAAAATTACCATGGATATCCTATATTAGAATAATGGGAGTCACACTATAGTAAATAATTGACTTAGCATCAATTTGGTCATGGCCATTTTTTAGCAGTACATAAAAAACCACAGCTAAATTTTTTTATTTTTTTTTATTTTTAATGATTATAAATAATTCTATTACCTATTAGTAGTGATTTTTTATCAAAATATTCTTAGAAATAGTGGTTATTAAAAAATTGAATAAAATAAAAAATATATTTGAGTGATAGGTTATATAATTTCTTCATCCTAAATTTAAGATAACTAATCTCTAAAAAATGCGATTGTATTATAAAATCAATACCATAATGATAACAATTGTTCAAAGATACCCATTAATGAAACAACATAAAATGATAAAATAAATACCATGATATTAATATTAATCATGGTATTAGGATAATTAGATTTTCCTCATAACAGATATAGTTTAATAATATAACATATTTTCTATGGATGAAAAAATGAGAAGGTAATTGCTTAACATTTTTATAAAATTAGGATTAAATCACCTAGGACGAAATAATTTTAATTTTACCCTTAAATACCATTAATTATGTAGTTTAATTGATATAAGATATCAATTTATCATTATATTTTCCTCATATCCATAAAATTGATAATAACATAAATTATGTGTCATAAAAATATAATTGTGGTGAAGAACCATTACTTTATATATAGATTCATTGATAATTTCATTAAACAGATATAAACTAAATTTATTTTTAATTATTATATATAAAAACACTTCAATACATATAATATCATATATAATCCAATGATATCATTTTATCAATAATTAAATAAAAAACAAGAATGGAAGTCATCATTTCGGGTGTTAGGACTTCGTTTCTAATGTATTTTTTAGTTAGGATATAATGGTCAATGTATATTGACAATTTTTCATCCATATCTAGAAATGTACTCATGATTTATGTATCATTTATAATAATTATATACATATTATTAATCATTTATATTAAGTGGTTATGAAAAATCTATTCCCTCAGTTCATTGAGATAGTAATCAATATGTACACATAAGTAATATTTCTAAATATTCCTATATATATATATATGTATCATAATAAATATAAAGATAAATTAACCATCAAATAATAATTTTTTATATTTTAAATATCATATATTCTAATATATTATTTCCTTGTTATTGGCCATGTAATCCAAAATCTATAAATAAACCCCATTGTATAGTAGAATTGGAATTCCACATATATCCATGAGTTATTTTATCATATCACAATATATAATAATATAAAAATAAGATAGTATATTTTAATTACAGAAAATTAATTAATAAATAAATATAATATATATAAATTATATCCATCATTATATCAACCAATTAAAGATTATAATGGGAAATGAATCATATATTTACACGGTTGTGGTAGTCCACTTGTATGCATGTGAGATAATTTATTTTACGATTGTTGAAGAATGCATGGAAATACTTTTTACATCATAATAAAATATCATTATATTTATGATACTTATATGACCATTCTTTATAGATAAGATAGATTTCGAGGTGTTTGAAGAAAAAAATTTAGGAACATGCTTAATATTTATACTACATCTCTGAGAGTCATTATCTTGATTAAACCATAATCATTAGAATATTAGTCTTAGTAGTAGAACATTGAATCTATAATGAATTGTAGGATTCGAGGAATGACTCTTATTTTTTATTGGATGAGCTAAACCTATCAAATTGTGTACATTAATGGAATTTACTAAATGATTTAAATAATATAAGCTCATTTTCATGAGATAGAGGACCCTATGGAAAATGATTTCATGATAAGATATGTTAGGAAAGATATATCATAAAAAATTTCAATTAGGAATGTTTTGGGGTAAATACTACCCATATCTCATCAATTAACCCATAGTAAGCCCATTTTAATCATAATCACTGTGAATATATTTTATGATTTTTACAATTTATTATTACAAAAAAAATTAACCTATTAAATTAAATTAATTAATATTATTAAAATTACTTAATCTTCATTATTAGATCAAATTCATATATTTGGAATAATTTAATATAAAATATTTGTGAAATTCATAATGAATGTTTATTTTTTAAAAATATATTCTTGAACATAAAATGCTATTTACATAAATCTCATTCCTTTTAAAAAACATAAAATATATTATAAACCATATAACGAACATTAAATTGTATTAATTTTATAAAAACAATGAATAAATATATATTAATTTAATTTAAAAAAACATAACAACATTGAATGAATGAAAACTATTTCTTATATAATGTGTTTTTAAACAAAAAATTAACATCAATCGAAATAATTTATAGAGATGATTTCTATTTAGATAATTAAATTATCTATAAATAAAATAATATTTTTTTAATTTTTAATTCAATTGAATATATTGTGTTACTTTTTCTTAAAATGTATTGCAATTTTATTAAAAAAATATTATTTTTCACAATTTACTAAATATAATTCACTGTTATGATTTATTAAAAAACCTTTTCAATTTTTGACATGATTATTTAAATTATAATAAATCATTGAATTATTATTTCTAATAATAATATATATTACTTGAAATTTTTTTTAGGATATTAAATTAAATCCAAATTTTGAAGAATATATATTTTTTGAAGCATTAAATAAGTTTATTGAAAATTGAATACTTATTGATTATGAATTAATAATGAAATTAAATTAATTTTTACCATTATAAAAATATTAATTAATATTCTTATTACTAATCATACACTATAATTCAAAAATATTGTTATAAATATTTATTAAATCATCGTTCATTTAGACATAGGGTCGCACTTAAAACATTCTATCAAATACTAGTAATTTTTTAGAAAATAAATATATTATAAAATATATATTTTTTAATATTTTACCATTATAAAAACCTAAATCATTATAAAAACTATATTATTATATTATTATAAATATTTAAAAATAATTTACCACCTTAACTTTTCAATTTATGAAAAACAAAAATGCCAATAATGTGTGTCTATGGACGACTGCCTCTATAAAATAAAATGATTGGTTAACCTTACAAAATTAAAAGGATGGTATGAAGTGGTAATTTAATATTTTATTATAATATTTTATAAATATTTTATATTCTATAATAATTATTATTATTTCTATTTTCTCTTATTCAACTGACAAAATCATCACCTATTTCTATGTGCTGAATACCACCTCGATGGATTAGTGTTGTCATTTTTTCCTTTCATCATGGTTTTAGAAATGATTTTAAAGGATAAATATGATATTTATGATATTTATAATGTTTTTTAGAAAATATAATAATCATTTAATGATGTGAATTATAAACAAGTGTTAAAACAATATTGCCTTAATGAAGTAACATAAAAAAGAAAAATCATATTTGTTCTATTATGTAATATTGTCATATCAGATAATCCATCACCCAAATATTTTATATTAAGCTATATTACACTAATAAAAATTAAATATGATAATTATTATTATGGTAGTATTATATTAAAACTAAACTTATATATTGTTATCCCTTAATCATGGTATATTATAAATTGGGGCGGATTAACTACCAACATAAACGATGGTATGAATTTAAATAATTTATGTGTATAGTAATATATTTTATAGTGTAATATGTTATATATATATAACTTTTTTTGTATTTGAAATGGAAAATTATTGTTAATATAATTAATGAAGAACAAACCTTTTTTCCTTATGAATGAATGATGCATGGATGTTATCGAGGTCATCTTTAGAGATAAATACTAAATAACTCATGAATGTATTATAAAACATCAAAAATAATTTTTTTGATTCCATTGTAGTAAAATTAATGATCATTTATTTATATGTTTTTATGAAGAAAAAATAGTGGAATTGCTCATATAATACTGGTAGAACCATAAACAGGTGAAGTGGGAATATAGTTAAATATTAATTTTTATACTGGTAAATATTAATTGAAAATGATAAATATAAATATTTTTATGTATGGATATGTTTCAATTAAAAGTTATTAACTTAATTATTCCTTTTATAATAGATGTTATATTTATATAACTTAATAATTTATTCAATTTATTTGTTTCTTTATCTCATTTTCAATTCCATGAGTCATGTTAAATATTATGTTCATTAATTTATTATATATTGTCTGTTAATATCTAATTAATTTCAATTGTATAAATATTTTCTATTTATTGATACATTAATGTAAATTTCATGATATCCCTCTCATGATCCTTTTATTTTTTGTTACCAATTCTATATGTGTTTAATTGAATATGTTTCTGAGTCAACGAGTGATATAATTTCCCAAATGAATCTACTATAATGTTATTTATTTAATCATCAAATTATCTTTTCATAAAGTTTTTCTTTTTTTGGGTGAAATAGTTTTGATCATCAATAATTACATATTTGAAAAAAAAAATTATCTTGTAAAACTGTATCTTTTTTATGAATAACTCCATGTTTTCCCAATTAATCCTTTTATACATGTCTAAATTACTATTCTTGAAAATGATATCCTCTATTTTTTATAAAGATAAAATGGTTTTTTATGATTCTCATAATTTTTCTTATCCTATTCAAAATGAAAATTTAATACATCATTTATGATGTGGGTTTTAAAATTATGGTTTTCAAAAAATTAAAATTGTGTGTTCCATCATTTTAATAAATAAAATGTCTAATATTCTAATGAAATAAATTTTTAAACCCTTTATAAAATTACCTATAACATATAATTTGAAATATTTATAATAATTTTTTCATATTTACTAACATAAAATTATAAAAAATATATTTTATTTAATTTTTTAATTTATAATTCCTAAAAATAAAAAAAGTTGTGAAAAATATTTCATATTTAATTTTATTTTTCCTTGTAGGATTATATATGATGAATTGATGTCATGATATTTATTATCTATTTTTATGTTAGGATTCCTTGTTGAATCTTTTATATCTTATGATTTATTAATTTCATTTTATGTTACATTTTTTATAAGCCTAATAATATTCATGGATTAATTTATATATGATTTTGATTGAATTTATATGAAATATATATATAATTATTATTATTATTGGGGTCTTACATCTAGTTACCTTGAATTTTATTATGTTTATATCTCATGATATAGTTACTAATGAATAGATTTTATTTTTTCTTGTAGTTCTGTGGGTATAATGAGTTTTCTAACATTTAAATGTATGGGCATAATAAGTAATTTGAAATAGGAATGTGAATAATGGGTTTAATTATAATTATTTTACCATGATTTTGGTTGTTTCACATTTCTTTATTTTTTATCATGTTTTCATGTACATTCATAATTTTTTTTCCATTTCATGATATGAAATATTTTTTTATGTATGAATTAACTTTATAGTATTCCACACATTTATATTATGATCATATGTTTCATTATTATTAATACGTATTTTGAAAAATTATATAATTGATTTATTCCAAAAAAATATATCATTGATACGATGTTTCCCAATTATATTTCCGGATAATCATCAACAATTTTAGGATTTTTTATTTTGAAATTTATGACTCAACCTGTTTCTCCTTTGGTTTTATGAGATGAAAAATTATGACATGATTTCCTCTCACCAAACTTCTAAGCCCACTTCTTTATTATGTTTCCACTCATACTGAAATAAACATGATTAAATCACATGTGATGTATAAAAGGGTCTAGTCGATTGAGATTGTGGATTAGTGTTAATTTTTTTAAAAAAAATTTTATATAGGTGATCTTTAGGATACAAAACCTCTCAATCCTCAAGTTGTGAAACTAATGTGAGATATATTATTTAAATTATAATATTATTGAGATATCTTTTATGTTTGAATAGTGTAAAATTATTTGGTATCAAAGGGATGTTTATTTATTTTAATTTTTTTAGTTTATATTTGGATTATGGTTAAAGATACTTAGTGAAAAAAACTAGATTTATCACTTTGTGTATAACAATGTCATAAATGATTAATAAAGTAGAAATATTTTGGATCTCCTAGAAGATACTTACCTATATGGATAATGAAATGTATTACTGTGTGTGGAAATGATTTCCCTAGGGATGTTAACCCAATGTATAATGTGTTGTGTAATAATTTGATTATCATTGGATGCAAGACAAATGGGCATAACTACCTATTTGGATTGATACGCCCAAGGGATATTATTTTTTAAATCACATCATAGTTACCAAGCATAAAAATAGATTTGATTATTATAATATTTTATTGGTATATAGATACTAATAGAAAAATGACCATGAATATATGATAATAAAACAATGATAGTCACAATACTGGAAAACTAGACTCCATGAAGGTTTTTTCCATGATTTTTTTTAATTACTGGTATATAAATATATTTTATCTTTTTTTTATATTTATTCTTTAAAAAAATTAATTTTCTATTTAGTAGTGGCATTTAAAAATTATGCCATTAAATATTTTTGTATCCAAATTATTAGAAATAATAATTATTTTTGGGAGATATATCATATGATTTCATCATTATAAATTTAAGATAAGAAATCACAGATTAATAATGACACCGTAATATAAAATTATTATCAATTTTAGAACATTTATTTCATAAAACTGATTAATGAAATGACGTCAAATGAAAATTTATATAACATGATAATAATCGTGTTCATGATATTTGGTTAGTTAGATAATTCACATAAAAGAGATTGGTGTATAAATAATATATTTTTAAGGAAGAAAAAGTATTATTGTAAGAATATACCATTTTGGTAACATTCAAATTAAATAACCTTAAATTAAGTAATTTTAATTGTATCATTAAATACCATTAATTATGATTTATAATTGAAATTAAATATCTCATTATAATTACAAGTTCTTTATAAGAAAATTTTTTATCATAACATCAATTATTTGTCAACAGAAAAATTGAGAAGAAGAATGCTTACCTTAAATAATATTGTATTCATAATTTATATAACCAAATCGATATCCAATTTATATTTAATATTTCTATATAAAAAATCAATTCAATATATATAATATCTTATGTAGTTCAATTATATCATTTTATCACCTGTTCAATAAAAATTCACAATTTAATTCAATAATTCTTGTTTTAAGTCTTCATTTTTTATGTATTTTTTAGTTTGTAATTTATAGTCCATGCACATTGATCAAGGTACATACATCTATAGATAATTAATCATGATTATATTGTTATTTATATCAATTATATACATATTTATAACCATTAATATAATTTTTTTTGAAATAAAATAAATATTAAGATAAATTAACTACCATAGAATAATTTTTATATCCAAAATACCATATATTCAAATTAAATTTATCCCTTTTTAGCAGGCATGTAATCTGAAATTGACAAACTATCTGAACCACTTCATAGAGGTTGTAATCCACACATAAACTTGAGAGAAACCATCATTTACCAATATATCAGAATATAAAATAAAAGATAATATCATTCAATTATATGAGAATAATTATGTAATAAATATAATAAATAAAAAATATAATTGTCGTTATAAAAACCCATGAAATAATGTAATGTGAATGAATTAAATCACGACGTGGTTATGGTAGTCCACAATTTTGCATAGAAAATAATTTATTTACCTATTAAAAAAAATGTAAGGAATTTTTTGTTCAATAATAATATAATATCAGTATATTTATGAAATTATTCTTACAATGATTTCATTAATATAATAGGTTTATTGAAGGTGTAATAAAAAATACAATTGGAAGGGTATGATTAATATTTATAACTCTTCTATGAGAGTCATCATCTTTCATGAAAATTAATTATTGGCAGATTAGTCTAAAGATAAGACCATAATATCTATAATGAATTGAAGTATTATAGGATTGACTTTTATATTCGGATGCTTGAGGAAAATGACAGGAATTGATTATATTAATGGATCTTTATAAATTATTTCCATGATATAAGGTAACATTTATGAGATATTTGATCAATGTGGACAAATATATTCATATAATATATTATATGGTGAAATCCCAAAAAAAAATATTACGTAAGTTTCGGTGTAAATAATATACTTATCTCATGGTTTAACTCCATGTAAACTCATTTTAAGCTTAATCCTGGAAATGATATTTTAAAATTTCTATCATTCATTATAACGAAAAAATAATTTGAACTAATAAATTTATATAAATTATTATTATTAAATTTTTGGAATCTATTTTACATGTTCGAATTTATATCAGCTGAATGACTAAATATTAAATATGTGTAAAATCCAAAATGAAATTTTATTTTATAAAAATACATTCTTAACGATTAAATGTTTTTACATCAACATAGTTCCCTATAAAAAAATAAAATGAATGCTAAAATATAATTTTGATTTTA
This sequence comes from Viscum album, assembly GCA_963277665.1. NCBI lineage: Eukaryota > Viridiplantae > Streptophyta > Magnoliopsida > Santalales > Viscaceae > Viscum > Viscum album. Next base: position 14,940,043 of record OY728148.1, read on the forward strand.
AATACTATAAATTTTAATAAAATCATTAATCAATATTTATTAGTTAAATTTATAATGATAAAAAAACATTATGCGCATAAAAACAATTTCTTATTAAAATGCCTTTTTAAAACCTAAAATAAACTTATGTTGATATCAACTATAATGATGTTTAGTATGTAATTAAATACATTATATATAAAAAATAAATATCAATTTAAATAGTAATAAATTTTTTAAATTGATACTTTTTCATCAAATTTGTTGACAATATTTACAAAAGCATCAATATTGTTCAAAATTCACTGATAATTAAATCTTTCATGAAAAATACTAAAAAATCACCATTTTAAAATATTTACATTATAATTTAAATATTAATAACTCATTAAAATAATATTTTTGATTATTAGATTTATTATTTATAATTTCATTTAGTAAATAAAATTAGAAATTTTTAAAGAAAAATATTTTTGAACAATAAAATGACATTATTAAATATTGAAAAATTATTAATTATGAATTAAAAAATAATAATTAATTTATAAAATTATAAAAAATTTAATTGAAGTGGTTATTAATAATCATAAATTCTAATTTAACAACTATGATAGATATTTTTACTATTTCATGGTTAATATAAACTTTGGATCGCATGTAAACTATGCGATAGACTACGAGAAATTTTCATAAATAACAAATATATATTCTAAAATATATATTTATTAATGATTCACCATCATAAAATCCTAAATCATTAAACTTATTATATTTTTATATTTCATAAATCATGTAAAATAATATACCACCTTTTTCTTCTCCGTTTAATAAAATTTTCAATATTAATCATTTGAGTGTGCGGATTATCGCCTCTATGAAGAAAAAGGACTCTTTAACATAACTAACATATAAGGATGGTCGAAAAAAGGAATTTAATACACATTTTATATATTTATTAAATATTTTACTGAACAATATAAAAATACATAATTCTCTTATCTCTAATATAATTAAAAAAATCATCACACATGTGCACGTATAGACGACCTCCTCTTTGGAACAGTGTTTTTGTTTTTTATATGTTCTTACTTTCATGGTTGTTTTTTAGAATTATTTTAGAGGATAAATATTTTTTCAATGCATGTGAATTTTTTTTAAATATAATAAAATACTATTTATTTGAAGGATAAAAAATATATAAAAATAATAATTGTCTTAAAAATCAATTTAAGAAGAGAAAACATTTTTTCTATTATATTGTATAATCATTTACACTACTTTATCATCCAATTATGTCATATTATAATATATTACACTAATAAAAACTAAAAAGATCATTATTATTATAGTATTATAATATTATATCTAAATATGTATATAATAATCACCTAAATAAGGCATGTTCTTGGTTTGGGAAGATTAACTACCACTATGAACAATGATATGAATTCAAATCATGGATGAGTATGTAAACATATTTACTAGTATAATATGATTCAAATATATAATAATTTATTTCTTTTTTGTGGAATGATAATAGTATTATAAATAGCATTGATTTAAAAATAATAATCAAGAATAAGAAAAATCACAGCTTTTATTGATATCACCTTCAAGCCTAATGACTAATGAACTCATGAATAAAATTCAATACATCACAATTTATTACATGTATTCCATTTTATAAAATTAATGATCTTATATTGATTATGTTTTTATATAGAAAAATACCCACACTACTCATATAATACTAGTAAAACCAGTAAAACCTAATTTGGGAATATAGTTAAAAACTAATTAATATATTAGACTATATTAATTAAAATTGAAAATTATGAAATGTTTTACATATGGATATTTTTATAAGATTAGTAATTATGTTAGTTATTATTATTATTCCAAATGTTATATTTATATCAGCTAATATATTATTAAATATAATAATTTTTTTGTAAAATTTTTAATTACATGAGTCATGATTTATATTATGTGTCAAAATTTATTTTATATGTTGTATTAACTATCTAATTACTTTTAAATAATAACTTTTTTTCCATTTAATAATATTCAAATGTACATATTAGGATATACCTCTTAGGATCCATAGATTTTTTTATTACTAATTCAATATGGGTTCTATTGAAAAAGTTCATATTCATTGGGAAATATCATTCCTTACATTAATATATTATTATATTGTTTATTTGACCCTAACAATCAGTAATATTATATATTGTTTCATTTTTTATCTTTGTAAAATAGATCAATTCATCCATAACGAAATCATTGATAAAAAAATTATGAAATAAAAATGTAACATTTATAAGATTAACTCCCACATTTTCCAATGAATCTATTCATCCATTTACGTGTTTTCATTCCTACGAATATTCACCTAAATTTGTTATGAATTTAATATGTATTATTTTTTTGAATATTATTATTTTCATTATTTCTTTCAAAGTTAATATCAAATAGTCATTTATGATGTGGGTTTTAGATCAATGGTGTACTAAATATTCAAAATGGGTTTTCATCATTTTATAGGGGGACCTCAAACAAAAAAATATGGGAATAAGGTGTAAGATTTTATTCATAAAAAATCATAATTTTTAAAAGGTAAAAATTATATCCATCGAGAATATTATTTTTTGGGAATGTTGACAACCCCTTCGAATTCCTAGAAAACGTGTATATATAGTAGTGATGTGTATTAAATCTTGATTTCACAAGTAGAATATGACAGGAGTTGATTATTTTGGCATATAAATAATGAGGTATTTGAGTGGAATAACTTTAATGATATATTCAAAAAAATACCAAGAGAAAATTTCCTTCATTAATTCCACGGAATCACTAAGCGATGATAATGGGAATCATTAATTAATGGAGAATGTAAAAATATTCATCAATATAACCATACAATAACCAATGATTATATTTAACTAGAATATGAATGATTAGTATATTCATATAGGTATTCTACATGATATTTGGTATCAAGTCATCATGTTAAATAATTGTATGTGTGTTGAGGTAATGTATTACGAATTGGTTGTAGAAATTGAATTGAAATGTTAGTCACGGCTATGCAGAGTACCTCTTATACATGGTTATAGTTCCAATATGTCTCATAAATGGAATAGGTAGAGGAAAAGTGTTAAAGTGTACATAGTTTTGGTGTATCTCAGAAGAATTTTACTACACTATAAACATATATTAGTTGATTGATATGTTACTCATGTGTCCATATAGGGATCAAAAATTTTAATTATCGAATTATTCAAGGACTTATAACTTTTTTTGGAAACTATGGTAACATAAGTATATTTTTTTCTAAATTTTTCATCATAAAGAACTATTACATGCTCATTGTCACCGAGATAATTTGTAGTATAGTTAGATATTATATGTACAAAAGGGTTATAGCCATATGAACCCTGAATAAAGTCACTTCACAAAGTGTTGGTGTCTCCAATGGATATTATTGTGGTTCTAGATTTAATGATAATCGAGTTTGATATAGATTCCTCTTAGTACATTATCTCTAATGATTTTCTTGATATAAAAACATGTTAAATAGAACAAATTCGATTCATTAAAGAATAACTGTAACCTCATGGAATAAATATGGTTAATGGTTACTGATTTCCCTCTTTCTTATTCCTTTTGTGATAGATATAGATTCTTTTGTATTTCATGGTACATTACCTGGACCTCTTTAGTTCAATTTTCCAAATGGATTGGTAAATATCTCACCAGGATATTATTAATTTTTATCATGAATTATTGTCTCTTATTTCTAATGATATTACTTTAAATATGATTCAATGAGAAGTCCACTTATGGTCTAGTCAAGTAGGTCCACCCCAACCATTTCTTAGTCAGTTGCCTTATTTTTCTACTATTGATTTGGGACTGTAATCCTTTAGTGGATAGATTCTTATAAGAATCAAAGAGTTTCCTTTTTTCAGATAAATTTTTAAATTTTTCAATATAAATGTATATAGAGTTATAGAATAATCTGATTCTATGAATTTAATCCATAATGATTCAATCCTACCATATGGATCTATCTAATTTCATAGAGTTTGAAATTTGGTGTCATGTTATTAAATATAATTATTTATACACAAGACTGTATCACACTGGGTAGATGCTTTTCTATTTTTCAATTAGGCTAATTTGAGGGTCTATCTGACATTTTATTATTAGAATCCATATTGAGTATCTATTTATAAAAGAATATTATACAAAAAAAGAATTAATTTTTTTATTAATTTAAATGAGAAAAATTGTTTTTTAATAAATATATTTGTTTTAGTTGTCACTAGATTAGGATTAAGAGGTATAATATTATAACTAAAAACATTATAAGAATGTATGGTCATTTTATGTAATTTGTGACTCATATAAACTATATAATAGTCTTTATATATTCAAATAATTTATGAATAGAATGTACTACCATTTTATTGAATCATTTTTATGGTCTTCTTGAATGAAATGTTGGTATTTTCCAATACTAATTAAGATCATGAGTTTCAATTTAGACACATTTTAGGAATACTATAGGATAAACACCTATATAATATACTATGAAAATTATATTTATAGATAAAACTGTTTTTGAGAATGGAAAATGTGCTTTCAAAACATTAAATCGTAGTTGTCCAGAATGGGAAAACACTATAATGTCATTTTTATAACTGCAAATTTTCATTGATATTTAGAACATCAAGGTTTTTTATGTATATTATTAGAAGTTTGTGGAGTATTTTTAAAAATATGATGAACATTTTGATGCTCACTTTGAAGGGGGAGATGTTTTTTGGGATACAATGTCTCATTATTCATTCAATTAACTAAAATACTTTTTTCCCTAAGCATAAAATATAAATAAAATGTTTCTATATAGGGATATGTTTTTTTAGAATACATTAGATGAGGCTTTGTGATAAATCCTTATGAAATGAGAGTTTGTAGTGACTTATATCACACATTAGCATCAAAATATTTAAAGGAATAATCCCACTGAAGATTAAGATCATAAAATTATTTTTTATAACCTTAAATAATTCTATAGATATACTTATTGTGGTAATTTTATCATTTACTCCAATAAAAAATGTTTTTGGACATATATATTCTAAAAAATATTTGAACTTTTGGTAGACACAGTTAGAGAAGTATTTGCAATATTTCGACATGGACATTGGTTGTACTCTATTAAAGGGGAACATTGTTGATAATAGTATTATAATGAATATATAATATAATAATTTGAAGGACAAAAAATATCAATTAATATTTATGGGACAGTTCTCATTAATTAAATTGTTCGTAGTAGATGAATGTTATAGAAATATTATAAATTATGATCTTTTGATATGATCTATCCATTAAATGATTCTCAATAATTATGTTAATGTTAATATTCTCTACAATGTAATAATTATTTTTCGAGGGGAAAGTCCATTTCTAAAGAGTCATACAATCTAATTAATGTATCCTTTATTTCTAAAACTGGTATATTTTCCCATCAATAGTTAGTATCACCTTTTTGAGAGATTTTCATTATAACATACCATGATAAAACATCTAGTAATTATAGGAATTATGGATGATATTTCATTAATATTCATTCCAATATCCTTTTAGATTTTGTGTTTTGTGGAAATAGGTAAAAAATCAATTAATAAAAATCATTCCTTTTTTAACAAATAGTGTTTTTACAATTTTATTAAAACTACTTAATCTAAAATGATTATTTTATATCTATAAAAAATTAAGAAAAAGAAAATCATACATATATTATATACTTTTCTTAAATTCATTATATAAAAAAATAAAATCTTATTAAAGGTGTGAACTCAGATGCTTAGTAAGGGTAATCATAAGAAATAATAATCAATGGACATAAGTGTGTATATGTTGACCATATGTGCATAATCATGACACATAATAATATCATTACAAAAAAATATAAACTAAATAAATTAGTCCATATGATTCAAATATTGATATATATCATAATATTATAAAACTATTACCGTTTAATAAGATGAAAAAAACATAATTCATATTAATTTTAGTGATTTATAGGTATCATAATTATTTCAACCTATAAATTTGTGCTACTATTAAAAAAGAAAGTCTTAAAATAATAATATAATATGTTAAATAAAAAATGGGCTTTATAACATTATCTAATAAAATCTTCTATAACATCTTCTTGAATAAAATCTAACAAAACTAAAAAAATTCACCTATATTATATAAATTATTACATAACATATTAGTTAATTCATGAATTTAATAGTTATAGGATTTAAATCATTTTAATAATGAATTTTAATTGGATGATTTTATATTAAAAAAAGTATTTCATCAATAATCTTGTATATTATTTGTAAAAAATAAATAAAAAAATTTCCAAAAAAAATTAAAATGGTTACAGGATTTATTTAAAACAATTTTTTTTAAAAATAATCTTGAGATTATAATTCTATTTTAAAATAAAATAATGGATAGAATAATATATATATTTTCTTGAAATTAACAAAATTAAAAATAAAAGAAATTATACTTATTTCCAAACCCGGATCATTTTAAAATTTTATAAAATACAATTTTTAAACATTTTTCACTATAAATATGAGGGTAAAACATGAAATAATAGTAACATATTTCTTCATAAGATAAAAAAATAAGGGAAATATTTGAAAAATGGAAATGAAAGGATAGTTCGAAAATATTGTAATGATAAATGTCACTCTTGTACTTTATGAATGAAATCATCAGAAAAAAAGAAATGTATATAAAACAAAATTTCCAAGACAATAATGAGGGTTTTTACAGAATATGAATATAATCTTGATTATAACTTGTTTTTAATGATAAATATATACAAATTAAGGTTTACATAATTAATAGTTATTCATAAATAAAAACCCATATGTATTTATTAATATTTTAATATATAATTTCAAGTATCATTAAAATAATATGGATGTATAAATCCAATGAAATAAATAAATTATTTTGTGTTTATATTTCATGGAGATAAGAAATTTGACTATAAAAAACATGTATCAATGAGGATAAAATGAGGTTGAAACCCAATAAAGATAGTATAAATTCTTGTAAAACCCACTTAAAAAATATATAACATGAATTTTAACATAAAATTTTAGGTATAATGATAATAAATTAAACAAAATATCAAATTGGTTGTAAATGTACCCTTTTTTAAAAAAAATGGTCTATAACATAAAATGATTTTCACTGATGAAAACTATCATGAACAAACCTATCTGGACCATGTGTGGGTCGAGAGAGAGTTGAGGGTCCCCCCCACCCCCAAATATCACCTAAAAAAGGGATGGGGCTATTGATATGGATGAGTTGGATTATAATTTAAATGGGAGGCCTTAGGATAATGTAATTGTACCCACACACACACATATTGAGCACAATAATATAGTACAGAGCTATAATATATTACTGAAGCATCTAACATTAAAACCACATGCATAACAGAATATAAAAAATACAGAAATTCATTTTAAAGTACCAGAAAATATATAAAGGTGAAAATATATGTCTAATTATATATGAAGTCCCAATATGAAAACTACTATAATAGGAACTGAGGAGAGACATAATCATAATATATGAGGCTAACAACAAAACTGAAAAAGTACCATAATTACTTCTAGGTTACTCTAATGCTGGGTCTAATGATTCCACCACCTTATTTATTATTTCATATATAGGAAACAACATGCACAATCATATCAAATGAAGTGGTGAATATATACATAACCACTATGAAACCATGAAACCCAAGAGAGAAGAAATCAGATAAGAGAGTTAGCTTACCCTATAAAGAAAGTGTATTGGGTAAACAAACATCAAATAAGATAATTTTAATTTCATTGTTGAAAAAAATGTTATTTATTAATATCCATATCCATATAAGGAATATATTTAAACTACCTGAAGTAACAAGGTACCATATTTGATGTCCATCACCACACACAACCTTATAAGAACTAGTGTAGAGGGACCACTCCTTGTTTCTGTTATATACAATAGAGGGACACAATTTATAATGGTGGAAGCAATCTGACTTGGTTCTAGATGATAGGGGTGTGAAACACCATATATATATATTATATTCTCCCACTATACTATTGGGGGTTAAATACTCTACCAGTATATAAATTATAGTGGAGCGGTACCCTAGTGAAATAGGGGAGTACATACCTCAATGTATCTCTAATGTTCAAATATGGTCACATCCATCTTCCAAGTGTCTATTTATTAATGTAAATAATCATTACACCTTGTGATATATCTATGATACCAAAATGAAAAGTATTTTCACAACATATGTGGAATACTACTCATTATTGGCCAATTGTGATCCCAAATATCTATCCTTGGGAGGTATATACACAATGTTAATGTTCCAAGAAAATATAAATAGAGTGTACATAGGTTCACATGGTGTGAGACCTCACCCAAATATATGGGTTCTTCCTCCCCATGTCTCACTTTAAAAACATATTTCTCCAGCCATGATTCTCCATAATGGACCACGGTGCATATGATCACCCTGGTTCATGAGAATGTGCCTTTGTCATATGGATTTTATAGTTATGTATATCCACATGATTTTCCCTAAAAAGGTATATGGTTTTTATGTACCCCTCAGGGTCTTCATTATAAACACTCGGAACATAGATAAAATATCCATGTTATTACACATGGAATTACCTTATATGGTACATGATATGTATGTGCATTTGGTTTCATAGGTGTGTGTTCTTAGTACGCATATTGGCAATATATGTAGGGTCGCATTGGGTTTGTGACTAGCCACATGGGTTTTGATATTTATGTTAGTAAAAACACTAGAGACCAAAATATTCGGAGGAAATTTTTTTTGTTCCTTAGGATTACATTTCACGTAACCTATATTTGCTTTAAATCTACCCCTAGTCTTCCCATAGATTCTTGATATAAATTTATTCCACCACTACCCTCGCCATTAGACTGACCAAAAATAGAAAAATACCATGGGGAAAACCTATGATTATTGATTTTCATAATCTTGTTGAAGGAAATAATATTATTTATATTTAAATTTATACCTAATATGAATCCCATCAATGTTCAGGTGTACAGATCCAGGAATAATTCAACATTACCCTAAAAATATGTCATGATCCCTAAAATAACTCTAATACATATGTAATTTTCACATCCACAATGAATATGAGTTTTATCACACTCGATTCTAGGCTATAAAATTACAATTAAGGCCCTAAGGTTCAATGTTGAAGAAAATGAACAACGGTGGTGGGAATAAGAACCAGAATGAGTTATGATCATCATTGTTTGAAGAAATCATAGAAAAATTTAAAACATTTATAAATAATATAACTAAAATAAGGTGAGTGAATATATGTGAAATTAGGTTCCATATAACTAAATAAAACAAGGATTATATAATGAATGGACGTAGTATTAAAATAAATATATGAAATATTCAGTATAATTAATTTAAAGGGTGGAAATCCAATATTCAATAAGCATTAACTAATGTGTGAATTTTTCATTGATGATGAACACTTCATCAAGTGATGAAAGTTAGATATATTAATTGGTATGATATTCATATCATATTTATCTTCAATATTTTGTGGTTTATTAATATTAATGGATCACTAATAAAAAAGAAACTTTCCACTTACTCCTATCTAATATCCTAATATAATAAATCTAACCCCAGATATTTTAGATAATGTAATATATTTTAAGAGGGAATTAGATAAGATTATATAATTTTATAAATAAATATACTTGTTAATTTAAATAATTCACCTTCTAATGAACAACATCCACAGATCATTTGATACATACTAACCTTATGCCACATTATGGGTCAACCCTGAGTTCAGAAAAAAACCATAGTAATTAATTTACTATCTGAGGACCTAATCAATATAGAAAAAAATTTATTACAAAATGATATGTGTACATTATTCAATATATGTTAATATTTTTATCTTATCAATTCTAGGGTCCTGTGGAATCCAAAAAATAGTTTTAACTCTAAGGAAAAATACAGAGTTATATTTTAAAATATTTGAATGATAAAAGTAAATAAATAAAAAGTTCATAGATTATACGCAAATTCTATGATATTTTTTCTAGAAATACACAATATACATAAAATGGTTGGGGTATTGTGAATGTATATGGATATCTGACTCCCTGTAGCTCTAATGAACACTTCCCTTGATAATAAACCACTCAAACAAAGGGAATGGTATATCTATATAAAATTCTCTCATGTTTATACTTGATTTAAATTAGGAACAATGAGAAGATAACTTTTTCCCTTGATGTTTATCTCTACCAATTCAATAATGTGTGGTATTTCATGAACATGTCTCTTTGTTTTAAGACATGATTGATTAAATGCACTATGTCTAGCTTCATGGGAAATGCCAAATATGGTATTACCTCACAATCCTGCTGTATTAATTGAAATGGATTGATGATACTCATCGGAAAATATATTCCATATAAAAATAATTTAAATAAACATCAACGGGGTATTCTAAACATATCATGGTCCCAAGGCCTAGAATACAATTTCCTTATACATCTGTTAGTGTAATATATTTATATTCTCTGGGTTTCATGTATCATCCTAGTTGGGCATGTTCATTGACTCACCATGCCCACCTCTAATAGGCTTGGGGATTGTGACTAGATCCAAGTAGGTATATCACAAACATGTGAGGCATTTACTATGTACATGTATGACTAAAAACATCTCCAAGACCCCAACATTTTGAAATGTAGAAAAAACACTATGAAATCAATTCATGCATACCACTATATCTCAACCAAAAGAGTAGAATAGGACTGTAAAGTAAAGTGAAACTAGGCCAAATACAAGCACACTCAAGGAAGTATCTAAACAAAATTATAACCTACATATAATGGTACTAGGACTACTGTCTATAGTTGTAGGTACACCTAGGATAGCCTGATCCTACAAATCACCACCTAGTCCAGATCCTCCTAGGACTCTATCAAAAGTTATCTCATCTGCACAAGATAGGACATGTGTGGGAGAATCCAATGTAGGGGTGAGTATAACAATAATTAAAAGGAAACCACAAAAACAATAAAATAATAAATTAATGAATGTATATATATCTATACATAGTATATGTATACAATAGATATAATAAGAGTACCCAGATATACTCAATCCAAGAAATTCAGTCTATAGGTATGTCACAAATACTGAATTCCAGAACTAGGAATTTATTTCAAAGATTCCATGAAGAAATAATATCGGAGAATACACTCTTGAGTTTTAAAGCTTTGATAAGGTTCTTCTGAGAAGTACTTTTCATTAGGAACCATCCTGAGAAATATAAATTGATCAGTCTAAAGAGAAAGATATGATACAATAGAAGAGGATAATATCCAGGTTTGTAGGGTGATACAATCAAATCCATCTAGATAAACATGATAAGTATGGATCAAAGTCCAGTAGTAATGGTCATGTCAATACTAAGGATTCTACCTATGGAATAAATATTAATAAAAGATAATGCACTAGGTCCTCTCATGGGATTCCAACTACTCTATCAAGGAAGTACTATAAAATATACCATACTCTTATGAGTAGTAAATGATACCCACTATATTTTCTTGAATCAATAAATGGAATGATCCATAATGACACATATCCAATGTATAGTGGAAAATATATTCAATTAATGTATATATGTGTAAATGTCTTATAGTAGGGTCACACACTACATCCCTTGACACCACGTACTACCCATGTGAAATGCCCATGTCATTCCAACTATTTCATTAAGATGATGGGTATACTACACGTAGAAGAAGATACACATATTGTACTTCCTTTCGAGGTCCACATGTGTACTCAATTCATGTTCTAGTACACAATGTCAAACCACATACACCTCATGTACTAGTACATGGGGTATTCCGTGAACATGGTCTAGGCCAAGTTGTGTGGGGGATAACACACTATTTAGGAAAACTGTGTAATCCTCTCTATGTCTGTGTATTTCCCATGTACACACTAAGTTTTCTGGGATAGGTCACATGTTGTGTAGGTAGATCCACACGTTGTGTGATATTAACCTCATACCTGATGCCCTAGTCATCACTGGGGGGACCACCCACTGTGTAATCCTAGATTATATATTATGTAGATTTTTTTTTCCAAAATATATATTCCATTATCCAATCATCTCCTCCATTTCTCCTATAAACATTCATGTTGTTCCTTACCCAGAAACTCAGAATCCAAACTCATACGGTCGCATCGTCACCCAAACAATATGTTTCTTCTTCAAATCCATCTGCAAAATTGGTTAAAATGGCCATTCTTCATTCTTCCAAATTTGATCAAAGAACATGTATTTGGGGATCCACCATTGTATGAGTCACTTAATTTTTGTCTTCACACCTCCATTGTGTTGTACCAACACAATATCTGTGATATCATATCATTTCACCCATAATTGGGTGTGCAATGAACTATTGATTGAGATATGATGAGTGGTGGACCAAGTGAAGTATTCCAGAAGGACCGTTGAATGGAGGGAGAAAAGCATAAATCAAACCAGAGTAATAGACCTTGATTGATGTCTATGTAAATCATGATTCATTTCCTTTAGAAAGAAAATTGAATTAGTCAATAAGTAATCACAAGATCAAACTCTTAATAAATCATGTAGAAAAGAAACCCATTCTATAAGGTTATGAATGAATAGTTGATCAAACTATTCATGGATGGGTTTGAATTCATTTTTAATTTCATTAATGGGAATGTAAATTCAAAATAATGCATCCTACCTTTGATTTAGATCACCCACTGATAATAATGGTCATTGCACAACCGCCATTGCCGAGATCTGTCAAGAACCACGTTTATGGATCATCTATCAGTGATTTCATCTTTGTTTTATTGAGAGGGTTATCAAAATTTCTCTATATAGATTCTATGATGTTCCAATGTTTCTGTGGCTAACCCTATTATTTTTATAAAAACAACGTTTTAATGGAAATTGCTGATTCAACAAAATAATTTTGATTTAAATTATTTAATGGTGATGATGTCTTACTAGTGTTTTTTCAGTGATGACCCAATCTGAATAATGTTATGTCCCACATAGGGAAAAAACCACATTAAAAATTTACTATTGGTCTTGGATTTTCTATCCGAGTCACCATTCATAAGTTATTAGGAATTAAAAAATAATAATATTTTTACATAATTTGTTTGTGGTAAATTCCATGGTAAATTTTTCAACAAATGAACCACACTAACCAATTTAAGGATTCCCCAAAGGTAAATCCACAAATCCAATCTAAATGTTTCCCTACAGTTCTGATCCATTCACACATTTTACAATTAGTCTACTTTTTCCAAAAATTAAAAGAGCGTGCTATTAAAATTTTATTATTTTTTAGGAAATTGTTTTGGGCACACCGGTCCTCAGTAACACACACCTTCTTAATTAATAGTCTCAGAATTAATCAATATAATTATAGAAAATAATACATGGAAAAATATGACATAATAAAATCTACCCACATTTTTTATTTACATCCTCATAAATCCAAAACAAATTCCACTAAAAAATATATGGGTATTTATCATGAATTTGAGACACCAAATCCCAAGTGCACTATTAGAGATCCACATGCGGCTATCGGACACACACAAAATAAATCCATCATCCATGAATTATATCCTCATGCCAATCCTCAATATCCACTAGGTACTCATTAAGATTTTCTCCATCATTGATGTCCATCTCACCCTAATCTATCACTTGTGATGTGTCCTGCATGTACCTCCTCCCCTGCGACATGTAGATGAACTGATGTTCCTGGACCAACTACGGTGTCATAGTTGTGTAGTACCCCACCACAAAAACTCTATGTAGTATCAATAATGGAATGATAAACCTTTAAGACAACATCCCCCACATCCTAATCCTCATAATACAGATCATGGTAAAACCCATATGAATATTTGGTCTCCTTCCTTGAACTCCAAAGGCCTTCTCTGCCAATCAGAATAAGACAAATGATAGATCTGGATAGTCTTCATCTCCTCCTTGATGATCTACACCTTCTCTATAGAAGCTCTAACCCACAATGAGCCCATAAGTGATGACACTCCTAGGTTAGTCCCACAACGTGGTGACAAAGAAGGTCATTCGTAAAAATCCTCAAATGGAACCATATCAACTGTGGAATGTAATTTCGGATTGTATGAGAACTACACTAGTGGTAGGTGATTCTACTAACAATAGTTGACGTCCAACATGGAATCCGATAGCATGTACTCAAGATCCTAAATTTTCTTCCCCACAAAGCCATCCTTCTAGGGGTGAAACTATATGCTCAAGCGTAATTGGGTTCCAAACACATCATGTAATTCCATCCACAACTAGGATGTATAAAAGAGTGTCATGATCAGAAAAAATAATCATGGATCACCTTCGATTTGAACTATCTCTTACATGTAGATGCATCCCAACCACCCTAATGAGATCTACTCTTGGATAGATGATAAGTAGGCTGACATGGTGAGTCGGTTAATGATCTCCCATATGGAATTATGTCCCATGGCTCTACATGGTAAAACCATCCTAAAGTCTATCAATATCACATCCTAGTTTCATTCGGGCACCATATGGGTTTAACCTAAACCTAATGAAACTTGGTCCTTATCCTTAACTTACTGACATTTAAAGCATCAAGAAATGAACTCTAAAACACCCTACATTATTCCTTGACAAAAATAACTAACATCAGAGTTCATGGGACATCTTCACAACACATGGATGTACTGCCAAAGGGGATGTAGGAAGCTCGCACAGAATAACTTCCTACAAAACCACTGGTACTATTGTGTGGCATTAAAAAAGAATAACATGATCCTCATATTTTGAATATTGATATGAAACATTCCCTATGGACATCTAAGCACATAGGGTCTCATAGTCATCATCAATAAGATGTTCCTCCCTGACTCACTGTACTATTATAGGGGTAATAACCAATGACATGAGGAAACTTGTTCCATATCCACCTATAAAGGATACCTAAACGAGGCCAACTACTTTGTTGCCTCATTCATCAATTGTGAACTAGATTATCCAATGAGATCATCGACAAACATGGTCCCCATCCTAGGATTATTGAAAAACTCAA
The DNA here is from genome assembly GCA_963277665.1 of Viscum album. Classification (NCBI taxonomy): domain Eukaryota; kingdom Viridiplantae; phylum Streptophyta; class Magnoliopsida; order Santalales; family Viscaceae; genus Viscum; species Viscum album. Next base: position 14,955,325 of record OY728148.1, read on the forward strand.
ATCCATAGTGTTTGAGGAAATCTAGACATCACCTTAATCTCATGTTCAAATCCTTTTAAGAGAATATATTATCGAGACTATTGTGATCACCATAGATGATAAACCGCTCTCCCATCAGGTAGTGTAACCACATATTCAATGCGTAGACTACCATCGCTAACTCATGATCATGGGTCATGTAGTTCTTCTAGTTTTGTTTAAACTGGAATGAACCATATGAAATCACATAATTCATCTACAGAAAGTCACATCCATGATTTGTTCCTGATGTGTCACATAGTAACACATACTTAAAACCTTCCTATAGATATCACAAGGTTTTGTGCACTTGTCGAACTCTGCCTCACCTTCTGAAATCTTTGATATAAGGTAAACAATTGAGAACTATCATTACCCACTCTAATCATAAATGAGGTCATCAATCCTTAGTAGTGGATAATGGTTCTCCTGGTCACCTAGTTCTTGAACTGGTAATCCACACACAACAAAAATCTTCTGTCTACCTTTTTGGTAAATATAAATGGTGCTGCCCAAGGTGAAACATTGTGTCTCACTAATCCCTTCATCTATAAGTCCTACAATGGAACCCTCATCCGAAGAATCTCTACTAGATTCCTATGATATGATGGTTATGATATCGGTTCCATTTTGGGGGGGGTGAATTAATGAATAATTCTATATCCTTGAGGGGAGGATAACTGAGAACAGCTTTAGTAATGAAACCCTAATTCAACACCACCACTATAAGAAAATAGTAACTCATAACATCCACATCATCGATTCTTAGGATATCACATCTGCCTTTTACTAATGTAGATAATGTATAAAAGGCACCGATCATACTGAAAATCATTCTCAGATCTCCTTGGTTATAGGACTGGACCACATGGTGTGTAAGAAAATAAGATATTACAAATACTTAATTCCAAGGTCTTGATATCCATTATGAATTTGAGATAAATACGTTTGGTCTAATTAATTCACAAGTTTTATTCATGACCTTGATGGTATCTTCAACAGGCACCTCAATTCTTTGGTAGTGTAATTTGATGATGATATTTTTGTTTATTGTTGAAGTTTAAATGAACATGGAGAGAACTTATAAATTTTACTTAGTAAATTATAATATCATTGATCATATTCCAAATTTTTAAACCGTGAAATTTAAATATAAAAAATATATTCTTAGGAATTTCATTACTAAAGAGGGAATATCAGCTGAACCTGGGATGATTGAAGTAGACATCCTTTGGAAACCATCATACAATGACATCAAGACATGCAATTTTATGGGATTAGTAGGTTATTATTGTCACTTTGTTTAATATTTCTTGAGTATTTCTTCTCTTATTACTATAATGATGAGAAAAATTGTCTAATTCACATGGAATGATAACTATCCTAAATTTTTTCAAGAGATTACAGACTATATCACCATGACACCCATATTAATCTTATAAAAACTAGGTCAGGGATATGTAGTATATTGTGATGCTTATGACTCTATTATGGGTTTTTCCCATGATGTTAAATTATATAGAAAATTATGTTTCCAGGTAGTTTTTAATTCATGATAAAAAACTATCTTATTCATGAAATATAATTAGTTTTAATTTTTAATTTATTAATGACTTAGTTCCACTATATCTTTAGAGAAAGATTCATAGATTTCCTTGAAAATATGTGCCTAAAATACATATTTTCTTAGTGATACTTTAACTTCCAGAAACTAATATAGATAGTGTTCCTATAAATGTTTCATTTTTACTTTGTATACAAACCTAATAAGTGTGATTCTGTGGCAGATTAATTGACTCATAAATCATATAAATAAGTGGTCATTTAATCTCATAACCAATGGGAACAAATGATATCGTTTTCTAACATGAATTTGGAGTATACAAAAAATAATTATATTTAAATTTTATTCCCAATTATTCTTATTCTTACTCAGATAAATTATTTTAGAGAGTCCTACATATCAAATATTGTTTTAGTCACCACATGTTAGAACATAAATGGTGGTGAGACATATGTAGGATGGATTGAGGATGAAAAAATATTATTATACTTTCTGGAGTCTTTTGTCACCCCTCATCCTTTCAAGGGACACCTTTATTTAGTGGATCACCATTAGAAATGGGATATTTATTTGACTATTAATAAAATTTACAAGGTAAGGAAACCTCATTTTTTATGTGAAGCTATGAAATGAAAGATTAAAAATTGTGTAATGGAATGTATTACATGTTTTTAGGAAATGGTTGAGCATTAAAAACCAGCATGTATACTACAATCTATGTCAACGAATGCATGGAAATCAAAACATACTTTCATGGAACTTTTCATAGGTCTACTGAAGACACTTTAGAAGAACGATGTTATTATGGTGACTGTAGATTGACTCCCCATGTTTGAATACTTTTTCAAATTTAAATATTCAAATATAGTAGATGATTTAGAAAAGTAGTATATTAAAGAAGTGGTGGATTTACAAGGTTTTCTCGTTTCAGTCATATTTAATATAAATACTCTTTTAACTTATTGATTTTGGTAATTTTTTTAACATTATCTCTGAACATAGTTGACTATGATCATGTTATATCATCCTGATACAGATGGGTAGTCAAAAAATAATTCATATATTGGATGATATTCTCAAAGCTTATTTCATAGACTTTTATATATCATAGGAATATTATATTCATTTTTTTAATTCTATTATAACTATAGATACTAGGTGATGATACATATATCCCTACTTAAGGCATTATATTGTCTTCTTTATCATTCTCCACTATGTTGGGTGGAAAAAATAGAACCTTTCTGATTGGACTTAGACTTATCTATGAAACTACAAAAAATAACATGATGATCTGGAAGTATATGGACATGAATTAGATCCAACATAAATCATTTAAATATCCTCATCATTGAACATTATCTTTCAATGTGAGTGACCATGTCTTCTTGAAAGTTTCATCGAGACATGTTAATCAATGTTTTCGAAATTAAGGGAAGATGGCTCCATAATTTGTTAGACCATTCAATATTATTGAATGGATTAGAGATTTAAATTATTATTTAGTCATAATATTGATATTTATTGAGGCTCATAATGTCTTTCATGTCTCTTAACTAAATAGTTATTAGGTGGATTTCAGTCATGTGATGATTTAGGATGATTATATACTTGATCCTACTATGAAATATAACCAAAAAATGGTTTATATTTTTTTGTATATAGGGAAATATGCTGTGAGATATATATTTTTATTTTCTATGATTATTATTAAATAATTTTTAAATATAACAGAAAACTTGAAGGAGAGATATTTTTATGATAGATAAATGGCATGAGATATTCAATTTCAATAATGATCTCCAGACTCTGAACGAATAAATCCAAATTGTGTGAATACTGTTTCACCCCTAGTTTGAGGTGCGTCATTATTTTATACTTCTTATTTTTTATTTTCATTTATTAGAATATATATTTTTGGAGTGATTTGAAGGGATAAAGCAAAGATAATGGAAATATATCTACAATAAATATTTGACACTATGAATGACTATTTGGGAGGTGAATGGATTCTGGGAAGAGGTTGTGAGCTTCATTTAGTGAATGGATAGTTTATTAGAAGAATTGGTTCATGAGATGATATCCATTCACTAGGTGAATAAAAGTTTTGGTTTTTAAACAATGCAATTGGTTTTTATATGTATATTTAAACCTAAATACTCATAATATAAATCCTTAATTAAAATAATTAATGAGGTTGTGCCCAGTAGTTTTTTTCTAATTTCCATTCCCAAATAATCTAATAAAAATTTCTCTATGGTTTTGTAAACTCTAACCCTTCCTTAGAAAACGTTGGGGGATATCTTTCCTCTGGAATTCAACTCCACTATAAGATTTTATTCATAGGAATTAAAGGTTTTGTAAAGGATAAAAAATGGATGTGTGGATAAACCATTCGAGGTATGTTATTCTTTCATATTTCCACTTTAATTTTAATATGAATGATCTTATGTTTATTTTAAACACTCCTCCTATTTTTAATTGGTTTACCGTATTTAACTCCTTTTCTGATTCTCCTATTGGTTTTTTTGAAACTAGGTTATAGGTGTTACCCAAAATGTATTTGATAAACTAATAAAAACTTTTCTATTAAAATAAATATGTTTTTTAAAGATTATTTTTCCTTATTTGGTTATGATTAATGAGTAGAAATTTATATGGTTAGTTTATGTTCATGATTTTCATTGTGCAAGTCCTTGTTGAAAATGACTTTATGCTCAGTTCTAACAGTAAAGTTACAACATGTAATTTCCACTGAGTGATAACTTGGTGTAGGATGTATCTGCTCTTGAGCATAATGATTTCACATAGAATGGATGTGTGTGTTTGTGAAAACATAGATGGTATACTAAATTTAAATAAATGATTTTATTTTTGGTTACTTGAATGTAAAATCCAAATTTTGTGATATTTATTTTGGAAAAAATATATATTCATACTCTTTTTTGAATATTATGGAAACTATTTTTGTTATTTATTATATTTTCCATTAATATTATATACTTCTATAAGATAACATATTTAGGGATGTAGGGGAATGTCAAAAATGTCTCTTGGTTATTTTCTACTAGGTAAGATTACTCACATACTTTATATAGACTTAGGTATATATAGAAACATTTTCTTGTGATTCTAGAATTGGGTAGATTTATTAATTCTCTAGCAGGGCTACTTAATGTTGTAGTCATGGTTAGTAGAGATAGAGTTACAAAGTTCAAGTGTCCTAGTATGTATTAGTGATAGCTTGGTGCCCATTTATTGCACTAATTTATAGTTCTAGTATTATTTTCATTATTTTTTAGGTTATTATGATATTCGTATTTAATTCAATGTTTATGGTTAGTTTTTTCATTTTTATTCCTATTTTATTTGGTTTCGTGCATCATTTATAGAGATATATTTGGTTTATTTTTTTCTATTTATCTTATCTTGTGTGTGTTTTCATATATAGGTTAATTCCCTCCACGGCTAACTTTTTATTTAAATACATGGAATTTACTTCCATCATTCGGTGTCCAAGGGATATCACCTATGTTTAGTAACACCTCCGACATAGTCTAAGACAATGGGTTGGGAAATGATGTTATAGTTTACATGGATGAAATAATAACCTAAATAATCACATGGATATAAATAACAAGTTTCACAAAGATAGTATGCCTAATAATAAACCTCATGATCCTACTACTAAGGTCTCATCATAAGACAACATACATAAATAGTTAAGGCATACACTAAATAACCAAAGCTTGTTTATCTCATGAGACATGCTGATACACCAAGATAATATCTCACACAAATGGCCTGAAGGCCATCATTTTTATTGATTTTTGATAAAACTCATTTTAAGGAATGAGGGGGAACCCTTACAATGCCCGTAGGCTTAGATATTACATTTCCCATAGGCTTACGAGATTACAGGACCCGAAGGTCTTAGGTAATTCAAACAGACTATCTATAAGGAACTACCCCTCCCCAGCATCTGCATCATGATAGTAGCTCTCCACCTTCGCATGGTCGTCTGTCTAGGCTTCTCGTGGAATCACAGGCTGGTCCAGATGGCATAGCCATAACCTTTTATTCTAAAAAATCCATTTGGTTCTCCTCTGGAAAGTGCACCTGCTCTGAATCCTCTTCTAGGGCTGCTCCTTTTTTGTAGTGTATTTGGGGAAACTACATTTAGCCTGAAGTTCTTGAGGTAGCCATAAGGCCTTAAATGTGGCCTTAAATCCCTACTGACCTGAAGGCTTGGGTGGCCCGAAAGCTTTAAGGACTCCAAGCCCAAACCGGTGGCCTAAGGTGAATAGTTCCAGCTACTATATTACCGAACAGTACCTGCTACAGTACCCGTACAGTGTACATTTCTGCTACAGTACCTGTACAGTGTACAGTTCTACTATAGTACCGCGCAGTGTACAGTCTTCTATAGTGCCTGCTACAGTATTGCTATAGTACACGAAAATATGCCTCTACCTGGTTTTAATCCTGGGTCTTTTGGATGCACTTAAGGATACTTACCAACTAGGCTGAGGCTCATTTTCCAAAGATAATATCTAGTATCATGCCCCAATGATCACATACTAATTCTAATGAATTCACCTTATAAGAAGAAATTACTTAAAATACAATTCATAATCAACATTACTTGTTAATCAATAAAAATCCATATTGAAATACAAATATATGGGATTTCAATGCTTTTCCCAGTCAATAATCTAAGTAAAGTGATCTTAATTCATCCATATAAAGGAGGATGGAATTATTAATTCATATCCATCATGGGAGAGAAATGGGTTTTCTGAAAGCTAACTTGAAACATCATTATAATAAACCATACAGAGAAATAATGTGGATGGTATCATAAGAACATATCCCAATTAAAACTTAAGAAATTTTTAATGGAGAAAATATATATGAAAAACACCCTTCCGTGTTTATTGGAAAAATAAATTTCAAAAACAATATGAAATATCCATATTTTAAATTCTTGAAATTTCTTTAAAAATTATTTTATTTAAAATGAAATAATTTGATCTTGAAAAAACATTCTAAAATTTACCCTTAAAAACCAAAAGGGTTCTTAGAAATAAAAAATTTATATAATAAATATTCTTTAAAAAACATTATTTGAGAATTCATAAAAACAATGAATTCTTAATTATTTAATGGAAAATCCTCTAAAATCCATTATAAAGTCAAGAATTCATTTTCAAAATAAAAAATTTACTATTGAAATATATAATAATATTTAGATCTATTTTGAAAATAATTATGAATTGAAATCATTTAGAAAACCAATTTAAAACATGGAATAATAGACTTTTAATGAATAATACTCATAATAGTGGAAGAATATGTTCACATGGAAACTGTTAAAAGGGTTGATTCTGTCAAAAGGATATGTTTCAGAAATGATAAAAAATTAATTTCCAAATATTTTAATGGAATTAAAATAGTATAAAATGACTATAAATAATTATTTAATAATGGATAAGTACACATATTAAATGAATTTGTACATATATGAGGAAGATTCTTATATGTAAAAATTGGCGGGGCTCCTTTCACATACCACCATTACATCGAAAAAAATAATTAACAAAGTAAATAAAACTGAGAAGGATAATTTAAAACATAAATCACAATCATAAGAGAATAAAATTATTATAATTTTAGGGATAAAGAGTATACTAATTTCCCCGATGGATTATCACCTAGAGACAATCCCAATTTGAAAAATAAGATTTGTGAAGAAACCCTTTAGACTTTGGTAACCCTGGAACCAAAATCCATTGAATGAAAAAAACATATATGGATGTAAAGATACATGTATTTATAGGATAATTATGATATAAATATATAAATTTTAATTATATATTTTATACAAATGAGAATAAGTGGTGAATATAGAATATGTCTGAAAGGGGGAAAATTGAGATGAGAAAAACCCTTACAAATTTGGTGACAGACAAATAAGAAGAATTGGATTGATAGAACTAAGAAAAGACATTTAAATAATATGTAATAAAGATTAATAATTATAATAAAATTCAAAGGGGTATTATGTATGCTTTATAAATTAATAATAGGTTTTTAACTTGAAAACAAGCTTCATTGGATGGAAATTAAAGTAAAAAACCTTACCTTAATTATCATATTCTGTGAAAGTGATTTAACTTCCAATATAATAAAATAAAAATAAAAATAATATCATATTTAATTATATTATTCATATCTATTACTATTTTTACTCTTTTTTTATAATCATTTTTTATACATTCACTGCTTAGATAATGCTTATTTTCATTATTGGATGTTGTAATTCTGATTGCTTCACATATGTTTCGTAATGGTGATTTTGAATCAAGATTTTTAATACAAAATTAATTATTCTTATATTATAAAATATATTAAAATAATTTTTTATTGGTTTATACATCCCAAATATTATTTCATGGGAGCTATGGGAAATCCCAGATGAGCCAGTTTATGGTAATCTACTAATAAAAATGAACATAATTAAAAATGATATTAAATTTTTTATACCATAATAACCGTATTCATGTTACATATGAATCCTTGATATCATATACATTCATAAAATATGTTTTAAAACTAGTTGTGTACAGTGGTTATGAAAAACAAAACATGTCGGTCATAGAGGCAGTGGTCTGCACGTACACATGGAAGATGTTTTAGTTTACTATAAACCTATTGGATATATAACGATGGAAATAATGACCAGAGTATGGATAATAGTCTTTATGAAAATTTTTGTTCAAAATAATCTATGTTTATAAAATAAATATCTATATTGAGATTCATGTTCTTTACATGAGGCCCATTGGATATAAAATGAAAGAATACTAAGATTTATATTTTATTTGTATCAAAAAGATCCTACTACACTCCTCAAACATCTATAATACTTGAATATATCGGTACCAACTAAGAACGTAATATTTAAAGGAGTGAGAAATTTTTTATAGGCACTACCATTAATAGGAACTCAGAGGCACAACCTATTCTTTTATAGGAGACCAAATCACAGTATGTGACATAACTTTTGCCTGGGAGTCACAACCCAAACATCCTTTTTGGTGGTGGAATAAAAAAAATGTAAGGATTGATTTTTATTGGGAATACAATAAAATAGACTCAATGAAATAAATATATAAGAATAAATATTACATGAAGAAAAATTAATATAGGGAAATTAGCATGGCCTATATTTTTTTCTATCCCCTGAAGAACTATATAAGAGTCTTTAAGCCAGGACAACCATCTATTTAGTTTATTATAAAACTTGATCTAGGCTATGGATTGATTTATTATTATAATATGCTATTTAGTATTAAGTGAATTCTAATTTGAGAGTATATAGCCTTATCTTGATATTGAACATCTTTTTTATTTTCACTATGTATTTTGTTATGTTTTGTTAATTTAAACTAAAAATCAATATCCATATTAAAAATAGTAAAAAATATCTTTGATATTATTATTAATCTATGTTTATATAATGTTTTTAATCATGTAACTTAGTTTAAAAAGTTAAAATATTTATAATATGCACTAACTGAGCCTTAATCCCTCATCTGATAAATTATTTGAATGATAAAATTTATATATTTCTAAAAAATTTATTAATTGGGCATTTTTTTATTAAATTTTTGCTTTAGTTTAAAATTTTTTTAAACATAAATTTTTATTGTGAACTCAATTCAGCCCCACTTGAGTTATACATTCCAACCAACATTTGGTATTTGAGGATTCTTCAAACATATTTTTAACTTTCATTTATTTGAATTTTAAAGATCATAAATTTCTATTATTTCAAAATTTAATAACTTATATATAATAATAGACAATAAGGAACTAACACTAATTATCCACTTTATTTTAATGAAACTAACTATGTTCAATTTAATATTAAAATAAAAATTCATTTATATATTATGGGTTTTAATATTTGTACTGTAACTAAAGATAAATATGAGAAACCTCAAACTCCCTGAGCTCTATGGGTGATGTTACTAAAAATTCATATTACAAAAAATATAATGCTATGAATAATTTATATTATTATTTATTAGAATATGAACTTAATATAATATCTACATGTTCTACTGCCACGAATTTTGGGTTACACTTTCTATTTATCATGAAGGAACATATTATGTTATAAAATCTGTGTAAACATGTACACTATTAAATATCATATATTTAAAATTAACATCGATGAGGCTATATATGATTTGTATCTCTGGTTAAATGAGATAGTAAACATGGTTCATGCATTGGAAAATAAAATCATTTAGAAAGATCAAGTTGTGAAGCTTCTTAGATTTTTAGTAGAAAGACGGAGAGGAAAATCTATATTGATAAGTGAATCATGTGATATTTTTACACCTCCAGTAAGGTAAATTAATGGGAAACTAATGATGTGTGAATAATAACTAAAAGTCAATAAGAAATAAGTGGATAAATTGAAAAAACATTACGTTTTAAAAATACTACTTCAAAAAAATAGAGGACCAAAGCTAAAATCTTGTGTTATGAAGAGTCACTTGCTGATAGTGATTAAGAAATAGAACATATGTCTAGGAATTTTAATTTTTACCACAGGAAGAAATTATTAGGAATTACAATTAAAATGGAGTGTATGACAAACTTGATTACAAAAAATATTGTATAATGGATGACTTAACTAATGAAATAGACTTCTATGAATTTTAGATAAAAGGAAAAATAAAATCTGAATATCCTGAGCTAAGGTATAAGAAAAAGTATGAGGATAAGGACCTAACATATAAAAAGGATATCAAATAAACATGGAGTGTTTAATAAGATATTTCAAGTGAATATGATTTGATCAAAGTGGATAATAATAACAAATCCAATATGTGATTTATGATAAACACATCAAAGGTATTCAATGAGTTTCTTGAATCTCTTATACACATTTCAAATCATTCTGATACAAAAATTATTGTGGTAAATATGACCACTAAATAAATGTTTGAATATTATAATATATAGGAAGACAACTTTAAAGAACATGAAGAAAAATACAAAAGTTTAAAGAAGAAAAATTCTCTATCTGTTAACTTTGAAACAAATCTTACTGTTGAAAAAGATAAAAAAATATCAAATATTAAAATAAAACACTTAGATAAATTTATCCAATGAATAGTTATATAAAGATAAATAAATATTTACAAATGGAATAAATACTTTGACCCAGATTATTGGAAAGTAAATAGATCATAAATATACTACTGCAATAGAATATCAGTTTAGAAAAATAAGGATAATGAAAAATAAATTTATTCATATATGTTGATCTACTAATTCTGTTAATAATTATTATTTGTTAAGAATAAGAAAGGTTTTTATCTTTAAAAGTTTAAGTTATTCTTATAGGAAGCCAATGAAATTTTATGGTTTCAAAAATATCTTAATACAAACATTACTAAACCCAATAAAATATGGGTACCAAAGTTATTTTGGGTTTATATCTATTTTTTAAGAAACCTACATGGAGAGTCCCAGTAAACACTTATTGTATATAGAATGTGGCTATTCTAGACACATGATGGGGGATTATTCAAGTATCAAGAACTTAATTATGTTTAATGGTTAACATTTCACCTTTGATGAAAATTCTAAAGAGAAGATAATTATTCTTGGAAAAATTATTGATTTTAGTATTGTTTTAACTTACAAAGTTTTATTTATAGATATATTTAAATATAATACCCTTATAATTTCTCAGCTATTTGATGGTGGTTTCCATGTTATAATTGAAATTAATTCCTTTAATTATTTTCATTCTAAAAAATCAATTTCTTTACTACTTTAATAAATTAAAATTTCTATGTTGTTAATTTAGATTCATTACTTTCTCAAAATATTTCTTGCCTGAGTGACTTCTAAAAATAAGCATGGATTTGGAATATCAGACCCATCTGTTGTAATATTAATTCACCAAAAATGTTAACTAGAAAATGGTTAGTCTAGTATTTATCTAAACATTAATTCTTAGATGATAAATTCTATAACCCATTTCAAAAAAGAAAACAACAAAAAAATATCTTTTATATCAAAGAGAGAATATTCATCATTTCAATCCCTGGATTTGGTTCACTTGGATTAGTTTTAACCTCCTTGATTTTTTAGAATAAATGGGAATCACTAGGTTTAGGTTCTATTTGATTAATTTTATATATATATGTGGGTATTATTTCATTCTCATAGAATTGATGTTTGTACCAGTTTTTCACAGTATTCCTAATATATAGAAAATCATAGTGGACATAGAATTATTACCTTTAAAAGTGATCATGGTTGTGAGTTTGAAAATAATGATTTTGAATCATTATGATCATAACATGGATATAATCATAAATTAGTTGATCCTAGGACCCCACACTGGAATGGTATAGTTGAAAGGAGAAACATAAGCCTTCAAGAAAATTCCCAACCAATATCAATGAGTATGATTTACCTATTTATTTTTTGTAAGAGACTATGAATATAACATTTTATATAATTAATATAGTTTTAATTAAAATTATCTTAAAACGGTACCCTTATTAATTATGGAATGACATAACACCAAAGGTTAATTACTTTAAGGTTTTTGGTTTCAAATTCAATATTCTCAACATAAATGAAAATATTGAAAACAAATCTATTCCAATACTAATGAATGAATTTTTTATATATTTTCAGTAACCAATAAGTCATATAGAATTTTTAACAAAGGACTAGGAAATTTTTAATAGTATTCACATGTCAAATTTGATGAAATAAACCCAAATGATCATAAAACCTATTTTGAAAATATTCAAGATAATATTTATAGTCTAAACTTAAATTCAAAACATGGTGATAATTTTGTTATACCTTATATAAAGTGATCATCTAGTTATGATAAACAACCTGAACCCAAACCTACATATGATAATGATATATCCATCCCTTCTTTTCCAAGAACTATTATGACTCATAGATAGCATCCCTTATATTTTGTATTTATAGACATAAATGGAGAAACACAAACTAGAGATTCTCTTGAAAATTTGGTTAAACATAAATCATTATTATCATGACTTGAACTAAAGAACATCAGTGAGGAAATAAATAATGAATTCTATGTAATGGAAATATAAGAAGAATATAATCAATTTGAAAGGAACAATGTCTGAGAACTAGTGGATAGACCTAAAGACCATATAACTATTTACACTAAGTGGGTTTCTAGAAATATGGTTCCTTACTTGGGAATTATAGTTAAAAATAAATCTTGATTGGTTACACAATGATAAAGTCATGATGAATTTATTTCCTTTGTATAAACTTTTCACTAATATCTATACATGAATCTATAAGAATTTATCTTTACTATACATCTCATTTGGATTTCAAACTATATAAAATGGTTGTTAGGAGTACCTTATTAAATAGTTATATCATTGAAAATGATATTTTTTTAAAACACATTGGTATTCCAAACCCTCAATTTCAAAGCAGTTTTTTTAATTAATAAATGTCTAATATGGTTTAAAAAAATCTCATAGAGCATGGAATTATAGAAACATCTCTTTTAATAGTTTCTAAAGGTTTTACTAAAGGAATAGATGACCATAATTTATTTATTAAAATAATTTAAAAGGATGTTTTAGTTATATTAATTTCTGTTGATGATATTGATTTTGGGACATAAAGGAATTATTTATGTACTGAATATTCAAAAAATATGAAAAGTGTATTTTACGATTGTTTATTGGGTGAACTAAAATTATATCATATATTTAAAATATTTCAAAAAATGGGGAAATTATTTTAAATAAAATCAATTACACCAATGATATAATAAAATATTTTATTATTGATATTAATAATGGTATTAATACTCTAATGAGTACTGTCTGCAACCTAGATCTTGATGAAGCTGTGAAATCATTTGATCAACCCACTGATAGTGGTATGACTAGAATCATATTTTACATAACTAAAAGTTGAGAATATATTATTTGTAGTGTGTGTATATTTTCTCCTTATTAATTAAACCCAAAATAATAACATCTAATAGCTGTGAAAAAATAATTTTAAAGTACCCAAAGAATATAACTAAGTTAGGGTTATTTTACTTCATTTGAAAATAATTTGATTTAGATAGTTATTTAGATTCATGTTTGGGTTTTTGTAAGTTAGACATAAAAAACATCAAGAACATGTCACTTATTGGGTATATATCTAGTATCATGGTGTAATAATAAGTATAGATCTATGTAATTATCAACCATTTAAGCTCATTAAATATCTATATGCAATATTTGTTCATAGATTTTGTGGATAAAAAACACATTTCTATACTATGGATATCAATTCAAACTTTTCCTTATAAATTTTGATAATATAAATATGATAAATATTTATAGTAAACATATATCTCATTCAAGAAAAAATCTTATTGATATAAGACATCACTTTCGAAGAGATCATTAGGGGGAAGGTGATATAACTCTTTAATTCCTAGGTATTGAACACTAGCTTCGTAATATATTTAAAAATCCTTTGAATGTTGATAAAATCAATAATATCAAACATGAATTATTTATCAGAAATTATGATTAAATCATTAGTAATTACTTTATATATTAAAATGTTTTAACATTTGTTCTTAATATTTTTCTGGAAATTTATATGAGTTATGTTTCACTTAGTTAGTAGACTGATTTTGAGTTTGTATTTATTCATATGCTTATATGTCCCCTGTAAACACTTGTTACTGTATCTTATATTCTCACATGGTTTTTTTAAGAGGTGATGCCTTGGTCAATGAAAAATACACACAATATTATATTAAAAAAGAGTGTCTTAAAAATGTCTAAACGATGGAATCATTTTACAGTCATTATCATAAATTGGTAGAAGATGATCAGGAAGGTCAACCAACCATGTTATGTTATGGTGAACTCTTTTATTAGTAAGACCATCATCCACCCTATTGGCTTAGTGGAACTTATGAGTGACAATGTAATTGATATCCATGAGAGAATGAAGAAAGTTCATCCATCAGCTGGTAAGTATCCAAGAAAGACTCGCCACTCCATTCCAAATGGCCTCGATAATAGTGGTCGAATCAATTTCAATCCATATATTGTTCTAAACATGTTTCATAGAAAAGTAAACAACTCCTATCACACTCATCATTTCAGATTCATGGGATGAAGTGATTCCATAACTGCCATAGAAACAACTGAGGTATTTCCCAAGGTGGTCTCTGAAGATAGAACCACATCCTGAGGGACACTGATTGCCTTTAGAGGCACCATCCATGTTCACATTATTCCAGCATAGGAACAGGTCTTTCCAGAACACTTCAAATGTAGTCCTAAGATGATGATATATTTAATCAATCTAAATACGTTGAATAATCTCAAAATCCTTGATATATTTTTCATAGAAAGCCTTCTGAATCGAGGTAGCATATCGAATAGTAATGAGGATCCGCATCTAAAATGAATTCATATTAAATGAGAAATTTTTATGAATGAGATAATTTCTATCATAGTAGATCACATGGAGAATATCATAAATAAAATCTATAGAAATATATTTAATTTTCTAAGAGGATTTAATTTCCATACAGTGCTTTATTTTTTGGATGGGAGAGTCAAGAAGAAGCCATCTGCAATCAAAAATGTCAAAAACATTGTTTCAAGGAGAATAAGTAATATCACAAGACAAAAAATATATTTATTATATTATATATATTAGTTACAAAGGTAAAATTTTTAAAAAAAATTAATCCCAAAAGATTGAAAAAAAACATAAGTGGGATAAGAAATATAATGTATATTCCGAAATTAATAGAGAATTGTGCAAATTTTCATTAAAATGTTGGGAATGATGTTTGGGCGTACCGTATTGTAGTGAGTATGAATATTATCAATTTTTGTATCCTATTAATAATTAAAATTTTGAGTTTGATAATTTCCAATATAGACTCAGTATAAATGGAACTCTCAAAAGACCCACTACTATTGATATAAGTGTTAAATGCATACTTCTAGTTAAATTTATTCAGTATGTTACATGCCTGCGGAAATGATACTTTATTAATATGAAAAATTGAGATTTATTTTTCCTATTTTTAATGAATAATGTCTTTTAGATAACTATGTGTATATTTTTTGTGTGGCATATGGTTTATAAGTGTAAGTTATATTCAAGGTTTATCTCATTGACATATCATAAATTAATTTTTACTTCGACAGGGTAAAAAGGAATAGTTCCTTAAGAAGAGGATAAAGTAAATATTTCTACTAGATTATATCTTTCTAAAAAGATATGTAAGAAGATGAAAATTAAATAGACCCCTTGGAAGTAATAATTGGTGGATGATCCAAATAAATTTTATGAATAGTGTAATCTTGACAAGTATCCAGTTAGACTAATAGATCTTGTAGATCCATGTCTTCAACCTGATTAATTTGTGTAGTACTCTATTGATGTTTTTTATTTTGATAAAGAAGAAAACGAACAAGAAAATAAATAATACATAGTTTCTGAGGAAGAATAATAAGAAGAGTAAATAGCAGTTGTTTCTCTTAATGAAGAAGCTCGGTTAGCTCATGAAGATGAGCCAGTGGGGAATAAATCAGTTGGCTCATATTCTAATAGGTATATATCATAGGGACCATTGATTATTGGGAGTACCCATAGAAAATATTTACTAGATAAACCTTATCAATGGGATTATACCCCAATATCATTTGTTTTGGGCTTAAATTATCCTATTTTAGATAATGAAGATAATGGAGGCAGTTTACCTAGACATGGTAGACCTACCACACATTCTCTTCAAAGAACCATCAAAGGATCTTTCATTGATGAAGTTTATATTTAGGAGAGAATTAAATCTTCTAGTGTTCATTATCATGATAATATTGTTAAAGATTATGATGATGATTTAGATGAATTTTATACCAAATTTTAGGTTTATTCTATGGAAGATAGTCTCATGGAGAGTTTACATGAGGTAGATGGTAGGCATTTGGCTTGTGATCAATATCCTTCTACTCCTGCACTGTCTTTTCCATCATCCTCATTTGTCACTAATGTTGACTAAGTTATATTCAAATGAAATATTTTGGGAACACTCCAACACACTTTTAAATAATTTACTACATCTTTAAAAAATGTGAGAATATAGGATTTCTATGAATCTATTACCAAAGAAATCTATTGTCTCCATCTCAGATTTAATTTTAGAATAGAAATGATACAAAATGGGATTAAATATATAAGAGCTCATATGAATACTATTAAAGATTATCTATCAAATATGATGATTTTATTGGGATAATGATTCATCAATATATATTTTAATTCATCTCATTTATGTTTTGATACTCTAGTTGATGAAGAAAAAATAAAATAGTTTATTCAGGATAATATAAAAGTATTTTATAATTAATTAAACAAGAATCATAAATCTTGGTATGATAGTTTTCATAGCAATGCTACTAAGACTCCCAATTTAGTTTTTTAGGATTCCAAACAAGCTATTATGGATAGAGAAATATAAAAAGGTAAATTGATTATTATCTAAGTACGATCATTATAAATTTTGATTTGAAAGAGGTGTTCTAAAATCTTGTTTTAGAATTAAATATTCCCCCATTTGTTTACGATTTAATGTCTCAAATTAAGAATATTGAAGCTATGAATCCAATTTTGGAAGCCTTCATGGAAAATCACAATGAATTACTTTAGTCCTTAGAGCATATTTATCAATATATTAGTGAGTTTTTCTAAGATGATTAAAGCCTACCTTTATAATTTTCATACTATTGTCATACCCCAATCATCCATTATTATGTCTCAACCTACAACCTCAACTATAATAAATACTTTTGGCCCCACTTATGCTCAATATGTTTAGCAACTTAGACCAGTTTCCTGGGTGGTGGTTATTGGATCCCTTTCCTATTAATCTTCTCATGAGACCACCTATTCTACTAAATTTACTTTAGAAGGAAATGAACTTATCCATCCTATAGATATGAGAGATGACCCTCAATAAAATTCTTATCAGAATTGAAAATATCGATTTATTTTCCTTCATTTATACTATTCTATTTTACAATATTTTGATATATTAATTTAATTATCTATCTCTTTACTTATTTATTGATGTGTTTATTTTTAATAATATCAAAAGGGGGAGAGTATAAATAAATTTAAATACATTGTATTAACAATGTGAAACACATGGATAATTATATACTATGATAGTAAATTAACATTAATTGAATGTGGAAACTCTTTCCATTATTTCATAAACTTATTAAATGTTTCAATCCTTTTCAAATATTTATTTGATGAATTAAATTAAATTCAATTTACCTATCACAATTTATGGTCATATAAAATGGGGATATTATTATATTATACCAGCAGCACCATATTTAAATTATCCTAAATCATGTTTAACTTTTTTGTAATTGTTTTTTTGATTATAAAATGTTTTATTATAAAAAATAGAAAAAATGGATATGTATAAAGATTACCATGACACCTTACCATGTGAAGGTTAGGTGACCATATCATCTGAACACAAATTATATTTCATCCTACCGTATGCACAATTTTTTTCACCATAATATAAAAAAATTATCCATGTTTTAATATTACCACACATTGAAGGCCAGTCCTTACTTCAAGAAGAATATAATCAAATCGTAAGAATAAAATCACCCCAGTGTATGAAAAAATCACTTTACCGCAAGAAGGAAATAACCCATTGGAAAGAAGGAAACTACCAAACAGTATGAAGATATCAAATCATCATTCTAAGGTATGTTTAAATTTCCATAAAGTGATATACTAATAGTATTTTTCTAATTTAGTAACTATATGAAGGATAATCTCACCAAATGAAGAGTCGAGATGAACGTATGAAGTGATAAACTGACCATATCTTCGCACCACATAAGTTAAATGTGTCAATATTCTGTGAGAATAGCATATAGTTCCTAAAGTGGTGGTATCTAATCTTTTCTATCATAGTAGGGGATAATTTAAAATATCCAATATTTATATTTTTACTCATTAAATGAGGTGTCATGGAATTTAATGAAAGATGATGTTTCTCTCTCGTAGATATTTTGGTTGAATATCTCTTTAAATATATTCATTTAGATCATGAAGAAGAGAGTGATGATTAGATACTAAAAACATTAGATTAAACACATAGGAACAAATTCAGAATCTAGTTTCAAAAAAAATATTCTCAATTTTTTCCTCCTTATCCTCCTCAATTTCTTCAACTTGAAAAGTTATGGGGATAATTCATCCACCACTATCTCGTGTTTATGGTCCCATAATTATTATATACTGAATGTAAAAATATAATTAGATATAAATTTTATCTTCTTAATCATCACCTACATTCATTACTAAATCTCTTTCAACGAGGTTTCTTTTTCATTATTAACAATTTCCTCTTGCACCTGAAATTATTTAATCCATGTGTAATAATAATTGTAATTGGAATTCATCTTGGAAAAAATAACTATTTTTTGAATTTTTTATGTGAAAAAAGAAAAAGTAATTACCAAATGAAAAATAAATAGAGATTTATCAGCATGGATACCAAGAAATAGTTTCATATTTTTGGAAAACCTATCACGAGTAGAAATAAATAGTATTTATTTTCTTAATCTAACATAATTTTTAACTGGTGTCATCACTCTTCAGGATATTTATCACTCACTAACTATTCTAATCCATTTTATTATATTTTTTTAATTTATATTTTTATAAAAGTAATGGAAAATTTGGCTCTTATAAAATGGAATGAAAATAAAAAAATAACCTAAAAATTTAGGGTACAAAAAAATGAAGTTAGGAAGAAAGTAGATAGTCATAAGAGAATTACCTTGATTGAACCAATATTAACTCTTTTTAAATATATTAACCAATAAATCATAACAATATATAATATGTGCATCCATCTACATTTACCACAACTCTGAATATGTAGTTTACCTAAAAATTTACAAGCACATTATGCATCCACCTCCTCCTTAGTTAGAAATTTAAAGGGATCATCAATTAAGAGGACCCCCTAACTCACGGTCATGGTATGAAATCACACACATTAAAACCATAAGTATCATGGATACATAATATTACCTGATTATAAATTTAATATAGGGATAATAGCATAAAACTGAAGTTAGTCCTAAGATAACTTTTCAAAACACACACTATCACTATTCCCCAATACTGATTTTCCTCAAAATAACTCAAAGAATATAAGAATCATTAATAATAAAAACATGAGATCTTAGGTTAATGTTGTAATTATTCACCTGAGAGATCCCTTGATTTAGATCATCACCATACTAGAGATTATATCTCAAAACAATATCATGATTAAAATGATATAAATTTGAAAAAACAATAACAATTCGATTAAAATGTAAAATAAACTATAAATAAATAAATAAATGATAAAAACCCTAAACTATAATTGTTTCCCAAAACAAGAGACATGGGTTTTCAAAATATATATTTAATATATAGAAAACCATTTAAATAGATTTTTTGATCTCCAACAAGTTTTATCTCACATGGGAGTGGTTTCCTATACATGCAGTACACTTCAAGGTAAATTCTCCTTTTAGAAAAATGATTTAACTTTATTTCAAATATCCCACTGATATTCACAAATTTCATCTTATATTTTTAATTAATTATAGTTTAAAACAAAATATTTGAAATTAATCTTATATCTAGACATATTTGGATTCATTTCATGTGTTATTGTGATAATCTCTATAACCATAATTCATATTGAGTATAAACTCTCATATTATATAATTTTATATAAATTTCAAAAATAAAATATACCTTTACATATATGATAATGACCCATATGTATCATGTGTATCACCCTTATAGAATATTAATTTACCTTTATTAATCTCTTGAGGTCATGGGGTTAGTCTTATGTACCACATAGAATCATGGAATTTCATCAAAATTGGAAAGGGAAAAGACTCTTGTGTATCTCTGAGAATCATTTACATGACTTTTATAAATTATCAATATAAGGAAACTTATATATTAGCTATTTCATCTTGTGGAAATGTAACTAACTCTTATATATAAATATAGTAATAGGGTTACCTTTACATATTCTCAAAATTATTCTTATGTATTGGTTTGACTATATGTAAGGGTTTACCGCCCTTTGAATTTAAATCCATTTCTACCTAACTGGGGACTATTATGGAGCAAACTATAACTCTTATGCATCGACCATATCAAATTCTTAAATATATTATAATTTTTCTTAATTATAGAACTCACTTTATAGACATTATCTTATGGACCAGTTAAACATATGAGATTATTTTTATAAAACATTTATTTTCAAAAGGAATAAATATACCATCAAATATCAGTTTCTTGTAGAAGACACTACTTCCAGACATTACTACATCTGGAATTTTTCCTAACTTCTAAATTCTTCCTACTAACAGATCAAACTGAAATATCATAAATGTCAAAATATTCAATGTAATCTTTGTTTTAAAATTTTCACAAATAAATAAATCAATTAAAAATAAATATTTTATTCATTTACATATTTAACCTCAAATTTAACCTATAAAATAGATATGTGACCATATAACCTATAATGTAAAATTGGTTGGAATAAAATCATTTAATTAAAAGCTAAAAAAATTGAAATAATGAGATATGTCAATGGTTCTTCATCATTTATCCTAAATATCATCAATTTCACTGTTCACATTTCATCACTAAAAAACTCTTTATTTCTTCTCATTAATGGAAACAACAAATTTCCATTCTAATATGCTTTCCTTTCTCTTTTATTCATCCTAACTATTATATGTCTTCATTTCCCAATGAATATTTCTCATGTCAATACTAAATGATATCTTCCAACTTATGACATCAATTAAGTCCCTCGCCATTATAAAAAATAACCGCCTTGGAAAAAGGGTTGGTATCCCTTCATATATATCAAGCAAAATATTGTCCATCATAAATAAAAATGTATGCAACATAACTAAAACACCTCAAAAATCCTTACAGATATCTCATCATTTCTTCCACTAATTAAAGAGAATATTTTTTAGGATTTATCACCTCTAATCCAAATCTTTTAAAAGTAAAGTTTTACATGATCTTCACACTCATACTAATATCACATAAACCTTTTCCATATTCTTAAGATCCAATATTTATAAGAATTATAAAACACCTTTAATGTTGTTTCTTACTATGTGAAATCATCAACACCATGGTTAAACACTCTTTTATGAGTGTTATTTCTTCCATCTATTTATCATTATACTTAATTAAAAAAACTCATTCATGAACTTTGTATATGAAGGAATATATCTTAAATATTCTGAAGAGAAAATTTTAATATTACATTTCATAATAATTTCAAAAAAACTATTACATCACTCCATTATTATCCCTTTTCCCATCATTTATATGATTAATAGTATGGGTTTTAATGTATTGGATCTTCCAATATAACTTCTCTCCAAACTTTATTTTCCTTTTATTTTCTCTCCTCTTACTCTTTTCTATATTATTTTAATTCGATCTAAAGTGTGTAAATGTATTTTTGACTCTTTTTTATTTATTTTTCATTGAAACAAGTTGAATTCATTGTCTACAGAAATAATCTTGGTGATTTATTGAGTATCCATCCACCATAAATGAAGATGTGTCTTGTCTTGAATACCTGGCTAGACATATTCATGTTTGAAACCCATATTTGTGATGACTATTGAGGTTATCTTTAAAGGAATCAAAAAAATACTAAAGGATAATGGGGAACTATCTATAACTAGCATTAAACCCTCCCCTAGAAGTGCCTATCTTGGAACAATAATAAATGTAGAGAGGTGATGAACCATGATTTCCACCTTTAGTAGGCCTAAAATTGGTGACTATCCCCATGGGTATATAAATTCTCACACATTTAAGACATTACCCCAATAATGAATTTTGGATTAAGACATTGAATGAAGCCCACCAAGAAATACAATATCATAAAAGAAAATTATTACTTACACAATACCATAATGAATGTATAATTTAAATAAAAACAAATAGTGCCTCCAAAAAAATACCGAAATAAATTCTAAGTTAATGACTCACCAATAGTTTTAATGTATGGGTAATTATGTCAAAATTAGTCCCAAAAGTCCTCCTAGAAACCGGATAAATATTTTCATATATGTAGGGTGAGAATAACATATATACTCAGTGGGATCGTACCCTGTGTCTCTTGTATACATGTGAAAAGAGTATACTAATTCATTGGTGAATAAAAAGTAGAACCAACATGCACCAAAATAGGTCAACTATTGAAACCCATCCTCACTAATTAATGCTTTCAAAATAACACATCCAATATAGTAACATAATAATAACCATATCGGTAAAGGGAACCTCACATTGCTTTCCCGCTTATTTTTTTCTCTAACAATCCAACTTAGTACGTCTTAAAGCTCTAATTCCATCCATAATAACACTGCCTAAGACACCTATAGAACTATATCACATCCATCCAAAATACCACAAGGAAACCACATCATACCATACACCCCATGAAACATATAATCACATCCACATCATCCCATAACAAATCACATATACCCAGAATAATAGGGTATTATGAACCTGAATGAAATTAACCTCATTCCATCCTCCTACCATGTACAACCCCCACTATGAACCACCTCATACAACAATGATTCATCACATATAGTACACTATATATGTAATAAATTACAAATCATTCATAACAATCACACCTAGAAGAGAGAGAGAATAATAGAGGGAATCAATCCATCAGACCTCACTATCATGGATGTTTAGGAAAAATGCTCATTTCCTAAAACAATTGTGAATCTGTGTAAACTCATGAATCAGGTGGGTGAGTATATAATTCAAATAAAAAAAATTATATGTAGTTAAAACACAATAACATGATCAGGGTTTGTAATAATATTAACAATTTATTTCACAATAGTACCATAAGTCATCACAACTTTGTTTACTATTTTTTCCACCTCTAAATGCTCTGCCCCACACAAACAATCCCCACATAGGCCACATTATATATTCCTTTAAAAACATCACATTTCTATATATTATAAATACCAAACATATTCATTTATCAAAACTATTAATTTTATATTTAATTATATGCTTTTCATTATTTATTCTATATATTAATTTATTTACTACACACCTTGATTTCAATCCACATTAATTCCCATGTCAGTGTTTCAAGTTCATTCTACAGATATCGGGAAACCACACACCAAAACATAAGAAAACTCATCCATCCCTCACTAGATAACCTTGACTCATAACCACCCCACATCACAAAAACAACACATCTCATTTAGTTTCAATAAGTTATTTTATCATAAGTACTCTTTTATTTTCAAGTGGATTCTCACATAAATCTGATATTTCCATGGGAATCCAATTTTTTTATTGAATATATGTTATTAAAAATTTTCATGTGTAGTGATTTTAATAAAAACACAATGGGGTTCAAAAATTTCAATAATAACAACAACACACAAATATCAACATATGTAAAATTTAGAAAATAATCAACATGAAAACCCATATAGTGAAAATAAAAAGATAATGTAAAACTCGTGTGTTTTCTACCCTCCCTTTTAATTTAAATTATGAAAATTATTTATCATTGCTAAGACAATATGATCCATCTCTCTAATGGAATAAAAAATAAATTCATTTCCGCATGTACATATAGGAAAAATAAAACAACGGATCCCTGACTCGGTTGAAGCTTCAAAGAGAACCACCATGCAAAATAGAAGAAACACGATATCAAGCCCCACGAAGCCCAAAGGAGGACCCTCCAAACCTATCCATATAAATCTACTATCAAACCACACAAAAATTACACCCAAAAAATACTCCTTTTTGAGATCCTCCTATAAAATAATAAACTAATAATAATAGCAAAATATAAGAGGAAATATCATACCTCAACCCACAATACATGATACAATGATCCAAGGAGTTGTGATTTGAAAATGAAGGTATGAAGATGGTTAGGAAGCTATTGAAGTTTCTTATAGTATGGTGGATAGCCAAAACAAGTGTGGGGGATCCATTAAAAGAGATATCTAAATATAATGCAATCATTTCTCCTTTTTGTGTTTTAAAAACAAGATTTCACCATGAACATGGCCTAAACCATGGTGTGGTTCAAACTATTCTGGTTAATTATTTGTTTTCTAGGGACCTACACCACATCCTACAGCCAAATGTTTAGTTGTTTTTTACCTAACCATTCCCTAGGCCACATCAAGGTGAGCTTTATATCCTTTTTTGGATAGGAGGTCCTCCATGACCCCACATTGGTGACCACTCCCATCATTGGTAATTTCTAAGATTCCCATTTTATACAGAGTGTGATCCCAACCAACACGACTTTCACGGAACCCACCACTAGAGTGTGGGGACTCACAGAAAAGACTAAGTCCCTCTCCTGGCCTCTAAAACATCCCAAAAATCATACTCAGCTCCAAAAAGCCTTAGGAAACCACAAATAAATATTCGGGATGGTTTATACCATTACATAAGATACATCTCAAACAATTATCAACCTCCATAATCAAAAATTAATTCAGAACACATAATGGAAAGGGGGTCTGAATAACCATCCCACAAGATACCTCTCAAATATATCATTATAATGGAGAAACTAACACCATTTCATACCAACCACAATCCACCTCTATTCCAAAAATACCTCTAAACCACCATTTCATCCTCTACATAGCCCAATCCATAATCTATTATAACTATCACCCAACACTAAAAAAACAAGAACAATTAAAGAAACCCACCCTCCATATCAAGATATTATCCAAATTGGGTGGAACTAACTTTTCCTCATGATTTTAAATAGTGTAATAAATATAATTAATCTTGATTGGGTATGGATTTTACCGTCATTTTATATTAGAATCCATAAAAAACACCATAATAAAGGAAATTGAAATATTTCACAAATAAGAATGATTAAAGTATCATGTCATCAAATAAAAACATAACATGGAAAAACTCAAAAAAAATAAGTTCATTGGGAAGAAATCTCATTCTCATGCCACCAATTACTCTACTCCAAGACACCATGTCTCCACAACACATGAACTAATGGTAGAGTATATCCATGAAACACCTTCTCTCGATGATCATGGATCTCTGTTGGTCTATCAATGAGTTGAATGTCTTCCTTGATATCAAAATCTTTCGAATCAATGATATGGGAGGAATTGTGAATATACTAATGGAGATAAGACATATGGAAGATGTCATGGATCTTTTACAATCATATCGGGAGTTCCAATCTATAGATTTTGAGACCAATGTGACCCAACACCTCAAAGGGCCTGATGAAATGGGGAGACATATCACTTCCCCTTTAGAACCTATGCTTCCCCTAGTGAGGGGAAACTTTTAAGAACATGTGGTTCCCAACCTAAAACACAAAGGGTAAAATATTTATAATGGTATATGATTTATATCTATCTTTCAAAACTTTTATCCTATCATGAACTATCTAAACCCTCTTAGTCATACTCTCCACCACATCGAGATTGATAAAAAATGAATCTCCAGCCTTTATCTCTCATAGTGAGGATTGAAATGACCTCTTATAAAATTACCCAAATTAAACCATTTTTATGGATGAGTTATTATTATTATTATATGTAAATTCTAAAAAGGTGAGTTCCTTTCTTATGATCATATGAAATCTATGATAAAATATCACACTATTTCCTCTAGTTTTGAATAATCTTTTCCATCCATCTATTCATATGAGGTTGGAAAGATGTTATTAGTATTAACTATTTTCCAAAATTAGGCTTCAATAATATATATAATCATTAGGTAAAATGAGCAAACCAATCCAAAAAATGGATCTTCAAACTCAATGTATCTTCATGAACTCATTCACATACATATATTACAAAAAATCTATGATGCTCAAACCCTTGATTGGTATGAAGTGAGATAAATTTTTAATATGATCCATGATTACCCACATAATATCATATCCTCCCTGGGAAAAGAGTAATTTAGTGATTAAATCCATTAATATGTCTCCACACTTCCAATTGATGATGTCCAATAGATTCAAAAATCCACCAAGAACATGATGTTATAACTTTAATAGATAGAAAACCAAACATTGATCCACATACTCTACCAATAATCATTTCATATTGGGCCACCAAAACTAAATCCTCAAAAAATGATACATCTTAGGTAAACTCAGATATGAAACCAGGGGTGTTCTTTGAAACTCATGAAGTAATTTTCCATGAATATCTATTGAGATGAATTTCCATACCTGAATCAACATCTAGTTCTGATAATTCTCTAACCATCCCTTTAGGTAATCATAATGGAAAAAACTTCTATACATTACCCCTAACTCTTATCCCCATACTGAGAATCTTCTGTTTGATTCATTAGATAAGACTGTACTATCATATAAAATAATCATCATTCACCATCATCCACTAAAATATCTTACTGCATGGCTTCCAACTCCTCCATCACCCTCTAAAAATCTCTCAACTTTTCAATGAAATCCCTTCATGACTTCATGATTGGTGCATGAAACATGAAATTACCCATCCCTATTTTGTAGGATATTTCAAATTCATCATCTTAAATAATCTTCATTCACATCCATTTTTATAGATTTAGATTGTGAAAAAAATATTCATCAAGTTCTTATTATTGGTAAAGACCACAGAGCATTCTCGTATGAGGAGGTATCACAATATCATAAATGTAAATACAACTAATGTTATCTTCAAGTTGTTGGTGGATTTTCTATACTCCTGGAAATGTAAATATCTATATCTATAAGAGTTCATAATGTTTCAATACATCAAATAGCATCCCAATCCTAGACTAGAATTGTTTTATAAAACCTCAAATGTCACCCCATACATCTGTTAACCAAAGAATTAGGTAACTAATAAATATCCCCTTTTGGTATTAAAATTAAATTTGATATTGATCATTCCATATTTAAGCTGGGTATTTCCTTGTAAGATCTGTTAATTGGGATAAAATACATGATAAATCAAACATGAACCTCTAGTATTATCATTTGGGACTGAGGAAACTGTAAACTTCCACCACATTATTTGGTGATTCCTAAGAAACAAAAGAATAAATCTAAGATGGGTCCATGTAGACACCCTACTATGACACCAAGCTCCCATGTAAATTCATCTATTGTGTTAAAAAACATACACTCAAATAACTTTACATAGATTTAATATAATAAAAATACATTCAAGATATCTATGATATGATCACCATTCCCCATAATAAACTTTAATTATATCAATATTTAATTGAAAAACATGACTAAAAACTAGTCAAAGAACTCATGAAACACATAGTTCATGATCACCTCGAAAATATTTTTTGTATTAACAACACCAAATGGAATGATCCTAAACTCAAAGATCTCATACCTATACCAGAAAAATATTATTTGGAATTACTTTCTCATTTAAAATAAATTGATTGTATTTAGATAATATTTTGATCTTATAAAACAAACTATCTAACCTAAATTATTTTAAATTATCATCAATACGTGAAAAAGGGTAATGATTATTGGTCATCACTTGATTTAAACTTTAATAGACTATATATTTCTTCCAAATATCAGTCACCTTCTTGAATATTTACATCGTAGCACCCCATAGTGGCCCACTGGGATGGACAAAACACTTCTATATTAGGCTATCTATTTGAATCATCAACTATTTAAACTCATAGGGTTTCATTCAATAAGAATCCATTGAAATTGGATAAGTATCTAAATATAATCATCTCTTGAACTCGATGGCATGTCGAGGGTTAGTGTCAAATCCTCATCAAGAAATAAGTCTATAATTTCTTAAAAACTCTAGGAGTCTCCACCATCCCACAACCCACTAACATTACATAAAATTCCTCAATCTTGGAAAGAGGGGCTCTACACATCAACTACCCATCCAACAACACCATTCATCAATGAAAATTGTATATTAATCATTATCCAAGAATGAAACCTACCTCTATAAGTAATATATAACCAAATGTATATAATACAATAAATAAATGATTAAGATGACATTATATGATGTTATCTATAAGGTTACGAGATCCCCACATGACTTTTGTTTCCCCCTCATCATCCTACATCCCTAGCACATATTAAACAAGAATTTATGGCATTTAAATGGTGTTGTTAACAACATGGTCATGATAACCCTCTCTATTTGTAATCTTAATGCATATACTAAGTTGGGTGCAACAAATGAGTATAAGACTTTTGATTAAAATATTAAAGATACAAGGGAATATGATATGTTAATCAAACCTATGACAATCTATTAAACATCTAATTATATAACATCCATGGCATCAAAATTTCTCTTCCAAGCTCTTATACCTCACTGTCGACGGCCACCTCTATGACCAAACTTAGTTTGGTGTCACTAAAGGTAGGAAACATCCATATTTTAACCTATTAATACCCCATCCCATCTCAGTAGATCATAATACTACTTCCAATAATAGTGATACATCCTCAAAGTGATTATTATAGAGTATGATGCTAAAATTGACCGCCACTACTATGCTAAGATCCATGATCTATTGGGAACAAATTTTAGTGATAAAAACAACCCTCACTAATAAAAAAACTTTTATAAGTCCCCTAGGAAAATAATAGAATCCAATGGACCTATAAGAATGAAAAGGAAGTTTTTGGGGATGAAGCCCCTCTAGTTAAAACCTCAAAGGTCCTAGAACATAAGACCTATTACTAAAAACTCTTCTCCTCAAGTATCCCTACTACCTCCCCTCTCACATTATATCTCCTTGTAAGTGCATACACTCAAACACTTCTAACTTTTTCTTCATGACTAAAAACATTGGAAACATAAATCAAGTAAATTCATACTAGATAAATGGGATAATATCCTCCTATAGAAACCACATATGTGACTTATAAATGGGGAAAAGTTTAGGACAAAATTAAAAAATATTTTTAAAATTATTCCCAAGATCCTACTTAGTCATACTTCCCTAATGAAGGGAAATCATCTCCTACCTCTTTACTTCCTTCATGGTCGATGATATGAACTTCACTCAGAACTCTTTATGGAAATATTCCAAGTAAAATTAATCTCATTAATATCACTAAGATATCATTTCAATCACTAAAAACGTACACCCTTTATCTATATAATAACCTAGTCTTGATATAAATTAACATTACATTAATTTTTTGGAATAAATATATCATTACAAAAAAAGATTCCCAAGGGCAATATTAGTCTAGTTCCATTGAAAACATGTAAACATAAATACTGATACGTAATTGATCTAAATTATCTCCCACTAGGTTTGTCCTTACTAGAACCATTCTTAGATACTTCAAACATAATACATATATTTATGACGTAGGGAAGGAAACATAAAAACAGGTGAGCTCAGATTCTTAGTAATGGTAAAAAAGGGAGTCGGGTATACATAATCATGAGCATATTGTTATGATTTCATTATCATTAAAATAGAATATCAAACCCCATATATCAAAGATCATATACATGAAACATGGAGTAATTCATGTGAGTTCATAATATATGAATCATAAGAAAATAATAAACATAATCTATAACAACATAACATAGAAATAAGCATGTAATTTTCAGAAACACATAAGTACATAATATTATTTTCATATTAGCAAAGGTATCTCTTTCAAGACCATCTTAATAGTATCGGTTCACTCCCCATATCATCTTAGTAGCAAGAGTTCTCTCCCATGGACATCTTAGTAGCATGTGTTTACTCCTCACACCATATTGGTAGTCATGGTTCACTCCCATGACCATATTATCAGTCAATTTCCACTTCCAATACCATCATAGTCTATCTCATGAGATATAAATATTTACCCTATTCATTAGATGGAGATATTGGTACCACCAATATCATAATGAAATCAATTATACATGTGCCGCAAAATCATTAAAAATACTATCAAAACCCACAAAATGAAATGGGTTTCATACACATGTAATCAAATTTAACTTGTGGAAAATAAATAGTTTTCATAATCATTTAATCGATGCATAACCCATGAAAACAAGTGGGTTTCATAAGAATCTAACCCATGATACAGAAATAGATTTCGTAAACCTCATTCCATAAAAGGTAAACCATTCAAAAAAATAATATAAATGGAAACAGAAGGCCTTTTTAAATCCTTTTTCTTCAAAAATAGTTTTAGAAACTTATAAAGGAATCTTTGAAAAAAATCAAAAAAAAATAAAAAAAAATTACCTTGAAAATAATACTCAAATATCATTTGAAAACCTTTTTTAAACATGGTTTTTGAAACGAAATAGATTTTGAGTCAAGAGATACATATGGTTATATTTTCATTAAAATATTTTATTAATTATATTAAGTAACAAAAAATATATAAATGGTACTAATACATGGATATATCTTGAATAAGTATAGGTTAATGTAACTGATGAGTGTTATTTAGTGATGGATCAAATTATTTCATCAAATAATCATAATCATTAACAATCCTGAAAAGCGATGAGAGTGCTTAAATAAACTCTTACCACATGGTTAATTGGGATAATAATCATCATGTAAGAAAGGGAAATTAAATAATGCTTAAAATATCATGAAAATAAGGATATTAATGATATAACATGTAAAATGGAACTATATACACCTCAAAAAATAATTTAGGTGCATATCAAAACTAGAGTCTCAATGATAGAAAATTAAGAATAAACATTTTTACCAATTTGGTAACTTTTGAAACATGAACCCCATGATATAAAGATCATAAAATTGATATGTAAATAAAAAATTTTGTATAATTATCATTTAATTTATCCATGGTCAGTATAAACTACACACAAAAGGAATGGGTGGTGAATAAAGCATGTATCTCACAGAAATAAAAAGTGAGATGAAATCCCCTTACCTTGTGTCTTGAATCGTGGCGTACTCATTAAAACTTCCTATATAATAAATATAAATTTATTATGAACCTATAATACAACCATATTCTTACTTATAATACCATATATTTTTTTCTTATGGCTTTATATTACAATCTTGTTAATAATTCTATTAAAGTTTTCATATCAGGTAATATCCACTTTGTTTTTGGAATGTGTCTTAATTTTCTATAACATTGATCCTTATAATTAAATCATGATTTCCAGAAAGTAAATTATTATTTAAATATAATTTATATTCATTATGTTTTTATATTAATAATCTATAGAATATAGAAGTATGAAATGGAATACACTGTTCATGGAGAGGGTAGGTCGTGCATATGCATGAATGTTATTTCTGTTTAATTGTCGTGTTGAAAGAAAGAAAGTAAAATAAATATTTTATATATATATATATACATATTAAATTATATTTATTATATCATATATATCATATTAATTCACAAAATTTTACCTTAATACATTCCATGTAGTGTATAAACAAATCAAGTCACATTGAGGGGGAGATAGTCCACGCTTCTTTAAAAAAAATATCATATTAACCAAAAAAAGAAAGTATAAAGATATAAATTTTAAAATAATTAAATAAGCTCAAATAAATAATAAATATAATATATAAAATATTTAAAAAAAATTTACTTCATAATTTTTACCCTGATATATGGTAAATAAAAAATAAACAATCATCATTTGCTGAGGCGGTAGTTAATCATACACGTAAATGGTATGTTCGTTACCAATTAGATTGATGTGTGTGTATGTATAGGTCTAAATATTATCATAAAACCTTAATTTATTTATTATACTAGTGTTTTTATACAATCATGTAATACTAATATTTTACGATGGGAATAAATAATATAAAATAAAGGATTTTGAGCGAGGGTGTTACCTCTTAATCGAGTAACTCCATTTGGATTGCACCAAAGGTCTTCCTTGGAAGGATTTATTCTAAAGGGAGGATTCAAGAAGGATGAGAGATTTTAAGGAGTACATTTTATCATGAATTTTAAAACCTAAGTGGTTTTATAGCTTTAATGAAGTGGAGGAGATGAGGTCTTTGTATAGTGGAGGAGGAGTGGCACTCTTGTAATATTTTGACAATGGAATTCCATACAGGTTTTTCACATTTCAAGTTGATCCAATAATGGAAACAATTATATAAAATGGGTTATAGGCCCTATGTATGTCAATAAAATTGTTTTTTGACAAGTTTCTAATATGTTTTTGGTCTCAAATGTAAGGTTTAGTCCTTAGTTAAGCTTAATTTTACCATAATCGATGTAATTAATTTTAATTACTTTCACTAAAAATTACGGTAAGAACTAAGCCAAAAATTATTATAAATTATAAATTAATTTTATTCAAAAAATGGAATCCATTTTTCAAAATTAAATATTTATAAGTATCATAAATTAATTTAAAATTGATCCCACAGTCGAATCAACAATGTAGGGTTTTAAAGTAAAAACATTCAAAAGTTTTCTAAGTTTCTATTCCCATGTTCAAAGTGAAATTTATCTCAATTACCTACATTGTATTAATTGATAAAAATATATCTAATTAATCTTTGAAAAAAATTTAAAATATAATTTAAACTTATAAATAAATTAGATGAAAAAGTAGTTTTGAATTAAAATTCATTATTTTTTACTATTCCTAAAGAAATGAAGATTCTCAGAAAAATATCATAAATTCACCCTATAATAATTAAAAAATTATATACTAAAAAATGAAATTTATTTTATCAAATTAAAATTCTATATGTTCCTAAAATTAATTTTATTATTTTTCAGAAAATTATGTGAAAATTAGTTCATTTGAGAAAATGGTAGTTTTAAATATATATGGACGTTACCAAAAATTATATCTTTAAATAAAAATATTTTTTAATTATATAAACCCATTATAACCAATATTTGAAAATTAGTTATTACAATTCATATTATTTTGTTTAATATCTTGGTAATTATTATCTAATTTAAATAATTATAACTATAAAATGATTATTTGTATAAACATTAGTGTTGTGTGTAACGTATATCAAATCAGTGTTGCGTGTAACATTTTACAAGTCGGTGTTGCTTGTAACATGTTCCAAGTAGATGTTCTTTATATCTTATTCCATGTCTATTATTTGTATATCTAGTTAGTGATGTGTGAAATGAATTTTTAACTTAGTGGATTTCAAGACATAAGTGGAAATTTAATTTTTTTTGGGAGAAAAAATGTTCATAAAAACGTAGGGTGTTACAATCTAACTAGCTACTAATAAAACCTAAAACATAGCCTCAAATATAATCAAAGAAAAATTTATCTAACGATCCTCTAACCATCCCTCTATCTTTATATCACTGGCGCTCCTCTCATAATTCAACAATCCATACCATTAAAAATCACATGATAGTTAATGCCTCGTCCTCCTTTTTTGGGTCGATCCACTAAATATCAACTAGATTGGTCTTTTAAAACTCTAATTCATATTCTGAAAATATATGACTTCTAGGATACATTCCTAAAAAATAAATAGAGGACCTAAGCTTGATATCCAAGAATTATTCTAAGGTTCATTAAATTTATTCATTTTAATTTTGAAAAAGGTCACCCAATTAAAACACAAACACAAATAATCATGACGCACAATATTCTCCTATATATCTACCTAGAAATGAGTATCAACTCACTTGGTCATTTGGTAAACTTAGGGTATTTGTGTTGGATCATGAGGGAACCTAAATTATCATGTCTTAGATGATGACCATACCCTATTCCACACACCAAGATCAACTAGAATAATTGACCTACCAACCAATGCAATCCCCACCATGCCTAAATCCAAACACCATCAAATCTATCAAACATCCATTGATACCACTTTTTTGTGACCCCATATCCTAATAGTCACCCCTATTAGGAGAAAAACATAGGGTATAGATAATGATTTGTGATTCCTTCTTTAAGTAGGCCCTTCGTTGGTGACTATAATTGAGGGTATTTAAAATATCACATGTGGAAAGAATTAACATTAATAATTAAAACAGTATGAGGAGATTGAATCCAAACTTCCATGAAACTCTATATCATAAAAGAAAAATAAAACTTCAACCATCCCATAATGGATGCATAATGAAAACAAATATAAAAAGAGTCTATAAATAAATATGAAAAAAATCATGAGGCGATTTCTTAGAAAATGCTCCAATGTCTAGGTTAGTAATGTCCATATTAGTCCCCAAAGTACTCCAAGAAGTTTTAAAAAACTATTTTGTATGTATATAGGGTGATCATAGCATGTATACTCAACATAATTATACCAAAGATCCTTCATGCACATGGTAAAAGAGAATACTAATATACCTGTGAACAAACAGTCAAACCAAGATGTACCGAAAAAGGATAAATAACCAAACCCATATTAACCATATTACACTAAACAAATAATTCATCTAATATGGTAAAATAATACAAAAGATATTGATAAATGTTACCCCACACTACACATCCAGTGATTTTTCACTCTCATTCACCAACATCTTTTGTCATAGAGTACTAATGTGTTCTATAATAACCATTCTAGAAGAATCCTAGGAAACTATTTCATATATTTCTTGAAGACACTAGGGCAACCACATTGTACAATGCACCCTGTGAAAGATAGCATCACATCTACATCCTTTCATAACCACTATCATATAATTAGAATAGTCTATTATAGGGAACATGAATAACATCAACCACAATCCCTCAACCTACCATGCATGACCCCCACTATGAAACACCTTATCCCCTCATCAGTCATCTCATATAGTTCACTATATTTATAAGACACCACAACTCATTAATAACAATCTCACCTAGAATAGAGAGTGAGTAAGGGGTATCCATCCATCTGACCGCACTACATTGTATATTTGGTAAAAACACTTGGAATCCAAAACCTTTGGTTGTTGTTGTAGAAACACAACTTTAGTGGGGTATGTATAGAAATAATGTAAAAATAATTGATAGATAGTTAACACACAATCTCATATTAAGGGATCATTATAATATTACCAATTTATTCTATAATAATACTATAAGGATTCAAAATCTCCACCACTATTTTTTCAAATTATAAATGCACTTGACCATAAAAAATCCACACGCATTTTACATTCATTATTCATTTCCAAAATAACCAATTTATGGATTATATAATTACCAACCATATTTATTTATCTAACCGGATCACTTCATATATAATTCCTTTCTATTAATTATAAATTCTTCATATTACTCTATTTACCACATAACTCAATTTTACCCAGATTCATTCCCATTTCAATATTTCATCTCCATTCTATATCTACCAAGAAACTGACAACCGAACCCATAAAAATTCATCTGTATCACACTAATGAACCAATCCTCAAAACCACCTCATATCACAACCATCACACATCTCAATTAGTTTTAATAATGTATTTTATCACAATTACTCCATTAGTTTTACTGGTATTCTCAACATATTCCTATATTTTCCTGGGAATCCAATTTATTAGCTATATATAATTTCTCAACATTTTTCATGTGTAGTGATTTTAATCAAACAATAACAATGGGGATCAAAAATTTCACAACCACAATAATAAACTAATCTCAACACAAGTTAATTTTGGAAATTTTTTAAGAATGAACAACCATATATACAAAATTAAAAGATCAAGTAAGACTCATCTGATTCCTCCCATGCCATTAAATTTTAATTAAGACAGTTAATTATCTTTGTTGAGATGGTATGTATCATCTACAAAAAGGAAGACAAAAATGTGATATTCCCACATGTACATCTAAGAAGGATAGATTGAAATATCCCCTACATTGATTGAAGATTCATAGAGAACCACCACTCATAGTGGAAGAAAAAAGCGGTCAAACTCTACCATACTCAAAAGTGGACCTACCAAAGCCTATCGATGGAAGGATTATATCAACCATGCTCAAAAGACACCCAAAATAGATCCTATTACTATTTTAATCCTCCAAAAAAAGAAGAAACTAATAATAATTAAAAAAATATAAAAATGGATATGATACCTAAATCCATAATACATAATCCAATGATCTTATGGTATAGGAATTATAAAGAAATTTATAAAGAGGTGTTAGTGGGATAAAAAGTATCCTAAATCATGAAGAGAGAATTAATGAATTGAATCAGGGTAGATATAAACCCCATATTATAATTGAATCCTTATGGACTTCACCATGTCTTGGTGGACAGAAATGATGCCTTTAGTGGCTACATTATAAGGAAGATATGAATCTACCATAGTCGCATCCCCATCTTCTATAGATTTCAAAAATAATATTTGAATTACATTATGGCTTAATCCATAGGGTAGTCCAATTCATGGTGGTTACCCCATCGTAGATTACATCAAACCACCACCGACTAGCACAAAATGGTGGGTCATTTTAACCTCACCACACCCAAGACTACAGTGTGGTGATCACCAACTCTCTATTTTAGATGGGAGGTCCCCCAATACATGGGATAGGCTCTTAGCCGACACTTCCATCACTACACCCATCATAGTGGCATGGTGACTCATAGAATGTGACAAGGCCCTCTCCTCGACTCTAGAACACCCCCAACTCCTCCTTCACACCATTAATCCTTGAACAAACAAAAATGAAATATTGGGATGTTATTTATCATGACCCAACCCACTAGGTCCCACATGGTTGGTGGGAAACCTAGTTTTACACCCTAATATCTCCTTCAATAGGACATGGTTTGGAGACTAGCTCTGAGTAAGCATAACAAACACATGGGATTCCTTATCCTAAGGTACATATACTAACATTCATATCCCCATGAACCTATATAATTTTGAAAGGAATGACGCAAATAATACCAAAATGAATGGGAACCACTATATCCCACATCATATTATGAAACATGTATGGGAATGAAGAAAGGAAAAAATACAAGCTCACCAAAACTATTAAATTTTCTAGACAACTAGTAAGTAGGGGAATAATATAAAATGAAATACCAATAATTGGTTATATTCTATCTATGTAGAATATTCACCACCATATCCTAGTTTATGTAGGAATCAACTGAAAGGTCTAACATCTGTATAAGATAGGACCGATGTTGGAAGATCCCATACAAGGGTGAGTATTGACATATATAGTAGGAATCCCAAAATTAATCAAACATAAACCATGAAAGGGGGTATTCATCTCATCATCATGATGGTATAACAATAAAAATATTAGATAATAGAAATATTAACCTAGAAATACTCAATATGGATGGTAAGTCTCAAAGATAGTCATACCCATACCACTAGCATGGGATTCATCTCAAGGCTTGAAGGTAACACTCATCAAGGAGAACTCACTCCTTTGGTCTTTCTAAAATTGATTTCTCTCACCTATGATTTCATGCTAGTTGGGTATTTCTTTAAAGAAGTAGACACTAGAACCCAGAATATATCATTTAACCCAAGTATTTACAAATAAATTTAATATAGAATGAAATGTATGCAACACTTAGTCCCTATGAAACAACACATTATTATTTAAAGGAGACAATTATAACCTAGCTGTTAAAAATAATTTTTTCACATATATGAATTTAATTTTAATAAATAGACATACATATTTGTGCTCATTAAGACATTTAGAGTCTAATAAGATCAACTTAATATTTGTTGAATAGTAACTAGAGCCTTTGGAACAATAATGTTACCCTTATGAATAATAATATGACCATTATGAATAGTAAATCAACCAAATGAATAGTAACCTCAGCCATGAATGTGTAAATAAAATTCAGGCATCTTATAAGTGAAAATATGATAATATTATAAGTAAATAAATATTTTTAAAAAATTGACATTTAAGTCATAAATATCTAATTATAATTTTTTGAAAAATTTAATAATTTAAATGAAAATTTAATTTTAAAAAATGTAATAAAAAATTATTAATTTATTTTGTTATGTTTATAATATAATTTAATGATATCTTGATTGATTTTTCAATGTGCTGTAAAATCAGTTATAATTTAAAAATTGTATTTTTTCAAAAAAAACAAATTTTTTGTAAAAATTATAGTTATTATAATTAAAAAAATTTGACAAAATTAAGTTCATTTTTCAATTCCAAATGTTGTGAAACATTTGGGGTTAATTTTTGGAATTTTTCTGAATTACTTGAATTTTTGGTGAATAGTGAAATACTGTAATTTATGAAATAAGCTAAATTCATGAATTATTGAGTGATAGATGATGTTATGTTGAGGTAAGAACCCTTAGTTAAAACTCTCATGCCCTAGTTACTTTATTTTTTCATAGTAACCAACACTATTTCTAGTCTTGAGAAAATTAATAAAATAATGATTACAATAATGGACCCCCCCCCCCTCTCTTCCACTATAAATACCACCCTCACCCCCTCTTCTCCTCATAGCTCTCAAGATTTTAGAATTGTACAAATTATATCTAATCCTCTTACCAAGACACTTCCCTGAATACAATAACTTATGGTTTCCCCAAA
Organism: Viscum album; assembly: GCA_963277665.1. NCBI lineage: Eukaryota > Viridiplantae > Streptophyta > Magnoliopsida > Santalales > Viscaceae > Viscum > Viscum album. Next base: position 14,994,673 of record OY728148.1, read on the forward strand.
ATTCCAAAACCAAGTGCCTTAAGGGGGATCTCAAGGAGAAGAGATCAAGTGGTAAAAATGCACTTTCATTTTTTTTTATTTTTCTTTCGATTCATTTTATTTTCTTGTAATCTCTTTCCATTACCTTATACAAGAGGAATTAAAACTCCAGTATAATATATATACTATAATGTTATCATTTTTATGAAAAAATTTATCATCAAACCTCCTCTCCACTCCCTCTTATTCTAAAAATAAAAACAGCATTTGTGATGTGTCGATTTATCGACATCGTAGATGATGTTTTTTCAATTTCCATTAGCGCCTTCATTGATGTTCATAAAACCATTTTAATAGATTAAATTTATTGTAAATTGTATTATATAACCTCTTTTATGTTCTATAATCAATCTATATACGTAATATTAAATTATTTAGTTAAACTGGTTTGTAATTATCAAAGACCTGCCGAAATGATCTAAATAAATATCATTAATGTTTTATATAACAATTTTTTATAATATATAAAAAATTGATTTATTGTATAATTAAATATTATGGAAACATATTAACACCATTTAATTTTACTTATTGAGTGTCATTTCCATACTGAAATAAAATCCAATACAAACAGACCATGGAAACCATGTAAAGCATGCACCCAAAACAATTGAGAAAACAAAATATTATTAATAAATGGGTGGAATGATGTTATAAAATTAAAATATAGAGTATTATATACCTGAATGTGTTTAATTATAAAATTAATAACACTATTTTAATTATTATAAAGGAGGTTTAAACATATTTTAATTAATACTAACCTGAGGTAAGGGAATTCTTATCCCAATTTAAATTCTTTAGGTTAACCTTGTACTTCTTTGATTATATAGTACTAAGACTATTTTTGTAATGATTTTTTTTTTATTATGTTTTATTATGTTTATTTATTTTATATACACATATTACTTTAATTATATTAATTTTCACTTAAATTGTATGATATTTTTAAGGGACTTATCTAGAAAATTCCTCTTTTAAAATTTTATTTTTCAAAATTCCAAAGAAATATTTTTATGAAATTATTCATGTTTTATGATTATGTTCTACAAATTGGTAATTGTTTATGATGAAGGGTGGGACCTATATCTCTCTCCAATTAATTTTTTATTTATATGTTGGAGGTCAGTCATAAGGTTAATCCAAGTGTTGTTGTGATGGTTACAACATAAGGTAGCCATGAGGGTTACATTGTAAGGTAATCGTGAGGGTTACAAATCATAAGGTAGCCAAAAGGGTTACAATATTAAGTAAGAAATTACCCAAGATACCTTCAAGTTTTTGTTCATGTCTTATATGTAAATATCATGATTCACAAGTAAGTACATTATACATTATAGGTGGGAAGTATGTCTCTGTAAAATTGATTTTATATGTTCATAAGTAGTCACAGACTAATGGTTACACTTCTTATTTCTTATAATCCTTACTGAGGTTTTTGAGCTCATCTTAAGATTTAAAATTATTTTCATAGGGTGTATGGATGGGTACGGTAAAATTATAATCCAATATTAATGTTGAGAAGACTTTCCATGAAAATATTTGAGGTTTTTATTTTAAAACATTTGTATTATGAAAAAATTGGATATTGTTTTAGTTGTACAAACTTTTTATTATTTTGGGTTGATAAGTATGATTTATGTCCCAAATTTCAAAAACTCTAAAACAAAAAGATAATTGTGAATGTAAAAGGGTAATTCTAAAAAGACTTTCTAGATTATATAATGTTTTTGTCCAAGTCCTTATAAAATAGGTAGGGGATCACACCCTAAGACTATGGGGGACACCCAACCATATCCTTATTAACCTACTATGAGGGTGATTGCATGATCTAATAGTAAGTGGCAGGATAGCTGGTAATTCCTAGGGATTAATGATATAGGATCACGCCTTGGGATTCATGGAGGGATACGTGACTCTATATTTAACTAACCTATATAGGGTATCATTCAACCTATACTTAGGATGGGATGCCTCACTATACCCTCATAGAGATGATTCATGGGAACACCCCCTAATAGATATTAACTAGAATGAGGAGAATGAGGGATACGACCCACTTCAGAAGGTTTACATAGTGTGTATTGTGAGTATAAAAAAATCATATTATATTCGGGCCTTTCTAAGCCAGTATCCAAGTACATTATCTCATGCCTATGTAATGTGGTTATTCTCATCTATACATGTCATTCCTTCATAACAGGTCATTTCTAAGTAATCTGGTGGTTTCTTCATAGTTTTATTATGCTCATGTATCCGGGTAATTCTAGTTTATTTGTCCATGTCCATGCCCATGTACCATATGGATACATTTTGTCCTTCCATCTTCGAGTAACACGATGTATGTTATGGTGATTTGGTGGTTGATATTTATCTCTGTGTCTAACCCTAGCCTCAATGCCAAGGTGTCCACATGATATGAGTTTATCTGAACTACATACCACCGATCTAAAAAATTTCAAGATTACAATAGTCTTCATGTGTAACAACATTCACCACAACCTCCATCAATATATTTTATAAATATACAAAGAAACATAGATCTATGGTTGGCCAAATTTAAACTTTCACAGGTGGATGGATTCTAAACACCCAATCTATTATTAGTTCATCCCCCATTGTATATTATCTTCAAATTCAAGAAAATATGAACCAAATATCTCAAATACATAATAATATCCTATCACCCAACATCATTATGTAACCATTTTCCCAATAAACCCATGGAAATGATCAATTTATCCAAATACTTACTATGTAATGATCAATTTCTAGGTTTTGTTGAATCGTAATTCAAAATAATATACCAACAATAATTTCTTGAAGAACAAGGAAATAAAAGAACAGACCACAAAAGTTAAGAACACATGTTGTCCATTTTTTTGTTGGAATCAATCCATTGATAGGGAAAGTGTAAAATGAAAGGAATAAAAAAGTGTTATAAACATTATCAATTCTTAATTCATGGAATATAAATCAATAATCGACCCATGAATCAATTTTTATAAGAACTGATTTGTGTTTGATATGGGATCAAAAATGGGGAATATACTAAAATTAAAAAAATCATACCTAATGTTTGGATTGATCAAATAAAAATAATGAATCATGTATTTTTGTCTTTATTGAGATCCTTGAACTCTTTTTTTCAAGATGAAATACTTGTAAATCTAATCATCCATCCCTGATCTCATTGATGTTCATAAATATATATCCTATATATCCTTCTCAAATCCCTATAGTTTTTAGTTTTACCCTAAGATTTGTATAATAGGGTTTAAATAGAGGGTAAAATGGGTTTGGTCCATTTAGTGAACAATGAATATATTTATTTATTTATACATTTAATAGTTCTACCATGAATTCTCTTAAACAAACAACTAGATGTGTGAAAAGGTAATTTCACACCTATGAGAGTAAAAAACATTGTGGGATTAATGGAGATATTAGTTTTCTCATATGAAACTATTTTAGATAGTTATTCCATTAATTTAGAGAAAAAATTCTTGCATGATAAATAAATTTAATGTTTTTATTATATCAATGATAAAGTTTCTTGGGCCCTGGAATCCTACACTGAATCTAGGCCTATCTCTAAAATTATTATTTTTAATATTACAAAGTTTTAAAAGGAAACTTTTTTTTATTCTCCCCACCTCATGGATTTCATCCCAAAAAGAAAAAAACTACTCAAATAGATGAGGATACTATGCTCTCTTCTGATATTCATGTTATAAGGTTCTCTTATAAATATTCATGTGATCCCATCTGACACACAAAAAGGGAATCGTTCACCCTTAAAGGATATTCTCTTTTCAATCCTCGACATCTATAAGGTAAACTATGAATGTATATTTATACTCAATGTTTATCTTACCCTTTTCCATAACATGTGGAAGTTCATGCACATACCATCCCAACTATAACACATGGAATACATTGTGCCCTCAGTATAACTACAGTGGTATGGATATGCATTACAACACCTTGACAATATTATGTAGTATCTCAGAAGGATTTTTAGACATCAAAGATAACTTTTCACCCAAACCAAATTTATGTAACCCCCTATGATGTGACAGCATTATGAACATGTGGTCCCCATATTCAAACTCCAAAGAACTATATATTCAGTCCACATAAGACTTATGATGGCTCTGGGTAGTCCTCATACACTCTTATATTATCTTTACCTTCTATATTTTCACTCGTACAAACTCAAATCCCATAAGTGTTGGATCCCCTGGATTAGTCTTAAATAGTTGTGACCTATATGGCCTCCCATGCAGTCTTTCTAATAGTTCCATACTGATAGAGGAGTGGTAATTGTTATTATATCCAAGCACTACTAAGGTTAGGTGATCCTCTCATATGTGGCCAAATTCGAACATTCAAGCCCAAACCATGTCCTCACGAACAAGAATCATCTGCTCAGTATAGTCTTTTTTTGGGGTTTAATTTCCGACTCAACCCCAACTATGTACCAAATGCATCATGTAATCCTCTTCATAATTGGTATGTAAATTGATCATCATATATCTGAAAGGATGATTTAGGTATCCCTACAAATTGATATTGTCTCTTTCACATAAATGTGTCCCAAAGACTCTAATGAATTATGATCTTAGATGGATATGATATGGGATGACATGGTGAGTCGGTCTCTGATAACCTAGATAGAATCACGACCATCTATTAGTCATGGATGTACTTTCACAAAATCCATATATATACCATCCCACTCCCACCCATTTACTTTAAAGGGTTGATCCAAACCTTCTGGTATCTGGTGCTCTGTTTTCACCTTATGAAAAGAGAAGCACTGATAGACATGCTCTGCTACACACCTCTTCATCCATGGCCACAAAAAAATCACTAAATTTTATAGTACATCTTTTCCATATCATTATGTACTCTTAATGGGTTTTTATGTGACTATCTTAATAACTCATTTCACGTGTCATTGGAATCCTCGTCTACCTTTAGAAATGGATGACATGCTCCCCAAAATTAAAAAATACATCAGGAGAATGTTCATTGGACATCTAAACATGCAGATCCACATAGTTGACATCTCCAAACAAATCCACACTAATATAATAGATAAGTGATTGGGTAATAACCATCAGATAAAATTAGGTTTATCAGCCCTAATTCACTAAGGACAACTTCAAGGAGGCCAAATTCATTGATATCCTTCTCAAAAAATGAGATCAAGATCTCCAAATATGAGCATCTTTCACAACACCCCCCTTTCCAGTAGTATAAAATATCTCAAAGACATAATCATTGAAAAAAATTAGATACACCTCAATCTAAATTTATGATCATTTTGTGAAAATTTATACCGGAGACACTTTTTTCATAATAGATAATAAACTACTCACCTGTAATGTAGTTTTATAACTTCTTCTAGGTGAATAACAGTACTACAAACTCAAGGTCATGGGTTGTAAAATTTTTATCATGGGGTCTCAGTTTCCATGACCCATAGGTAATCACCACCTATCATGGTTTCTGAACACATCCAAGCCATGTTTTGTTGTCCTTATAGAACACCACAAACTCAACAACCTCATTTGGACGTCTCAATATCGGGGTGCTCATCAGCCGCTGCCATAACTCCTAAAAATCCTGATGGAACTTCTCAACCCACATGAAAGTACTCCCATTTTAGGTCAATTTTTTCAATGATTCTGAAATGATGGAGAAATTCAAAAATAATCTCAAATATTATTCTGCCAACCCAAGGAATATCTACACCTCACACATGCTCTTAGGTGTCTCCAAAATAATCACTTCCTCAACCTTATCTAGTTCCATAGCAATTACCTCTTCTAAGATGACATGTACATGGATGTGGAAAACTTGAATCTAGTATTGACACATGGATATATTTCTATAAAATCAGTGCCCCTAGAGTATGCTCAGGACCATCCTCAAATGAATCTCATGTTCCTCCTTCAATGTCAAGTTCAAAAGGATTTTATTGATGAATGCTACCACAAATCATTCCAAGAAGGTCTAATATATCCTGTTTATAATTAAAATTAATACTTGAAGGTAATTCTTTCAGCAAATGTCATTACCAAGTAAGCATATTGATGGTAGCGACATCAGAATTCTGCCTTCAGTATATCCTCATCTCGAACTCAGAGTCGGTGATGGAATTACTTGAGGTAAACCATAGAGAACCATCTCACCCCTTTAAACTAGATTAAGAGTTCATAAATTCTTGGGATTTTATATTTATTCTTTTAAGTCATCTAATTTAGGATTTCGTAATCCACACATAACCTTAATCTTCCATCCTTTTTCTTGGAGAAAAAAACTTGGGCTTCCTAGGGGACACATTGGGTTTGAAAAATCCATTCCTCTATAAATACTCAATTTATACCTCCATATCTCAATGATCTATGGGATCCATCAAATATACTAGAACAAATATTGATGGTTTCCTTGGTGTTATATCTATGTAGAAATTTATATCTCAGAGTGGATAGGTGATCAACTCATCCTCAATGAAGACACCATCATAATCCTCCACCACTACAGGAATTTGAATTTTCAAAAAATCAACTAATAAAAAGGATATACTATCCAAAATATGAGTAATAGGTTATACTCTCTAACATATGATAGTATCCTACTCTGTTTTGGTTTCCATCCCACTAACGAATGAAAACCTCATCACATCATTTCATACAATCTGTATCCTACACCTAAAACATTCAATTTGTGCATATACTATAGGGAGATAGTCTATACCTAGAATTAAATTATAAGTCCTCATATTAGATATTAAAATATATCATAAAAATATATCTCCTCCAACATTCAATTCACACTATCAATGTAATTGTACGATCATTAAACCTCACCTAAAATGAGTCCACAAATGCAAGGGTCAAGACAAAGCTTCCACTAGAATCTCTAGATCTCAAAAAAGTGATGTGTAAAAAAAATATTGGATTGTGATTATGTATTTAAATTCTGAAGATAAATTAAATAATATATATATGATTCCTTTAATTATCCCTAGATCCTCTAGGTTATAATCCTCCACATATTGTAGATTTATTTCCCTAACCACCACCTCCCTGATCATGGCATGGTCCACCTAGGTGTGGTATTGGAAACAAATAAAATTTTGAACCTACCCCTTTTACTCTCCAAAATCATATTCACTTTATGCCACCTTATAGGCCTCACAACTCTAGAAATTGTCTCAGTTGAGGTGGTCCATAAAATTCCCCCTTTTTAGATGAATGGAAGATCAAAAAATCCCACATGATATGTATTTTCCCATAACAGGAGTAAAATCACCTATCCCTTAGCTGACTAAAACCATATTTCAAATAAACTAAATACCCTCTATCCTGAGACTGTCCTAGGAAACACGTCAGGAACCTATATCCTTGAGTCTATCATTAGTGACTAGTTACCAAAGTCTCATCTCTACCATTCCCACTGATAGCACCATATAGTAAAATGGTAATCCAAAAATATGTCCACTACCAAGGATCACTTGATCACCCAAATATAAATAATAATGAAAATATATGCCACACCATCATATATATCTTAGTGAATCCAATGATAAAATGATTGTGATCAAAATTATGCATCATAAACTATATCTATAGAGTACTGTGATAGGTTTGTGAACCTTTATGCATACACTAAAATTGTCAAATTATGTTGTTGGATCTCCATAATCTCCTAGATGTGTGCTACTAATAACGTATTTGGGTATAACATTTATCTGACGATATGATCAAACTATTTCCAAGGGAGAGTCACCATGTCATGCATCTTAGTCACATAACTCAACCATTTCCCCACAAATCCATGGATAAGGATCATCAATGGGACTACCATCTGATTGGGGGAGTCTGAATATGGAGTAAAACTCACCAAATATCATTGATGTAGTCCTTTAATACCTAGGGGTCTCTCTTGCCCTAAACATGAGGGGTATTAATCTATAAAATTAATAATGTGTGATAATCCTTCACAAACCATCTTCCAATGCTTCAAGGGAAACCAGGTACATAATAGGTGGAAGTAAGACTGGAAAACCACCCAGAGGTACCACCTCCTACATAGGTCCCTATACTAAAACCTAATCACAGGTCGGATCATCAACATGGTCTTATTATGGAATCCTATCTATTTTTCTTTATGTAGGTATCTTGAAAAGTCAAAATGTACCATGGAAGGAGAGTATATCAGGGTAGTTAACTCAAAAGTGATATAGAAACCACAACTGATTATTTTATGATGATTGTACTAATGTTTTCCCTACAACTAGTAACTTCATGTATCAAGTCAATGAGAATGATATTAGAGTCCCTATTAATGGATATGATAATGCCACACTATTATTGAGTTGTCTGGAATGATAGATTATCTCAAGAAAAATTAACACTTTGTAGCTACGTCCTGAAAAAAATCTCCTTGCTAGACTATCTCCAAACTCTAGTCCTAAAATAACATGATACCAATTTATCATGACTTATCCATCTATGGAATTAATATATGGAGGTAAACTGATTATGACACCCCAATCGACCCTAGAATAGGCCAAGGGATGGTTAATAGTGCCGAGTAGGCATAATACACACATGGGCGACCTTAGCCTATGGTACTTGTACACATGAACACGTCTCCAAATACCTACATATTTCTTAAAGGAAAGATAAAATTAATACAAAAATTAATACATACCTCTATATCCTTCATTAATGAATAAAATAACTATGGTAATATAGGAAGGGTCAAATACACACCAACCAATAATGTAAACGACTCCATCCAACTAGTAAGTAGAAAATTTATATCGACTAAAACACCTAGAACCGACTATGGTTCAACTAGATCAACTATACTCTACCATCTACTAGTACAACTAAGACTATAATGAATGTATTTTTTCCAACATAAGCAATAACATGTGTGGGAAGAGCTTTCAAAGGAGTTATTAAAAATATACCCAATAGGCATGCCAAAATCACTAGACTTAAAGCATAAAATAAAGTATTAATCTCATCATCATGAAGGTATATAAATCAGAATATAATTTAACACGAATTTTAACCTATATATACTCTATATATAAACTCTTTCTGAAAGAAGGTAAAAATCATACTTCTAGCATAAGATTTTTTTGAGGATTCTCGGAAATACTCATAAAGGTGAACTCACTCCTTGGGTCTTTCTAAAAATGATGGTGATCATCAGAGAGGTCATTTATTTTAGATGTATAAATGAATAAGTATACACTAGAACACATAATATGTTAATAAAATGGTATGGGATCACAACTAGGTCCTACGAGGGATACCTAATCTGATCTAGATTAACTCTCTAGGATGGGGATCACACACCTTGATTGTGTGTAATGGAATACCTGAACCAACCCAAGGTTGAATGATAGATGATCACACCTTGAACCATCTTGAAATATACTAGAAACTATCAGGAACTAAGCTTTAGATGGTATCACTCTTCCTATAATCATGATGGGATGCCTCACTATACCCTCATATGGATGAACCAATGGAAAAATCCCTTCTAACACTCATCTAGATTAAAGGGAATGATGGCTCTAACCCACTTTGGAAGGGGTATGCAGCGTTTCCTAGGAGTACACCGTGTTTCCTAGTAAGTAAAAACCTACACGATATTGTTCTCACAGACAATATCCTATGACTTTTTACTCTATTCCTACCTATATACATTGGTCATTCCCATTTAACTGTTTGTGTCTGAGTATTGTAGTCATTCCTACAGAGCCTTGTCATGCCTGTGTAGCTTGGTTGTCCATGTGTACCTAACCATGTTTTATATCATGCCCATTTTCTCTAAGGATACATTTTAAACCACCAATATCGGGTCTCACGGTGTGTGTTCTGGTCATAGGACATGTGAAATTTATCTTTTCACATGACTATAACGACCCAAAAAAATTAATTCTTTTAATAATGGATCTCTTTCCTCTAAAATTTTTCTATCATGTTTTAGAAAAAAAGAACATAGAAATAATTTATATGAAATTTACATATCATGTGTTAATAAGAAATAGTATTTCTATGGATATTAAAGAGATATAAAACATGTATTATAAACATACATCACTTTAATCAATTATTTAATAACATAACATTCAATCAAAAAACACCCAATATCATACCAAATATTACAATGGTAAGAGAAATGGAAGATAAATAAATTTAAATATAAAAATATGGGCCTATTTGATCCCCTAGATTCATTACACCCATGAACATCACTATAATATATGAAAAGATAATTAGTAATACAATATTCATTTTGGAAACAATATTGAACCTTGATTTGAGTCAAATTGAATGATGAATTGTAAGAAAGATGGTGTATATATAAGGAAATAAGATCATCTTCCCTTATTTTTCAAATAAATTTGATCTTCATTATGAATATTAGTTAATAAAATATTTAATCAATATTATTGGTGGTTACATAGACACATTTAAATGAATGTCATGATTATTTAATAAGAAAAATTTTATTATTTTTGCAGACAAAAAAATATTCTTTTAAGAAATATTTTATTTATATATTTTAAATAATTTTTATTAATGAAATAATCTTATAAAATTCTTCTAAAATTATAATATATTTTATTGGATCCCTAATTTCTTTTTAAATTGGTCAGAATATTGGTTTTTCTATTAAATTGTTAATTTTGGTTGAAATAATAATGTATTTGAAAGTAGAAATTATAATACTAAGAAAATTATTTTTGGAAAATAAATTTATTTATTTCACTCAAATTGTAAAATTCAGATTAGGGTGATTTTTTTTAATTTTCTAAAAAAGTAGATTTCTTGGTGAAAAGGTAAAAATTACTTCTTTGTGGGGACTTTGATTTTTTTCACATCATTATTGTGTCTGCATGACAAAAATCATGATAAATTATATTTATTCAAATTAGAATTTATTGAATTTAAAAAGTAATATAAAAATATTAATTTTAATTTATATGTTTTAACACAACTTTTTTTAACACCGAATTGGATTTCTAAGATAAAAATTATTTTTTGGATTATATAAATTAATTTGGTTGGTTTGAAGGTATGGTTTGGTTTTAAAAGGCCTTGAACAACCAACCACACTCTCCCACTCATTAATTATCCAAAATATTGGCTTTAATTCATGTTACCCACATGTGGTTGGATTATATGATAAAATGTCACAATTTTAATCCTTTAAATCTCACCCCTCCTAATGTATAAATACCACCCTTTAGTCATTCTGTTACACTCCAAATTTATTATCCACTAAGTTCAAGTTCTTTTTCTCTTAAATAGTCCCTCCAAGCTTCCCTAATGGTATTAAGGTGCCACCCTCATTTTTTAGGAATAAAATTTTGAAAGAAATGGAATTCTCCTCATCTCCCTTTTTCATTAAAATAATTCTATTTTGTGAGTCCTCTAAATGTAAAATATTTTTTTATTTCATTCACTTTTAATCTCACCTATACTACCAAAAATGTTTTTCCAATTAGAGACCTCAATTCATTCTCATTATTCCCTCACTTTAATCTATGTTTTATATCATTATGCTGTAAAAATCATTTCATGAGTTTTTCTCTTTTTCATGAAATATTATTATATTTTAAATACCCCATCCAATTTCTTTCCCATGTGAATTAAAATAGATGTAAATATAATATATTTATTTATGTATTTACTTTTATGAAACTTTCATTCACTTTTTTGGTTACAATGATGTAATTTTTATGACTTTAATCACTTGTGTAATCAATATTTTCATATGAAACTCATTAATTATTCTCCTCAGGTTATTGGTGAAATGGCTTATTATGACAAATGAGGATCACATAAATTAATACATATAAAGGTTAAACCCTGATATTTCAACAACTAATTAGGAAAATAATTAATTTGTAGAGGTGAAATGACTTTTTATACCTCAGTGAACAGACTTATTAATTATAATTTATAACACTCTTAGGATAAACCATAGTGATATTATTATGAAAGTATCATTTTTATGTTGTAGCCACATTTCCATGATATGATTATTTTTATTTATATTATGATATGTCTCATGTTCATATGATCATTCCTTGTTTTTATTTCTAGGTCTTGCATGATATTTATATCTTTTTTTATTACCTTGCTGGGATTTATGATCACTCATTTCTTTGATGTATGTATTTAGGATATGAGATGTAGTAAATGGAACTAACTATGAACCTATAAATAATTTTATGAAGTGGATTATAATTATGTTTAATTTTTATGTTTTTCATGTATTATGTTTCTATTTCCAAGACACTAAACCTCAAAACATCCTTTTTATTATAAAATGTTATACCATGTAGTGAAAGGTTTATGAAATAAAAATGTGGTTAATCTTAGTTGTTATAAAATGAATGTTTCATTATTTATTGAAATTTGTATTATAAAACATTAGTAAAAACCCGAGGGATTATCCTAAATTTATTTTAAAATCCTAGTATTTTTAATAGTATAGGGTAAGTGGTTTTCAATAAAATTCATATCTATCAAGATATTATAAGTAGATGTGGCTATAGAATAGATGTAACTAGGGGTAACAATCCTAAAAAACTATGTTGAGTTAGACTTGATCAGGAACCAGTTCACAAAAAATAGGCCTTTCTATACACTTTTTTGACACTCCTAGAAGATATTCTTTGGTTAACCACATAATTGTATGATCCATTATGAAGGATAGAAGGATAATGTAAAAAATTTATTGCAATTGAAGTATATCATCGAAAAATCATTCCATAAGAAAAAATTATTATTAATAATTCCTTTAGAATTGTTATTTTAATGTTCAAAATAGTAACTAATTTCCCACATAGGTTCTCTAATTATATAAAAAAATGGTAGTAAATAGAAGGAATATTGAAAACAGTTGATGAAATGGACAATGTGATGATTGAATTCCCAATATAGGGGGATCTAGAGTTAAAAAAATTATTATTATGATGAATCGGTTAACTCAATCCAAGACCATGAATCAAAACCATGCGAAGTTTCATGTATCAATAAATAATTATCAACTAATAATTGAATTATTTATGCGTCAATAGCCACTTGTTTCTAGTGAAAACTTTTATCCACTAATCATGTAACAGTGGATCAATAATATAGAAAACATATTATTTGTAATCTCTTATTATAAACCAGAGAAAGTTACAGTAGAATTATATCTTCATGAAGGATAAGCTAACATATGGTGAACAATAATCAAGAACATGAATCCAAGGGATACGGTTGAAACCATGGGATGGAAATACATAAAAAAGGCCTTTTAATTAATTATTTTCCTTATACCCTCTCAAAAAAATAGAGAGTAAATTCTTCTAGGTTAAACAAAGATAAAATGAATATGTGGGGTATTATGAGATGAACATTACATGGATTGTGTGTTACTCTTTAATAATTATCATTGATTCTAATGGGAACACTGGTTGATTCATTATTTGATTGAGACCTTATCTATGGAAAGATTTGACAATATGAGACATTAAGAGATATGAAGAGGTATTTTTATGTACTAATGATGTAAATTTTGGATTTCTATAATTTGACTTATTAACAAATTGAAAATAATATAAATATGGAAAAAATTAGAAAAATATTAATTAGAAGAAAGTAGAACATCCCATATTAAAAACTGAGATAATATGTATTTATATAATTGTTTTCAAGAAAGGTGAAAGTTCTAAAAGTATGTAAGTGATGGAAATATTTATCTAAGAATTCATTGAGATATAAAACCTCAACATCTAAATTGAAATGAAAAGGGAATATGGTGAAAAACAACCTGTTATGTAATTCTTTATGTGTGGATAACTTGTTTATTTTTCTAACCAATATCCGAATGGGAAGATAATGGATGGAAACCACCATCAACCTCAACAAATGTCAAGAGAAATATGTCATATATTTGTAATTATGATGGCTAAATTTGAGGTTACTAATGATGTTGTGGCAGGTACACTCATTGTAAACTAAAATTTACCAAGTAAATTATTTTATTCTGGTTTTATACGTTCTTTTATATCATTAAATTTTGTGATGAATGTAAGGTTAAACTCTCATCTAATAGGGGTAGAGTTTTCTATTAAAACTCTTAGAGAAACTATTCATGAATCTGAGATATATATGAATTCCCCTATTAAGTTTTGTGAGTACAATCTCTCTAAAAACATGGTTAATATTCTAATGGATGACTTTGACATAATAATTGGTATGGACTAGTTGTTAATGTATATTTCCAAGATCATTTTTAGAAGAAAAAATATTTTAGAAGTCCTAAAGGGAAAACCTCTGATCATCTTTAAAGGATACTTTTCAAAGACTGAGCCTTTCTAAGAACCACCTCCAATTTCCTTCTATATAAAAATTATTTGTATGGAATATGAAGAAAGGGAATACATAAAGATAAGATATCTTCATGTTATTTGGGAATACATTTTTGTATTTCCAAAAGACATACCAAGATTGTCACTAGGAAAGGAGGTGGACTTATTAATTTAATTTATACATGAATCTAAGATCGTATTGAAAACCCTATATAAAATGTCATACATAGAGTTGGAATAATAAAAAATTAACTTTGGGATCTTCTAGAAAAGGGTTTTTTTGGACCAAGTGTATCTCTTTAGGGAGAAAATATTCTATTTGTAAATAATAAGGATAGATCATTGATATTTTTCATTGATTATACAAAATATAATGGGATCATAATGAAGAAAAAATATCCCCTTCAATGGATTAATGATTTGTTTGATCTGCTTCATGGAGCTCAATTCTTTTCCAAGATTGATCTTTGATCTGGGTATTATCAGTTGAGGTTGAATAAGAAAGATATCCAAAATATTTCATTTTGAAAAAGATATTGGAATTATGATTTTCTTATTATTTCCTTAAACTTGACTATTAATCCTTCTAAATTTATGGATTTGATGAATATAGTATTTAAGGAACTCATTGATAATTTCATGGTGGTCATTATTGATTATATTCTAATATATTCAAAAATTCATGGGGAGAACAAATATTATCTAAGTATAATATTATGAACTTTGAGGAAGGATAAATTGTTTGGTAAATTCATTAATTTTTTATTTTTGGTTATAAAAAGTCACATTCATGGGACACACCATGTCCAGTAAAGGTATATCAGTGGATAAAATCAAGAAAAGGTCATGGTAGATTGTCCATATCCTACAACTATAACAAATATTGATAGTTTCCTTGGTATAGAAGGATATTATAGAAATTCTTCGATAAATATTTCATGGATATATAGTCTACTAGCCATATTAAGTCAAAATGGAGTTAAATTTATCTACAAAAATGAGTTTGAATAAATTTTTCCTAATCTTAATAATGGGTTGTTCAGTGAATCTCTGATAACATTAAAATCTAATGGGGAAGAATTTTTAATTTATAATCATGCGTCCTTAAAAGGTATCAGATGTGAACTCATGAAAAATGATAATTTGTTCTCATGTGTATCACCATAGTTAAAGCCTCATGGATAGAATTATCCTACCCCTAAATTTTGAGTTAGTAGTAGTTAAATTTACAATAAAGATATTTAGACACTATATTTGAGGTGAAATGTGATATATACATAAGCTACCAAAGTTTGAAGTATATATTCATATAGAAGGATCTCAATGTGCTTTGGTAGATATGATTAGAGCTAAAAAAAGACTATTTTTTCTACTCACTACCATCTTGAAAAGAAGAATAAAGTAGTTGATTCTAATAGTTAAAAATAAAAACAACTTTATCTATAATGAAGATTAAAAAACTATTTTCATGGATATGAAAAGGATGGACCTATAAATCATAATTTCAAGGAATACATCCTACCTAGCCTAAATTATTTCCCAACCATTTATCCAAGATAGGTTAAATAAGGAACAAAGGGATGATTTGGGACATTAAAAGATAGTGATAGTGGTAAATTAGGTGAATCTTAATGATTTACCCATCCATGAGGATGGAGAAATATGGTTTGGATATAAAATATATATACCTTCATCACCTAAGATAAAAAAAAGAACTATTGGAAAATTCACAAAACTCATCTTTCTCCATCCATCCTGGAAGTACCAAGATGTCATGTGATCTCAGAGAGAACTTATGATGGGAAAAATGGAAGTTAGATATTAAAGATTATACCTAAAAGTTCTTTGTATTTCAACAAGTAAAAGAATTGTGATATAATTTCAAGAGAATGACGAAACCAATTCTCATACCCATATAGAAGTGGGAGAATATAACCATGGACTTCATCAGTGGTCTCCTGAATATATCTAAAGAAAATAATGTTATATGGGTTGTGGTGGATCTACTCACCAAGACTACCCTATTGATAATTTTTTGAGAAGATTTATACTTTGAAAAATATGTTATGATATATGTAAAAGAAGTGTGAGGTTGAATGGGGTATCACTTTCAATCATTTATGATCATGATCCAAGGTTAAATTCAAAATTCTAGAGGAGTATTCAACATGATCTAAATAATGAATTGAATTTTAGTATGGCATATTACCCCAAAATGATGTCCAATATGAAATGACTATTCTAACACATGAATACATACTAAGAGATATCTCAATGGATTTTAATGGTGGATGAGATAAACTCTACTCATTACTTGAGTTCTCATATAACAATAGATTCCACTCAAGTATTCAAATGGATCCATATGAAGCTATTTATGGGAATTAATTTATAACTCCTACTAATTGGTATGAGGTTGGTGAATAGAGGATACTTGGACCAGATCTTGTGTAAGAGATTACAGAAAATGTCCATGTTATCCAACAACACATAAAATCATATTATATTTGGATGAATTGTTATGATGGGAACCATAGAAAGGACTTGGAGTTCAATGTTTGAGGAAAATTTATCCTTAAAATATCACCATGTAAGAGATTCAGGTGTTTTAAAAATAAAGGAAACATATCCCTAGCTTTATTAACACCTTTGAGATCCTTGGCCACATAGTAGCTATAGACTATCAGTTAGAACTTCTAGAAAACATTTATAAAGTTCATGATGTGTTTCACATATCACTCATGAGGAAGTTCATACCTGATCTCACACATGTACTAAATCTAGAGGTGGTGCAAGTGGAGAATGACCTCTCTTATGTAGAGAAACCAGTGAAGATCATGGATTTTAAAGAAAAAAATTCAATGCAATAAGACAAATCACCTAGTCAAAGTGTTATAAGGGACCATAAATATGAAGAGGAAAGGTAGAAACGAAAGGAAACAATGAGATAGAAGTACACACATCTATTATTAACTAGGAATTGGAGTTGAAATTTGGAAGATGAAATTAATTTAAGGGGCGATATTTTAACGACCTGATTTAATTGTTCTTATTTTAATAATAGATCTCTTGCCTCTCAATTACTTTTCAGTATGTTTTATAATATAATCACATAGAAAAACTTTTTATGAACATTACGCATCATGAGTTGATATGAACTGGTATAACTATGAATAATAAATAGATAGAAAAAATATACTATAAATGAACAACACTTTATTAAATCTTTTAATAACATTACATTTATTCTAAAACAACACAAAATTACATTCAAAATATTAAAATGGGAAGAAATTTAGAGGAGAAATAAATTGAAATATATAAATTAGGGCCTCTTTTATCCCCTAGAATCCTTTCACTAATTAACATCACTATAATAGAGAAATATAGAGTTATTAATATAATATTTATCTTAAAAATTATACTGAACCATTATTTGAATCGAAGAGAATACAGAAGTGTAAGAATGATCATATATTTAAAAGGAAATATTGTCATCTACCCATATGATTTTTGGAAACTATTTTTGATTATCATTATGAACATTATTCAATAAAATAGTTTATCCTTTTTATTTGTGGTTACGTCAACACATTTAAATGATCATCAAAATTAATTAATAATAAATTTTTTAATATTTTCAGAGAATATAAAAATATTATTGTAAAAATATGATTTGTTTATATGTTTTAAATAAAATTAACTTAATTAAATAATTGTATAAAATTATTTTCATATGATAATATATTTTAAGGAAATCCTAAGTAATTTTTTTTACAATCAGAATGATTTTCAATTAAATTATTAATTTTCATTCAAATAACTATTTATTTAAAATTTAAAATTTTATTACTTAGAGAGTTATTTTTATCAAATAAATTTCATTTTTTACTTATCACATCAATATTAGAATAGGTTTATTTTTTTGAATTTCTAACGAAGTTTATTTTTTTATGAAAAAGTTAAAATTGATGCTTTATGAGCATTGGGATTTTATGAAATAATTATTATATCATAATGAATAAGAATTTATGAAACATTATATTTAGTAGAAATATAATTTAATAAATTTAAAATTTTAATTTAAAAATTTTTATTTAAATTTATAGTTTTACACACAACTTTTTGGAACTATAAATTCGAATTTTAAGATAAAAATTATATTTTTGATTCTACATATTAATTGGGTTAGCCGGAAGGTATGGTTTTGATTTTTAATTACTTAAATTTCCAATCAAACTCTCCCGCTAATTAATTATCCAAAATAATATAACCAAAAAATTTTCTCTTTTATGATAAAATAACTAATATTTAATCCTTTAAACCCCATACATCCTCAAGTAAAAATACCACCCATTAGCCTTTCTTTTCCCCCAAAAGTTCATAAACCATAAATTTAGAGTTATTTTTACTCCCAAAGTGTCCTTCCAAGTTTATATAAATGTGTCAAGGTTCCACCCTCAAGTTTTAAGAAGAATATATTCATGTTAAAGGAATTCTCCTCTTATCCCATTATCATTAATGTAAACCTATTTTGTGAGTCTTCTATATATCAATGCTTCTTTCATTTCATGAACTTTTTTTCCTTCATATAATACCAAAATTTGTTTTACCAGTGTCATACATAATTTTCTCTCATTATTCCCTCCCTTTATTCTATTTTTTAGACTGTTACGCTATTGAAATAATGTCATAAATTTTTCTTTTTCATGAAATATTCATATATTGTGAATACCCCAACCACTTCATTCCCCATGGGAATTCACCAAGATGTAAATCTATTATATATATTTTTTTTATTTACATATATAAAACAAAAATTTATTTTTCATTGTTAAAATGATGTATTTTTCAGTTATTTTTTCACTTATGCACTCAATGATTTAATTTGAAGCATGTTATTTATTCTCCTTCGGTTATTGATGAAATGACTTATTATGGGAAATATAGCACACATGAATTAATACATATAAAGGGAATTACCTGATAGTTATCCAATGAATTGGGTAAGGAATTAATCTCTATATATGACATGTATTATGATACCTTGGTGAATAACTGTAACGCCCCGACCCTAGTTACCCAGAGTCGGTGCATTATTACATAACATTGGCATGATCACAAGAAAGATCAAATCTCGAAAGACCGATTGGTTTAGTAGCCTTGGAAACACCAGATATATTCATAAGTTTTACATTACATCATAAAATGAAAAACTACTACAACAACATAATGTCTCCACAGTCCACCCTATTATCCCCTTATAATATCCCTGCAGGTCATTTATAATTTACTTCTTCACTTCCTGGGAAAAATAAAACATAGAAAAGGGGTGAGCTCAAATGCCCAGTAAGGATAACAATATAGCGAAAACTTTCATAAATAAGAATAAACATTTAAGGCAATGTATAACTAAAACAAAAGCCTTTTAAACTTGAATATAAACATAATATGGCAAAAGTAAAATGAAATAATGACATTTACTCATTCACATGGATATTCTACTAATCGAATAGTCACATGCAAAATCACTAACCACTTTCATAATGTTGGAATGCATAATGCCGGACTATCATAACCACATAGCCAAGGCCTCGTGCCAAGACTACAAATTAGATTTTGTCAAGGCCTTGTGCCAAGACACTAGTTTGTCTCATGAGACCTACCGATGCATCGAGGAGCTATAGTGGGCTCCACCCGTCACATATTAAGTCCAATGCATTCCCATATAAAAAGGTGTAAACATAACATAAACATTCGTATTAAAACTAGCATACGAAATGTCAATAATTTTACCATAAACTATGAATGGTATAAAAATAGCACATCCACAGTCAAACATATCACAAAACCTTCAATACAATATATAAGTTTTGTATCATAATAAATCAACTTCAAATAAGCGTAAAATCCATCAATGGATGTTGACATAGATGAAATCAAAACACTTTTTAGGGAAATATCTCTTTCTATTTTTGAAATAATTTAAGAGCCATATAAAATAAAACATTTTCATGAAAATATTCTTATAAGCTTGTAAGGAAAGCTTTGAAGATTTTATAACGGCGGAAAATAACCGCACCCGCCGTATAAGTTAAAAAAACATTCTTACCTTAATTCTGTCGAAAAGGTTAAAAAGGACCTTGTTTTGAAAACGACGGAAGGAGTACTCTTATAAAAAGTCAAAAAAAGGGTATAAATGACTTTAACCCATATTATTTTAAATAATAAAAAAGTTTTGAAATACATTTTGAAGAAACATGGATGTGGATGATAAAGAGATCCCAGTAGATTATTA
The DNA here is from genome assembly GCA_963277665.1 of Viscum album. NCBI lineage: Eukaryota > Viridiplantae > Streptophyta > Magnoliopsida > Santalales > Viscaceae > Viscum > Viscum album. The sequence continues at coordinate 15,015,420 of OY728148.1, forward strand.
CGTATAAACAACCTCGGATAATGAAGAGATTGTGAAATAACCCTTACCTTGTACTTTTCCTTGGTTGGGGTAGGTTAACCTCCTGTATAATGGTGAAATAATTGTTATTAAATTATACAAGAATCATATACATTCATATGATATCATATATGATCTTTTAACATTGCTTTGTTAACAATATCTTAGATTTATCGTTGTTTCGGGTGTTAACTTACTCGTTTTCTTTTATATGTTTTGTTATGTAAGTCGTGTTTTTCATGGATAGGTTGTATCTTATTCATATCCAGAATTATATCATGTCCTTAAACATTATTCTTAAATCATCAAATGATAATTATACTTGAATGGATACGACGGAGAATGAATCTCATCGCGTTCGTGGAGACGGTAGTCCGTACGTACGCACGAGCGACAATATCATTATTTTGATATTAAAATAATATATAATTGGATAGTATATCATATTTACAGAATCATTATCATGTTATATTTATTATTTACATGAATTACATATCATTATTATACCCACCTAAATAATAATATATTGAATAACAATTACACCACGACGTGGAGACGGTAAGCCGTACGTACGCACATATGGTGACATGTCATTCAAATGATGGGTAGAATACTGAATATGGTTGTTACATATTTATAATAACATCACAGTATATAGAATATACTGGAGTTATAATTTTATAATTGAAATAATAAACAAAGAGGGAGTGGAAGAAGAAAGAAACATGAAAGAGGGTGATGAAAATGATACCTCTTCTTCGGGTTCTTCCTTTTGATATGATCAAAAGGACTCCTTAGGATGTCTTTATGACTAAATTAAATCTTCTAGGATGAAGGGAGAGAAGTTGGGAGAGTATTTGGGCAGAGGTTGGCCGAACCAAAAGGCTTGAAAGTGTGAATAAGGTGGTAGATGTGGGGGCCTTTTACAAGAGGAGAGGAGGGGCTCTTTTGGAAAGATTGAAATGTTACATTATTACACAATGCTTTTCGGATTCTAAAGGTCCCACACTTATATAATTCGTGGCTAAGGTGATAAGGGTTCGAAATCTACCCATAAAATAGTCTTTGGACAAGTCTAAGCCTTGGATTTTGCATTATCGTCTCATTTTATTTAAATCGTTAAATAATGAGGTCATCGCTGCATCATAATGATGTCATAAATAATTTAATTTATTTAATGTCTAAAAATTATAAAAAAACTACTATGATGTAGGAGATCGTTTTAGATTTCTAATGAATATTTATAGTCAAAATTTGGACTTGTGTAACCCCACTTAAAAACTGTTTTAGTAAAACAACTCATGTTTGTGTCAATTTAATTTTAACATTAAATAAATATATATTAATGTCATTTTCCAACTAAAGTGGCTCCATGGGGTCCCCAAGTTGACCCATGGGTTGTCTTGGTCGTCCATGACTCATCCAATAGGAGTAGGACAAGTTTCAATCTCATCTCATATTATTAAAACATTATTTTTACCTTAAACTACACTAATTACCTCTAATCGCGATTAAGAACTTAAAAGTTGTTATTCACCAAAAAAATTATTTTAATCTCATTGAACCACATTTTAATTCTTAATGACAACCATGTATGTCGGATTTTTGAAAATCAAATCACAGAAGTGGTAATATTTCATTTAAATGAAAAATCAATTATTTAACTACCACTTAGTGGTTTCACTATTCATTAAAAATTGAAGTTTTTCAGAACAAAGCCAAAATTTCACCCTAATCTATAATTGATATTCCGAATTCAAAAATGATGTCTATTTTACAAAATTCCAAAAATATAAGTTGCATTAATTAATTTTATAATTAATTCCCGCTGTTACAAAAAATGGCGTGTTTCTAAGAAACAATTTATATCAAAAGATTGGCAATTGTTTATGTCCGATTTCAATGTTAAATTAATTCTAATGACCACCATTGGATAAAATGGTAAAAATATATTCTAATTATAATTTAAAACCACTAAATAGTATAATTTTTCACTATAAATTATTTTGATTTAAAAAGTTGTTTTTAAGTATTTTTCACTATTCATAAAAAAATTGGAAGTTCTCAGAAAGTTACAAAAAATTCAACCTTGGATAATTTCGATATTACGAATTCAAAAATGAAGTCCATTTTGAAATATAAAATTTATATAATTTTAAAAAGTGGTTATTACTATTCATAACGGCTACTTTGATTAGTCTCGGTGTTTTAGAACTTGAAGTTGCGTACAATGTAAGCTATTGCATTATTGAATGAGAAGCGTATCGTGGAAGCTCGGGGTGTTACAATAACCTTGGTAATTATGATTTATCACACCCTGGTAATAAACCTTGGCGTTAATCTTATGAATGTCTAATTTTTATACTATATAAAATTTGTAATGTTATGATTCATGTTGTTTCTATTATGAAATATATCATGTTCATATGACCATGCATTATTAATATACATGTTTCTCACATGTTATGAATTTCCATTTTTTATTCCCTTGTTTTGATTTATGATCACTCCTTTCTTTGATATTTGTGGCAAGGATATGATATTTCATAAGTGTACCATAGGAAGAACCGATAAAAAGTCAACCAAGTGGATTAGAATATTTTTTTGACTTTTTTGATTTTTAGGTATTATATTCCTATTTCCAACTAATCCTCAAAAATTTATATGTATTGTTAAATGTTTTTCATGTAATGAAAGGTTCATTAAATAAAAATGTGGGTTATTTTAGAAACTAGAACCACTGTACCAAGGAGTCTGCACATTGGGTTTATCTAAACTAAAATACATGTAACTAGTAATTTTCTAGAATCCTATAGTATTCATGTGTAACCACCCAGGTCACCCCATCCTTTGATTCGTCTACAAAATCTTCTATTGAACTCAGAACTAATGTTTACTTAACTTGAGTCATTACAGGTGGATAGATTTTGGCCACCCAATATATACACAAATCGTCCCCTGTCACATTGAATCACTAAATGAAAACACCCCCAAACTGAAAATATCTGATCCCTACCAATATCTCATCTCCAATATCATTCCTCAACTATGATATTAATATCAGGTATAAACATGTGGAAATGATCGGTTACACTAAATAATGACTAGGAGATTACTGACTTCTCAATATTGTAGAACCACCATTCAAATGGAAATTTTTATGATGAATTATTGAATTAAAGGAAAGAAAATCATGAAACACAAAAGTGAGGAATGGAAATTTTTATTATCTTGGTTAGCCTCAATTAATTGATGTAGAAATCATTGAATGTAGGAAATAAACTGTGATGAATAACATTACTAATACTAATTCTTGGAAGATAAATTAACAAATGATACACAAATAAATTTTTTTGCAATATTTATTCAATTTAGAAACACAAAATAAATCATACCCTAAGTTTATATCAATTATTTATAAAGAATAAATCTCACATCATCACCATTGGTGAGATTTAAGAACTCCTTTATTGAAGATGAACTCCTTGGAAATCAGACTCTCAATCATTAATCTCAATGACATTCATAAAAATCTATCCTGTATGGACCTATAAAATTAATAGTGTTATGTAACTAACCCAAGTATTCATCCATGAAGAAATGTAAATAGATAAAAAAAATTAGGACTGGGAAATTTATTAAACAATAAGATAATTTATTCATTTACTCATTTATTCATTTATTCATTTATTAATCTTCACATGACTACTCTTAAATAAAACACATAATGTACACAAAGGATATATCACACCTAGGGTAAGAACAATATTCCAGATTAAGTGGTGGTTTCAATTTTACCATCTGAGATTCTATTCATGATTTATTCCATTAATTCAAAGAAATTGTGTATGTCTATGATATAATATATTTAATATTTTTATGATTTAAATAATGAGGCTCCTTGAACCCTAGAATCCCACACTGACTATGTGCTTGGATTCAAAAATATTTGTTAAAATATTCCCTATTTTAAATGTAAAAAATAGGTTTGTTACAGGTCAAAAAATTATAATATTTTTTATAAGTGATGAAGTGATAGGTAAGGCATGTAAGTCAAATAAAGGGGATTTTAGTTTATTTTTGTGATTCCTAGAATTTTATATATTCATGTAAGTGAAATCAAGCATATTCATGAATTCATAAATTTGGGTAAATCCACACAACAAAATTCCCCACATATGTTAATATAACATGTAAAATAATTTTTAAATGAATTAAAATCAATGTAATGAAATCCATGAAATGTATGGGAATCAACATAAGGGTTTTTGGATAATGTATGAGAAGTTCGCGTAGTTGAAATTATCATGTAAGGGAATTTATTGTTTCATATAATATTGTATGATTAACTGAATATATTTGTCTAGGATGTTCACCATATATGAGAATTTAGTGATGTATGTGAAATAAATAGTGAATCCAAAACGAGTTACACATATGGGAATATTGAATTTGTGAATAATGGGTAATTATTAAGTTTCTGTAATTATTATTCCTTGGTGAAATTAAATTGTATTAATGTTTAGTGGTACTTTAGGTTTAAAAATTTCACAAAACTAAGAAGGTTGTGTGATAAATCTTGATATATTAGGTTGTTGATCTCTAATCCATATGAGAAGAAGATAAACGTTCTAGTGAAACTATGGAATTATTTATAATGATGAATTTCTTTATAGAGATACTAGATAAAATGATAAATAATTTAAATTATTATTATGCTCTTTTCTTTTGTTTTTAAAAATTATGATAAAAAAATGATCATGATTGAAGCCAATAATGAAGTATAACCAAATGAGGGAGGATCTAGATGACGAGATTATATTCATGTGACAATAGGAGATTTCCACATTGTAATTGTTTCATGAAATGACATAAATGAAGTGGATATTGAAGAAGAAAGGATATGTGATTTTTGAAAGAGATTAAATGTGAAAAAACATCACGACCCGTCCTCAGGACCCGTGTCGTGACTACGCCAAGCCCGCCTTCTATATTCCAGGGGCTGGCGACTAGCACCCAATGCGTAAAACCCGATATAAGGGAAGGAATTGCCTTTATGTAAGAAAAAAATCACCATAGAGTAAGAAAGAAGAAGTAAACACTAAGTATACTATAAATCAAACGTGTTGAAAGTACAAGGGTCCAGAAATAGAATCCCAAAAAAAGGTATAGATATAATTGAAAGAAAAGTATAAATCAAAGGACAACAGTTGAAAGGTGACAAGCTGCTCCGGGATCGTCCTCTGGCTTCCTACCTGAAGGGTAGGTATAGATCTCCTCCTCAGCACTCCACGTCCGTTCGTCTCCCCCAGGTACTGACTCGTCGTAAAATCCACCTCTGGGCACCGACTCGACGTGATATCCACCTCTGGGAACCGACTCGTCGTGAGATCCTCCTCCCGGTACCATCCAGCTCTACAAGCCTCAACCACGATCAGTGATGTCCATCGTCTGCAACCAACACAATGTAGTACGGGTGAAGCCCGTGCAGGTGTGAGTATACGATACATAGTATGGACCCTAAGACCCCCAAAGGTCTCCCAGAATCCATGAAGGATAAACCACAAAGGAAATATACAGTGATGAAGTAACAACCAAATCTACTTATATATATGCCCATAAATATACCTAAGTCATCAATTCCAGCTCGGCTCCATCACACAAGCCCAAGTACAACCCAGTCCACACAATAAAACATAATCCATTCCACATAGGAATTCACATCCCAATCCACACAGGAAAATCACAACAATCATATCGATGATTCTGATTGTAAGTTAAGACTCAACTCACACAGGTATACTACTCACAGAGAGGGATGGATATGATTAGATGTAGCCTTTGAATCACCCCCTCTGCCAAACCCACGTAGAATTCAGGTATAGTAGTCATCGTCATCGAACCCACGGAGGATCCCAACATGGTAGTCGAACCCACGGAGGATCCCAGTACAGTAGTCATCCTCATCGAACCCACAGAGGATTCCAGTATGGTATTCTTCCTCATCGAACCCACAGAGGATCCCAGTAAGGTAGTCGTCCTCGTCAAAACAACGGAGGATCCCAGTACCGTAGTCATCCTCGTCAAAACCACGGAGGATCCCAATTTGGTAGTTGTCCTCGTCGAACCCACTGAGGATCCTAGTATGGTACTCCTCATCGTCGAACCCAAGGAGGATCCTAGTACGGTAGTCATATTTGTTGCAGCCAGCTCTAGGGTTCCCGCACATAGCATGCTCGATTCTGGGAGGGTCCACTCCACGAGCCAAGGGGGGTCGATACATCAACTAACACGAAGTCCGGAGTTTATGTATCCCAAAGTTCTATCTCAAAAAAAGGAACTCAACCCGACAGACGGCGTGTCAATCGGACGCCTGGTCTGAGAGTTATTGGCTTTTTCGTCCCAGGGGCCCGGTTGGTTTTTAAGTCATAATCAACCCGACCATACTCCAACTGCATCCAAACCTCGATCGGAGTAAGCCAAAAGAACCATCTCACTATGAGGAAACCAACAAAGTCGAAGGCACGTCAATCGGACGTCCGGAGCTCAAGTTATAAGTGTTTCCGTTCCGAGGGCCTGGTTGGTTTCGTGTTCGAACCAACCTTGCCATACCCTAAGTTCCCCGAAACCTTGAGTGTAATTTTCAGAAATGACCTTCTCGATCCAAGGATCATATCGCAACTGACGGTGCGTCGATCAAAGGTTCATAGCCCTAGTTATGGGCATTTGAACGGATCTGTCTAAAATCAAGGGATTTGGGCCCGGTCCGACCCAGCCCAATACCCCCTGGGTCCGGCCTGGGCGCCCACACACTGAGCGGACGCGGGGGGGGGGGGGGGGGGGGGGGGGGGGGTTCGCTGCCCCCTTGCTTCGAAACGGAGGACCTGAGGGTCCTCTCTGTGATGACCGGGGGTTCAATCCCCTGATTTTCTCGAATCCGGTCGGCCTTTACGACCTGAGGGTCCACCCTGTGATGACCGGGGGTTCAATCCCCCGATTTTCTCAGATCCGACAGGCCGTAACGGCCGACCAGTTCCACCGCAATGGACCGGTTGGTCCCTCCTCTTGAGCACCGGTGGTCGGCGGTTCCGACCACCCTCCCATGATCTGCCATGGCCAAAGGTCGCGACCTTTGTCCGACGGTGTGGCACGAGGGTGACGCACCCCTCTGCTACGGACCACCTCGGTCGCGCCCTCCATGGTTCTCCATCGTGGCACGGTGGCACCGCGCCCCTCTTCTGCGTCCCCGCTCCGGCCACGGCCTCTTTTGGCCTCAATGGCGCGGCGTGACGGCGCCGGGCTCCTTCACCACGGTGATATTCCTCGTTCCCGCGTGGTGAAGTCGCACCGTCCCACCTTCGTTCGAGCCGCCATGAGTACAATAACAAAGGGGGAGGAGGGTCGGCCAGGTTCATGCGGTCCGGCCCCCTCCTGTGAATTCGATAACAAGCGGCTAAAGAATTTTCTATTGGATGGAAAAATAATATTCACGAACACAAAACCAAACCCCTACCTCAACAAAAATTTCAAATACGGTTTCGGGGTTGACGAAGTCGGCGTACTTCCAAGGAGGACAACGTCTCACACCGGCTGTGGGGAGGAGAAGAACGACACCGCGATCACTCCTTGGTGCTCCAGCGTCATTCGCGTTCTTCAACGAGGAAGAAGATGATCTTCAAGACCACAAGGGTTCTCTCCTCTAAACTCCACACAGCGAATCAACCCCCAATAAAATAAGACTTGTCTTATTTTATCCACACACACATATGACAACATTATTCTTTAAAATTCAAAAAGGTCTCATTTAATGAATTAATGAATTCAATTAATTGAATAGGGTGTGTTGGCATTCAATTAAGTTGGGGAAGCAAAGTGGGTGAGTTACACATTTATGGGGTATTGCCAATATTTAAGAGGGGGTTTAGGGAATTTGAAGGGATGGGGATCGTGTGGACCCCACCTCACAAATATCCTACCAAGTTGTTAGGATGCAGTGGGTCCCACTCAATTCCCATGTATAGGTTATAACTATTAGAGTAGAAATAAAATTTGTAGCGCAAATTTTATTTCACTCTTTATTTAACCCAATTATTTAACAACACCACCTGAGCAAACGCAACTCCAGAAAGGGTCTTCTTAAGAAATTACCAGAATTTCAGTTTCAACGGTGCCCTCGGATTTTGATTCCGAGCACCGGTTCAAAAGATAGAAAACCCTGCTCGCTCATTCACTGAACGTACCCGAGATGAACATCGTAAATTGATTCTGGGCACAACAGGCCTCGGAATCAGGTGCCATCAGAAGCCACAGACTCTCAAAATTCAAAATAAATTAAGGAAAAAAATTCCTTGAAATTTACGGATCTTTATATTACTCCCACATCAGGGATTTGCGTCCCCGTAAAGATACATCACAAACTAGGGAAACAAAAGTGGTACTGAGCATGCAACTGAGCCTTCGGCTCCCATGTTCTCTCCTAGAGGTTCATGTTCTTCCAGTGAAAGCTAACCTGAGGAATCGACCATCCACGTAGGACCCACTCTTGTCGATCCTCGTTCTCCACTAGAAACTCTGTGAATGTCACCCCATCATCGACGTACAACTCCCTATGGTCGATGATGTCCGAAGGGTCATGTACGTATTTCCATAACTGAGATACGTGGATGACACCATGCACCCGGTGCAACTGAGGTGGAATGGAAAAGCGGTAAGCCACCTTTCCTACCCTGATGAGGACCTAGAAATGTCTTTTGGCCCTCAGAGATAACTCACTGCCTTTGCTACATCTCCGTAAACCTCGTCAAGGTGGGACTCGTATAAAGGCGTGGTCTCCATCCTCGAACTCTAGAGGCCTCCATTTCATGATTAGAACTGAAACTCAAAACTCTTACAGCCACGAGTGTAAGGTTGTCCGACCTAAGAGTGATCAGCTACACCCTCCTAATCATGAGTTAATCCTTTGCTGCCTGGGATTTCCTTTTCTCCGACCAAGGAAAACTCATTCTGACATTTTCCTAATACTATCAATTTTTGTATGAATTGTGATTGCACAGTCCATACTCAAACTATCGTCGTAAGGCCTTGACGCTGCCACCAAGAGGTTCCAACCGAAAATCTCGCCTCAAGGGTCAGATCAAACCATCGGCGTAAGTGTGATTATCGAGTCTCCTCCCAAAGGTATCTCCAGACATGAGGGTCAAGTCAACGGCTTAACTGAAAAATCTAGGTCTGGGACAAGATTCATGGAAGGGTGGGATGATTCATATCAATGTCTCTTGTTACGACATTTAGTAGAAGACACAGTTCGTACATAGAATCATCCTTAGAGACTTTCGGTCACACTCCTTGACAGCATGCAGCTAGTATTTCCCCTTCCCTCCAGCTCCCTGAGCCTAGTGGGGATTTCAAAGGCGGGTGGTTGCAACATGTCAATTTGTTCACCACCCCATGTTGCTCTCCTAGATCTGCTTCCACGTCTGCTGCCTTACAGATTCATCTGTCCTTTTCACTTCCTCTACTTGAAACATTTTACACACCCAAGTCTCCGAGACTGGCGCCAGTTTCCTACTTCCCACTGCTAACCTTAACTGGCTACATCCACTCAGCCAAATAATTATCAACCAAAAAGGTTCTCTCTAGCACCCTAGTATATGTAGGAATGCATAGAGAAAGAAGTGATGGCTCGGATATCCTTTAGACACACCTCACTCAGAAGTCTGAGCCCTGAAGCACTGATCACATCATAGTCATCGAGTACCAGGAATGGTTTGGTATGCCCTAATGAATTCGCAGTTATGGACATGTTGTCCTGTCGAAGCTGTATATGCCCTAGAAGACTCCCAACTACCTCCCCAAGCTAGACCTCAGCCACCTGTGAGTTGGGCTTGTCTCGTAACTTGAGGGATATCTAGTGTCGAAACATGGAAGGCACTAAGCCTAAAAGTGTCCTCTACTGGTACTGCCGGTAGTGTCTGCTGACCAACAGGTAGTGATGTAGCTGACACACTACCAAAAGTTACTAACTCAGGCATCGGTCCACATACTGAAGCCTCTTCACTAAACCGACCAATCTCATGGTCACTCACTGGGAAACACAAGTAGTTAAGTCCACCATCCTCTCTACTAGTGTCTAAACTAGGTGTAGAACTCTAGCAATCGCCTCCATCCAGTCCACTACTGCCAAGGAATCTATCTCACCCCGTAACCTAGAAGGCCTCTATTGCTAGAACTCGTGCAACTCACTCTATCAACGTACATTGTCCACTAGTAAAACTAGTGGCATCTCTGCCTAACAGGTGGTGGTGGTGCTGGTACACCACCCGAAGGTGCCAACATAGAAAGAGGGCCATGCACTAGTGTCTCGTCGCTCGGTGGGCCATCATCGAGTACTCTCTTGGAACTCCAACTGACTGTCTATGTGGAGACATCCTAAAAAGGTGTGGCATGGTCAACGATTTATACCTAGTGAGATGACATAAAGTAATCACAAAGAAAACTTTGAAACCAAAAAAAATTAATGTTTTTGTGCACTGAGTCAGAAATCAGAAGTTAGGGTCTTGGTATATGGATATGTCGGCCGCCACACCAACACTGGACTCCCTGGACTGATAACCACACCCAATACCCTTAACACTAGTTCTTCACATAGAAGAAAGGTCAGAGTCCTATGTTCTGCGGTAGAACTGAACTCCTTTGATGCCTATTTTTCACGACCCATCCTCGGGACCCGTGCCGTGACTACCCCAAGCCTGCCTTCCATAGGACAGGGGCTGGCGACTAGCACCAAAGGCATAAAACTTGGTATAAGAGAAGGCATTGCCTTTATGTAAGAAAACAATCACCACAGAGTAAGCAAGAAGAAGTAAACACTAAGTAAATTGTAAATCAAACGTGCTGAAAGTACAAGGGGCCAGAAACAAAATCCCAAAAGAAAGGTACAATTACAACTGAAAGTAAAGTACAACTCAAAGGACAACAGCTGAAAGGTGACAAGCCACTCCTGGATCTTCCTCCAACTTCCTACCTGAAGTGCAGGTACAGATATCCTCCTAAACACTCCACGTCCTTCTGTCTCCTCCAGGTACCGAGTTGTCGTGAAATCCACCTCCGGGCACCGACTCGATGTGATATCCACCTCCGGGCACTGACTCGTCGTGAGATCCTCCTCCGAGTATCGTCCAACTCTACAAGCCTCAACCACGATCAGTGATGTCCGCCGTCTGCAACCAACACAACGTAGTGTGGGAGATGCCCGTGCAGGGGTGAGTATATGATACTCAGTAGGGACCCTGAGATGCCCGAAGGTCTCCTAGAATCCACGAAGGATAAACCATAAAGGAAAGATACAATCGTGAAGTAACAACTAACTCTACTTAGGTATATGCCCATACATATACCAAAGTCATCAATTCCAGCTCGGATCCATCACACAAGTCCAAGTACAACTCAGTCCACACAGGAAAACATAATCCATTGCATAGAGGAATTCAAAACTCAATCCACACAGGAAAACACAAAAATCATATCGATGATTCTGATTGTATGTTAAGACTCATCTCACACAGGTATACTACTCACAAAGAGGGATGGAGATGATTAGATGTAGCCTCTGAATCATCTACTCCACTGAACCCATGTAGACTTCAGGTATAGTAGTCATCATCGTTGAACCCACGGAGGATCCCAGCATGGTAGTCGAACCCACAGAGGATCCCAATATAGTAGTCATCCTCGTTGAACCCATGGAGGATTCCAGTACAGTAGTCTTCCTCATCGAACCCACGGAGGATCCCAGTACGGTAGTCGTCCTCGTCGAACCCACAGAGGATCCCAGTACTATAGTCATTCTCATCGAACCAACAGAGGATCCCAGTACGGTATTCCTCCTCGTCAAACCCACGGAGGTTCCTAGTATGGTAGTCGTCCTCGTCGAACCCACGGGGGATCCTAGTACGGAAGTCATCTTCATCGCAGCTAGCTCTAGGGTTCCCGCACACAGCATGCTCGATTCCGGGAGGGTCCACTCCATCATCCAAGTGGGTTCGAAAATCAACTGACATGAATTCCGGAGTTTATGTATCCCAAAGTTCAGTCTCGACAAAAGGAACTCAACGCGATAGACGGCGCGCCAATCGGACGCACGGTCTGAGAGTTATTGGCTTTTTCGTCCCAGGGGCCCGGTTGGTTTTTAAGTCAAAACCAACCCAATCGTACTCCAACTGCGTACAAACCTCGAGAAGAGTAAGCCAAAAAAACCTTCTCACTAAGAGGAAACAAACAAAGTCTACAGCATGTCAATAGGACGTCCGAAGCTCAAGTTATAAGCGTTTCCGCTCCGAGGGCCCGGATGGTTTTGTGTTCAAAGCAACCTAGCCATACCCAAAGTTCCCCGAAACCATGAGTGTAATATACCAAAACAACCATCTCGATCCAAGGATCATGTCCCGAATGACGGTGCGTCGATTGGAGGTTTGTAGGCCATGTTATGGGTGTTTGAATAGATCTGTCCGAAATCAAGGGGTTTGGGCTCGATGTGACCCAGCCCAGTTGGGCACGGCCCGGCCCGGCTGGCGTGGCCCAGCCCAGCCGTTGTGGCCCGGCCCAGTGTTGGGGTCTGGCCTGGAGCGGGTGGCTCGGCCCGGCATGGGCGGCCCTACCCGGCGCGGGCGGTCCGGCCCGGTGCGGCCAGTCCGTTCTGGGTGCCCGCGCGCTGAGCAGACGCGGGGCGGAGGGGGGGTGCGCTGCCCCACCTTGCTTCGAAATGGCAGACCTGAGGGTCCACCTTGCGCTGACCGGGGGTTCAATCCCCCGGTTTTCTCGGATCCGGCCGGCCGTAACGGTCGGCCCGTTACACCATGCTGGACCGGTTGGTCCCGCCTCCTGAGCGCCAGTGGCCGGCAGTTCTAGCTGCACTCCCCTACTCCGCCACGGGTAAAGGTCACGGCCTTGGTCCGACCGACGTGGCGCGATGGCACCGCGCCTCTCCGTCGTGGCCCCGTTCTTGTCGCGGCCTCTTTTGGTCTCAACGGGGCGGCGTGACGGCGTCACACTCCTTTGCCACAGTGATATTCCTTGTTCCCGCGCGGTGTCATTGCCTCGCGCCACATTCGTTCGAGCTGCAATGAGTGCAATAACAAAGGGGGAAGAGGGTAGGCCATGTTTGTGCGGTCCGGCCCCCTCCCGTTAATTCGATAACAAGCGGCTAAAGAATTTAACTTTGGACGGTAAAGCAATATTCACGAACACAAAACCAAACCCCTACCTTAACAATGATGCCAAATATGGTGTCGGGGTTGACGATGTCGGCCTACGTCCAAGGTGGATGGCGTCTCACACCGGCTTCTGAGAGGAGAAGAACAGCCCGTCGATCACTCCTTGGTGCTCTGGCATTCTTCATGTTCTTCAATGAGGAAGAACAAGATCTTCAAAACCACAAGATTTCTCTCCTCTAAAATCCACACAATGAATCAACCCCCAATAAAATAAGACTTGTCTTATTTTATTCACACACACATATGCCAACATTATTCTTTAAAATTCAAAAATTTCTCATTCAATGAATTAATGAATTCAATTAATTGAATAGGGTGTTTTGTAATTCAATTAAGTGGGGGATGGAAAGTGGGCGAGTTACACATTTATGGGGGTTTCCAATATTTAAGAGGGGGTTTAAGAAATTTGAAGGCATGGGGCTCGCGTGGTCCCCACCTCACAAATATCCTAGCAAGTGGTTAGGATGCAGTGGGTCCCACTCAACTCCCATGTATAGGTTATAACTATTAGAATAGAAATAAAATTTGTAGCACAAATTTTATTTCACTCTTTAGTAAACCCAATTATTTAACAACACCACCTGAGAAAACGACACTCCAAAAAGGATCTTCTTAAGAAATTACCAGCATTGTGGTTTCAATGATGCCCTCAGATTTCTATTCCGAGCACCAGTTCAAAAGTTAGAAAAACCTGCTCGCTCATTCACTGAACGTACCCGAGGTAAACTTCGGAAATTGATTCCGGGCACACCGGGCCTCGGAATCAGGTGCCCTCAGAAGCCACAGACATTCAAAATTCCAAAGAAATTAAGAAAAAAATTTCCTTGAAATTTACGGGTCTTTTCAAAAAATTAGAGATTGTTAACTAATTTATTAGTGTGAATTGCATCTAAATATAATGTATGTGGAGATGATTGAGAAGAGTGTTCTAGAAAAAATGTGAATATTTAAATTCAGTTGATAGGAGAAAATAAAAAATGGTACCCCTATAAACATATTGAAGATAATGCTTTAGAGACAAAAGGGATATTCAGATCATGGGAACATAACTCATATGAAAAAGGTGTGAAATAAATTAGGATTGTGGGTATTAAAATAATTTTTGGGTATATTATTTTTTACAAAATGGTTTATCATATTTCCTAGTGACCTATATGTAAAAAGAAAAATATTCTATGAAAAAGTGTTTTAAAATAAACATATAAACCCAAGAGTTTTTTCTTTGTGTTATTTGTTTTTATAGAACTCTATAAAGTAAAAAGAATGTAATACACCTCTAAATATGAAGATATTCTAGAAATTAAATAAAATGAATAAAATTTGGTTCATTTGACAAAATTTTTTATTGAAACTTGAGAAGAAAATAAAAACTTGAGTTTGATCTATTATGAATGGTTTCATATTTTGTTTTTGAAGCACATAAATAATGATGATGAGTGGTTATGTTTTTATAAACATACGATCTCCTTAAGTGAGATGGATAGGTGAACAGTTTTTCAGAAGTTATGTGAAGTTAATTTGTGAGTATTGGTTAAGTTGTAGAGTATTCTTGAAGACATACTATCATGGGAAGGAACTATTTTTGAGTTGAAGGAGATTGGCTTTATAAATGAAGATGTACTATATGAGAATATGCTGATATACTTCCAAGTAGGATCAATTAAGAAATGCATACATATAAATGGTTTGTATCCCTAAATCTTATGTGACTAAGGATATGTGGGTAAAGGATAGTGTGAAACTATGATTACAATGAAGAAGTCTTGTGTGAAATAAAAATTTGTAATTATTTTGAGGCTCTCATAGTATATATGTGGGAAACAGCAAACCCATTGTAATCACATTGATTATAGTAGAGAATCCTTGATTGATGAGAAAAACCAATCATTGAAAGAAGTGGGTTTTTATACTAGTCATTTTAAAAATAATGTGTTCCACTTTATTCCTTTACTTACATCCTTGTATTTTATTGTTTCAATGTAAAAACATTAACAGATTCATTTAAACTGACAATAAACATGAGTAAAATTAAATATGGGAGTTAAGTATTTATTGTATAACTAATAATTAGTAAAATATAGTCAACACCTGATTCCACAACCCAACCCCTATTAGTCTTCTATGCTAATACCTAGGGATAACGTAAGTCGTATCAGAGAAAAGGTTCCCACTGATTTGGATCTATGGTTTCGTATAAATTGATATTATATAAGGTTTATTCTTACTAGTGATCAATGTTTTTATTTCCCTAGTCTGTTTATATAGAAACATATAAAGTGAATATTTGAGATAATGAGAGGTGAACCTCAAAAGAAAGAATTCATTTTTAACCTTATTTTTAAATAAGTCGAATTATCTACTAATGATTTGAAAAATTGGATGATGAAATAATCTAGGACATATAAGAGAAGTTCAAAAGTGATGAAGGAAATTCTATTTGATATATATTATATAACATGTTTAAGCCTTAATGAAATTAAATATCTTATAAAATTTTATTCCCTCAATTATTTTTATTATTTAATTTAGAAATATCAAATAATAATTCACATAGAATCTTTTATACACATACTAATACATATTAAATATCTACAACATGAGAATTCATATTTGTTTCAAGAGGATGAGGCCATGGAAGATGCATTGGCTAAACAGGTTAGTAAAATTAGAGAAATAAAAAGATTTTGATATTTCAATAGTGGAATTAAGAATGTTGTATGAAGTTCATATTCAAAATATGAAGAGTGGATAGGAAGTTATGATGAATTTAGTTGAGGCTAAAAGTTTTTAACTCAACACAAAAGGTTTTGAGATTGAAATCAAACAAAAAAAATCTTGAATCTAGTCAAACTGAATCTTCCCAAAGAACTAGTAATAAAGATACCATCACTCACATTATTGATATAGGTTTTCAATGAAAAGTGACCCATAATGGGGGTAAAAATTTCTTGAGATCATCTAGATAATCCTCCACCTTAGACAATTTGAAAAAGGTATCTCACAACACAACTCATTCAAGTAGTTATAAAAACATATTTTTTGAAAGTGTAGGACAAATCTAAAATTATTTATAAATATAAAAGAATAAACAATATATATAACACACCAATGGATAAATGGTGTATGTATGTAATTATTATAAGTATAATTACCCAATTTGATCAAAAATGGGTTGGGAAAACTCAAAAAATAACAAGATATTCTAGAATAATAATATGGATAGATTTCATCAATAATAAAAAAAATATTTTTTGAATCTTATTATGTTGTTGGATGATTGGTAATATGTCTAAAGATTGTTGGAATACTTTTTAAACTTATAATAATGGTAAAAGTGTGTAAGTAAGGGGTAGATATAAAAGTGAGAAGAGACCTTCTACATAAACAGAGAGTAATTATTATTTTGTAAAATATATTTAAAGATTTGAATAATTCCCTTAACTACTATAACCTCAATATACATTACTATTATGTATGTTGGTATATTCCAAACATTGATAAAACTTACACTAAATGTAAGAGGTTTCCACAATAGTAGGAGAAACAATGAAATAATGGAAAATATTCATTCTGAAGTAATCAGGTGATGAAATCTCCTAAGAGTGATACAACCAAGAAGATTGGGAAGGTGTTTAAACAATATTTCAAAACTATTGGAATAATGTTCTTATGTTTTGGTTATATGGGCCACATGAGTCACTTCTAAAATAAATCCTTGGAATATTTAACTAAAAATAAAAGATATATAGAAAAAAATGAAGATAATAAAATAGATGTAAAAAATATAGACATAGTGGAAGAAATATTTGATGAAAATTACGACAAGTTTCCCAATAAGTACAAGAAAAAGCATAAATAAATCATGTTTGGAAGGTGAAAATTGTTTGTAAACACACCCAATAAGTTCATTATTGTTCTACCTTGTGAAAAGAAGTTTTAAAATGATAAATGGAAATAAATATTGGTCTCAGGTGACAAATACATTTCTAAAAAATAATTCTATTCCAAATAATAGTATAGTGCATGCGCCAAATGATATTTTTAACATATAGCCTTATCATCTGCAATAAATAAGGATATTTGAGCAAGCATTAAAAAATAAATTTGTTATGATAGAACAATATAGTAGATCTGAACAAGTTAAGAAGAAAATTGTAAATGGAAAGAATATTTGGTTTCCCAATGAAGTAAAATTCTTGAAAGTAATGAAATATTAAATAATGAATAAGGATAGACATTTTAGAGCATCAAAGAAAAATGTTACTGGTTTGAGAAATAATTATTATCCACAATTTTATAACTGAATAAGAAATGAAGATCCACCATATTCCCACATCCCTTGTGAATTAATTTTGTACCAGTGTACTGATGGTGGTGAATAGGAAGAATCAATGAAGGATTTGATATTTATATTATTGTATCCATGGTCATTCTATGCAAGAAATGGAGTATGGTTTGTGTTTTTTTTCAATCCTCCATAGAAGTTCAGGACGTATTCTAGGAAAGGGATCATACATTTTAGGAAAGAAATCGTGTTGAAGGTGGGGTCGTTTCTTATTGTTTGCTAAATTTTTGTGTCCAAAAATTGGAATATGGAGAAAAGTGTTTTTGTAAAAGGGAGTTGCACTCAAGATTGAAGAGTGTTTAAAAACATGTGTGCAAGGTCTAATTTGGGTTCAGTGCATTAAAATATGGAAAAGGATAAATGTGCACACAAGAATTAAATGTTGGTGAAAGATGAGGTTGCGTAGAAGAATCTTAAGTGCCAAATGCGACGTCAAAAGTGGTTTTTCCTGCTCATGAAGAATATTGTGCACACCGAAAAAGACGCATAAGAAACTTTTATGCAGGATCATACACACCTATAAATGGGCGGCTACCCCCATTGAATACATAATAATTTTCCAATGAAAATTTGGTTTCTCTGATGGAAGAAATATTTGCACTAGAAAGAATAACCGAGAGATAATCTTGCATGAAAGGTGTTCCTTTAGTCCGAAAAGACCAAGAGAACCCATCGATGTAGATAAGGGTTATATGGAAGTTATGGGTTGTGAAAAATTCTTCTTTCATGACAATTCCTAAATCTTGCATGCAAGTTGAGGTATTATGTGCAAGTATAGTGTTATGTTTCTAATAGGATTTTGAAAATATCTATTTTGTGTGATCAGTGCATTCATGTGCATAAATTTAGGACTTTTATTCTAGAATAATCTCGTGTTGTACTGAGACAATGACTTCAGTGAAAATATATTTAAGATACACTCAATTCAATAAACTGAGTAAGACTTGTCAAATGGCAGTGAGCAAGGGGGGAGTCGATGGATATGTTTTGAGAGACGCAGTGAGCTATCCCTGAATTTTTGTAAAGGAAGTTTCCCTAGAATAGAGTGACTATGTTCAAACACTTGTAATCCACAACTACTGAAGATTATGGGATCTTGGTACGACTAACACACTGTCGGCATATGTTCCTTGGACATACCCCTTTGTGGTGAACCAAGTAAAAGTGCAGTGTGGTCTCTTTTAATGTGATTGTTTAATTTCTTTTCATATCCATCATACAGGTTTAACATGTTCCTACCGAAGAGGGGACAAGAGCATATAATTTAAAAGAAAAACATGACACCCTGATTCACCCCTCCCCTCTTAGGGTGTCCCAGGGTCCTACATATACAGCAATGAAATATTATCATCATAGGGAGATAAATATTAATTGATGTTTATTTTTAAATTTATATCACCCATCAACTTGTATAAAAGACATGGATATATTTTATTTAAGATAATAATCTTGGTGATAAAGTATAGATTTCACTTATTAAGGTGGATAAAATAAATAATACAAAGATAAAACAGATTTCTTATATTCTCAAAATCTATAAACTAGATATACCCATCATATAATGATGTTAGAGGTATGATATTCGATCTCTTTGTAATACCCAAATATTTCATAGTAAGTTATTTTTTCAATGTAATTCAATAACTTGCACTACATGCAACACTAAGTTCAAGCACATCACAACTTACCAAACTAGCTGTTCAAAAGCGGTTATGAATAGTATTAACTGAATTTTGAACTTTATATAATCCTTATAATTTTAGAATCCATATTATGAGTTTCTTATACATAATATAAGAACAAATTCATTTTTCATATATAAGAAGTATTTTTTTAAATGAAACTTTACCGCCTTTTAATGGAGAACCATTTTTAAATCCAATATTTGAAACTTTTATATATTAAATTTAAAAAAATAAACTTCTTCTTTAGAATCTGGATATAAAAATTTAGTTTTGATAATTGGTTGGTGTTTTTTGATAACTTTCATATTTTGGTGAATAGTGAAAAATATAAAAATTTTACTAAAAACAATTTTTCTAATTAAAATAATTTATAGTGTTCAACTGTACATTTGAATGGTTTGTAAGTATAATTATATTACATTTTTACCATTTAATCCAATGTTGTTCATTGCAAGTAATTTCACTTTGAAATTCGACATAAATAAGGTTCAATCTTTTGGTAGTTATTATTTCTTAAAAATACACTTTTTGGTTTTGAATACGGGAATTAATTTTAAATCAATAAATAAAATTTATATGTTTTTAATTTGGTAAAATAAACTTTAGTTCTGAAAACATTCAATTTTTAATGAATAGTGAAAAACAATGCATTATTTGTTAAAACAGACTTTTCATTTAAATAATTATATATTTTATTTACTTTTTTTTGGAAAAATTTGATACACAATACCTATATAAGTTCAATGTAATTCATTAGATTCATTTGATAATAAGTTTAGATATATAAAAAATTTATTAATATTTTACCGTCTTTCACCCACCTTTTATGAGCATTTGAAAATTTTCATAAAACATAATTTTACTACTTCTATGAGTTTAATTTAAAAAATCCAAGAGACATGGTTAACCTCAATAAGTAAAATTTGGTTCAATAAGATGAAAATAATTTTTGGTGAATAGTAACTTTTAACTTTTATTTACCACAATTAAAATTAAATATGGTAATTAAGAGTAAAAAATGATATTATAATTACCCTAACACATGTCTTAATTCTTTTGGAAAAGTATACTTCGATAAAAATCAATGTTAGAACAAAAATATGATTCTTTAGTTCCAGTTGGATTATATTAGGGAATTTATTATATTTTATTTATAGATAAGTTAAAATTGTTAAAATTCAAAGTTTATTATTTAGACCATTTTTAATATGGGATATAAATAAGATAAATTCGACTATAAATATTCATTATAAAGCTAAAAAATTTCCTACACAATGGTATTTTATTTATAATTTTTAAGCATTAAATAAATAAATTTATTTATGACACAATGATGATGCAGTAATTTCTTTATTGATGAAAGATTAAAATAATTGTTATTATAAATATCAAAATAAATATAAATTCTTACTTTTGATGATTTAAAATAATTTTCTATGTTAATATGAAATTTTAGGGTTGATTATATAAATTTTTTTCCAAGTGATAAAGTTGTTATGACTTTCAAAAAACAAAATACTCAATAGTGTCAAAATTGACATAAATGAGTTTTTAAAAAACAATATTATATTATTAAATTATATATTATTCATAAAAATATAAGGTTCATACAAATAGATTAAATAATATTATATAGTTCATTAATGAACCACTTTAGATTCTCTTGTAAGTTTAGAGTTAGTTTATTAACCATATAGTGTAAGAATACAAGAATAAATGGTAAAAGTTAAATTATTTAACTAAGAGTTAAATCTAAAAATTAGGTTACAATAGTAACCTAAACTTGTCTAAAACCTATTGGTTGGGATTATTTCTACCCATATCCACCTTATCCTTGAAATAAATCATTTTGAAGCCATTATAAAACAAATATAAATTTATTATAAAATAATATTTTAAGTTTTTCTTAAGGTGCCCCTCACCCCTCTTATAAAAGGGAACTTCCCCTTCTCTGAAATTCACACTGCCAAATCCATTTGGCATAGCCAAACCTTGAACTAATATCATCTCTACTATAATACCTTCATCCTATAGGCCTTACTTTAGTCAAATATCCAACCTAAGGATCCCTTTTGATCAAATCAAAAGGAAGAACCCAAAGAAGTGGTAAGGATTTCACCACCCTCTTTCAAGTTCTTTTCTTCTTCCACTTACTCATTATTTGTTATTACCATACCAAAATAACAACTCTGGTACCTTATATATACTTTTATGTTATTATAAATATGGAACAACCATATTCATTATTCTATCCATCCTATGAATGATAATGTCACCATGCGTATGTGCGTACAGCTTACCATCTCAACGCCATGGTGTAATTTGTTATTAAACAAAATGTTATTTGGATGGATATAATAATGAGTAATATGTATATAAATAATGAAAATGAAATGAAAATGTCTTTGTAAAATTAATATACCATCCAATTCCACACTTTTAAGGAAATGATATTGTCATTCGTGCGTACGTACGGATTACCGTCTCCACGATGTGATGAGATTCATTTCCACAGTCATCATTCATCGACGATTATAAAATTATATATTACTAATAAGTATGTAAAATATGACACAATAATGATACTGGATATATATATATATATATGTATTTATTTACATATATATATCTTATTCACTTACTTCCATTCAATACGATATGAAAACAGAAACAGCCTTTATGCGTACGTACAACCTACCATCTCCATAAATGGGGTTTTCCATTTCATATATCTATCTTTTATAAATATTTATATTCTAAATATATATTATATATAAATAAATGTTTATATTAGGAATGTATTTAAATCATGATCTAAATGATATGATCAAGAATAACATGTTAAAATACGTACGATAAAGAAAGCGATTATTACCCGAAATGTTAACATGAAAATAATTATTAAATGGGTAGTATAAAGTAATAAATGAATCATGTATGATATAATAAATAAGAATATTATTATGGTATAATCTAATAATATACAATTTTAATTATATAGAAGATTAAATGTACCCTCGACCAAAGGAAAGTGCAAGGTAAGGGTTGATTTCACAATCTCTTTATTATTTGAGGTTGTTTTTACGTAAGTATCTACTGAGACATATTTATTATCCATGACCATGTTTCATAAAATATTTTTCAAAGGGATTCTTTTAAAGTTAATTTTTTACTAAAACATCATTTTAAATGTTTTAAATATTTATTCTTATAAATCATTCTCATTAATGTCTATGTTTTCAAAATGGATTTTATGGAATTATTTATATGGACATGAATGTTTTTAAAATGCTAATTATTTTCAGAAGTTTCATAGTGGTATGGTAAATTTTGATTCAAAAATGTCTTTAAATTTTTTCTTTTCTAAATTGTGTGACTTTTAAATGTTTTCATGAAAAATGGGTATTTCTCTGAAAGAGTTTTAAAAATCATTTTCATCTATGTCAACATCCTTTGATGGATTTTAAACATGTTTGAAGTTGATTTATTATGATAAAAATATTCCATACTATATTGAAGGTTTTGTGATATGTTTGACTATGGATTTGTTATTTTTATACCATTCATGGTTTATGGATAATGTATTGACATTTCATATGCTATTTTTAATATGAATGTTTATGTTGTTTTAAACCTTTTTATATGAGGACTGCATTGGACATAGTAAGTGATGGGTGGAACCTGCTATAGCTCCTTGATGCATTGGTAGGTCTCATGAGACAATTATACATGGAATTGGCCGAGTCCTTTCCCAATTTGATATATGGTTTTGGCTGAGGTCTAAATCAGTTTTAGACATCTTGGTCGAGGCCTTGACAAGATGTTTCAGAATTTTCGGCATTATGCATTCCTTCATTATGAAATTAGTTATTACATATGATTATTTGACTAGTAGAATATCCATTAGAATGTTTATATAGTAATGTTTGATTTTTTTTTCATATTATGTTCAAGTTTATTTTTAAAGGTTGTTGTTTTTTTTACACATCTTTCCTTAAAATATTATAGCTTCTGCTAAATTATTTACCCTTACTGAGCATCTGAGCTCACCCCTTTATTATGTTTTATTTTCCCAGGATATGAATTAGTTAGATATGAGTGACTTGCAGACATAATATAGGAGGCCTGGAAATTTTTAATGTAATAAATTATTTTTGCTTTTATTTTCAAGTTATAATGTTGAACTACATGTATGTAATATATTTTACAAGACTACTAAATTGATCGGTACTTTGGGACTTGATTCCTTATAATTATTACAAGGAATTAAAATAATTCACCAACTCTGGGTAACTAGGGTCGGGGAATTACACTCCTTCCTAGATAATTATGTATACTTGTTACATTTATCCAAGGGTGTTTTATGACAAATAGGGTATGTTTTTTACTTGATATTGAACATTATAATGTGTTATGTGAAGATAAATGTTTGTTTATGGAAAATTATTGAAAATCACGTTTTACATCCCAGTAGAAATGAATATATGAGTTGTAATCATAAATAGAGAGTTTATAAACAACATTTATGTCTAATTTTTGATCTCTTTTTTCTTATACTAGGTTTTCTAAAGTATACTTAGAGTGATTATCAGGGAGGTCATGGTGAAGAAATTTGTGGTGTAAATCCTCTCTCTATAGTGATTTAGGATATATTAAAAATGATAGGGAATAAAAAAAATTATTTGATATGATAACCCTAATAGTAATTAAAATAATTTTTTTTCACACTATTTTAATTTATTATCCATAAGAGGAAGCAATATTACATCAAATTTGAAATTGAATTAGCATTAACAAAAAATCCAAAAGGTGAAATTGAAGTGCCCAAATAGATTGGTGATTTTTTTTTGTATTTTTTCCATTTTGAAAAGTGGAAGTGATTTTAAATATATATATTGGGTGATGGGTTGAGTTTCCACCCACCAAAGAAGAATAGTTTGCTTCCCGTGAATACCTACCTGGATAAATTCATGTGGGAAACCATATTTGTGATTATTATTGATCGGATATTCATATAAATAAAATGTAATTATTTATGGATAAATGATAAAAATACATAACATTTTTTTAATCTGTTTAAGTGATGAATAGAGCTTAGAATTTGTCTTAATAGCAGATAAGTCTCTTTTAGTGAGGTCAGGTATTCTATAGATTCATGTAAGATATTAATAGCATCTGTGTGAATTAAATGATGTTGGTAAGTCCATATATCTGAAGTCCCCACATATTAAAATATATCACATAAGATAATGATCATATATGTAATTTTTGGTATAAGGTAATTCTGACCACATATGGGAGTCAATATTAGAGTTTTTGAATGATGTATGGGAAGTTTAGGTAGTTGAAATCATTATGTATTTGAATTCAAATCTATATATGATAATTTCCTCTTATGTATAGATAAACGTATGGTATGTTCACCATATATATGAATTCAATGACATGTGAATAATCATGTAAGAAAATCAACAATGAGATCCACATATGGGAATTTTTATTATGTGCAGACTAAAAATATTTGACTTTTATAAAAAATTATTTTGAGGTGAAATTCAATTTTGATGATGTATAATCTATTCTTCAAGGTTCTGAATATCACAAACACCATTAAGGGTATGTAATTCATGATTTATATATTGAATTATTGATATTTGAGACATGTGAGAACATTATAAATGCTACAAATAATTTCGAAAAATATTTATAATGATGAATTTATTTGAATAGAATTGATATAAAATGAGAAATAGTTTATAAAATTATTAATATTAATTCATCAATTTTTTAATATTATTAATAGTAAAATGATCAAGACTAAATCCAAAAATCAAGGGTGGGTAGCCAAGGGTAATGTTAGATTTTAAGATAAGTTTTATGCTATAAGAGGAGATGGTCATGTTTTAATTCATAAAGATGGTTAGGTTATAATTATTATATGGAATGATTTAAATTCATTTAATTTTGAGGGAAAAATTAGATTTAATATTTGATTGAGTTTAAATTAGAATATAAGTTATTTCTCTATTTACTTATTTATTTGTGACAATAACATCTAACTTTGAAGTATCTAGAAATGATGAATCTAATATTGTTATAAAAAGCATGAATATTTATATTTTATTGATATGATAAAATGAAAAAATAATAGAAAATAGTGCTCCTATAAACCTAAAGGTGACATATTTTGGGAATAAAAAATAATACATAGATCATGGGATCATCCCCCATACTAAAAAGGTGATAAATAAAAGTGAATTTTGGGAAAATAAATAATTATTATATATATATATATTATTCATAACTAGTATATTGGATTTCCTAGTAACATATATATGAAATTAAAAATATTCAAATAGAAAAGTTTTTAAAATAAATAGAGAAAATCAGGGGTATTTGTGTTGTGTTGATTTTTTTATAAACACTCTCAAAGAAGAGGAATCTAAGATTGTGTAGAAGATTAATATCTTCTATGAATAAAAAATTAGAATAAGGAATTCCTATAGAAACAATGTTATAGAATCTAGAAAAGAATAAAAATAAATAAAGTTCCAGCTATTTTGTAGGGTTACATCTTCTAGTGTTGAACCACTTGAATAATATGAGTAGATGTCATATTGGATGAACTCAGGAGCACATTGAGTGGGATAGCCAATTGATTGGTGTTGGTGATGTTTTTGTTAAATTGTAACTATTAGGATTTTATAAGTTATAGATTATTATTATTAATGAAATATTTGTATTTTATGTTACTTTTGTTTAGTTGATAGAGATTAGTTTCATAGATAACAATTTATCATGTGTGAAGTTGTTGGTTAACTTCTACGAAGGATCCATAGAGAAACACTGGTATATTCCTGGTATGAATCCATAAATACTTTGAGAATTGGCATTTAAATAGATATAATAGTGTTAATCTATGACTAATGTATGAATTTTATTATATAGAATTTCTATGTGAAATTGTAATTTGTAAGTCTAATGGGACTCTAAAAGTGTATTTGCGGAGAGTATTCAACCCAATATGGTCACATTGATTATAGTGGAGAATCCATGATTGTGGAAAACAAGAAATCATGTTAATGAGTATTTCTTTATAACAAACCTTGTAATAATACTATGTGCCTCTTTATTTCTTTACATACTTTCTTGTAGTTGATTATTTCTAGGTAAAACAATTTGAAAATCCATTTTCAATAACTAGGAAAATAGGTTAAATTACTAATTATAGTTTAGGATTCATATGAGAATTAGTAATTGTTAAAAAGTATCCAATTCCAAATTTACCCCCCCCCCTCACTCACCCTGAGGTGACTTCATTGATCCTTAATGTAATTTATCTCCTCTTTTATATCCCCCTATTCTATGGTTTTTTGACTCCTAAGGATGATTTGTATCACATATACACTTAGGTTGATCTCTATTTCCACTATAAGTACTTATTTTGTCTCCTCCTTGAGTAATTTTTCAATTTGGACAATATTTAATTCCCAATTTCTTATAGAGTCTCGTGTTTTTTTCATGAAGTTAAACAAGGTCTCCTCAAATGAATTAATTTTTCATTAAAGCAAGGGGACATTTTTGTTGTTTTTATAATCTTGTTGCTCCTCTATTTTAATAAAATATTTGTTAATGTTGTGACATCCACCACTATGAATTATTTTGGCAATTAAATTCAATATAATTACTATATTAAATTCACGTAACTTAGGTTTGGTTCATGAATACCATCATATCCATATTCTTCATTAATTATTTTATTTCAATCCATTGGCATCTAACATATGAATTCCCATCTTTTGAACTCCTTATATTTTTTATTATAAATTATTACTAGACATTTCACCCAAAAATATGAAACTTTCTCCAGATAACTACTTTATCAATGAACCTCTAGTTTCGGTATCCCTGATTAGACTACTGCATTAATACAATCCCTTATAAATATCTTGACTAAGAGACCAGATCTATAAACAATGATGGGGACACTGCCATAAAATTCATTAAACATCTCTTATTTAGTGTACATTTATTTTCCATTAAATTAATTTAAATTTAAAATATTTATATGAAATTTTTTTAATTATACGGGAGAGGAGAATCTCGTAAGGATTAATATTATCATCCCATCTCATATTGTTATCTAATTTGGTACACAGAATTTTATTCTATCTTTTTCCTTATCGCTTAACAAAAATCTAAATGACATAATCCTTACAACATCATTGGAAAAATTATTGAATTAAAAATAATCAAAAATACCTAAGAAATTATTGTAGTATGTGATTGTTTCTTAATGTGGAATCCTAGATAATTTAATGGGGTTTTAGATAAGTGTAATGATCATGGAATTTATTTTGAAGAGATTTTTGGTGAACATAGAAATGATAATTCTTGTTAGTACACCCACATTAGAAATAAATCCATACACCATCAATTTCATATGCCTATGTTTTCTACCATTAAAAACGTGATCTAAATCATGAAGTTGAGCAACTCTACCCATGTTGACCACCTTATTTTTTCCCTCATGATCCTTTCTTTCGTTATTCTTGAGTTTATTTCTAATGAAATGAAAATATTTATCCAAACAAATGAAACACAAGAAAAACAATCATAAAAAATAAAATAAAAAGTAAGAAAGAAAGGGCATGAGAAAATTCATATCCTCATAGGTCTTTAAAAAGTTCATAAGCATGTATAAATGTTTCCACAAACTTTTACACCTACTAGGAATTATTATTTACATTTAATAATAATTTTTAGAAATTAAATGTAATATTATTTAAAACAAACACTATTAAAGCATATTATAACTCATGTTAAAAGTCAAACCCACAAGAACTAGTCATCCCAAGCCTAAAACCCCTTTTTAAAATTTAATAAAATTAATTGGAATAATTAAAATTTAAATCAAAAACTAAACAAGAGAATTAGTAATAATAATTGCACAAAGTTTTTATAAATCAATGTTCATGAGATAATTGGAATTACAGTTTCTTAATGAGTGATCTTATTTTTGATAGAATTAGATCTATAAAATAATTTGTTTTTAGTGATTTCTTTAATCAATAAAATTCTTATGTATTATGCTAAATTATTTTGGTTCATTTGAATACTAGGTTATCCAAATCCATATTTTGACATATAACCTAAACAAATTTCATGATTAGGAATGAATTTAATCTCTAGTCTATACATTAAATGGAAGGCCATCAATTAATAAATATTAATAATTAATAAAGGGAAATTAAAATATGTAGAAGAACTAATTAATTCATAAACCTAATAACAATAAATATCAAAAACAAAACAATGAAAACATTCAATCACACTTCATAAAAAAACTCGACAGAAGATGTTTACCCGGGTATATTTTTAAAGTAATCAAGGGTTTGACCCATGATAAACATTAATGGGTGATAGAATATCCTAAATATAATTTTAAATATATCCTTTAATAAATTTTAAACTCAATTTGAATTCATCCCTCTTTTTAGTGATGTGTTAATGTTAATCTCACAGCCAAGGTAATCATATTATAGCAATAATTCTAGCCAAAATATATCATTATATCTCCCATATATCATTCCGTATTTTTATATCCCAATACATGTTAGATTTTTAATCTAAAACTTAATGGTATCAACCATGTATCTCTACACAAGATGTATTTATATATTCAAATAATTAAGATATAAAACGTTCCAAATTTATAATTATTCCCAAAATCATAGTGTAAGGGTCTATATGATACCACAAAACCCATATCTCAGGAAAATCAATTAATAACCCTATAAATTAGGGTTGTGGAATTAAATTTTATATCAATTTCCAAAAATTATCATAATTCAAGCGCGGATTTGTTATAGTGAATTAATTCAATTTAACTCAATTTATCATTGATTTATTTTCATTACGGAAGAAAGAGTTCATTCCACAACACTTCCACTCATAATGAAATATTTACACCATAAAAAGTCATGTCTCTTATGGTTAAATCCAATTGTTGTATAAAAAATGAATCCATGGACCATCATCTTTATGATTCATAAAATTAAATCTTAAAAATATCATCAAAGTTCCATATTTAAATCTTTATTTCACAATTCATTATATCCCTAACAATTCATAACATAATGTCTCTCTTATTATATAGTTATTTCTATCTTAATCATTCAAAATTTTCAAAAAACATTCATCTTCGGCATAATGTCTAATCCAATCATATATCTATATAAATACACTAAATTTGAAAAGATTAACTCATTTATCAAATAAATAGGAAATTAAAAGGTATAAATTTTTTTGATATATCATTTAAATTCAATTAAATCTAATGATATTATAGAAACACTAAGTACGTGACCATATATGAACTTTTCTTAATAGTAGCAGATCCAACTCATTGACCCAGAGTAGTATAAAGTTACACATCATAGCCCCCATAAAAAAACAAGACATAATAAAGAAAACTACCTATTAATAAAATTTTATAATATAATACCTTTGTAAAATAATATCTCATCAAATAGAATGCATACATGTCTCATTATCCATTCTACTTGGTTTATCATTATTTTTATTTTCCATGATAAACCTATATAAAACTAGAATGGGAATATATTTAACTTGAACACTTTTATCTTATTCAAGGGGCTAGCAGTATCATATTCCATAACATGGAAGAAAAAAAAATCTATCTTACCAGTTGAATTAATTTTTTACCAATCATGACACACCTAATGTTTGATATTTATCCATGAGTAACTACATAATGGTTTTCATCATGAATCAATGTTCATAAATTGTGATTTATATTAAAAATGATCTTAAGTCAAAGGACCAATAAACATGCTCAAATATAGAAACATCTAATGGAATATTAATAATGTAGTGTTTTTATTAGGGGTTTTTCATCATGACAAACCTTGTTAGTGAGAAAAAAGTATAAAATTCATGAGGAAAAGTCTCAATGATAAATAATATATCAACACTGAATAGTCCAACATCATATGTGTATAACCAAACTAATGTATCATGACCATAAAATATATATTTAATAATATATTCATGGAATCTCTATATTCTCATTATTCTAGGGTACTATTATAATCTATGTATTTGATAAATATTATAAACTCAATATCATATAATGTATACATGAGTAAATTCAATATGGGATAATAATAATATGATATCTATAAATATATGATTCTGTAATTGAAAGTAAAAAACCATTTGGTTCTAGGAAACTAACTATTGGGTTAAAAACAAACTTTCATATTTTTTTAATCCTGATACACTTAATTTCGGTATTAAATTAACTTTTTATGTTTTCATAAGTATTTTATATATAGATATATTATCTGAACATTTAATATATTTAAATAATATTTTTGGAGTTATTTAAAACTTAATACTATGGACTTAGGTTTATTGTTATAGCACACTAGGTTGAACACATCAGAAGATGTAGTTTGAAGGTACATCAACTCAATAATAGAGAGATGCATATGATGTTGTTGTAACTAAACCCAAATATCATGGAAGATGAATGTTTAATTTTTTTTAAATGGATTCCCCTAAATAAAACATTATGTTTCATGGAATGGTAGGAAAATCATAATAAATATTGAGTGTTTTCAATCATTTTGAATTCTACAATGCCTTATTTTTTATATTACTTTCATGTGAATTTTCTTCAAATAGATTTTTATTGTAGAATCAAATTGTAATGTGTTTTTGAAAATTATCTATATGTTTTTTAATTTTATTTTTTTGTTTGATCCTCTAGAATTGTTTTATTTTGAGTCAATGAAGATATATAGTTTTTCTGATCCTTTGTGATTGAGTGCTTCCTTAAGTTGAAAGATATAGTTTTTTAATCATGTTGATTAACAGAATTCAAGGATGGGAAGCTATACTATCTATGGATAGGACATTGATACTACATATGGGTTTATAAATTAAGTAAGTTCCAGATATAGAAGTTTGATACCTCGGTTTAGGTTATGAACCACCAACTGCTATAGTCTAAAATAGAGGTATTCCTTTATTGGATATTTTTTGGTAATAAATATCATTTAAAATAATTAAGATTTTAATATGATACTCTATTAATTATTCTCAACATTACATTAATGTTATATTTTATTTATGTTCCTATAATTATATCAAATATTTTTCATTTTACAACTTATTAATTTCCACTAAATTTACATTTTTTTACTCTAATATTATTTTAGTTTCTTAGAAATTATTTTTTCCAATTAATTTATTTCTTGAGTGGGATGGGTTTTTTTTAATTTATTTCTAACTAAAATTCACTTTATACCATAACTTATAGTCTTTCCCCAACCTTATTCTATCTAATACCACATTTGGAATTATATTTGGTCTCTAATTTCTCAATCTAACACATTGAGTATCAGATAATTTTTTTATTTTTTTATTTATTCATCATAATTTAAAATATCTTCATTACACTGACTTTGTTGTAGAGGGAATATTTTGTTTAAAATGTAATGTGTTCTAAATGTGTGAGTTTTTAATTTTTAAATATAAATATTCTACCAATATTTTATAGAAATTACTATGAGTATTATAGAGATTGAATGGAAGCATTTGTTTTCAATACTGATATTGAAAATTATCTTATCCTCACTGGAAGTGGAAATATTCTATATAATAAAGACATTACCTTTACTCAAGATAAATGGACATAATTTTAATTCAATTTTTTGTTCATTAAATTCATTATTATATATTATTCAATGAAATATCCATATTCATGTTTCTTTATTATATAGAGAATGTTGAATTTGGAAGAAGCTATAGGTTACTCATTTTGAAACATACATAGTTTTTTAAATAAGACGGTTGTACTGAGAGCTGATTATAAAATTTTTTACTTATTTTTAGGTGACTCTATAGATCAGATGCATCATATATTCATGAACATAATCAATGAATTATAATCACTTGGTGAAAAATAATTATTATATGATGATCTTGTTGAAGAACCTATTTAAATTTTAACCTATGAATTGTTAGGTGTAGTGTTGCATTTGTTGTCAATGATGTGTCAATATGTGTTTAGTGAGTTTGGATAAAGTGTTAATGCATGATAATTATTATTTATTCATCTAATGGTATTTTATATCATTCTTTGAAAATTCACCTTGTATAACTATAACAATTTTTGAATAGGTCTTTAATGATTCAATACATGTTCTATTAATTTTTCAAATTGTTTACTATAAGTGAATACTAGGAAACAATTAATTTTCATGATGATGTGAAGAATTCCATTAAAAATTTATAATGACCATGAAATATATTATTTTTCATAAAGTATGTGAATAAAGGATGGCTTGAAATTTTAATTGAGGAAGGTGGTTTTTCATTTGATACTTATATTTTTCTAAGTAATTTATATGGTGGCCTTACTTAATAATTATAGGACAACCCATGTGATCCCCCAAAGTTATCCCTCAACCAATATTAGGGGACCCAAGGGGTCAAAAACATGGGAGGGCCTTCCATAGGCATCCTTTATGGAGGAAGTGGAGTGCATGGTTGTGTATAAGGCGTGTTTGGGCCATGTGTAGGCCCATAGTAGAGGTGGGTTCATGGTGTGTTCCTGCATGTGCTGGGGGGATGAAGCCCATGATGGTATTTAGTGTAGTGTGAGAGGGTGATGATCCATCTTGGATAACTCTTACATCTAGAGTCAAGGATTATCTAATAAATAATATTGAACCATACAAGGAAGTTTTATGTGGTACAACATGCAGTGTGGCTACTATTCCTCAATCATTGAAAAGTCAGACATAATTAGCATCACTCAATCATTTGATCCAATCCATCCAATAATTTTGGGTGATCGTATTCTAAATCTGTATTCCTAGAGAATCTTCAGTACACCAGAGCACTAGCTCAACCATCGATGATCAACTCAAGGCTGCAATGTTAATTATAATATCAATTTTATAAAGAAATATGGCCACGGATCATTATGCATTCATGCTTTGCTTTTCATTCATATTATAACCTAAAGAATGAGCTAATTCTAGATGATTAATGGAGTTCTAGGGACATGATATACTTATCTCATGCACATGTGGATATCACTAAAATGAAAAAGAAAAATCATGTTAGAGGAGGTGACTTCATTTTTGGCTTCACCATGTTTTCATGAAGATTCAAAGAACCTAAGATATTTTTTCATTTAAATGTCTCAAACTCATCAGTATTTTTAGGGATTTGAAAAAGCCCTAGATGTAGCTAAAAATAAAAATTTGAGGTGTTTCAATTCATGTTGATCCTTATCTATAAAAGGAGATTTATTGAGTTTGATAAAGTAGTTGAAAATTTTTTAGAAGCTATCATCTCGGGTGAAAAAGATCCCTTTGAAACACAGTTTCATGAGTAGATATTTTTACATAGCTGTCGATTATGGGAAGGATAGTGAGGATCCCACGACACTTGACTTGTTCATAGAACACTCTCAGTGATTTGGGAATAAATTATTTCATGAAGAACCCTAAGATAGTGTGATACCCCTATGGATATATCTACTACTGTTTTTGTGAACTATTGGAGAACCTATGAGATAGTTTCATCAACATTATTCTATGAAAAAATAAGATAATAAACTATAATGGAATATTAGTTCATACATACCATTTGTTTGAAGGAATATTGAAACTTCATATAGTATACTTATGAGAAGGATTGAATTAATTAGTGCACATGGGAAGTGTAAATTATAGGAAGGATAGGCTATAATTATTTGAGGTTGAATGGGATAGATAGCACATGAATTCATTCATGCATGTTCATTGAAACATGAAGATATTTTGAGATAATCAAAAAAAATAGAAATATATATATAATATAAAGAACAAAATTCAATATATGTGTTATGTTTTATAAATTGAAATACCCAAAACTAAAGTTTTTAATGTTATGGAATACCTGCATGAAATTTAATTTAATTGAGATTTTAAGAAGAACTAAAATTAATTTTTAGGAAATTATTCTTTAATAAAATCTATGATAAATTTTTAGGTATCACTATAATACATCTCTGTGAGTCTGGAACATCAGTCAGAAGGAAGCATAGACTGATCATTTGTTGCACTAAGGAAACTAATCAATATAGGTGATCAGAACCTATTGAGAAATATTGATAGAATTTTCAGAGGCTATTGAATATACATGAATAGTATGTAGGATTTTCAGGTTCTATAAGTTCATATATGATTATCATAGAATCATCCTATAGTGTATTGAGACATAAATAGTTGTGTAACCTTATGGATGGTATTGGGATCAAGTGAACTCTTCTAGTTAGAGCTAGGAGTAGAAAGAGTCTCTCAGTTGGAGCTGGACCAAGAAGTCTTTTGGTTTGATCCAAAATCAAATAAATAATCTCATTTAGAGCCAGATAAATTTTATTCAATTTTTCGATAGTGTAGAATCTATAACTAGTGTTAATAACTTGTTGCAGCAAGGAGTAGGATTCATTACAAACATTTTAAATCTTGTGAGATACTCTCTATCAATTCTGATAATTTCACACAAGGTAATATTGAGTGGAAATATTGAGTGGATAGAAAACTATAACAAGTTGATAGGTTTAATTGAAAATAAAATGAATTATTAAGAAGGAACCATTGATTCACATCTCCCCTCTCAGTGGTCAATCTGGCATGGGGAACTACAAGTTGTATCAGGTCGTCAGGTTCCTCTAATGATCTATAAAGTAGTCTGAGAGATGGATAATCTTAATTATATCAAAATCTATGATATTACCACCTTTAATGAGGATAATTATCACATCTGGATGAAAAATATGTTACCCTACCTCTTTTCACTTGTCTTAGAAGTGAGAGATGATTCAACACAGGGTTTTCCACCCTTTATTGATAATGCTACTCTGACACAAGATAATAAGAGAAATGTGGAGTTAGATGAAAAGGCTAAAATTTCCATCTTGATGGCTCTATCAAAAAAGTTATACAGAATGTTCATGGGTCTCCAAACTGCCAAGGATAAAAGGGATCAATATATTAGTGGATAAGAAGGTAATGGAAAATTTAATAAGGACATACATTAATTTTGGTGGAGAAAGTTTTAACATATAATGATGACTGGTGATGAGACTATTTATGGCTATTTAACCTTGGTAAATGAGATTGTGAGAAATATCTTGGGATTTGGTGAGAGTATCGATGACTCTATCATCGTAAAAATATTGATGAGGAATTTTCTAAATAATTCTGATTCAAAACTTCTATCCATTGAATAAATAGATGACTTATGTCCCAATGAACTACATAACATTTTCATAACCTATGAGATGAGAAAAATTTCATCTTTAATGATGAAAGAATATTTTGAAATGGATTTTTAAGTGGTAATAAAAGGTAAAGTTAAATAAGAAGTGATTTTTTAATTAGATGATTTAGAAAGTGATGAAGATGATGATGATGATGAAATAAATCATATTTTTCCCTTAAATAAAAAGGGTTTAATAAGGTACAGTGTAAATGAAAGAGTAAACTGCCATAAAATTTCTTTAACTATGGTGGGACTAGTTATTTTTCTAAGAAGTGTCTAAAGAATAAATTGAAGAATCATAATCAGAATTATAATTAGAATTATATGATGATAGATCCCATAAACACCAGTGGGATAAGAAGAAAAAAGAAAATAAACACTTTAGCAGTAGGAAGAAAAATCTTATGTGAAGGCACAAGAAATATTCCTCATCAATTTGTTCTTCCGATAATGAATTTGGTTTATTTTCCCATGTAATAAAAGATCAATCTCCTAAAGTATTAGTGATGAAGAAGAAGAAAAAACATAACATTATTGGAATGTAATAGAAGAATTAAAATTATGCAAGGGATAAGTTAAATATTTCCAAAAATAAATTGTGAGTCTTAATAAATAAATAAATAATTTAACTGTTGAAAATAATAAGTAATAAACAGTTCCCTTTGATTAAGAAAAAGTGGAGATAATCAAAAATGAAGTATATTTTTTCAATTAGATCAACATGCACCAATTAAAAATTTCTGAACAAGATAAGATGTGTTGAACTCCTTGTATTAATTATGAAAAAATTATGATTCTAATTATAGCAATGAGATTCATGTTTTTTGTAAGTATTTTATAATCTGATATAGGTGATAAAATTTACTATGTAAAAGTCGCCGTTGAAGTTGGGACATCACTGAGGAAAAGTCACCACCGAAATTTACTCACCGTAGAGTTGACAAACCATCGTACATTTCTCACCATCAACATGGAAAAATGGAGAAGTCCATAAATGAGTCACCATCAATGATGTCATGCCACTAGAATGAAATTTTTGTTAAGTATGAGACACTAATAGAATGAATCACTGCCAGCCTAACCTACCACCAAAAGGATAATCTGTAACGACCTAATCTTTTTGGGTAGTATATTAACTTACTCTTTTTGATTTAATAAGATGTTAATGGTTAATGTAGAAAGAGGAGTCGATGGCTTCATCCAGTAGACTCAACCCTTATGAAGCCCACTTATCAGAGCTTGGGAAGGAGGTAGCATCTGTGGGCTTCGCTTTGGACCAAGCCCAAGCCGAACTCCAGCATGTCAAGCTTGAACGGAAACGCCTACGGGAGAAGTTCAAGTTTGTATAGATTACTACTAGGGCAATGTTATCTGAGCCTCCCTCAGATTCTCTCACCATAGCACACCTTACACTTCGGTCGTATGCCGGTGTTATAAGGGGCTATGTGACGAGACCCTAGCTTCCTTGTGTAATCCTTTCGGGTGAATAAATTGAGATTTCTTCCTTTAGTGATGTTTGTGAAATTTCAAATGTCTAGATAATTATAGAATGTATTTTATTGATGAATTTTTGAAATGGATATTTTAAAACATTTATGTAAACCCTAAGTAACTAATGATGTGTAATGATTTTCAAAAAATGGTCTTCTACAAAAGTGTTCAGTAAGGAATTTGGAGTCTAATAAGATCAACTTAATTTTTGATGAATAGTAAATTATGAATAGTGGTTTTACGCTTAGGATTAGTAATATGACCAAATGGATTAGTATTTTCACTCAAAAGAAAGTTTTAATATAATTTAGACACCTAGATTAAGTAATGTGATTCAATAAAATGGGTAAATAACGGTTTCATAAATTATTAATCAAGTATTAGTTTCTTCGGGTGAATAGTGTTTTTTAATTAAAAAATTAATTAAAAATAATTAGAAAATTATTTTTATAAAAATGACTTTATTTTTGAACTCAGAGCATCGATATTATGTTATGGTAATTTTTGGGGTTTTTTCTGAAAAAAACGAATTTTAGATGAATAGTGTTTTTATTTAAAAATTAAATTAAAATTATTTAGAAAATTATTTTTATAAAATGGAGTTCATAAATGTATTTAGAGCATTGATATTTGGTTAATGTGAAATTTTGGGATTTTTCTGAGAAAGTCGAATTTTCAGTGAATAGTAAAAATAAAGTTTTAGGGTTTCGGTATGTTTAATGACATCATAACTGTGTCATGATGATTTCATGAAATCTTTTAAGGGTTGGCCGGCCAAGGGTGATGAATTATTGTTTTGGGGGCCTCATGTGGCCTAACTCCATGATAAATTCCAAGAGAGAGCACATGGGTTTGAGAAAAGCACATGTGAGGTGTCCCTTGGCCATTAATGCCTTGTCCCCTCACTTTCCCTATAAATACCCACCCTTTTCTCCTTTGTTTTTCACTCCCAACTCTCCCCCAACGAAGTTCTGGTCTTCTTACCTTCCAAGGAGTCCTCCCAAGGTGCCCCCAAGCCCTCAAGGTCCAATCCTTTGAGTTTCAAGAGTCACGTTTTAAGGTAAGGGATCTGACCCCTCTCTTTCTTTTCATGTAACCTCTTTTATGTCATTCCTTTTATGCTCCATGTTTTTATGTGAGAGGATGTTCTTTTATATTCCTCTTACTACCCCTTCATGATTATATGATGAGAGATCCTCTCTTACTCTCATCATTTCGTTTTATGAAAGTTTAAGTGATGCTGTTAGGCTGCCGAATGTTTAAGTGATTCTTTCACCCTTCTCATTTTTCAAGTTCGATTTTCATGTCAAATCTTTCAAGTTACTTTTTATTATGCTGGGGTATGATCTATATATCTATCATACTGATCTCTTATGATCATATTATGAGAGACCCTATTTGATTTGTTCAATTCATTTTTGTTGAAGCTTAAGTGACGCCGTTAGGCTGCCGAATTGTCATAAGAGAAATCAAATTTTTGTCTTCCTCCCATGTTTTTCATTTCAAATGGTATGTCCTTAAAATTGCATCACCATGTCCATATATCCTTCTTATTCTGTACCTCTACTGTTTTATGGGTCAATTATGAATGTTCTACCCATGTTCCCTCTCTTTTCAAAGTTTTCTAAAACCTTGTAACATAGCCGTTATGCTACAGAATTTTCGTCTCAAAATGCCTCTCTTTTCTCAAAATTATTTTATTTTATAAAGTGAATACTCAAATCTCCTTTTTCTATAGGGTTATTCACATATATATGAAAATGTTCTATTTTAAATTTTGGGATTTACATACATGATACCCACTTTCCCTTTCTGTGGGTTTAAAGTAATGTAATGATCGCGTCTTTAAAGCAGTTTTTAAAACGTTATGATTATGAAATAAAACCCATTTATTTTATGCTATATGGGGTATTTATGAAATGTTTGATGATGATATATGTGGCTCACGTGATAATAAAGGAAAATTTAAGGGTGTTCCCTGATAGCGCTCCAATGCATTGGGTAAAGACTTAATCTCTAGAGATGACCATTTTAACGACGCCTTGGTGAATAACCTTGGTAATTTTTAACGACACCTTGGGGATGGATCTTGGTGAAACGAAACGATTGTCAATATTAAATGTTGTAGCCACATCTTCAAGTTATGAAAAATGTTATTTTTATTATGATGTATCTCATGATTTCTTTCTCATGCCTTAAAGTTCTTTTCATGTCCTTATTGAAGTATCTCAAGTTCACATGTAAAATGTTTCTCTTGTTTCCCTTACTGGGCCTTCTGCTCACCCTTTCTTTTGATGTATGTCCCCAGGTTATGAGATGCATAATGAACATAGGATGAACTAAAGGAGAAGCCTTTCAAGTGTTTATGAAGAATGTTTTATGTTTTTTTTATGTATTATGATCCTTGTTTCCAAGACACTAAACCTTAACGATCCTCAGTTTTGTGTAATGTAATGAAAGTTTATGTTATAAAAAGTCGGGATGCTATAGTTGGTATCAGAGGATGGTTTAGTTATTTGTGGAAATTAGGATATAAAAACTTTAGGAAGAACCCTATAGAAATTTTTAAATATAGGAAAACTTCCTGGTATTTTGGTAAGTATTGAGTAAGTGGTTTATCAAACAAATACATCCATGTCTGGATACGAGCAGGTAGAGGCGGCTCTGGCACAGATGTACATAGGGGTAAAACCCGAAAACACCGCTTTGAGCTAGACTCGAACGGGAACTAGTGCACGATAACGGACCTTGCTGCACTCTTGGTTACGACACTCTCGGGGGATATGTTTGGTTAATCACAAGCTTTTTATGAATCATTATGAAGGAATTATAGAAAAGTGTAATTGTCTAAGCATGAAGTCTTAGTTAAAAGATTCATAAATGAAATAAGTTTCTTACTAAGGTTTTATTCTTTTAGAAAATGGCGGGCAATAGGAGGAATCGTGCCGATGGTGACCGCAATGCACCATGTGCTGACGGCCCTCCGATGGAATCCGGAATGGAGACATTCATGCGAATGATGAACCAATTGACTCAAGTTATGTGTAATAACTTGAATCAAGCTGAGAGGCTGACCTCACCACGAAGGGAACAACACTCTGTTGAGTCCTTCATGCGTCAACGACCACCA
Source organism: Viscum album (assembly GCA_963277665.1). Lineage (NCBI taxonomy): Eukaryota > Viridiplantae > Streptophyta > Magnoliopsida > Santalales > Viscaceae > Viscum > Viscum album. The sequence goes on from OY728148.1 coordinate 15,055,710, forward strand.
ACATTCAGTGGATCTACTGAACCATTGGTTGCGGAACAATGGATAAGCTCCATTGAAAAGATCTTTTCTGTACTTCATTGTTCGGAACAAGAAAAAGTCACCCTTGCTGTTTACCGCCTGGAGGGAGAGGCTGATCAGTGGTGGTCACTGATCAAAAACACGAAGCCATGAGGAGAGATAGAAGCTATGGAGTGGGAAGAATTTCGGGGAATTTTCCTTAACAAGTATTTTCCTCGTTCCATGAGAACGAGAATGGAGAAAGAGTTTCTCCAGCTGAAGCAGAAGGAGAACGAATCTGTCAGAAGCTACGAGATGAACTTCACAAGGCTTTCCCGTTATACCTCAAGCTTTGTCATGGACCCTAATGGGAAGGTTGATAGATTCTTTGGCGGACTACGACCTCATCTGCGGAAGAATCTAGCCAACAGGGACTATGATAGCTATGAAGAAATAGTTCGATGTGCTATGAAAGTCGAGCTGGAGTTTGGTGAGACACAGTGGTCTCATAAGCCAAATGAAAAGAAGAGATCGTTGGAGCCCAGTTTAGGGAAGTCTTTTGATCAGGGAAGAGGTGGAAAGCAAATGCAACTTACCACATGCAATAAATGTGGGAAGAATCATCTGGGGAACTGCTTGAACGGAAGTGTCAAGTGCTACAAGTGTGGAAGAGGAGGCCATATTGCTCGGAATTGTCATAGTGAGGTGAAGCCTCAGCTTCCCAACACTAACCACAGAGGAAATATGGTTCTAGCCCTACCCGAAGTCACATGCTTCAAGTGTGGACAGCTTGGGCACTTTGCTAACCAATGTCCAAATCTGAGGGTGGTGGAGGGGAATCACCATCAACCTCAGCAGAGGCCAAGAGAGCAAGGTCGTGCTTTCGCTATCACAACAGCTGAAGTTGAAGTCCCGAACGATGTGGTAGCAGGTACTCTTGTTGTCCTCTCAAAACTAGCAAGTACTTTATTTGATTCGGGTTCTACGCATTCCTTTATTTCCTCCAAGTTTGCAAGGAATATAGAATCAATCCCCGAACTGCTAGAGGTAGAGTTGTATGTCAAGACTCCAAGTGGTATTATCCTTACATCAACAGTATTTAGAGACTCTAGTGTTTACTTTGTTGAGCACAATCTTATCTCAAATCTAGTAGTCATCCCCGTGATGGAATTCGACATTATACTAGGGATGGACTGGCTCTCAAAGTATAATGCTATGATCAAATGCAGAAGTAAGGATATCGCAGTAGTCTTAAATGAACGACCTACAGTTATCTTCCAAGGAGAGGTATCCCGAACTGATCCCTATCTAGAATCACCTCCTATAGCATTCTTTATGGAGTTAATCGGTGATGATGAAGAAGGAAAAGGGGGCATACAAATAGAAGATGTTCCGATTGTTCAGGAATACATAGATATATTTCCTGAGGAGTTACCTGGACCTCCCCCAGAAAGAGAGGTAGAGTTCTCCATTGAACTCGTTCCTGGGTCTCAACTGATATCAAAGACTCCGTATAGAATGGAAAATGTGGAGCTAGAAGAGTTAAAGAAACAACTCCAAGACTTGTTAGAGAAGGGTTTTATCCGACCGAGTGTGTCTCCTTGGGGAGCACCAGTTCTCTTTGTGAAGAAGAAGGATAGATCAATGTGGCTATGCATTGATTATAGAGAACTGAATGGGATCACAGTGAAGAACAGATATCCTCTTCCAAGAATTGATGATTTATTTGACCAACTTCGCGGGGCTCAATTCTTCTCTAAGATTGACCTTCGATCTGGTTATCATCAACTGAGGGTGAAGAAGGAAGATATTCCAAAGACTGCCTTCCGATCAAGATATGGGCATTATGAGTTTACTATTATGCCCTTCGGCTTGACTAATGCTCCTGCTATTTTCATGGATTTGATGAATAGAGTCTTTAAGGACTACCTTGATAACTTTGTGGTAGTCTTTATTGATGATATTTTGATATATTCAAAATGTCGTGAGGAGCATGAAGATCATCTAAGGGTTATATTGAAAACTCTTCGGAAGGAGAGGCTCTTTGGGAAGTTCATCAAGTGTGAGTTTTGGTTACAACAGGTGGCTTTCTTGGGGCACATCGTAACCAATGAAGGAATCTCGGTTGACCCTGCAAAGACGATGGTTGTGGAGGAGTGGCCTCAACCCACAACAGTAACTGAGATTCGTAGTTTCCTTGGTTTAGCAGGATATTATAGGAGGTTTGTGAAAAACTTTTCATGTCTTTCTAATCCACTAACCAAGTTGACTCGAAAAGGGGTTAAGTTTATCTGGAAAAAGGAATGAGAGGAAAGTTTCCAAGAGATGAAGAAGAGATTGGTTACTGCACCTGTGTTAACACTACCCTCTATCGGAGAAGGATTCGTTATTTTTAGCGATGCATCTCTGAAATGGCTTGGGTGCATCCTCATGCAAAATGACAAAGTAATTTCTTATGCATCTCGACAGTTGAAGATTCATGAGCAGAATTATCCTAGAGATGATCTAGAGCTGGCGGCAGTTGTTTTTGCTCTAAAGATATGGAGGCACTATCTTTATGGGGAGAAATGTGATATATACACTGACCACCAAAGTCTAAAGTATATTTTCACACAGAAAGAACTGAACATGAGACAAAGGAGATTGTTGGAGCTTATTAAAGACTATGATTGTTCAATACATTATCACCCTGGAAGAGCAAACAAAGTCGTGGATGCGTTAAGCAGGAAAGATCCTGTTGTTCTAGCAACAATGAGGATCATAGGAGATCCCTTGATTAAAGATCTAGTAAAACTGGACATGGGAATTATAAGAAAAGGGACATCATCAACCCTATTCCAAATGATTTCTCAACCTTCATTACTAGAGAGGATCAAGAAGGCTCAAAAAGAAGATCCTTTGCTGCAGGAGAAGTTTGAGGCTGTAAAGGATGGGAAGTTCCCTGATTTCAATATTGATCAAGAAGGTGTATTGAAATTTCATACAAGACTATGTGTTCCATCTATTCCGGAGATAAAGAAAGAACTGATGGATGAAGCTCATAGCTCTACATTCTCTATACACCCGGGAAGCACTAAGATGTACAGAGACCTTCGTGATCATTATTGGTGGTATAACATGAAGAGGGAGATTGCTGATTACACTACAAGGTGCCTGGTGTGTCAGCAAGTAAAGGCAGAGAGACAACTTCTTAAGGGGGTATTACAACCACTACCCATACCAGTATGGAAGTGGGATAATATCACTATGGACTTTGTAACTGGTCTCCCAAAAACATCCAAAGGAAACAATGCGATATAGGTTATTGTGGACCGTCTCACCAAGACAGCCCATTTTATCTCTATTCGGGAAGATTTCTCTCTAGATCAACTTGCCAAGATATACGTGAAGGAAGTGGTAAGGCTGCATGAGGTACCACTATCCATCGTATCTGATCGTGACCCAAGATTCACATCAAAATTCTGGAGAAGTCTTCAACATGCTCTGAATACTAAATTGAATTTTAGTACGGCCTATCATCCTCAAACTGATGGCCAATCTGAAAGGACTATTCAGACACTCGAAGACATGTTGAGATTATGCTCAATGGAATTTAAAGGTGTATGGGATCAACACCTCCCATTAGTTGAGTTCTCCTATAACAACAGCTTCCATTCGAGTATTCATATGGCACCCTATGAAGCTCTATATGGAAAGCGGTGTAGAACTCCTACTTGTTTGGATGAAACTGGTGAGAGGAAGCTTCTTGGGCCTGATCTCGTGCAAGAGATGACAGAACAGGTTCATGCCATCCAACAACACATAAAGGCTGCTCAGAGTTGGCAGAAGAGCTATGATGACAATCGTCGAAGGGACTTGGAGTTTGGTGTTGGTGAAAAAGTCTTCCTTCGAATTTCTTCATGGAAGAGAGTCATGCGGTTTGGGAAGAAAGGGAAGCTCAGCCCTAGGTACATTGGCCCCTATGAAATCCTTGATCGCATAGGAGCAGTGGCCTATCGTCTAGCACTTCCACCGAACCTAGCTCATGTTCATGATGTCTTCCATGTATCTCTCTTGAGGAAGTACATACCCGACCCTTCGCATATGCGGAACCCAGAGGTGGTACAACTGGAACATGACCTCTCTTACGAGGAGCAGCCAGTGGAGATCTTGTACCGAAGAGATAAGGTCCTATGAAACAAGACTACCCACCTTGTGAAAGTGTTGTGGAGGAATCATAAACATGAAGAGGCGACTTGGGAGCCAGAGGAAACAATGAAGCAAAAGTACCCTCACCTTTTCGACTAGGCCTCAAGTATACATTTCGGGGACGAAATTTCTTAAGGGGGGAAGAATGTAACAACCCAATCTTTTTGAGTAGTATATTAACTTACTCATATTGATTTAATAAGATGTTAATGGTTAATGCAGAAAGAGGAGTCGATGGCTTCATCCAGTAGACTCAACCCTTATGAAGCCCACTTATCAGAGCTTGGGAAGGAGGTAGCATCTGTGGGCTTCGCTTTGGACCAAGCCCAAGCCGAACTCCAGCGTGTCAAGCTTGAACAAAAACGCCTACGAGAGAAGTTCAAGTTAGTAGAGATTACTACTACGGCAATGTTATCTGAGCCTCCCTCAGATTCTCTCACCATAGCACACCTTACACTTCGGTCGTATGCCGGTGTTATAAGGGGCTATGTGACGAGACCCTAGCTTCCTTGTGTAATCCTTTCGGGTGAATAAATTGAGATTTCTTTATTTAGTGGGGTTTGTGAAATTTCAAATGTCTAGATAATTTTAGAATGTATTTTATTGATGAATTTTTGAAAAAGGGATATTTTAAAACATTTAAGTAAACCCTAAATAACTAATGATGTGTAATGATTTTCAAAAAATGGTCTTCTACAAAAGTGTTCAGTAAGGAATTTGGAGTCTAATAAGATCAACTTAATTTTTGATGAATAGTAAATTATGAATAGTGATTTTACGCTTAGGATTAGTAATATGACCAAATGGATTAGTATTTTTACTCAAAAGAAAGTTTTAATATAATTTATACACCTAGATTAAGTAATGTGATTAAATAAAATGGGTAAATAACGGTTTCATAAATTATTAATCAAGTATTAGTTTCTTCGTGTGAATAGTGTTTTTTAATTAAAAATTTAATTAAAAATAATTAGAAAATTATTTTTATAAAAATGACTTTATTTTTGAACTCAGAGCGTCGATATTATGTTATGGTAATTTTTGGGGTTTTTTCTGAAAAAAACGAATTTTCAATGAATAGTGTTTTTATTTAAAAATTAAATTAAAATTATTTAGAAAATTATTTTTATAAAATTAATTTCATAAATGTATTTAGAGCATTTATATTTGTTTAACGTGAAATTTTGGGATTTTTCTGAGAAAGTCGAATTTTCAGTGAATAGTAAAAATACAGTTTTAGGGTTTCGGTATGTTTAATGACATCATAACTGTGTCATGATGATGTCATGAGATCTATTAAGGGTTGGCCGGCCAAGAGTGATGAATTATTGTTTTGGGGGCCCCATGTGGCCTAACTCCATGATAAATTCCAAGAGAGAGCACATGGGTTTGAGAAAAGCACATGTGAGGTGTCTCTTGGCCATTAATGCCTTGTCCCCTCACTTTCCCTATAAATACCCACCCTTTTCTCCTTTGGTTTTCACTCCCAACTCTCCCCCAACGAAGTTCTGGTCTTCTTACCTTCCAAGGAGTCCTCCCAAGGTTCCCCCAAGCCCTCAAGGTCCAATCCTTTGAGTTTCAAGAGTCACGTTTTAAGGTAAGGGATCCGACCCCTCTCTTTCATTTCATGTAACCTCTTTTATGTCATTCCTTTTATGCTCCATGTTTTTATGTGAGAGGATGTTCTTTTATATTCCTCTTACTTCCCTTTCATGTTTATATGATGAGAGATCCCCTCTTACTCTCATCATTCCGTTTTATGAAAGTTTAAGTGACGCTGTTAGGCTGCCGAATGTTTAAGTGATTCTTTCACCCTTCTCATTTTTCAAGTTCGATTTTCATGTCAAATCTTTCAAGTTCATTTTTATTATGCTGGGGTATGATCTCTATATCTATCATACTGATCTCTTATGATCATATGATGAGATACCCTATTTTATTTGTTCAATTCATTTTTGTTGAAGCTTAAGTGACGCTGTTAGGCTGCCGAATTGTCATAAGAGAAATCAAATTTTTGTCTTCCTCCCATGTTTTTCATTTCAAATGGTATGTCCTTAAAATTGCATCACCATGTCCATATATCCTTCTTATTCTGTCCCTCTACTGTTTTACGGGTCAATTATGATTTTTCTACCCATGTTCCCTCTCTTTTCAAAGTTTTCTAAAACCTTGTAACATAGCCGTTATGCAGCAGAATTTTCGTCTCAAAATGCCTCTCTTTTCTCAAAATTATTTTATGTTATAAAGTGAATACTCAAAGCTCCTTTTTCTATAGGGGTATTCACATATATATGAAAATGTTCTATTTTAAATTCTGTGATTTACATACATGATACCTGCTTTCCCTTTCCGTGGGTTTAAAGTAATGTAAAGATCGCGTCTTTAAAGCGGTTTTTAAAACGTTATGATTATGAAATGAAACCCATTTATTTTATGCTATATGGGTTATTTATGAAATGTTTTATGATGATATATGTGTCTCACATGATAATAAAGTAAAATTTAAGGGTGCACCCTGATAGCGCTCCAATGCATTGGGTAAAGACTTAATCTCTAGAGATGACCATTTTAACGACGCCTTGGTGAATAACCTTGGTAATTTTTAACGACACCTTGGGGATGGACCTTGGTGAAACGAAACGATTGTCAATATTAAATGTTTTAGCCACATCTTCAAGTTATGAAAAATGTTATTTTTCTTGTGATGTATCTCATGATTTCTTTCTCATGCCTTAAAGTTCTTTTCATGTCCTTATTGAAGTATCTCAAGTTCACATGTAAAATGTTTCTCTTGTTTCCCTTACTGGGCCTTCTGCTCACCCTTTCTTTTGATGTATGTCCCCAGGTTATGAGATGCATAATGAACATAGGATGAACTAAAGGAGAAGCCTTTCAAGTGTTTAAGAAGAATGTTTTATGTTTTTTTATGTATTATGATCCTTGTTTCCAAGACACTAAACCTTAACGATCCTCAGTTTTGTGTAATGTAATGAAAGTTTATGTTATAAGAAGGCGGGATGCTATATAATCTACTGTCAGATGACTCGCCCCCAGAGGATTCACCACTAACATGAATTTTTTGTATAAGAATAAGTCACCATCATATTTGTGTCGCTATTGTAAAAATACACTGCTAGACTCTGAGATACCATTGTAAGAAGAGACCACCAGATGCTGAGGCACTATAGGATAGAGTAAGATCAAGTCACTTCCAGATTCACAATTCCAAACTAATACACCGCCACTATTTTAATTAACCTTTTAATTTCAATTATTCTCATAGTTATATTGTTTGTTTTAATTACAAATATATTTTAATGATGGTCTCTTAAATGTTCAATGGAACGCATTGAATAATGTGTCACAAATACTATAAAAGGAATCATAATATCTAGATCATGTGGATTTTCTTCCTACTAATACTGTTAATAAATGAAACAGACTCCCTTTTGAATAATTATATGATGTAGACTGAAAAAAAATCTAATAGATCATGCTTAAAAAACACTCTCGTAGAGTTGAACCAGATTGTAAGAATACAAAGATATTACAAATGACTGGGTAGCCTAATCACATCATTACACCAAGAGCCTTCTTGTATTCAAGAACAAGAGTCTATGACACTTAGTTATACTAATGTTTTCATGAGAACATAACTCAATATACATTTACTAATACTCCCAAGGAGTCATGTGGTGTATTGCATACAGACTGGGAACTTCTATTCCATTACACTCTTAGTTTCTCTATTATATTTACATTCCTTATTATTTCAATAAGTGTATGTAAATAATCTATTTTATCACACACAAACTGATTCCTATTGAAAACTAGAAGATACTTGATATCTTATCAAACTTCATTTTATCTATTTTCACACAAAAACTGTGGTAGACTTCTCTATGTGACATTTTTCTTTTATACTCCCATGTATAACTATGTAAGAGGTCGTGTGTGACATAGATAGTTGTAAACTATTATAAAACCCAATCTAGGTTGTGGATTAAAATTTTTATTTATATAAACATTGTGGTGAAAGGTTATCACCATGTAGAGAGGAGTATTTCTCATCTTGATACTGAACCTCTTGTCTTCAAAATTATGTTCTGTGTTTTATTTTTTTTAATCTAAATCTATTCATAAAAACTGAAAATTTTCATAATCTGTAAAAAAATATATACTTTGATAGTTAAGATTAATTAGTGATTTATAAGATTGTAATTAAGTAAATTGATTTCTAATGGTTGATTAATATTTTATATTATTTACTCAAGACCAAATAAATCTACTAAGAAATATTTTGTATGATTTGAACATATAAATATCAACAATTTTGGTTAAATAGTCCGTTTTTAAATTAATTGGGGGAATATTTTTAAATCTTTTATGAATAGAAATTCTTATTTGTAACTCTATTCAACCCTCCCTCTAGACAACATTTGGGATTCGAGGATTATTTTTTATGGTATTAATGTTTTTAAAATTGTTTTCACTATGATATTAGTTTCATTTAAATGATAATAAAGTTATATCATTTATAACTTTAATTCTTTAAATGTATTCTATAAAATAAGGTTTTGTTACTAACGGACCTCCCTTTTTCAAGGGTAAAAATTATTCTCAATGGAAAATCAAAAATAAAATTCACGTTAAGAGTATTAGTTTTGAAATTTTTACTTCTATAGAATAAAAATATAATATACCTAATACTTATATAAGTACTTGGGATGTTTCTACTAAGTTAGATTCTAATAATAATTTTAATGGAATGAATTCCCTTTATTATTATTTAAGAGATTAAGAATTCATTAGAATATCTCCCTATAAAATTCATATGAAATTTGGGATACTTTGTCCATTTTTCATGAGGGGGATTCTAATATAAAGGGTATGCGATTAAATACTTATACTATTAAATATAACAACATTAAGATGATACCTTATGAACTTATTTCTAACATGTATCTTTGGTTCAATGAAATTTTCAAAACAATGTACTCGTTTGGTTATCTTGTATATAACAAGGACAGGATCATATAGTTGTTAATATTTCTACCTAAAAGATGGAGACACACATATATCTCCATTAGAGAGTCTTGTGATATTAGTAAGATACCTATAAAAGTTCTGATTGGTAAGCTTATGATGTATGAGGAAGAGTTAAAAGTATATCGAGAAGATGATGAAGAACCTATGAGAAAATTAGTAGCATTAAAGAATATAGCATCTAGATAAAAATAGAAAGAAAAATAAAAGGATAAAGTACCAAAATTAAGTTTAAGTGATAGTGAACCTCCACCAGATAGTGATGAGGAGATGGATCATCTAGACAAAAGGTTTATGAAATTTTATAGGAACAATAAGTTCTTTATAAATAACAATTATAAAAGAAAATATTATACTAATAGAAAGTGGAAGAGATACTAGAAGAGAGATGATGATTCAAAAGGGATCACTTGGTATGAGTGTAAAAGGAAAGGACATGTCAATGATAATTGTCCAAAGTTAAATTATAAAAAGAAATATTATTAACAGGACTAAAGGTATAAGAAGGTAATGAAATCTACATGTATCACTCTTGCGGATCTATTTAGTTATTAAAATAAATCACATGATGGGAATTTAAATAGATAAAACATGTGCTTCATGATAAAATTCATTGAGGTACCTACTGTTTCTAATGTTTTACCTGTACATAATGATGATATTTGTGATAATTCAAAAAAATGATGATAACATATGTCTGGATGAAATTTTTGAATATTATAAAATTCTATAAGACAATTTTAATAAACTAATAGAAAAATTTAAAACATTTAAAAGACAATATGATTTATCTGAAAATATTAAATCTGATATATCAATTGAAAAAGAGAAAAATGACCAAATAATGAAAGAAAATACAAAACATAAACATTAAAATGATCAATTAAATAAATACATATAAATTTTAAAAATGGTTGAGAAAATATTACACATATTTTAGGTAATAAAGTTACATCTAAGTATTTAAATATAATTGGATATCAACCTGGATAGAGGAGAGTAACAATGAAAAATTTTGTACCTAAGTCTAAACCATAAAGTCCTTTTATTAGTTATTTTTATAAAGGACCCAATATAAATTTTTATTTTAAATAGTCTTCAATATATGTATATTAAACCTATGATGAAATTTTTGGTTCCCAAAGCTTTGATTATTAACATCTCTAGACCCAAACAGATTTGGGTTCCAAAGTCATTTCTTGAATAAATTTTGTTTTGTAGGAAAATTGTTTGAAGACCTCCTTTAAGAGTATGTGGTACTTGGGAAGTGGTTTTTCAAGACATATGAAAGGATAATATTCATCCTTCAAGATCCTTATTAAGTTTTAAGTATTTCATGTCACCTTTGGCAAAAATTCTAATGGGTAAATCATCGACCTTCACTAAATCGATAAAAAAATCAGTTTTTATTTATAAAGTTTTATTTGTTTTCTGTTTGAAGTCAAACCTTCTTAGCATCTCATGATTATGTGATGATGGATTTTATGTTAAATTTAATAATGATGCATGTAATGTTTTTTATTCAAAAAATACTTTAATTTTTACTGCTTTAAGAAATTATAATGTTTATACTATTGATTTGAATTATTCAATTTGAAAAAATGTTTTCAACTTGATTGGTTTACACAAATAATCCTAGATTTGGAATAGGAGACTATGTCACTTAAATATACACTCACTTAAGAAGAATACTAGAAATGGGTTATTCATCGATCTACCTAATTTTGAGTTCTCAAATGATACTGTGTGTAACCCATGTCAAATAGGGAAGCAAGTCAAAGTTTCTTATAAATTAATGAAAAACATCTCAACCTCTTGAGTTGGTTAATATAGATTTATTTGGACCATCTAGAGTTTTTAGTTTAAATGGGAAACACTACGTATATGTATTAGGAGATGACTTCTCTAGGAATCCTTGGGTATTATTTCTAGCTCCCAAAATTGAAGCATGTTCTTACTTTTCCAAGTATACTAGATCTACGGAAAATATATGTTGACATATAATTAAGATCACAATAAGTTACCATGGTCCTGAGTTTGAGAATCAATATTTTGAATCCTTTTTCTCAAAAAATAACTACACTCATAACTTCTCTAATCCTAGAACCCCCCAATGGAATAGATTTATTTAAAGAATAAATATATCATTACAATACATATCATGTACAATGTAAAATGTGTATGCCTTACCTGTCTATTTTTGGGCAGAGGCTTTGAAAAAATCCAGATACATCATAAATAAGTTTTTAATTTCACCAATATTGAATAATAATCCTTATTAGCTCTGGAATAATTGGAACCCTATGGTTAAAAACATTATAGTTTTTTGTTTAAAAAATTTATTCTTCACAGTAAGGATAATTAGGACAAATTTCCCAAAAAAAAAGAGATGACGAAATTTTCCTTGGTTATTCAATATCTAGAAAAGCATATAGAGTTTTCAATAAGAGAACCAAAACTGTGAAAGAATATATTCAAGTTAAATTTGATGAGACTAGTCCACATGATCCTAATACCTCCTTATAAAACCAAAAGTATGATTTATCAACTTTGAACTTATATCATGAACCTTCTGATTATGCTATTAAACGGTCATAAAAATCATCCAGTTCGAAATAATTTCTATAACTTTATAAATTTAAACATGTACAAAATATTAAGAAACCTATCATACTTTTTATGTAGGTGTTATAACCCTTAGCTATCACCCCTTAGATGTTTTTTTATGAGACCAAGATAGAAGTACACAAACAAGAGATTATCTTTGAAATAAGGTTGAACATTAATCATTCATGCCTCATCTAGAACCTAAGAAAATCAATGAAGCTATTAATGATGAATTTTGGGTGATGTCAATGTAAGAATAATTGAATAAGTTTGAAAGAAATAAAGTGTATGAACTTGTATATAGACTCAATTACACCTTGACTATATGCACTAAATCGGTGCTTAGAAACAAGGTAGATGATTCAGGAAAAATAGTTTGAAACAAGTAAAGACTTGTTACTAAAGTTTATTGTAAAGAGGAAGTAATATACTATAAGGAAACATTTTCACTAGTTTCCCGACTTGAATCCATAAGAATCCAGATTGCCTATTTAGCACATACAGATTATAAACATTATCAAATGGATGTTAAGAGTGAATTTATAAATGGTTTCATAGTTAAGGATTTTTTTGAACAACCCCATGGTTTTCAAAATACTCATTTTATAAAGCAAGTATTCAAATTAACTAAATATTTCTATGGTTCAAAATAGTCTCCTAGAGCTTCATATTATAGGATCCATAAATTTATAATTTCAAAAGGTATTTCAAAAGGCATAGGTGATCCTACCATTTTTATAAAAAAAATTCATAATATATATTATTAGTGAAAATATATTTTGATCATATAATTTTTTGATCTTCAAGAAATTCTCTATCTGTGGATTTTTAAAAAATAATGCAAAACGAAATTAAAATGATTATAATGAATTAACTCAACTAATTTCTTGGTTTTCATATTTTTCAAAATAAAGAATAATTTATTTCAATTGAATTTAAATATATAAAAGATCTTTAATATTTTTAAACATGTATAGAAAAATAATATTAATACTCCTTTGAGTACCACATGTAAGTCAGATCTTGACAAAACTAGGAAACCAGTGGATCAGATGTATGATGGAATCCTTCTCTACTTGACTATTATCCGACCAGATATAATGTTTAGTGTGGATGTGTGTGATATTTTTTATGAAAATAAAAAATAATCAAACTTAAATTTTTTTAAAATAATTTTGAAATACCTCAAATATACAATCAATTTAGGATTGTTTTACTCTAGAGGACAAGAATTGGATCTAGTTAGTTATTCTAATACTGATTTTGTTGTATGTAAGTTAGATAGAAAAGAACCTCTAAAACATGTCACTTTTAAGGAAAGTCTCTTGTTTCATGGTGTATTAAGAAATAGGATTCAATATCATTATCTAATTCTAAAGATGAATTCATAGTTTCAATTAGTTTTTGTGAAAAAATTGTATGGACAAAACATACATTACTAGACTATGGGTATTAATTTTGACACTTCCCAATAAATTGTGATGATACAAGTGCTATTAAATTTATAACTATTATGTTTTTCATTATATAACAAAACATATTGATATAAGACATCAATTTTCAAGAGATAATATTCAAAAAAGTGATATCACTATAGAATATATTAATATATAACTTCATTTGGATGATATCGTTACAAATCCTTTGAATTCTGGGAGAATGAATTATATCAAACAAGATCTGGGTATGATTAATTTAGATTAATTTTAATTTTTTTGGGACACATCATTGACTAGGACACACCATTTAGAATGAAACAATATTTTGTATAACAAACCATTTTGGTTAAAACATCATTGTAGTTAAAACAACATTGTATTTGACTCATCGTAGTGAACCTCAAACCGTTGATCTTTGTCACAATGGGTTTCAAGCCTTTATAAATTTTTCTTTTCTTTATTATGTTATTTTAACCTCAAAATTTTTATGTTTACGGTTTATTTTTGTAACCCATTTATATTTTTTTGATATTTCATTTCAATTTTTCAGTATCATTTAGATTTTGATTTTTTAAAATAACTAAATCATAACTAATGTGATATAGACGTTTGTATATTTCCGACACACCTCTCATTTCCTACCTTTCTCTCTTAAGCCCAGTGTGGACTCTCTTATCCAAAACTTCTCCTAATTTTTCCTTTAACGAAGAAAACAAACCTAAATTTCATTCCAGGAATGAAATGTGCTTTTGAGACTTCTCAAATTGATTCATATTTGGATAAAATTCAAAAATATTGAACCAAGTGTTCGTTCTCCAGTTTCATCGGTGAGCCCAAAACTTTCAAATAGTGTCATTGTACGTAAAAATGAATTTTAAGAATTGTTGATATTTTCATGTAAGTATTTGGTGCTCAATGTACTACATGATCAAATTAGGTTAGGCTGGTTCTCTTCGAATAAAAGACTATTTTATCCTACTATTTTTTTGATCTTTTATAATATGTTGAGTTTTTTCTAATGGAGAGTAATAATATTTGATGAAAACAAGAGTTAATGGTGATAGAATAATATCTTTCTCAAAATAGTGGGCTAATTTCTTGGGAGTACCTCAGGGAAGAATTTATTATGACTAACAAGGATCTATTCTTGAAGACATTGAAATATTTATTTGTGAAAATATTGTTGAAGTGCTGATTGGTTATGGGATAGCTAAAAAGATGGTAGATTTATAAATTGATTGAGAGTGCAGAGTTTTGTTCAAATTTATTCCAAATATGTTTTTTTATGAAAGGCTGTTGTTTTCACTCTATGTTATTAATATTTCTACTTTCATAGTCTAATGAAAGGAGATCTTACGATCAATATTTATAGGTATCTTATGGTTCATTTTTCTGAAATGATAAAAACATCATCCTGATCCAATTACATAATGTGTAACGCCCCAAACCTAGTTACCTAGAGTCAGTGCATTATTACATAACATTGTCATGATCACAAAAGATCGTGTCTCGAATGACCGATTACCTATGTAGCCTTGGAAATACTAGATACATTCATAAGTTTTACATTACAATATAAAATTAAAAACTATAACAACTTAGTCTCCATAGGCCACACTCATATCCCTTAGACTATCCCTGCATTCTAGTCATAGTATTCTTCTTCGCATCCTAGGAAAAATAAAATATAGAAAGGGGTGAGCTCAGATGCTTAGTAAGGATAAAAATATAGCAGAAACATTCATAAATAAGCCTAAACATTTAAATAAATGTATAAGACTAAAAAAGGACTTTTAAACTTGAAATTCATAATAATATGGAAAAGATAAAATCAAATAATTCCATGTACTTATTCACACGGATAGTATACTAGTTGAATAATCACATGCAATATCAATAGTCACTTTCATAATGATGGAATGCATAATGGAATACTTCATAACTACATAGTCAAGGCCTTGTTCTAAGACTACAAATAATATTTTGTCAATGTCTTGTGCCAAGACACTAGTTTGTCTCATGAGACCTACCAATGCATATAGGAGCTATATCAGTCTCCACCCGTCACTTACTAAGTACAATTCATTCCTCATATGAAATGGTTTAAACATAACATAAACATTCGTATATAAACTAGCATACGAAATGTCAATACTTTATCCATAAACCATTAATGGTGTAAAAATAACACATCCACAGTCAAACATATAACAAAACCTTGAATACAATATAGAAGTTTTGTATCATAATAAATCAACTTCTAATAATCTTAAAATCCACCAAAGAATATTGACATAGATGAAATCAAAACTTTTTTAGAGAAATATCTATTTCTATTATAAAATCATTTAAAAGTCATATAATTATAAAAGCAAACATTTATTTTGAAAATATTCTTATAATATTTTATGGTAATCCTCTATGATGTTATAACAGTGAGAAATAGTTGCACCTGTCGTGTAAGTTAAAAAACATTCATACCTTAATTTTGTTGAAAAGGTCATAAAGTACCTTGTATGGAAAATGACTAAAAGATTAATTTCAAAACATATAAGGTCAAATAAGGGTATAAATGACTTTAACCCATTGTCTATTAAATAGAAAAATGTTTTGAAATATATTTTTAAGAAAACACAGATGTGGATGATAAAGAGGTCCCAGTAGATACCTACGTAAAAACAAACTCAGATAACAAAGAGATTGGGAAATTAACCCTTACCTTGTACATTTCATTGGTCAAGGATATGTTAAACTCTTTTATAATAGTTAAATAATTGTTATTAAATTATACTATAACTATATACCTAAATATGATATCATATATGATCTTCTAATATTGCTATGTTAATGATATTTCAGTAGTATCATCGTTTCGGGTGTTAACAGATTCATTTTCCTTTATATTATTTGTTACGTAAGTAATTTTTTTTATTGATAGGATGTATCTTATAAATATTAATAACGATACTAAATCTTAAAAAATTATTTTGAATCATCACATGAAAATTATTCTTGAATGGATACGATGGGGAATGAATCTCATCCCGTTCGTGGAGACGATAATCCGTACGTACGCACGAGCGACAATGTCATTCTTTTGATATTAAAATCATATATAATTGGATGGTATATCATATATAAAGAATAGTTATCCTGTTATATTTATTGTTTACATAATTTATACTCATTATTATACCTATCCAAATGATGAAGTGTTTGAATAACAAACTACACCACGACATGGTGACGGTAATCCATACGTACGCACGTATGGTGACTTTGTCATTTATAGGATGGATAGACTAATGAATATGGTTGTACAATTTTTATAATAACATCATAGTATATAGAAGATATTGTATTTATTATTTTATAATGGAAACAACAAATAAAGAGGAAGGGGAAGAAGAAAAGAACTTGAAAGAGGTAATGAAATATTTACCTCGTCTTCAAGTTCTTCCTTTTTATTTGATCAAAAGGGATCCTTATGATGGATTTTTGACTAAAAGAATGCCGGTAGGATGAAGGGAGGATATTTGAGAGGATATTTGGTAAGGTTTTGGCCGATCCAAATTGCTTTGAAGGTGTACTTTTGAGAGAAGGGGAAGTTCCCTTTTATAAGAGGGGTGAGGGGCACCTTAAGAAAATATTGAAATATTATTTTATAATAAAAAAATATTCTATTTATAATGGCTCAAAAATAACTTATTTCAAGGATAAGTTGGGTATGGATCTAAAACCACTCAAAAAATAGGTTTTAGATGGGTTTGGGTCACTATATTAACCTTATCTTTTAGATTTAACTCTTAGTTAAATAATTTGAGATTTACCTTGTCTCTTTGTATTATTATAATATATTTTTAATAAACATATAATAAACATCCAAGAGAACCTCAAGTGGTTAATTAATTAAATATATAATATTATTTAATCCCTTTGGACTAAATTTAGATTTTTAGGA
Organism: Viscum album; assembly: GCA_963277665.1. Lineage (NCBI taxonomy): Eukaryota > Viridiplantae > Streptophyta > Magnoliopsida > Santalales > Viscaceae > Viscum > Viscum album. The sequence continues at coordinate 15,072,948 of OY728148.1, forward strand.
ATTGAATATCAATTAATAATATAATATTTGTTTTAAAAACTCTTTTATGTCAATTCTGACACTATTTGGTTTTTGGTTTTTGTTAAATTCATAACAGCATTATAACTTCTAAAAAAAATTAATTTTATCAACCCTAAGATGTCATACTAACCTAGAAATTTATTATAATTCATTAAAAGTTTCAAATTATATTTATTTGGATATTTATAATATCAATTATTTTAATCATTCATTAATAAGGTAATTACTGAATCATCATTATGTCATAAATAAATTTAATTAATTAATATATAAAAATTTTAAATAAAATACCATTATATATGAAATCTTTTTATATTTCTATAGAATTTTTATAGTCGAATTTATATTGTGTTTAACCCTATATTAAAAATGGTTTAGTTATTAATCTTTTAATTTATCTTTTTTAACTCTTCTTTAAATAAAATAATAATAGATGTCCTAATCTAATCCAAGTGGACCAAAGAGGTTGATATTTTATTCCTAATGTTTTTTTGTCAAATTATACTTATCCAAAAGAATTAATACATGGGTTAGGGTAATTATGATATCATCTTTACCCTTAATTACCCTATTTACTTCTAATCGGGGTAAATAAAAGTAAAAAGTTACTATTCACCAAAAATTATTTTCATCTTATCAAACCACATTTTACTTAATATTGTTAACTATGTCTCTCAAATTTTTTAAATTCAACTCGTAGAAGCGGTAAAATTATGTTTTATGCAAATTTGCAAATACTCATAGTAGGTGGGTAAAAGACGGTAAAAAGTTAAATAAAATTTTTATATATCTAAACTCATTATAAAATGACTAAAATTAATTACATTGAACTTATATAGGTATTATTTATCTATTTTTACCTAAAATAAATTTAAATAAAATAAATAATTATTTAAATAAAAATTCGGTTTTAAACAATAACTCAGTGTTTTTCACTATTTATCAAAAATTGAATTTTTTTAGAAAAACACAAAAAATTCATCCTATGCTAATTTCGATATTCCGAATCCGAAATTGAAGTCCTTTGTGAATGGTAAAATTTTTCAAATTTCAAAAAGTGGGTATTATTATTGATAATGGCTAGTTTGATTGGTCACGGTGTGTTAGAATCTCAAAGTTGTGTACAATGCAAGCTATTGAATTATTCAAAGGGAAACATACCATGGATGCTTGGGGTGTTACTTTATTCTCTCCTTAAAATAATTTCTTCCTTGAAATTTCTAGAATATTACTACATAAAAGGATTCATGTGGTTCTTCATCATAAGTTCCTCAGGTTCCCACGTTGCCTCTTCTATCTTATGGTTTCTCCATAGAACTTTTTCCCGACGAGTCATACGGTTTCTCAGCACTTTTTATCTAGTATCAACAATTTTGACAGGCTCTTCACAATAAGACAGAACAGGTTCCAGTTCAATTTCCTTATAGGTGAGTGCATGCATTGGGTTAGGCATGTATTTTCTCAACAGGGATACGTGGAACACATCGTGAACTTTGGAGAGACATGGCAGCATTTCTAAATGGTAATCTACAACCTCAATTAGTTCTAGAATTTAAAAAGTTCTGATGTACCTAGGACTCAATTTACCATTCTTACTGAAACGTATAACACCCTTCCATAGAGATACTTTCAAAAAAACATGATCTCCTACCTGAAATTCCAAATCTTTCCTTCAGTTATCGGCATAGATATTTTGCCTACATTGAGATTATTTTATGTGGGTTTGGATAACCATTTTCTTTTTCTATCATTTCCTCAGCAAGTTCGGGGCCTATGAGTTTTCTTTCACCCACATCATCCCAACAAGTTGGTGTGTGACATCTCTTTCTATATAACGCTTCATATGTTTCCATATGAATACTTTAATGGAAGCTATTATTATAGAAAAATTATACTAGAGGTAAATATTGATCCCACATACCTAGAAAGTCAAGTGAGCAAGATCTCAACATGTATTCTCAGGTTTGAATAGTTTTTTTTTATTGTCCATTAGTTTGATGGTGGTAGGCAGTACTCAAATGAAGTTTAGTATCCAGGGACTTCTGAAGACTTTTCCAGAATCTTGTTGTAAAATAGGGATCACGATAAGAAAAAATAAATAGGGGTACTCTATGAAGTATTACAACTTCATTAATATATAGTCTTACCAAACATTCAAGTGGTAAATCTTCTCTTATAGAAAGAAATTGTGCTAACTTGGTAAGACAATCAACAATGACGAATATTGAATCATTCCTTCTAGGTTTCTTTGGTATCCCCATGACAAATTCCATCATAATATTATCCAATTTCCACTCAGTTATGGGAAGATGTTTCATGACTTCTCCAGGCTGTTACCTTCCATATTTCACTTATTTACAAACCATACACCTCAATAAAAAATCTGAAATCTCTCTCCTCATATTGTCTCACCAAAAATGTTCTTTCAAATATCTATACATCTTGGTGCTACTACGGTGTATATAGAAATTGGATCTATGAGCATCATCTAATAATTCCCTTTTCAGATGAGGTATATCAGGAACACAAAGTCTCTTCCCAAATTTAAAAAGTTTGTCTTCATATATGAAGTCGATCTATCTTCCATCGTTCACAGCTTGAATTTTCTTTTGAAACTCCTCATCATCAACCTAAGAACATTTTATCATTTCTAGTAAAGATGTTTTGGTAAACATTTGAAAAAAAAATTGATGTTTCACCTTCCATGAGTATTATCATATCCATTTTCACTAGATTCATGAAAATTGGATCCATTTCAACTTTCATCTTTTTCAAAACTCCATGATCCTTTCTGCTCAAAGAATCTACCACATTACTTTCCTTCCCCAGGTGGTAGTGTATTGTGCAATAATAATTATTTAGTAGTTCAACCCATCTCCTTTGCCTCATGTTTAGTTCTTTTTTGTGAGAAAATATACTTCAAACTCTTGTGATCGGTATATATCTCACATTTTTCACCATAGAGATAATGTCTCTATATCTTCAAATCAAATATTACAGCAACTAACTCGATATCATGAGTAGGATAGTTTTGCTCCTGAATTTTTAGTTGTCATGATGTATAGGCAATAAATCTATCATTTTTCATAAGGAAACACCCAAGTACTTTCTTTGAAGTGTCAATATAAATAACAAACCCATCGTTCCCTGATCATAGAGTCATGATAAGAGCAATGACTAATCTTCTCTTCAGTTCTTCAAAACATTCCTCACACTATTTTGTCCAAAAAAATTTAACCCCTTTACATGTGAGATTTATTAATGGGTTAGCCAACTTGGAAAAATTCCAGACAAATAATAACATGCTAAACCAATAAAACCGCGTACCTCAGTTATACTCATCATTGCTAACCATTCTTGGATTTCTCTTTTCTTAGAAAGATCAATGGAGATTCCATCCTTAGAGAAAATATGGAAAAGAGAAAAAATATCCTGGCCAAAATTCACACTTTCTAAACTTCCCGTATAATTTATTTCTTCTTAGGGTTTTCAGAATGGTACGCAAGTGATTTTCATGACCTTCATAGATTTTTGAGTATACTAGGATATCATTAATAAATTCCAATTCAAATTCATCAAGATATTCCTTGAAAACTCTGCTCATTAGATCCATGAAAACATAGGGTGCATTAGTCATCCCAAAAGGCATTAATGTAAACTTGTAATGCTCGTACCTAGTTCTAAATGTTGTTTTGGAATTTCTTCCTTCTTTACACACAATTGATGATATCCAGATCGTAGGTCAATCTTTGAAAAATATTGTGCTATCTGAAGTTGGTTGAATAAATCATCAATGCAAGGTAGAGGATACTTTTTCTTTATTTTTATAACATTGATCTCCCTGTAGTCAATGCACAACCTCATAGATCCACCTTTATTATTAAAATAATAATAGGGGCACCCCATAGAGAAACACTAGGGTTAATAAATCCCTTATTACTCAATTCCTCTTATTGTTTCTTTAGTTCCACTAATTCCATAGTGGCCATTCTATAAGGGGTCCTCGATATAGGCCTTGAACCATAAATTTAGTCAAAGAAAACCTCAATTTCTTATTCTGGAGGATGTACAGGTAAGTCTTCTGGAAACACATCAACATATACTTGCATAATAGGTACGCCCACTATTTGAATATTCCTTTTCTCACCCATAGTTATTTCATTCTCTTCCTCCCCAATAATTGAATTTAGTTGAGCTTCTGGGGGTGGATCTAGATAATAATTAGGTGGTGATATTGATGCTCTAAAGATAAGGTACTCTTTATCAACATTGATAATTGAAACCTCCTTCTTCTTACAAAAAATATTTGCATCATGGTCTGAATGCCAATTCATACCAAGAATTATATCAAATTCAATCATGGGTATGATGATAATATTAGTAGATAGAGAACATTTATATTCCCTAATGGTAATTGATTCACAAAACATTGTTGCAATGATACTTCCCTTAGGTGTTTTGACTGAAAACTCCATTTTTAAGTCAAATTTAAAATATCTAATTTTCTAAGCAAACAGGGATGATATGAAACAATTTGATGATCTAGAATCAAATAAAGCATTTTCTAAACTTGAGGAAATCATTAAATTACATGCCTCCACATCTTTCAGAGCTTTAACCTCAGTAGTAGTGATATCATAAGCTTGGCCTTGATACCTTGGCCTTTTCTAAGGTAAGTTTACTTGGTGCTTAGGACATTCATTTTCATAATGCCCCCTTTCTCTACAATTGTAGCATTCAACATTGACAGCCTCTTTCTTCCCCTTGCAATCACGAGCTTGGTGGCCTTTTTCACCAAACTTGTAATAGAATCTCATTTCTTTCAGGAAAGTACCAGGGTCTTTTATCCCAAATTTACCATAGGATGGGTATTCAACTTTTCCCTTCTTCCCCTTATTTCCATTTCCTGAGTGTTCAGCCGATCTCTTCTTCTCCTGCTTTTCTTTAAAGTGGTAAGACTTAAAGAATTATTTTTCTGTCTTGATATCATGTGAGACAATATCTTCATATAATAAGAAGGATTGTGAGACTAATTCTCACTATAGAAATGGTTTTAACCCATAAAAGAATTCATCAATCTTACTCCTTGGGTTACATATATAATTTGATGCAAGCCTTTCTAACCTTGTAAAGTTAGCCTCATACTTTGTGACATTCACATCCTCCTTTTGCCTCGGACTCAGAAATTGTCTTCCCATATCTTCTTAATGGTCATGAGGAAAGTATTGTTCTAATAAAATCTCCTTAAACTCTCTCCATTCCATACTTGATACATATTCATCTTCCTTTTTTTGTATTAAAGACCACCATTGATATGCATCTCCCGTGAGGCAATAAACTGACATAACAACTTTTTCCATTTCGCTACTCCCGAAAGTGTGAAATATTTTCTCTAAGGAACTTATCCATTGCTCGGCGACAAATGGATTTGTAGTCCCATTTAATTTTGGTTTTTTTGCCTTATGAATTAGTCTAACATTGATCCTCCACGTTGTGGATTAGGGTGATCCATACAGGTAAGGTTATTATTCATAACCTGAGTGAGTTGTCCCAGTATAGTGATAAGCTAATTAGCACTAGTTGATTCACTATCCCTACTATAACTATCTTGAGTAAAAGGAAAATACCAACATGGATTATGTGTATTTATATGGTTTCTATTTCTTTTCACTAGGCACCATTTCTAAATAATGGAATTCAGTAGATTAGTCTATGAATCGCAATACATAATTCCAAACCTGTAAAATAGTTAACAAAAATTGAAGAGTTTATGGATATAATTCATAGTCATAAAAAAAATTTCTTTGAGAAATTATATACTCATAAACCTTTCATAATGGTTTTTAAAGAAAATGATAATTATCTTAAGCATATCCCCAAGGAGTGTCGTTACCAAGAGTGCAGCAAGGCCCGTTGTCGTGCACCATTTCCCATTCGAGCGTAGCTCAAGGAGGTGTTTTTGGCTTCACCCCTAGGTATATTTGTGCCAGAGCCACCTCTAACTACTCATATCCAGACAGGGATGTATTTCTTGGAAAACTCAGAAAATCTCTACAGTACCAAATTTCTAGGAAGTTATTCTATACTAATCCTCAAAGTCTATCTTAGGTTAATGTTCTCTAATCAGAGTTTTTCTAAATATAGCTTCCAAGGATTGTACTAAATTTCTTCTGATACCAACTATAATGCCCTGACCCTAGTTACCCAGGTTCGGTGCATTATTACATAACATTGGCATGATCACAAAAGATTAAGTATTAAAAGACCGATTATTTTAGTAGCCTTGTAAATACTAGATACATTCATAAGTTTTACATTACATTATAAAATGAAAAATGACAATAACATAGTCTTTATAGGACACACTCATATCCCTTAGACTATCCCTGTAGGTCATTCATAAAATAATTCTTCCTATCCTGGGAAAAATAAAACATAGAAATGGGTGAGCTCAGATGCTCAGTAAGGATAACAATATGGAGGACACTTTCATAAATAAGCATAAAAATTTAAGGAAATGTATAAGACTAAAACAAAAGCCTTTTAAACTTGAAATTCAACATAATATGTCGAAGATAAAATCAAATAATTCCATTTACTTATTCACATAGATATTCTACTGGTCAAATAATCACATGCAATATCAATATCCACTTTCATAATGATGGAATGCATAATGCGAGACTTCATAACCACATAGTCAAGGCCTTGTCCCAGGACTACTAATAAGATTTTATCAAGGCCTTGTGCAAAGAAACTAGTTTGTCTCATGAGACCAACTGATGCATCGAGGTGCTATATCAGGCTCCTCCCATTACTTATTAAGTACAATTTATTCCTCCTATGAAAAGGTTTAAACATAACATAAAAATTTGTATTAAAACTAGCATACGAAATGTCAATACTATATCCATAAACCATGAATGTTGTAAAAATAACACATCTATAGTCAAAAATATCAAAAAGAATCAATACAATATGGAAGTTTTGTATCATAATAAATCAACTTCAAATAAGCTTAAAATTCATCAAAGGATGTTGACATAGATGAAATAAAACTATTTTTAGAGAAATATCCATTTATATTTTGAAATCAGTTAAAATTCATATAATTATAAAATGAAACATTTATTTTAAAAATATTTTTATAATATTGTAAGGTAAGATTCAATGATGTTATAATAGTGGAAAATAGCCACCCCGACTGTATAATTTAAAAAAACATTCTTACCTTAATTTTTTCAAAAAGTTCATAAAGTACCGTGTTTGGAAAATGATAGAAAGATCCCTCTAAAAACATATAAGGTAAGATAATGGTATAAATGACTTCAACCAATTTTTAAGTAAATAGAAAAAAAATTTTGAGATTGATTTTTAATAAAACACAGATTTGGATGATAAAGAGGTCCCAGTAGATACTTAAGTAAAAACAACCTTGGAAAATAAAGAGATTGTGAAATTTACCCTTACCTTGTACTTTACCTTAGGTGAGGGTACATTAACCTCCTGTATAATAGTTAAAAAATATTTATTAAATTATAAAATAAATATATACATAAATATTATATCATATAATATCTTCTAATATTGCTTTGTTAATGATATTTTAGTAGTATCGTCGTTTTGGGTGTTAACTAATCCGTTTTCCTTTATATGCTTTGTTATGTATGTAATGTTTGTTATGGATAGGATGTATCTTATTCGTATTTAGAATTATATTATGTCTTTCTACATTATTTTTAATCATAAAATGAAAATTAGTCTCGAATGGATATGATGGGGAATGAATCTCATCGAGTTTATGGAGATGGTAATCATTACGTACGCACGAGCGACAATATCATTATTTTGATATTAAAATAATATATAATAGGATGTTATAACATATATACAGAATAATTATCATGTTATATTTATTATTTACATCATTTATACTCATTATTATACCTATCCAAATAATTAAGTGTTGGAATAACAAACTACACCACGACATGGAGACGGTAATTCGTACGTACGCACGTATGTTGACTTTGTCATTTACAGGATGGATAGAATAATGATTATGGTTGTACGATTTTTTTAAAAATATCATAGTATATAGAAGATACTGGAGTTATTATTTTAGAATGTAAACAACAAAGAAAGAGGAAGTGGATTAAGAGAAGAACTTGGAAGAGGTGATGAAATATTTACCTCTTCTTCGAGTTCTTACTTCTGAATTGATCAAAAGAGCTCCTTAGAATAGATTTTTGACTAAAGGAAGGCCTATAAGATGAAGTGATGAGAATGGAGAAGATATTTGGGAAGGTTTTTGCTGATCCAAATGGATTTGAAAGTGTTAATTTGAGAGAAGGGGAAGTTCCCTTTTATAAGAGGGGTGAGGGGTGCCTTAGAAAAAGATTGAAATATTATTTTATAATAAAATATTTGTTTTGTCTATAATTGCTAAAAAATGATTTATTACAAGGATAATGTGGGGATGGGTCGAAAAACACTCAACCAATAGGTTTTAGATAGGTTTTGGTTGTTATTTTAACCTTATCTTTTAGATTTAATTCTTAGTTAAATAGTTTGACATTTACCATGTCTTATTTTATTTTTATATTATTTGGTTAATAAACATACTATAAACATCCAAGAGAACCTCAAGTGGTCAATTAATGACATATATAATATTATTTAATCCCTTTGGCCCATCCTTATATTTTTAGTAATATAATATCAATTAATAATATAATATTTGTTTTAAAAACTCTTTTATGTCAATTTTGACACTATTTTGTATTTTGTTTTTGTTAAATTCATAACATCTTTATTACTTTAAAAAAAATTCATTTAATCAACCCTAACATGTCATATTATCCTAGAAAATTATTTTAATCCATTAAATGTCTCAAATTAGATTTATTTGTATATTTATAATATCAATTATTTTAATCATTCATTAAAAAGGTAATTATTGCATCATCATTGTGTCATAAATAAATTTAATTATTTAATGTCTAAATATTATAAATAAAATACCATTATATATTAAATATTTTTATATTTATAATGAATATTTATAGTCTAATTTATATTGTGTTTAACAATATATTAAAAATGTTTTTGTTATTAAACTTTGATTATAACTCTTTTAAATCTTCTTTAAATAGAATAATAATAAATGTACTAATCTAATCCAGGTGAACCAAATAGGTTCATATTTTATTTATAAGGATTTTTTGGTAGAATTATACTTATCGAATAGAATTATTACATGTCTTAGGGTAATTATGATATCATTTTTACCCTTCATTACCCTATTTACATTTAACAGTGGTAAATAAAAGTAAAAGGTTACTATTCACCAAAAATATTTTCATCTTATTAAACCCCATTTTACTTACTAATATTAACCATTTTTCTCTGAATTTTTAAATTCAACTCACAGAAGTAGTAAAATTAAGTTTTATGCAAATTGGAAAATTCTCTTATGAGGTGGGTAAAAGATGGTAAAAAGTTCAATAAAATTTTTATAAATCTAAACTCATTATAAAATGACTCCAATGAATTACATTGAACTTATCTGGGTATTATGTATCTATTTTGACCTAAAATAAATAATTATTTAAATAAAAAGTCAGTTTTAAACAATAAGTGTTCTTCACTATTCATCAAAAATTGAACATTTTCGTAAAAAATACCAAAAATTCACCCTAAGATAATTTTGATTTTCTGAATCCAAAAATGAAGTCCATTTTGAAAGATAAAACATATAAAATATTAAAAAGTAGTTATTACTATTCATAACGGCTAGTTTGATTGGTTACGGTGTGTCAGAATCTCAAAGTTGTGTTCAATGCAAGCTATTTCATTATTCAAATGGAAATGTATCGTTGAAGCTTGGGGTGTTACATAATGTATCCAAAAATGTTTTCTAAAATTTTTAAGGCTAAAGGAAATGTTTCTAATAACGAGGAAACATTTTTTGATTGTGGTGGTTTTTTCATTTCAAAAGTAATATTATTGTGAATGAAGATCAGCTAAAACCCCTACAAGATGTAATGTGTAGCTGATAATGAAAATTTCTATCTCGAGTTTAACCAAGTGGATCATACCACAAGACTGAGGGATGTAGTTGACCCCATATTTTAGAGAGATGAGGTTGTTGAGTACTCAAATTATGTAGAAGGATCTGTTGCAAAAGAAGTAGAAAAAGAACCTTCTGTTGAAAAAGGTAGTTGCGCAGATTTTTAACTCAATCACTACCAATAACATATGAAGATCCCATTCCACCTAGGATTCTTCCAAAAAGAGAATATTTTATAAATAGAGATGAAGAAGAAGAAAAGGTGTCAGGGGAATATCATTTTAAAATCATCTCAAAATATGATGATGAAAAGAATGGTGATAAAGAAGATGAATAAAAAATTGAGAAAATGGTAGTGTAAATGGAAATGATAGACATGATGATGATGATGATTCTTACCCCAACAGTTTAGTTGGAAAAATCAGAAGGAGAGATGTGGATATTCATGTATAAATTCTTTCTTCACGTGGTGAATCTATATAGAAATCATATTTTAAATAGAACGGTCCACTTGTTGAGGGGGAGCAATCCCCATATGTGGAAATCTTTTAAGAAATTATAGTTGTTTATGGAGTTGAAGATAGTTTTTTTGGTAATTGTTAGACTATTTTGGAATCTGCTATCGTGGAATAGATGTTTTTGGTTTCTTTTTTGAGTAGCATGTATCTAAACAAATAAAAAAAGGATATTCTTTAAGAAGAAGATAGAAATGAACAGTTTGGAGATATAACTACTTACGATCCTTATATATATGATAATGTGGAAGGTGAAACCACTATTAATGTTTGAAAAGTGTATTCTCATATGACATAATCATATGTTATTGGTAAATAGTTAAAAGTTGAGCCTACCATTGTTGAACATACTATAGCTACACATAATACAAATGGACAAGAAAGTTATGAGATGACTATTGTCCCCACTACCTTGGTACCTCTATCCACTACACCAGTTATTATTGAGATTTCAGACTCGTGGGTTGATCATATGATAGAATAATGGAATAAATTTCATAGATTTCCACAAAACGATGGTTTAAATGTGTTTTGAAAATAAATAGATCACAAACAATCTTTGATGGATCAAATTTATGTTGCAAGACAATTAGAAAATTTTATTTCTATAAGAAACCTTTCACCTAATCCCGATGCTACAACCCCTCCAACTTTCCTAGTTGACTTAGTCACAATAAGTGGCCTATATACTTTTGGTAAAAAAAATTACATTCATATTTTGACAAGTTGTTCAAGAGTCAAGAATCTCTCCTGACATATCTAATTGAAAATGATGCTCATTATTTATTTGAGTTAGTGATATGAAATATCTAAACAAAAATGATTCATCACATTTAAGATATTGATATAGAGAATAAAAGAATTAGTGGAGATATATAATTATTAAATTCTTTTCTTGAAGAATTGAAGTCAAATTTTACTTCCTCCATTGATGTAATTTTGAAAAGTCTTGAGAATGTGTCCTCTTCATGGAACCTCCTATAGTTTATTTTGATCAGATCAAAACTTTGTTAGGGGAATATATTTATGCATCTTCAAATTGCACCTAATAGTGGAGAACCTATCATACCATTAGAGATTCTGATAAAATTTGAGTAGATTATTAAGATTGATCCCATGATGATAAGATATTTTGACAAGGATATGAATCTAGATAGAGAAACAATTTCCAAATGAATAAATTTTTACCCCTAAATAATTTATATTAATCATTCTTTGGATGCTCAATTAATGTTTTTGGCTGAAAATTTAAGGATTCCACATTTTACTCAATATTTAAAAGAGCTGGTCAGGATGTTGAAGGAGATAACTCCATTACTGAATCATTTTATTGAAGAAAAATAATAAATATTTAGTTCCATGGAAAGAGGTGGGAAGATTATAATGGACTTAATCAATCTTAGGAATATCTTTCTTCATGTATAAGGAACTGAAATAATTTATCATGAAGTAATTCCTATTACCCCTCAGGTGTCTCTTATATCAGGAGTTACTTGGGATCTAGCTGCACCTGTACCTGTCCAATTACTACCTTTTCCTCTTCATACTACTCAAGATATTTGATTTATCATGCTAATTATTCATCTAGAGCCTCTCCCTAATCGATCTAGAGATGGAGTACACACTGGTGTTCCGTTTACTTTTCCTACAAATCCTTCAAATCCTATTATTTCATATCAAGAAAAATCCAAAGACAAGGGAAAATCTAACATGTATCCTTCTACCCATCCTGGAGAATGAATTTGTAATAGATATTCTGTATTAATGGGAATGTTTTTTATATCATTTTGAAAAACATTATTGGATATATATAATGGAAATTTTTAATGTTCTTTTTATTCTCTTATGGTTTTTTCTTTTACTCTATATTTCCTATTTTATTGTAATTATGTTTTCCTTTTTGATAATCCCAAAAGGGGGATAATTTTTATGGAATGTTTTCTTTATCTATATATATATCCTATCATTATTTCTCTTTGATGCCATCTAGATGATTTATCTTTCTTTTACCTTTGATATAAAAATTTATGCTACCCTAGATATCATGATTTACTTTTCGATCTTACCTTTGATTCCATGATTCGTGATCATCAAAAACTTGGATATTGTTGACCTCCTTGTTTTAATAATCAAAAAATCATGATTCTAATGATATTAATATGTTTCATGTTTTCTATAAGTATTTTATAATCTGAAAGGTGATAAAATTACCTAAGTATAAGTCACCATTGAAGTTGACACACCACTAAAAAAGAGTCACCATCAATATTGACACACCGCTTAGTTGACACACCACCGGACATATCTCACCATCAATATGGAAAAATAGAAAAGTCTTGAAATGAGTCAACGTCAAGGATTTCATTCCACTAGAATGAAATTTTAGTAAATTATGAGACATCACCATAAGGAATCATCACCAACCTAACCCACCACTAAAAATATGATCTACTGTCAGATGACTCACTTCTAGAAGAGTCACCACCAACATGAATTTTTGGCTATGTACAAGACATCTCTAGCATTATGTCACCATTGTAAGGAGACACCTCCAGACTATGACACACCATTAGATTGAGTCAAATCGATTCATCACCTGATTCACACCACCATACTAAGACAAAAATGCTATTTTACTTAAACTTTTCATTTAAATGATTATAATGTATATATTATTGATTTTAATTGCAAATATATTTTAATGATTGTCTCTTAAATTTTTTATATAACACATTGAAGAATGTGTCAAACATATTGTACAATTAAGAACAATATCTAGAGAATTTGGATATTCTTCCTACTATTGATGTTATGAAAGGAAGAATATTCCCTCATGTGAAATGATGCAAAGTATTCTAATATCAAGCTGAAATATTTTTCTTACAAAACACTCTCAAAGAACTAAACCTGACTGCAAGAACATAATGGGATTACACTCTACTGGGAAGATGAACTAAATCATTACATCAAGATCCTTACTATAGTCAAGAACAAGAGTCTAAAACACTCTATTATCCGGAAGTTTTCAAGTGAACCTGACTCGATATCATTTCAAAATACTCTCAAGGAGTCATAATTTGTGCGACATACAGACTGATCACTTCAATTCCATTACACTTTTAGTTTCCTTATTCTATTTACAATATTTTATATTTTGACCTGTGTGTGCATACTATATTTTTCACATGAACATTTTATTCTACTATAAACTGGAAAATACTTTCTATCTTCTTAAGCCCCTTTTTATTTTTTTCCCATAAAAAATGAAGTAATGGTCCTTGTGTGACCTGTTTCTTTTATACTCCCACGTATATCTGTGGAATGGGTTGTGTGTGACATGGATTATTGTAAACTATTGTAAAATTTTATCGATGTTATGGAACAAATTTTTTATTTATATAAACTACTTAGTGGAAACTGATCATTAAGTGGGTAGGACTAAGTCTCATCTTGAGACTGAACCTATATTATTCAAAGTTCCATTTTGTGTTTTATTTTTTTAATTTGAATTTATTATTTAAAACTAAAAATTGTACTAATCTATAAACAAAATATATTCATTGATAATTAACCTTAATTTGGGTTTTTATAATATTTTAATTAAAACAATTTATTTCAAAGGCTTGAGTAATATTTTAAATCACTACCCAATACCTAATCAATCTTATAAAAAATATTTTGAATGATTGGAACTTATAATGATCTAATATTTTGGTTAAATGTGATATTATTAAATTAACATGGGGAATATTTTTATATCCATTTTGAATAGAAAGTTTTATTGTGTCCTCAATTCACCCCCCCCCCCCACCCTCTTTAGATACTCACATGTACCAACAAGTTGATATGTGATCATGAAGATATTTTTACATAAATAAGTGTTATTTGAGACGCAATAAATATGTTTCATAGTTATACATTATTTGGATAAAGACATATAATATTTAAATAAGTCTATTGAGATCAAGGGATAAACTTATTATGTTGGAGAGAAGAAAGGTTAAGGTAAACATACTAATTTTTATGGATATGTTAATTCAAATAGTGTAAGTGTGAAGGAAAAAAATTAGAATATGAGGGACATGAATAATAGAAGTAAATATTCCAAATCTGGGTAAGATAAAATTCTTCCAAGAAAACTACAACCCCCCCATGAAAATAGAGGCATCGTTTTAAATAAAGATTCAACGAAACATATCTACATTCATCTAGAACCAATTTGGGAAACTTAATTTTCAAGTCTTTTACTGGTGTCGTGGAAATCATGGTCACAAATATTATTCAAGTTAGTTCAACATGTCATTACCAAGAATGAGGAAATAATCAAGGAGATATTTTAAATAGCATCAAAGGATAAAATATCAGAGAAAACTAATTGTGATTATATCTTTACCACAACTTTCTACACATAAAAAATTTTATATTCAGAAAGAATTTTCTGGTAGATGCAGTTTAAAAGGTCACAAGGATAAGGTATTCCTAAAAATGTTGGAAGGAGAAGTTCCCTATATATCAAAAGGGATGTGGTTCCAGAATAAAACCAAGGAAAATACATGTAAAGATTTTGATAAGATAGGGAATGTTAAGAAAGGCTGCCTAGTTGTTTTTCCACATTTGTTGAAATTGGCTAAGAATTTGGAGAAGTCTAAGAAAATTACTGAAGATAAAGGAAAGTAAGTGGTATAATAAATTTTGGAGAAATATGAAGATAATTTATCCATAATTGGATACTTGAAAATCCATAGGATTGAGGTGAAAAATGGTATTCCACACAAAGAATTTTTTCAGGTGGAGAAATAAGATAGTCAAATAGATAACACTCAAATCAAAAAATAAAATTTCAAATAAATCATCCCATTTTATGATTTAAAAAAAGGATGGACTATATTGAGTGAAATATATCAATCTGAAGGTTTTTTTGAGAAACCAATAGGTTCCTCTATATTCCATATTATTTTATGTGTTTTTAACTAATAATTTAGGGTATTAAAATAGATTTTTTAGGTTGTCACTTCTAGACAATAGGATGAGATTTTACATCATATAATACTACATGGAATGGAAAACAATTATACATCCCTTAAGGGGGATAAACATTGATAATGAATATAAAAAACTTGGGATAGATTCAATATTATAGATCAAGTTATTCTAATCACACTTTCATCCCTTATTCTTAATTGTATTATCTTATCTATTAAGTGGGAGTTCTTTGTTGACTTAAAAATAAGAAAAAGGGAGAGATTTATCTTTTTTATAAGAAATTTATAATGTTTTGTTTTTGAAGTATGGGTAGGATTTAGAAATTTATTGATAAATATGATTACTTAAATTTCCTTAAATGAGAATTCAGACATTTTGAGCATGATTTCACATGCATTAAATTTTATGGACAACATAGAAATCCCTAGTTGTATCTCCCTTTTTTCTATACTGGGTTATACCATGTAGACTTATAGTTGATTAAATAAAGTCTCTATGTTAAGAAAATCATGTGATATTATTCCCCTCCAAGAAGTGATCATGGAATTCTCATATAAAGAATGTGATTATTTTTTTAGAATAAAAATAAGGTGAGAAAAATCACCAACTTTTCCTTTGAATTTGATTATTGATGGGAGATAAATTTTTTAGCACACATATTAACCCTTTAAATATGTGAAATATATATTTTTAAAAAAATACATAGGGAGATATTATTGGGCTTAGTGTTTTATTTGATTTCAATAATGTTTTAATATGCTTCTGGTGAGTTTTGATTAAGTGGTGATGTTAGGAGAATAATTATATATTCATATAATGGAATTAGATGTCATGATTGTAAAATTCACCTTAGAGGGAAATGATGATTTTTGAACTAATATTTAATGACTAAATACATGTTCTGAAGAGTTCTCACATTGTTTACTATAATTTAATATCATTCAAATATATATTTTCAATGTGATGTGAAGAATTCCATGATAAATTATTAAAGACCATGAAAAATATTATTTTGTGTAAAGAAAATGAAGAAAGGTTGGATTGGAATTTTAATTGTGGAAGGTTGTATATCATTTGATACTTATATTTTTCTAAGTAATTTATAAGACATCCTTACATAATAATTATGGTCTAACCCATGCAATCCACCAAGGATATCCCTCAATAACTCTTAGATGACCTAAGAAGTTAACCCATTTAAAGGACCTTCAATTGGAAGCTTTTATAGAGGAAATGGAGTGCACGACCATGTATAAAGCATGCTTGGTCCGTGTGTACACCCATAGTAGAGGTGGGTAGATGGTTCACGACTTCATGTTTCAGGGGGATAAAGCCTATGATGGTGTGTAGAGTAGTATGAGTGGGTGTTGATCCCCCGTGGCTAACTCGAATAGCTAGTGGAATAGATTATCTAATAACATGTAGTGAATTATACTGGGAATTTTGATGTGGGATAGTATGTGGTGTGGATTATATTCATCCATAGTTTAAAATTCAAAGAGAATGAGAATCTCTTGATCCTTTTATATGATTTTTTTGATCATTTAGGGATATTATCTCTTACATTTATCTTCCTCTAGCATCTCCAATATTTTAGATCACAAGTAGAACCACCGATGATTGACCTAGGGATGTCATGCTAATTATAATCTTGATTTTATGAATAAATGGGGCCATAAATCATCATGAATACATTATATAATTTTCATGCATATAATAGCATGAATAAAGAGATACTCTCTAATGAGAAATGGATTTATACTCACATATTATCCTTATAACATGCACATGAGGATATCATTGTGGATGAAAAAATAGAACTCACATAAAAGGAGGAGAATTAATGTTTGGCATCAATTGGTTCACATGAAAATTAAAATAACCTTAGATAATTGAGAATTTAAAAAGATATAACTTGTTAGTATATATAGGGATTTGATTATTCCTCGACATGGCTTAAAATATGATATGATGTGGTGTAATGCATAATGATCATCATATATAAAACAAGATATTATGAGGTTGAGAATGTTGACAAAAAAAATTTAGAAGCTCTTTTTTTGAAGAAAAGGAGAATAGAAAACCACTATTTCATAAGTAGTGGTTTTCACGTAGCTATAGATTACATGAAGTATAAGGATGATCCTGCGACACTCAACTTGTATATAAAACACTCATAGTGCTTCGAGAAGAAATTTATATATGAATAACCTTGATATAACATAATACTCCTACATGTATATATACTCATGTTAGTGAGAACTATTGGAGAAAATGAGAGATAGTGTCATGTACACTATACTATGTAATTAAGAAAATTAGTAAATCTTATGGAATAATAGTTTACACACATTGTTTTTGTAATGACCTAGACTCCAAAAATGATATTTCTTTCCAAACAATGTGTGTTGTATTAAATTTTTCACAAAAAAATCATATCACTTTAATAATATAGTGAATATATAGGTAAATGTGATCATTTAAATTTAACCAATATATGATCGTTGGTAAATATTTCCATTTGAAACAATTCACTTGGTAATAATGTTTTTATGATATAATTTGTTTGTATTAGTAGAAATGAAAAATAATAATGAGTATAGAACAAAGAATTGATGGCCTCAACCAGTACAGTTATGTTGTATGAAGCCCATTTTTTGAAGCTTGGGTGGGTGGTAGCATCGCTATGTTTCACTCTTGACCAATACCAAGTAGAGCATTAATAAGTGAATCTAAAATAAAATCACCAGTTGGAGAAGTTGAAGTTAGTGAAAATTACCACTCTGGCGATGTCAGCTGAGCTACCCCATGAATCTATCACCTTCACACACCATAACCTTATGTCGTATATGGGTGTTATAAGGGGTAATTTGTCTAGGACCTAGATACTTATAGTTTAATTCTATTTTATAAATAACATTTTTATACCATTAATTCAATTTTAAGAATAGATTTTCTTAATAAAATTCATATGGAATTTAATAAATTGATTTTCAGATAGAAATTGTAAATTCTTGAAAAGATTTAAATATTTATAATAAACTAATATATTATGAATAAAAATAATTATAATTAAATGGTATGATAAAAAACATTTATTTAAATATAAATGATAAAATAATTTTAAAATTTTTAGGTGTTAAAAATTTTAATATGTATTTTCAATCTGCTATTATTTTTAATAAATAATTTTTATTTATATTTATAAGTTATAATTATCATATTTATAGAATTATTATGATAAAATAAATAAATTTTTTTAAATCAACACATTAAAATTATGTTACCATGAATTTATTTAAATTCTCTTAAATAATTTATTTTTTATGAATATGAAAAATAAAGATTGAGTTTTTTGGTATTTTTAATGACTTCATAATTATTTATTAACTAGTTAACCATAATAAATGACCTAAAATATGTTATTTTATTAATATTAAGTATTTAAATATATTTTAACCAATTTAAAAACCTATAATTTACTTTTAAAATTCCAAAATTGAAACTTTAACTTTAAAAACATTATTTTTTTCAAAACATTACTTTTCCATGCCAAAATAAGTAATATAAAATGTATATCGAATATTTTGTATTAAAATTATATAAAATAAGACCCAAGTTTCCAAAAAAATGGTTAAATACCATGTGAAATCCCTTTTTTCATTTTCCACAACTTAGGTTTCGAAGGCATATATATGGAAATTAATAAATAAAACCTCAACGTTTTGCTATAAATACCAAGCTATTTCTCCATTTACATTCACTAACAACCCATTATCAACAATGATATGGTATTTTCACCTCCCAAGGATTCCTAAAAAAGTTTCCTCAATCCCCCAAGGTCTCAATCCTCATGTTTTAGGAGTTACTCCTCCTGGTAAGGGAATTATCCTTCGGTTCTCTACATTTCAAGAACCGCTTTTTTGTATATGTCTTAGGAATTTTATAGTAAATATATATTATTTTATTTTTATTCATTACCTTAATTAAAAATTATGTTTTATCAATTGGATACCCCTATCACCTCTCTTTTTATCCTTTTCTAAATCCATGTCTTATACCCATTATGCAGCCGATTATACTTCTCAAATTTTCCCTCTTCCCTTTGAGAAATTATCTTTAATTTTCTTTTTGTGAATAACCAAGACACTTTATTTTCAAAGGGTATTCAACTATATGTTGAAATGATTTATTTTATACTGGTATTAATATACATGAAACCCACATTCCATTTTTGTGGGATTAAAATGAAAAAATGATCATTTTTAAGTGATTTTGAAATGTCGTGATTTTAATATGAAACTCATTTATTTTATTCTCCATAGGTTATTTATGAAATTTTTTATTATGATATATGTTCTTTTTTATTTATGAATTTTTTTATTGTGATCTGTATAGATCAAAACTAATAAATAGATATTAAGGGTACACCTTTATAGCACTCCAATGCATTAGGTAAAGAATTTACTCCCTAATGATGACATGTTTTATGATACTTTGGTGGATAACCATTGTAATTATAAACTATAAAACCTCGGTGAAAAATATTGGTGATATGATTATTAATTTATATAATAAATGTTTTATTCACACTTCCATGTTATGATTCATGTTTTTTTATTATGATATTCCCCTTTCTCCTTTTTCAATGCCTTTATGATATTCCTCATGTTCTTATTGATATTTCCCATGGTCACATATAAACTATTTCCCTTTATTTCCCTTACTGGGAAGTATTCTAACCCTTTACAATGGTTTATTTCCCAAGGATATTAGATTAAGTAAATTTATATAGTATTAACAAGTTATGAATCCTTTCAAGTGGAATAGATGAATGTTTTAATTTTTCATGTATTATGTACCCTTTTTTCCAAGAAACTAAACTTTAAAAGATATTATTTTTATATAATGTAATGAAAAGTTATGAAAGAAAAATGTAGGATACCATAGTTACTATCCAAGTATGGTTGGGTTATTTGTGGAAATTAATATTTGAAAACATTATTAAGAATCATATATAAATTTTTAAATATAAGAAAAAAACCTTGTATTTTGGTGAAATATTATGTGATTTCTAAGAAAAGTAATCCTTATCTAGATATGAACAAGTGGATTTGGCTCTGAAAAAGATGTATCTAGGGTTTACACCTAAAAACACCACTTATAACATGACTAAAATTGGAACTAGTGCCTAAAAATTAGTCTTTCTGCACTCCTGGTTTGACACTCCCATGTAATATGTTTGATTAATCACAAGCTTTTTATGGACCATTATGAGGGATTTATAGAAAATGTAATTTTCTTAAATAAAAACATATTTAAGCATCATTTTTTAATACCTAAAAATTCATTTATAAATATATTAATATTAAAAAAAGTATGTTTCATACAAGGGATTTATTTTTTTAGAAAATAGTGGGAAGTATAAGGAACCATGTAAATGGTGAGTGAAACCAACCATGCACTGATGGTCCTTTGTTAGAATCCAAAATGGAAAACTTATTGAGAATGATGAATCAACTCACTTGAGTTATGAGCAATAAATTGAATCGTTCTAATAGATTGGATTCAATATGAATGGAACAACTTTTTGTTGAGTCTATTATTGATCAACGACAACATTATTTTAGTGGATCTACTCTCCCATTTATTGTAGAATGTTGGATAAGCTCTATAGAAAAGATTTTTATTATGCACTTTTTTTCGTACCCAGAGAAAGTAACCCTGGATGTGTACTGCTTAGAGGGAGAATTTGATCATTGGTGGAAACTAATTTAAACATGAAGCAAAGAAGGGAGATTGATGTTATGGAGTGGGAAGAGTTTAGGGGATCCTTTTTCAATAAATATTACCCCCAAGTCATGTGAATGAAAATGGAAAAGGAATTTCTTAAGATTGAGGATAAGGAAAATAAATCTATAAGAATCTACGAGATGAAAAGTACAGGTATTTATCTTTACACCTCTATATTTTTTATGAGTCCTAATGGAATATTTGGTAAATTATTATATGGAATAAGACCAAATCTATGGATGAATCTAGCCAATCGAGGCTAAGACAACTATGAGGAGATAGTGGGAAGTGCTATGAAGGTTGAACTAGAGTTCATAGAGACACAATGTTCCCATAGATAAAATTAAAAGAATAGATATTTGGATCCAAACTCGGGGAGGAACATTGATCACATAATAGGAGGAAAGTATGTGTAACTTCATACATGCAACAAATGTGGGAAAATCATTAAGGGGAACTAATTTTTATGGGGTGGTAAATGTTACAAATGTGGAAGATATTTCTATATTTCTCTAAACTGTCATAGTGAGGTTAATCCCAAGATTCACAACACTAATGGCAAAGGGAATATGGTGCAGGCCCATCCTAAATTCCAATAATTCATGTGTGGATAGATTAGATAGATTTTCAATCACTTTTTAAATTAGAAGGTAACGGATGGAAATCAACATCAACCTCAGCATAGTCCAAGGGATCATGGTCGGGATTTCTCTATCACAATGACTAAAGAAGATTCTCTAAACAATATTATGGAATGTACTTTCATTGTTATCTCAAAGCTAGAAAGTACTTTGTTTGATTCTAGTTCTATGCATTCCTTAATTTCTTCTATGTTTACAAAGATTATAGAATCAATCCCTGAACTACTAGAAGTATGTTAATCTATGAATACACTTAGAGGGATAATCCAAGAATTAACTATGTATAGAAATTCTAGTAATTTCTTTTGTGAGATCAATTTCATCAAAATTTTAGTAGTTATCCCCATGATAGAATTCAACATTATATTAGGGATGGAATGGATCTCAAAGTATAATGTTAAGATCAACTGTAGAAGAAATAAATTCTTAGTAGTATTGAATTGAAAATCTACAATTATTTTCAAGGGATAAATATCTCAAATTGGTATTTATCGAGAATCACCACTTATAGACTTCTTTACAGAGATTACCAGTAAAGAGGAAGAATTAAATGAAAGTAAACAAATTAAAATTATTCCCATAGTTCAGGAATACATTGACCAATTTCTTTAGGAGTAACCTAAAAATCCACCATAAATAGAGGTATTCTTATCCATTGAACACAGGCATGGATCAAAGATGATATCAAATACCCCATAGATAATATAAAATTAAGAGCATGAGGAATTAAATAATCAACTCCATGATCTTTCTGAGAAGGGTCTTATCCAAACAAGTTTGTCTCTTTAGGGAGAACATGTTCTCTTTGTGAAGAATAATGATGAATCAATGTGGGTATGAATTAATTATAAATAATTTAATGAGATCACATTAAATAATAAGTACCCTATTCTAAGGATTAATGATTTATTTATCCATCTTTATGGAGCACAATTCTTCTTCAAGATTGATCCCTAATCTGGTCATCATCAATTGAGGGTAAATAAAAAAGACATTCTAAAGACTACCTTTTTATCAATATATGGGGAGTATGAGTTTATTTTTATTCCCTTTGGTTTATGTAATGTCCCTTATATATTTATGGATTTGACGAATAAAGTATTTAAGGGATGCCATGATAACTCTGTGGTAGTTTTTATTGATTATATTCTGATATATTCTAAAATTATTAAGGAGAATGAGGATCATTTATGGGTTATATTGAAAACTATAAAGAAGAGAGTCTATTTGGAAAGTTCAAAAAATGTTAATTTTGGTTAAAAAAGGTTTCTTTCTTGGGGAACATTGTAACTAATGAAGGAATATCAATTGATCCTACCAATACAAATGTTGTGGAGGAGTGGCAGCATCCTAAAATAGTAACTAAATTTTCAATCATTTAGTAGTATATTATAGGAGGTTGGTGAAAATCTTTTCATGAATTTCTAATACACAATCCAAGTTAACTCAAAATGGGTAAAATTTTATCTAGAAAAAGGAGTGTGAAGAATGTTTCCAAGAGTTGAAAAAATAGATGGCTTAGTTCACCAAGGTTAACTCTACCTTCTATTATAGAAGGATTTATTTTTTTGGAGACACTTCTTTGAAAGGGATTGGGTGAATCCTTATGCGAAATTACAATCTGATTTACTATGATTATTGATAATTAAAGCCTCATGAGAAAAATTATCGTACACATGACCTAGAGATAATTGTGGTTATTTTTTCTCAGAAAATATGGAGGCACAATATTAATGGGTAGAAATGTGATATATACATAGAAAACCAAATCTTGAAGTTTATTTTCATGTAAAAGTAATTTAACATGAGATAGAGGAGATAGTTGTAACTTATTAATGAATATTATTGTTCAATTCATTATTATCCCAGAACAGCAAATAAACTTTTTGTTGCATTAAGAAGGAAAAACTCTATTGTGCTAAAAACAATATGAGGACACTAGGATATCCTTATGTCAATGACCTAGTAAAACTATAAATGGTAATAATAAAGTAAGGGACACCATAAAACATATCTAAAATTATTTCCCAAACATCATTACTATATAATATCAAGAAATATCAAAGATAATATCATTAATTACAAAATATGGTATAGTATATGAAGAATGGAATGTTTCTTGATTTCAATATTGATCAAGAATATGTACTAAACTTTCATACCAAGATATGTGTTCCATCTATTCAAGAAATAAAATATTTTATGGATGAAGCTCATAGATCTACATTCTCTATACATCCCGGAAGCACTAAAATGTATAGGGACCTTCATGATCATAATTGGTGGGACAATATGAAAATGGATATTGTAGAATTCACTATAGGGTGCTTGGTATGTCAGCAGGTTAACAGAGAGAGAAAACATCCTAAAGGGGTTTTGCAACCACTACCTATACCAACATGGAAGTAGTTAAATATCACTATGGACTTTGTCACTAGTTTCTTGAGAACATCCAAAGGAAATAATGCAATATGGGTTATAGTAGATCATCTCACCAAGACTTCCCATTTTATATCTATTTAGGAAGATTTATTTCTTGACCATATTTCCATGATTTACATAATGGTAGTGGTGAGGTTTCATGGAATACCACTTTCTATCATTTATTATCATGATTCAAGGTCCACATAAAAATTCTAGAGAAACCTTCATCATGATCAGAGTATCGAATTGAATACCGGGATTTCCAATCACCCCAAACTGATGGAAAATCTGAAATGACTATTCAAGAACTCAAGGAAATGCTGAGAACATGCTCAATAGAATTTAAAGGTGGATGGATCAACATCACCAATTAGTTGAGTTCTCAAAAAAACTTCCATTAGAGTAATAAAATGGTACCCTGTGAAGCTCTATATGGGAAGTGATGTAGAAATTTTACTTTTGGGGATGAAGTTGGTGGGAGAAATCATTTTGGGCCTAATATTGTGCAAGAGATGATAGAAAAGGTTCATACTATCCAATAACACATAAAGGCTGCTCAAAATCATCAAAAGAGTTATACTGACAACCATAAAAGGGACTCAATGTTTACTATGGGAAAAAAGTTCTTCCTTCTAATTTCACCATGGAAGAGAGTTCTGTAGTTTGGGAAAAAATGAAATCTTAGAAACAAGTATATTATGCCCAAGGAAATCCATGATTTCATAGGAGAATTGGAATATTGGTTAGCACTTCCAACAAATCTATATCTAATTAATTATATATTTCTTGTATCTCTCTTGAGGAAGTACATATCTGACCCTTCACATGTACCGAATCTAAAGGTGGTACAACTGGAACATGACCTCTCTTAGGAGGAGAAGCTGGTGGAGATCATGGATCATAAAGGTAAGGTTCTACACAATAAGACAACTGACCTCATCAAAGTGTTGTGGAGAAACCATAAATATGAATAAGTGATATTGGAACCAAAGGATTAAATGAGAAATAAGTACCCAAACCTTTTCTCATATGAGAGAATGATTAGAAATTTCAAGGAAGAAATTTATTAACGGGAGAAGAATGTAATGACCTAGAATTTATAAAAAATGTTATTTTCTTGAAATTTTGTGATATATTATTTTTTACACAACAAAACCATATCTATTTAATAATGAATTTAATATAAATGAAAATGGGACCATCTAAATTTGACCTTTATATTACCATAGATCAATATCATTTTTGGAAACTATACTCTTGGTAATAATGTTTTTATAACATAGTTTTTTTTATAAGTGGAAATGATAAAGAATAATTAACGCAGAACAAGGAATTGAAGGCCTCAAACAGTAGATTTGTGTCATATGGAGCACATTTGTTAGATCTTGGGATAGATTTAGCATCACTGGGGCTCACTCTTGACCAAGCCCAAGCTGAACTTCAATAAGTGATGTTATAATGAAATCACCTATGGGAAAAGTTCAAGTTAGTGGAAATTACCACTCAGGTGATGTTTGTTGATCCACCCCATAAATAAATCACCATCACACACCTTAACCGTAGGTCATATGTGGGTTTTATAAGGGGTTATGTTTCGAGGCCATAGTTACTTAATGTTTAATGCTATTGTATAAAAAAATTATAATATCATCAATTCTATTTTAAGAATAGTATTAATTAATAAAATATAGATGGAATTTGATAGATTAAATTTTCATATAGAAATTGAGGCCTTTCAAAAAAGTATATTAATATTTATAATAATCTAAGATATTTTGAATAATACTTAGTTTAATGAAATTGTGTGATAAAAAACATTTCTTGAAAATATAAATGGTAAAAGAAATTAAAAATTATTAAGTGTCAGAAATTTTACTATACATTTTCAATCCATTATTATTTTTAATAAATAAGGGTTTTATATTTAAAAGTTAGAATTATCATATTTATAGAATTATTATGATAAAATAAATATCATTTCTTAAATCATCACATAAAAATTAGGTTAGGGTGAATTTATGATAATTTTCTAAAATACTTTATTTTTTTCCTGAATAATAAAAATATTATTTGAGTTTTCAGTATGTTTAATTACTTCATAATTATTTCAAAGTGATTTAATTACTAATTAAGCAAAATAAAAGACCTAAAATATTTTATTTTATTAATATCAATTATTTTAATATATTTTAATCAATTTGAAAACCTTTAACTTAATTTCCAAATTCTAAAATGGAAACTTTAACATTAAAAGCATTATTTTTCTTAAAACGTTATTTTACATGACAAAAGAAGTAATATAAAATTGATATATAATCTTTTTTATTAATATAACATAAAATAGGACCCAATTTTCCAAAACCATGGAAAAATACTATGGTCAAGCCCATGGTTTTTCATTTTCCTAAACCTAGGTTTTCAAGACCTATATTTTTTAGTTAATAAAAAAATCCTCCACTTCTACGATAAATTTCAACCCATATCACCATTTTATTTCACTACCAATCCACCCTCCATAAATATATAGTATTTTTAACTTAAAAGGAGTCTTACCAAGGTGTCCTCAATCCCCCATGTTCGTGATCCTCATTTTTTAGGTGTTACTCTTCAAGTGAAGGGAATTTCCCTTCTTTTATCTTCATTTCATGAACTTCTTTTTATATATTTCTTCCAAATTTTATGTTCACTCTATATTATTTCAATTTTATTAATTACCTTACATCAAATTTTTTCAATGGGATTCCCTTTTCACCATTATTTTTATCCTTTTCTAAAACCACATTTTATACCCAATATACTGTAGATTTTACTTCTTAAAAATTCTCTCTTTTCCTCAAGAAATTGTCTTTTATTTTATTTTTATAATAAACAAGACTCTTTATCATCCAAGTTTATTCAAGTATATTTTAAAATGATTTATTTTATTTAGTTATTAACATACATGAAATCCATTTTCCTTTTCCATGTGTTGAAAATGACAAAGTGATTGTGTTTTAAACACTTTTCTAATACCATGATTTTAATATGAAACCCATTTCTTTTATTCTTCAATGGTTATTTATGAAATGTTTTATTCTGATATATTTGTATCAAATGAAATTAATACATATTAAGGGTTCTATATAATAGAACACCAATGCATTGGGTAAAGAATTTAATCTCTAGAGATGACATGTTTTATGATACCTTGGTTAATAATCTTGGTAATTTTCAACTATGAAACCTTAGAGAAAAATATTTCTGATATGATTGTGAATGTATAAAATAAATGTTGTTGAAACATTTCTATGTTATTATTCATGTTATTTTTATTATTATATTCCCATTTTTTTCATTACTCATTCTTTTATGATATTCATCATGTTCTTATTGATATTTCTCATTGTCACATGCAACTTTTTTCAATTGCTTTCTCTCACTGGGACTTATCCACTCTCTTTCCTTTGATGTATCTCCCCAGGTTATGATATGTATAAAATTTTATTAATATGAACCTATTATGAATCATTTTATGTGGTTTAAAATAATGTTTTATGTTTTCATGTATTATATGCCCTTTTTTTCAAGAATCTATACATTAAAAATCCTCTTTTATACAATGTAATGAAAAGTTATTGAATAAAAATGAGGGATTCCATAGTTTGTGTAAAGTAATATTGAATCTCCATGAATTATACTTCCATGAAAGCTCTCATGAATAATTAAACATTGGTAGTGTGACTTTACCAAAGTAAAATATATTCTTCTTTGAGGTTGCATAATAAAGACTACACATGCACTGATTCATGCATGATCATGCACACATGAAAATATTTTTAGATACTTGAAAAAAAATAAACAAAATTACATAAAATATAATGAACAAAATTAAATATCAATGTTATATTTTATAAATTAAATTCCCAACATAAGAGTTTTTGATTCCATGGAATCGCTATAAGATTTTTAATTAAATTTATATATCAAGAAGAAATCTGATTCATTTGTGTAATATTATTCATCTATAAAATTAATTATGAATTTATGTTCATCACTTGCACACATCTTAGTGAGGATACAAATTCAGAGAGAATGATGAATAGACCAAGTATTCATTTCATTGAGGTAAATGATCAATACAAGTGATCAAAACTTATTGAGAAATATCGAAAAAAAAAATTTCGAGGAAATTTAAGATACATGAAAAGTACACAATAAAATTAAATCTTACAATATCATTGAAGAATATCATAGAATAGTATTATAGTGGAAAATTTCTTGAATAGAGTTTAAGACTTTTGGTTGGTGTCAGGAGAAGGTGAATTCTTCAAGTTGGATCTAGGAGCATAAGGATTCTCTCAATTGGAGCCAAATTAAGATGAATTTTGGTTGTATCATAAAGAAAATGGATTCTCTCAGTTAGATATTGAGTAATTTTTATCAATTTTTTGATAATGAAGAATCTATAACTAAAGGAATAATTGGATTTATAAAGAATTATACTTTCTACTGAACATTTTAAATCATGTTTATTGCTTTCTCTCTCCATTATTACAACTTTATATGTGGTCATATTGAGAGAGATAATATTGAGTGGATCAAGAACCTTAACAAGTTAAAGAGGTTGAATTGAAAAGAAAAGGAATTAATAAAACGAAACAATTTATTCACCCCTCCCCTCTTAGTGGTCAATCTATACAATGTCGCTGCAATAATGAGAATATAAATGAACATCAATTGATGATACTCAACATATTACTAAGTTAATTTGGATTATCTTATTGGAACTACCATACGATATAATAGTATGCTAAAATTTATGAAAAACTAATGGAAGAATAAGGGTGTTTATTTAAATTCAATTTTTAGAACAATAAATTTAGAAGGTCAAAATTCTAAACATAGTTCTTCAAGAAAATATTCTAATAGTTTTTCAAATGATAGTTTTTCTAAATATACCGAAGGAGAATATGGTCCACCTACTAAAAAGATACATGTAAGTTTCAATTTATAAATAAATTATTAGGATTATTGAAATTTAATAAATGGTTGAAAGGATATTCATGAGAAGAGGGATTCATCTAAGAATATTTTCAGAAATTTAAGAATCCCAAACACATTTATCCATATTCTACAAGATTCAAAAGTAATGATAATAAATCTAAAACAATTTAAAAATAAAAATAAATATATTATTTATAGTTCATAAATAATACATATGGTATGAGTAAATATCCAACATCCTCTAATTCATCAGATAATAGTGGTAATAGTATCAAAATTGCTAAATTTTATATTAATATTCTAAAATATGCTTCCAAAATGAAACATTTATTATGGGTAAGTTTATGGTTGATGTTTTTTCCTAGTTATAATTATAACTAGAGTTTTTAAATTCATTAGAGATTAATTCTAATGATGAATACGAAGGTATTTATTAAACCAAAGAAAACATGGAGGAATATATTAATGAGATTGAGAATATATATAAAAGACAATTCAAAAGATACATTGATCTTAAAAATAATATATATAAGGAGAAATAAAACTTTACTAAATCTAAAAGTAATATGGAGAAGAAACAAAATGATAATTTTAATCTTAAGTCAGAAATAGAAAATTTGAAAAGTCATGTTTCAAGACAAACTTTCGGGAAGAATGGAAAATTTTATCCTTTGGGGAAGATAAAAATGAAGTTGTGAGATTTAAATATGAAATTATAAATACTTAAGAACTTACTAACCCACTTTATAATAGGAATGAATGATTTTATAAATATATAAATATAGAAGAAACTTAAAATGAATACTTATAAACTTGGCCATACGCCTATTGGAGGACATCATTATCAGTCTAACTATTGTTTTTCATGTAGTGGATGCTAGAAGAATATATAATCTTTAAAAAAGGTTGAATCACTTGTACTTCACAAATCTTATATATTAAAATATCTTTCTACTCTTGAACATAAAATAACATGATAGATCTAGGTTTCTAAGTTAATCTTTAACAATATGAATGTACCTAAGAATGTACGGTTTCCTCATATGTAAAATCATATAAAATGACTTTATTATATAACAGAAGATGAATTTCCATTTTTGGTACCTTGTAGTCTTATTTAAGGTTATTATAAATTAAAATGTTTTTATATGTGTAAGATTTAATTTATTAATTTTTTTTATTAAATATTAACTCTTTTTACAAGGGGTGTTATTTTTATACCTTTTTGGTAGAGTTTTTTCCGATTGACAGTTAAAATCAACGGAAGTCATAAAATGAATATTTTTTTGATATATTCTGGTTCCATCTTATGTAAAATAAGATAATTTTGTAGAGATAGAAGATAAATTCAAAAAGTTTCATAATTTATTTTTCTTATCTTATGATTATTTTTAAATGGTTTTTATCATTAATTGAATCAACTTTAGAATAAGATTAATTTATTTTTCTATAGCTTCATAAAAAGTGAATATAATAAATTTAGAATTCATAAATTTATTATTCAAATAAATTTATTTCATCATCTATTATATCATGAAATTTTTTATGGTGTTGGATGGTATTAGATAAACATCAAAGGTGAAATCATATAAATAGATTTTTGGCCCTAGAGTTAGTTATTTCTGTTATCTTGGAAGTTAAGCTACTGTAATGTTTTTTCATCAAATACTTTTAATGTTTTTTCATCCAATACTTTTAATATTTTTTATAATTTTGTATATAATTTTCAAGAGGAATTTATATTGAACAAAAAATTTCATGCATAAATATTATATATTTTTAAAATAATATTCCATAAATATCATTATGATCCACAGAAAAAACTATAATGTTTTAGTGTATTTGGAGACTATATATGTAAACATATTATTTAGGTACAATATTTTTCATCTCTCATAATATTCTTCCCAATTTTTACCCTTCTTGAAATACACTACTTAAAACCATTATACATGACCATGGGAAACGAAACATAAGAACTGGTGATCCCATAGCTTGGTAAGGGTAAAAAAGGGATATATCAATGATAAATAATACATAACATGACAATAAGTGTATAAGAACAGGAAAATAACATTTTTAAATCCATACTCATCATATCATAGATAAAAATATTGAATCATGGAATAAATATGGTGAGTTAATAAGACATTAATAGTAAAGTAATCAAGGAACATGATCCATGAGAACATAACATTAGTATAAGACATAAGTTTTTTTCATACATATAAAAATATAAAATAATTTACTTGGTTATGTATCACTTATAAGGCTATCATGTTTTATTGGGTTCACTCCCCAATACATTATATTCTTAGTCAAGGTTCACTCCCAATACTATC
The DNA here is from genome assembly GCA_963277665.1 of Viscum album. NCBI lineage: Eukaryota > Viridiplantae > Streptophyta > Magnoliopsida > Santalales > Viscaceae > Viscum > Viscum album. The sequence continues at coordinate 15,104,722 of OY728148.1, forward strand.
ATTGTGGATAGAGTCCCTTATTGAATAAGATCTACTCCCCATTGTAGTCATTATTAACTTATAATATATCCATATTTACCCAATGCATTGGAGAGATATATAATTTTGGTCACTCCTTTCATATAATAATAATCCATTAATATATGCTCCAAATTATCATAAAACATTCATAATATATAAAAAACTATGGAAAAAATTTGTTTTATAATAATTTAAACCATTCATCATAGAATGAGCCTTGGAAAATAAAAAGGTTTCATAAAAATATCACAACATAATAATAAACAAAATAGATGAATAATAATTATGGAACAATTGGATAATATCACAAATAAATCATAATTAATATCAAAGGATGTCATCCGAAATGCAAATTTATTTAAAAAATCACTTGGAATATTTATTGAGGAAAGTACCCATTAATTTTAAAATCCCTTCATTAAAATAAAAAAATTACCAAAATATCATGGAATGAATTTTATTTGAAATTAGATATGTAAAATTTTAAAGGTTCCTTAAATACATCGATTGTCTATAATATTGAGAAATTCCACTTAAGCCGTGTATGTTAAAAAAATATTTCTTTCATATTTTAATTAAAAATGATAAAAGTGCCTCATTACGAAAATAAGAAGAATATTCATTTTAATTTTTTTTATAAAATTAAAATATTGGTAAAAAAGTATTTAAAACTTCATATGAGAATAATTAACACATTCATTAAAATAATGATATGAAAGAAAAAATATTTTTGACTGAAGAGAAAAATAAATTTATTTTTCCTTAAAAATATTATTTTGATATCTTGAGTTTTTAAAGAGTGTTAAATGAAATGGAAATGTGTAATTTCTAGAAATAAAAATATTATAGTAATGTTTATGGGATTATTGTAATATAGGTTACAAAATTTCGACTTTAGAAACAATCCTGATAAACAATGGTATTATAACATAAATTCATTACATCAAGTTCGACTTGCATCAAAAGTGTTATAACACCTTATATAATAAATTTAAATTTATTATAATTCTATGAAAAAAATATTTTATCTACTTATAGTATCATATATTATCCACTTATAACATTTTAGCACTCATTTATTAATAATTATTTATTAAAATCATTGTTTATCGGTGTTAACTGTTTCATTTTCATAAGAATTTTGATTCCGTAGTTTTGGTACTTGTACTTTGATAATGGTTAAATAATATTCAGAATATAAATAATTATATAAATATCATTTATATTATATATATATATATATATTCATCCATAAAATATAGATATAGAAAAATGGATTACATCGTTCAAGGAGACGGTAAGTTGTACTTATGCATGAATTTTGTTTTCACTTATCAATGGATGGAAAAAAATAAAGGTAAATTATAAGCACTGGGCCATAAAACATTACATAATAATGAATTATATGATTAATTAACATTGAGGATATTTTCAGGTTTAGAGTTTTAGAGAATTAGGACATAACTATTACATCTCAAAAATTACACAATAGACACATCTACTCATTTTCCATTTTTTTCACAAAATATAAACTCTTGAACAAGATTCTTGTATAGTTCCATGTTTTAGACGTCATGACAATTCCTTGATCACATCCTTGACTGTATTCCACTTTAAGACCTATGGAAAACATTTCAAAAACATGGGATGAGCATAAAAGCTCAGTAATGGATATTAAAATACGAAATGAAAACATTAGTCCATGTATACATAAGAATCAATGATATCATACTTTACCCATAAAACATAAGCACTTCAACATACCTCATTAAATCATAAGATTTATGAATTACTCATAGAAATCATAAGACATAAAGTTAACTTGAGGCATTCATAACATTCTTACATAGGGAGAAACCCTCATGGTTAGGTTTGGAATACCCATCATAGTATATTCCAAAAATCTATTCAGATAAACCTTAGTGTTTAACTCCTTCGCATTACCCAATGCATTGGAAAGCTATCTCGGGCTCACCTTCCCTAATATTATCACGGAACCACCTGATTTCATAAACATTGCCCAAGTACCAAAACATAATCATAACACTTAAAACATGTATAAAAGAAACATAAAATTTCCAAATTTCAATCACAAGAGATCACATCATGATATTATCATAAATAAAAACATCTAATAAAACCATTAAAACTATATGAGAGAAAAATCCCTTTATACTTTGAAAATATTAAAAGAAGACATTTAAAAGAGATTATAGAATCAAAGTGTCCCATACCACTTCAAAAAATTTGAAAGGGTTTTAAAATATTTATGTCCATATAAATAAATACATAAAACCATTTTTTAAAACCTTGACATGGATGATAAATGTTTAAATGAATAAATCTTTAAAACCATTTAAAACAATGTTTTAATAAAAGAGTCATTTTCCATTTTGAACATTTAAATTATAAGCCACATAAAAGTACAGCATTTTCAAAACGTTTAAATGACTTCAGTATAGACATAATATTGCTATAGAAAGTCAAAGGGGCTGTATATACACTTTATAAAAGATTAAAATTTCATATCATTAAGAAATGTCTCAATGAGAAGAAATTGAGATGTAATCCCAATCAAGGATCATGCCATTTGAGAAAGGATAAAGAAATGACATAATTATGTGTGAAAAATAAAAATACACCAAATATAAGTGGATATTCAGTGTAAAACAATTATATTTCATCCCCACATATTCATAGCATGACATAATCAAGAAGTACAAGTTTAACCCAAAAAATTGAAATTGAGTTAAGATGTTCCCTTGCAAAAAATCAATAGCCTAACAACGTCACTTTAAAATTCAGAAAAAGAGTTGATGAGAGAGAAAATGGTATCTCATCACTTGGACATAAAATTTACATAAATAAGGATATATAAGAACATATCGCAACATAATAATATGTAAATTAAAATACATAACAAAAGAAGTCTTTTAAAAAGAGAAGGGCGAAAGGTTACCTTACCGATTTGGGAAACTTTCGAAACGTACACCCCATGAAAGTAGGGTCATACAATGAAGATGTAATTACCAAAAAATTAAATTATATTACACAAATAATACTATCATGGGAATTAAATACACCACACAAAAATAAATAGTGGCAATTGTAGCATGAATCTCACGGGAATAAAAAGTTAGATAAAAACCCCTTACCTCCTCGTGAACAATCGAGTCTTATGACCAAAAGATAATATACACCAATTGAATCACATAATAACATGAATATAAATAGAATCATGGTAATTTATATCAAATGGAAGTACACAATACACCACGTGCAATAAATAAGTGGCAAACAATAGAAATCTCATGGAATTAAAAGTAAGATAAGAAAATCCATTACAAAAATTCGACGGCCTAACAGAACCTCTTAAAAATTCATAAAATGAATTGATGAGAGTAAGATGGGGCCTCTCATCATATGAAAATAAAAATTACATTATATTGAATGTAAAAGAACATCCACCAACATAATAACATGGAGCATAAAATAAATTACATAAAAGAGAGTACTTGAAAAGAAAGAGAGAGGTTACATCCCTTAACTTAAGTATGTCTTGTCTTGATCATTTCTTTATATTCCTGAATAATAAACTGGAGTTAATTTATACTTCCTTAAGAAAAATTTTCAAGTTCATTATTCCTTTTATATCACTCATTACCATGTTATGAACATTATGTAATTCTTTAAGTTAATAACGGTCGTTTTGTCGATCATTGGTACTTGAGTCAACAATAAACTTCTTATAATTACAAGTTGTTCATGTGGTAAAATATCCATTATATACAGAATTATTTTCATGATTTAGATATCATATATATCATATATATCCAGTATATACTATCATTTATAATATTACATAACATTTAGAGGTAAGAAATGAAATGCACTGTTCATGGAGACGGTAAGCCGTACGTATGCATGATCGCAACTTTCATTTCTATTTCATATTTAATGGAATGAAATCATAATGATATAAAGGTATATTATAATTCAAGTATAATATCATATATAATATCATTAACTACATCCTTTATACATCCCACATATGGCATTAATGAATCAAATCACTTTGAGGGGGTGACAGTCTGCACTTCCTAAAATGAAGATATCGCGTTTACCCATAATGGAAACCATAAAGGTATGGCATAAATGATAAATACAGAAGCACATGGAAAACATAAACATAGTATATATCATATATAAATATACTGACAACTTAATGCACACAACGAAAGGTGTTATAAGAATATTTAACAATCATCGTTTCATGATGTAGAAATTCTCCATCCACAGAAACAGTATGTTCTTTAACCATTAGACGGAGGTGTGTGTAAGTTTAGCTAGAATCCTTATCATAACAACATCCTAGTATATTAAAGATAATGTTTTTTTACAAAATAAAGGAATAAAAATATTTTAGGGGGTTGGAGAAGCAAAATAAAACAAAATAACATAAGAGAGGACATTACCTTTAAATCGGGTAACTCCCTTTGGTTTGAACCAGAGGGGTTTCTTGAAGAGATTTCTACCTAAGGTAAGACTTCTATGATGAATAGAGGTATGTGGAGAGAAAAAATGAGTAGAGTTTCGTTGATCCAAAGGCTTGAGAGGTGTAGGTAAGGGGGTAGATGTGGGGACCTTTTATAAGAGGGAGGAGGGGAACTGTTGTAAAGTCTTGAAAAGTTACTTTATTATAAAATGATTTTCAGATATTAAAGGTCCCACAATTATATATTTCGAAGAAAAGTTGATAAGGTATCAAAATACACAAATCTAATAGGTATTTGAGAAGTGTAATTCTTATAGTTTACCTTATCCTCTCATTTTATTTAAATCTTTCATTAATGAGGTAATCACTACAACATCATGGTGTCATAAATAAATTTATTTATTTAATGTCTAAAAATTATAAAATAAATATCATGATGTAGGAAATTTTTTTATATTTCTAATGAATATTTATAGTAAAAATATTACTTGTATAACCCCATGTAAAAATTGTTTTTTTTAAATAATACATGTTTGTGACACTTTTATTTTTACTTTAAATAAAAAGTTATTAATGTCATTTTCATTCCCAAGTGGCTTCATGGTGTCCCCAAGTTTACACATGGATTATCATGGTCGTCCATGACTTATCCAGTAAGTGTATAACAAGTGTAAAGGTAATTTCATATTATTATATCATTATATTTACTATAAATTACACTAATTACCTTTAATCGTGATTAATAAAACATAAAAGTTACAATTCACCAAAAAATTATTTTAATCCCATTGAACCACATTTTATATCCTAATGACAACCATGTATGTAAGATTTTTGAAATTCGAATCACAGAGGTGGTATAATTTCATTTAAACGAAAAATCAGTTTTTTTAACTACCACTTAGTGGTTTCATTATTCATAAAAAATTGATGTCTTTCAGAAAAATACAAAAAAATCACCTTAAGCTATATTTTATATTCCAAATTTAAAAATTATTTCCATTTTACCAAATTCAAAACATAAAAGTTTCATTAATTATTTTTATAATTAATTCCCGCTATCAAGAACAAATAATTTGTTTTTAATAAACAATATCTATCAAAAGATTGACACTTGTTTGTGTCCAATTTCAAAGGGAAATTAATTACAATGAACAACATTGGATTAAATGTTACAAATATATTTTAACTTCACTTTAAACTCAATTAAAATGATAATATATCCATATAAATAAATTAGATTAAAAGGATGTTTTGAAATAAAATACAACATTTTCACTAAAAATGATCTTTATCAGAAAAATACAAAAATTTACACAAAGTAAATTTTGATGTCCATATTCTAAAGAAGGATTTTATTTTGTCAAATATAACATATAAAATTTTCAAAAGTATATTTAAAAAGGGTTCCCCATCAAAAGGGGACTTTTTAATGAATATTAGAAGATTTATGCTTAAAATTGGATTCGTTTTCAATTTAAGCCTCTAACATTTATGTAGATAAATGAAAAAATATTTGACAAGAATATATAATCAGTTGGTAGTTAGTTCTGTTCATTCCTACCATTACAATGTCTAGGCATTAACTACCATTTAAAATAATATTATTATATTATTAGTGTGCAACGTATGATTTCAAAGAAACTCATTGTTGAGTATTGGGTACGCCATTGAAAATAGCATTCCCTTTAAATTGATATGAATATTTTATTCACAAATATTAATAAATATGAAAATGTCATATTCTTTATTTACCTGGGATGTTACATCCTCTCCCCCTTTTGGGAATTGCGTCCTTGCAATTTTAAAATTGGGCTCCGAAACATCATTGAAAGTCCCACATCAGAACAAGAGTCAGTAAAAATATCACTTTAAAATAAAGAAAGAGAAGTATAAAGGTCACATGAGTCAACCCATACTATGATTCCATGAAAATATGGATATGGAGGAGAAAACAAAGGGTCATGTTCTGATATAGAGTGATAGAAAACATGATTAGGAGAAAGTTAACCCCAAGAAAATCACAAACTTATGATGGGTTAACCAGTATTCGATTCCCCAGTAGGAAAAGTTAACAGAAAACATTTTAGTTTTAGGTTACTTTTCATTGAGTAATTTATTTATCAGATTAACTAAATCACAATGAAACATACTTACTTGCCGTGTAGACTTTCATCTCTTACTATATTTCTTACACAAACTCATTTGTTTCTCCAAAAAATGAGTATTTAGTATGACTTGTTCACATTAAGAGCACTATAATCAACTTCTAGAGAATCACCTAACCCACAAAAGATGAACTATATATTTCCCATGTCTTTAAACCTTAACCAAAACCAAAAAAATTTAGTACATGATCAGATAATACCCAAAAAGGTTAATCCTTTATAAAAAGAAATGCTATTCTTAATATCCAAAATTCGTCCAACAAAACCCAAAGTTCATCAAAGACCATTCAATAAATAGATATCCATAAAATTATTCAAAGTAATCCAAACTAAGAATTAAACCCAAATCTCCGAAGGATTTAATCATATAGTCTTCCAAGATAAATCTTAACATTTATCTCTAAATAACATCAATTACTCTTAAAGACTCATACTGAAAAGTAACTAACCTAATCACATATCCTCCGTGATAGGATAATAATTTCCATAGATAACCCAAAATCAACTAATTCCTTATTCATAAGATCGTCTAACTAAAAATAATTTTTCATATTATCCAGGGACATCACGTAGTCCAGTGGTAGGCGATAAATACCATTCGCACTTTGGTTGTGGGTTCGATTCCCACAGATTTATCCGACGTGATGGGTTGTCACACGGTCTGCGTGTTGTCCTTTTTCCAAAACTATATAATTCTTAAAAAATTCCCCAAAAAGAGATAAAATCATCAAAAATAACCATAACATAATTTAACCTCAAGTTTATCTCATGCCTTTCATTTTCCATCATAACATATAGTAACCCATAATTACCTCAAAATTATTGTAACGCCACGACCCCGATTACCCAGAGTCAGTGCATTATTACATAACATTGTCATGATCACAAGAAAGATCAACTCTCAAAAGACCGATCGGTTTAGTAGCCTTGGAAACACTAGATATATTCATAAAGTTTTACATTACATCATGAAGTAAAAAACTATTACAACAACATATTGTCTCCATAATCCACACTATTATCCCCTCATAAAATCCCTGTAGGTCATTCATAACATACTTCTTCACATCTTGGGAAAAATAAAACATAGAAAAGGGGTGAGCTAAAATGCCCAGTAAGGATAACAATATAGCGGAATCTTTCAAAAATAAGCATAAACATTTAAGGCAATATATAACTAAAACAAAAGCCTTTTAAACTTGAACTTCAACATAGTATGGAAAAAGTAAAATGAAATAATGCCATTTACTTATTCACAATGATATTATACTAATCGAATAATCACATGCAATATCAATAACAACTTTCATAATGATGGAATGCATAATGCCAGACTATCATAACCACATAGCCAAGGCTTCATGTCAAGACTACAAATAAGATTTTGTCAAGGCCTTGTGCCAAGACACTAGTTTGACTCATGAGACCTACCGATGCATTGAGGAGCTATAGCGGGCTCCACCCGTCACATATTAAGTCCAATGCATTCCCATATGAAAAGGTTTAAACATAGCATAAACATTCGTATTAAAAATAGCATACGAAATGTCAATACTTTCACCATAAACCATGAATGGTATAAAAATAGCACATCCACAGTCAAACAAATCACAAAACCTTCAATATAATATAGAAGGTTTGTATCATAATAAATCAACTTTAAATAAGCATAAAATCCATCAAAGGATGTTGACATAGATGAAATCAAAATTCTTTTTAAAGAAATATCTCTTTTTATTTTGAAATAATTTAAGATCCATATAAAATAAAACATTTTCTTTGAAAATATTCTTATAAGCTTGTAAGGGAAGATTTGAAGATTTTATAACGGCGGAAAATAGTTGCACCCGCCGTATAAGTTAAAAAAACTTTCTTACCTTAATTCTGTCGAAAAGGTTAAAAAGGACCTTGTTTTGAAAACAATGGAAAGATTTCTTTATAAACCACTTATAAAAGTCAAATAGGGTATAAATGACTTTAACTCATATTCTAGTAAATAGTAAAAAATGTTTTGAAATACAATTTTAAGAAACATGGATGTGGATGATAAAGAGATCCCAGTAGATTATTACGTATAAACAACCTCGGATAATGAAGAGATTGTGAAATAACCCTTACCTTGTACTTTTTTTTGGTTGGGGTTGGTTAACATCTTGTATAATGGTGAAATAATAGTTATTAAATTATACAAGAATCATATGCATTAATATGATATCATATATGATCTTTTAACATTGATTTGTTAATAATATCTTAGTATTATCGTTGTTTCGGGTGTTAACTTACTCATTTTATTTTGTATGTTTTGTTACGTAAGACATGTTTTTAATGGATAGGTTGTTTCTTAATCATATCCAGAATGATATTAAGTCCTTAAAAATTATTTTTAAATCATCAAATGATAATTATACTTGAATGGATATGATGGAGAATGAATCTTATCGCGTTCGTGGAGACGGTAGTCCTTACGTATGCCCGAGCGACAATATCATTCTTTTGATATTAAAATAATATATAAATGGATGGTATATCATATATACAGAATAATTAACATGTTATATTTATTATTTACATGTGTTACACATCATTATTATACCCATCCAAATAATAATATATTGAATAACAATTACACCACGACGTGGAGACGGTAAGCCGTACGTACGCACGTATGGTGACATGTTATTCAAAGGGTGGATAGAATACTGAATATGGTTGTACCATATTTATAATAACATCACTGTATATATATTATACTGGAGTTATTTTTTTAGAATGGTAAAAAAAAGGAAGAAGAAGTGGAAGAAGAAAGGAACTTGGAAAAGGGTGGTGAAATCATTACCTCTTCTTCGAGTTCTTCCTTTTGATTTGATCAAAAGGGCTCCTTAGGTTGGCTCTCTGATCAAACTAAGGCCTCTAGGTTGTAGTTAGGGAAGTTTGGAGAGTATTTGGGCAGATTTTGGCCGAACCAAAAGGATTTTAAGGTGTGAAGAAATGGGAAGGAGGAGTTCCCTTTTATAAGAGGGGTGAGGGGCACCTTTGGAAAAGCTAGAAATATTAATTTATAATAAATTTATATTCGGTTTCTAATGGCTCCAAAGTTTATTATTTAAATTTTAAGATGGGGATGGGTATAAAACAACTCAACCAACAGAATTTTTAAAGGTTTGTGTACTTATATTAACCTTATCTTTAAATATTAACTCTAAGTTAATTAGTTTCACTTTTAAAATGTCTCTTTGTATTTTTATATAATATGGTTAATAAAATTACTATATACATCCAATAGACCCCCAAGTGGTCCATTAATGATGAACCTATCATGATATTAGTCTCTTGGCTGAACCTTAGATTTTTAGGAATTTAATATCAATTAATAATATAATATTTTTTTAAGAACTCTTTTATGTCAATTTTAACACTATTAAATAGTTGATTTTTTTAAAACTCATAACAGATTTATTACTTCGAACAAAGTCAATTAAATCAATCCTAATATATCATATTATCCTATAAAATTAGATTAATTCATTAAAAGTTTCATATTATATTTATTTGGGTATTTATAATATCAATTATTTTAATCTTTCACTATTATAGTAATTACTTCATCATCATTGTATCATAAATAAATTACATTATTTAATGTCTAAAAATTATAAATAAAATATAATTATGTATGAAATCGTTTTATCTTTCTAATGAATATTTATAATCTAAAATAAAACATATATAACCTTATGTAAAAATTGTTTTGCTAAAAGATATATGCTTGTGTCATTTTTGTATTCATTTTAACTTAATTAAAATAAAGTGTCCCTATCACCTACATGTGGCACCATGGGGTCCCAAAATCGACCCAAAGATGCCTATGGTCTAACATTTATCAATTAATAAGGCTAGGACATGTTTTAGGGTAATTTAGTATTATTATAATATTATTTTTTAACCCTTATTTACCGGATTTACCCTTAGCTATGGTAAATAAAATATTTACCGCAGTAATTATTCAAAATGTCTAAAAATAAAAGTTACCTATTTACAAAATTTGAACATCCTGATTCCAAATATGGAATTCATTTTTCTAAATTCAAAACACAGAAGTTGGAGAAATTAATTTAAAATTAATTCCCGCTGTCAAAACAAAAAGCGTGTTTTTAAGAGATAATAACTATCAAAAGATTGACAGTTGTTTATGTTCGGTTTAATTGTAAAATTATGTCCAATGAACAACATTATATTAAATGGTAAAAATATATTCTAAATATAATTTAAAACCACTCAAATTCATAACTTATCACTATTAATTATTTTGATTAAAAAAGTTGTTTTAAATTAAAATTTAGTAATTTTCACTATTCATCAAAATATTAAAGTTATCCGAAAAGTACCAAAATTTCACCTTAGGCTAAATTCGATATTCTGAATCCAAAAATGAAGTCCATTTTAAAATATAAAATATATATAATTTCAAAATTTAGGTATTACTATTCATAACGGCTAGTTTGATTGGTTATGGTGTGTTAGAACTCGGTGTTGCGTACAACACACGCTATCACATTATTCAAAGAGATGCGTACCGTAGAAGCTTGGGGTGTTACATTCTCCCCTCCTTCAAATAATTTCGTCCTCAAAATTTCAAGAATACTTATCACATAAAAAGACTCAGGTGGTTCTTCATCATAAGTTCCTCGGGTTCCCACGTTGCCTCCTCCATCTTATGGTTTCTCCACAAAACTTTTACCAGACGCGTCGTCCGGTTTCTCAGTACTTGTTCTCTCGTATCAAGAATCCTAACGGGCTCTTCGCAATAAGGCAGATCGGGTTCCAGTTCTAATTCTTCATAGGTGAGTACATGCATTGGTTCAGGCATGTATTTCCTCAATAGAAATACGTGTAACACATCGTGAACTTTGGAGAGACTTGGCGGCATTGACAATCGGTAAGCTACTGCCCCAATTCATTCTAGAATTTCAAATGGTCCGATGTACCTGGGACTCAATTTACCTTTCTTAACAAAACGTATGACTACCTTCCATGGAGATACCTTCAGGAAAACATGATCACCGACTTGAAATTCCAAATCCTTCCTTCAATTATCGGCATAGCTCTTCGGCCTACTTTGAGCTCCTTTGATGTGATTTTGGATTACCTTAACCTTTTCCATCGTTTCCTCCACCAGTTCTAGACCTAAAAGTTTTCTTTCACCAACTTCTTCCCAACAGGTTGGTGTACGACATCTCTTTCCATATAATGCTTCATATGGTTCCATCTGAATACTCGAATGGAAGCTATTGTTATAGGAAAATTCTACGAGAGGTAAATATTGATCCCACATACCCTGAAAGTCAAGTGAGCAAGATCTCAACATGTCTTCTAAGGATTGAATAACCCATTCTGATTGTCCATCTGTCTGAGGGTGGTAAGCAGTGCTCAAATGAAGTTCAGTATCCAGGGATTTCTAAAGACTTTTCCAAAATCTTGAAGTAAAACGGGGATCACGATCAGAAACAATTGATAGGGGTACTCCATGAAGTCTCACAACTTCATTAATATATAGTCTTGCTAGACATTCCAGGGGTAGATCTTCTCTTATAGCAAGAAAATGTGCTGACTTGGTAAGACGATCAACAATAACCCATATTTCATCGCTCCTTCTAGGAGTCTTTGGTATCCCCATGACAAAGTCCTTCGTAATATTGTCCCATTTCCACTCCGGTATGGGAAGAGGTTGCATGACTCCTCCAGGCTGTTGCCTTCCAGCTTTCACTTGCTGACAAACCATACATCTTGACACAAAATCAGTAATCTCCCTCTTCATGTTGTCCCACCAAAAATGTTCCTTCAAATCTCTATACATTTTGGTGCTCCCAAGGTGTATAGAGAAATTGGAACTATGAGCATCATCCAGCAATTCCCTTTTTATATTAGGTATATCGGGAACACAATGTCTCTTCCCAAATTTCAAAATTCCATCTTCATACACAAAGTCTCTCAATCTCCCATCATTCACAGCTTTAATCTTCTTTTGAAATTCTTCATCGTCGGTCTGAGAACTCTTAATCCTTTCTAGTAAAGATGGTTTGGAAACCATTTGAAAAAGCATTGATGTTTCACCTTCCCTGGTTATTCCCATGTCCATCTTCACTAGATCCATGAAAATTGGATCCCTTTCAATTCTCATATTGTTCAAAACTCCATGGTCTTTTCTACTCAGAGAATCTGCCACCTTTTTTGCTTTCCCCTGGTGGTAGTGTATTGTGAAATCATAATCCTTGAGTAATTCAAGCCATCTCCTTTGCCTCATGTTGAGTTCTTTTTGTGAGAAAATATTCTTCAAACTGTTGTGATCAGTATAAATCTCACATTTTTCACCATAGAGGTAGTGCCTCCATATCTTCAAAGCAAAGATCACAGATGCTAACTCGAGATCATGAGTAGGATAGTTTTGTTCATGAATTTTCAATTTACGTGATGCATAGGCAATAACTCTATCATTCTTCATAAGGACACAACCAAGTCCTTTCTTTGATGCATCACTATAAATAACGAACCCATCATTCCCTGATAGTAGAGTCAATATAGGATCATTGAATAATCTTCTCTTCAGTTCTTCGAAACATTATTCACACTCTTTTTTCCAAACAAATTTAACCCCTTTACGTCTGAGCTTCGTTAATGGGTTAGCCAATCGGGCAAAATTCTGGACAAAACGTCGATAATAACCTGTCAAACCAATAAAACTGCGTACCTCAGTTATACTCGTAGGTGCTGGCCATTCTTGGATTGCCTTGGTCTTAGAAGGATCAACAGAGATTCCATCTTTAGAGACAATATGGCCAAGAAAAGAAATCTCCTGAAGCCAGAATTCACACTTGCTAAACTTCCCATATAATTCATGCCTCCTCAGAGTCTTCAAGATAATGCGCAAGTGATTTTCATGATCTTCGTAGTTTTTGGAGTATACCATGATATCATCAATAAATACCACCACAAATTCATCGAGATACTCCTTGAAAACTGTATTCATCAGATCCATGAATACAGAGGGTGCATTAGTCAATCTAAAAGGCATTACAGTAAACTCGTAATGCCCGTACCCGGTTCGAAATGCTGTCTTCGGAATGTCTTCCTTCTTTACACACAACTGATGGTATCCAGATCGAAGTTCAATCTTTGAAAAGTATTGAGCTCCATGCAGTTGGTCAAATAAATCATCAATACGAGGTAGGGGATACTTTTTCTTTATCGTTATAGCATTGATCTCCCTGTAGTCGATACATAACCTCATAGATCCATCTTTCTTTTTAACAAAAAGAACAGGGGCTCCCCATGGAGAAACACTAGGGCGAATAAATCCTTTATTACTCAATTCCTCTAGTTGTTTCTTTAGTTCAACTAATTCTACAATGGTCATTCTATAAGGGGTATTCAATATAAGCCTTGATCCAGGAATTAAAACAATGGAAAACTCAACTTATCGTTCTGGGGGATGTCCAGGTAAATCCTCTAGAAATACATCTAAAAATTCATTCACAACAGGTACATCCTCTATTTGAACATTCCTTTCCTCACCCACAATTATTTCATTCTCTTCCTCCCTAATAATTGAATTTAGTTGAGCTACTGGGGGTGGATCTAAATAATAATTAGGTGGTGACGATTCTGCTCTAAAGATAAGGTGTTCCTTATCATTATCATCAAGAATCGTAACCTCTTTCTTCTTACAATAAATCTTCGCATCATAGTCCGAAAGCCAGTCCATACCGAGGATTATATCAAACTCAATCATAGGTATGACGATGAGATCCGCAGATAAAGAACATTTATGTGCTTTAATGGGGACTGATTCGAAAAACTTTGTTGCAATGATACTTCCCTTAGGAGTTTTAACTGACAACTCCCTTGTTAAATCAAATAGGAAATATCTAATTTTCTTAGAAAACCGGGAAGATATGAAACAATGCGATGATCCAGAATCAAATAATGCATTTTCAAAACTTGAGGAAACCATTAAATTACCTGCCACAACGTCTTTCAGAGCTTCTACCTCAATAGAAGTGATAGCATAAGCTTGGCCTTGATCCCTTGGCCTTTTCTGAGGTAAGTTATCCTGACGCTTAGGACATTCATTTGCATAATTCCCCATCTCCCTGCAATTATAGCACTAAACGTTGGTAGCTTCCTTCTTCCCCTTAAAATCACGAGCTTGGTGGCCATTTTCACCACACTTGTAACAGACTCCCATTCCCTTCAAGCAAGTACCAGGGTGTTTCTTCCCGCATTTACCACAGGATGGATATTCAACATTTCCCTTCTTCCCCTTATTTCCATTCCCAGATTGATCTACAGGTCTCTTCTTCTCTTTCTTTTCTTTAAAGTCATAAGACTTAGAGAATTCCTTTTCGTTTTTGATGGCACATGAGACAATGTCTTCGTATGATGAAAAGGATTGTGAGACTAATGATCGACGGAGAAATGGTTTTAACCAATCAAAGAAATGAACAATCTTACTTCTTGGGTTACGTATATAATCTACAACATACCTTACTAACCTTGTAAAGTTAGCCTCATACTTTGTGACATTCTCATCCTCCTTTTGTCTCAGACTCAGAAATTGCCTTTCCATATCTGCTCGATGGTCGCGAGGAAAGTATTTTTCTAAAAACAGATCTTTGAACTCCCTCCATTCCATATTTGATACTTTATCATCTTCCTTCATGTTTTGAATCAATGACCACCATTGATCAGCATCTCCAGTGAGGCGGTAAACTGCCATGATAACTTTTTCCCATTCACTGCTCCCCAAAGCCTGAAATATTTTCTCTAGGGAATTTATCCATTGCTCAGCTACTAAGGGATTTGTACTCCCATTGAACTTTGGTGGTTATTGCCTCATGAATCGATATAACATTGATCTTCCACGCTGTGAATCAGGGTGCTCCATACGGGTAAGGTTATTATTCATAACCTGAGTAAGTTGTCCCAGTATGGTGATTAGCTGATCGGCTCCAGTTGCATCACCAGCTCCACTATAATTATCTTGAGCAGGAGGGAAATCCCTACATGGAGTGCGTGCATTGATACAGTTTCCATTTCTTCCACCAGGTGCCATTTCTAAACAATGGTATAAACTAGATCAGTTTATGAATCAAAATACATAATCCCATACTTATAAAATACTCAACATAAATTGAACTATTTATGGATATAATCCATAATCATAAGAATGTTTTCTTTGAGGAAGTATATACTCATAAACCCTTCATAATGATTTGTAAAGAAAATGAGAGTTATCCTATGCATATCCCTCGGGAGTGTCATAACCAAGAGTGCAGCAAGGCCCGTTGTCGTGCACCAGTTCTCCTTCGAGTCTAGCTCAAAGCGGTGTTTTCGGGTTTTACCCCAAGGTACATCTGTGCCAGAGCCGCCTCTACCTGCTTGTATACAGACAGAGATATATTGCTCGGAAAACTCACAAAATCTTTACAATACCAAAATTCTAGGAAGTTCTTATGTACTAATCCTCAAAGTTCATCTTAGGTCTACATGCTCTAATCAGAGTTTATCTAAATCTAGCTTCCAAGGTTTGTACTAAACTACCTCTGATACCAACTGTAATGCCCTGAACCCAGACACCCAGAGTTGGTGCATTATTACATAACATTGTCATGATCACAAGAAAGATCAAATCTCGAAAGACCAATTGGTTTAGTATCCTTGGAAACAATAGATATATTCATAAAGTTTTACATTACATCATGAAGTGAAAAACTACTACAAAAACATATTGTCTCCATAATCCACACTATTATCCCCTCATAAAATCCCTGCAGGTCATTCATAACTTACTTCTTCACATCCTGGGAAAAATAAAACATAGAAAAGGGGTGAGCTCAAATGCCCAATAAGGATAACAATATAGCAGAAACTTTCAAAAATAAGCATAAACATTTAAGGCAATGTATAACTAAAACAAAAGCCTTTTAAACTTGAACTTCAATATAGAATGTAAAAAGTAAAATGAAATAATGCCATTTACTTATTCACATGGATATTCTACTAATCGAATAATTACATGCAATATCAATAACCACTTTCATAACGATGGAATGCATAATGCCAGACTATCAAAACCACATAGCCGAGGCCTCGTGCCAAGACTACAAATAAGATTTTGTCAAGGCCTTGTTCCAAGACACTAGTTTGTCTCATGAGACCTATCGATGCATTGAGGAGCTATAGCGGGCTCCACCCGTCACATATTAAGTCCAATGCATTCCTATAAGAAAATGTTTAAATATAACATAAACATTCGTATTAAAAATAGCATACGAAATGTCAATACTTTCACCATAAACCATGAATGGTATAAAAATAACACATCCACAGTCAAACAAATCACAAAACCTTCAATATAATATAGAAGTTTTGTATCATAATAAATCAACTTTAAATAAGCATAAAATCCATCAAAGGATGTTGACATAGATGAAATCAAAATTCTTTTTAAAGAAATATCTCTTTTTATTTTGAAATAATTTAAGATCCATATAAAATATAACATTTTCTTCGAAAATATTCTTATAAGCTTGTAAGGGAAGATTTGAAGAGTTTATAATGGCGGAAAATAGCCGCACCCGCCATATAAGTTAAAAAAACATTCTTACCTTAATTCTGTCGAAAAGGTTAAAAAGGACCTTGTTTTGAAAACTACAGAAAGATTCCATTATAAACCACTTATAAAAGTCAAAAAGGGTATAAATGACATTAACTCATATTCTAGTAAATATTAAAAAATGTTTTGAATTACATTTTTAAAAAACATGGATGTGGATGATAAAGAGATCCCAGTAGATTATTACGTATAAACAACCTCGGATAATGAAGAGATTGTGAAATAACCCTTACCTTGTACTTTTCCTTGGTTGGGGTAGGTTAACCTCCTGTATATTGGTGAAATTAGTTTTATTAAATTATACAATAATCATATACATTAATATGATATCATATATGATCTTTTAACATTGATTTGTTAATAATATCTTAGTATTATCGTTGTTTCGGGTGTTAACTTACTCATTTTATTTTTTATGTTTGGTCACGTAAGCCATGCTTGTAATGGATAGGTTGTATCTTAATCATATCCAGAATGATATTAAGTCCTTAAAAATTATTTTTAAATAATCCAATGATAATTATACTTGAATGGATATGATGGAGAATGAATCTTATCGCGTTCGTGGAGACGGTAGTCCGTACGTACGCACGAGCGACAATATCATTCTTTTGATATTAAAATAATATATAAATGGGTGGTATATCATATATACAGAATAATTAACATGGTATATTTTTTATTTAAATGTGTTACACATCATTATTATACCCATCCAAATAATAATATATTAAATAACAATTACACCACGACGTGGAGACGGTAAGCCGTACGTACGCACGTATGGTGACATGTTATTAAAAGGGTGGATAGATTAATAAATATGGATGTACCATATTTATAATAACATCACAGTATATATATTATACTGGAGTTATTATTTTAGAATGGTAAAAACAAAGTAAGAAGAAGTGTAAGAAGAAAGGAACTTGGAAAAGGGTGGTGAAATCATTACCTCTTCTTCGAGTTCTTCCTTTTGATTTGATCAAAAGGGCTCCTTAGGTTGGCTTTCTGATCAAACTAAGGCCTCTAGGTTGTATTGAGGGAAGTTGGGAGAGTATTTATGCAGAGTTTTGCTGATCCAAAAGGCTTTTAATGTGTGAAGAAATGGGAAGGAGGAGTTCCCTTTGATAAGAGGGGTGAGGGGAACCTTTGGAAAAGTTAGAAATATTAATTTATAATAAATTCATATTCGGTTTCTAATAGCTACAAAGTTGATTATTTAAATTTTAAGGTGGGGATTGGTCGAAAACAACTCAACCAATAGAATTTAGACAGGTTTGGGTACTTATATTAACCTTATCTTTATGTATTAACTCTAAGTTAATTAGTTTCTCTTTTAAAATGTCTCTTTGTATTTTTATATAATATGGTTAATAAACTTACTATATACATCCAAGATACCCCCAAGTGGTCCATTAATGATGAACCTATCATGATATAAGTCTCTTGGCCTAACCGTATATTTTTATGAATTTAATATCAATTAATAATATAATATTTGTTTTAAGAACTCTTTTATGTCAATTTTGACACTATTCAATAGTTGATTTTTTTGAAACTCATAACAGATTGATTACTTCGAAAAAAGTCAATTAAATCAATAATAAGATATCATATTTTCCTAGAAAATTATTTTAATTCATTAAAAGTTTCATATTATATTTATTTGGGTATTTATAATATCAATTATTTTAATTTTTCACTATTATAGTTATTACTTCATCATCATTGTTTCATAAATAAATTAAATTATTTAATGTCTAAAATTTATAAATAAATAAACATTATGTAGTAAATCTTTTTATCTTTCTAATGAATATTTATAATCTAAAATCCAACATATATAACCCTATGTAAAAAATTTTTTTGTAAAATATATATGCTTGTGTCATTTTAGTATTCATTTTAACTTAATTAAAATAAAGTGTCCCTATCACCTACAAGTGGCACCATGGGGTCCCCAAATCGACCCAAAGATGCCTATGGTCAAACATGTATCAACCAATAAGTCTAGTACACATTTTAGGGTAATTTAGTATTATTATAATATTATTTTTTAACCCTTATTTACCGGATTTACTCTTAACCATGGTAAATAAAATATTTACCACAGTAATTATTCAAAATGTCTAAAAATAAAAGTTACCTATTTACACAATTTAAACATCCTGATTCCAATTATGGAATCCATTTTTCTAAATTCAAAACACAGATGTGGCAGAAATTAATTTAAAATTAATTCCCGCTGTCAAAACAAAAAGCGTGTTTTTAAGAGATAATAACTATCAAAAGATTGACACTTGTTTATGTTCGGTTTAATTGTAAAATTATGTCCAATGACCAACATTATATTAAATGGTAAAAATATATTCTAAATATACTTTAAAACCACCCAAATTCATAATTTATCAATATTAATTATTTTGATTAAAAAAGTTGTTTTTAATTAAAATTTAGTAATTTTCACTATTCATCAAAATATTAAAGTTATCTGAAAAGTACCAAAATTTCACCTTAGGCTAAATTCGATATTCCGAATCCAAAAATGAAGTCCATTTTGAAATATAAAATATATATAATTTCAAAAATTAGGTATTTCTATTCATAACGGCTAGTTTGATTAGTTATGGTGTGTTAGAACTCGGTGTTGCGTACAACACACGCTATCACATTATTCAAAGAGAAGCGTACTGTAGAAGCTTGGGGTGTTACATTCTCCACTCCTTCAAATAATTTCGTCCTCAAAATTTCTAGAATACTTATCACATGAAAATACTTGGTTGGTTCTTCATCATAAGTTTCTCGGGTTCCCACGTTGCCTCCTCCATCTTATGGTTTCTCCATAAAACTTTTACCAGACGTGTCGTCAAGTTTCTCAGTACTTGTTCTCTCGTATCAAGAATCCTGACGGGCTCTTCGCAATAAGACAGATCGGGTTCCAGTTCTAATTCTTCATAGGTGAGTACATGAGTTGGGTCAGGCATGTATTTCCTCAATAGAGATACGTGAAACACATCGTGAACTTTGGAGAGACTTGGCGGCCTTGCCAATCGGTAAGCTACAACCCCAATTCGTTCTAGAATTTCGAAAGGTCCGATGTACCTGGGACTCAATTTACCTTTCTTACCAAAACGTATGACTCCCTTCCATGGAGATACCTTCAGGAAAACATGATCACCGACTTGAAATTCCAAATCCTTCCTTCAATTATCGGCATAGCTCTTCGGCCTACTTTGAGCTGCTTTGATGTGATTTTGGATTATCTTCACCTTTTCCATCGTTTCCTCCACCAGTTCTGGACCTAAAAGTTTTCTTTCACCAACGTCATCCCAACAGGTTGGTGTACGACATCTCTTTCCATATAACTCTTCATATGGTTCTATCTGAATACTCGAATGGAAGCTATTGTTATAGGAAAATTCTAAGAGAGGTAAATATTGATCCCACATACCCTGAAAGTCAAGTGAGCAAGATCTCAACATGTCTTATAAGGTTTGAATAGTCTATTCTGATTGTTCATCTGTCTGAGGGAGGTAAGCAGTGCTCAAATGAAGTTCAGTATCCAGGGATTTCTGAAGACTTTTCCAAAATCTTGAAGCAAAACGGGGTTCACGATCAGAAACAATTGATAGGGGTACTCCATGAAGTCTCACAACTTCATTAATATATAGTCTTTCTATACGTTCCACGGGTAGATCTTCTCTTATAGCAAGAAAATGTGCTGACTTGGTAAGACGATCAACAATAACCCATATTGCATCACTCCTTATATGAGTCTTTGGTAGCCCCATGACAAAGTCCATCGTAATATTGTCCCATTTCCACTCCGGTATGGGAAGAGGTTGCATGACTCCTCCAGGTTGTTTCCTTCTAGCTTTCACTTGCTGACAAACCATACATCATGACACAAAATCAGCAATCTCCCTCTTCATGTTGTCCCACCAAAAATGTTCCTTCAAATCTCTATACATTTTGGTGCTCCCAGGGTGTATAGAGAAATTGGAACTATAAGCATCATACAACAATTCCCTTTTTAGATCAGGTATATCGGGAACACAAAGTCTCTTCCCAAATTTCAAAATTCCATCTTCATACACAAAGTCTCTCAATCTCTCATCATTTACAGCTTTAATCTTCTTTTGAAATTCTTCATCATCGGTCTGAGAACTCTTAATCCTTTCTAGTAAAGATGGTTTAGAAACCATTTGAAAAAGAATTGATGTTTCACCTTCCCTGGTTATTCCCATTTCCATCTTCACTAGATCCATGAAAATTGGATCCCTTTCAATTCTCATATTTTTCAAAACTCCATGGTCTTTTCTACTCAGAGAATCTGCCACCTTGTTTGCTTTCCCCAGGTGGTAGTGTATTGTGCAATCATAATCCTTGAGTAATTCAAGCCATCTCCTTTGCCTCATGTTGAGTTCTTTTTGTGAGAAAATATACTTCAAACTCTTGTGATCAGTATAAATCTCACATTTTTCACCATAGAGGTAGTGTCTCCATATCTTAAAAGCAAAGATCACAGCTGCTAACTCGAGATCATGAGTAGGATAGTTTTGTTCATGATTTTTCAATTGACGTGAAGCATAGGAAATAACTCTATCATTCTGCATAAGGACACAACCAAGTCCTTTCTTTGATGCATCACTATAAATAAAGAACCCATCATTCCCTGATGGTTGAGTCAATATAGGATCATTGACTAATCTTCTCTTGATTTCTTTCGAAACATTCTTCACACTCTTTTTTTCAAACAAATTTAACCCCTTTACGTGTGAGCTTCGTTAATGTGTTAGCCAATCAGGCAAAATTCTGGACAAAACGTCGATAATAACCTGTCAAACCAATAAAACTGCGTACCTCAGTTATACTCGTAGGTGCTGGCCATTCTTGGATTTATTTGGTCTTAGAAGGATCAACATAGATGCCATCTTTAGAGAAAATATGGCCAAGAAAAGAAATCTCCTGAAGCCAGAATTCACACTTGCTAAACTTCCCATATAATTCATGCCTCCTCAGAGTCTTCAAGATAATGCGCAAGTGATTTTCATGATCTTCGTAGTTTTTGGAGTATACCAAGATATCATCAATAAATACCACCACAAATTCATCGAGATACTCCTTGAAAACTCTATTCATCAGATCCATGAATACAGAGGGTTCATTAGTCAATCCAAAAGGCATTACAGTAAACTCGTAACGCCCGTACCTGGTTTGAAATGCTGTCTTCGGAATGTCTTCCTTCTTTACACACAACTGATGGTATCCAGATCGAAGTTCAATCTTTGAAACGTATTGAGATCCATGCAGTTGGTCAAATAAATCATCAATACGAGGTAGGGGATACTTTTTCTTTATCGTTATAGCATTTATCTCCCGGTAGTCGATACATAACCTCATAGATCCATCTTTTTTTTTAACAAAAAGAACAGGGGCTCCCCATGGAGAAACACTAGGGCAAATAAACCCTTTATTACTCAATTCCTCTAGTTGTTTCTTTAGTTCGACTAATTCTACAATGGCCATTCTATATGGGGTCTTCGATATAGGCCTTGATCTAGGAATTAAATCAATGGAAAACTCAACTTCTCGTTCTGGAAGATATCCAGGTAAATCTTCCGGAAATACATCTACAAATTCATTTACAACAGGTACATCCTCTATTTGAACATTCCTTTCCTCACCCATAGTTATTTCATTCTCTTCCTCCCTAATAATTGAATTTAGTTGAGCTACTAGGGTGGATCTAAATAAGAATTAGGTGGTGACGATTCTGCTCTAAAGATAAGGTGTTCCTTATCATTATCATCAAGAATCATAACCTATTTCTTCTTACAATAAATCTTCGCATCATAGTCCGAAAGCCAGTCCATACCGAGGATTATATCAAACTCAATCATAGGTTTGACGACGAGATCCTCAGATAAAGAACATTTATGTGCTCTAATGGGGACTTATTCGCAAAACTTTGTTGCAATGATACTTCCCTTAGGAGTTTTAACTGACAACTCCCTTGTTAAATCAAATTGGAAATATCTAATTTTCTTAGCAAACTGGGAAGATATGAAACAATGCGATGATCCAGAATCAAATAATGCATTTTCTAAACTTGAGGAAACCATTAAATTACCTGCCACCACGTCTTTCGGAGCTTCTACCTCAATAGAAGTGATAGCATAAGCTTGGCCTTGATCCCTTGGGCTTTTCTGAGGTAAGTTATCCTGACACTTAGGACATTCATTTGCATAATGCCCCATCTCCCTGCAATTGTAGCACTGAACATTGGTAGAATCTTTCTTCCCCTTACAATCATGATCTTGGTGGCCTTTTTCACCACACTTGTAATAGACTCCCATTACCTTCAAGCAAGTACCAAGGTGTTTCTTCCCGCATTTACCACAGGATGGATATTCAACCTTTCCCTTCTTCCCCTTATTTCTATTCCCAGATTGATCTACAGGTCTCTTCTTCTCTTTCTTTTCTTTAAAGTCATAAGACTTAGAGAATTCCTTTTTGGTCTTGATGGAACATGAGACAATGTCTTCATATGATGAAAAGCATTGTGAGACTAATGCTCGACGGAGAAATGGTTTTAACCCATCAAAGAAACGATCAATCTTAATTCGTGGGTTACGTATATAATCTCCAGCATACCTTGCTAACCTTGTAAAGTTATCCTCATACTTTGTGACATTCTCATCCTCATTTTGTCTTAGACTCAGAAATTGCCTTTCCATATCTGCTCGATGGTCGCGAGGAAAGTATTTTTCTAAAAACAGATCTTTGAACTCCCTCCATTACATATTTGATACTTTATCATCTTCCTTCATGTTTTGAATCAATGACCACCATTGATCAGCATCTCCAGTGAGGCGGTAAACTGCCATGATAACTTTTTCCCTTTCACTGCTCCCCAAAGCCTGAAATATTTTCTTCAGGGAATTTATCCACTGCTCAGCTACTAAGGGATGTGTACTCCCATTGAACTTTGGTGGTTGTTGCCTCATGAATCGATCTAACATTGATCTTCCACGCTGTGAATCAGGGTGCTCCATACGGGTAAGGTTATTATTCATAACCTGAGTAAGTTTTCCCAGTATGGTGATTAGATGATCGGCTCCAGTTGCATCACCAGCTCCACTATAATTATCTTGTGCATGAGGGCAATCCCTACATGGAGTGCGTGCATTGATACAGTTTCCATTTCTTCCACTAGGCGCCATTTCTAAACAATGATATAAACTAGATCAGTTTATGAATCAAAATACACAATCCCATACTTATAAAATACTTAACATAAATTGAACTATTTATGGATATAATCCATAATCATAAGAATGTTTTCTTTGAGGAAGCATATACTCATAAACCCTTCATAATGATTTGTAAATAAAATGAGAGTTATCCTAAGCATATCCCCCGGGAGTGTCGCAACCAAGAGTGCAGCAAGGCCCGTTGTCGTGCACCAGTTCCCGTTCGAGTCTAGCTCAAAGCGGTGTTTTCGGGTTTTACCCCTAGTTACATCTGTGCCAGAGCCGCCTCTACCTGCTCATATCCAGACAGGGATGTATTACTCGGAAAACTCAAAAAATCTTTACAATACCAAAATTCTAGGATATTCTTCTATACTAATCCTCAAAGTTCATCTTAGGTCTACGTGCTCTAATCAGAGTTTATCTAAATCTAGCTTCCAAGGATTGTACTAAACTTCCTCTGATACCAACTGTAATGCCCTAACCCCAGTTAACCAAAGTTGGTACATTATTACATAACATTGTCATGATCACAAGAAAGATCAAATCTCGAAAGACCAATTGGTTTAGTAGCCTTGGAAACAATAGATCTATTCATAAAGTTTTACATTACATCATGAAGTGAAAAACTACTAAAAAAACATATTGTCTCCATAATCCACACTATTATCCCCTCATAAAATCCCTGCAGGTCATTCAAAACTTAATTCTTCACATCCTGGGAAAAATAAAACATAGAAAAGGGGTGATCTCAAATGCCCAGTAAGGATAACAATATAGCGGAAACTTTCAAAAATAAGCATAAACATTTAAGGCAATGTATAACTAAAACAAACGCCTTTTAAACTTGATCTTCAATATAGTATGGCAAAAGTAAAATGAAATAATGCCATTTACTTATTCACATGGATATTCTACTAATCGAATAATTACATGCAATATCAATAACCACTTTCATAATGATGGAATGCATAATGCCAGACTATCATAACCACATAGCCAAGGCCTTGTGCCAAGACTACAAATAAGATTTTGTCAAGGCCTTGTTCCAAGACACTAGTTTGTCTCATGAGACCTACCGATGCATCGAGGAGCTATAGCGTGCTCCACCCGTCACATATTAAGTCCAATGCATTCCCATATGAAAAGGTTTAAACATAACATAAACATTCGTATTAAAACTAGCATACGAAATGTCAATACTTTCACCATAAACCATGAATGGTATAAAAATAGCACATCCATAGTCAAACAAATCAAAAAACCTTAAATATAATATAGAAGCTTTGTATCATAACAAATCAACTTTAAATAAGCGTAAAATCCATCAAAGGATGTTGACATAGATGAAATCAAAATTCTTTTTAAATAAATATCTATTTTTATTTTGAAATCATTTAAGATCCATATAAAATAAAACATTTTCTTTGAAAATATTCTTATAAGCTTGTAAGGGAAGATTTGAAGATTTTATAACGGCGGAAAATAGCCGCACCCACCATATAAGTTAAAAAACATTCTTACCTTAATTCTGTCGAAAAGGTTAAAAAGGACCTTGTTTTGAAAACGTTGGAAA
This sequence comes from Viscum album, assembly GCA_963277665.1. Lineage (NCBI taxonomy): Eukaryota > Viridiplantae > Streptophyta > Magnoliopsida > Santalales > Viscaceae > Viscum > Viscum album. The sequence continues at coordinate 15,130,916 of OY728148.1, forward strand.
GATTCCTTTATAAACCACTTATAAAAGTCAAAAAGGGTATAAATGACTTTAACTCATATTCTAGTAAATAGTAAAAAATGTTTTGAAATACATTTTTAAGAAACATGGATGTGGATGATAAAGAGATCCCAGTAGATTATTACGTATAAACAACCTCGGATAATGAAGAGATTGTGAAATAACCCTTACCTTGTACTTTTCCTTGGTTGGGGTAGGTTAACCTCCTGTATAATGGTGAAATAATTTTTATTAAATTATACAAGAATCATATAAATTAATATGATATCATATATGATCTTTTAACATTGATTTGTTAATAATATCTTAGTATTATCGTTGTTTCGGGTGTTAACTTACTCATTTTATTTTGTATGTTTTGTTACGTAAGACATGTTTATAATGGATAGGTTGTATCTTAATCATATCCAGAATTATATTAAGTCCTTAAAAATTATTTTTAAATCATCCAATGATAATTATACTTGAATGGATATGATGGAGAATGAATCTTATCGCGTTCGTGGAGACGGTAGTCCGTACGTATGCACGAGCGACAATATCATTCTTTTGATATTAAAATAATATATAAATGGATAGTATATCATATATACAGAATAATTAACATGTTATATTTATTATTTACATGTGTTACACATCATTATTATACCCATCCAAATAATAATATATTGAATAACAATTACACCACGACGTGGAGACGGTAAGCCGTACGTACGCACGTATGGTGACATGTTATTCAAAGGGTGGATAGAATACTGAATATGGATGTACCATATTTATAATAACATCACAGTATATATATTATACTGGAGTTATTATTTTAGAATGGTAAAAACAAAGGAAGAAGAAGTGGAAGAAGAAAGGAACTTGGAAAAGGGTGGTGAAATCATTACCTCTTCTTCGAGTTCTTCCTTTTGATTTGATCAAAAGGGCTCCATAGGATGGCTTTATGATCAAACAAAGGCCTCTAGGTTGTAGTTAGGGAAGTTGTGAGAGTATTTGGGCAGAGTTTGTCCAAACCAAAAGGCTTTGAATGTGTGATGAAATGGGAAGGAGGAGTTCCCTTTTATAAGAGGGGTGAGGGGCACCTTTGGAAAAGCTAGAAATATTGATTTATAATAAATTCATATTCGGTTTCTAATGGCTCCAAAGTTTATTATTTAAATTTTAAGGTGGGGATGGGTCGAAAACAACTCAAACAATAGAATTTAGAATGGTTTGGGTACTTATATTAACCTTATCTTTAAGTATTAACTCTAAGTTAATTAGTTTCTCTTTTAGAATGTCTCTTTGTATATTTATATAATATGGTTAATAAACTTACTATATACATCCAAGAGACCCCCAAGTGGTCCATTAATGATGAACCTATCATGATATAAGTCTCTTTGCCGATCCTTAGATTTTTATGAATTTAATATCAATTAATAATATAATATTTGTTTTAAGAACTCTTTTATGTCAATTTTGACACTATTCAATAGTTGATTTTTGTGAAACTCATAACAGATTGATTACTTCTAAAAAATTCAATTAAATCAATACTAATATATCATATTATCCTATAAAATTATTTTAATTCATTAAAAGTTTCATATTATATTTATTTGTGTATTTATAATATCAATTATTTTAATTTTTCACTATTATAGTTATTACTTCATCATCATTGTGTCATAAATAAATTAAATTATTTAATGTCTAAAAATTATAAATAGAATATCATTATGTATTAAATATTTTTATCTTTCTAATTAATATTTATAATCTAAAATCCAACATATATAACCCTATGTAAAAATTGTTTTTCTAAAAGATATATGCTTGTGTCATTTTTGTATTCATTTTAACTTAATTAAAATAAAGTGTCCCTATAACCTACAAGTGGCACCATGGGGTCCCCAAATCGACCCAAAGATGCCTATGGTAGAACATGTATCAACCAATAAGTCTAGGACACGTTTTAGGGTAATTTAGTATTATTATAATATTATTTTTTAACCCTTATTTACCGGATTTACTCTTAACCATGGTAAATAAAATATTTACCACAGTAATTATTCAAAATGTCTAAAAATAAAAGTTACCTATTTACACAATTTGAACATTCTGATTCCAAATATGGAATCCATTTTTCTAAATTCAAAACATAGAAATGGCAGAAATTAATTTAAAATTAATTCCCGCTGTCAAAACAAAAAGCGTGTTTTTAAGAGATAAAAACTATCAAAAGATTGACACTTGTTTATGTTCGGTTTAATTGTAAAATTATGTACAATGAACAAAATTATATTAAATGGTAAAAATATATTATAATTATAATTTAAAACCACTCAAATTCATAATTTATCACTATTAATTATTTTGATTAAAAAAGTTGTTTTTAATTAAAATTTAGTAATTTTCACTATTCATCAAAATATTAAAGTTATCCGAAAAGTACCAAAATTTCACCTTAGGCTAAATTCGATATTCCGAATCCAAAAATGAAGTCCATTTTGAAATATAAAATATATATAATTTAAAAAATTAGGTATTACTATTCATAACGGCTAGTTTGATTTGTTATGGTGTGTTAGAACTCGGTGTTGCGTACAACACACACTATCACATTATTAAAAGAGAAGTGTACAGTAGAAGTTTGGGGTCTTACAAGTAAGGATCATATAAACCCTAATGGTTACCTTTATAATTATTACATGAACTTCCACATCGAGTTGGTTATATCGTACATGATTCATTAGAGAACTCACCAAGGTTCAAGTGATTAATCGTGACTCCTGATATTTGGTTGAGAAGAACCACAAGAGTTCTCATTGAAGCTCCCATATCATTCAGTTGTTCTTTCAGAAAACCATTACAGTTTTCTTCACATCCACTGTCACTTTGGTGCCTTCTTTATCCAGCCATTTACCAAAACCAAAAAGGTCAGTGTGAGTATATCATTAGAATTATAATATAATACTATGATATAATTATTCATTTTATCATAAACTCATTCACTTTATCTAAAACTATGACACTTTCTAAAATCCTAACAATTATGGTAATGTCACTTATGATTAAAGAATACCATAACCACTAAAGTTATCTAAACCAACCTTTGATACCAACTATAAGGACCTGGCCTTAAAACATTACATAATAATGAATTAAATGAATAATTCCAATTGAGGATCTTTTCAGGATTATATTTTTAGAGAATTAGGACATAACTATTACATCTCAAAGATTACACAGTAGACACATCTACTCAATTTCCATTTTTTTCACAAAATATAAACTCTTGAACAAAATATTCATGTCTAGTTCCATGTTTTAGACATCATGACATTTCCTTGACCCCATACTTGACCGTATTCCACTTTAAGCCATGTGGAAAACATTTCAAAAACTTGGGATGAGCATAAAAAGCTCAGTAAGGGAAATAAAAATACAGAATGAAAACATTAGTCCATGTATACATAAGAATCAACGAAATCATACTTTACTCATAAAACATAATCACTTCAACATACCTCATGAAATCATAAGATTTATGAATAACTCATAGAAATCATAAGACATAAAGGTAACTTGAGGCATTCGTAACATTCTTACATAGGGAGCAACCCTCATGGTTATGTTTGGAATACCCATCACAGTATATTCCTTAAATATTTTCAGATAAACCTTAGATTTTAACTCCTTCACGTTACCCAATGCATTGGAGAGCTATCTCGGGCTCACCCGCCATTAGTTTATCACGGAATGACCCGATTTCATAAACATTGCCCAAGAACCATAACATAATCATAACACTTGAAACATGCATAAAAGAAATGTAAAATTTACACATTTCAATCACAAGAGATCACATCATGATATAATAATTAATAAAAACATCTAATAAAATCATTAAAACTCTATGAGAGAAAAATCCCTTTATACTTTGAAAATAGTAAAAGAAGAAATTTAAAAGAAATTTTAGAATCAACGTGTCCCATACCCCTTCAAATCATTTGAAAGGGTTTTAAAACATTCATGTCCATATAAATAAAACCTTAAAACCATTTTTTAAAACATGGACATGGATGATAAATTTTTAAATGGATAAATCTTTAAAACCATTTAAAACAATGTTTTAATAAAGAGTCCTTTTCCATTTCTAACATTTAAATTATAAGCCACATGAAAGTAGACCAATTTCAAAACATTTAAATGACTTTAGTATAGACATAATATGGATATAGAAAGTAAAAGGGTCTGTATATACACTTTATAAAAGAATAAAAATTCATATCATTAAGAAATGTCTCAATGAGAAGAAATGAGATGTAATCCCAATCAAGGATCATGCCATTAGAGCAAGGATAAACAAATGACATAATTATGTGTGAAAAATATAAATACACCAAATATAAGTGGATATTAAGTGTAAAACAATCATATTTCATCCACACATATTCATATCACAACATAATCAAGAAGTACAAGTTTAACCCAAAGAATTGAAATTGAGTTAAGAAGTTCCCTTGCAAAAATTCGACAGCCTAATGGCGTCACTTTAAAATTCAGAAAAAGAGTTGATGAGAGAGAAAACGGTATCTCATTACTTGGACATAAAATTTAAATCAATAATCATATATAATGACATATCCCAACATTATAAGATGTAAATTAAAAGACATAACAAAAGAAGTCTTTTAAAAAGAGAAGGGTGAAAGGTTCCCTAATCGATTTAGGCAACTTTCGAAACATACACCCCATAAAAGAAGGGTCATACAATGAAGATGTAATTACCCATAAATTAAATTATATTACACAAAGAATACTATCATGGGTATTACATACACTACACAAAAGGAAATAGTGGCAAATGTATCATGAATCTCACGGGAACAAAAAGTGAGATAAAACCCCCTTACCTCGTCGCGATCAATCGAGTCGTATGACCAAAAGATAATATACACCAATTTAATCACATAATACAATGAATATAAATATAATCATGATAATATATATCAAATTTCAGTACACAATACACCACATGCAATATATAAGTGGCGAACAATAGAAATCTCACGGAATTAAAAGTGAGATAAGAAAATCCCTTACAAAAATTCGGCAGCCTAACGGTGCCTCTTAAAAATTCTTAAAATGAATTTATGAGAGTGAGAGGGGGTATTTAATCATATGAAAATTAAAATTATAGTATGGTGAATGTAAAATAAAATCCTCCAACATAAGAACATGGAGTATAAAATAAATGACATAAAAGATAGTACTTGAAAAGAAAGAGAGAGGTCGGATCCCTTACCTCAAGTATGACTTGTCTTGTTCATTTCTTTATATTCCTGAATAATAAACTAGAGTTAATTTATACTTGCTTAAGAACCTTTTTCAAGTTCATTATTCCTTTAATATAACTTATTACCATGTTATGAACATTATGTAATTATTTAAGTAAATAACGGTCCTTTTGTCGATCATTGGTACTTGAGTCAAAAATAAACTTCTTATAATTACAAGTTGTTCATTTGGTAAAATATCCATTATATCCAGAATTATATTCATGTTGTAGATATCATATATATCATATAAATCCCGTATATACTTGTATTTATAATATTACATAACATTCAGAGTTAAGAAATGAAATGCACCATTCATGGAGACGGTAAGTCGTACGTACGCATGAACTCTACTTTCATTTCTATTTCGTATTTAATGGAATGAAATCATAATGATATAAAGGTATATTATAATTACAGTATAATATCATATACAATATCATTAACTCCATCCTTTATACATCCCACATATGGCATTAACTAATCAAATCACTTTGAGGGGGCGGTAGTCCGCACTTCCTAAAATGAAGATATCGCGTTTACCCATAATAGAAACCATAAAGGTATGAAATAAATGAAAAATACAGAAGCATATGGAAAACATGAACATATTATATATCATATATAAATATAGTGACATCTTAATGGCCACCATTAAAGGTGTTATAAGAATATTGAACCATCATCATTTCATGAGGCAGAAATTCACCATCCACAGAAACAGTATGTTCTTTAACCATTAGACAAAGGTGTGTGTAAGTGTAGCTCGAATCCTTCTCATAAAAACATCCTAGTTTATTTAATATACTGTTTTTGTTAAAAAATAAAGGAATAAAATGAGATTAGGGGTTGGAGAAGCAAAAAAATAAAAGAACATAAGAGAGGGCATTACCTTTAAATCGGGTAACTCCCTTTGGTTTGAACCAAAAGGGTTTTTTGAAGAGATTTATTCCTAATTTAAGGCTTCTAGGATGAATATATGGATGTGTAGAGAGAAAATAAGCCGAGTTTGGTTGAGCCAAAGGCTTGAGAGGTGTGGGTAAGGGGGTAGCTGTTGGGGCCTTTTATAAGATAGAGGAGGAGCACTCTTGGAAAGTCTTGAAAAGTTACTTTATTATAAAATGATTTTCGGATATTAAAGGTCCCAAAATTATATATTTCATGGATAAGGTGATAAGGGCTCTAAGTACACCCATCCAATAAGTCTTTGAAAAGTATAATTCTTAGATTTTACCTTATATTCTCATTTTATTTAAATCGTTCATTAATGAGGTAATCACTACATCATCATGGTGTCATAAATAAATTTATTTATTTAATGTCTAAAAATTATAAAATAAATATCATTATTTAGGAAATATTTTTATATTGATAATGAATATTTATTGTCAAAAATATGACTTGTATAACCCCATGTAAAAAATTGTTTTAGTAAAACAATACATGTTTGTGACACTTTTATTTTTACTTTAAATAAAAAGTTATTAATGTCATTTTCTTACCCAAGTGGCTCCATTGGATCCCCAAGTTGACCCATGGATTTTCATGGTCGTAAATGACTTATCCAAAATGTTTAAAACAAGTGTAAAGGTAATTTCATATTATTATATCATTATATTTACTTTAAATTTCAGTAATTACCTTTAATCGCGATTAATAGAACTTAAAAGTTACTATTCACCAAAAAATTATTTTAATCCAATTGAACAAAATTTTACATCCTAATTAAAACCATGTATGTTAGATTTTTTAAATTCAAATTACAGAGGTGGTAAAATTTCATTTAAATGAAAAATCAGTTTTTTAACTACCACTTAGTGGTTTCACTATTCATCAAAAATTGATGTTTTTTAGAAAAATACCAAAAATTCACCCTAAGATATATTTGATATACTAAATTCAAAAATGATGTCCATTTTACCAAATTCAAAACATAAAAGTTTCATTAATTATTTTTATAATTAATTCCCGCTGTCAAAACAAATAACGTGTTTTTAAGAAAAATATCTATCAAAATATTGACACTTGTTTATGTCCAATTTCAAAGTGAAATTAATTCCAATGACCAAATTTGTATTAAATAGTAAAAATATATTTTAACTACACTTTAAACCCAATTAAAAAGATAATCTATCCATTTAAATAAATTATATTAAAAGGAGTTTTTGAATAAAAATACAACATTTTTTCTAAAAATTATCTTTATCGGAAAAATAACAAAAATTTACACAAAGTAAATTTTTATGTCCAGATTCTAAAGAAAGATTTTATTTTGTCAAATATAACATATAAATTTTTCAAAAGTTTATTGAAAAAGGGTTCTCCATCAAAAGGCGGTTAATCGAACTTTTAAAGAATATTAGAAGATTTATTCTTAAAATTGGATTCATTTTCATTTTAAGCCTCTAATATTTATTTGGATAAATGAAAAAATATTTGACAAGCATATATAATCATTTGGTAGTTATTTTTGTTCATTACTGCCATTACAATGGCTAGGACTTAACTACCATTTAAAATAATATTAATATATTTTTAGTGTACAACATAAGATTTCAAAGAAACTCATTGTTGCGTATTGGGTACACCATTGAACATAGCATTCCCTTTAAAGTAATATTAATATTTTATTCACAAATATTAATAAATATCGAAATGTCATATTCTTTATTTACCTGGGATGTTACATAAATAATAATTCACCTTCAAAAAATAATTATTATATCTTATATATTCATTGAATCTATTATTATTACCATCCATGTAAAGTGAAATTAGGAAATGAATCACATCATTTTATAGAGGTGGTAATTCATATGTTCACACGAGAAATGTTATCATCTTCCAACAGATTGGGATGTAAGAAGGTATATTTGATATTATAATTAAAAATGAATAATTATATCATAAATATCATATGTAAACTTTAAACTTGTCATAATAACCATCCATGAAATATGGGTGTGGAAAATGAATCGTATCGATATGTGGAGGCGGTAGTCCACACGTACACACAAGCAATACATTCTCTTCCCATTTAATGTAAAAAAGTATGAAGACCAGTGGATCCATAATCATACTAAAATTTAAGTATATTTATGATACTTAATTTATTATTTTAAGATAAATATCATATATTTGTATGAGGTATAAGAATAAATAAATTGAAAAATATCAGGTAGGATGATTACCTCTTCTTCGGTAGGCCTCCATTAGATCCCTTTTTAAGGACACTTATAATAGTATTTTAAGAATAAAAAAATCTCTAATAAATGGATCGCTATGTTTATAATATAATAGGGAATTTTTCGGTTGAGATATATGGATAAAATTAGCGTAAATAAGTGAAAGGAGGGGTGTCGATTTATAAGGACGTCAAAGGACACAATTGGAATTACTTATAATATTTAAATATAATTAATACCTTTGTCAAATATAATGATTGAAAAAAGATATTAATTGAAGGAAAAAAGATTATATTTTCCAAATATAATAATACGATTAAATTTAGACAGGTTTTAGTGTTATTTTATACGTTATCTTTTGTTTTAACCACTTCATTAAAAAAATTAACATTAATTGAGGTTGTGAATTTTTCAATATTAAAGGGTTATAGTTTTTTGTATAAGGTAAAATTGGATAATAAATGGTAAATAGATCATATTATATACCATCTATCATCATACACTTTCTAATTCAATATTTTTATTATTTTCAAATAATTTAATATAATATTATTCTTCATAAAATATCATTAATTTCATTTTTGACACTATTCAGTTAATTTGACTTTAAAAACATAAAGATAGTAATATAAATAGAATATAATACTTTAAAACAAATATAATATGTATTATTAGTCTATAAAATTATTTTTTAACTATAAATCATCCAATCAATATTACTTTTAGAGTTTTAAAAATCATTTACATGATTTTCTACTTCTTGCAGAAGTATTGTGTCCACGTTATGTATGCATTTAAAACAATTATTCTATCACTAAAAATTAAAAATGAATTACCATTATAAAATTAATTCTCATTTTCAGTAAATAATTATAAATTAAATTATCCCTTTTTATCCTTTTTTAAAAAAAATTGAGATATTAATGTCTAGAGAGTGGCATTTTAGAATTATCTTTACTTTAAATAATATAAATTTCATTATCATGGGAAATGGAAAAAATGAATTATATTATAATTTGGTAAGAAGATATACAAATTTATACCATAAAATGAAATAAATATGACTTTTGGGATTATTTTTAACCCTTATCACACAATTTTAACATTGTTTTACTCATTTTACCCATTCCTTGGTGAAATTTTTCTACCACGATTACTATTCATAATGTAAAAAAATAAAAGGAATCAATTTAAAAAATTTGTAACCCCAGATTGAAAATATGGAATAAATTTTTCAACAATAAAATTCTTTAAGGGTTATAAATTAAATTAAGAATAAAATTCTAAAAGTAACGAAAAATTGTTTCTGAAAAAAATATCTTTTTTGTATAAAAATGGTTTTATACCAAATAGAAACATATAATTGATTAAAATAAACTTAATTATAGTATTTTTAACATAATATAATTAATTTGAATTTGATTTTTTTTTTAAATGTAACTTTATAAATTTTTGAAAAAAATACAGTTTTCAATAAAATTTATTATTTTTTACTATTCACTGGAAATCAATATTTTTTATAAAACATAAAAAAATTTCCCTAAGATAATTTTGTTATTTTTATTTCAAAAATTATATTATTTTATCAAAAATAGTGTCTAAAATATAGAAATAATGACTATAATTTTCTCTTATAAAAATAAATAAAACTATTTTTGAAGATAAAGTATTCCAAATAATAAAATGACTACTAAAAGATGAGTTCTTATTTCTAAAGAATTTATCAATAAAATTTTATTTATTATGACATTTATATATATTTAATTATTTAGTTACTTATATTCACACACTCCAAATCAACAATAATGTTATAATTATCATAAAAAATAATATTTAATGGTTGGTTTACGATTAGTGTTCTTTGTTGTATTTTCTTTAGATCATAGTGTTATTATAAAACCTCATGTTGTTATAGTATTGGTTATCAAGATAATATTTTTTAAATTAAAATTTATTGTGTTTTTTATGTTAATAAATAGTTATTAAGAACATTGATTTTCAAAATTGTGAGTCTTTAGTGTTTCTTGAATAAGACTAATAGTCGTTTAATCTAGAGTTCATCAATCATTTTTATTTAACTGTTATTTTTTAAAATATTTATAGTCTTAATAGGATAAAGTTTTATATTAATGGGAATGAATTTATAATTCCTCTTAAATATTTTGAATATGCGATAGAAATTCTGCTTGAATGATATATATTATTTATTTATCAAAATCTTCAAGAGTTCAATGGTTCCTTTAATAGAAGTAAATTCATATAAAGAATATTACATTCAAATAACAAGATTCATAAAATGGATCACTTACACCCTGAGATCAGAATTTTTTTCAATGGGTTCAAGGTTTTCTTCTTTCCAAAAAAAGAGACCATGATTCAATTAGGATTCAATATCTTCATATATAAGGTTTTTGTCAAAGAATGGGAAAATTTAATATTGTTAAATTAATTTTCATATCTTGAGTTGTTAAAGAGTGTTAAATGAAAGGAAAATGTGTAATTTATAGAAATAAAAATATTATAGTAATGTTTATGGGATTATTGTAATATAGGTTACAAAATTTCGACTTTAGAAATAATCCTGATAAACAATGATATTATAACATAAATTCATTACGTCGAGTTCGACATGCATCTAAAGTGTCATAACACCCTATATAATAAATTTAAATTTATTATAATTCTATGAAAAAAATAATTTATCTACTTATAGTATCATATATTATCCACTTATAACATTTTAGCACTCATTTATTAATAATTATTTATTAAAATCATCGTTTATCGGTGTTAACTGTTTCATTTTCATAAGAATTTTGATTCAGTAGTTTTGGTAATTATACTTTGATAATGGTTACATAATCTTCAGAATATTAATAATTATGTAAATATCATTTATATTATATATATATATATATATATATATATTCATCCATAAAATATAGATACCGAAAAATGGATTACATCGTTCAAGGAGATGGTAGGTTGTACTTATGCATGAATGTTGTTTTCACTTATCAATGGATGGAAAAAAATAAAGGTAAATTATAATTACCTGGCCTTAAAACATTACATAATAATGAATTAAATGATTAATTCACATTTAGTATTTTTTTCATGTTTAGAGTTTTAGAGAATTAGGATATAACTATTACATCTCAAAGATTACACAGTAGACACATCTACTCAGTTTCCATTTTTTTACAAAACATAAATTCTTGAACAAGATTCATGTCTAGTTCCATGTTTTAGACATCATGACAATTCCTTGATCCCATCCTTGACTGTATTCCACTTTAAGCAATGTGGAAAACATTTCAAAAACACGGGATGAGCATAAAAATCTCAGTAAGGGATATAAAAATACGGAATGAAAACATTAGTCCATGTATACATAAGAATCAATGATATCATACTTTACTCATAAAACATAATCACTTCAACATACCTCATTAAATCATAAGATTTATGAATAACTCATAGAAATCATAAGACATAAAGTTAACTTGAGGCATTCATAACATTCTTACGTAGGGAGCAACCCTCATGGTTAGGTTTGGAATACCCATCACAGTATATTCCCTAAATCTCTTCAGATAAACCTTAGTGTTTAACTCCTTCACATTACCCAATGCATTGGAGATCTATCTCGGGCGTACCCACCCTTAGTTTATCACGGAACCACCCGATTTCATAAACGTTTCCCAAGAACCATAACATAATCATAACACTTAAAACATGTATAAAAGAAACATAAAATTTCCAAATTTCAATCACAATAGATCACATCATGATATTATCATAAATAAAAACATCTAATAAAACCATTAAAACTATATGAGATAAAAATCCCTTTATACTTTGAAAATATTAAAAGAAGACATTTAAAAGAGATTTTAGAATCAAAGTGTCCCATACCACTTCGAAAATTTTGAAAGGGTTTTAAAACATTTATTTCCATATAAATAAATAATTAAAACCATTTTTTTAAACCATTACATGGATGATAAATGTTTAAATGAATAAATATTTAAAACCATTTAAAACAATGTTTTAATAAAAGATTCCTTTTCTATTTTGAACATTTAAATGATAAGCCACATGAAAGTACACCATTTTAAGAACATTTAAATGAATTTATTATATATATAATATGGATATAGAAAGTCAAAGGGGCTTTATATACACTTTATAAAAGAATAGAAGTGCATATCATTAAGAAATGTCTCAATGAGAAGAAATTGAGATGTAATCCCAATCAAGGATCATGCCATTTGAGCAAGGATAAAGAAATGACATAATTATGTGTGAAAAATATAAATACACCAAATATAAGTGGATATTAAGTGTAAAACAATTATATTTCATCCACATATATTTATAGCACGACATAATCAAGAAGTACAAGTTTAACCCAAAGAATTTAAATTGAGTTAACAAGTTCCCTTGCAAAAAATCGATAGCCTAACGACGTCACTTTAAAATTCAGAAAAAGAGTTCATGAGAGAGAAAATGGTATCTCATCACTTGGACATAAAATTTACATAAATAAGGATATATAATAGCATATCACAATATAATAATATGTAAATTAAAAGACATTACAAAATAAGTCTTTTAAAAATAGAAGGTGAAAGGTTCCCTTACCGATTTGGGAAACTTTCGAAACGTACACCCCATGAAAGAAGGGTCATACAATGAAGATGTAATTACCCAAAAATTAAATTATATTACACAAATAATACTATCATGGGCAGTACATACACCACATAAAAGGAAATAGTGGCAATTGTAGCCTGAATCTCACGGGAACAAAAAGTGAGATAAAAATCCCTTACCTCGTCGTGATCAATCTAGTCGTATGACCAAAAGATAATATACACCAATTGAATCACATAATACCATGAATATAAATAGAATCATGATAATATATATCAAATGGAAGTACACAATACACCACATGCAATAAATAAGTGGCGAAAAATATAAATCTCACGGAATTAAAAGTAAGATAAGAAAATCCCTTACAAAAATTCGGCATCCTAACGGCGCCTCTTAAAAATTCTTAAAATGAGTTGATAAGAGTAAGAGAGGGTATATCATCATATGAAAATAAAAAATACTGTATGGTGAATTTAAAATAACATCCACCAACATAATAACATGGAGCATAAAATAAATGACATAAAAGAGAGTACTTGAAAAGAAAGAGAGAGGTTGGATCACTTACCTCAAGTCTGACTTGTCTTGTTCGTTTCTTTATATTCTTGAATAATAAACTGGAGTTAATTTATACTTTTTTAAGAACCTTTTTCAAGTTCATTATTCCTTTTATATCACTTATTTCCATGTTATTAACATTGTGTAATTATTTAAGTTAATAACGGTCGTTTTGTCGATCATTGGTACTTGAGTCAAAAATAAACATCTTATAATTACAAGTTGTTCATGCGGTAAAATATCCATTATATACAGAATTATATTCATGATTTCGATATCATATATATCAAATATATCCAGTATATACTTTCATTTATAATATTATATAACATTCAGAGGTAAGAAATGAAATGCACCGTTCATGGAGACAGTAAGTCGTACGTACGCATGAATGCTACTTTCATTTCTATTTCGTATTTAATAGAATGGAATCATAATGATATAAAGGTATATTATAATTCAATTATAATATCATTAACTTCGTCCTTTATACATCCCACATATGGCATTAACGAATCAAATCACTTTGAGGGGGCAGTAGTCCGCACTTCCTAAAATGAAGATATCGCGTTTACCCATAATGGAATCCATAAAGGTATTCCATAAATGAAACATTAAAAAGCACATGGAAAACATAAACATAGTATATATCATATATAACTATAGTTAAATCTTAATGTCCACCATGAAATTTGTTAGAAGAATATTGAACAATCATGGTTTCATGACGCAGAAATTCTCCATCCACAGAAATAGTATGTTGTTTAACCATTAGACAGAGGTGTGTGTAAGTGTATCTCAAATCCTTCTCATAAAAAAATATTAGTATATTGAACAAAATGTTTTTTTAAAAAAATAAACTAATAAAAATAGTTTAGGGGTTGGAGAAGCAAAATAAAACAAAAGAACATAAGAGAGGACATTACCTTTAAATCATGTAACTCCCTTTGGTTTGAACCAAAAGGGTTTTTTGAAGAGATTCCTGCCTAAGGTAAGGATTCTAGGATGAATAGAGGGATGTGGAGAGATAAAATGAGTAGATTTTGGTCGTGCCAAAGGCTTGAGAGGTGTGGGTAAGGGGGTAGATGTGGGGTCCTTTTATAAGAGGGAGGAGGGGAACTCTTGGAAAGTCTTGAAAAGTTACTTTATTATAAAATTATTTTCGGATATTAAAGGTCCCACAATTGTATATTTCGATTAAAAGTTTATAAAGGTTCTAAATACACCCATACAATAGGTATTTGAAAAGTATAAGTCTTAGAGTTTACCTTATCTTCTTATTTTATTTAAATCGTTCATTAGTGAGGTAATCACTGCATCATCATGGTGTCATAAATAAATTTATTTATTTAATGTCTAAAAATTATAAAATAAATATCATAATGTAGGAAATATTTATATATTTATAATTAATATTTATATTAAAAAATATGACTTTTATAACCCCATGTAAAAATTGTTTTAGTAAAACAATACATGTTTGTGACACTTTTATTTTTACTTTAAATGAAAAGTTACTAATGTCATTTTCTTACCCATGTGGCTCCAGGGGGTCCCCAAGTTGACTCATGGATTATATTGGTCGGCCATGACTTATCCAATAAGTGTATAACAAGTTTAAAGGTAATTTCATATTATTATATCATTATATTTACTTTAAATTACACTAATTAACTTTAATCGCGATTAATAAAACATAAAAGTTACTATTCACCAAAAAAATTATTTTAATCCCATTGAACCACATTTTATATCCTAATGGAAACCATGTATGTTGGAGTTTTGAAATTTGAATCACAAAGGTGGTAAAATTTCATTAAAACGAAAAATCAGTTTTTTTAACTACCACTTAGTGGTTTCACTATTCATAAAAAATTGATGTTTTTCAGAAAAATACCAAAATTTCACCCGAAGCTATATTTGATCTTCCAAATTCAAAAATGATGTCCATTTTACCAAATTCAAAACATATATGTTTCATTAATTATTTTTATAATTAATTCCCACTGTCAAGACCAAATAACGTGTTTTTAAGAAACAATATCTATCAAAACATTGACACTTGTTTATGTCCAATTTCAAAGTGAAATTAATTCCACTGAATAAAATTGGATTAAATGTTAAGAATATAAATTAACTGCACTTTAAACTCAATTAAAAAGATAATCTATCCATATAAATAAATTAGATTAAAAGGAGGCTTTCTATTAAAATACAACATTTTCACTAAAAATGATCTTTATCGGAAAAATAACAAAAATTTACACAAAGTAAATTTTTATGTCCATATTCTAAAGAAGGATTTTATTTTTTCAAATATAACAGATAAAATTTTCAAACATATATTTAAAAAGGGTTCTCCATCAAAAGGCGGTTAATCGATCTTTTAAAGAATTTTAGAAGATTTATGCTTAAAATTGGATTAATTTTCATTTTAAGTCGCTAACATTTATTTGGATAAATGAAAAAATATTTGACAAGCATATATAATCATTTGGTGGTTAGTTCTATTGATTCCTACCATTACAATGGCTAGCCATTAACTACCATTTAAAATAATATTATTATATTATTAGTGTGCAACGTAAAATTTCAAAGAAACTCATTGGTGCTTATTGGGTACTCCATTGAACATAGCATTCCATTTAAATTAATATTAATATTTCATTCACAGATATTAATAAATATGAAAATTTCATATTCATTATTTAACTGGGATGTCACATCCTTCCCCCCTTTTGGGAATTGCATCCTTGTAATTTTAAAATTGGGCTCAGAAACTTCATTGAAAGTCCCACATCGGAACAAGTGTTAGTAAAACTATCACTTTAAAATAAAGAAAGAGAAGTAAAAAAGGTCACCTGAGTTAACCCATACTAGGATTCCATGAAAACATAGATATGGAGGAGAAAATAAAGGGTCATGTTCTGTTGTAGAGTGATAGAAAACATGATTAGGAGAAAGTTAACCCCAAGAAAATCACAAACTTATGATGGGTTAAATGGTATTTGATTCCCCAGTAGGAAAATTTAACAGAAAACATTTTAGTTTTAAGTTACTTTTCATTGAGGAATTTATATATGATATTAACTAAATCTTAATGAAACACACTTACTTGTCGTGTAGACTTTCATCTCTTACTATATTTCTTACACAAACTCATTTGTTTCTCCAAAAGATGAGTATTTAGGATGACTTGTTCACATTAAGAGTGCTATAATAAACTTCTAGAGAATCACCTAACCCACAAAAGATGAACAATATATTTCCCATGTCTTTAAACATGAACCAAAACCAAAAATTGTTAGTACATGATCAGATAATACCCAAAAAGGTAATCCTTTATAAAAATAAATACTATTCTCAATATCCAAAATTCGTCCAACAAAACCCAAAGTTCATCAAAGACCATTCAATAAATAGATATCCATAAAATTCTTCAAATTAATCCAAACTAATAATTAAACCCAAATCTCTGAAGGATTTAATCAAATATTCTTCCAAGATAAATCTTAACATTTATATCCAAATAACATCAGTTACTCTTAAAGTCTCATACTTAAAAGTAACTAACCTAATCACATATCCTCCATGATTGGATAATAATTTCCATAGAAAACCCAAAATCAACTTATTCTTGATTCATAAGATCATCAAACTAAAAAGAATTTGTCAAACTATCCAGGTACATCACGTAGTCCAGTGGTTGGTGATAAATACCAGTCGCACTTTGGTTGCGGGTTTGATTCCCACAGCTTTGTCCGACATGACGGGTTGTCACACGGTCTGTGTGTTGTCCTTTTTCCAAAACTATATAATTCTTAAAAAATTCCCCAAAAAGAGATAAAATCATAAAAAATAACCATAACATAATTTAACCTCAAGTTTATCTCATGACTTTCATTTTCCATCATAACATATAGTAACCCATAATTACCTCAAAACTAAGGATCATATAAACCCTAATGGTTACCTTTATAATCATTACCTTAACTTCCACATCGAGTTGGTTATCTAGTACATGATGCATTAGAGAACTCACCAAGGTTCAAGTGATTAATCATGACTCCTGATATTTGGTTGAGAAAAACCACAAGATTTCTCATTGCAGCTTCCATATCATTCAGTTGTTCTTTCAGAAAACCGTCACAGTTTTCTTCACATCCATTGTCACTTTGGTGCCTGCTAGATCCAACCATTTACTAAAACCAAAAGGGTCAGTGTGAGTATATCATTAGAATCATAATATAATACTATGATATAATTATTCATTTTATAATAAACTCATTCACTTTATCTAAAACTATGACTCTTTCTAAAATCCTAACCATTATGGTAATGTCACTTATGCTTAAAGAATACCATAACCTATAAAGTTATCTAAACCGACCTTCGATACCAACTATAAGGACCTGGACTTAAAACATTACATAATAATGAATTAAATGAATAATTCACAGTGGGGATCTTTTCAGGTTTAGAGTTTTAGAGAATTAGGACAAAACTATTACATCTCAAAGATTACACAGTAGACACATCTACTCAGTTTCCATTTTTTCAAAAAATATAAACTCTTGAACAAAGGATTCATGTCGAGTTCCATGTTTTAGACTTCATGACATTTCCTTGATCCCATACTTGACCGTGTTCCGCTTTAAGCTATGTGGAAAACATTTAAAAAACTTGGGATGAGCATAAAAATCTTAGTAAGGGATATAAAAATACGGAATGAAAACATTAGTCCATTTATACATAAGAATAAATGAAATCATACTTTACTCATAAAACATAAGAACTTTAACATACCTCATGAAATAATAATATTTCTTAATAACTCCTACAAATCATAAGACATAAAGGTGACTTGAGGCATTCATAACATTCTTACGTAGGGAGAGACCCTCATGGTTACGTTTGGAATACCCATAACAGTATATTCCTTAAATATCTTTAGAGAAACCTTAGATTTTAACTCCTTCGCATTACCCAATGCATTGGAGAGCTATCTCGGGCTCACCAGCCCTTAGTTTATCATGGAACCACCTGATTTCATAAACATTGCCCAAGAACCATAACATAATCATAACACTTAAAACATGCATAAAAGAAACATAAAATTTCCACATTTCAATCACAAGAGATCACATCATGATATAATCATAAATAAAAACATCTAATAAAATCATTAAAACTCTTTGAGAGAAAAATACCTTTATAATTTGAAAATATTAAAAGAAGACATTTAAAAGAGATTTTATAATCAAAGTGTCTCATACCACTTTAAATCTTTTAAAAGGGTTTTAAAACATTCCTGTCCATATAAATAAATCCTTAAGACCATTTTTTAAAACATGGACATGGATGATAAATGTTTTAATTAATAAATCTTTAAAACCATTTAAAACATTTTTTTAATAAAAGAGTCCTTTTCCTTTTTGAATATTTAAATTATAAGCCACATGAAAGTAGACCATTTTAAAAACATTTAAATGACTTAATTATAGACATAATATGGATATAGAAAGTCAAAGGTTCTGTATATACACTTTATAAAAGAATAAAAATTCATATCATTAAGAAATGTCTCAATGAGAAGAAATGAGATGCAATCCCAATCAAGGATCATGACAATAGAGCAAGTATAAAGAAATGACATAATTATGTGTGACAAATATAAATACACCAAATATAAGTGGATATTAAGTTTAAAACAATCAGATGTCATCCACACATATTCATAGCATGACATAATCAAGAAGTATAAGTTTAACCCAATGAATTGAAATTGAGTTAAGAAGTTCCCTTGCAAAAATTCGAAAACCTAACGACGTCACTTTAAAATTCAGAAAAAGAGTTGATGAGAGAGAAAATGGTACCTCATCAATTGTAAATAAAAATTAAATCAATAATCATATATAATAACATATCCCAACATAATAAGATGTAAATTAAAGACATAAAAAAAGAAGTATTTTAAAAATAGAAGGGTGAAAGGTTCCCTTACCGATTTGGGAAACTTTTGAAACGTACACCCCATGAAAGAAGGGCCATAAAATGAATATTTAATGACCATTAAATTAAATTATATTACAAAAATAATACTATCATAGGCAGTACATACACCACACAAAAGGAAATAGTGGAAAATGTAGCGTGAATCTCACGGGAACAAAAAGTGAGATAAAAACCCCTTACCTCATCGTGATCAATCGAGTTGTATGACCAAAAGATAATATAAACCAATTTAATCACATAATACAATGAATATAAATATAATAATGATAATATATATCAAATGGAAGTACACAATACACCACATGCAATAAATAAGTGGCGAACAATAGAAATCTCACAAAACTAAAAGTGAGATAAGAAAATCCCTTACAAAAATTTGGCAGCCTAATGGTGCCTCTTAAAAATTATTAAAATGAATTGATGAGAGTAAGAGGGGGTATTTAAACATATGAAAATAAAAATTACATTATGGTTAATTTAAAAGAACATCCTCTAACATAAGAACGTGGAGCATAAAAGAAATGTATAAAAGAGAGTACTTGAAAAGAAAGAGAGTCGTCAGATCCCTTACCTCAAGTCTGACTTGTCTTGTTCGTTTTGTTATATTTCTAAATAATAAACTGGATTTAATTTATACATGGTTAATAACCTTTTTCAAGTTTATTATTCATTTTATATAACTTATTACCATGTTAAGAACATTTTGTAATTATTTAAGTTAATAACGGTCATTTTTTCGATCATTGGTACTTGAGTCAAAAATAAACTTCTTATAAATACAAGTTGTTCATGTGGTAAAATATCCATCATATCCAGAATTATATTAATGTTTTATATATCATATATATCATATATATCCTGTATTTACTTGCATTTATAATATTACATAACATTCAGAGTTAAGAAATGAAATGCACCATTCATGGAGACGGTAAGCCATACGTACGCATGAACACTACTTTCATTTCTATTTCATATTTAATGGAATTAAATCATAATGATATAAATGTATATTATAATTCCTGTATAATATCATATAAAATATCATTAACTCTATCCTTTATACATCCCATATATGGCATTAACGAATCAAACCACTTTGAGGGGGCGATAGTCTGTACTTCCTAAAATGATGATATCGCGTTACCAATAATAGAAACCATAAAGGTATGAAATAAATGAAAACTACAAAAGCATATAAAAACATAAACATTTTATATATCATATATAAATATAGTGACATATTAATGGCCACCATTAAAGGTGTTTGAAGAATATTGAACAATCATGGTTTCGTGTGGCAGAAATTCTCCATCCACAGGAAACAGTATGTTCTTTAACCATTAGACGGAGGTGTGTGTAATTTTAGCTCGAATACTTATCATAAAAACATCCTAGTATATTTAATATACTTTTTTTGTTACAAAATAATGGAATAAAAGGAGTTTAGGAAGTTTTAGAAGCAAAAAAACAAAAGAACATAAGAGAGGACATTACCTTTAAATCGGGTAACTCCATTCGGTGTTAACCAAAAGGGTTTCTTGAAGATATTTTTGCCTAAGTTAAGAATTCTAGGATGAAGATATTTATGTGTAGAGATAAAAGGTGCAGATTTTTGTTGAGCCAAATGCTTGAGAGGTGTTCATAATAGGGTATATGTGGGGGCCTTTTATAAGAGGGAGGTGGAATACTCTTGGAAAGTCTTGAAAAGTTACTTTATTACAAAATGATTTTCAGATATTAAACGTCCCAAAATTTTATATTTCAATGATAATGTGATAATTTTTCTAAATACACACATACAATAGGTATTTGACAAGTGTAAGCCTTTTATTTTACTTTATCTTCTCATTTTATTTAAATCGTTCATTAATGAGGTAATCACTACATCCTCATGGTGTCATAAATAAATTTATTTATTTAATGTCTAAAATATATAAAGTAAATATCATGATGTAGGAAATATTTTTATATTTATAATGAATATTTATAGTCAAAAATATGAGTTGTATAACCCCATGTAAAAATTATTTTAGTAAAACAATACATGCTTGTGACACTTTTTTTTTACTTTAAATAAAAAGTTATTAATGTCATTTTCTTACCCAAGTGGCTCCATGGGGTCCCCAAGTTGACCCATGGATTTTCTTGGTCTTACATGACTTATCAAAAATGTTTAGAACATGTTTAAAGTAAATTTCATATTATTATATCGTTATATTTACTTTAAATTACACTAATTACCTTTAATCGCGATTAATAGAACTTAAAAGTTACTATTAACCAAAAAATTATTTTAATCCCATTGAACCAAATTTTAAATCCTAATGACAACCATGTATGTCGGATTTTTGAAATTCAAATCACAGAGGTGGTAAAATTTCATTTAAATGAAAAATCAGTTTTTTTAACTACCACTTAGTGGTTTCACTATTCATCAAAAATTGATGTTATTTAGAAAAATACCAAAAATTCACCCTAAGCTATATTTGATATTCCAAATTCAAAAATGATGTCCATTTTACAAAATTCAAAACATAAAATTTTCATTAATTATTTTTATAATTAATTACCGCTGACAAAACAAATACCGTTTTTTTTTTAAAAATATCTATCAAAAGATTGACACTTGTTTATGCCCACTTTCAAAGTGAAATTAATTCCAATGACCAACTTTGGATTAAATGGTAAAAATATATTTTAACTACACTTTAAATCCAATTAAAAAGATAATCTATACATATAAATAAATTATATTAAAAGGAGGTTTTGAATTAAAATACAACATTTTTACTAAAAATGATCTTTATGAGAAAAATAACAAAAATTTACAAAAAGTAAATTTTGATGTCCAGATTCTAAAGAAGGATTTTATTTTGTCAATTATAACATATAAATTTTTCAAAATTATATTTAAAAATGTTTCTCCATCAAAAGGCGGTTAATCGAATTTTAAAATAATATTAGAAGATTTATTCTTAAAATTGGATTCATTTTCATTTTAAGCCTCTAACATTTATTTGGATAAACGCAAAAATATTTGACAAGCATATATAATCATTTGGTAGTTAGTTCTGTTCATTCCTACCATTACAATGGCTAGGCGTTAACTACCATTTAAAATAATATTATTATATTATTAGTGTGCAACGTAATATTTCAAAGAACCTCATTGTTGCGTATTGGGTACACCATTAAACATAGCATTCCCTTTAAAGTAATATTAATATTTTATTCACAAATATTAATAAATATGAAAATGTCATATTCTTTATTTACCTGGGATGTTACATAAATAATAATTCACCTTCAAAAAATAATTACTATATCTTATATATTCATTGAATCTATTATTATTACCATCCATGTAAAGTGAAATTAGGAAATGAATCACATCATTTTATAGAGGTGGTAATTCATATGTTCGCACAAGAAATGTTATCATCTTCCAACCGATTGGGATGTAAGAAGGTATATTTGATATTATAATTAAAGATGAATAATTATATCATAAATATCATATGTAAACTTTAAACTTTTCATAATAACCATCCATGAAATATGGGTATGGAAAATGAATCGTATCGATATGTGGAGGCGATAGTCCACACGTACACACGAGCAATACATTCACTTCCCATTTAATGTAAAAGAGTATGAAGACCAGTGGTTCCATAATCATAATAAAATTTAATTATATTAAGGATACTTAGTTTATTATTTTATGATAAATATCATATATTTGGATGAGGTATAAGAATAAATAAAGTGAAAAATATCAAGTAGGATGATTAGCTATTCTTCGATAGGCCTCCATTAGATCCCTTTTTAAGGACACTTATAATAGTATTTTAAGAATAAAAAAATCTATAATAAATGGATAGCTATGATTATAATATAATATTGAATTTTTTGGTCGAGATATATGTATAAAATTAGCGTAAATAAGTGAAAGGAGGGGTGTCGATTTATAAGGGAGGCAAAGGACACAATTGGAATTACTTATAATATTTAAATATAATTAATACCTTTGTCAAGTATAATGATTCAAAAAAGATATTAATTGAAATAAAAAGATTATATTTTCCAAATATAATAATATGATTAATTTTAGACAGGTTTTAGTGTTATTTTATACATTATCTATTTTTTTAACCACTTTATTAAAAAAACTAACATTAATTGAGGTCGTGAATTTTTCAATATTAAAGGGTTATAGTTTTTCGTATAAGGTAAAATTGGATAATAAATGGTAAATAGATCATATTATATACCATTTATAATCATAGTCTTTCTAATTCAATATTTTTATGATTTTAAAATAATTTAATATAATATTATTCTTCATTAAATATCGTTAATTTCATTTTTGACACTATTCAGTTAATTTGACTTTGAAAACAAAAAAATAGTCATATAAATTGAATATAACACTTTAAAACAAATATTATATGTTTTATTAGCCTATAAAATTATTTTTTAACTATAAATCATCCAATCAATATTACTTTTAGAGTTTTAAAAATCATTTACATGATTTTCTACTTCTTGCAGAAGTATTGTGTCCGCGTTATGTATGCATTTAAATTAATTATTCTATCACTAAAAATTAAAAATAAATTACCATTATAAAATTAATTCCCATTTTCAGTAAATAATTATAATTGAAATTATCCCGTTTTATCCTTTTTTTAAAAATGAAGATATTAATGTCTAGAGAGTGGCATTTTAGAATTATCTTTACTTAAAATAATATAAATTTCATTATCATGGGAAATGGAAAAAATGAATTATATTATAATTTGGTAATAATATATACAAATTTATACCATAAAATAAAATAAATATGAGTTTTGGAATTATTTTTAACCCTTATCACACAATTTTACCCTTGTTTGACTCATTTTACCCATTCCTCGGTGAAATGTTTCTACCATGATTACTATTCATAATGAAAAAAAATAAAAGGAATAAATTTAAAAAATTTATAACCCCAGATTAAAAATATGGAATAAATTTTTCAACAATAAAATTCTTTAATGGTTATAAATTAAATTAAGAATAGAATTCTAAAAGTAACAAAAAAATGTTTTTCAAAAAAAATCTCTTTTATGTATACAAATGGTTTTATACCAAATAAAAACATATAATTGATTAAAATAATCCTAATTAGAGTATTTTTAACATAAGATAATTAATTTTAAATTTAAATTTTCTTTTAAAAAATGTAACTTCATAAATTCTTGAAAAAAAATACAGTTTTCAATAAAATTTATTATTTTTTACTATTCACTATAAATCAATCTTTTTTTTAAACATCAAATTTTTTCCCTAAGAAAATTTTGTTATTTTTATTTAAAAAATTATATTATTTTATCAAATATAGTGTCTAAAATGTAGAAAAAATGATTATAATGTTCTCTTATAAAAATAAATAAAACTATTTTTGAAGATAAAGTATCCAATGAATAAAATGACTACTAAAAAATGAGTTCTTATTTCCAAATAATTTATCAATAAATTTTTATTTATTGTGACCTTTATATATATTTAATTATTTAGTTACTTATATTCACACACTCCAAATCAACAATAATTTTACAATTATCATAAAAAATAATATTTAATAGTTGGTTTATGATTAGTGTTCTGTGTTGTATTTTCTATCGAACATAGTGTTATTTTAAAACCTCATGTTGTTATAGTATTGGTTATCAAGATAATATTTTTTTAATTAAAATTTATTGAGTTTTTTATGTGAATAAAGAGTTATTAAGGACATTGATTTTCAAAATTGGGAGTCTTTAGTGTTTCTTGAATAAGACTAATAGTTGTTTCATCTAGAGTTCATCAATCATTTTTATCTAACTTTTATTTTTTAAAATATTTATAATCTAAAGAGGATGAAGTTTTAAATTAATGGGAAAGAGTTTATAATTTCGTTTAAATATTTTGAATATGTGATAGAAATTCTGCTTGAATGATATATCTTATTTATTTATCAAAATCTCATGGAGTTCAATGGTTCCTTTAATAGAATTAAATTCATATAAATAATATTCCATTAAAATAACAAGATTCATAAAATGGATCAATTACACCCTAAGATCAGAATTGTTTTTCAATGGGTTCAAGGTTTTCTTATTTCTAAAAAAAGAGACCATGATTCAATTAGGATTCAATATCTTTATATATAAGTTTTTTGTCCGAGAATGGGAAATTTTAATATTGTTAAATTAATTTTGGAATTTATTGAATTTGTGTATACACGAATAGTCAAGATGAATATGGCACCCTAATATTAAAAAATAACACTATGTTTGATAGTGTATACGACATGGAACACCAATCTTAAACAAACCATGAAATGTTATTATTTAAATATGATTGTTATAACCCATTCATTGAATGGTTGGGTATTAATAGGATTAACAATGTTATGAAATATATAAAAAATTCAAACACAATAAAAATTTCTGGATTAATGATTGGGAAATAAGTTCTTAGTTTTTAGTTGTTTTTTTATTTTTCAAAAACATATTTTCTTCATAACTAAATTTTATTACTTTTTCTGATAAAATATTAAAATTAATTTTTGATAATTTTATAAATTTTATTTGATAAAAATGATATAATTTTTGAAATCATCCCATAAAAATTATTATATAGTGAATTTTTAGGATTTTCTTGGAAAGATTTATTTTCTAGTGAATGGTGAAAAAATACTATTTTTTATTTAAAAATGTATTTTTGTTTCAATAATTTACAAAGTTACATTTTTTTAATGGTGGGTTATAGCTGATAATAGCAGCACACACATGTACAAAGAAAACATGAAAATAAACCAGGCTACAGACTCAACCCCATGACCGATGATCGAAACCCTGTCCCCCTACAACTCCAACCGCATGTGGAGGGAAAAGTTACATTTTGTTTTAAAATTATTTAAAAGTAAAATTAGTAGTATTATATTATAAATAATCCAATTATATTCATTGGAATAAATATTATGGATGAACATTGTACAAAACATTTTTATACATATAAATACATTTTATAACATGTTTTTCATTGTGTTTTGTGATTTTATATTAAATTAATTACTCTTGGTTATATAAATTTAATCTTGGAAAATTAATTCCTTATTTTTAAAAAATATGTTAAAAATTTGTAAATTAGATTCTTTATTTTTTTTCAATATGAATAGTAATGATAGTAAACTTTTTTACCATAGTAAATGTAAAATGATTTAATTAGTGTTAAAATTTTTGTGATTAAAATTTATTAAAAAACATGAATTCATTATATTGTATGAGTCTATATCATCAATATTCATCCAAACATAAAAAATATGACCATTTGTTTCTATTAAACAGTGATTTTGACCATTATAATACTTAATTAAAAGAAAAAAAATGTCACTTTGTTGTTTTTAATAACAAAAATATTTTTTGATATGGATAAAAAAACTTATGTTATGTTATAAATGGTAATTTTAGATATGAATGGTTTTTTTCATGTAATTTATTTTTAATTTTTTTGTTGAGATAGTTAGCCTAAATGCTTATGCAATTCTTATATAGTGCTTGTTTAAGTAGTAAAGAATCATGTAAATTGTTTTAAAAACCATAAAAGTAATATTTTTGGGTTAGTTAAAGTGTAACATTATTTTTCAAGATAAATATAACACAATAGATATGTTTTAAAGTTTTAAATATGAATTTCATTGTTTTCATGTGGTTTTTAAAGTCAATTTTTGTGAATGGTTCTTAAAATAGAATTAATATTATTTTATGTTAAGTGTATTTTATTAAATTATATAAACAAATTGAATATGACAAGTATGAGTATAAAATGTCTAAAATTTAATCCCTCAGCCATTTGTGAGATAGTTTTTACCTTATATGAAAAAATATAAACCATTAATATTAGAAAAAGACATTGTCGTGATTAAGATTAGAATTGGATGACAAAGGGTTTAAACCAAAATATAAGATTTAAAATGATATCTAAACTTATAAAATTTTATTAGATAACTATATTAAAATTTTATATTTTTATCTTATAATACATGTTATTTTTGAACCATTTTACATGTGTTAGTTACATATTATATTATATTATTTTCTGTATTTTAAAAAATGACACAGATGATATTTTATAACAAAAAATATTATTTAAAATGATTTAAAATTAATTATAATTTTATCTTTTCATAATTTAATGGTATATGGTTGAAAATGTAAACCATGGTCTAATTATGGTTCTTCTTTTTTATGGTAAATTTCTTGACTCCTAAAGAGTAAAAAACATTGATATCACTATAATTATCAAAAAGGGTAATGGGGTTAAAACAAAGAGATAAGGGTAAAAACATAACCAAAACTTGTTCAAATTTTATTTTTATAAGATTATTTAGAATCATAGTAATATTATATTTTAATTAATCAATTTGGATCCATTTTTTATAAATATTAATTCATACTAATTTTATACTTTATGTAATTCTTGTTGTAAGATTGGGTTCCATAGACCCAACATGGATAGTAATTTTCAATTACCATATCATGTATATAGTGATTTATTCATGATATACTCTTACCATAACTATATTGATATTTATGCTTCTACTATTTATATGTTAATGTGTATAGATTAGTTGTTGTATCAAAATTTTAAAGAAGTTCTCTTACTATAGTTAGAACCTTAAGATACTATAATATTAATTTTAAACATATGACATATAGTTCAGATACATCATATTAATAGGACACAAATGATTTTTGGATATCATTTTTGGAGAGATCATAAGCATTGATAATTCTTATCTTGTAGCTCACACTTGGTGATCTCAAATAGATTAGATCATGAGTATTAACCCATCAATAATAACACCATATGTTTCAGGTTTTATTGTTAATTACTATATGTAAACATGTGTAACGGTCTTATAAGTTGATATTATTATTGATATGTAAAATTTTATTACATAAATTGATGAAATATAAATACTATTTCTTTGATGTTGTATAAATTTATCACACATTGGGCGTGTTATGGGTGGTATACAATTGATTGAATAATCAAGATAGAATTTATTGCTTCTAAACATATGTGATAACTCAGGCCTAGTTGATCTGAATTATAGTCCCTTCATGAAATCAATATCCATGGTTTAATAAGGTAAGATCATCTAGGTAGGTCAATGAACAATAAAGTAATAATGTATGATGATACAAAGTTTACATCCTTCTTTATGAGATATTGTGAGACATAGAGATTATATTACACGTATTGTGTTCATAGTAAAGGTCATTATTGCTATAACTTTTCATTATCCCTTTAGGGGTCTTGATGAGTTTCTAAAGACCACATTTAGTTTATGAATTGTATTCAATATTATCATGATAAGGGCCTAGAATTTTACACATTTATAATATTCATAATTCTTCTACATTCTAATAAATAGGAGTTTAGGGCATTGTGAGCCCCATCCTGGGTTCCAAGAATGTGTAAGAATGAAGTATCACTGAGAAATAAATAAATTCATATTATTCATGTTTATAATAATTGTAATTGAGTTTATTTATTTAATATATTTACAATTATTATGTAAATACATGGAAAAATATTATACAAATGAATATTTTTTTAATATTCAAAATTTGATTAATATTTTTAGGATTGAAGAGTCAAATTAATGGATTGTTTTTATCACATTATATATTATTAATATTATTTTAAAAGTTGGTGATAAAAATATAAATGATATCAATATCTCAATAAATCATTCATAATATGATATTTATATTGGGTAATAAATATCCAAGGGTCGAGATAGATTTTTGAATATTTTAGAAAATCACTATTAAAGGATGAAAGGGGCTCTCATTAAAATGACTATTCATTGATTGATTATTGAGAGATTCTCCCTTATCTATCCTACTCCAGGAGAGAATATCTTGATCTAAGAAATGGACTAATATCTCCTTTATAGGTAGAAGGAACATATATGTGGTGATTGTATGGATGCTGAAGGATATATTAGATCTCTCTACTATCACCTAGAATTCTACAATCAATGATCCTAAAAACATTCATAGTAGGTTTGGATAATCTGGAGGGGTCCTTCTTCAGTTCCTCTAAGTAATGATCACCAATTAAAAATGATCAATGATATATTGATTAATGAGTCTTCAAATCTATTGAGTTTTTTTTTTTGATTAAATTTTTTTCATGTGAGATCCTTATGTTTGTAATCGGGTAGAATATATAATGGAGATGATACTACAACATCAATCACAGTATTTAAATTTCAAATTTCGGTTTTATTGGGATCCTGTTGTGGGCCTAGTTCCAAAAATTTGTATCAGATTTATCACATTAAATTTTAATCCAAAAAAAATTAAATTTCTAAAAAATCATGTAGAGAACATCACAACAGTCGCAACACCTCAAACATGGATCCAATCCTATTTCAACAGGATTTCAATATCCTAAAAAGATCTATGGTGACCCTCAAATTTCTACACAATTGTGGAAATAATTAAATCATATAATTCTTGTGAATATATATTGTCTTTGAAACATGGGGGAGGTGACCGATGTGTGGCTCTAACATAACAATAAAAGTCAATAATGGGGGGTGGTGAAACCCTTGTGCAGAAAGAAAATTATAAAACCCATAATTAAAAAAATTGGAATGAAGGAAAAGAATAAAAAGAAAAGGGGCCTTCTGGATTGGCCCACCTTAACCAATTGTACACTTCCATGGTCAATCATTCATCCATCTATACTAGAAACCTCTTGCTTTGATCGGTTGACTTCCTCAAATTTCCTCAACCATATGTGGCTGACCGCAACCTTTCTCTTTTTCCACTACTATGGCCAGATCTCCACTGGCCACCCCATGTCTTAACACCTCTCTCTACACCAATCACCTAGCCACACTAGGATTCATTACGGTTGTAACATCATAAGCTCTACTAACCCTACACTATAGTTTCTTTGTGATGCTTACTAGGACCCTCCACCAATGGGCCTCTGTATCCAGCCACCCCTATTTTACCCCACATTATTCACTGACATCCTTCTTGATTTAACCTCCCTTCAACAAAGGATACCCACACACCACACATCCCACCTCATTCAACTTACACAAGGACTGCACCTCTCATCATCAACCTGAACATCATCACCAGCATCATGAAGCCTCCCCAAACACTCGAACTATCGTTCATCCTACTTGTTGGGTTTGCTTCCCCCTTTCACTAGCATGTGACCCACAAAGTTGATCATTGTCCTGGTTAAACTCCCAGTGTCATCCGGCCCATTGTAAATCAAGGTCGACCCGACCCAGTTCATGGTGGGTCATGTCTAGCCCTACCTGGAATGGGTTGGGGTGACCCATTTATAGTTTATTGTAGATCAAAGCCCCTTTCAGGGGGTTTTAGGCTGCCATAGACATGGAAAAAAATTCCTTATTTCAAAAATTAATTTAAATACTTTTGGAATAAAATTTAAATTTATAGACCATGTGACATATTTTATTTGAATTGATTTTTTTAAAAAATCAATTAATTCTCTTGACATAAATTTATTGAATATTTACTTTTTATTTCTCATGCATTTTACCTATCGACTGGTCTTTATCAAAATTTCAACCAATGTATATCTGAAATTTAATTTATTTAATTTATTATTGAAATTGTACACAATATGTAATAATTAATTTATTTCAGATGTTCTACACATCATTTATCAACATCATTATATGTATTAAGGAATTCACACCTATATAAAAGTTGTTTATCTCTATTATAATTCACAAGCCCTTATATCCTAACTGTTAATATTTATGTATTATGAAGAGGATGTTATAATATATGGATCATGTTGGTACTAGACAATATTTTAGATGATATGGTGGTACATTGGACTGGGCTGCAAGCTTTGATACGAGTCATATACACCCTGGTTATTTTACCCGTAAGGTCATGGTTGATCCATTTATAATAAATAGATCAACCAATATTGATGATCAAGATAAGTTGTGAGTGAAATTACATAGAACATGCATTTTAGATAGAAAATAATTTCATTCATCAAAGAATTAAGAAAACCACAAAAGAAATATTATGTTTGAAATGAATTTCATCATTTTAATTTGAAGAAAACAAAGTGTATGGGGAACTAGTCAACCCAAGTTGAGGATACCTTATACTACTTGAGAGTTATTATGAGATGAATGTGTCAATTTAACTAAATATGGTATAAAATAATTAATTATAGCTAGATATTTTTATATTTAGAGTAAAATCATTGAGTAAATTAGTTTTATAATTTTAGAATATAATAATTCACTCAACAGTTAAAGGATCCATGAGTCAATATAGTTGGATAGTAAAATTCCGACCTTGAAATGCTTCAAATTGTGGAATATCCATAGTTCGGACTATGATTAAAGGTTTTATAGATATTTTCCACTATAATACTCAAGTGACTAGTTATTATGAATCTAGTAGTGAGGGATAGTAGGATTGGATAAAATAGTGAGAGACATTTAAATATTTAATTGATAAATAATTTCTAATCATTAATCAATATAAAAGTACTACTCTACTTGAGTTTTTCAATATAAAAATGACATATAATACCATAAATACACTACAATTTCCATTGGACAAATAATGTGTCCTCACCGGAACCAATATCCAAGAGTAGTAAAAGTGCTTGCAGAAAGTACTACAATATATGAAATTAAAGGTTATTGAGTCATGAATACCTACTGAGCCACCTCCAGAACTGAGAGTGTGAAAGATTCTTATAGGAGACTCATGTATGAAATATTTGAGTATTTAATCATAATTTTTTCATCAATATCCAATGTGGGTTGTGGTATAACATGAGGACATAAATTATTTCATATGTTGTCTCATCGATAATAATCTTACTAAGAGAAAGCGAAGTGAGATATGAATGATGTGATGATTACATTGAATATAAGTAGATTGATAAATGGATCACGATTATTCAATACATTTCATTATTATATAATTTTCACCTAATTACTCTAATTTTCTTTAAATTAAAAAAAATAGTGCATATAAAATGCTTCATTACCTTTGAGTAATGTTCTCCAAGTAAATAAGAACTTAAAGAAATTTTGATATTTATTTTTTATGGTTACAAAGTTAAAAGAAAAATAAAAAGTCCAACATAAATTTTGGAGAAAAATAATCCATCATAGCATCCTTTAATAAAAATAGGTGATTATCATACAAGTGGTTATTTTCTTCACATTTCATGAAATAAGTCTATGGAGTATTAAATGTAATGAATTGAATTTAAGAAGTAAGTAGTCTATTATTATTTGGGAATATTAATAATTATATATTATTTTTTATTATACATCTTGGTTATTAAATACAATATTCCTATCACATATTTGTATTGAAATATAGTAACCAAAAAAAATGTTATAAGAAGTATGGTGAATTATCCAAGTGGATGAGAAAGGGAGATTCTTAAGTTAGAGATGAGATGTACATAACTTATAATTGTAAATATTAATGATTCTAGTTGAACTTTTATTGAGTATCACCAAAAAAATTATATCATGTTTCCTTTGGATAGAAACTGACATTAATCTCGTTTTTAATGAATGTTTTTTTGGGTGTCTTACACTCAACTAATGGATCATTAATTCTAGAATAATTGGTAATAACTGATAAATATAAAATATAAGGCTCTAATACCCATTTGTAGTAAGCTAATTCTTTGTCTAGTAAAACAAAAATAATTTCACAAGGATATACCCAATATAGTTTTTAGAATATTTGGAGTTCATGACCTAGGGTATTATCATTACATTTATGTTTTTATATATGGAAAAAGAAAACATTATCAATAAAGGTAAGCCAAAAAATATTTTAGAATTAGTTCAACTATAGAGCACGAACTATTTATAGGTTAAGCTAGAGGTAAATTAATATGATTCATAAGTTTTTCAAGTAATTAAAAAGTGAAGTATGGTATATGTAGCTTTAGAAGATATAATCCACTTTAGGCCTTTGTGCTGAAGAATATATTGACTAATAAATATTCTATAAATAAATATATATTGGATTTATTCCTAAATTCAAATTTACTTATACACATAAAAGTGATGATATTAGTAAGGAGGATCGATGAATAGTATTAAAGGAAAGAATTTATCATTAAAATATAGTGTGGAGTAATTTCTAAATGCGCCTTTCTTCATAAACATCAGAATCATGATGAAAGTAAAAATAAAATCAATGTTTAGATTCATATGCATTAAAAAAACTTCCTCTATTTTCAATACAGGCTTCTAAAATATTATTGTTATCCTCTAACCATATGCCATATATAATAAAAAATGGATATCATACAAGTTATAATGTGATATTAATTTTTCAATGTCATTATTATGTGTGTATATATTCAAAGTGTCTGTTAGGATATTAACAAATGTGCATCAAGAAAAACACAATGTACATCTAATGTAACTATCCTAAAGTTTTCTAAGGATATTACAAAAATCCCTAATATAGAAAATTTATTTTCAAGTGATATACTATATTTCTATAAATGGGGTGCACATATCAATTTTAGATATTCATAAAAATATTGACATAGATTTAGTCAATGACGGATATGCACAAATAGTTGGCATAAGAACAAGTTCCACAAGAGAATGTAGATAAGGAATGATATAGAGACACAAACTATGTTGAAAGGTTAAAACCATGTAAATATTTTAAATTCAATGTGATTGGTAATACATTATTCATTGAGAATAATGGATCCTAGAAGTAATCAGTAAATGGAAAAAATATAATATTGATAAGATCAATTAAAATTCAATAATTTAATTCATGTATCAAAGTATAGGTACATATTATTTTTGAATAATTCGATGGGTGTTCAAGGGATACTATACATGGGTAGTATAAGCATGCTACAAATAAGTATCAAATGGTAATACCAAGTTCTTATGCCTTAATCCATTAGAATGTTACTTTTCATAGCTAATTTATATGATCATTAAATTGGTCATTAGATGTAAAGACCACAAATCATTTAGTGCATTTATATGAATATTCTAGAAAGGGTTTATGACACCATAGAATGTCAATATGGGTTGAAAGTTACTAAAATAAAATTTTAGAATGAAGTAAGCACCAAGATCATATAATATTCATTTTGAATGTATTTTTTCCATGTTTCTACAAGAGTTTAATGGGATCATCTATATTTTCAAGGAATAATATGTTTGATAACATAATAAAAATATTTATTGGTATTACAGTTAGTTAAAACCATAATGAAATAAAATCTCCATAGATCTACTTAAAGTAAAAAACCTAAGTTATGGGTAACAATATATAATGATGTTGATATAATGATTTATTAGACATAGTCAATATTAATTATACTGATAAGGTAATGATAGATATAGGTTGGAACAATTTGAGAGATAATTATTACTAGTGCCACATGGCGTAAATCCTTCTAGGAATACTTGTATGGTACACATGAAGAGATTAATGTGGGGAATAGAATTACATGTGATATTTTCATTGGATCAATCACATATTTCATACTATGTAAAATATATGATACTTCCAATATATACCTTATAGAAGGAAAATATCAGTTATATCTAATAGAATTTTAATGGAAGTAATCAGAACTATCTAATAGTATGTTATAAAATAAAAAAAGATCTATTCATGATACTTGGAGAGGAAGAGACAATAGTTAAAATGGGAAACAAACTTTTCGTCTTTTAGATCAATATGATCTAATATAATATTCAAGATAAGGTAATTATCCATAGAATCTCGTTAAATCTATAGGTATCCATATCTATAAATATTGAGTGCGATGTGGCTTCTCATACAGCTGAAGAATAAGTATATAAAAAACAAAAACTTTTTTAGTTCTTTGAATTAAACCTAGTAAGGTTTTATTATAATATGAATTATCATAATTATACTAATGTTACTAGCCAAGATATCATGATTTTTATGTGGATAAAAGTAATATACTCAGGGAAATTATCTCTTAGGTAATCATACTAAAGGAGGTGAAGGCACCGATAACAGAATAGCCACATACTAGAGGGTTTTTAGGCCCAATGACTAAATCTATAAGCCAGAAAAATCAAGATGTTTTCATGTGATAGAAAACAAGTTTTTTTAGAAACCTGGTTCTAGTGTAAGTGGGAGTTTTTAAAAACAGATTCCTAAGACCCAACTTGAATAGTAATTTTCTATTACCATGTCATGTATTTAGTGAATTATGCATTATGTACTCTTATCATAATAATGTTGATATTTCTATTTCTAATATTTACATAGAAATGATCATAGATTATTCACCATATCAAGAGTTTATTGAAGTTCTCATGCTATAATGAGAACCTTAAGATACTCTGACATTAATTTCAAATATATGTCATGTGGTCTATATATATCATACTAATTAGACACAAATGATGTTTGAATATCATAAATTGTGGATTTATATGTATTTAAACTTATTCTCATAAATTTCACACTTGGTGATCTTGAGTATATGATACCATAACTACTGACTCGCAAATATGAACACCACATATTATAGGTTTCACTGGTAGTTGAATTTTCTTTATATGTGTAATGGTCTCTTAACATGAGATTATTATTGATGTGTACCATTTGATTGTTTAATTTGATTCAAGATGAATACTATATAAATAAATTAAAAATTAGTTATATTGTATTGAGTTCATCATTAGTGTAATGGCATTTATTGGATAATCAAGATCAAAATTTTCACTTCAGAAAGAAAGTGATATTTCAAGCCTAGTTTATTAGGATGGTAGTACCTTCACTGAATCCATGGTCATGGTAGAATAACTTAATTACATTCAGATAGCATAATGAAAAATATATCGAGAAAGGGTTATTTAATTAAGTTTGAATCTAATATTATTAGATATCATAAGACAAATAGATTATATTACACAATGTGTGTTCATAGGAAGGGTTTTTATTGATATAACTTTTCTTTATCTTTTTAGTGTCCTTGATGGGTTGGTAGACTCCACTCTTAGTCTATGAATAATATTCACTCATATAAAGATAAGGTCTTAGAGGGTCTCATACTTAGAATATTCAAAAGTCTATAAAATTCTGATAAATAAGAGTTTTGGTCTAGGGGCCCATCAATGGGTACAAGATATGTCAAAGAATAAATTATCAAAAAGTAATAAATATAATCATATTATTATATTTTATAATAATAGGGGTTTAATTTTTTATAATTAATTCATTTATAAGTATTAATAAAATAAATAAAAAAAATTATTTTTATTAATATTCAAGCTCTATTCAATATTTTTGGGAATGATGAGTCGATTTAATGCCTAATTTTATCATGTAATATATTTATTATATTACATGTATGTGATAAAAATATAAATGATTTTAATAAAATCATAAATAAATCATAATATGGTGTTTATATTTGATAATAAATATCCCGGGGTTGGGATCCATTTTCAGGTATTTTAGAAACCCTTGATATAAAGATGAAAAGGGATCTCATGAAAATGACTATTAACTAGTCGTTTGTTCAGATGTTATCACTCATATATCTTGATCTCTATAAATAGAATATCTTGATCCATGAAATGGAAATAGATATTCTTATATATTGGTGATGAAATTAAATTATTAATCATCACATTTATATTTTAAATTCTTTTCTTTTGGGCATCTGTTGCATGTCTCGTACTAATAATTCCATGGGTGTTCCTTCCCTCTTTTATAAAAGTACACCCATTATCTCATTTATTTTCACTAATTTAAATCATTTATATCAACTAAACCCTATCCACTTATCTCATAAACTTTACTATACATTAATTATAGGTTATTTTCTTATTAAAATACAATTCCATGGGTCCTTAATAAAGGATCAAAATGAGGCCTACTAAAGAAGATGTATTCTTCCTACCCTACATATTTCAGTTTATTTATTATTCTACCTTCTAAAAATATATGGTATTACTAATAAAATAATAAATTTAGTATCCTAAATATAATAATATTTTATTATGATCATGAAACTACCTATATACACACTCTTTTCCTTCAAATGCTAAGTGAAAGTATCGTCAGTGCTTACATGTGGACTACCACCTCCACATAGAGATACCATTAATTTTCCATCACCATATTTTATGGATGGTTATTATTAAGAGTTTAAAGTTTATATATGATATTTATAATATGGTAATTCTTCTATAATTTTAATATCATATATATATATTATTACTTTTCTATCCATTAGAAAATGATAACGTCTCTCATGCGTGTGTGTGGACAACCACCTCTACAAAAAGATGTGATTATTTTTTTCCATTATGATTTGAAGGGATAAAAATAAAGATATATTTTATGAATATATATTATTTATATTATATAATAATTATTCTTGAAATTTTAATTTTGTTTAAATTTTTTTCCGTTCGTTGGAAAGTGAAAACAATATTCATCCGTACATACAACCTATCGTCTCTATGAGCAGTTTTATTCATTTTTATATTTATTAATTATATAGATGACTATAAATATATAAATATATATATATAATGAATATATAGGATATTTATATCATTATTTACATTTTTATTATTTTATATCAATATTTGAAGTATATGGTCTGTAAATGCTGAACTGAAACTCTCATGAAAAAAGAAACAGTTAACACCCAAAAATTATGATTTTGATAAGGAATTAATAATAAATGGTTGTTGAAATGTTAA
Source organism: Viscum album (assembly GCA_963277665.1). Lineage (NCBI taxonomy): Eukaryota > Viridiplantae > Streptophyta > Magnoliopsida > Santalales > Viscaceae > Viscum > Viscum album. The sequence goes on from OY728148.1 coordinate 15,169,528, forward strand.
AAGTGGTTCATATATGATATAATAAGTATTTAAATTATTAAATTATATAATTATAATAAATTTAAATTTATTATGTAGGGTATTATATTTCTTTTGATGCAAATCAGGCTTATGGTAAGGGGTTTTCATCTCACTATTTTTTCTGAGATACAGATAACATATTCACCACTTATTTATTTCATATGGTTTATATAATATAAATGAATTAATATTATAATTATTATGATGTAAATTATGGGTATTTACATATCCATATATGTTTATCTCTTTCATGATATATTGATTTGAAAGTTATCAAAGTGGTAAGGGATTTATGTTTCAATATCATTTTAATCAAGATTTTTTATGCTTGAATTTACATTGAAGTAAATTATATGATAATATCTGGATAAATGCCACTATGATTATTTTAATATGGTTATTTATTGATAATACATGTTCTCTTTAATTTTACTCACTTTAAGTACTCAAGAGACAGAAGGACTTTTTTAAGGGAAAATGACTTTATTTCTCTCTTCAATTAAAAATATATTTTCTTCCATGGCCAAGTATTCTAAAAATATTGTCATAACTTTTACTAATATTATCCTATTATTGTTTAAATTAATTTTTACCCATGATTTAATTTTTAAAAAATGGTCTAAATTGAATCTTATTGTCAGATTCTGAAAGATATACTTTTAACTTTTTATTGAAAATGTGAAAGGAATTTTTTGTTTTAACATACATGGCATGAATGGAATTTCCCACAATAATTACCACTAAATTATTTAAATATTATTTTACAAAAAATATTACTTTATTTTCAAAGATGTTTTTGTCTTTAATATTTATGATTTTTTAGATTTTAGAAAAGTTATTTTAAAGTGAAAAGGGAATTGTTGTCACTAAATGTTTCAGTTATCTTTTAAAGGAATTTTTCATATTTGATAAAATCATTTGATGTTACTTAGGTTTTACTAGGGATATGAACAAATAATAAAATATTTATTATTAAAATTAATGTTTTATGGTTATGATGATGAAATATTGATGAAACCCTTTTCATTTCCATTTGTTAAATTATGATGAATGTTTTTATGATTTTGTGGCACACATATGAATGGATTTTTGATTATGTAATGAGTGGTCCAAAAATTATAAATCTATATAATGAATTATATAAATATTAATGTGTTATGATCCTAAAGGGTACATTTTACATTATCAAAAACTCAAAAAAGAGGGTACAAATGAGGTTATATAAAGCATGAAAGAGGGTATATTGGAGGTTATCCCAAACCCAAAGCAAGTACATTATCAGTTATCCCAAGACTAGTATGTTATGAATGAATTGGTGGGTTTCCTTGAAATAATATTTCTATGATTATGATTATTTCATAATTATTCCACTCTTTTATAACATGATCATATGCCACTATTATGGTATCATAGCCCTGGTTCTTTGATTCCTTTATAATTCATGTCGTATGAACTACTAACTCGTATGTAATGACTCATGTTTATTATCTATGAATTGATGGGTATGGTTTTAAAAGATTAATATCATGTTCTCATACCCTTTAATCCCATTTTATATCAAAATTATCATTGATATCTCTCTTTTTTACCCTTTCTGAGTAATTGATATCACCTTTTCTTATGCATCCTTTTCCTAGGTTATGAGGAAATATTTTAAGTATGATATTCCTAAGAAGTGTAAAATAATGAAGAAATTTTTGGGAGATGATAAAGGTGTCTTATGAACCAATTATTTATATATTAAAGTTTTCAAATAAACTAGACCTATATGATTATAGAGTGAAACATAAAATATTTTATTGAATATTCAACTAAAAAGATTTAATATTCATATATGAAAAGTATGGGTCACTATAGTTGGTATCATATAAAGTTTTAGTTAAATTTGGAAATTATGATGATAAAAATATAGTAATAACCCTTAGGATAATCTTATGTCTAGAAAAAAATATTAATTTATAATAAATAAAGGAGTCTATTTTTTCTAGCCAAAACTCCCTCTCTAAAAACAATAAGTTTATGTGGTTTTGTAAAAAAAATGCATCTAGGAGTAATAAACCTAAAAAGAGTTTTTTGATTATATATCATATATAATTTTGGTTCATTGTTAGTATTTATTTAATGCACACCTATTTTGACACTCTCATGATAGATTCTTTTGTTAACTTTCATTTTCCTTATAAACCAATACAAAGGATTGGAATAGATTATAACCAATGATGGTCCATGTTAAACTTAAGGTTTTATAAATTGAAAATAATGTGTCATGATTTATATATCATGTGAATGAATTTTCAAGATTATATGATTAGACACTAGGAACATTATTTCTCGCACTATAATATTTGGTTTTGGTCAATAGGTGGAACTTGTATGATACATGTTAACATTCAATGTGATGGACAATTGAATGATTGTACTCATGAGAAACTATGTGAAATGAGAGATGTAAGGAAAAAAATTATGATTATGACTAATTTCTTATCTCATTATATAATTAATAATATCAACTTAGGTGAGTTTTACAACACATATAATAATAAAAATATAGAATTCTCTAAAGACCATGGAGGGAATAAAACTCAGCTTCCTACACGTCATTAATATGGGAAGAAGTATTCAGGGGAATGTATCAAAGGAATGGGAAGACATTTTCTATATGGAAAATAAGTTAATTTAGTATTTGAATGCATTATCATGAAATATAGAATTTATTATTCTTTATAAGATTAAATTTATTCTAGAGAAGTCCCTAGGTTATCTTTGAAGTAGAGTTGAAGACTTTGTAATGTGAATTTTTAATAAGATTTTCAAAAACATAATAGAAGTTGAGGAGGTTAAATGTTGTTTCAAAATAAAATAACTTAATTTGAAGAGTTTAATAGTTGATAATGAAGGATTATTTTGAAAAATATTTGATAATTATGTGATCATTGTTGAGTTACCACACCACTTTAATTGTTCCTTTTTCTTACATGATAATTAAATTTCAGAGTAATCCTTTGGCTAACTATTAGCTAATATCTTAGTTACCTACAAAGACTCTAAAATGATACATGTATGACTAAACCTTGAAATAACAATCATGTAGTAAATATTCATCCTATTCCAATGCATTACATTTTTTCAAAGAACATCAAAATATAAAATGTTTTGGAAATAAGAGGACTCTTATATTGTCCAATCAAAACAACACAAGCCACACGGTTAAAATTACACATCAGTCAGTTATGAAATAAAAAAAAATCAATTAAATGAATCAAAAAAGTAAATATTCATCTTAAATATCAATTATCAACCAAATATACACAAAACTGGTAGATAATTATATTTTTAAACTCCCTCTTCGAGTGTGAATATCCCTCGCAATGATCACCCACCATTTAGCCTTCCATTGAGAGGAGGAGGAAGCTTATGTGGATCCCTAACTTTATCCATGATCTCCCAATGAGTATAGAGGCCTCCACAACTTCTTGTTTAAATAGATAACTCATTTGGTTATCTAAAATTCCCTTTCTTTTCTCCATATTCAAATAGAAAAACAAGGTTCCCAAGGTTCCCTTTTATAGACAAAATGGGAGGTGGTTTTGGGAACCTAGATTTTGAGAAACCACTTGTGCCTCAATTTTAGATAGGTAAATAGCCGAATATTGACTTTTAAAAAATTTAAGAGTTTTTTTATTCCCCTTTAATGTCTCCATGTAAAATATTTTGGCCATTTAATATTTATACAGGTAGATACATTCAAAATACTAAACCAAACTCTTGACTTCAATAGCATTTTGTTTGTTGGATGGATCAGTTTGGTTAAACCACCATATAGATGAATTTTGATTTATTTTATTGAGTTTAATTATATAAAAATATGTTTTTTATTTTCCAAAAATATTTCAACCCAATTTTGTGCACATATTTTTTAGAATGTTTGAAATAGTGAGAATCTGTTCATTGTATTCCATGTATTTTGATCCATTTTTCTTTTACATCATCTTGGGCTCTAAAAATCACCTCCTCTTATAATAAAATAATTAAAACAAGTAAAATTGAACATTTTAAAAGATATTAAAAATAACAAATTAAATTAAATTTCAAATTTAATTGGTTATTAAATTTATCATTTTCATTACAAAAATAGTTTAGAATAGTGCTATAAAGGTGAAATAAAATAGTTAATCGTAGTGTGATCACACCCCCACACTTAAATTTTTTCACTCATAGGAAAAGTCACATTTCCAAAAATAATACATTGAGATATTTCCAACTTCATAATTATTTTAAATTCAACATAAATTTAATTCATGATAAAAATGCGATGAAAGAAAAAATCACACCAAGAGGTTATTCACAGTGATCAAGGAAAATGATATCACCTAAATTTTATCAGAACAAAATTCTAGGAGATGTATGAAATTTTTCCTAGATTAGAAATATAATAGTAAAAGGTGCCACTAAACCCCCATGTGTTTGTGTGATAACCATTTCATTATATTCTTTACACTTTCTATTTAGTAAATATAGGTTATTTTCAAATTTTGGTTTTTACCCAATTCTTTCCACTGAACATTCCCTACATCCTTTTAAATAAAATTTATAGACCCAAAAACTTAATAATTCTTGGAATTAAAGACTCAATATCACAACCGATATATCTCCATATTTTTTACATTTAATTACTCACCTCCTTATATTTTTTTTATTCTGAGTGTGTATAATAGTTATATAATTGGTACACACACATTGGTCAGCTTGGTATAGTAATGAAATAGACTAGATAAGAAATTAATGTATGGAAAATTCATTTTTTATAGCTGATAAACATTGAAATAACTTATATATTCTTTTAATTAATTAATAAATATATATACATCATGGTTGGGTGAGAATATGGTTTGTTGTATTAAGTGATAAAATTTTACCATAAACTAATAACAAGGAGGTTATAGATTATCTCAAAGGTTTCATAGAGATAAAACCATTTATATCATCAAAAAACAACTAATTTACCAAAAAAACCATCAATATTAAATTCAATCTAAAACTCACATGCCAATAGTGGAATAATTTTTTTACATGTTAAAAAATGTTAAATATATGAATTCATCATGTATTTCTATAATTTCCATGATTACACAATCCTAGAAATGAGTATTTTATAATAAATAGGAAAAAGGAAAGTAAAAAAATTCCATGAAATTAGAGAAAAAGTTATAAAGAAGAAAGATAATAAAATATAAACTAACCAAGGATGTATTAACCCCCACCCCCACTCCTAGAGTGTGAAATTTAATCATTATAATAAAAGAGAATGTTGTATGGAAGGATAAAACCTAATGGGTGTCACTGGTAGGTTGATTTTTGAACATGGATTTCCTCCATGTGGGACTCGTGAATGGTTTCATGGAAATTCTTTAGTTTATACCCATTGACGGTGAATGTTTGTTTTGTTTCTTCATATTAAACTAGCATAACACCAAAAATATATAAATTAGTTATAGTATTTGGGATAAAACATGGATAATGAAGCCTAACTGAGTGTAACATTATCCATTCATTGGAAAGGATGACCTTAAACCTAATATGGAATTGATGATGAAGGATTGGGCCATCATGGGAATCCTTGTTTGTCCACTTATATATTCAAGAGTTCTCATATAAGCCTTTTTTAATTTTATCAATCTAAAGAATCTGAAAATTTCCTTAATCACCTACACCAAAAAATATTATAATTGCATTGTTTAGTGTCGTATTAATCCTAGTTCTCTATCTCAATAAGGATGTGGAAAATCTTTCGAAAAACAATTCGATAAAGTGAAATTCTAATTAGAGTTTTAAAGGTAGTATGATAATCCCACAATTCAACATAAAGTCTAAGACTCCACTATTTTTTGGGGGATGAACTATTTTTTGATGATTTTTCATGAACTCTATATTTAAAACCTCATCTTGACTTTCGGTTTGGGTTAATATGTAGTATAAACTCAATTCCTGAACCCATACATATGATAATGTGATTTTGTTATTTTTTTAAAAAAATTAAAATCTTTGCCACTGATGATGAACCTAGTAAATCCAAAGCTGTAGAAAATTTAGGTTCTTAAAAATTACCCAAATATATTTTAATACTTATTCCTTGTGTGTCATGCCTTTAGCCATTTTTACAAATAATATACTACCAAAATAATGTAAAATTTTCTGAATGACTTAGGAAATGGGCCCATAATGTCAATTCCTCAAATATCCAAAACCCCATAAGAGAGTAAAGATTTTTGGGGAATTTTATTTATTTTGTAGATACTTCCTATCCTTTTATAATGAGGGAAATATTTACGAAATTCATGGGAATTCCAAAATAGCATTGACCAAAATATACTAGAATCGAGGACCCTACAAGTAGTCTATTGGGAACCAAAGTGTCCCACACATGCAAGAGTGTTATATAACCTAAGGATAGACTAAAATTCACTATAAAGAACACAACAACTAAGGTAATTATCACTAAATGTGTTCCAAATGTATAGTTCATCCCAAATATACCAATAAGACTAATTTTTCATATTATAAACTTGGTTTTTATTGAAATAAACATGAATGCATTATTCTACTAAATAATATTCAAAATCAATATACCAATTAGTGAAAAGAAGCTATTGATCAATTTTTGTGATAATATTTCCCCAACTGAATAGTTAAAGGTATCACATGTTAGGTCAAATAGTAAATCCCACCAATGTGGTGGGGTTACCAGTGGTGTTGTGTGACTCCATTCAAATTTATTAAAATAGTCCTCATTGTTTTTATCTAACTTGAATTATTTTTCTTTATAGAGTATGTGGGATTGGGGGACTGTAATCATAAAAAATTCATGAATAAAAACACAATAAAATATATCATAAACTAAGAAATACCACACATCCCACACATTTTTGGGGAATGGTGGGGAAGAAATGATATCAAATTTTGATTTATATACTTGGAAACCATCCCCAAAAATGACATGTCTAAGTCTTATACGTTGTCACACCATGAAATGGAATTTCTTATAATACAATATTCTTTTCAACATAGTGAAGTAGGATGGGACAAAGAATACTCAATCACTCGTCAAAATAAGAAACATAAAGAGTAAAATCATTCATAAATACTTCCATAAAAATCTCTAAGTGATCTAAAAAATACTAACCATGCATCATTGGAAAGTACCTATATAATTTCACATGCAAAATAAAATCAACATGTATGAAAATGTTTCGAAGGGAAAAGTGAAGGTTTTCATTTACTAATAATTTGGGCGAAAATAGATAAAAATATATGTTGAATATCCATAAATAAAATAGTTATGGGTATTCCTCACTATCCTTTATATAATTTGGTCAATTAATGTTAATGGGAAATGGTCCTTCCAAGTGTGATGGGTTAATCATTGATAATATATAAAAAAACTCCAACTAGTATGCACATAGGTTGGAACCAAATAATTTTTTACAATCTCGATTACTATAAGACAAGTTTTCTTTGGAAATAACTTCACTAGATTTACCCATCTTCTATAATAGATTGTTTAAATGATTCCAGAAGCTGATAATTTAGATAAATAATTTTTTATAACATCAAGAAGGTTTGGGTTTAGTCTATACTATGTTTTTCTCACCTATTTAGCATCGTCATTTAATAATATATGATTCATTTAAATTGATAATATAATATAATTAATGTATTAAAGTGACCATACTAATTATTTTTTATATTTCATTAATATTTTAAGAAATATCAATTCATGCTCAAGATTTAGTGAACTAGAAATGGTGAGAAACATCTTGTTTCCATTATCAAGATATGATTTTTTTAACTTTTTTCAGTAGAGGATTAAGTTCCAATTAAGGTAGATTTAGTATTTATGGAATTAAACATGAAATTGGGAGTTGAATGATCTCATCTAAATACTCAATGATAACATCCCACGTTTAATAATGATCTTTTACATGATGAGTAGTACCATTGATGGTTATAGGATCCCTGATGCTTAGGAAATCATCAATTAAATAACATGTAAGAATTTTATTTAAAACATTATAATATTCAACACAATAATAATTACCTAGAATTTCAGTAAATGAAGAAAACCAAAAATGATATCATGGGAGGGAAAATATGTTTTACGGGGGAAGGGAGTATATAAATGAAATTAACTAAGGGATAATAATGTTCTTCTGAGGGGTGATTCATGGAATCAAGGATGTTGAAGTGGATAATGTCACCACCAAAATCTATATATAATGTACCATTATGTATATTAATTTCTTTTTTGGTGATTTTCATGAAAGATCTTCACAATATAATTGGGGCATGTATATTCATCTTATAATATTTTATTTTAAGCACATAAAATTTGGTAAACACACTCATAGAGTTTTTAGTACTCCATTTTTCTAGATGAATGAATATTCATATGCGATTTAGTTCCCCAAAATTCAATGAATAGAAAATGGAGTGAGGAATCACATTTATAGAAGCATCCAAATCATGTATATCATTTGAAAATAAATACTTCCCTATGATGCATGAAATTTATGATACTACAAGATTGTTGAATTTGGTGTAAAGTGATTGCTCTATCAGTGCCAAGACATTACTCCTTAATCTCATATTTTCTTCACTTTTATGTCACCATATGTGTGTACACATATCCTTTATAAACATGGTGTATCATGGAATTTTCTTCACATCCTCAATGAAAGGGATATTAACCTACACATTTTTAGAAGTTTCCATGATTTCTTTATCAAGTTTAGATTCTTTTTATTTCCTATTTTGGGTGGACCTAGGGGTAAATGGGAGAAGAATATTTGTTCTATATAGATCTTCCAAAGATACTCTCTTTCATTTGATTAGGTTACTCTTAGGAAAAGGATTTTTATCATTTTGATCATTTTTAGGGTCAAAATGGGAGTTTACTTGAGAGATGGTAACTTCAATGGAGGGGTCATTTGGATTTTAAGTTGTGTTTCACTCTTAAGGGTGATGACACTGACATTTCCCTTTTTCATAGGGTTGACTAATGGTTGAGAAGGAAGTTTTCCCAACCCTATACTTTGGATTTAACCTACCAAGTTGGAGAGTCATCCTAACTAAGTTTTTAGGTCATGTATGGATTATTGTCTGTTTTTTTGGAATTTGAGATTAGTTTCATCCATTTTTTCATCATTTTATCATGGTTAGGGTTAGGTTTTTTTGGGTATATTGGGAAGGCATTTTTAGTGGTTAATTATTTCTAGGTGGTGTTGGAGGATGACTACTCTGCCCCAGGTGATTCCAAGATTGTTAAGGTTGTTAGAATACACCCATATCTATATTATTTATTATCTTTCTATCAAAATTTATAGTTATAGTATGGTCATCTCCTAATGGGTCAGTTATAGGAGGATTGGAATGATTTCCTCACAAATCATAGAAGTTTCTCTCAATTGAGGGCATTGTTCAGAATATTTGGTGTTAGTGGCATAGATACTACAATTAATTGGATGAGTATTTTAGTATTTCACTTGGTAAATAAAATGTTTTCAGAGAATGGTAATTACCTATTCAAACTATTTTTCCAGTTTATCCTTTAATTTGTAACTTTTCAATTTATTTACACCTCTAATTTGTATACTAGACCTTCAACCAAATTGTTCTGTATTTTGTTCCATGTTCTCAATGAAGGTCCTTGAAATAATTTGGGTTTGTTCAACTATTTATCCACCTATATAAGAATTAATCATTTTATTATCAATTGAAATTAAACATTCCTAAAAATATTGTATTAAAATTTGATCACTTATTTGGGGGTGTGGAAAAATTTAACAAATAATTTTAAATCAATCCCAATATTCAAGAAGTGTTTCCCATTGAGATTTTCTTATTAAACAAATTTTTTTCCTTAATGTCATTGTTCAAGCGACTAAGAATTATTTTTCATGAAAATGTTTTTTCATGAAAATGTTTTTTCATGTCTACCCATCCTCTAAATGGAGAGTTAACATAGTATATCCATTATAGTGTACTGTATTTTTAAAAGATTGGTAATTCCATAAGAATAACCATTTCATCATTCACATTAGAAATTTTTAACATTAAACATACATTATATAATTCCATTAAGTGAATATGTTCATTTTCTCAAGCTAGTCTATCAAATTTTGGTAATAACTTAATGGGTTTGGATTTTAGGTCAAAATTTGGTGCTTCACCATATATTTGAATAAGTTTAGGTTGGATGTAAACAAAAATTGAGGTATGTTATTTAATTTTATGATTATTTTCTACCATGTTATACATTTTATGTTCAGTTTCCAGTTTAGTTTTAGAGTAATATGGGTCTATAAAAGTCTCATGGTGCGGTGTGTTGTCCTTAAAAGGACCATCACGTGCATCTCAATATCGCTAATGTGGGATCCTCTCTAGTCCAAGTTTTAAAGGAGATAGTTCTCTCAAATAATAAATTATCATGAATATAAACATTAAAAAAGTAGGTTATAACATAAATTATATACAAAAAAGAATATATAAATAAAAATTAATTGTAAAATAAACAATGTTATTATAAAAAAATAAACTAAACCCCAGAGTACTCCCCAAAAATAGTTCCAAATTTTCAATGCATTTTCATGACACATAAAATTTATTAGGTTTTATAATATTAAATATAGTCTAGTGAAGAACCTAGGTCATATTTTAAGGAGTCTTGATGAGTTTATAGTGTGAAGTTTTAGTATATTTTTCAAAAACCAAATAAAAAACAGGGGGTTTAAATAATGATTCAAAATGAAATAACAAATATTTAAATAGTTTAATAGTTGATAACTAAAATAGGATTTGGAATATATTTTATAATTATTTGATCATTTATAAGTTACTACACCACTTGAAATTGTATTTGTTCTTACTTTATTATTAGTTTTTTGTTTAATCTTTTGGTTGAGGGTTATCCAAGATCCTAGTTACCCAAAAAGCCTTTAAAATGATTCACATAGGACTAACCCTTGAAATAAAATTCATGTAGTTAAGTTTTAGAATATAATAATGCTTTAAGGATCCAAATAACACCTAAATCTAAAATTTTTGGGAAAGGAGAGGATTCTTGTATTTTCCGATCAGAATAAGATAAGTCACACTTAAAATTACACACCAATGGGTTATCAAATAAAAATTGTTCCAGTTAAATTCATTAAAACAAGTTAAGATACATATAAAAGAAAAATTAAATACCAAAATATATAAAAAATAGTATATAATAATGTTTTGGAACTACCTCTTAAATTATATATCTCTCTCATGACAATTACTCACCCTTTAGCCCACCATTGAGAGGAGAAGGAAGCTCATGTTAAATGATGACTTCATCGCTGATCTCCCTATGAGGAAAGGGGATTTCAAAACCTATAATATTAAAATAGAACAGCTTTTTGTGTCCAAAATGGTAGATATTTTCTCTCTATTTTAACTTTATAATGAGGTTTCCAATATTCCCTTTTATATCCAAAATGGGAGGAGGTTTTGGGAATCCATATTTTGAGATTCAACTTATATATCAATTTTAGATAGGTAAGCAGACAAATATTTACTTTTAAAAAAGAGAAGACTTATTATCAAGCCCCTGTAATATCTTCATATAAATTTTGGTGGAAATTAAACATATATAATGAAGGATATTGAAAAAATATCTAACTAAACTCTTGACATTGGGAAAATTTGTTTTCCAGGAGATATCTATTTGGTTGGGACAATGAAGAGAAAAAGTTAGCATATGTGTCTTTATATGAGTTATATCTCACTATTTTTTGAATAATACCAATATTGTGGACATATTTCTTGGGATTTGCGATGAAATGGACTTATGTTCTTAGGCTTCCATGAAGTTTCGCCTAATTTTATTCTTCCTCATCTTCAGCCCTTGAAATAACCTCCTCCTATAATAGAATAATCCAAAAAATAAAATTTCACATTTTAATAGTGATTAAAATAAACTAAATTAATGAAATGTGAAGTGAAATTGGTTATTAAATGTATCATTATCATTACAAAAATATATTATCATAGTCGTTTAAGAATAAAATAAAATAGTGTGTTGTGGAATGATGAGTGGGTAGTCTTAGAGGGAAAATAAAGAGATAGATGGAGGGATATGAATTTCATCCTAAGGAAAAAATTATAGATTAATCTGTTATGTGTGGAGAATATGAGAATAATATAATCCAATGCACAAATATAATGGTTAACTCATATACCAAGGAAGGACTTATACTATGCAAATAATTGATGTGAAATGATTGAAGTGTTTATGTGTTAGGAATAAATAATTATCTTATTCTAGGTATAATAATCATGAAATAACTATAGATTTTTCCATTGTATATTTTCTTTAAAGATTTGAACACATATCTTGAAAGGTAATAATAACCAATAAAAGTGATTTAGTGGTATGGTGATAATTTTTAGTTGGGATAAAGATATTATTAAAATTAATAAAGAAAATTGGATAGTATTAGTGAACTTGATATTTTTTAGTTTTTTTTATAACAAATTGTCTTATGTAATCTTTGATGATGCTTATTTCATTTTTGAATTTATGGAAATAGTCTATGATTTCATTTTAGGAATAAATATTTTGCTTATTTTTTGAATCATGTATGTAATCATGTAGGGTTAACATTTGAGTTATGGATAACATCATTAGTTTAATATTTTAAATTTGATCATTGGTTCAAAGAAATATATACCCCATGTTAGGTTTTAAGTGATGGTATATTGAGTTGATTTGAATTTTTTTTTGTATTTTAGGAAGAATAATATATTGAGGTTTAAATAATTTTTTGGGTTAGTATATTATTTTATGTTAAGTTAATTGTGGTCTATTAGATAGTGGTATATATATAATATTAAAAGTTGAAAATGTATTCATTGAGAAGGAAATATTTTTGGAGATATTTATAGTCAAGCTAGGAATTATGTTTCATGTTAGTATTTAAATTTGATTCATGATATTTTTGTGAATTTCACTAAATTATAATTTAATATTGTGATTTATAATGTCGATTACTGATATTCTGTGATATGCTTACTTGGGTTGGAGTATATGAAACCTTTAGGTTTAACATGTGGTTTAACATGAAATAATAATTGCGAAGAATGTAATTAAATTTTTTGGGATGTGATTTTAAAGGTATGATATCACAATTGAGGTTAAAAATCTATAATATTGAGTTTTTTAAGGTTAATTGGTATATAGGGTTATTTATTTTTAGAATAATATAAGTTGAACTTATAGTGTTATTAAGAAAATTTGAAGTAAAATGTTTTCCTTATTCATATGAAGATTTATATATTTTTTTTATTTTCTTAACTTATGATAAAAATTCTATTATGGTTAATATTTAAAGATAAGAGGATTATGTTGATATCCTTTTACGGATTATGAAATTGATTTCAGTACTTCAGGAATGAAATATTAATCATGATTACTCATTATTTGGAGTAATAAATGAGATTGTGGTGGAAATTGATTTAAGGATGGAATAATACTTGTCAAGTAAGTATATTTCTTTAAGATATATGTCTATATGGTAAAAGAATTCCACAAAACTAGGAAAGGGATCTTAAAACAAATATATTTTCAAACTACATTCATTTATGATGAGTCAATGGTATTTTTCACACCTTATTCATTCATAGTTTTGTGTTCATTAACTTACTCATTATCATTAAATTTCTTATAATCAATGTCATTGGTCACTCTTTTTAATTATATAGACAATGAAGTTTTAATCCATGACCATATTTTCACTTTCCACTACTTTTCCCCCATTTTTAGTTAATTTTTATTTAAAATAACATTGATATTTCCCTTTTACCTCTTTTTATGAAATAGTTTCATTAAACTGTTTTATGATATGGGGTTCCAATAAAAGAAATTTCATATAACAAACACATGATTACTGAGCCCAATTTAAATTTGTCAATAAAAATTTTATTAAATTAGGTATAATTTAACATCGTGATATTTTAATAGAATAGTATGTTTGATGGTGTATACAACATGAAAAATCAAACTCAAATGATCCATAAAAATATTATTATTGAAATATGATCATTATAACCTAGACATTGAATTTGTGAGTATGAATAGTACTAAATACATTATGAAATTTATACAAATTACATAATTAATAAAAATTTGTTCATTAATTATTAAGAAATAAGCACTAAATTTTTAGTAAAGTCACTTTATTATTCAAAAATACGTTTTCTTCAAAAATGGGTTTTAATTATTTTTGTGAGAAAATATTATAATTAATTTTTGGAAATTTTTGAGATTTTATTTCATAAAAAGGATATAATTTTTAAATCATCATGTTAAAATTATATTAGATTTAATTTTTGGGATTTTTCTGAAAAGATTCATTTTCTAATGAATAGTGAAAATACTGATTTTTTATTTAAAAATGTATTTTTGGTTCAATCATTTGAAAAGTTACATTTTATATTTAAAATATTTTAAAATTAAAATTAGTTCTACTATATTATTAATAATCCAGTTAAGTTCATTGGAAATAATTTTATGGTTGAATTTTGTATAAAAGTTTTATACCTAAAAAATGAATTTTTTAGAAAAAAAATATTTTTTATTGTGTTTTACATATTTATCTTAAGTTAATTTCTACCACCTATATAAATTTGATCCTAAAAAATGGATTACACATTTGGAATCATGATTTAAAAAATTAGTAAATATGTCTCCTTTATTTCTTTTCAATATGAATAGCAACCATAGTAAATTTTGTTACCATGGTAAAGGTAAAATGGGTTAATTATGATAAAAATTAATTTTTTAAGTATTGAAATTCATTACAAAACATTACCTTATTTCATTTTATTAATATATTTCATTAGTAATCATCCAAAATTAGAAAATATTATAGTTTCCATTAAACATTGATTTTGACCTTTGTAATATTTATGTAAAAGATAAATTCCAAATGTCTCTTTCTTACTTTTAATATCTATAATATTTTATGACAGGGATAAAAATAAAGTATGTTAGTTTATAAATGATTATTTGAGATATGACAGGTTTTTTTATCATTGAAATTTAATTTTAATTTTTAGTGATGAAATAATTACCTTAAATGTAGTTAAGGTTTGGCTTGGTGGTTAGCTTCTAGTAATACTACATCCAAGGCTGGGGTTAAAATACCATAAAAAACAAGTTACTATAGTAAAACTATTTCATGGATCTAATAGAAGTACTATAGAAGTAGTGGGTACTGTAGTGAGTATTGTAGTAGTGGTAGTATTGTAGTAGGAACTGTAGTAGTTCAGGTACTATAGCATTATTATTCATCTAATGGGCCTTCTGGCCAAATTTGGGCTTTCAGACCACAAAATATGGGATTCCAAGACTTTGGGTATTTAGGATATGTAATGGGTCTCCTTATTACTAATATAAAAGAGAGTTTTCTATTGTTTAATAAAATAAAGCTTCAGCCTCATCTTTAAAAAAAATTACCTTAAATGTTTACACAATACTGATTGTTATGTAATAAGTAAAAAAATTCAAGAGGACAAGTAGGATTATAGATGGTCTAATGTTTTTCCCTTTTAAATTTATGAGAAAATTTTTACAATATAAGTAAAATTATAACCCACTAATATTCGAAAAAATCATTACAATGGTTCAGATTAAAATTGGTTAACTAAGGGGTTAAAAAATGATTTGGTTTAAAATGATATCTAAACCTATATAAATTTGATTTGATGATTCTATTAAGATTTAATTTTCCTTATATTATAATACAAGTAATTTTGGAATAATTTACATGAGTTTAGACACATATTATTTTATAATATTTCATGTATTTTAGAAAATGACATTAATGATATTTTATAATAAATATATATATTATTAAATGATTTAAATTTCATAAAAATATTATCTTTGTCCCAATGAGTGAGATTTGGTAGAAAATATCAATTTTAGTCCATTTATTGGTCAATTGTCTTTTTATGGTAAATTTCCTAACTCCTAAATAATACAAAAACATTTAGATCTTAGTAATTGATAAAAGGATTATCGGGGGATAAAACTAAGTGATAAGATTTAAAACATACCCAAAATATAGAGGTGTCTAGACCCAACATGACCTAACCATGTTGGGTTGAGTTGGGCTAGGTTACATGAAAAATACATCGAGTTGGGTTGTCTTTTGGGTTAGACCAAGTATGGGTCGTCATGGGTCTTGGGTTGATTGAATATTATCCAAACCTGACCTGATGAACCTTTTGATCTATGAAAAAGATCCATCCCCTCTTTAGTAACTCTCTCAACACATCTACCCCCAAACCCTCCTCTCCCTCATTCTTACCTCCTCCTCCCTCGACCTCGACCTTCCCTCCCTCACAAGAAGAAAATCATACTCCTTCCTAATTTTCCTCTACTCCCACTCATCTTATCTCCTCCTCTTTCCCCCCTCCTCCCTAGCCTTCCCACATGAGAAAAACCAACCCCTTACTCGCCTTTTATTCTCCTTATTCCCTCATAAGAAAATAATAATCCTTGATTCTACTCCTTCCTCCTCTCCCACCTTCTCATGCACCATATCTCTTTCACCCACCTATCTATCCAGCCTCCTCACTAACCTCTTCCCATGCCCTTCCCTCTTGAGCGGTCTTGAGAATATGTTCTTCTTTACCTACTCTTCCTCCTAGCGTCGTGTTCCCTCCCTATTTTATACATATATGGCTCTTTATTTTTTATCATTTTGTTCTAATTATCACCCCCTTCACTATTTTCATTATGATGATTACCCCCCACCCCAGAACTCAAAACCTAGTTTTTCTTCTTCTACCAGTGGTGTGACACTACCATTTCTAAATACTCTCAAAAGGGTGGGAGTATTTTGCAGACATAAATCTAGGTTTTCCTAGCCTAACTCTTTATCCATTCATTTATGGAAGGTAGTACAACAAGTGGCTCTAATCCTCCAACTATCGTAGGAAATCAAAATCAGATGTGGTCATATTCTTAGGCTTAATTGGTTAATTATTAATAATGGTAACTAGTATCTCATCATGTTGCATTATTGTTGTAGTTTTTTTCTTGTTATTACCATGATATATGGAGTAAATTTTTCAAATTTTCCATTTTATTCAATTACTATTAATTAAAATTCATTTATATTTTGGTTATATGATCAATTTTTTTCATTCCATGATTTTTTAGTTATTCTAGTGAAATTAATTTACATTTTTTTGCATTTCCATTGTTGTTGTATTTATTTTTTTTTTCTTTTTCGGGATAAAATCATGATGTCGTAATTAGAAGGTTCTAAATCCTATTTATATATGAAATTCAATTTTATTTCTCTAAATATATATATAATTTGAAACACATGAAAGAACTAAATATCAAGTATAGGCCTTTTATATTCATATAGAGATAAATTATTATCATCTATTGATATTCCTTATATTCAAATGATTTTATGACATTATCATTATCTAATTTACATCATATATATTAAAGTTATCATAATGTTTCTTAAGTCAAATAAATATCATTTTAGCGTGTAATTATAGTATATTCATTGATTCAGAAAGGTTCAATTATATAATTAATATATATATATATATAATCATAGAAAATATTTGATTCACTATTATAGATTTTCTCAAAATCCCAATCGAATATTTTTAAAAATAAGATTTATATTGATTTAATAGGAGATCAAAGTATAATATCATCTATATATAACTGCCTAATAATAATATCATCACAATACATATTAATAATAAATATTGGATCCAAAATAACTTTCTAAAATAGTTTCTGTAAAAAAATAAGGATAATTATTCTTCCCATGTTGGGGGTTCTTTCTTAAGTTCACATAATTCATTTTAAAGGCTTAAGATCGAATAAAACCGTTTTTTTATACAAAAATATTAGCGGATTTCTGAAAACTCTGACCTAATATATGAATCAATTATGAAATGTATTCAATATCCCTCTTTGATAAAGCTAAAATATATTGTTTACCACCTCGAATAGTTATAATTTTAGTTTTTTCAATTTTTAAAAAGGGGAAAAGTTCCAACATTATCAATTCCTTCTTCCCAAATATAGATTTGAGAATCTAGATTTACTTATTTTTCATAAAAATTTGAGATTCAATTAAAAAGTCCCTAAAAATAAAAGTAGTGATAATGATTTGTTTATCATCTATATGTCTTACTTTATCCCTTACTTATTTCCTTCTAATAAAATTTAATGTCTCAAGCTTTTTTGGTACGAGTACGGGGTTCCTTAAAGATTTAGGCACATAAGTATTTACATTAAATTAAATGAATGCATAATGCTCACTTATTAGTCATTCTATATTTTTATTTTTTGATATATAATTTATATTATAAATGATTTTTTTTAGTAGTGTGGTCTTTATATGACTTCCAAACATTATATTTGGAATTCATAGTCTCTCTTTAAACTAATATTTCAATTTGCTTGATCAACATTAACAAATGTTTATAACAATCCATATTATGTTTTTTAAATTCATCATCCAACTATTCCAGTCTATATTTCTCGTGTAAAGTAATTTTCTAATCAAATATATCATGAAATGATTCAATAACTACCATTTTTCTCTTTATTTAAACACTTTATGCAATTTTAGTGGTCGGGTTGGTTGGGTCTACTGATTAACCTGACCAGACATGACCCAACCCAAAACAAATTATGTTGGGTTGGGTCAATAATATATTCATCATGTAACCCCACACTAAATGGTTTAATTTGTGTCACGTCATCTACTTTGGAATTATGTGACCGACCCGACCTTTTTTATAGGTTCAGGTCCAAAAATAGACTCGACCCGACCCGACTAGACCTATAGACACCCCTAAAAAGAATTTTAATAATTTTAATGGATGTGATTATTTAAACTCATCCCCATATTATCATTAAATTATTTAAATTTTTATCCATGTTTAAATGAAAAAAAAAATTATATTAATTTAATACTTTAATTAATTCCATATGTGTCATTTCCCTCTCTTATAAAAGGAAACTCATTCTCCCCTTTATTTATAAAAATTTGAATCATATAGATCAAATAAACCCTAATAATTTATATTTTTAACTTCCATATATATGAGTTAGATTTTTTTTATTCTTAAAAGAAAATTCCTCGATTCCTTAATAACATATCTAAATGAGGCCTACTGAAGAAGAGGTAATCTTCCCACCCAACATCTTTCAATTTATTTTTTATATACATACACTAATTATACAGTGTTCATCATAAAATTATAAATTAAGTATAATAAATATACCAAAATTGTATTATGATCATGTAACTCCCAATATCCACCCTCTTTTGAATCAAATTGGAATTGAATGTATTGTTTGTGTATATATGTGGATAGTCACCACTACACATCAATATAATTTATTTTCCATCAGTATATTTTATAGATGGTTATTATGATGGGTTTAAATTTTATATATGATATTTATTGTTTTTTATTATTTTTTAATTATAATATTATCTCTACCTTCTTTTCTTTTAATCTTTCATAAAATTATAATGTTACTCATGTGTATGTGTAGACTACCACTTCTATTAAGTGATGTGATTCATTTTTTGATTCCACTTTACAAGGACTATAATAAAAGTATATATTTAATGAATATATATATATATATATGATATGTATTATATAATAATTATTCTATATATTTTTATTTTTATTTACCATTTTTTCATTCTATCCATTGAAAAATGAAAACAGTGTTCATGTGTATGTACGATATTCCATCTCCATGAAAGTTGAAATTCATTTTTATATCTCTAAATTTTATATATGAATCTAAATATATATTTATATATATATAGTAGATATAAATGATATTTATATCATTATTATAATTTCATATATGATTGAACCTTGATCAATGTACAATGATCGAAAATACTGAACTGAAATTCTTATGAACAATGTAGCAGTTAACAACCATAAAAGACGATTTTAATAAGGAATTATTAATAAATGGGTGTTTATATGTTATTAGTGGATCATATATGATATTAAAAAAATTAATTATTTTTTAATATAATTATAATATTTTTTAATTTTTTTAAATGGTTTTAGGGTGCTTTTCAAGCTATTCAAACATGTGGTAAGGGATTTTCGTCTCACTTTTATTTCTAAGAGACGAATTCAATATTCACCACTTGTTTATTTTATGTTGTTTACATACTACCCATGAATGAATATTAGGATTCTTATAAATAAAATTATCTGTATTTACATATACATCTAATTTTATCTCTTTCTTTAGTTTTTTATTCGAAATTTATTGAAGTGGTAAGGGGTTTATGTTTCAATCTATTTTTAATCAAGATTATTTACGCATCAATTTCCATTAAAGTTAATTATATGATACATTAATAATAAATACCTTTACATTTATTATAATCAATTTCTTTTTTTATAATACATGTTTTTCTTTCATTATACTCACATTAATTACCCAATAGATTGAAAGATTTTTGTTAAGGAAAAATGACTTTATTTCTCTATTCGGTCGAAAATTATTTTTCTTCTATGTTTATGTTTTATAAAAAAAAATTCAAGAATTTTTTTAACATTATAATATTATTTTTTAAAATTCAATTTTTCCCCAGATTTAATTATTAAAAATATCTTTAAAATGAATCTTCTCATAATTTCCTGAATGATGTAATTTTTTCTTTTTACCAAACATGGGAATGAGATATTTATTTTACCAAAAAGGTTTAGGATCTAAGAAACATGACCTTAAAATTTATTTAAGAAATATTTGAAAATCTATTCAGGAATGAAAAATGGTTTGATAAAGATATGGGTGGATGCACCCCTCATATCTACATCCACCATTGATGAAAATAGTCAGGGGCCCTAAAGGAACACATCATGCTCATTTCAATGATTTCTCTCTTTAAAAGGAATCCACCACTTTATTATATTCTCTATAGGAATATGATACAATCCAAATAATGTATCTATAATCTTTGAGACATTAAATCCAATAAGGTAGCATTTTCAAAGAAACATTCCTAGTTCTATCCATAATGGATTCAAAAGTATTCTTAGAGTCAGACTCAATCTTGAGGGGGTTTTATTCATAGTGGAAAACATATTTGATAGAATGTATCATGGCTCATAAGGAATATTTATTTAAACATACATTCCATGAATGGAATTTCCTACCAATATTAAAAATAAATTCATTGAAAATTACTATATAAGTGTCCATGATTCCTTTCAAAGAAAATATTTTCCTTAATATTTTGAAAAAAATTATATTTTAAATAAGTGATTTCAAAGTGAAAAGAATATTTTCCTAAAGGAATATTCTAGTGATAATTTAAATGAATTTTTCATCTATGATAACATTTGTTTATGTTGCATAGGCTTCAATAGTGATATGATCCAATAATATCATATTTATTATTTCTTTGGATGGTTTGTGGTTATGATGATAAAATATCGATGAAAGCCATTTTCTTTCCCATGGGTTAAGTTATAATGAATTTTTTTATAATAATGTTACATAAATATTAATGGATATATAATTATGTAATGAATTTACATGGAATTATTATTCCCTCCAAATAATTGGGTAAATATTATTGTGTTATCAGATCAAAGGGTACACAGAAAGTTATCTCGAACACAAAAAAGAGGGTACATTGGTGGTGATCCCAATCTCTAGAGACATTACACGGGAGGTTATCCTGATCTCAAAGAAGGTACATGGAATGTTATCCCAACCCTAAAATTTTATCAATGACTTGGTGGGTAGAAATGGAATCTTAGTTATTTTATTATGATTATTCCACACTTATGATACTCTTCAATGACAGGATATTTTTCCAATGTTATGTTCTCATGGCTCATGTTCTTTAATTCATTTATGATTCATATCTTATGAACTACCAATATATATTCCATGAATTGTGTTCAAGATCTAATAATTAATGTTTATGATTTTAAAATGCTAATATCATGTTCCCATACCCTTTATTCTCATGTTATATTTAAATGATCATTGATATCCCCCTGTTTACTCTTACTGAGCATTTGATCTCACTTTTTCTTATATTTTCCATACCCATGTTATAAAGATTGGTTTTTAGTATGATATGTCTAAAAGGATTATATTTATAATCAAATTAGTGGGATATGATGTAGATCTCTTATAAACATGTTTTTTATGCCTACAAGTTTCTAAAGACACTAGAACTATATTATTATTGTGCAGATTATAATTTTAAGTTTGAAATTTTTACCTAAAAAGATATAGTATATATGTATGAAAAGTATGGGTCACTTTACTAAATATGTTTCTCTATTCACTGATATTAAACCATTTTATTTTGAAATATTTAATTAAGGAAGGTGTTAAAATTTTGGTATTTTCGAGAGAAGGAAGGATTCCCCTTTGAGCGTTGAGACCATCTTAAGAATGAAGCACATTTATCATCTAGTCTGGAATAATTTATTTTAAATTGAATGAAATGTTACTCAATCAGTTGATACCCAATGTCCTAAATAGAAACCCAAGAATGTTTCTCATAAAAGGGTTAATAAATTTGTAAAATAAAATATAATAACATAAAAATGTATTCTAGTTTTTTCATCAATTATTTAAAATAATAATAAATTTATGGATGATGTTCGATAAAAATCATTATATTAGGATAAATGTGAGAAATTTTATTTAGGTGTAAAACTAATGAATATTTTTTAAATCAAGTATAAAAATATAGTATTGTTCTGTTTTAAAATATACAAATCCCATAATGAAGAAAAATATTCTTTAGGAAAACCATATTTTGGTATAATTAAATATGAAGCTAATGTATTGAGGGAAATATAATTAAATAAAAAAAAGAATAGTATAATAGGAAGTATTCCTTTATGATTAAAAAATCTCAATCATTTACTCCTCTATTGGTTTTTAAGAAATCATATTAATCACTATAGAGGATATTAAAGTTCACAAAATATAATTCAGGGAATAATATCACAAGGGAAGTGGGAGAAAATTCCTATTATAATGTTGGATAACCCATTCCATCTACATGATAGGTTATGGATACATGATAGGAATTAGAATATGTGATTATAAACACTATTCTACCAACACACTTTTATTTGAATTTATCTTTCTTTGTTTCTTCACATAAATCATCACATTATATAAGTTCATCATAATATGAATCTTAGAATAAATATTCAACTGAAGATAGTGAAAATTCTAATAAGTATTCTATATAAAATGTTTCTTCTCAATAAAATTAAATAAATCATTATAATCTGAAAAATACCAAGTTTTTTAGAAATAAAAGACACCAAAAAATAATAAATAAATAAAATTAATAATAACAATTTTAAAGAAGGGTGTTGTTCTCATTATTTTTTAATTATAAATTATCCATAAAAGAGAGATAAGAACCAATCAAGCGGTACTATTAGTGACGGTTAAACTAGAGTTGAGTCTAAATAAACTTCTTTTAATAATAGATCTATTAATTTTAGTTTGATAAGTGGAATAATAGAAAGAAAAGAGAAGATGATAGAATAGTTTCATAGAACTTATAATATGATCATATCTCTACCTCAATTGCATTTGATTTTTTTAGATCTTCATGATATGTCCCTTAATTATAAATTTTATTAATCCTAAAATTATATTATATATTATAAAATAGAATTGAAAGTGGATACTTAAAATATCAAGGTTGTTTTTATGATTTTATTTTGAAAATTTTATTTTTTTGAAAAATATCAAATTTCCCAGCACAATGATATTCTTCACTTGAAGGATTAGGTTGTAGATCTTTTTAAATATCAATATAAATCACAAAATCATATTAATGTTCAATTTAAAAAGATAAAATATTGAGATTGGATATTATAAGATAAATAGAATAAGTTAAAAGGGAAAGATTATTTTATGAATAAACAAGAACATGAGATAGCTATCATAATGAATTTTCTGGAATAATCAATGATTTCATTATATCATCCTAAAAATAGAGTAAAAATAATAAATAATATGGTAGGTGAAATTCTCATTGAAAAATATATTATAATTGGTTTCTTATTTTCATAAATTAATGTAAAAAACTTAACTTTGAATTTTATTTATTCACATTTTTACATATTGAAGAATGTTTAAACAAAATATTGGATATATTGATTGATACTATTACAATTGATATTTTTAATGCCTTAATAAAAAAAAATTTGATGAATATATAAATTGGACTAATTGTCTTTGGGTATTCGAGATAATAAAATACATTGGATATTAATAATTCTAGACATTACTGAAAATTAAAGGGATATATTCTATTTTATTTATCTTGAAAATAATTGAATAATAACAAATTATTTAAGGGGAATAATTTTAAAAAAAATATTAAAAATATAAAGACACATGTTCAAATATTAATAAAAAAATTTCCCATCATACATTATATTCTTTTGAAGTTACTATTTTTATTTCCTACAAATTTATTTTTTAAAATCATAAAGGGAAATAAGTTTGAAAAAAAAATCCATCCATATATTTTAGTTAATTATTAATTGTAGGGGGGAATTTTTTATGTTTTAATGGGGATTATATTTTAAATTACAAGTTTATATAATAATGAAATATGTTATTTGAAGTTGAATATTAAAGGCGGATAAATATATATCACAATACAAATTCCTTGTATGTACAATAAATCCAAAAAAATATATAGTATAAAATATGGATTGTTTTCATTTAAAATTTATCCAAACTTACATTTTTTATTGTGTTCTATCTTAATTAAAAAAAGGTATGTTTTTTGGGTAAAAATATAATTTATTATTCTTTTTCTAAATCCTAGTAAAATTAATTTTATTATGAATTAACATGAAATGTTTGTTTAATATCTTAGTATATAGATCTATTATCTAGATGTTTAACATTTAGCGATATTATATTTTGATTCTAAATTGAACATAATCCTACAAACTTGGGTGTGTTGTGATGGTGTGTTGTTTTAAACACATTGGGTGATGTAGTCTAAAGGTATATCCACTAGATAGTGGGAGAATATGTCAAATTTTGATTCAAATCAACCTAAATATATCAAAATATGATCACTAAAGTTTGTTACAACATATTTCTATAAATAGAAATCAAGACTTCATGAAATATAAAGAAAATTCATAGGAGAGTTTAAGTATTTTTAATTATTTTGAAGTATGTAACACATTATTTCCTAAAGTGCTTTGGATTTTATTTTCTTTAGAGATCTTTTTATTATAATATCCATGTGTTAGTTATATACATTCTCTAAGTATTTCTTATTGTAATTTTGGTTTGTACAATCCTTCACAGTCAAGGGATTCTAAAGGTATAAAGATATCTAGTGTGTTTTATCCTTCTCAATTAAAAAATTTTGTGGTTCAGAAGATAGATCTTGTCTGATCAATCTGACTAATGGATTTCAAGTATATGATGATAGATTATCTATATATAAGACACTAATACCACTGATGGGTTTATCGGTTGTGGAACTAATATGAATAGAAGTAGAATACTTTAGTTTGGGTTATGAATCACCTAACAATTTAGTTTAAAATGAAGGGTTCCTTTATTGGAATTTGTTTTTTAATAAATATCCTTTAGGAGTATTCATATTGTAATATAATAGTCTATAAATTTTTTTCTATATTAAATTGTTCTTTTAATTTTTATTTTGATTACATTTATATCATATAGTGTGTATTTTATAACTTATTAATTTTTGTTGCCTCTATATTTTTTACTCTGATATTATTTGATTTGATCAAAAAAAATCTTTTTAACCAATTTATTACATGAGTGGGATAAAATTTTATAGTTGGTTTTGACTATAATTTACCAATCCACTTGTAGTAGTTTACCTTCCATATCTTTTCAGGTACTACACCAACTTCAACACTCACTATGATAATGAAACACCCCATCCTTGTTCATCGTAACTATGTTTTTGTGCTATATGAACTCATGTGTTCCTCCCAATATGAAAGATACTACTAACTAATAGTGATGGTATACTTCATATAGTATGGATACTATTACCTTAATATCAAGGGATCAAAATAATCAACACAGCAGAAGATATAATAAATAAATATCCCAAAAAAGAAACATATTAGAAGTTAATAAATAATAAAATCACATATAGTATCAAAATGTGATAAAAAAATATCATATATCCAGGTCAAAAGGATCCCCAAATGTAGCAATTCAATATAGGTAATAAAAAAGAATAAAAGAATATCACGGTCACAACAATAAAAGGATCCCAATTTATATCCCATCACTACCTCAAATCCCCAACAATATTCACATGTTAAGCATCTCGTTATAGGGACCATTCCCTTAGTTATATTCCTAAAAACAAAATCTATAAATGCATTGGGGTACTCGTACAGGTTTTGAGAAAAACATCCCATTAGGACACCACCAATGATTCCTTCAAAAAAATTTGTAGATATATGAATGTGTATTCACTGATAGAAATGAATACATAATATGTACATAACTTTTTCGAATCATCATTCTCTAACAAAGACACTACAGACCCCATCCATACCCTTTTTGTATATATTCTAGAAGGAGAAGTCATCTTGATTGAAAAATTCATCCCAATACATAACCAATGCCAGATTGTGTCCCATATCAATCAACATACCACACCCTTTTCACTTAAGTGAGGTCACCCTCCAAAACCATACCAAGTCCCTGACCACACCCTCTTTCATAGGTTTGGTCACACATCATGTCCCATGTCAATATATAGCCACATCCACTCACTCAAGATTAGACACACATCATATCCCACATCAATATCTATCCACATCTTCTCACATCGGACTAGTCACACATCATATTCCACATCAATCTCTACCCACATCCTCTCAATCAATATTAGTCACATATCATTATATCAGAGCCCAAACCTATTACTTATGGTTTTTCCATACATCTATAATAACATGTCCTCGTATAATTACCCACAATCCTCTAACTCAATGAATTTTCGCAATCATCATTCTCAACTAGTCACATTGTAATTAAAGGGAATAATAATAAAGTGGTATATCAACCAACACTATCCTAGTAGAACAATCCAACATAACTCACTATAAGTAAATCCCTATGAATTCTCCCTTACCATCCACTCTGGATTACACACATCAACTATGTCGAAGAATCCAACACTTACACAAGAGAATTTACTCTTCATCCATACCCATATACCACCCTAATAGGTTACAATGTCCTTATCTAAGCCCAAAAAACACACTCTAGGCCCAAAATACTCAGGTAGAAAGCCTTACCTCTAGACATATAACTAGTATAATTTTCCAAGTTTTCAATCCATTTAACCTATAACTCTTCTCTAAGGGTTTAAATGCCTCAATAAAAAACTACCAGGTCACTTTAATAGAAAAAATTAAAATATATCATGCTAGATCACACACCCACATGTAAGTAAATCCATAAAAATATATATGAATACTATAATATGGTAAAGACTTCCTACATCAATCTTAATAAAGGAAAATTCCAAGACACACTCTTTGATTTATCCATGATCCACTAAAACTCTAAAATTAGCCTTAAACCCATAGAATTGGGGATTTTATATGGGTAAAAATAAATATTTACATACTAATACATTTAAGGTGTGGATGGTGTAAGACTTTCCAAGAGAGAAGATATAACTTTGAATAGATAATATGATATAGTATTTGAGATTAGGAATCCATGGAAGAGAAAAAAATTAATCCAAAATCATGTGGGGTTGAGGGAGAATGATGGGAGGGTCCAATGGGGTCGAAGGGTTAATTTTTAATTCTTAACCTCTAAAATTATCACAATAGTTTGATCACTGTGTGACCATGATTTCAAAACCTTGATGTATACATGTCGGGGCCACATTGTGTCATAGCCCATCTAGGTCTTAATGAAACTACTCCCAGAAATAGGACCTAATACCCCCCAAATAATTCACTATCTTGGTATTACCATGAAGGTTATAATGTGATGGACCACCATATAGAATCCTTATAGCATGACCTCCCATTGACACGCCATGAGCCTTCCCAACTCTAGGATATTGCTCTATCGAACCCTCCACCAAGTTGTAACCTATTAACTTAATCCTTACCATCACCCCAATTGTCACATCATGGAAATATACACCATTTCATGACCTCATGGTTACTAAATTCCTAACACCATGGAACTCAATAGTCATGGAATGATCCTGGAACATACCACTCATCACACTGTGACTCCTTGCATCATAGAGTAGCGACCTACCTTCCATAAAAAACCATCTCTCTAACCAATCCCATCTCCAAAAATCTTGATCCCATACCATGAATAACACCTTAGGCAAACAAAATTAATCATGATACATTATATTAAACAAAAAATAACTTGAAATTCTTGTGTTGTTATGAACTCCAACTCTAAGGACTTCTCATCCCTGAGAAGAACCATTAGGAGTCTTTCCTAAACAACATCATACACCGCACCTACATATCTGACTCATACTTTAAATTATCCTACTAGATATTCTCATATATCCATAACTATTTAAAAATTGGAATTTTATTCCATTATATATAATTCTCACTCTGGTCCACTATACACACTCGATAAACCAAAAATGATGTATCCACCTCTAACTTGATATTGTCACTATCAATGATGTGTTTAAGGTCTAGATCATACTTCTAAAGACATAAAAATTGAAACATACCATGATACCTCTATTTCATGGGAAAATATTTGACTACTAATTATATTCTATAATATTCACCACAATATTGAATGGAATGAAAACTATGATGTGATATTTACTTATCTACTCAAATAATTATCCTCTAACCAAGGAAATACTTATAAAAACACCCATTAACCCAAAATGAACTCCAAGGATCGTAACCTATAGTATTTATATTATTTTTTCATACTCTAATATAAATAAATCAATTATGAAAAAATTACAGCAACTATGTGGCCTCCTACTCCATGCTTGGCCTGACCACTACAAACTCTCCTGCCTCCAACAAGCACAATGACAAGAAAAATGGCCAACTATAAATCACATAAAAGTGTGACATATAGATAAAATACTAGATTTTTTATTATAAAAAAACTCCTATAATGTAATATATTCACCCCATACTCATCCAAAATCAAGAACATATGCCTTGATCATATCTTCAAGTATCAAGATTATCCCCTCTAACTGCTCGTCTATCTATGGGTGAAATGTTCTACTCAACTACAATTGAGACCCGATGTCCTTCTATAATCCCTAGTATAATATTAATGTGATACACACATATTGAACTGATACTATGATCTTATAAACCTCACGTATCCACATTATCTATCTCACATATAATTGTCTCACTCATCTACATAGTGATTCTCTTAAATTGGCAAGAAGTGAAAACCTTCATCAACCAATCAAACACCACCTATACCACATCATATTCACCTAGGGTCCAAGGTTTTCCCATGATTAAGTCTATATTTTCCTTTTTCCACTTCCATATTGGAACTAGAAGATGTTAAAGTTGACCACATGTTCATTGGTGCTCCACCTTTATCCTTAGAGTGGTAATGTAGTGCGTGACAAACCCGGTTATATCCTTCCTCATACTCAGCCACTATAAATAATTCCTAATATCATTATACATCTTTTTAAACCCTATATGTGTCACCAAATGTGAGGTATGATAGTTTCTCATCATATCTTATGTCATGGAATTAAGTATCACTTCACTATCATCGATGTAAACTACCACGTGCGACCATCTCGGGATTGTATTATCTCGCATGAGTTATTCATAAATCACAAAAAAATCATAATCATGCTCCTATTTGTCCATCAATCGATAAAAAAATGAAGAATTAATGAGCTAATTATCATAGTTCATTATAACACATCGACCCCTCTAGGATGGATCCAGTGCATTACTAGTGATATTGGCATGGTTAAAAGGAATGAAAATTCTAAAGGAAAAATTATTTTAGTAGTCTTGAAGAAACTAGATACATAAATATAACAAAAATTTCAATTAAAAAGGTTACAAGATACAATACATAACAAAACTAAAAACTGCATCCTAAAGAACTCAATAAACGATCTCCTCTTCATCACCTATTGATAGAAAATAATGAAAGGGGCGAGCTCAAAATCTCTGTAAGGGTTACAAATAGTGGAATCAAGAGTACAATAATAAGTTCATCACAATCAATCTGACATAATCAATATGGCATAGTGAATAAATGAAAAATTAATGCCATTAATAAACTGAGAATGAAATTGCATCCATAGATTTTTTCATAGTGAAAACCTCTTGGATAATAATAATTTATGATAATGAATAAATAGAATTCTTATTAATTGGAAGTCATGTATCTGTCACATGAAACCATAATACTGTTGAAATGGTTTAGTTATGTGGGTAGAAACCCGTCTGATTTTTGGAAACAAACTCGAAGGGTCTGTCGCCAACTGATTTGACTCATGAGACCTACCGATGCATCAAGGGGATATAGAGAGCCCCACCCACCACTTCATGCCCAAATCATTCTTTATACATTTATTCAATACAAGAGCAATATGACTTTTCAATATCTGTATGGCATAGAGTATACGGATTCATCAATATTTCCATAATTAAAATAACTTTTCACATAAACACAGTATGTAAAATGGTATACGGTTTAGACAAAAAATATATACATGACATGAGATTATGGATATTTAATATAAATATAATTTAAAATGATTATTGATCTCAAATGGTCAGTAGATACACCTCATAAGTATTATTATGTGCACAATACAAAGTTAGTCACAACCAAATAGAAGCCGAGACAAAGTCTCTTCCACAATGTAATCAGTCAAATCATATGACCATAATGTAATGAAAATCAAATGAATCATTGAATAACATGAATATAAAGATAATAATTTCATTTTATATCAAATTTAGTTACACATATACAACATATATTAAATAAGTGGTGAACAATGAAAATATCATAAAAATGAAAGTGAGATGAGAAACCCCTTGCCTTTTGCTCGAGTGTGTTATTAGTTTGTTTTAATGACCTGAATAATCAAATTTATATTCATTAATTAATAATTCCATAACCTTATATACATTTAATTTATTTAGTATAACCTTATTAGGTTCATTCATGGCCCTTTTAATGGGTTTAAGAGATTTAATTTTATCGTTTTGGAAGCATTTTCTTCCTTGGTTTTCATGATTTGTTTACTTGCTTTCAGGAATGGAAGTTCATTTGAAATGTGGATAAATATACAGAGTTTTTAATATATATTATTAGTTTAATTAAATAGATATAAATGATCTTATAATTATTATAGGTTATATACTTGAGGATGAATCATTAGATAAACATTTTTGATAAACGCTTGGATTTAGCTTGGAATTTTTGTATACAACGAACTCATTTTTTATTATTATTCCATATTATGAGTGTGTAAAGATTACAGGTCATTAATGAGATGAAATAAATATATTATGATTTTTTTCAACCATTAAAATGGTTTAATGACCAGTAATGAAGGAGAATGTGAAGAACAAAACTCTGTCGTCCACAAAGGTTATAAATTGGAACCTCATGTACATTGATTTCGCTTATAAAAACAAAAAGGAGAGAGTAAGAATATTGATGATGTTTATTCCTTTAACATGATATAATTCCATTATATAGATGATAATAGAGTTTATCATGGTCATTTGGATAGATTAGGTGATAAGAGAAAAAGAAAATAGATGATCATGAAAATAAAAGAACAGTTGAGAGATCCCTTATAAAAATTCGGCAGCCTAATGGCGTCGCTTAAAATTTCATAAAATCAAATGGTGAGAACAAAATGGTATCTCATAATATTTAAATCAAAAGGACAGTGATAAGAATAAATAAAACCAAACCCGAACATATGAGAATGGAATTTCAAATAGCTATCATAAAAGAAGTGTCGACTTAAAGAAGAGAATGAAGGATTCCCTTACCTTGAAGAGCAACTCCTAGATCTTGAAGGATGGGACCTTGTGGCTTAGAGACACCTTGGGAGGAATCCTAGAGAGGTAAAATTACCATATATTCGATTATGAGGGATTTGGAATGACATAAAATGAATGTATGAGTGGGTATTTATTGAAAAAGAGAGGTAATTTTTTAATAATTTCAAAGGGACACCTCATTAGTGGTTTTTGCCAAATCATGGGCTTTCCTATGGTATTTTCCCATGGTTTTAGCCACTTGGGACACCTCATGTCATAATTTACTGTACAAAAGTCAACCATACATTTATATTTAATTATTACATCACTATGATGTCATTAAACTACAGAAAACTCAAAACTTTATTTTTACTATTCAAGAAAAATTCATGTATTTTAGAAAACTCCTAAGAAAATTACCCTAACCATTTTTCGATGTGTAGAATTCAAAAATTAAATCCATTTTTCAAAATTAATTTTCTCAGTATTATTAATTTAATTTTTAAACAAGATCATAGGTAATTCGAAAAATAACAATCTTAAGGGTGCAATTAGTTTTATTTCTCATCGAAAAACTAATTAAGATCTCATTATCTTATTTCCTTAAGAAAATAAAATAATATTTTTATTTAATATTCATACGGGTCATATTAATATTCATATTACTATTAATAATGGAATGTTACTATTCACTAAAAATCAAATTTGTTCTATCAGACTCCAAATGACTTACTGATCACGACTCTAGATGACCATTTTTTGAAATTCAAAACATAGAAGTGGAAAATTTATATTTAATGTCTTGTTTTTGACTATCTCCTAAATAACTTAGTGTTGTTTCAAAGGAACACAATGATGAATAGAATTTATTTAAGAGAAACATACCATAAAATGTTTGGGGTGTTACATTATTCCCTCCTTTGAAGAATTATTTCCTAAAAATTCATTTGATAACCACAAAAGAAAGATCTTTGATGTTCTTATCACATCTCCCATTATAGATGATCCTCAGGTGCATTCAACGGAAAACCCAAATTGATGTTCAACTCCTCTAGTTCTGTGACCCAAACACACCTCTTACAGAAGGGGTTGAACTCTTTCATCAAACACTCAGGCTTCCAAAGAGAGGCTCGAATGGTAGGAAGTTTGTAAATGTCTGAATATACCAACACACGAAGAACTCACCGAACTATGTCTCGACTGAGAACATTTAAGTTGTAGATGTTGTTGTAGAGGCTAAAACTAAGGAGTTGGCATGTGAAGGATGCACAAAGGTTTCCCTACAAAGTATCATCTTGAAAACATAACTTGGCTAAGTAGTTCTGACCTAGGGTGAAACATAGGAAAATCCCTTCGTGTTGTTTTCCTCTTTTCTTATACTCGGCCAATTGTTTCGTTGATATGTGGTAGTAAATGGAAGCATTACCTTGACAGGTGCCGAGATTGTTCGGATTGTTTGTCACTTCATACAGTTGTTTACACATTCTTCACATGTTTTCAAGAGGTTGGTACTACTATTTACAGGTTTTGATCACAATAATCTCCAGTACCTCCACAGGAAGAGATAACATTTGGGTTAGTCCTTCCATCTAAAAATTTATTAAAAAATTTCATATAGTGATACTTATTCAAAAGTATAATCAATGAAAGGATAAAAAAATAATAGACAACAATTTATATTCTTATATAACCACTGGTTCAAAAATTAAAACAGGGTTAATGGTTTCCCCAGTCCCCCAATACATGAATCCCCAAAACAAGTTCATGCTTTCAATCTCCCAGAACCATATGCAATACTAGACACATGTCACTCCCAAAGTCCCTTTATTGAGAACACAACCAATGATAGGGTGTTGAAAACCTCAAGTAGATTCCTAAGGTAGTATTCAGCTACTTGATTTTCTTAGCCCAAACACACTGCAGATAGCTAGGGTTGAATTTGTACCTAAAGCACTCATCCTTCCACAGAGAGGTACGAGAAGTGTGGAGGTTGGAAATTTCAGTGTGGACTAAATCCATATAATTCCCACACACCACATAATTCTTGAAGATATTTATGTCATAAAGTTCCATGTACATACTAAAACCTAGGATCTGAAATAGGTAGGTCGCTCGATGGTCACCATCCAAAACAGCTTTTAGAAATTTTCCCACATCTTGGTAGTTATCAGCCAGAGTGAAACATAGAAAAAGAGATTCATGGTATTTCCCTCTTTTCCTATATGCAGAAAATTGTGCATATTCATTATGTTAGTAGACCATATTTCATCCTTGGTAAAGATGGATAATTTTTGGATTATTCGATACCTGATGGAGTAGTTTACAAATCAGACGTAATTTTGCATAGGGCTAGTCCTCTTCAGAGCATGTGTTGACAATTATAGTCTCTCACAACTCGGTAGGTAGTGATAAAATATTGGTTGGTTGACTCATATATTCTATATGAAGGTTTTTAGTAAATAAACTTTTAATATAGCAAATCCATTTTAAATAATGTTATTGTTTTATATAAAAACATATCAAAACAGAGAATACAACATCATTCATTTTGACAAGATTTATAAAACTCAAGAAATTACGCAATATCTTGCTTCATTTCACAAAACACTAGTATGTACTTCCTAACATCCTCTAATATTATTCCTCATATATTCCACTGATGTTGGGGATTTCCCCAGTTTTCAGAAAAATGGATCCCCAAAGCAATTCCAAATTCCTCTATCTCCTTGGTCCTGATGCAACGTGTGCAACTAGGTTCAACCGCGTGTGGAAATCTATAATTCAGATTGAGGGAATAATTTCAGGTATCAATTTGAGTGACATAAGTATGAACTTGATACAGATAATGAAAATGGTTAGTCTCATTCTCAAGGGCTTCAAAGTCCACAACTCGACCACGGAGTCCGTATGTAAAAATATGACATAAGTATGTTGCCCGGAGGTCACCCCCTTGTGCAGCCCCCTCAAAGTCCTCAATAGAAAATAAATTATTGGCTAGGGTAAAACATTTAAAGATACCCTCAAAGTATTTCCATTGACATATATATAACAGGAATTTTATGCTCATCTTGAGGTAATTTATGAAACCTACTCTATAGTGAAGTTGGTGTACCCGAGGAGAGTTGGATACTTGGTAGGGGGTTTTGCCTGATAAAAAAATATTTTCAAAAGTATCATAGTTTTCTATACATTATTTTCCCACTATGGTCTCTAATACTTCTATTGGAAGAGAAAAAAGACAAATACTTTAGTTTTTCATCTCAAAATTTAGAAAACGTCGTTATTAGTATTATTTAAGTAAGTTTTTCATTGTTCAGTTCTAGTTTCCAGAGTTATCCAAACCAAATCCTCTGACGAAAATTTACATTAAACTCCCTCATAATGGCTTGTAAAAAAAATTTAATTATCATAAGCATATCCCCTGGGAGTGTTGTAATCAAGAGTGCAGCAAGGCCCGTTGTCATGTACCAGTTCCCATTCGAGTCTAGATCAAATTGGTGTTTTCAGGTTTTACCCCTAGATACATCTGTGCCAGATCTTCCTCTAATTGATCGTATCCAGATAGAGATTAATTATTTGAAACATCCACATAATCTATTCCTTACCAAAATACTAGGACATTCTAGTATTTTTATCCTCAAAGGCTTATCTTAGGTATTCTTCCTTAATCTATGTTTTCTAAATCTAGTTCCCAAGTTTCCTACTAAACTTCCTCTAATAACAATTGTAACACCCCAAACCCTCTAGGCTGGAGCCGGTGCATTACTTGTGATATTTTCATGGTTAGAAGGAATGAAAATCTATAATTAATGATTAGTTTAGTAGTCTTGAGAAACTAGATACATATATGTAACACAAATTACATTTAAAAAGGTTACAAGATACAATACATAAAAAAACTAAAAATTGCATCCTCAAGAACTCAATAAATGATCACCTCTTCATCACCTGTTGATGGAAAAAATGAAAGGGGTGAGATAAAATGATCAGTAAAAGTTAAAAATAGAAAAATAAATAGTACAATAATATGTGAATCACAATCAATCCGACATAATCAATATGGCATAGTGAATAAATGAAAAATTAATGCCATTAATAAACCGAGAATGAAACTGCATCCATAGATTTTGTCATATTGAAAACCTCAAGGATAATAATAATATTTGATAATGAATAAATATAATTCTTATTAATTGGAAATCATGTATCTGGCACATGAAACCATAATACCGTTGAAACAGTTTAGTTTTGTGGGTAGAAACTCGTCTGATTTTTTGAAACAAACTCGAAGGGTTTGTCACCAACTGATTTGTCTCATGAGACCTACCAATGTATCGAGGGGATATAGCAGGCCCCACCCACCACTACATGTCCAAATAATTATTTATACATTGATTCAATACAATATCACTATTACTTTTCAATATCTGTATAGCGTTGAGTATACGGATTCATCAATATTTCCATAATTAAAATAACTTTCCAAATAAACACTGTATGTAAAATGGTATAAGGTTTAGAAAAAAAACATACCGATGACATGAGAATATGGATATTTAATATAAATATAATTTAAAATGAGTAGTGATCTCAAATGGGTAGTATATACACCTCATAAGGATTACAAGGTGCACAATACAAAGTTAGTCACAACCAAATAGAAGACGAGACAAAGTCTCTTACCACAATGTAATCAGTCGAATCATATGAACAGAATGTAATGGACATCAAATTAATCATTTAATAACATGAATATAAAGGTAATAATGTTATTTTATATCAAATGGAATTACACATATGCCACATATATTAAATAAGTGGTGAACAATGAAAATCTCACAGAAATGAAAGTGAGACGAAAAACCTCTTACCTTTTGCTCGAGTGTGTTCTTAGTTTGTTTTAATGACCAGAATAATCAAATTTAAATTAATTAATTAATAATTAAAGAACCTTATATACATGTAATTGATTTATTATAACCTTATTAGGTTCATTCATGGCCCTTTCAATGGGTTTTTAGAGGTTTAATTTTATCGTTTTGGAAGCATTTTCTTCCTTGGTTTTCATGATTCGTTTACTTGCTTTCATGAATGAAAGTTCATTTGAAATGTGGATAAATATCCAGAGTATTTAATATATATTATTAGTTCAATTAAAGATATATAAATGATCTTATAATGATTATGGGTTATATACTTGAGGACGAATCATTAGTTAAAATGTTTTGATAAACGCTTGGATTTAGCTTGGTAGTTTTGTATAAAATGAACTCGTTTTTAATTATTATTCCATATTATGAGTGTGTAAAGATTCCAGAACATTAATTAGATGAAATACATATATTATTATTTGTTTCAACCATTAAAATGGTTTCATGACCAGTAATGAAGGAGAAAGTGAGGAACAAAACTCTGTCATCCACAAAGGTTATAAATTGGAACCTCATGGACGTTGATTTTTCTTATAAAAATAAAAAGGGGAGTTTAAGAATATTGATGATGGATATTCCTTTAACATGATATAATTAAACTATATAGATGATACTAGAGTTTATCATGCTCATTTTGATAGATGAGGTGATAAGAGTAAAAGAAAAGAGACGATCTTGAAAATCAAAGAATAGTTGAGAGATCCCTTATGAAAATTTGACAGCCTAATGGCGTCACTTAAAATTTCATAAAATAAAATGGTGAGAAAAAAGGGCATATAATAATATATAAATAAAAATGACAGTAATAAGAATAAATATAACCAAACCCCAACATATGAGAATGGAATTTCAAATAGCTAACATAAAAGAAGTGTTGACTTAAAGAAGACAATGAAGGATTCCCTTACCTTGAAGAGTAACTTGTAGATCTTGAAGGATGAGACCTTGTGGATTAGGGACACCTTGTAAGGGCTCCTAGACAGTTAAACCACCAGAGATTCGAGGATGAGGTATTTATATTGAAATAAAATGAATGGATGAGTGGATATTTATAGAAAAAGAGAGGTAATTTTTTAATTATTTCCAAGGGACACCTCATTAGTGGTTTTTTCCCAACCATGGGCTTTCCCATGGAATTTGCTCATGGTTTTAGCCACTTGGGACACCTCATGTCATAAGTTAATGTAAAAAATTCTACCATACTTTTATATTTAATTATTACATCATTATGATATCATTAAACTACCGAAAACTCAAAACTGTATTTTTACTATTCATGAAAAATTCATGTATTTTGGAAAAATCCCAAAAACATTACCCTAACCATTTTTTGACTTGTAGAATTCAAAAATGAACTCCATTTTTCAAAATTAATTTTCTATGTATTATTAATTTAATTTCTAAATAAGGTCATAGTTATTTCGAAAAATAAAAATCTTAAAGGTTAAATTAGTTTTATTTCTCATTGAAAAACTAATTAATATCTCATTATCTTATTTTCTTATGAAAATAAACTAATATTATTATTTACTATTCATAAGGGTTGTATTAATATTCATAAGGGTATGTTACTATTCACAAAAAATCAATTTTGTTATATCAGACTCCAAATGAATTACTGATCATGGCTCTAGATGACCATTTTTCAAAATTCAAAACATAGAAGTGGAAAATTTATATTTAATGGATAGGTTTTGACTATATCCTAAATAACCTATTGTTGTTTCAAAGGAACACTGTGATGAATATAATGTATTTAAGAGAATAATACCATAAAATTTTTGGGGAGTTACATTCATATCCTCTCAACATTATGATACCTCAATATACCAATTAGAAAGAAATATCATCAGTTTTCACTCCTCCTCAAACACCCAAACTCCCAACTCCTGGGTCTTCCTTCTAAGAGAATTTGTGTTGAAATTATCCTTCATCATAGAATTTTCCATCTCATATTTAACATTGTGTAGGTACTCAACCCAACTCCTCTTCCATGTATTCATGTAACTCAACAAAATTGTGTATCTTGAGCTATTTTGGATCATGTAAATAAAAAATCTCTCACTGATGAAATAATGATGTCAACCCATTAATGTATGAATCATGGTAGATATCTCCAAATAATTTTTAATATATTTATTCTCATGTTATAATATTTAATATTACCTAAGAGTGACCACTTAATCCCCCTATATTAAAATATCTCTCAATCCAACCCATGATTCATCACAGTAGATGGTATAATTTATCCACTGATTAGATAGAATTATAATTAAAGAATATATTGACCTCATATTAAACTCTTGAAAACCCTCCTCACACTAAAGAGAACCTTACTCTGTTTTTCCTAGCCCTATCATGGGAATTTTTAATAAAGATAATTCATGAATAGACTATCTATAATACCCAGCCAGTCCATGATAACTTTGAATCTCAAACACATTCTTGGCTCACGTCTATGACATCACCACTCCACCTTCTTCAGATCAATTAGTATCCCCACCTATGGGATTGCATTCCCAATAAAGAACACTTCATGAATCCAAATGTGACACTTCGAGTACATATTATATAGAAAATATTCTTGAAGCATACTCAATGAAATATCATGGTTCCAAGAATGAAACTCCAAGTTCCATGAGTATATCAATATATCGTTAACGAACATCGTAATGAAGGAGTATAGGTAGGTTTGATAGATTTTTTTCATGATATCCATGACCACCACTTGTGAATTAACTAAACTGAATGAAATAAAAAGGTACTCATACATCCCATACTTGATCCTAAACATCATTTTCAGCACATCATCTACTCTAACCCACAACTGATGGTATCTTAACTAAAGGCCGATCTTAGAGAATGATCTGGATCCTAACAACTAATCAAATAAGGCATCTATAATTAGTAAGGGTTAACTATTATTCATCATAATCTGATTCATCCTTTTTAAATCAACACACAACATAATGATACCATCCACCTTATTGGTAAATAAAACCAAGTCACACTAAATAGAAGTACTCTAGTGAATAAATACCTTTTCCACATGGTCCTTGATTTCAAATGTATTCTCTCATATATTGGTAAATTCTATAATATATTTAGGAAATAATATAGGTTCCATAAAAAACCTGGTCTCTCTTTCATGAAATAGTCCTAAAAATTCTTTATGAAAAATATCCTAGAGATGGTTCACAATGGAAGGAAAAGTAGTTGGAATCATAATTTGGATTTCTAAAAAACCATACCCTCCACCTATAATATAATGTATCCCATATTATTGAAGTTAATTCATACTCTTCCTACCTCCATATCCCACTCTCCATCAAGATAATACTTTTTCCTCTCAATAGAGGTAAAAACCTACCTCTGGTGGAAATCAATGTAGGCCTAGAAGCACATAAACTAATCCATTATAAATATAACATCAAAACTCCTCATATATAGAATAATGAAATCCCATAAATTTATATAGACACCAGAAACTATGGTATATTCTAGGAACCTATAAAAAATATTATGTAATTTCTAATAGGTTTTTAAAAATCAAATATCCTAGGGGAAAACTCCACATCCAACCAAAAACTAGACACAACATAGAAAAAATATATGAATTAGGTTCCCTTATATCAAACAAAGTAACTGAAAGAATTAATGAACATAGGACCATACCTCTGATTATAAAATGTTCCTCTTCTCCATAAATTGAAAATGAGTCCAAATAATATTCCATACCTACATTATACCCATGGTCATAACCTCGTGACCCCTATATTGATTGAGAACTAACCCTTAAGGCTCTAATAGATGGTGTTTCCCCTAAGACCATCAGCCATATCCATATACTGACCACCCTAAGGAGCCCTCATATTGGTTTTAGGTCCCTGTAACTAATACCTCAAAGCCTATGTATTCCCTAAAAATTTTCCTTAACCCAAAAAATACACCATTTTATCAAAATTATATAGGTGAATCATTCTATCACATGCATGAAACTTCTTAAATAGACTCGTACATGAACTATAGAAATTCATGATCTTCCTGTACTGATAGAAATTAAGGGTAACTCCTCTTATAGGAGAGAGAAATAAACCCCTACCCTATAAAAAATATTTCATTGCACTAGCACATCTCATCATATTTCCTCTTCTTACCACTTAAATATGCATCAACATCTTTACTGAAAATTCCACAACCCAACCCACTAAAGATAGGAAGATAAATTTCTGAAATATCCTATACTAGGACCTTATTAATGGTGAGATATATACAAAACATATCAAATTTTGACATAGTGTTAAACATACTAAACTATATACTCACCTCTGGTGAAATAATGATCTCAAATCTATAGGTATTCTAGGCTGCATTCCTTACCATCAATGGTGTACAGTGTAACAATTCAATAATGTGACTTGTATAGTCCTTCATAAACTTTATACCCTACTGAATATCCACAAACTTCTATTCTTGGTATGTCTTTAATGGATTGTGGAAGAACTACCCAAAAATAGTTTCTTGATGGATTCCCAAGAAAATCCCTTATGCCACCTGGAATGTACCATAACACCCAACCAACTCTTGGAAGGTCCCTAAAGTATGTCGGTTGCCAACTTCACCCATTAGTCATTGAGTGACTCTATTGGATTTAAAATCCTCTTGATGACCACAATATAATAATGATCATCCCATGGAATACTTGTACGCTGGAAATTCATAGGTTGGTACAACTAAAAAACCATGATCAAAGTATCCCATATTATCTCCACCTCAATGTGAACCTCTCTCTCACACTGGTATAAAAAATACCTCTATTTCAATTGGATACACTACCTAAAACATTTAGATAACCTTAGGATAATTATTATCCACACCATCCTAAAAATCTATATGTATATCAGGACTGTTTCGTAACTTAATAATATCCTCAAATATGGTCTCTAAGTGGCACCATGGGACGTCATCGAAGAATAAAATTATGAAATACCAAAAAAATGACTTCAAAAAAAATTTAAAAACATAAATATTAATTTAATTTAATCAATAAACAAGAACACAGACAAATTAAAACCTTATGAAACATGCCCCAAGGGTCTACCCACAACCATTATGCATAACCACTCACTACTCACCCAAGGACTAATCCCAAACCACTTACACCAGCATGTTAGTCATTGTTTCAATAAAGAGAATAATAAAATAATTTCGTTAAATTAGTTATATTTCACCAATAATGTATTGGTAAAATACCAAATATATTTTTATTATAATTTTATTAACATAGACTCATATCGACCATAGATAAATCAAGTGCATGAAATATGAACTTATGTGCCTATATATGATTCATAACTCACCCACTCTCGATATCCGGGGAAATAAGAAAATATAGTAAATTGTAACTATAAAATAATACTTGGAGAAAAATATGGAACCATAATATCATAACCAATAATAAAATTTCACTACCCTAGATACCCAAATTTCAACTATACTGGTGCTATATAGACACAATCATAAATTCACACATGAGTTCCTATCATCCTGTATCCATTATACCAATAACTAAATAATAAATAAAATAAAATGGGGTTTTCATACCATTTTTTAATGCCTCAATCTAATTCTCTAGGAACAAGATGGTTTACTAAATGATATCATATGTGCCTCCCCATATACAAGAGGCATCTAACTAGTAGTGATGGACTAATTAATATGATAGGGTGATTATGTCTTTGATATCATGCGATTAATAGTAATAAAAATAAAAGAACCATAAATAAATAAATAACTAGTAAAATGAGACATATCAGAGGAAAATAGATAATAACATCACATCAATTTCAAAATGAGATATAACATGTCATATATCCAAGTCAAAGGGATACCTACATGTGATAGAACAATGGAGGTAATAAAAAGTAATATCAAATGAATATAAGAAAAAGGATCACAATATATTTTATGGAATCATATAAAAAACCCAATAATCTTGACATGCTTATCATCTCATAATAAGGCCCTTTCCCTTTCTTGGATCCCTACCAACAAAATATAAACACACATTGATGTGACCACATAATGTTTGATTAATAATCCTAGTATAACACCATCAATTCACTCTTATCATAAGTTCAAAAATATATAAATCATTATACATTGATAATAATAAATAAATAAAAAGAAAAAAATGGGATATTGTGCACTAACCAAGCCACTAGAAACCCTTGTCATACCTGCCTCAGCACTATTCTAGAAGGATAATCCATCTTGAGCAAAAATTATATCCCAGAAGATGAACAGTATAATATCATATCATATATCAATCAATAAAACACACCTTTCTCACTCAAGGTAGGTCACCTGATAAATCTATACCAGGTACCTAACCATACCCTCTCACACAATTGTTTTTTATGCTTTCTGGCAGGGTGCACATTATCATGGAAACGCGCTGATTGTTTCCCTACATTTAT
Organism: Viscum album; assembly: GCA_963277665.1. NCBI lineage: Eukaryota > Viridiplantae > Streptophyta > Magnoliopsida > Santalales > Viscaceae > Viscum > Viscum album. The sequence goes on from OY728148.1 coordinate 15,213,134, forward strand.
GCTTTCCAAAGGAAAGTGGAATCCATAACTTCTTTAGTGATGTTTTCTCCATGATTTAAATTGGATAATGGGATGTTGGTTCCTCCTTCTATAGATTCCTCCTCAGAACTCATCACCTAGCCCAAGTCTCCCTCATATATTTGAGTTGTAGTTTGGGAATCTCATTTCATGTTCCAATTATTTTTGGATTCTGGTTAATTATATTGCTTCTTTCAGGACATTCCAAGGGTTTTGGATAGGGAAACAACCTTCATTTAGAGAATATTGTGACATCAGGAATGTTGGGGTATCTTTGGATGCCATAACATTAGAACACATGTATTCTTCCTCATAGGGAGGGCTTATCAAGGGTGTAGAACCCTAAGTAATCCCACATCGGTCGTGGGGTATCCTATGTTACAAGAATTTCTTTGAGGTTTTCATCAGTTTAACATGCTTAAGATGAGGTATGTCATGAGTTTAACATCTATCGGAGATGGATCAGACTGATAAAAACACTTATGAAAGAGGATCAGATTGGTACATCCCTTTGAGGGAGTACCTAGAAGGCTTACTAGATGGATGGATCAAAAGACCTTAGGTGGTGTGTCCCAATTATAGAATATGTCACACCGTGAAGGCTGATCTAGAAACTACTAAGTGCAATTCAGAAGAAGTAGTCCCCATGAAAGGGGACACCAAGGTTTACCATTGGCTGGGATTGAACCTTGTGGAGGCTTCCTATGTATCCCCATGTAGATGATAAGGATCAAAACCTACATAGTTTAAAGGGTTGATTTGGGGATTATCCACCAAGACAACTCAGGTGCTGATAAGATCAGAAATTACATGGATGAATGAGACATATACACTGAGATGACCCATGTTAATGATGTGGCCCCATAGTGAAAAGGGTGGGGTCATGGAGTAGATGGTCATGGATTATTCATGGTCAGATTCCCGTATGAGTGGTCTGATCCCACAGGGATGTGGTGTCCTGAGTGTGAATCAGGATGAATTATGTATGATTTAATGAAGTGGATGTGATGAATGGGGTGAAACCAACATGAAGATGATGGTTTTGGGATTTAACCTTAGGGTGGTTTCCTATATACCTACCTAGAAGGTAGGGACCAAAGTCAACATTGTTCTGAGATGGGCGATGAGTCACCTGAGGAGGTAGCTCGTGAGAATGGATGCATGGATGGGGCCCAAAATAAATGGATCGTTGGGTTGATGCATGATATTCTCGAAATATAGGGGGCCGAGGGAGAGACCAGGATTATACTTGAATGATGGGATTGAACCTCAGGGAGGCTTCCTACGTATCCCTATGGTAAAGAATCAACATCAATGTAGTTCAGGATGGGGTATAGAATTGTGGAGTACATAAAATACAATGACCCAGAGACATGCAGGGGATTATCTGTGGTTATCCTCCCATTACAAGAGGGACACTCTTGCTTGTAAGAGTATGGATTGAGTGTAGGGATTATGCATGGTTAGCTTCCCAGGTGGATTGTAACACCTTGTGGAGGTGGATCTTGAATATTTTCCCCAAAAGGGGATGATATCACATCAAGAGGGTGCATACCTAGGAGGGAGCACCCTTGTTTAACATTGATTGGGGTTGAACTTCGAGGAGGATTCCTACATACCTTGTATAAAAGATAGGGATCAAAACCCACATAGTTTGAGAAAATAGTTTAATTTCATTAGGGATAAAGGTGAACCGATGTGAAATTGTAGGGATAGATGGGTTATGGTCATGAACCTTAGGGAGGCTTCTAACATGACCTACTTGAAATATAGGGATCAACGTCAATTAAGTTCAAGAGTGGGGGCATGGGGCTTACACATGGTTAGCGGCCCAAGTAATAGAGTTTGATAAGTGTCAATATCCCATCAGAACGTGGTGGAATGGAGAGTATCAGGGTGGATGATGAATAATGGTGTATGGATCAAACACATTATAGAGGTGTATTTGAGTGTATGTGTCCAATAAATGGAATATTCCACTTCATGAGGGTGCATCCCTAGTAGGTAGAATCAGATTTTACCATTGTTTGGGTCATAATTCCCTATGAGATAGGACCCAAGGTGGTATGTCCCATAAAGGGAAGATGTCACACCATGAAGGCTGGTCTGGACACTGATGGAGGTAGATCAGATAGGGTTCACCCTAATGAGGGGGAACCAATGTTTATTATTAGTCGGGATTGAACCTCGAGGAGGTTTCCTACATACCCTATGTAGAATAAAATGACCAAATCCAAAGTAGTTTGGTATGGGTGTGCTTTCATGGTTACTATTAACCTCTAAGCCCACATGAGTCATAATCTATGTGAGAAACAATAATAAGAATTAGACAAGATATATTTTTCACTAAACGTACATTCATGGAGGATGATGTGGGGATTACACACTGATAATGTCCAAGTTTCGGTAATGATTAAAAATTATGGATGGGGATCACGTGTGGAAGTTGATCGTGTGTTGTTAATGAGTGATAATGATGGATGGGGATTATACGTGGAAGCTTCCTGGGTGCTACTAAGGAGCAGGAATGGTGGATGGGGTTTACACATGGAAGATTCCCTAGTGCAGCTAAGGATAAGAAATGATAGATGGGGCTTACGAATGGAATCCACCCATGATGTCTTCTGCATGTCAGGTCATGAGGACATCCCATGTGCATTGTAAGGGGTAAGGATTCAGTTTAACATCATGTGAATGGACGATTTGTGTGGGGATTATGTAATAAGAAACCTATTATGTCTTCTTCATGTTTATAAATGAGGGTATCTTGAAATGATTATTATCCTAGGTATATGTTGGGGCTTACAACTTAAGAGGGGCCCATGGTGGTTGTTTTCTACTCATCTCATGATTAGGCATCTTATGCTTTATGCATAATGAATCTTATTCTTGAATGATAGGGTATGCTAAAGTTTAAGGTCGTGTAGTGAGGAACATTGGGTATAAGATACCAAGAAATGGATGTTGTTGGGAATTATGTAATATTGTACCTTTCTAGTTCAACTCGACATTGGAACCATGTGACGGGGTTTGGAGGAGTTCCATGAGGACTTGTTCGACTCAAGGTACATGGGGAATTGATTATGAGAATCTCAACCTGTGACAAGGGAAAGTGATCAAGAGGAATATGTTTACTCAAGGTGTTTCATTGTATGAGGAGGATTTTTTGAATCACGGTATTCTATACATTGAATTTGGGTGCACATAAAGGTGCAAGGTAAAATATCAGTGACCCGACCAGAAAATTTTCTGGTGCAACTCTCAATTAGTCATGGCGGTTAGTGACAATAGTGAAGGGACCGTCCAAAATGGGTGATACCGTAACATGAAATTGATCCTTATTGGGGGTGTGGGGGTGCATCCACCATGGTATGTACTGGTGGTCATGAAGTTAGAAGATTCATGAAGGATAGGGTTTCTCAGAGCATAGGGTCTCACGAAGGATAGAGCTGAGGTCCTCACAAAGGATTTTCATGATGGAAAGGTGCTCGTAGATCATGGACTTGCCCTAGCAAAGAGATAATTTTTTGGATAATTCTTCATGAAGGTTTAATGATTTTTGGAGCCTCAAGCAACCAGAAATGGGACCCTCATTTGTGAAGGGTAGTGGCCTTCATAAAGGGCATCCTTTCACGGTGCTCGGGAGTACCGTGAAATGGGAGATCCTCCATTGAAAAAGCATAGTAACTATACTTATGAGGGGGTTAACCTAGTATTTATAGAAAAAGGTGGTTCGTGAGGCTCACTATAGATAAAAATTGGGTGCTATGAAGAAATAATGACATTGTAGAGAAGATACGTTCATGGCGGATCATGAAGTAAAAAGGGACGTTATAGAGGAGATACATTCACAATAGATCATGAAGGAAAAGTGATGTTTTAGATGAGATAAATTCATAGAGGGATCTCCATGAACCATTATTCTCATAATATTTTCTCAGATAAAATGGATTCTATGAAGCACATATGTTCACCGACCATGGAGGGATATCCGTGAATGGGCTCCACGAACCAGTTTTCAAGCCCAACTTCGAACAACTATAACTTATAATTCATAACTCTGTTTGGGATCTATGACTAGTAGAATCAAATCCAGAAAAAATAGATACAATCTTAGTTCAAGTATGGAAGCATTTGGTGAATCTTATGGAAACTTTTTCCAGTGTGATCAAATTCCCCCTAAGAATGGGGTCCAATGAGGACGAGGAGGGTGAGGCAAACCACGTTCTGAGAAAACAACTAAGGAATATTCCTGCCTTGGGGTCCACTGTATCTTGATTTCATTAATTAAATAACTAGATAAATATATAAGCCTATGTGATTCATACTCATTGTGGGAAAGAAGATAAAATATAATTTCATTCATGTATATGATTGTTCTGAACATCGGAATATGTTCTGGGATCGGAATGGGACATTGATGACCTTTGGGAGTGTCCTGAACAAGAGGAATCATATCTGGAGAACATGGGTCTCTAGATAGAAAAATTTCTTCTCCCAATGTGTACTAGTACACAATTAGGATTTTTTAGGGGATTTGGAATCAAGTCGAACAAAGGGTAATGAGAATTGTGAATCATGATACCTAGAATTCATAACACAGTGGGGGTATCATGATGATGGATGATAATTATTGAACATGTTCAAAATATAGAATCAATACTATGTTAGCCTGAAATGGGAAAAAACTGAGGATTGACCACTGACCATATTCCTAATGTGTAAATTATATCAAGTTTTCATTCCAGATCCTTAAGGATGTTGGCCCAGGATAGTAGGCGAGCCAAAGTGGCATGAGACCAAGTTGTTAGAGGGGTACCTTAGAATGTCAAAGAGGATGAGGATTTGAATAAAGGGAATTTAAGGAATGTATATGGATGGATGGGCTATTCAAATAGATTCCAACACTCTTCAAATCACACCACTGTGATGAAAACACATTCAGTGAGTGTATTGGCCTGAACCAAGATCAAACTTGCTTCCAGATGGAAACTCAATAGTGAGGGCCTAGATGGATTGTAGTTTTATTTCATGAAAATGAGGATGATAACCACTTATTTATTCATTTAATGGTAAGTATGATGAATGGAATATTTTAATTTCATATGAATAGGATGATACACATAGTGTAAGGTCATACTTCCTGGACTATGGACAATAGTTTAAAGTTGTGTTATACAGTCTGGGGGCTCCTAGTTTGAGGTTATAGAGTTATAAATGAAAGTTAAAAGGGCCTTCAAGGGTTAATGAACATGGGGATAGGGCCAACGTGAAATTATTGGGTCTCCTTAATATCTTGTGAGGTTAGGAATCAAGCCATACATAGTTCTGGAGATACATTGTGGTGAGAGACCAACACAGGTGGGGGATATCCTCTCTAATGAGAAAGATGAAGCATCCCATAATTATCGTGGGGCATCATGAACTTGTTCAAGATAGGGTCATAGTTTAATGCCATGAATTGAGGACATGGGCACCCCAAAGAAGATATGTGGGGTGAAGTACATAAACTAATGCGAGTGAGTACCAAAGAGGTCCACACCACACATTCTTAAAAGGGGAGACAGGGATAATAAGGGATAAAATGGGGAGTTACACCCCTTCGGCAGGACCTAGGAACTAGATTTTCATATGTCACTACATATCCTACAAAGGAAGAAATAAATATATATTTAGTTCTTCAATTCCATCCTATTTAGTTCCATTTGGTAAGGATACAACAATTTAAAGTCAAGTCGGATGTTTGAGCATAGATTAACATCATAAGTCATGTAACGACCCAAAGTTTCATTAATGGAAATCTATATTGATCTAATTAAATGTCTCTTTATGTTTATATAAAATGTCAACTTCTTTGGTTTTATGTTAAGAATTTTTACCATTGCTAATATAGCCGTTGAATAGTGATCACATGATTAGTATAAATATAGGCCTTTAACAAATCCAATTTACCAAAACAAAGGAAGTGATGGCCTCATCCAATAGAATTGCCCCATATAAAGCCCATTTGTCAGAGCTCGGAAATGAGGTGGCGTCTTTGGGATTCACCCTTGACCAAGCCCAAGCTGAGCTTCATCATGTCAAGCTCGAACGTGACCGTCTATGGGAAAAGTGGAAGTTGATTGAAATTACCACTCGAGCGATGTTATCTGAGCCACCCCAAGAGTCGGTCACCATCGCACACCTTACCCTAAGGTCTTATGCGGCTATTTTAAGGGGTTATGTAACAAATAAGTAGTACTATGTTCATGTACATTATTTTTGTATATAATAATGAATATAATTTCTAGTCATTTTTGATACATTGTAAATAGTTTTTAAAGTACAAATGGTGTTTTTTAGTTATTATTTAATTAAGAAATATATTTTATTAAATTAAGATATTTTTGAATTAAATAATATTTTAATAAAACAATATTATTATTATTAAATTATTTATTATTAAATATAAATGATCTTATAATTTTATGAATGCAATTAAAAATTTTATTAAGGTTTGAAAGTCATTTCTGTCAAAACCCGTGAATTTTCGATAAATGTCGGTTTTTATTTTAAAAGTGAAAATTAACATATTTATAAAATTATTTAGATAAAATAAATTTTATTTCTGGAATCAGGATGTCAAAATTATCCAACGGTGAATTTTTCATTATTTTCTGAGACAGTCAAATTTTTGGGTAAAAATTAAATACCGTTTAAATATATAATGTGTTTTATGACATCATAATGAACCAATAGGGATGTAATAAAATACTATAATCTTTATGCTCGTCCAATATATGTTTTTTCATTAAAATAATGTGATTTTGGGTTTGTTTGATTTACTTTCCAAAGCATTAATGGACCCCTCAAGACATATTCAACACTTTGCCTTTTTAAATTAATTTCCACGGGAGTGTGACTCACCTCCACATAAGAAACCTTATTATTTTAAGAAGTTCGGAATTTGGCCTTATAAAATATTGTTTTCCTCTTCCGTTTTCCAAAATCCATGGGCAAAAACCATGGGATTTTTTGTGGTTTGGATTAATTTAATATAAGGGTTCTCAAACCTAAATAATAAAGAATTCCCTCATCTTTCCTATATAAACCCACCCAAGCTCCCACTTCATCCTCACTAAAATCCCTTGGAGTTCATCCAACCTCTGCACTACTCTCTCTATAATCCTCCCAAGGTTCCCGAAGCTCCTAAGAAGCCTCTCACAAGCCTCTCTCTAGCCTTTGGAAGAACACTTCCAAGTAAGGTTTTTTCTTCCTTTCTCATTTTTTGTCTAATTTTCTTTAAGTTGTTTTGCCTTTTAATTTCAATTATGAATGTTGGGGTATGGTTTCGCACCTCCCTCATACTTCCCTATTTATGTATGAATGATGTTAGACCCCTTTCTCTCTATTAAATGCCTCCCATGTACACCAGTTACTATGCCGAAATTCCGAAAGGAACTTTTCTCTCCTCATTTACATTCAAGAAATAATTTTGTATCATGAATCTAAATTCCATTACAATTGTTGTGAAATTTATCTATATGACCTCCTTACTGTACATTACATGTAAATATGATAAGTAACCCCTTTATCTCTCATAAACCTTTTTTTATGAATTCTTACGTCACGTCGTTATACTGCCGAAATCGCATCGATTTTCTAAGAAAATGTCATTGTGTAGTGAATACCATGCCCATTTATCCATCAAGGGTATTCACCTTTATGCACATTTACTTACTTATTATAAAGTTTCATGTATTAATTCCACATTCCTTTATCTTGGAATAAATGATTATGTTTAATTAAACCATGTTTTATGATCCATGTGGCACACTTATGCATGAAATGAAATGTTTAAGAAGGGTGCACCCTTATAGCGCTCCAATGCATTGGGTAAATTATAGTATCATGATACGTCATGTGCAATGAGTGTTGAATTATTCTAATTCAATTGCAATGAGGGTTTACTCGTGCTTTATGTGCAATGACGATTTACTCATGCTCTATGTGCAATGACCCTTGGCTCATGCTAATTCAATGTTAAGTGTAGTTTCCACATTTACATGTTATAATTATCATGTTTTATCATGCCTTTATGTTCATGTTTCTTTTATGCTCTATTGATATGTCTATTATCTAACATTTATTATACTCCTCATGTTATTCCATGTGTACTCCCTTACTGGGCTTTATAGCTCACCCTTTTCTTATGCATGTCCTCAGGTTATCCCATGCAATGCTAAGTACGAGGGAATGTAGTGGTCATGTAAAGGAAGTTTTTAATAAAGATGTTGGATTTCATGTTTCATGTTTTTATGTAATGATCCTAAGCCCCAAAGACACTAAACCTCTCAGTCTTCTTGTTGTATCAAGTGAAGTTTTATGAAATAAATCATGTTTAAGTTTGTAATAAAAGCAGGGTTGTCATAGTTGGTATCATAGGATAGGTTTAGTTATTTTTGGGATTAGGAAACCCTAGTAAAGCCTTATATACAAGGCTAAGTATAATAAATACATCCCTAAGTTTTATTAAGTACTGAGTAAGTGGTTTATCAAACAAATACATCCCTGTCTGGATACGAACAGGTAGAGGCGGCTCTGGCACAGATGTATCCTAGGGGTAAAACCCAAAAACACCACTTTGAGCTAGACTCAAACAAGAACCGGTGCACGACAACGGGCCTTGCTGCACTCTTGGTTACGATACTCCCGGGGGATATGTTTTGATAAATTCAAAATTTTATTATGAACCCTTATTAAGGGAATTAAAAAATGCCCCTACGAATATATGTTAGAAAGTAGATCATGAAAAGCCTAGATTGAAGCCTATAGACTCTTGAGTAAGAAAATAATAGTTTATTTATAAGTCATCAACTTTTGTATTTGGATTACCCTTTATGTGTTACCCTTAACTTTCCTTTTATTCCAGCCAATGGCCGAAAATAGGAGGACTCGGGCTAACAACCATTGTAAAGATCAGTGTGATGACTGTACTAATGAGATGCCAAATCCAATTGGAGTAGGAATCACGAACTTTGTCACGCTTCTATCTCAGTTAACTCAAGTTTTTAATAGAAACATGGGTCAATAGGAATGATCAACCTCCCCTAATAAAGAAAAAGTCTCTATCGAGAGATTCATGAGACAAAGGCCTCCTACTTTTAGTGGATCATCTGATCCCACGATCGCTGAACAATGGATCAACTCCATTGAAAAGATATTCTCCATCCTCTAATGTTCTGAACAAGAGAAGGTTCTTCTGGTGGCTTATCGTATATAGGGTGAAGTTGATCAATGGTGGAAGTTGATCAACAATACGAAGCCTGAGTATGAGATTGAGGCATTGAAATGGAAGGATTTCTGGAAGATGTTTTTTGATAAATATTTTCCCCGCACCCTATAGCTTAAGATGGAAAGGGACTTCATTTCCCTCAAAAAAAAGATAAAGAATCTGTTGGAGCGTACAAGGAAAACTTCACAAGGCTTTCACGATATGCTTCCGGCTTTGTCGTTACCCCCAAATGCAAGGTTGACCGCTTCTTTTGTGGGATGAATCCTAGCTTTCAGAAAGCATTAGTGATCCGTGACTTTGACAGCTATGAGGAAATTGTCTGATGTACCCTCAAGGTCGAAATGGAGATTGGGGAATCACAAGGGTATCATGGGGACAAGAAGCGTAAGGTGGACTTCAATGCTGGTGGTCCGATGGATAAATCCAACGGTGATAAGAAGATCCAGCACCCCACTTGCCAAAAGTACGGAAAGAAGTACCCTGGAAATTGCCTTAAGGGGACAAGAAAATGTCCGATGTGCCCTCAAGGTCGAAATAGAGATCGGGGAATCACAAGGGTATCATGGGGACAAGAAGCGTAAGGTGGACTTCAATGCTTGTGGTCTGATGGATAAATCCAACGGTGATAAGAAGATCCAGCACCCCACTGGCCAAAAATGCGGAAAGAAGTACCCTAGAAATTGCCTTAAGGGGATGAGAAAATGATTCAGGTGTGGAAGAGAAGGGCACCTAGCTGTTAACTGTTGGAAAGAAAGACCCACGGCTACGACAAAGGAGAGGAATGCTCCGTTCGAACCTCAACGCATTGTTCGATGCTACAAATTCAAATAACCAGGTCATTTTGCAAATCAGTGCCCCAATCCAAGGGTTTTCGGAGACAACCAACAACCTCTAAGGTAGAAAGGAAGAGCTTTTTCCATCACTTATGCCAAAGTGAACCCCGACAACGAAGTGGTGACTGGTACTCTAGTTATTCATTCAAGAATAGAGAACATACTTTTTGATTCAGGTTCTACACATTCTTTTATATCTCAAAATTTTAGTAGAACAATCCCATCACCACCACAAATCATGGAAGTAAAGATGTCGGTGAGTATGGAAAATGGGGCAATAATTTCATCCGAGGAATATAAGTCCTCCCATGTTATAGTCTGTGGATTGAATTTCCCGAAGAACCTCGTTATACTCCCTCTGGTGCAATTTGATGCAATTCTTGGCATGGATTGGCATTCCTTATATTGAGCCAACATAAATTGTCGGGAGAGGGAAGTTACACTCCATATGGATAATCGACCCCCGATTCTTTACAAGTGTCAGGAGGAAGATGGATCTTCTTTAGCTCCATCATCTCAAGCATGGATATTACTGCCTTATGAGCACGTGTGTCTGGATCAGATGATTGAGTCCAAGGAAGAAACCATCCTTGAATAAATGCCTATTGTGAGGGAATTCGATGAAGTGTTTCCTGAGGAACTGCCTGGTCTTCCTCCAAGAATAGATGTTGAGTTCTCAATTTAACTTATGCCTGCGGCGCTACCAATATCCAAGACTCCATATAGAATGGCTATTTTAGATCTTGAATAACTGAAGAAACAACTACAGGAGAATCTGGATAAAGGGTTTATACGCCCAAGTGCTTCACCATGAGGTGCACTAGTCCTCTTCGTCAAGAAGAAGGATGGGTCAATGTGGATTTGCATCGATTATCATGAACTTAACAAAATAACGATAAAGAAAAAGTATCCTCTACCACAGATCGATGACTTGTTCAATTATCTGTGTGGAGTACAATACTTCTCCAAGGTAGATTTTCGGTTGGGATATTATCAAGTAAGGGTGAAAAATGAAGATGTTCCCAAGATTGCTTTTTGTACAAGATACGGGCACTATGAATTCATAGTAATGCCTTTCAGACTCACCAATGCTCCAGCAACCTTCATGGACTTGATGAATAGAGTCTTTAGAGATTACCTCGACATATTTGTGGTAGTCTTTATAGATGATATTCTAATATACTCCAAAACCAAGGAGGATCATGAGGAGAATTTAAAAATGGTACTAGAGACTTTGTGCAAGGAGAATCTCTATGAAAATTACAACAAGTGTGAGTTCTGGTTGAAGGAGGTCTCATTCTTGGGTCATGTCATCACAAGTAATGGGATATCTGTGGACCCATCCAAAACAGATGCAATTGAGGGATGGCTAAGGCCAACATCGGTAATGGATATCGGTAGCTTCTTGGGGTTAGCTAGATATTATCGACGATTTGTGAGAAATTTCTCATGATTGTCCAACCCTCTTACCAAGCTAACTCGAAAGGGAGTAAAGTTTGCTGGGAGTGATGAATGCGAAGAAAGCTTCAAGGAGTTGAAAATGAGGCTTATCACTGCGCTCGTGCTCACTTTACCCACAAGTGGGGAACATTTTTTGGTTTTCATTGATGCTTCAAAGAAGGGATTAGGCTGTGTGCTGATGAAGAATGATAAAGTTATATCCTATGCCTTAAGGCAGTTGAAAATCCATGATCAAAACTATCCAACGCATGATCTGGAGTGGGCGGCGGTGATCATTGCCTTGAGAATTTGGCGGCATAATCTCTATGGATAGAAATGTGAGATATATACTGACCACAAGAGTCTTAAATATATATTCACACAGAAAGATCTTAATATGTTCCAAAGAAGATGGATATAGCTCATCAAGGATTATGACTGTTCAATACATTACCACCATGGGAAAGCAAACAAGGTGGCATATGCCCTAAGTAAAAAGGACCCATCAATTCTATCAATTATGAGAATTGAGAAGGATCCAATCTTCTTAGACTTGATGAAGATGTAAATGGGAATCATAAAGAAGGTAACATCATCAATCCTTTCACAAATTATTTCTCAAACATCTCTTTTGGAAAGGTTAAAGGATGCTCAAAAGGATTATGTGGGAATTCAGGAGAAAGTGGAAGCTATAAAAAAAGGGAAATCCTCAGAGTTTAATGTTAATGAAGAAGGAATTGTGCTATTTGGGAAAATACTATGTGTTCTATAAATTCTGGAGTTAAAGAAGGAACTTTTGGATAATGCACATAGTTCAAATTTCTCTATTCACCCAGGGAGCACAAAGATGTATCGAGATCTCTGAGAAAACTTTTGGTGGGATAATATGAAGAAGGAGATTGTTGAATATACATAAAAGTGTCTGGTGTGTCAGCAAGTGAAGGCAGAGAGGTAGAAGTCTAAGTGGATGATGCAACCATTTCCCATACCAGAATAGAAATGGGAGAACATCACCACAGACTTTGTCACCGGACTTCCAAGGATATCCAAAGGCAACAATGCAATCTGGGTTGTTCTGGATCGTCTTACAAAGACTGCACACTCCATTTCTATTCAGGAGGATTTCTCTTTAGATCAACTGGCTTGGATATATATCAGGGAAGTGGTAAGGTTATAGGGAGTACCACTATCTATTGTGTCTGACCGAGATCCAAGATTCACCTCTATGTTTTGGAAGAGTCCTCAATATGCTCTGAATACTGAACTGAACTTCAATATGGCCTATCATCCTCAAACTGATGGCCAATCTGATCGGACTATCCAAACACTTGAGGATATGTTGAGAGCATGCTCAATGGTCTTTAAAGGAGGATGGGATCAACATATTCCTCTGGTTGAGTTCTCTTATAATAACAGTTTCCACTTGATCATCCAAATGGCACCATATGAAGCCCTGTATGGGAAAAGGTGCAGAACATCAGTATGTTGGGATGAGGTTGGTGAACGTAAGCTGCTTGGACCAGAAATGGTCGAAGAAATGGTGGAGAAGGTGAAAACCATTCAGCAGTATATCAAGGTATCCCAGAGTCGATAGAAGAGTTATGCAGATAATCATCGATGAGACCTTGAGTTTAAAGTTAGAGACATGGTGTTTCTATGCATATCTTTGTAGAAAAAGGTTATGAGGTTTGGAAAGACAGGGAAGTTAAGTCCAAGGTACATTGGCCCCTTCGAGATTCTTGATCGTGTTGGGGTTGTGGCCTATCGACTAGCACTTCCACCTACCATGTCCAAAGTGCATGATGTATTTCATGTATCCCTCTTAATGAAGTACATACCAGACACTTCAAATGTACTCTATTCTGAGGTGGTACAATTGGAAGATGATATTTCTTATTAGGAGATACCAGTGAAGATCTTAGATCGTAGAGAAAAAGTTCTACAAAATAAGACAATGCCCCTCGTCAAGGTGTTGTGGAGAAACCACAAGTTTGAAGAAGTGACTTGGGAATCGGAGGAAATGATAAAGATGAGTTACCCACATCTGTTTTAGTGTGGGAAAAGGAAAATTTTGAAGGAAAAATTTCTTAAGGGGGGAATATTGTAACTACCCAAAGTTTCATTAATGGAAATTTCTCTTGATTTAATTAAACGTCTCTTTGTGTTTATATAAAAAGTCAACTTCTTTGGTTTATGTTATGAACTTTTACCATTGCTAATATAGTCGTTGATCAGTGATCACATGATTTGTATAAATATAGGAATTTAACAAATCTAACTTACTCAGACAAAGGAAGCGATGGCCTCATCAAGTATAATTTCCCCATACGAAGCTCATTTGTCGGATCTCGGAAAAGAGGTGGCGTCTTTGGGCTTCACCCTTGACCAAGCCCAAGCTGAGCTTCATCATGTCAAGCTTGAATGTGACCGTCTACGGGAAAAGTGTAAGTTGATTGAAATTACCACTCGAGCGATGTTATCTGAGCCACCCCAAGAGTCTGTCACCATTGCACACCTTACCCTTAGGTCTTATGCGGCTGTTTTAAGGGGTTGTGTAACAAATAAGTAGTACTATGTTCATGTAAATTATTTTTTTATATAAGAATGAATATAATTTCTAGTCATTTTTGAAACATTGTAAATAGTTTTTAAAGTACAAATGGTGTTTTTTAGTTATTATTTAATTAAGAAATCTATTTTATTAAATTAAGGGATTTTTGAATTGAATAATATTTTAATAAAATAATATTATTATTATTAAATTATTTTTTATTAAATATAAATGATCTTATAATTTTATTAATGCAATTAAATTTTTTATTCAGGTTTGAAAGCCATTTCTGTCAAAACCCGTGAATTTTCGATAAATATCGGTTTTTATTTTAAAATTAAAAATTAAAATATTTAGAAAATTATTTAGATAAAATAAATTTTATTTCTGGAATCAGGACGTCGAAATTATCCAACCGTGAATTTTTCATAATTTTCTGAGACAGTCAAATTTTTGGGTAAAAATTAAATACCGTTTAAATATATAATGTGTTTTATGACATAATAATGACCCAATAGTGATGTAATAAAATAATATAATATTTATTTTTGGCCAATATATGTTTTACCATTAAAATAGTTTTATTTTGGGTTTGTTTGACTTACTTTTCAAAGCATTAATAGACCCCTCAAGACATATTCAACACTTTGCCTTTTTAAATTAATTTCCATGGGAGTGTGACTCACCTCCACATAAACAACCTTATTATTTTAAGAAGTTCGGAATTTTTCCTTATAAAATATTGGTTTCCTCTTCCCTTTTCCAAAAACCATGGTCAAAACCCATGGGATGGTTTTTGGTTTGGATTAATTTAATATAAGGGGTCCCAAACCTAAATAACAAAGAATTCTCTCATCTTTCCTATATAAACCCACCCAATCTCGCACTTCCTCCTCACTCAAAGCCATTTGAGTTCGTCCAACCTCTACCCTACTCTCTCTAGAATCCTTCCAAGGTACCCCAAGCTCCCAAGAAGCCTCTCTCTAGCCTTTGGAAGCACACTTCCAAGTAAGGGTTTTTCTTCCTTTCTCATTTTTTGTCCAATTTTCTTTAAGTTGTTTTCCCTTTTAATTTCAATTATGAATGTTGGGGTATGGTTTTTCACCTCCCTCATACTTCCCTCTTTATGTTTGAATGATGGGATACCCCTTTCTCTCTCATTAAATTCCTCCCATGTACACCCGTAACTATGCCAAAATTCCGAAAGGAACTTCTCTCTCCTCATTTACATCCAAGCAATACTTTTGTATCATGAATCTAAATTCCATTACAATTTTTGGTACATGTATCTATATGACCTCCTTACTATACATTACATTTAAATATGATGAGTAACCCCTTTCTCTCTCATCAACCTTTTTTATATGAATTCTTACGTCACGTCGTTACGATGCCGAAATCGCACCGATTTTCTAAGCGAATGCCACTGTGTTATGAATACCATGCCCATTTGTCCATGAAGGGTATTCACATTTATGCACATTTACTTATTGATTATAATGTTTCATGTATGAATTCCACATTCCTTTATCGTGGAGTAAATGATTATGTTTAATGAATCCATGTTTTATGATCCATGTGGCACACTTATGCATGAAATGAAATGTTTAAGAAGGGTGATCCCTTATAGCGCTCCAATGTATTGGGTAAAGTATAGTATCATGATACTTCATGTGAAATGAGTGTTGAATCATGCTAATTATTACTTGTGCTTTATGTGCAATTAGGATTTACTCATGCTCTATGTGCAATGAGCCTTGGCTCATGCTAATTCCATGTTAAGTGTTGTTGCCACATTTCCATGTTATGATTATCATGCTTTATCATGACTTTATGTTCATGTTTCTTTTATGATCTATTTATATGCCTATTGTCTAACATGTATTGTAATTTTCATGTTATTCCATGTGTACTCCCTTACTGGGCTTTATAGCTCACCCTTTTCTTATGCATGTCCTCAGGTTATCCCATGCAATGCTAAGTACGAGGGAATGTAGTGGTCATATAAAGGAAGTTTTCAATAAAGACGTTGTATTTCATGTTTCAAGTTTTTATGTAATGGTCCTAATCCCCAGAGACACTAAACCTCTCGATCTTCTTGGTGTATCAAGTGATGTTTTATATAATAAATCATGTTTAAGTTTTCAGTAAAAGCAGGGTTGTCATAAGTCATGTGTGGTGTGGACTTATTAAAACCTCTAAGCCCATGTGACCCATGATCTATGTGGGAAACAAGGGGTTGAATTAGGATTTACACATCATACTATAGTGCACAAAAATAGAGGATAAATGTCGAACAGAAAAACCCCAAATAGACCAACATTCTTTCTTGACATATGTATATGTATAGGTGGATAAAAGGGTAGGAAAATGTGAATCGGGGCACCCAATTTTTGGGACATAGTGTAGGTGGAATAATGATGGAGGATAACTATTGACCATGTTCGAAACATAGTATCCATATCATGTGACCAAGGATGGGAATAGACTAATAAGGGTCGACTGCTGAACATGTTCACAACTTGGGACTTGTATCAAGTTTTCATTTGATATCCTCTGGGGATGTTGGCCCAAGAAAGTAGTTGAGCCAAAGTCGAATGACACTAAACCTTCTAGGGGTCCTTTTAGGTGTGAAAGATGATGGAGACCCAAATGAAGGGGAAAACATGAAGCATGGATATACCTGTGTTGTTTAACGTCATAAGGTGAGGATGAAGATGGGAGAATAAGGTCCTGAGGGGGATGTGCATGGCGTGATAAATAAAACCCAGTGTGAATGAGGGAAAAGAAGTCCACACCAAACCATGTATCCATACAAAGGGTAACTAAGGCCAAGAGTTCGGGAAAATGAATGTGAGAACATGGGGCTAGACCTAGAGACAAGATGTATAGGGGTTCTTATGTATCACATACGGATGGGAATCAAGCCAAACATTGTTCAAGATATTTCATTCATTTTAACATAATGTGATAAGGAAAAATGTAAAAAAGTAATGATCTCAAGAAAAGGGGGAACATGGCACAAACATTGTAAACCTGACGTGAATCAGGATCAAAGGGAAGTCCGCACCACACCAAGTGTAATAATTAAAGATATACAAGGCCAAGAGATGTCGAATAGGTGAAAATGTATCTTCAAATTGAGGTTGTACTCAATGATAAAGTTACTTAGCATTCTTAAATATCCCATGATGATGTGAATCAAACCAAATGTAATTATTGAGATTCCATGCAGTTTAACATCTTGCACTAAGGTTGAATGGTTACAATGTAGTTTATCATCATGAATCTATGATATGGAGGGATAATGTCAAAAATGGGGTGTTCATGGTGTGGTAAAACAAACCCAATGTGAATAATAACCAAAGGATTCCACACCACACCATGCACTCCAAAGAGGAGACTCTGTCTAAGGGACTGGAAGAAGGGTATTTTGGCAACATGTCGTGCAGTTTAACATCCTGTGAGATGAATGGGTACTTACCTTTTAAGGTCATGTGGCAAAGAACATGAATACATTGTATTTTAATGTATTCTAAGTAGGATAGAGCATTTTAATGTCAAGTAGGATAGGTACGATCATAGTTTAAGGTCATAGAACTCAAACCATAGGATGCGTCCAAGAGGATAAAAAGTTCAAGGAATCTAGGGATAGATCCGAGGAGAAATTCCATAGAATTCCTATGTATCCCATAAGGATAGGAATCAAGCCACACATAGTTCTAGAGATTCTATGTAGTTTAACATCATGTAGTAGGGATTAATGGTTGCAACATAGTTTATCGTCATGCGTCTAGGACATGGGGGAGATCTTAGTTTATGGTCATAGAGCTCAGACCATAGGGCATCTTCACCATTTGTAATTTATCATAATGTAGGAGGAAGATGAACATTTTTAACATCATGTAGGATAATATAAAATTTTAGAATCATGGGGGACAAAGATGAACAATTTAACATCATCCAAGATGATATAATAGTTTAACATCATGTGGGATGAAGATGAACAGTTTAACATCATACATAACTATATAAAATTTTAATGCCATGAGGGATGAAGATGAATATTTTAATGTCATATAGAAAGATACAACATTTTAACGTCATGTGGGATGAAGATGAATAGTTTAACATCATGAAGGATGATATAACAGTTTAATTTCTTGAATAATAAAGATGAATAGTTTAATGTCATGCCGGAAGATATAATAGTTTAATGTCATGCAGGACAAAGATAAATAGATTAACATCATATAGGAAGATATAATAGTATAACTTTAGGCAGGACAAAGATGTACAGTTTAACATCATGTAGGATGATATAATAGTATAATGTCATGAGGTAAAAATATGGACAGTTTAATATCACGCAGGATGATATAACAATTTAACATCATGTGTGATAAAGATGAATAGTTTAATGTCATACTGAAGGATATAACAGTTTAACATCATGTGGGATGAAGATGAACATTTTAACATCATGCAGGATGATATAACAGTTTAAAATCATATGAGATGAAGATGAATAGTTTAACATCATGCAGGATGATAAAACAGTTTAACGTCATGTGCAATGAAGATGAATAGTTTAACGTCATGTAGAATGATATAACAGTTAAACTTATGTGGTATGAATATGAACAATTTAAAATCATACAGGATGATATAACAGTTTAACGTCATGAGGAATGAAGAGGAATAGTTTAATGTCTGTAGGATGATATGACAATTTAACAACATGCAGGGTAAAGATGAACAGTTTAACATCATGCAAGGTGATATAATAGTTTAACATCATACATGACGAAGATGAATAGTTTAACATCATGCATAATTATATAATATATTAACATCATGCAAGATGAAGATGAGAAGTTTAACATCATGCAAGATGATATAATATTTTAACATCGTGCGGAATGAAGATGAAAAATTAAATGTCATAAAGGATGATATAAAAATTTAACATAATTTGGTATGAATATTAATATTTTAACATCATAAAGGATGATATAATAGTTTAACATCATGCAAGATGAATATGAACAATTTAACTTCATCCAGGATGATATCACAGTTTAACGTCATGTGGGATGAATATGAATAGTTTAACATCATGAAGGATGATATAATATTTTAACATCATGTGGGGTGTATATGAATAATTTAACATCATGTAAAATGATATAATATTCTAATGTCATATGGGATAAAGTTGAACAGTTTAACATCATGCATGATGATATAACATTTTTACATCATGTGGGATAAATATGATAAATTTAACATCATGCAGGATGATATAATAGTTTAACATCATACAGGATGATGATGAATGGTTTAATAGAATGTAGGATGATATAATAGTTTATCTTCATTCAGGACAAATATGAACATTTTAATTTCATGCAGGACAATATAATAGTTTAACATAATGTGGGACTAATATGAATAGTTTGATGTCATATAGGATGATATAATATTTTAATGTCATGCGGGGTGAAGATGAATAGTTTAATGTCATGAAGGATGATATAAAATTTCCACATTATGCAGAACAATGATGAACCATTTAACATCATGTCAGATGTTATAACAGTTTAACATCATGTGGTGAGAAAATGAATAGTTTAATGTCATGTAGGATGATATAACCTGTGTTTCTGAACTGTATCCATACACATCCTACCAAAAATGCTAATCTCATGTGTTTCATTCTCATTTTGGGAAACAAAGAGTAGTGATTGGATTTTTATGGCACATGGAAGCACACATAAAGGGGCATAGAGATATCAGTACAAGAATATCCCAGCGACACTGGACGACTTGCTTAATGTGAAAAGATGCACCACATGGTAACACTAAGGGTGTTGGAGTTCCACTTAAACATAGATAGGTGGAAACATGTGAGTCATGATCGGTGTGGTAAATAAAGAGTAGTGGTGGGATTTTCTTAACACATGGAAGAACACATAAAGAGTGCATGGAGATTTCATGTTAAGAATATCCCAGTGACACTGACCCACTTAGTCAACCTTTAAATATCCACAGAAGGGTAACACCAAGGGTGTTGGAGTTTAACCTAAACATAGAGAGGTGTGAAACATGTGAATCATAGTGTCTGATATTTGGATCCCAATTTTGGTGGTGTAAAAATGGAGGATAACTAATGACTATTTTCAAAATTCAAGATCCATATTTTTTTACCTGGAATGAGGATAGACAAATGAGGGTTGATTGTTGACCATGTTCGAAATATATGACCTATCTCAAAATCTCATCTGATGTCTTCCTGGGTGTTATCCCATGATGTTAGGTGATCCAAAGTGGCTTGAGACTAGGCTGTTAGGGGGTCCCTTTAGACATGAAGAAGATGTGAATCCAAATAAAGGGATGACACAAAGCTTGGAAATGGATTGAGAGTATGCCCATTTGGAGTCCAACACCTGAGGTCATACACCACAATGCATTTGATCACATCAACATGGTGTATCAGATGGAGGGAGCTAAACCCCTTCTCAAGGATGATATTCCTGAGGTTTTTTTAGAGTGGCACGATAGTATACTAGTTCTAAATTCATAACACTCTCTCATGTGGGAGATCATGGAATTATGTAGTTTTACATCATACAATGAGGATGTGAAGCCCTATCATGATTGGTGTATGATGCATCCTATAATCAAAATGGAGTAAGCCTATAGTATATCATCATGTGCTAAAGATGATATACATGTGTTTTAATGTCATATGGTGAGTACAATGCATCATCTAGTTTAAGGTCATGTGATTAGGATAAGCAACTATTGTCATTTAAGGTCTCATAGCTTTGACCATGGTTATTTCAGTTTTGGGTCTCATAGCTTTGACCAAAATTTTTTATAGTTTAACATTGTGTGACCAAGATGTTGTCCTATATTTTAACATCATGTGACCATGATGATGGTTTTTATGAATTTTAACGTCCTGAAACTAGGAAGTGAAACCACAAGGATTGTTTCGGTGGAGGGATGGTTATTTCTACCCCATTTTGATGGCCTAGGATCCTTGATGATGAGGGGGGAATCCATATGATGGAATTACCTAAAATGTCCCCAACGTATTCATGGATGTTCTCTATGCATGTGTTGGGCTACCACATGGTGATCATTCCAGAAGCTAGTGTTGAATCCACAAGGAGGACCTCTACGGTTGATGAAATGTAGCGAGTGGGATGAAATAGAGTGTCAAAAGGATTGTTGGGATAATAACATAACCTCTTTATAGTAGGTTAATGATTCCCAAAATGCATGGAATCCCGGAGTGTCAGTATAATGGGGTGATGGAGCATAGAAATCATGGAATCCTGGAGCATCGGTATGAAGGGGCGATGGAGCCTAGAAGGCATGGAATACTAAAGCATTGGTATGACGGGGCGATGGAGCCCAGAATGTGTGGAATACTAGAGTGTCAGTACGATGGGGTGATGGATTTTGGAAGTTGTGGAAGCCCGGAACATCGGTATGAAAGGGATATGGAGCCCAAAAGGTGTGGAAGTTTGGAGTGTTGGTATGATGGGGTGACGGAGCCCAGAGGGAGTGGAAGCCTAGATCGTTGGTATGATAGGGTGATGGATCTTAGAAGGTGTGGAATCCTAGAGTGTCGGTATGATGGGGTGATAAATTCCTATAGTTTTGGACACTTAGAGCATCAATACCATGGGGAAATGGAGCTCTCAAGGCAAGGAAGTCTAGAGCATCGGTATGACGGGGAGATAGAGCCTAGAAATCATGGAATCCTAGAGAATCGATATGATGGGGTGATGGATCCCAAAAGGTGAGGAATCCTAGAGAATAAATATAAAGGGACAATGGATCCCGAAAAGTGTGGAAGCCTGGATCATTGATATGATTGGGGCGATAAATCCCAAAATGCATGGAATCCTGGAGCAACGGTATGATGGGGTGATGGATCCCAGAAGGCATGGAATCCTAAAGCATTAGTATGATGGGGTGATAAAGTCTGGAAGGCATGGGTTCTCATATCATCAGTATGATAGAGCAATGGTGCTTAGAAGGCATGGAATCCTGGAGCGTCGATATGACGGGGGGATAGAGCCCAGAAGGAGTGGAAGCCTGGAGCATTGGTACGATGGGGCAATGGATCCCTGAAGTCGTGGAAGCCTAGAACATCGGTACGAAGGGGTAATAGAGCCAAGAAGGCATGGAATCCTAGAGCATCAGTACAATGGGTAGATGGAACATGGAAGGTGTGGAAGCCTGGAGCATTGGTACGATGGGGCAATGGATCCCTGAAGTTGTGGAATCCTAGAACATCGGTACGAAGGGGTAATAGAGCCAAGAAGGCATGGAATCCTAGAGTATCAGTACAATGGGTAGATGGAACATGGAAGGTGTGGAAGCCTGGAGCATTGGTACGATGGGGTGAAGGAGCCCAGAAGGTGTGGAAGCGTGGAGCATCAGTAAGAAGGGGTGATGGAGCTCAGAAGTCATGGAAGCTTGGAGAATTGGTATGAAGTGGATATAGAACTCTAAGGGCATGTAATCCTATAGTGTTGGTACAAATAGGCAATAGAGCCCAGAAGGCATGGAAGCCTGGAGCATCTGTACAATGGGGCGACAGAGCCTAGAAGGTGTAGAATCCTAGAGTGTTGATGAGATGGGGTGATGGATACTAGAAGGCGTGGAAGCCCGGAGCATCGGTAAGATGGGGTGATGGAGCCCAGGATGCACGGAATCTTGGTTCATCAGTATGATGGGGCATTAGAGACCAAAAGGCATGGAATCTTGGAGTGTCAGGATAATGGGATGATGATGCCTGGAAGGCATGGAATCCTGGAGCGTCAATACAACGAGGTGATAGAGCCCAAAAGGAATGTAATCATGGAGCATTGATATGATGAAGCGATGGATCCTAGAAGGTCTGGAATCCTAGAGTGTTGGTGTGATGGTGGGATGGAGCCTGGAAGGTGTGGAAGCTTGGAATGTTGGTAAGATGGGGCAATGGAGCCCGAAAGTCATGGATTCATAGAGCTTCAACAAGACGGGGCAATGGAGCCTAGAAGTCATGGAAGCATGGAGAATCGGTATGATTGGGTGATGGATCCAAGAAGGTGTGGAAGCCTAAAGCATCAGTATGATGGGATGATGGATCTGGAAAGGTCTGGAATTCTGGAGTGTTGATACGACAAGGTGATGGATCCCAGAATACATGGAAGCCTAGAGTGTTGGTATGATGGGGAGATGGATCTCGAAAGGTGTGTAACCCTAGATAATCAACTCACAATGCATATAAAATGGATTAGTGGCATGATTGAATTGTACCCAGTACTAATTCTTCAGAGAAAGGCATGGATTTGACACCAGAAGGGCCTCTGTGATGGATTCTTGTAGCTTCATGAGGAGGACCTCCAAGATGTTTTTTGTTGAAAATGGAGTGGACCTCCATTCCTAATGATAGTGGTGTGAGGAGTACCTATGTAGTGGTTGATCATGGGGATGGTGAGAACCCTTATTCCTGATGATGATGATGTCATTACTCTGCTGGGTTGGGGGAGGATTCCCCCTTTGTGGCCTATAAAGGAAGCGGAGTCGGTGAGTAGCTAGTGGAGTTGGGGGGTAGGATTCCCCCAACATAGCCTATAAAGGTTTTAGAGTCAGTTAGTATTCAATGGAGTCAGGGGGATGATGCCCCCAATGTTTCCTATGACGACAGAAGATTCGATGTGGAGCTGATGGATTCAGGGGGCGGATGCCCCCTGCATGGCCTATAATGGAAAAAGAGTTGATGAGAATCCAATAGAGTTGGGGGCATATTCCCCTTGTGTGCCCAATAATGGTGGTGGATTCAGAAAGGAGCCGATGGAGTTAGGCGCATATTGTGGCATCCTCCATTTTATTTCATAACGTTTCATTACATTTTACAAACAAATGATCTTTAAAATTTAGTTCCTTGGAAATAAGGTACATAATACATGAAAACATATAAAATTATTCTAATCCACTTTTGAGGATTCTTCATTTGATCATCCTACATAAAATTACTCCAACTCATAACCCGGTTACATACATCAAAGGAAAGGGTGAGCGAAACTCCTAGTAAGGGGAAAACAAGAGAAACGATTTACATAATAATTTGAGTGATATCTATAATAACATAAGGAATATCATAAAGTAATGATAAATATGTATATACTAATAATAATAACTTGAATCATCACTTAAGAATGTGGATACAACATTTAATTTAGAAATTAATATGCATATCACCATGGTCCATCCCCAAGGTGTTATAAAAATTATGAAGGTTATTCACCAAGGTATCATAAAACTTTCCATCTCTAGAGATTAATTTATTTACCCAATGCATTGGAGTGATATCAGGGGGCACCCTTAATATGTATTTATTTTCATTTAATCTAAATATATCATAATAAATAATTTCATAAATAATCCATAGAGGATAAAATAAATGGAATTCATATCAAATTCGTGGTGTTTTAAGAAGAACTTAAAAAACATGATCATTAGGTCATTTATAACCTAGAGAAAGGGAATGGAGGTTTTTTGTATGTCAGATCTAGAATAAAAATAAATAATTTTTATCTCTTGATTAATACCTTTGTAAATGAAAGTGTTTTGGGTACTCAAATAAGTAAAATAAAATAATTTCTTGAGAAAAAGAGAGAGATTTTGAGATGAAAAATATGCAGCATAACAGGTATGAAACATAGTTTTATAAAACATTAAAAAGAGAGGGGTATATGGTCCCCCATTCATAAAAGACTAATAATATAGTAGAGTTGTAGAATAAAATAAAAATAGGTATATGGTATGGAAAATTGAAATACATTCCACATAAAATATTACTTGAATGGAAAAAAGAAGTTGGGTATTCCCTTATCTTGAAGAGTAACTTCTAAAACTCTGGGATTGGGATCATGAGAGCTTGAGGACACTTTGGGAAGACTCCTTGGGAGTTAATACTGTTATAGCTTTTAGTGGGATGATTTTGTAATGAAATAAAATGAAGGAATGGTGTGGTATTTATAGTAAAAGAGGGAGAGTTTTTTTTTTAATTTCTTAAAACGCCACATGAGTGGTATTTGAAAAACCATGTGTTTTACCATGGTATTTGCCCATGTTTTTGGCCACATGAGACACCTAATATAATATTTTAATCCAAATGTATTAACCATCATTTTAAATTACTTATTACATCATTATAATGGCATTAAACACACCCAAAACTCAAAAACTATATTTTTACTATTTACCAAAAAAACAAAACATTTTATAAAAATATCATAAATTCACCCTAACCTAATATTGATGTTATGAATTAAAAAATAAACTCCATTTTTTGAAAATAATTTTCTAAATATGATAAATTTAATTTTAAGTAAAATAAATATTTAATCAAAAAAACTAATACTTAACTAATAATTTCTAAAATAGTTGTTGAATTATACTATTATATCACAATACCATTCAAGATGTCAAAATTACATTAATAATTCCTTAGGTGAGGTTACTATTCCATTTTTCATATTACTACTCATAAGAGTAATATTAATGTTCATAAGTTACTATTCACAAAAAATTAATTCGATCTTATCAGACTCCATATTCTTATAGATCACAACTGTATATGTCCATTTTTCAAAAATCATTTCACATTATCAATTATTTAATGTATAAAAATTATTTTAAAATACTCTTTTTTCAATATTCATCAATAATATTAAACTTATTATAAAAATACTAAAAATTAGTCATAGATTAATTTTTACATTTGAAATTAAAAAATGATGTTCATTTTACCATAATAATTCTCTAAGTATGATAAATATCAGAAAAGTTCAATTTCTACTTATAAAATCAGTTTATTAAAGTTGTATCAATTAAACATATTTCTTATTAAGAAAAAATATTCTTAAAATGGAAATGATGAAATAAAATTTTTATTTATACAAAGGGATTACACAAAGTAACTAAGGCCCAAATCATAACCCCTTATAACACCTGTATTGGACCTAAGAGTAAGGTGTGTAACGGTGATAGAATCATGGGGTGGCTCGAACAACATTTCTTGACCGGTGATTTATATCCACTTGAACTTCTCATGTAGGTGATTTATTTCAAGCTTAACATGAGGAATCTTAGCTTGGTCTTGGTCCATATCAAAGCCCGGTGACCATACCTCCTTCCCAAACTTCGTCAAATGGGATTTGTATGCCACGATTCTACTGGTATAGGCCATCCACTCTTATTTCTGCATTAATTATCAGTTATCATTTCAATTTATAAACAATAATTAAAAAATTAAAAATTATTATTATTTTCAATGGTCATATTAACCTATGGTAATATAATTGTCAAAAATGAATTATTACATTTCAATTATACTTATATAGTTTTATTGATTATGATATAGTAAAGTATACATTTTTAGGAAAAAAATATTATTCAAAAGTTCAAGTTGTTACATTCTTCCCACTTAATTAATTTCAACCTTGAAATTTCAATTAGTACCCTCAGAAGAGAAAATGTGTGGGTACTTATGCCTCATTATCTCCTCTGTTTCCAACCTAGCTTTTTTATATTTTTGGTTCCTCCAAAATACTTTAACAAGGTGGGTAGTCATGTTGCATATAACATTGTCTCCACAATCCAAGATCTCCACCAGATACTCCTCATAAGAGAGGTATGTTCCAGTTGTACCACCTCCTTATTTAGTACATGTGAAGGTTCAGGTATGTACTTACTCAAGATGAATATGTGTAATACATCATGAACTTGTGCTATATTTGGATAAGTACAAGATGATAGGCCATTTCTCCTACATGATCAAGGATCTCATAGGGTCCAACATACATAAGGATGATCTTCCCTTTCTTCCCAAACCTCATGACTCTCTTATAAGGTGAAATTTGAAGAAATAAATTTTCACTAACCCCAATCTCCAAGTCCCTTTGATGGTTCTTAGCATAACTCTTCTGCTGACTCTGAGCATCTTTTAAACGTTGTTGGATGTAATAAACCATTTCTATCATCTCTTGCACAAGATCAGGCCCAAGAATATTTCTCTCACCAATTTCATCCCAACATGGAGGATTTTTACAATGATTTCCATATACATCTTCATAGGGTGCCATTTGAATGCTCTAATGGAAGCTATTTTTGTAAGATAACTCAACCAATGAAAGATGTTGATCCCATTCTCCTTTAAATTCTATTGAGCATGTTCGCAGCATGTCCTTGAGCGTCTAAATATATTTTTTAGGTTGGTCATGAGTTTTGGTGTGATTGGTCGTACTAAAATTCAATTTGGTACACAGATCATGTTGAAGACTTATCCATAATTTGGATGTAAACCTTAGATCATGATCATATATGATAGTAAGTGGAATTCCGTGTAGCCTTACCACTTCCTTCACGCAAATCCTGGAAATTTGATCAAGAGATAAATCTTATAAGATATAGATGAAATGGGTTGTCTTAGTGAGACAGTCCACTATAACCCATGTCACGTTGTTTCTTTTTTAAGTTCTCAAGATACCAGTGAAAAATTCCATAATGATATTATCTTACTTTCATGTTGTTATAGGTAGTGGTTGTAATACCTCTTTAGAAAGTTGTGTCTTTGGCTTCACTTGCAGACATACCAAGAACCATATACTGCAGTCACCAATCTCCCTTTTAATATTATATATCCAATAATGATCACTAAGGTACCAATTAATTTTAATACTTCTATAATGTATATAGAATGTTGAGCTATGAGATTCATTCATCAGCTCCTTTTTTATTTCCAGAATAGATAGAACACATAGTCTTGTTTGAAATTTCATTACACCTTATTGATCAATATTGAACTCAGGAAACATCCCATCTTTCACGTCTTCAAAATTCTTCTGTAACAAAGGATCTTATTTCTAATATTTTTTGATCTCCTCTAGTAATGATGCTGATAAATAATTTAGGATAGAGTTAATTATGTCCCTACCCTTACAATTCCCATTTCAATTTTTACTAGGTCTTTGATCAAGGGATCTCCTTGAATCCTCATCATTTCAATAAAAATATTGTATTTCCAAATAAATTCATTAGAAACTTTGTTTTCTATTCTGGGTGATAATTAATTGAAAAATCATAGTATTTAAGAAGTTCTAACCATCTCCTCTATCTCATGTTCAATTCCTTTTGTGTGAAAATATACTTCAAACATTGATGGTCTATGTATATATCACATTTCCCCACATAAAGATAGTGCCTCCATATCTTCAGAGAAAAAAACTACATCCAACTCAAGATCATATTTTGGATAATTTATATCATGAGGATTTAGCTATCGAGATGCATAACCAATGAATTTTTCATTTTTCATTAGGAATGGTCCAAGCCCTTTTAGAGATGCATCACTAAAAATAATGATTCCTTCTCTGATTGAGGGAAGATTTTACATGAGTGTAGTAACCAATCTCTTCTTTAGTTCTTAGAAACTTTCCTCGCACTCCATTTTCTAGTTGAACTTAACCCCTTTTTGAGTTAAATTGGATAGTTGGAGGAATGATCCCATAAAGGGTTCTGAGCGTTCTCCTCCCCCCGTTGCCACCACCTTCTCCTAGGGTTAGCACGGTGCCACCTTCCTCGTACGCGGTGGGTTTCGCGGTGGCGGATCCTCGGTTACGATGGCATCAGAGACTTCATGGACTCGGCCATCTCAATCTTTCACACTACTTCTTTCCTCACCTTGACCAACTCATTTTTCGCTGGATAGGGTTTCCAAAGGCAGCACGGTTCTGGTTCATGGCCGAGGTCCAACTTTTGTGGCTTGAGATTATCGCCTCGGTTTCCTTGTGTGTGTTGTCTAGTTCGTCGTGATCACTGCATGCGGCTGGGATGGCGGTGATGGGATTTGGCTTTCAGTAGGTATACAGAGTACTGGTGATATCTTTTGTTTTCTGTTTCTGGATTTCATATTTGGTTTTGGATGTGTCTTGATTTGTGTGTCATCTTTGATTCATATTCTAGTTGAGGTTTTGGTGCTGGTTGGATGTATGATCTTTAATATTTTCTTCACTTCTAGTTTCTAGTTGTTTTAGATGCTGATTTAGACCGGCTAGTGGCCGATTGATGTTGGGATTTGGTCTTAGTGCACTTTTGTTTCTGGATTTCATTCTTCTTGGTTGAGCTGCTGGCGTTCAAGTGATTGGATATACAGTTTGCATTGATCAGTGAAGGTGATGTTGTGTGTTGTTTGGTTGAAGTATTTGAAGTGATTTTTTCCATGGATACAATGTTCTAGTGCTGTTTGAAGTGTGAGGGGATCTGAGCAATAAGTTTTTATAAATTTTGGATGCTTCTCCAAGACTTTCTACTAGGATTTTCTCCAGAAAAATATTAGAGTCGATACTTTCATCATGTTGGACCTTTCAGATTTTGTAGTTTGAGAGGGTATGGCTCTGCCATCGGTACCGGGCCCATGCACCTCTATACGGGACAGCTTGCTGAACTGTCATGCATTGGTGGAGGTTCCATACTGATGATGATGCTGGGGAGGTGTATTTCTTAGTACCTTTGTTTTGGTATTTGAAATTCATTTAATGTTGATGTTTGTATGTCTTTGAAGTCATGTAAGGTTTCCCCCTTTGTCTATAAAAGGGGGCTTATCCAAAATTAATAAAAATTGAAGCCTTCAGGCATTTCATAGAGTTAACTAGGTCAATTGATTATAAATTCATGAATTTTTTTTCACAAGACTCCTAAAATATCCTACTAAACCAAGGAAACTACGAATCTCAGTTAATATTGTAGGATGAGGCCACTCCTCTACAAATTTTTTCTTTTCAAGGTCAACTGAGATTCTTTCATTGGTTACAATGGGCCCAAAGAAATAAACTTTTTTTTAAAAAAATCACACTTGATGAACTTTCCAAATATCCTTTACTTCTGTAGAGTTTTCAAAATAACCGATAGATGATCCTCATTCTCCTCATGCCTTTTAGAATATATTATAATATCAACATTAAAACT
Organism: Viscum album; assembly: GCA_963277665.1. Taxonomy (NCBI): domain Eukaryota; kingdom Viridiplantae; phylum Streptophyta; class Magnoliopsida; order Santalales; family Viscaceae; genus Viscum; species Viscum album. The sequence goes on from OY728148.1 coordinate 15,243,288, forward strand.
ACCACAATATTTTCAATGTATTCCCTAAAGACTCTATTCATCAAATCCATAAAAATAGTATGTGCATTATTTTAGATGAAGGGCATAACAAAAAACTCATAATTCCCATATCTTGATCGAAAGGTGGTTTTTGGAATATCTTCTTTCTTAACCCATAATTGATGATAACCAGATCAGAGATCAATATTGGAGAAGAATTGAGCCCCATGAATTTGGTCAAATAAGTCATCAATTCTTGAAAGTGGGTATTTTTTTCTTCAATGTGATCTCGTTCAGTTATCTATAATCAATGAATAGTCGCATTGATACATCCTTCTTCTTCACAAAGAGAATATGTTCTCCCTAATTAGACACACTCAGTCAGATAAACCCCTTCTCCAAAAGATCTTGGAGTTATTTAATTAATTTCTCCATCTCCACATTTTTCATCCTATATGGGGTCTTTGATATCAGATAATATCCAGGTATAATTTCAATGGATAGCTTTTCCTCTCTCTATCTCTAGGGGAGGCCTAGGCAACTCTTTAGAAAATACATCAATGTATTCCTGAATGATGGGTACATCCTCTATTCATATATTTTCATTTCCTTCTTCATCTTCACTAATCAAATATATATAGAAGGCTATACAAGGTGATTTTATACATAGATCAGGTTGAGATATCTCTCCTTAAGAGATAACTATAGGTTTTCCATTCAAGTCTACAAACATTTCATTGCTTCTTCATTTGATCTTAGAATTGTAATCGGAGTTATAGTCCATCAATAGCATAATGTCAAATTCCAACATGGGAATGGATAATAGATTTTTGATAATATTATGCTCAATAAAGTAAATACTAGAGTTTCTAAACACTGGTGATTCTTGGATAATCCCACATGGAGTCTTAACTGATAACTCTACGTTTAGCAATTTAGGGGTTGATTCTAAATTCTTTGCAAACTTTGAGGAAATAAAGGAATCCATAGAAATAGAATAAAAAAAAGTTCTTTATAGATTTGAGAAAATAATAAGAGGACCTACCACCACATCATTTAGAGATTAAAAATTAGTTGTCATAATAAAAAAATCACAACCTTTCTCTATTTTCCTTTGTTGAGGATGTTGTTGATTCAGCACCACTACCCTAGGATTTGGAAAGTGATTGGAAAAGTACCTAAGTTGTCCACACTTGAAGCATTAGACATTAGGTAGGGAATTCACCATATTACCTTTATCGTTAGTGTTGGTAAGTTGAGGTTTCACCACATTACAAAAATTCCACATGATATTGACATCTCTTCCACACTTGTATCACTTCTCGCTCCCAAAGAGGCATCTCCCTGAAAGTTTCTTCCCACATTTAATGAATGTGGGAAGTTTTACTTTCTTTCCTTCCCTTCCCTGATCAAATATACTCCCCATTATCAGATCTATTGATTTCTTATTTTCATTGGATTTTTGAGACCACTGCATCTCAACAAACTTTAGTTTAACTTTCAAATCACTCGGCATGATCTCCTCATAGCTATCATAGTCTCAGTTGGATGGATTCTTCTGCATATGAGGACTCATTACACCAAAGAATCTATCAAACATTAAATTAGGATCTTTGACTAAGCTAGAGTTGTAACATGGAATCCTTGTGAAGTCAATATCATAGCTTCCCATAGATTCATTTTTCTTCTACTTCAGCTCGAGAAATTACTTCTCCATTTTCATTCTCATAGAATGAGGGAAATACTTATTAAAGAAGATCTCGTTGAACTATTACTAGTCTATAGCTTCAAACTACCATCTTGGACTCATGTTTTCAATTAGTTCCCACCATTTATCATCTTCTCCCTCTAACGGTTAAATAGCCATGGTGGCCTTTTATTATTCTTAACATCATAGTATAGAAAAGATTTTTTCGATAGAGCTAATCCATTGTTCAGAAATCAATGGGTCTATATCTTCAATGAATGTTGGTGGTCATTGACACATAAAGGACTCAAAAAAAATCCCCTCATGATGAAATTGGTCTCTCAGCTTGATTCAAGTTATTTCTCATAACTTAACTCAGTTGGTTCATTATTCTCATGAAATTTTTCATTCCAACTTCCATCAGAGGGTCGTCAGTGCAAGGTCCGTTGTGCTCACCATTTGAATAGTTCATCCTATTTCCCTCCATTTTATAAATGAAAAAAACCTTATTGTGAAAAAAATTTCATTTACAATTATTTCAAATATAAAGGATTTTTTTTTATTAAAAATTCTTACTTAAACATATTATTCTTTAACAACAATTACATTTCTCTATAAATCCTTCATAATGATTCATAAAAATCTTTTGATTAACCAAACACATCCTCAAGGAATTTCAAAACAGGAGTGAATCAAGGACCATTTTTTTAATAAATTCTCATTATATTCTATCTCAAAGTGTTGTTTTCAGTTTTTACCCCTAGATACATCTATTCCAGAGCCACATCCACTTGTTCATATCAACACAGGGACTTATTTGTTCTGAAACCACGTACTTAATATTAAAACGAAATAAAAAGTTGTTTTACTATATTTAATATTTACCATAAGTTTATTCATAAAATTTTCATATCCTAATTTCCACAAAAAACTAAACTATACTTTGATACCAACTATGTCATCCCACCTTTTGATTATATAACATTTCATTACACCTAAAAAAAAGGATCTTTAAAGTTTAGTGACTTGTAAATAAGGTACATAATACATGAAAACATATAAAATTATTAAAATCCACATGAAAGTATTATAAATTTTTTTCATCCTAAGTAAAATTAATCCTACTAATAACATGGGGACATACATCAAAGTAAAGGGTGAGAAGAAGGCCTGTTAAGGGAAAAACAAGAGAAACAGATTACATGTGAACTTGAGTGATATCTATAAGAAAATGAAGAATATCATAAAGGAATGATAAATAGTTATATAATAATAATAAAAACATGAATAATAACTTGAAAATGTGGCTAAAACATTTAATTTATCCATTCATAAGAATATCACCAAGGTCAATAACCAAAGTGACAAAAAAAATTCCAATGTTATTCACCAAGGTATCCTAAAACTTGTCATCTATAGAGTTTAATTTCTTTACCCAATAAATTGGAGATCTATCAAGGATAACCATTAATATTTATTTATTTTCATGTGATCCACATATATCATAATCAAACCCTTCATAAATAACCCATAGAGTATAAAATAAATGGGTTTCATATCAAAGTCACGGCATTTTAAGAAGCGCTTAAAAACAATATGATTATGTCATTTATAACCCACTGAAATAGAATGAGGGATTTATGAATGTTAATTATAAAATAAAATAAATAATGTTTTTTTATTAATACCTCTATAAGTTAAAGAGTTTTGGGTATTCACATAAAAATTTACAATAAGTTCTTGAGAAAAGAGAGAGATTTTGTGATGAAAAATATGCATCATAATGGGTATGAAACATAGTTTTATAAAACATTAAAAAGAGAGGGGTCTGGGGTCACCCATTCCTAAAAGAATAATAATACATAATAGGGGTATGATAAAAAAATAAGAGCATGATATGGAAATTTAAAATACATACCACATAAAAGAGAACTTGAAAGGAAAAAAGAAGTTGGGAAATCCCTTATCTTAAAGTGTAACTTCTAAAACTCTAGGATCAGGATCTTGAGGTATTGAGAAAACCTTGAGAAGACTCCATGGGATTTAATTATATTATATATTTTATGGGGGATTAATTTTTAATGAAATAAAATGAATGAATGTCATGGTATTTATAGTAAAAGAGATGGAGTTATTTATTAATTTCTGAGGACACCGCATCGGTGGAATTTGAAAAACCATGGGATTTACCAGGGTATTTACCCATGGTTTTGGATACTTTGGACACCTCATATAATATTTTAATCCACATGAGTCAACCATAATTTTAAATTACATATTACATCATTATGATGTCATTAAACAGACCAAAGACTCCAAAAGTGTATTTTTACTATTCACCTAAAAACAAAACATTTTATAAAAACCTCATAAATTTACCCTAACATAATATTGTTGTAATGAATTAAAAAATGAACTCCATTTTATGAAAATAATTTTATATATATGGGAAATTTAATTTTAAGTAAAATTGCTATTTACTCAAAAAAACTGTTACTTAACTAATAATTTCGAAAATAGTTATTGACTTATACTATTATATCACATTACCATTCAAGATACTGAAATTACATTTATTCTTCCTTAGGTGAGGTTACTATTCCATTGGTCATATTACTATTCATAAGGCTAATATTACTATTCCTAATTTACTATTCACAAAAAAATTAAGTCGGTCTTTTTAGACACCAGATTTCTTACTAATCACGTATATCTGTTTTTTGAAAATAATTTCACATTATAAATTATTTAAAGTATAAAAATGATTTTAAAATACTCTTTTTTCAATATTAATCAATAATATTAAACTTCTTAGAAAAATACTAAAAGTTCATCCTAGATTAATTTTGACATTTGAAATTAAAAAATTATGTTCATTTTACCATACTAATTCTCTAAGTTTGATAAATATTTGAAAAGTACAATTTTTACCTATAAAATTAGTTTATCAAATTTGTATTAATTAAACATATATTTTATTAACAAAAACTATTCTTAAAATATAAATGATGAAATAAAAATTTTATTTATACAAAGTTATTACACAAATTAACTAAGGCCTCGTTGCGTAACCCCTTATAACACCTACATAGGACCTAAGAGTAAGGTTTGAAATGGTGATAGAATCTTTGGGTGGCTTAGACAACATTGTTAGAGTGGTGATTTTTATCAACTTGAACTTCTCTTATAGGAAATTTCATTCAAGCTTAACATGTTGAAACTTGGCTTGGACTTGGTCCATATCAAAGCTTGGTGACCCTACCTCCTTCCCATGCTCTGAAAAATGGGCTTCATATGGCATGATTCTACTAGTATAGGCCATCGACTCTTATTTTTTCATTAATTATCCATTATCATTTCTATTTATAAACAATAATTATAACGTTAAAAATTATTATTATTTCTAATGGTCATATTAACCAATGGTCATATAATAGTCAAAACTCATTGGTTACATTTCAATTATACTTATATATTTTTATTGATTATGACGTAGTAATCCATACATTTTGATGAAACAAAATATTATTCAAAAGTTCGGGTCATTACATTATTCCCCCCTTAATTAATTTCATCCTAGAAATTTTAATTCGTACTCTCGGAATAGAAAATGTGTGGGTACTTATGTGTCATAGTCTCCTCTAGTTCCCATGTGGCTTCTTCATATTTGTGGTTCCTCCACAACAATTTAACAAGGTGGTAAGTCTTGTTGCATAGAACCTTGTCTCTAGGATCCAAGATCTACACCATCTACTCCTTATATGTGAGGTTGTGTTCTAGTTGTACATCCTCTATATTTAGTACATGTGAAGGGTCAGTTATGTACTTCCTTAAGAGAAATACATGGAATACATCATGAAATTGTGCTTGATTTGGATAAGTATAAGACGATTGGCCACTGTTTCTACACGATCTAGGATTTCATATGGGCTAATGTACCTAGGGATGAGCTTCCCTTTCTTCCCAAACCTCATGACTCTCTTAGAAGGTGAAATTTGAAGAAAGACTTTTTAATTAACCTCAAACTCCAAGTCCCTTGGATGTTTTTCATCATATCTCTTCTTCCTACTCTGAGCATCCTTTATGCGTTGTTAGATTTCATGAACCTTTTCTATCATCTCTTGTAAAATATAAGGCCCAACAACATTTCTGTCACCAACTTCATCCCAACAAGTATGATTTCTACATCACTTTTCATAGAGATCTTTATAGGGTTCCATTTGAATGCTCTAATGGAAGTTGTTTTTGTATGTGAACTCAAGTAATGGTAGATGTTGATCCCATCCACCTTTAAATTCTTTTGAGCATGTTATCAGAATTTCCTAGAGTGTCTAAATAGTCCTTTTATATTAGTCATAATTTTGGGGGTGATAGTACATACAAAAATTCAATTTGGTACACAGATCATGTTTAAGAATTATCCATAATTTGGATGTAAACTTTATATCATGATCAGATACGATAATAAGTAGAACTCCATGCACCCTTAACACTTCCTTCACCTAAATCCAGGAAATTTGATCAGGAGATAAATCTTACCGAATAGATATAAACTGGGTAGCCTTAGTGAGACTATCCAATATAACCCATATCACATTATTTTCTTAGGAATTTCTCAGGAAACCAGTGACAAAGTCCACTGCGATATTTTCCCACTTTCACACTGGTATAGGTTGTGGTTGTAATAACCCTTTATAAATTTGTCGCTCTGCCTTCACTTGCTAACATACCAAGCACCGTATAGTGTATTTAGAAATCCCCCTTTTCATATTATCCCACCAATAATGATCATGAAGGTACCTATACATTTTCATGATGTATAGAAAATGTAGATCTATCAGATTCATCCATCATCTCCTTTTTAATTTTAAGAATAGATAGAACACACAGTCTTGTATTAAATTTTAGAACACCTTCTTGATCAATATTGAACTTGAGAAATATCCCATCTTTCACAGTCTCAAACTTCTTTTTTAACAAAGGATCTTCTTTCTAATATTTCTTGATATTCTCTAGTAATGAGGTTGAGAAATCATTTGGGATAGTGTTAATGATGTACCTACCCTTACAATTCCCATGTAATGTTTTACTAGGTCTTTGATCGAGGTATCACCTTAAATCCTCATCATTACAAGAATAATTGTCTATTTCATAATAAATTCATTAGCAACATTGTTTTCTCATCCATGGTGATAATGAATTGAATAATCATAGTATTTAAGAAGTTCAAACCATCTCTTATACCTCTTTTTCAATTCATTTTGTGTGAAAATATATTTCAAACATTGATGGTCTTTGTATATATCAAATTTCTCCAAATAAATATGGTTCCTCCATATATTCAGAGAAAAAACAACTGTAGACAGCTCAAGATCATGCGTTGGATAATTCTTATCATTAGGCATTAGCTATTGAGATGCAAAAGTAATTAATTCTTCATTTTTCATTCTGATTCTCCCAATACCTTTTAGAGAATCATCACTAAAAATAATGAATCCTTCTTTTATTGAGGGTAGAATTAACATGAGTGTAGTAACCAATATCTTCTTCATTTCTTGGAAACATTCCTCACACACCTTTTTCGATATGAAATTGACACCTTTTCGAGTTAACTTGGTAATGGATTAGAAAGTCATGAATATTTATTCAAAAGTCTCTTATAATATCCTTCTAAACCAAGGAAACTACAAATCTTAGTTACTATTGGAGGATGCGGCCACTCCTCAACAAATGTTTTCATTGGAGGGTCAACTAAGATTCCATCATTGGTTAAAATGTTCCCAAAGAAAGAAAATTCTTTAACCAAAACTCACACATTCTAAAACTTTCCAAAAATCCTTTCCTTCCATTGAGTTTTCAAAATAACCCTTAGATGAACCTCATTCTCCTCGCGCCTTTTAGAATATATCATAATATCATCCTTAAAACTACCACAAATTAATCATGATAGTCCCTAAAATCTTTATTCATAAAATCTATAAAAATAGAAAGATCATTTTTCAAGTCGAAGGGCATTACAAAAAACTCATAATGCCATTATCTTTATCAAAAGGAGGTTTTTAGAATATTTTCTTTCCTAACCCTTAATTGATGATAACCACATTGTATATCAATCTTGGAGAAGAATTTATCCCCATGAAGTTGATAAAATTAGTCATAAATTCTTGTAAGTGGGTCTTTTTTCTTCAATGTGATCTCTTTAAGTTCTCTGTAATCTATTCATGATCTCATTCACCTATACTTCTTCTTCACAAATAGAACCGGTGCTTCCCCAGGAGACACACTCAGTCAGATAAACCCCTTCTCCAAAAGATCTGGTATTTCTTTCTTTAATTCCTCCATATTCACATTTTACATCCTATATAGGGCCTTTGATATCAAATGAGATCCTTGTATGAGTTCAATGGAGAACTCTACATCTCTTTCTAGAGGAGGTCTAAGCAACTCCTAATAAAATACGTAAATGTATTCATGAACGATGGGGATATCATCTATTACTATACTTTCATTTCCTTATACATATTCACTAATAAACTCCATAAATAAGGCTATAAGAGGTGATTCTAGAAAAATATCAGGTCAATATATCTCTCCTTGGAAGATAAATGTAGGTTTTCCATTCAAGACTACTAAGAATTCCTTTTTTCTACATTTGATCTTAGCATTATACTTTGAGAGTCAGTCCATCCCTGGTATAATGTCAAATTCCAACATGGGAATGAATAATATATTTGTGATAATATTATTCTCACTAAAGTAAATACTAGAGTTTCTAAACACTTATGATTCTTGGATAATCCCTCTAGGATTCTTGACTGATAACTCTACTTTTAGAAATTCATGGGTTGATTCTAAATTCTTTGCAAACATTGAGAAAATGAAGGAATATGTAGAACCAAAATAAAACAATGTACTTTATATATTTGAGAGAGAAATAAGTTTACCTTCCACTACATAATTTTTAGCTTCAACATCAGATATCTTAATAAAAAATCACAGCCTTTCTCCCTTGTCTTTTGTTGAGGCTGATGCTAATTCCCCTTCAGTACCATCAGATTTGGAAAGTGATTGGAAAAGTACCCAAGCTGTTTACACTTGAAGAATTAGACTTCAAGTAAGGCCTTCACCATCTTCCCTTTATCATCAGTGTTGGAAATTTGAGGCTTCACCACACAATCAAAATTCGGCAAGTTATAGACATCTCTTCCATACTTGTATCACTTCTTTATCTCAAGTAGGTAGCTCCCCAAATGTTTCTTACCACATTTATTACAAGTTTTAAGTTTCACTTTCATTACCCTTATTCCCCGATCAAAGATCCTCCCCATGATCAGATCTATTTATCTTCTCTTTTAATTTTTTTTGTGATACCATTGCATCTCATCGAAACTCTATTTTGACTTTCATAGCACTCTGCATGATCTCCTCATAGCAATCATAGTCTTAGTTGGCTAGATTCTTCCACAGATGAGGTCTTAGTCCACCAAAGAATCTATCAACCTTCCCATTAGGATCTATGAAAAATATTGAGGTGTAACATGAAAGCCTTGTGAAGTTTATATAATAAATTCCCATTGATTCATTCTCCTTAAACTTTAGCTCGACAAATTCCTTCTCTATTTTTTGTTCTCATCGAACAAGGGAAATACTTATTGAAGAAGATACTTATAAACTCTTACCACTCTATAGATTCAATCTTACATATTTGCCTCATGTTTTTAATCAGTTCCCAACACTGATCATTTTCTCCCTCTAAGCAGTAAATAGCTAGGGTGACCTTCTCTTTTTTTGAATAGTAGAGTACAGAAAATATCTTTTTGATAGAGCTAATCCATTGTTTAGCAATCAGTGGGTTGGTAGATCCACAAAATGTTGGTGGTCATTGACACATAAAGGACTCAAAAAAATTTATTCCCATAATTTTCAAATTATTCTCTCATATTGATTCAATTTATTTCCTATAATTTAACTCACTTGGTTCATTATTCTCATTAAAGTTTCTATTCCAACTTCCATCAAAGGGCCATCAGCGCATGGTCCACAGTGGTCACCATTTGAACGATTCCTCTTATTTACCTCAATTTTATAAAATAATAAAACCTTAGTGAGAAAATTTTTTCATTTAAATTTTTTTTAACTATAATTGATTTTTATTTCTTACAACATCATGATTAAACATATTTTTCTTTAACAACTATTACATTTCTCTATAAATTCTTTATAATGTTTCATAAAAATCTTGTGATTAATCAAACATATCTCCTAGGAGTTTCAAACCACGAGTATAGAAAGACCCATTTATGTGATTAAATTCTCATTTGAGTCTATCTCAAATCATTGTTTTCAGGTTTTAACCCTAGATACATGTATGCCAGAGCCACATCCACTTGTTTGTATCAACAAATAAACTTATTTGTTCAAAAACCACTTTCTTAATAACACAAAAAAATACCAGGATGTTTTAATATATTTAATATTTTCCTTAATGTTATTAATGAAATTTTTAGAACCTAATTTCCACAAATAACTAAACTATCTTTTGATACCAACTATGGCATCCCCCCTTTTATTGCATAACTTTTCATTACATCTTACAAATAGAAGATCTTAAAAGTTTGGTGTCTTTTAAATAAGGTGAATAATACATCAAAACAAATAAAATTCTTTTAATCCACTTGAAATGATTCTTCATTTGTTCATAATCATTAAAATTACTTCAAATCATAACATGTGGACATGCATCAAAGGAAAGGGTGAGAAGAAGGCCTAGTAAGGTAAAAACAAGAGAAATAGTTTACATGTGAACTTGAGCGATATCTATAATAACATGATGAATATAAAAATGGAATGATAAATAGGAATATCATAATAAAAAAAACTTGAATAATAACATAAAAATGTGGCTAAAACATTTAATTTAGACATTCATAAGAATATCACCAAGTTTCATACCAAAGGTGTCATAAAAATTACCAAGGTTATTCACCAAGATATCGTAAAACTTGTCATCTCTAGAGATTAATTTCTTTACCCAATTAATTGGAGAGATATAAATGATCACCCTTAATATGTATTTATTTTCATGTGATTTACATATATCATAATCAAACCTTTCATAAATATCCCATATATAATAAAATAAATCTGTTTCATATCAATGTCATGGAATTTTAAGAAGTGATTAAAACATTATCATTTTGTCATTTATAACCCATGGAAATCGAATGAGGATTTTATGAACATATATTATAGAATAAATAAATAATGTTTTATGTCTTTATGAATACCTACAAAAAATAAAAGTGGTTTTCATATTCACATAAAGAAAATAAAATAATTTCTTGAGAAAAAGAGAGAGATTTTGAGATGAAAAATCTCCAACATAACGAGTATGAAACATAGTTTTATTAAACATTAAAAAGAGATGGATTTCAGGTAACCCATTTAAAAAATAATAATTATACAATATAGGGTTTGAATAAAATTAAAATTAGAACATGGTATAGAAATTCTAAATACATACCACATAAAAGAGAACTTGAAAGGAAAAAAGAAGTTGGGAATTCCATTATCTTCAAGAGTAACTTCTAAAACCCAAGGATCAGGATATTGAGGGCTTGAGGACACCTTGGGAAGACACCTTGTGAAGAATCATTGGGATTTAATTCTATTATAGATTTTAGGGGGATGATATTGTAATGAAATAGAATGAAGTAATGACTTGGTATTTATAGTAAAAGAGATGGTGTTTTTTATTAATTTATAAGGACACCGCAGCGGTGGTATTTACAAAACCATGAGCTTTCTTATGATATTTGCCAATAGTTTTGGAAAATCTTGACACATAATAAAATATTTTAATCCACATGAGTCAAAAATCATTTTAAATTGTATATTACATCAATATTATGTCATTAAACACACTAAAAACACAAAAACTATATTTTTACTATCAACTGAAAAACAAAAAAAAATTATAAAAATCACATAAATTCACCCTAACCTAATATCTATGTTCTGAATTAAAAAATGAAATCCATTTTATGAAAATAATTTTCTAAATATGATAATTTTAATTTTATGTAAAATCATTATTTACTTGAAAAAAACTAATACTTAACTAATAATTTCTAAATTAGTTATTGACTTATACTGTTATATCACATTACCATTTAAGATACAAAAATTTCATTTATTCTTCCTTAGGTGAGGTTATTATTCCATTGGTCATATTAATATTCATATGGGTAATATTACTATTCATAAATTATTGTTCCCAAAAAATTTATTCGATCTTATTAGACTCCTGATTTATTACAAATCACAACCATGTATGTCCATTTCTTGAAAATCATTTCACATTATCAATTATTCAAAGTAAAAAATTTATTTTAAAATACTCTTTTTTTTCAATATTCGTTAATAATATTAATCTTCTTAGAAAAATACTAAAAATTAATCCTAGATTAATTTTGACATTTGAAATTATAAAATGATGTTCATTTTACCATAATAATTCTCTAAGTATGAGAAATGTCAGTAAAGTACAATTTTTACCTATAAAATCAGTTTATCAAAGTTGTGTCAATTAAACATATATCTTATTAAAAATACTATTCTTAAAATTGAAATGATGAAATAATAATTTTATTAACACAAATGTATTACACAAATTTACTAAGGCCTCATTTCATAACCCCTTATAACACCTATATAGGACTTAAGAGTAAGGTGTGTAATGGTGATAGAATCTTTGGGCGGATCAAAAAACATTTCTCGAGTAGTGATTTCTATCAACTTGAACTTCTCCTATAGGGGATTTCATTCAAGATTAACATATTGAAGCTTGGATTGGTATGGGTCCATATCAAATCCTGATGACCCTAACTCCTTCCTAGGCTCCAAAAAATGGGCTTGATATGGCTTGATTCTACTAGTAGAGGCCATTGACACTTATTTCTATATTAATTATCCATTATCATTTCTATTTATAAACAATAATTATAACATTAAAAAATATTATGGGTTCCAACGGTTATATTAACCCATGGTCAAAAGTCAATGGTTATATTTCAATTATACTTATATAGTTTTATTGATTATGACATAGTAAACCAAATATTTTTAGAGAAAATATTATTCAAAAGGTCAGGTCGTTACATTATTCTCCTGTTAATTAATTTCATCCCCAAAATTTCAAATCGTACACTTAGAAGACAAAAGGTGTGGGTAATTATGCCTCCTAGTCTCCTCTGGTTCCTATGTGGCTTATTCATATTTTTGGTTCATCCACAACACTTTAACAAGGTTTTTAGTCATATTGCATAAAACATAGTCTCTATGATCCAAGATCTCCACCAGCTATTCCTCATAAAAGAGGTCGTATTCCAGTTGTGACACCTCCGTATTTAGTTTATGTGAAGGGTCGGGTGTTTACTTCCTCAAGAAGAATATGTGTAATACATCATGAACTTGTGATATATTTGGGGGCTGATAGGCTACTGCACCTATACGATCAAGGATTTCATAAGGGTCAATGTACCTAGGGTTGAGCTTCCTTTTCTTCCCAAACCTCATGACTCTCTTCCAAGGTGAAATTCGAAGAAATAATTCTTCACTATCCTCAAACTAAAAGTCCCCTTAATGGGATTCATCATAACTCTTCTTCCGAATGTGAGTAGCCTTTATACATTGTTGGATGTCATGAACCTTTTCTATCATCTCTTACACAATATCAGTCCCAAGAAGCTTTATCTCACCAGATTTATCCCAACAAGTATAATTTTTACATCTCATTCCATATAGATCTTCAAAGGGTTCCATTTCAATTCTCGAATGGAAGATTTTGTTTTAAGAGAACTCAGCTAATGGGAGATGTTGATCCCATCCACCTTTGAAATCCATAAAGTATTTTCTTATCAAGTCCTCGAGTGTCTGAATTGTAATTTTAGATTGGTCATCAATTTGAGGGTGATAGGTCATACTAAAATTCAATTTGGTACATAGATAACATTGAATACTTATCCATAATTTTGATGTAAACCTTATATCATGATCAGATATAATAGTAAGTGGAACTCCATGTTGCCTTACCACTTCCTTCACATAAATCCGGGAAATTTGATCAAGAGATAAATCTTACCAAATAGATGTAAAATGGGTAGTCATAGGGAGAAGGTCCACTATAAACCATATCAAATTTTTTCCTTTGAAATTTCTCAGAAGACTGGTGAAAATTTCCATAGTTATATTGTCCCACTTTCATGCTGGTTTAGGTAGTGGTTATCATACCCCTTTAGAAAATTGTCACTCTAACTTCACTTACAGACATACTAGGCACCTTATAGTGTATTTAGCAATATCCCTTTTCATATTACCCCACCAAAAATGACCATGAAGGTACCTCTACATTTTAATGCTTTTATAATGTGTTGAGAATTTAGAGCTATGATATTCATACATCAGCTCCTTCTTTATTTCCAGAATAGATAGAACACATAGACTTGAACAAAATTTCTGTACACCTTCTTTATAAATATTGAACTCGAGAAACATCCCATATTTCACAGCCTCAAATTTATTCTATATCAAAGGATATTCTTTATAATATTTATTGATATTCTCTTGTAATGAGGTTGATAAATCATTTGGGATAGGGTTAATGATATCCCTACCATTACAATTACCATGTCTAGTTTTACTAGGTCTCTGATTGAGGGATCTCCTTAAATCCCTATCATTGAAAGAACAATAGTGTATTTCCTACTAAATTCATCAGAAAATTTGTTTTCCCTTTAAGGGTAATAATTAATTGAACAATTATAGTATTTAAGAAGTTCAAAAAATCTCCTCTATCTCATGTTCAGTTCCTTTTGTGTGAAAATATAATTCAAACATTGATGGTCTGTGTATATATCACATTTCTCCTCATAAAGATAGTGCCTCCATATATTCAGAGCAAAAACAACTACAACCATATAAATATCATGCATTGGATAATTCATCTCATGATGCTTTATCTATCGAGATGCATAATCAATGAATTTATCATTTTTCATTAGGCTGCACCCAAACCCTTTTAGTTATGCATCACTAAAAATAATGAATCCTTGTCTAATTGAGGGTAGAGTTAACATGAGTATAGTAACCAATCTCTTCTTCAGATCTTGGAAACTTTCCTCACTTTTCTTTGTTAAGATAAAATTGACCCCTTTTGGAGTTTATATGGTTAATGGTTTCAAAAGTCATGGATTTATTTTCACATTCCTCTTATAATATCCTGCTAAACCAAGGAAACTAAAAATCTCAATAATTATTGTAGGATGAGGCCACTCCTCTATAAATTTTTTCTACATAGGGTCAACTAAGATTCCTTCATTGGTTTCAATGTTCCCAAAGAAAGATACTTTTTGTAACCAAAACTCATACTTTCTAAACTTCCCAAAAATCATTTCCTTCTGTAGAGTTTTCAAAATAACCCTTAGATGATCGTCATTTTCCTAACTCCTTTTAGAATATATGATAATATCGTCATTAAAACTAACAAAAATTTATCAATGTAGACCTTAAAGACTATATTCATCAAATCCATAAAAATATTAGATGCATTATCCAAGTCTAAGGGCATAAAAAACTCATCATTCCTATATATTGGTTGAAATGTAGTTTTTGGAATATATTTTTTTTAACACTTAACTAATGATAACCAAATTGGAGATCAATCTTGGACAATAATTGAGCCCCATGAAGTTGGTAAAATTAGTCATAAATTCTTTGAATTGGGTATTTTTTTCTTCAATGTGATCTCATTCAACTCTATATAATCAATGCATAGTTGCATTGATCCATCCTTCTTCACAAAGAGAACAGGTGCTCCCCAAGGAGACACACTCTGTTAGATAAATCCCTACTCCAAAAGATCATGGAGTTATTTATTGAATTACTATATATCCACATTTTCTATCCTATATGGGGTCATTGATATCAGATGAGATCCACATATGAAGTAAATGGTTAACTCTACCTCTCTCTCAAGGGTAGTTCTAGGAAACTCTTTAAGAAATACATCAATGTATTCCTGAACGGTGGGGATATCCTCTATTAGTATATTTCCATTTCTTCATATTCACTAATAAACTCCACAAAAAAGGCAATAGGAGGTGATTCTAGACAAAGTTAAGGTCGATATATGTATACTTGGAAGATATTTGTAGGTTTTCCACACAATAATACTAATACTTCCCTTATTCTACATTTGATCTTAGAATTATACTATGAGAGGCTGTCCATCCCTAGTATAATGTATAATTTCAACATGGGAATGACTAATTGATTTAGGATAATATTATTCTCACTAAATTAAATACTAGAGTTTCTAAACACCGATGATTCTTGGATAATCCCCCCAATAGTCTTGACTGATAACTCTACTTTTAGAAATTCAGGGGTTGATTCTAAATTCTTTGCAAACTTGGATGAAATAAAGGAATATGTAGAACTAAAATCAAATTAATTACTTGATAGATTTGAGAAAACAATAAGGGCACCTTCCACCATATCATATGGAGATTAAACATCATCTATCATGATAGAAAAATCACAACCTTTCACCCCTAGCCTTTACTGAGGCTGATGGTGATTCCCCTCCACTACCCTCGGTTTTTAGAAGTGATTAAAAAAGAACTGATGTTGGCCACACTTTAAGCATTGGAATTCAAGTAGGGCCTAAACCATCTTCCCTTTATTGTTAACTTTGGGAAGTTTAGGCTTTATCACTCTATAACAATTCGCATGATATGTACATCTCTTCCACACTTGTATCACTTCCCACTCCCAAGAAGGTAGCTCCCCTAATGTTTTTCCCACATTTATTACATGTGGAAGGTTGAACTTTATTTCCTCCTCTTCCCAGACCAAATCTCCTCCCCCTGATCGACTCTATTTATCTATTATTTCCATTGGATTTATGATACCATTGTATCTCGCCAAACTCTAGTTTAACTTTCATAGCACTCCGCACGATTTTCTCATAGATATCATAGTCTCAGTTGGCTAGATTCTTCCACATAAAATACCTTAGTCCACCAAAGAATCTATCAACCTTCCCATTATGATCTGTGACAAAGCTAGAGATGTAACATGAAATCCTTGTGAAGTTCATCTCATAGCTTCCCGCAGATTCATTATCCTTCTTCTCCAGCTCGAGAAATTTCTTCTCCATTTTTGTTCTCATCGAATGAGGGAAATACATATTGATGAAGATCCCTTTAAAATATTCTTACTCCATAGCTTCAACCATTCCTATTGGCCTCGTGTTTTTAATTAGTTCCCACCACTGATCATCTTCTCCCTCTAAGTGGTAAATAGCCAGGGTGACCTTCTCTTGTTCTGAATAATAGAGTATAGAAATGATATTTTTGATAGAGATCATCCATTGTTAAGAAATCAATGGGTCAGTAGATCCACTTAATTTTGGTGGTCATTGACATATATAGGACTTAAAAAAAAATTGTTCCCTTCATGGTGAAATTTTTCTCTCATATTGATTCAAGTTATTTCCCATAACTTAAATCTATTGTTTCATTATTTGTATGAATGTTTCCATTCCAACTTCCATCAGAGGTTCATTAATACATGGTCCATTATAGTGACCATTTGAATGGTTCCTCCATTTTCACCCCATTTTCTAGAACAATAAAACCTTAGTGAGAAATATTTTTCAATTAAAAATCCTTTAACTAAAAATGATTTTTTGCCTTAAAACTTCATGCTTAAACATATTATTCTTTAATAACCATTACATTTCTCTATAAATCCTTTATAATGATTCATAAAAAACTTGTGATTAACCAAAAATATCCCCTATGAGTTTCAAACTAAGATTGAAGTAAGGACCATTTTTCTGAACCAATACTCGTTTGATTATATCTCAAAGTTGTGTTTTTGGGTTTTACCCCTAAATACATCTGTTCCAGAGCCACGTCAACTTGTTTGTATCAACATAGGGACTTATTTGTTTTGAAACCACTTACTTAGTATTAAACAAAAATACCATGATGTTTTACTATATTTAATATTTTCCTTAATTTTATTAATAAACTTTTCAGATTATAATTTCTATAAATAACTAATCAATCCTTTGATACAAACTATGTCATCCTGGATTTTTATTACATAACTTTTTATTACATCTTACAAATATAGGATCTTTAAAGTTTAGTATCTTAAAAATAAGTTAAATAATACATGAAATAATATAAAATTCTTCTAACCCACTTGAAATTATTGTTCATTTTTTCATCCCAAGTACAATTACTCCAACTCATAACTTGGGTATATACATCAAAGGAAATGGTGAGGAGGAGGCCTAATAAAGAAAAACAAGATAAATAGTTTAAATTTGAACTTGAGATATATCTATAAGAACATGAGGAATATTATAAAGGAATTATAAATAGGAATATAATAATAATAACCTGAATCATAACATGAAAATCTAGCTACAACATTTAATTTAACCATTCATAATCATATCACCAAGTTTCATACCCAATGTGTCATAAACATTACCAAGGTTATTCACCAAGGTATCATAAAAATTGTCATCTCTAGAGATTAATTTCTTTACCCAATAAATTGGAGAGATATCAAGGAGAAACCTTAATATTTTTTTTTATTTTCATGTGATCCACATATATCATAATCAAACATTTCATAAATAAACCACATAGAATAAAAGAAATGGGCTTCATATCAAAGTCATGGCATTTTAAGAAGTTCTTAAAACTATTATCATTATATCATTTATAACCCACAAAAATTAAATAAAGGGTCTCTAAATTTAAATACAATAATAAAATAAATAATTTTTATGTATTGATTAATACCTCTAGAAATGAACTTGGTTTGGGAATTCACATAATGAACATAAAATAATTTCTTGATAAAAAGAGAGATTTTGAGATGAAAAATCTGCAGCATAACGGTTATGAAACATAGTTTTATAAAACATAAAAAAGAGAGTGGTTTGTGTTCACACATTCATAAAATATTAATAATAAATGATAAGGGTAGAATAAAATTAAAATAGGAACATGATATGTAAATTTGAAAGACTTACCACATAAAAGAGAACTTGAAAGGAAAAAACGATGTTGGGAATTCCTTTATCTTAAAGATTAACTTCTAAAACTATAGGATCAGGATCTTGAGTGATTTAGAAAACCATGGAAAGACTCCTCTGGAGTTAATAATATTATAAATTTTAGGGTTATGATTTTGTAATGAAAAAAAATGTCGGAATGGATTGGTATTTATAGTAAAATGGAGTGAGTTTTTTTTAATTTCTGAGGACACCACATCAAAGGTATTTGCAAAACCGTGGGCTTTCCCATGGTATTTTCCCATGGTTTTGGCCAAATTGGACACCTCATATATTATTTCAATCCACATGAGTCTAAAATCATTTTAAATTAAATATTATATCATTATTATTTCATTAACCACACCAAAAACTTACAAAAAATTATTTTTTATTATTCACCGAAAAACAAAACATTTTATAAAAATCTCATAAATTCACCCTAACCTAATATTGATGTTATGAATTAAAAAATGAATTCCATTTTATGAAAATAATTTTCTAAATATGAGAAATATAATTTTAAGTAAAATCATTATTTACTTGAAAAAAAACTAATACTTAACTAATAATTTATAAAATAGTTATTGACTTATACTATTATATCACATTACAATTCATGATGCATAAATTACATTTATAATTCCTTAGGTGAGGTTACTATTTCATTAGTGATATTAATATTAATAAGGTTAATATTAGTATTCAAAAAATTAATTTGATCTTATCAGACTCTATATTTCTTACTGATCACAATCATGTTTATTCATTTTTCAAAAATCATTTCTCATTATCAATTATTTAATGCATAAAAATTACTTTAAAATACTTTGTTTTTTAATATTCATCAATAATATTAAACTTCTTAGAAAAATAATAAAATTACATCCTATATTAATTTTCACATTTGAAATTCTAAAATGATATTCATTTTACCATAATAATTCTCCAAGTATAATAAATATCCGAAAAGTAGAACTTTTACCTATAATATTAGTTTATCAAAGTTGTATCAATTAGACATATATCTTATTAAGAAAATATATTCTTAAGATGGAAATAAAGAAATAAAAAATTTATTTATACAAATGGATTACACAATTTAAATAGGGCCTTGTTACATATCCCCGTATAACACCTGCATATGACCTAAGAGTAAGGTGTGCAATGGTGATAGAATCTTTGGGTGGATCGGACAACATTTCCCAAATGGTGATTTCTATCAACTTGAACTTCTCTTGTAGGAGATTTTGTTCAAGCTTAAAATGTTGAATCTTGGATTGGTATTGGTCTATATCAAATCTCAGTGACCCTACCTCTTTCCCAAGCTCTGAAAAATGGGATTTTTATGGCACGATTCTGCTGGTAGAGGTCTTCGACTCCTATTTTTGCATTAATTATCCATTATCATTTCTATTTATGAACAATAATTATAAATTTAAAAATTATTATTGTTTCCAATGTTCATATTAACTAATGGTAAAAACTCAATGGTTACATTTCAAATTATACTTAAATAGTTTTATTTATTATGACATAGTAAACCATACATTTTTAGGAAACAAAATATTATTCAAAAGTTTGGGTCATTACATTATTCACCCATTAATTAATTTCATCTATAAAATTTCAATTTGTACCCTCATAAGAGAAAATTTGTGGGTACTTATGGATCATAGTATCCTATATTTCCCATATAGATTATTCTAATTTTTGGTTCATCCACAACACTTTAACAATATGGGTAGTCTTGTTGCGTAGAACATTGTCTCTACAATCTAAGATCTCCACTTACTACTCCTCATAAAGGAGTTCATGATCCAATTGTAACACCTCTATATTTAGTAAATGTTAAGGGTTAGGTATGTACTTTATCAAGAGTAATAAATGGAATACCTCATGAACTTGTGATAGATTTTGGACAAGTACAAGTCGAAAGGACACTACTCCTATGTGATCAAAGATTACATAGGGGACAATGTACCTAGGTCTGAGATTCCATTTCTTCCCAAACCTCATTACTCTCTTCCAAGGTTAAATTAGAAGAAATAATTTATCACTAACATCAAAATACAAGTCCTTTTTATGTTTGTCATCATAACTCTTCTACCGACTCTGTGCATCCTTTATGAATTATTGGATGTTATAAACCTTTTTTGTCATCTCTTGCACAAGATCAGTCCCAAGAAGCTTTCGCCCACTAGATTCATCCCAAAAAGTCATAGTTCTATATATATTTCCATATAGATCTCCATAGGGTTCCATTTTAATTCTTGAAGGGGAGTCTTTGTTATAAGAGAACTCAACTAATGGGTGATGTTGATCTCATCCACCTTTAAATTTTATTGAGTATTTTATCATCATGTCCCCAAGTATCTAAAAAGTCCTTTTATATTGGTAATCAGTTTTGGGGTGATAGGCCATACTAAAATTAAATTTGGTGTATAGATCATGCGAATATTTATCCATAATTTGGATTTGAACCTTATATTATGATTAGATACGATAGTAAGTTGAACACCCTGTATCCTTACCACTTCATTCACGTAAATCCTAGAAAGTTGATCAAGAGAGAAATCATACCCAATAAAGATAAAATCGGTAATCTTAGTGAGATGGTCCACTATAACCTGTATCATATTTTATCCTTTGGAAGTTATCAGGTGACCAGTGAAAATCCCATTTTGATATTTTCCCACGTTCATGAGGGTATAGGGAGTTGTCGTAATACCCCTTTAGAAAGTTATCACTCTACCGTCACTTGGTGACATACCAGGAACCTTATAGGGTATTCTGCAATCTCCATTTTTATATTATCCACCAATAATGATCATGAAAGGTACCTATAAATTTTCATTTTTCTATGATGTATAGAGAATGTAGATCTATGAGATTCATCCATTTTCTCCTTCTATATTTCCAGAATAGATATAACACATGGTCTTGTACAAAATTTCAATACTCCTTCTTGATCAATATTGAACATGAGAAACATCCCATCGTTCACAGCCTAAAACTTCTTCTATAAAAAATGATATTATTTCAAAGATATCTTGATATTCACTAGTAATGAGGTTGAGAAATAATTTAAGATAGGGTTAACGAATTACCTACCCTTACAATTACCATGTCATGTTTTACTAGGACTTTGATCAAGGGATCTCCTTGAATACTCATCATTGTAAGAAAAATATGGTCTTTCCTACTAAATTCATCAGAAAAGTTGTTTTCTCTTCTAGAGAGATAATTAATTGAACAATAATAGTATTTAGGAAGTTCCAACCATCACCTCTATCTCATATTCAATTCCTTTTGTGTGAAAATATACTTTAAGCTTTTATAGTCTGTTTATATATCACATTTCTCCACATATATATAGTTCCTTCATATCTCTAGAGAAAAAAACTTTAGCCAGCTCAAGATCATGCATTGGATAATTCTTCTCATGAAGCTTTAGTTATTGATATTCATAAGAAATTACTTTTTCATTTTGAATTAGGACCCACCCTATCCCTTTTAGAGACGTATCACTAAAAATAATGAATCCTTTTCTGATTGAGGGTAGAGTTAACATGAGTGAAGTAACCAATATCTTATTCAGCTCTTGGAAACTTCCCTCACACTCCTTTTTCATGATGATTTTGAACTCTTTTTGAGTTAACTTGGTTAATAGATTATAACGTCATGAAATTTTTTCACAAGACTCCTATAATATCCTACTAAAAAAAGGAAACTACAAATCTTAGTTACTATTGTAGGATGAGGCCACTCCTCTACAACTTTTTTCTTTATAGGTTCAACTAAGATTCATTCATTGGTTACAATGTTCCCAGTGAATGAAACTTTTTTTGACCAAAACTCACACTTTATGAACTTTCCAAAAATCCCTTCCTTCCTTAGAGTTTTCAAAACAACTCATAGATGATCCTCATTCTCCTTACACCTTTTAGAATATATCATAATATCATCATTAAAACTACCAAAAATTTATCATGGTAGTCCCTAAATACTCTATTCATCAAATCCATAAAAATATTAGGTGCATTAGTCAAGCCTAAGGGCGTAACAAAAAAACTCACAATTCCCATATCTTGATCAAAATGTGTTTTTTGGGATATCTTCTTTCTTAACCCTTAATTGATGATAACAAGATTTAAGATCAATCTATGAGAATAATTGAGCCGCATGAAGTTGGTTAAATACGTAATAAATTCTTTTAAGTGGGTATTTTTTCTTCAATGTGATTTCATTTAGTTCTCTATAATCAATGCATAGCCACATTACTCCATTCTTATTCATCACAAAGAGAAAAGTTACTCCTTAAGGAAACATACATAGCCAGATAAACCTCTTATCCCAAAGATCTTGGAGTTATTTATTTAAATCCTCCAGCTAAACATTTTACATCCTATATGGGTTCTTTGATATTATATGAGATCTAGTTATGTGTTCAATGGAGAACTCTACCTCTCTTTCTAGGGGAGGTCTAGTCAACTCCTTAGGAAATACATCAATGTATTCCTAAATAATGGGGACATACTATATTTGTATATTGTCCTTTCCTTATTCATATTCACTAATAAACACCATAAAGAAGGCTATAGGAGGTGATTCTAGATAAATATCTGGTCAAAATATCTCTACTTTGAAGATATCTATAGGTTATACATTAAAGACTACTAAGATATCCTTGATTTTGCATTTGATATTAGCATTATAATTTGAGAGTCAATCCATCCCTAGTATAATGTCTAACTCCAACATTGGAATGACTAATAGATTTTTGATAACCTTATTCTCACTAAATTAAATACTAGAGTTTCTGAACACTGATGATTCTTTGATAATCCCACTAAAAGACTTGACTGATAACTCTACTTTTAGAAAGTCATGGGGTAATTCTAAATTATCTGCAAACTTGAAGAAAATCAAGGAATGCATAGAACCAGAATCAAACAAAGTACTTGATATATTTGAGATAACAATAAGAGTACCATCCACCACATAATTTGGAGCTTCAAACCCATCTTTCATGATAGAAAAAGTTCAAACTTTCTCCCTTGGACTTTTTTTGATGCTGATGGTAATTCCCCTCCACTACCCTCAGATTTGGAAAGTGATTGGAAAAGTATCCAAGTTCTCCACACATGAAGTATTGTACTTTAGATAGGTCATGTACCATATTCCATTTTCATTAGAGTTTTAAAGTTGTGTCTTCACCACACTAAAACAATTCCACATGATATGGACATCTCTTACACACATATATCACTTCATGCTCCTAAGCAGGCACCTCCCTAAATATTTCTTCCCACATTTATTACATATGGGAAGTTTCACTTTCATTCCTACACTTCCCTGATCAAATGTCATGTCCATGATCAGATCTATTAATCTCTTATTTTATTAGGATTTGTGAGACCACTGTATCTCACCAAACTCCAGTTCAACTTTCATAACACTCTGCATGATCTCCTCATAGCTATCATAGTCTTAATTGGCTAAATTCTTCTACAGATGAGTTCTTAGTCCACCAATGAATCTATCAACCTTCCCAATAGGATATGTGACAATGATAAAGGTGTAACATGAAATCCTTGTGAATTTCTGCTCATATCTTCCCATAGATTTATTCTCTTTCAGCTTCAGCTAGAGAAATTCCTTGTCCATTTTCGTTCTCATTGAATGAGGGAAATACTTATTGAATAAGATCCACCTGAACTCTTCCCACTCTATAGATTCAATCTACCCTCTTGGACTCATGTTTTTAGTTAGTTCCCACCACTAATCATCTTCTCCCTCTAATCCGTAAACAGCCAGGGTGACCTTCTCTTGTTCTGAACAGTAGTGTACAGAAAAAATCTTTTTGATAGAGCTAATCCATTGTTTAGCAATCAATGGGTTGGTAGATCCACTAAATGTTAGTAGTCTTTGACACATAAAGAACTCAAAAAACAATTTGTTCCCTTCATGGTTAAATTGGACTCTCATCTTGATTCAAGTTATGTCCCATAACATAACTCAGTTGGTTCATTATTCTAATGAAAGTTTCCATTATAACTTCCATTGGAGGGTCATCAGTGCATGGTCCACTAAGGGTGCCATTTGAACAGTTCCTCGCATTTCCTTCCATTTATAATATAATAAAAACTTTGTGAGAATATTTTTTCATTTACAAATCTTTTAACTACAAAGTATTTTTATGTCTTAAAACTTCATGATTAAACATATTATTCTTTAACAACAATTACATTTCTCTATAAATCCTTCATAATGATTCATAAAAATAATGTAATTAACCAAACATATCTCCAAGGAGTGTCAAACTAAGAGTGCATTAAGGCCCATTTTTTTTTGAACCAATTTAATTTTTAGTCTATCTCAAAGTGTTATTTTCAGGTTTTACCATTATATACATTTGTTTTAGATCTACATCAACTTGTTCGTATTAACTGAGGGACTTATTTGATCTGAAACCACTTACTTAATATCACACCCAAATACCATGGTGTTTTACTATATTTAATATTATCCTTAAGGTTATTTATAAACTTTTAATATCTTAATTTCAACAAATAATTAAACTATACTTTGATATCAACTATTTCATCCCGCCTTTTTATTACATAACTTTTCATTACATCTTACAAACATGGGATCTTTAAAGTTTAGTGTCTTGTAAATAAGGAACATAATACATGAAAAAAATATTACATTATTCTAATACACTTGAAATTATTCTTCATTTTTTCATCCTAATTATAATTACTCCATTTCATAACCTTAGGACATACATCAAAGGAAAGGGTGAGCATAAGGCCTAGTAAGGGAAAAACAAGAAAAATAGTTTACATGTGAGATTGATAAATATCTATAAGAACATGATAAATATCATAAAGTAATGTTAAATAGGCATATAATAATAATAATAATTTGAATAATTACTTGAATTGTGGCTAAAATTTTGATTTATACATTAATCAGAATATCACCAAGGTCCATACCCATGGTTTCATAAAAATTACCAAGGTTATTCACCAAAGTATCATAAAACTTTTCATCTTTAGAGATTAATTTAATTACCAAATAAATTATAGATATATCAAGGAGAAACCTTAATTTGTATTTATATTCATGTGACCCACATATATCATAATCAAACCTTCCATAAATAACCAATATAGAATAAAATAAATGGGTTTCATATCAAAGTCATGGCATTTTAAGAAGTGCTTAAAAACATTATCATTTTGTCATTTATAACCAACGAAAATGGAATGTGTGTTTTATGAATGTTAACTACAGAATAACATAAATAATTTTTATTTCATGATGAATACCTCTTAAAATTAATTTTTTTGGGGTATTCGCATAAAGAAAATAGAATAATTTCCTAAGAAAAAGAGAGAGATTTTGTGATGAAAAATATGCATCATAACGGTTATGAAACATAGTTTTATATAACAATAAAAATAGAGGGTTCTTGGGTCACCCATAAATAAAAGAATAATAATACATTACAGGGGTAGTATAAAATTAAAATTGGAACATGGTATAAAACTTTTAAATACATTTCACATAAAAGATAACTTAAAAGGAAAAAAGAATTTGAGAATTCCATTATCTTGAAGAGTAACTACTAAAATTCTAGGATTGGGATCATGAGGGATTTATTAAACCTTGGGAAGACTCCTTGGGAGTTAATAAAATTATAGATATTAATCGGATGATTTTGGAATGAAATAAAATGAAGGAATTTCTTGATATCTATAGTAAAATAGAGGGAGTTTTTTTATTAATTTCTAAGGACACTATATCTGTGGTATTTGCAAAATGATGGGCTTTCCCATTGTATCTGCCCATATTTTTGGACACTTGGGACACATCATATAATATTTTAATACACATGAGTTGACCATTATTTTAAATTACATATAACATCGATATTATTTAATTAAACATAAAAAACTCAAAAACTGTATTTTTACTATTCACTGAAAAACAAAAAAAAATTATAAAAATCCCATAAATTCAGCCTAATATAATATCAATGTTCTCAATTAAAAAATAGACTACATTTTATGAAAATAATTTTCTAAATATGAGAATTTTAATTTTAAGTAATATCACTATTTACTCGAAATGAACTAATACTTTACTAATAATTTCTAAAATAGTTATTGACTCATACCATTATATCACATTACCATTCAAGATATCAGAATTAAATTTATACTTCTTTACATGTGGTTACTATTTCATTGGTCATATTACTATTCATAAGGGTAATATTGCAATTCATAAGTTACTATTCCCAAAAAAAAAATTTAAGTCGATCTTATCATATTCTAAATTTCTTACTAATCACAACTGTGTATGTCTATTTTTTGAAATTCATTTCACATTATCAATTATTTAAAGTATAAAAAATATTTTAAAATGTTGTTTTTCAATATTCATCAAAAATATTAAACTTATTTGAAAAATACTAAAAATTAATCCTAGATTAACTTTGACATTTGAAATTCAAAAATGATGTTTATTTTAACATAATAATTCTCTAAGTATGATAAATATCATAAAAGTACCATTTTTACCTATAAAATTAGTTTATCAAAGTTGTATCAATTAAACATATATCTTATTAAGAAAAACTATTCATAAAATGGAAATGATGAAATAAAAATTTTATTTATACAAAGGTATTACAAAAATTAATGAAGACCTTGTAGCATAACCCCTTATAACACCTGTATAGGACCTAAGAGTAAGGTGTGTAATGGTGATAGAATCTTGGGGTGGCTCATACAACATTTCCTGAGTGGTCATTTCTATCAACTTAAACTTCTCCTGTATGAGATTTCTTTGAATCTTAACATGTTGAAGCTTGGATTGGTCTTGGTCTATGTCAAATCTCAATGACCCTACCTCCTCCACAATCTCTGACATATGGGCTTCGTATGGAACTATTCTACTAGTAGAGGCCATTGACTCTTATTTCTGCATTAATTATTCATAATCATTTATATTTAAAAACAATAATTATAACATTAAAAATTATTATAATTTAAAATGTTTATATTAACCAATGGTCATATAATTTTCAAAACTCAATGATTATATTTAAATTATACTTATATAGTTGTATTGATTATAACATAGTAATCTATAAAAATTTAGGAAACAAAATATTATTCAAAAGTTTGGGTCGTTACATTCTTCCCCCCTTAATTAATTTCATCCCTAAAATCTTAATGCATACCCCTATAATAGAAAAGGTGTGGGTACTTATTCCTCATAGTATTCTATAGTTCCCACATGGATTCTTCATATTTTTGGTTCCTCCATAACCCTTAAACTAGGTGAGTAGTCTTGTTTCATAGTACCTTTTCTCTATGATCCAAGATCTCCACCGGCTACACTACATAAAATAGGCCATGTTCCAGTTGTACCACCTATGTGTTTGTTAAATTTTAAGGGTCTGGTATGTACTTCCTCAAGAGTTATATGTGTAATCCATCATAAACTTGAGATAGATTTGGAGAAGTACAAGTTGATAGGCAACTGATCCTGCATGATCAAGGATTTCATAAGGGCCGATGTACCTTAGACTGAGCAACCCTTTCTTCCCAAACCACATCAATCTCTTCCAAGGATAAATTTGAAGAAATAATTTGTCACTAACCTCAAACTCTATGTCCCTTTGAAGGTTGTTATCATAACGCTTTTATTGACTCTGAGTAGCCTTTATGCGTTGTTGGATGTCTTGAACCTTTTCCACCATCTCTTGTACAATATCAGGATCAAGAAGCTTTCTCTCACCAGCTTCATCCCAACAAGTAGTTGTTATACATATCTTTATATATAGATCTCCATAGGGGTCTAGTTTAATGCTTGAATGGAATCTGTTGTTGTAAGAGAACTCAACTAATGGGAGATGTTGATCCCATCCACCTTTAAATTCCATTGAGCAAGTTCTTATCATGTTCTCGAGTGTCTGAATAGTCCTTTTAGATTGGTCATCAGTTTGGGGGTGATAGGTCGTACTAAAATTAAATTTAGTACATAGATAATGTTGAATACTTGTCCATAATTTTGATGTGAACCTTAGATCATTATCAGATACGATAGTAACTAGAACTCCATGTATCCTTACCACTTCATTCACTTTAATCCTAAAAAGTTGATCCAGAGATAAATCTTACTGAATGGAGATAAAATGAGTAGTCTTAGTGAGACAGTACACTAAAACCCATATCACTTTTTTTCCTTTGAATGTTCTCAGGAGACCAGTGAAAAATCCCATAGTGATATTGTCCCACTTGCAAGCTGGTATAGGTAGTGGTTGTAATACCCTTTTAGAATGTGGTCGCTCTTCCTTCACTTACTATCATACTAGGCACCTTATATTATAGTCAGAAATATCCCTTTTCATTTTATCCCACCAATAATTATCACAATGGTACCTATACATTTTCATACTTTTAAGATGTATAGAGAATGTAGAGCTATCAGATTCATCCATCAGCTTATTTATTTCCAAAATCGATAGAAAACATAGTCTTGTACAAAATTTCATTACACCTTCTTGATCAATAATAAACTTGGGAAACATCCCATCCTTCACAAACTCAAATTTCTTCTATAACAAAGGATTTTATTTATATTATTTCTTGATCTTCTCCAGTAATGAGTATGAGAAATAATTTGGGATAGGGTTAATGATTTCCCTACCCTTACAATTTCTATGTCAAGTTATACTAGGTCTTTGATAATGTATCACCTTAAATACTCATCATTGCAAGAACAATAGGGTCTTTCCTACTATATTCATCAGCAACATTATTTTATATTCCAAAGTGATAATTAGTTAAACAATAATTGTATTTAAAAAGTCTCAACCACCTCTTCTATCTCATGTTCAATTCCCTTTGCATAAAAATATACTTCAAACTTTGATGGTATGTGTATATATCACATTTCATTACATAAAGATAGTGCCTTCATATCTTCAGATCGAAAACAATTACAACCTACTCAAGATCAAGTGTTAGATAATTTTCTCATGAGGCTTTAACTATCTAGATGCATAATCAATGACTTTTTCATTTTTCCTTCGGACTCACCTGAGGCCTTTTAGAGATACATCACTAAAAATAATGAATCATTCTCTGATTGAGGGAAAAGTTAACCTGAGTGCAGTAACCAATCACTTCTTAAGATCTTGAAACCTTTCCTCACAATCCTTTATTGAGATAAACTTGACACATTTTTGAGTTAACATGGTCAAAGGATTATATTTTCCTTAATTTTTTTCAAAATACTACTATAATATCCTACTAAACCAAGGAAACTACAATTCTCAGTTACAATTATAGGATGAGGCCACTCTTCTACAACTTTTTTCTTTGTAGGGTCAACTAAGATTACTTTAATTGTTACAATTTGCCCAAAAAAATAAAAAAAAATTCACCAAAACTCACACTTTTTTAACATTCCAAAAATCCATTCCTTCCATATAGTTTTCAAAATAACCCTTAGAGGATCATCATTCTCCTTGCACCATTTCGAATATATTTTAATATCATCATTAAAACTACAAAAAAATTATCAAGGTAGTCCCTAAATAATCTATTAATCAAATCCATTAAACTAGTAGTTTCATTAGTCAAGCCTAAGGGAATAAAAAAACTCATAATACCCATTTTTTTATGGAAATGTGGTTTTTGGAATATCTTCTTTATTAACCCTTAATTGATGATAACCATATCAGAGATCAATCTTGGAGAAGAATTGAGCCCCATGAAGTTGGTCAAATAAGTCGTAAATTATTGGAAGTGGGTATTTTTTCTTCAATGTGATCTCGTTCTGTTCTCCATAATCAATTCATAACTGCATTTATTCATATTTCTTATTCGTAAAGAGAATTGGTAATCCCCAAGGAGACACACTTGGTTAGATAAATCCCTTCTCCAAAAGATCTTGGAGTTATTTCTTTAATTCCTCCAACTCCACATTTTCCATCCTGTATGGGGTCTTTAGTCTCAAATGAGATCCAAGTATGAGTTCAATGGATAACTCTACCTCTATTTCTAGGAGAGGTCTTGGAAAATCCTTAGAAAATACGTCAATGTATTCTTGAATGATGGGGAAATCCGATATTACTATATTGTCATTTCCTTCTTAATATTCACAAATTAACTCCACAAAGAAGTCTATAAGAGGTTATTCTAGACAAATATTAGGTCAAGATATCCCTCCTTGGAAGATAACTATAGGTTTTTTATTTAAGGCTACTGGTATTTCCTTGCTTCTGTATTTTTTCTTAGCATTATACTTGGATAGCCAGTCCAACTCTAGTATAATGTCAAATTCTAACAGGGGAATGACTAATAAATTTTTGGTAAGATTATTATCACCAAATTAGATACTACAGTTTCTAAACACTGATGGTTCTTTGATAATCCCACCGGTTGTCTTGACTGATAACTCTGCTTTTAGAAACTCAGGGGTTAATTCAAAATTCTTTAAAAACATAGAGGACATAAAGAAATGTGTAGAACTAGAATCAAACAAAGAACTTTATAGCTTTAATAGAACATTAATATTACCTTCCACCACATCATTTGGAGTTTCAACATCAGCTGTCATGATAGAAAGGGCACAACCTTTCTCCCTTGGCCTTTGTTGAGGCTGATGGCGATTCCCCTCCACTACCCTCAAATTTGGAAAGTAATTGGAAAAGTACCCAAGATTTCCACATTTGAAGCATTGGAATTTAGGTAGGGCCTTCATCATATTCACATTATTTTTATTGTTGGGAATTTGAGGCTTCACCACACTAAGAAACTTTCACATGACATGGGCATCTCTTCCACACTTGTATCACTTCCTATTCCCAAGAAGGCAGCTCCCCAGAAACACTTCCCACATTTATTACATGTGGGAAGTTTTAATTACTTTCCTCATATTCCCTGATCAAATATCCTCCCCATTCTCATCTCTATTGGTCTCTTATTTTAATTGGATTTGTGAGACTTGTGCATCTCCCCAAACTCTAGTTTGGCTTTCCAAGCACTCTGCATGATCTACTCATAGCTATTATAGTCTCATTAGCTAAATTCTTCAGAAGATGAGGTCTTATTCCACAAAAGAATCTATCAACCTTCCCATTAGTATCGGTGAAAAAGATAGACGTGTAACATGAAAGCCTTGTGAATTTCATCTCATATATTTCCATATATTCATTCTCCTTCTACGTCAGCTCGAAAAATTCCTTCTCCATTTTCTTTCTCATTGAACGAAAGAAATACTTATTGAAGA
This sequence comes from Viscum album, assembly GCA_963277665.1. Lineage (NCBI taxonomy): Eukaryota > Viridiplantae > Streptophyta > Magnoliopsida > Santalales > Viscaceae > Viscum > Viscum album. The sequence continues at coordinate 15,275,417 of OY728148.1, forward strand.
AGATCCATTTGAACACTTACTAATGTATATCTTCAATATACCCTCTTGGCATAATGTTTTTAATCATTTCTCACCACTGATAATATTATCCCTCTAACCGGTAAACAGCCAGGGTGACCTTCTCTTTTTCTGAATAGTAGAGTACAGAAAATATCTTTTCGATAGAGTTAATACATCTTTTATCAATCAATGGGTCGGTAGATCCACTGAATGTTGGTGTTCATTGAAGCATAAAGGACCCAACAAAATTTTTTCCCTTTATGGTGAAATAGGTCTCTCATCTTGATTCAAGTTAGTTCCTTTAAATTAACTCGGTTGGTTCATTATTATCATAAAAGTTTCCATTCTAACTTTCATCAGAGGGTCATCAGTGCATGGTCCATTGAGGTCACCATTTAAATGGTTCCAACTGTTTCCCTCCATTTTCTAAATGAAAAAAACCTTAGTGAGAGAATTATTTCATTTCATAATCTTATAACTATAAAGTATTTTTATGTTTTAAAACTTCATGCTTAAACATATTATTCTTTAACAACAATTACATTTATCTATAAATCCTTCATAATGATTCATAAAAACCTTGTGATTAACCAAACATATCCCTTAGTATTTTCAATCCATGAGTGAATAAAGGACCTTTTTTCGAACCAATTATCCTTCGATTCTATCTCAAAGTGGTGTATTCGGGTTTTATTACATAACTTTTCATTACATCTTACAAACATAGGATCTTTAAAGATTAGTGTCTTGGAAATAAGGTACATAATACATGAAAATGTATAACATTCTTATAATACACTTTTAAGGATTATTAATTTGTTCATACTAAGTACAATTACTCCAACTCATAACTTGGTGACATACATCAAGGAAATCATAGAATGGGTCTTAGGCCAAGAATTTCAGCGTACAGGCCATGTAATGGGCTAATTGCCCACAGGGCCTTCGGGCTATGTAATGAGTCTCCCTCTACACAGTTAAAAGTGGTATTTTCTTTTATTTAAATAATAAATGAGGCTTCAGCCCCAACATTTTAAAAAAACATACATCAAAGTAAAGGGTGAGTTGAAGGTCTAGTAAGGGAAAAAAACAAGAGAAGCAGTTTACAAGTGAAATTGAGTGATATCTATAAGAACATGATTAATATCATAAATTAATGATAAATAGTCATATCATAATATTAAAAACTTGAATAAAAACTAGAAAATGTGGATAAAAAATTTAATTTTTATAATCATAAGAATATCACCAAGGTCCATACCCAAGGTGTTGTAAAAATTTCCAAGGTTATTCACTAAGGTATCCTAAAACTTGTCACCCCTAGAGATTAATTTATTTACCCAATGAATTGGATATATATCAAGAATAACCCTTAATATGTCTTTATTTTCATGCTATCCACATATATCATAATCAAACATTTCATTAATAACCCATATAGAATAAAAGAACTGGGTTTCATATCAAAATCATGGATTTTTAAGAAGTGCTTAAAAACATTATCATTATGTCATTTGTAACCCACAAAAATGGAATGAGAGATTTATTAATGTCAATTAAATAATAAAATAAAAAAAATTATGTCTTTATTAATACCTTTAGAAATAAAAGTGGTTTTGTTATTAACATAAAGAAAAAATAATAATTTCTTGAGAAAAAGAGAGATTTTGAGATGAAAAATCTACAGCATAACGGGTATGAAACATAGGTTTATAAAACATTAAAAAGAGAGGGTTATACATCACCCATTAATAAAAGACGAGTAATAAATTATAGGTGTAGAATAAAATTAAAATATGAACATGGTATTGAAATTTTAAAGACATACCACATAAAAGAAAACTTGAAATGAAAAAGGAAGTTGGGAATTCCCTAATCTTGAAGAGTAACTTCTAAAAAACTGGGATCTGGATCTTCAGGGATTTAGGACACCTTGGGAAAACTCTTTAGGAGTTAATACTCTTATATAATTTATAGTAAGAACTTTTGAATGAAATAAAATGAAGTAATGTCTTGGTATTTATAGTAAAAGAGAGGAAGTTTTTTATTAATGTCTTAGGACACCGCATCAATGGTATTTGAAAAACCATGGGATTTCCCATGTTATTTTCCCATTTTTTTGGCTAATTTGGATACCTAATATAATATTTTAATCCACATGTGTCTAACATAATTTTAAATTACATATTACATCATTATTATGTCATTAAATACACCAAAAACTCGAAAACTGTATTTTCACTATTCATTGAAAAACAAAACATTTTATAAAAATATCATAAATTCAATCTAACCTAATATATATGTTCTAAATTAAAAAATGAAATCCATTTTATGAAAATAATTTTCTAATTATAATAAATTTAATTTTATGTAAAATTATTATTTACTTAAAAAAACTAATACTTAACTAATAATTTTTAAAATGGTTATTGACTTATACTATTATATCACACTACCATTCAAGATGTCGAAATTATCATTTATACTTCATTAGGTGAGGATACTATTCCATTGATCATATTTCTATTAATAAGGGTAATTTTACTATTCATAAGTTACAATTCATAAAAAATTAAGTCGGTCTTATCAGACTCCATATTTTTTACGGATCACAACTGTGTATGTCTATTATAAAAAAATAATTTCACATTATCAATTATTTAAAGTATAAAAATTATTTTCAAACACTCATTTTTTCAATATTCATCAATAATATTAAACTTCTTAGAAAAATAATAATAATTCATCCTAGATTAATTTTTAAATTTCAAATTCAAAAATGATTTTCATTTTACCTTAATAATTCTATAAGTGAGATAAATCTCAAAAAAGTACAATTTTTACCTATAAAATAAATTTATCAATGTTGTATCAATTAAATATATATATTATTAATAAAAACTATTCTTAAAATAGAAATTATAAAATAATAATTTTATTTATATAAAGGTATTACACAAAGTAACTAAGGCCTCTAGCATAACCCCTTATAACACCTCTATAGGACCTAAGAGTAAGGTGTGCAATAGCGATAGAATCTTAGGGCAGCTCGGACAACATTGCCCGAGTGGTTATTTCTATCAACTTGAACTTCTCTTGTAATCAATTTTTCTCAATATTAACATGTTGAATCTTCACTTGTTCTTAGTCCATGTCAAATCCTGGTGACCCTACCTCCTTCCCAAGCTCTGACTAATGGGATTCATATGGCACAATTCTACTGGTATAGGCCATTGACACTTATTTTGTCATTAATAATAAATTATTATTTCTATTTATAAATAATAATTATAACAATAAAAAGTATTATTGTTTAAAATAGTCATATTAACTAATGGTCAGATAATGGTCAGAAATCTATGGTTACATTTCAATTATACTTATATAGTGTTATTGATTATGGCATTGTAAAGCATACATTTTCAGGAAACAAAAATATTATTCAAAAGTTTAGGTCATTACATTCTTCCCCCCTTAATTAATTTCATCCCCAAAAATTTCAATTTAATCCCTCAGAAGAGAAAATGTTTGGGTAATTATGACTCATATTCTCCTCTAGTTCACACATCACTTCTTCATATATGTGGTTCCTCAATAACACTTTAACAATGTGGGTAGTCTTGTTGCATAGAACCTTGTCTGTATGATCCAAGATCACCACCGACTACTCCTCATAAGAGAGGTCATGTTCTTGTTGTACCACCTCTATATTTAGTACAAGTGAAGGGTTAGTTATGTACATCCTTAATCAAGATATGTGTAATACATCAAGAACTTGTTCTATATTTGGACAAGTACAATCTGATTGGCCACTGCTCCTATGCAATTGAGGATTTCATAGGGGCCAATGTACATAGGGTTGATCTTCACTTTCTTCACCAACCTCATGACTCACTTCCTAGGTGAAATTCAAAGAAAGACTTTTTCGATAACCTAAAACTCCAAGTCCCTTTTACAGTGGTCAATATAACTCTTCTGTCAACTTTGAGAAACCTTTATGAATTTTTTGATGTCATAAACATTTTCTATCATCTCTTTCACAAGATCAGGCCCAAGAATCTTTCTCTTACCAGCTTCATCCCAAGAAGTACGAGTTATATATAGATTTATATATAGATCATAATAGGGTTCCATTTTAATGCTCAAATAGAAGTTTTTTTTGTAAGAGAACTCAACTAATGGGAGATGTTGATCCCATCTTGCTTTAAATTCCATTGAGCATGTTCTCGGGATACTCTCAAGTGTCTGAATATTACTTTTATATTGGTTATTAGTTTGGGAGTGATAGGTATTACTAAAATTCAATTTTTTACATATATCATGTAGAAGACTTATCCATAATTTTGATGTAAACCTAAGATTATGATCAGATACAATAGTAAGTGGAACTCCATGTAGCCATACCACTTCCTTCATGTAAATCCTTGCAAGTTGATCAAGATAGGTTATTCTTAGTGGGATGGTCCATTATATCCCATATCACATTGTTTCTTTTAAAATTTCTCATAACACTAGTGACAAATTCCATAGTGATATTGTCCCACTTTCATGTTTGTATAGGTAGTGGTTGTAATACCCCTTTATAAATTTGTCGCTCTGCCTTCTCTTGCTGACAAACCAAGTGCCTTATAGTGTAGTCAGCAATATCCATTTTTATATTATCCTACTAATAATGATCAAAAAGGTACCTATACATTTTTATTCTTATAGTATTTATAGAGAATGTAGAGCAATGAGATTCATCCATCAGCTCTTTCTTTATTTCCAAAATATATGGAACACATAGTCTTGTGTGTAATTTCAGTACACCTTCTTGATCAATATTGAACTAGAGAAACATCACATCCTTCATATTCTCAAATATATAGAACACATAGTCTTGTGCATTATGAGTTTTTTTTCACAAGCCTCCTATAATATCCTTCTAAACCAAGGAAACTCCAAATCATTATTACTATTGTAGGATGAGGCCACTGCTCTACAAATTTTTTCTTTGGAGGGTCAATTGAGATTCCTTCATCAATTACAAAGTGCCCAAAGAAAGAAACTTTTTGTAACCAAAACTCACACTTGCTGAACTTCCCAAAAATCCTTTCCTTCCATATAGTTTTCAAAATAACACTTATATGATCCTCATTCTCCTCGAACCCTTTCGAATATATCATAATATCATCATTAAAACTACAAAAAAGATATCAAGGTTGTCCCTAAATACCCTATTAATCAAATCCCTTAAAATATTAGTTGCATTAATCAAGCCAAAGGTCATAACAAAAAACTCATAATGCACATATCTTGATCGAAATGAGGTTTTTGGAACATCTTCTTTCTTAACACTTAATTGATGAAAAAATTATCAGAGATCAATATTAGAGAAGAATTAAGTCCCATGAAGATATTCAAATAAGTCATAAATTATTGGAAGTGGGTATTTTTTCTTTAATTCTATCTCATTCAGTTCTCTATAATCAATTCATAGGTCCATTGATTCATCTTTCTTCTTCACAAAGAGAATAGGTTCCCCAAAGGAGACATACTCAGTCAGATAAACCCCTTCTCTAAAATATCTTGGAGTTATTTCTTTAATTCCTCCATCTCCACATTTTCTTTCTTATTTTGGTTATTTGGTATCAAATGAGATCCAGGTATGAGTTCAATTGATAACTCTACCTCTCTTTCTAGGGGAGGTCTATGAAACTCCTTAAGAAATACATCAATGTATTCTTGAAAGATGGGGAAATCCTCTATTTGTATATTGTCATTTCCATCTTCAAATTCACTAATTAACTCCACAAATAAGTCTATAGGGGGTGATTATAGATAAATATTAGGTCAATATATCTCTCCTTAGAAGATAACAATAGGTTTTCCATTCATGTCTATTGAGACTTCCTTACTTTTGTATTTGATCTTAGAATTATACTTGGATATCTAGTACATATATAGTATAATTTCAAATTCTAACAAGGGAATGACCAATATATTTGTGATAATATTATGATCACTAAAGTAAATACTATATTTTCAAAACACTAATAATTCTTGGATAATTCCACCTGAAGTCTTGATAGATAACTATAATTTTATAAACCCAGGGGTTCATTCTAAATTATTTACAAACATAGAGGAAATAACAGAATCAGAAGAACCAAAATCAAACAAAGTACTTTCTATCTTTGAGAGAACAATAATAATACCTTCCACCGCATCATTTGGAGCTTCAACATCAGCTGTCATGATAGAAAGGGAACAACCTTTCTCCCTTTTCCTTTATAGAGGTTGATGGTGATTCCCCTCCTCTACCCTCAGATTTGTAAAGTGATTGGAAAAGTAGCCAATATTTATACACTTGAAGCATTATATTTCAGGTAGGGCCTTCATCATCTTACCATTATTTTTAGTTTTGGGAAGTTGAGGCTTCACCACACTAGGAAAATTCTGCATGATGTGGACATCTCTTCCACACTTGTATCACTTCCATCTCCCAAATAGTCAACTCCCCAAAAATTATTCCCACATATATTACATGTGGGAAGCTTCACTTTCTTTCCTCTTATTCCCTGATTAAATATTCTCTCCATTCTCATCTATATTTATCTCTTCTTTTCATTGGATTTGTGATACCCCTGCATCTCACCGAACTCTAGTTCTACTTTCCTAGCACTCTGCATGATCTCCTCATAGTTATCATAGTCTCAATTAGATAAATTCTTCCACAGATGAGGTAGTCCACCAAATAATATATCAACATTCCAATTAGGATCCATGAAATTTATATATTTGTAACATGAATTACTTATGAAATACGTCTTATATCTTCCCATAGATTCATTCTCCTTATACTTTAGCTTAAGAAATTCCTTTTCCATTTTCTTTCTCAATTAATGGGGGAAATAATTATTAAAGAAGACCCATTTTAATTGTTCTAAATCTATAGATTCAATATTCCTTCTTGGACTCATGTTTTTAATCAGTTCTCCCCACTGATAAGATTCTCCTTCTAAGTGGTAAATAGCCAAGGTGACCTTCTCTTATTCTGAATAGCAGAGTACAGAAAAGATATTTTTGATATAGCTAATCTATTGTTCAGAAATAAATGGGTTGGTAGATCCAATGAATTTTTGTGTTCATTGACACATAAAGGACTAAACAAGAAGTTTTTTCCTTCATGGTGAAATTGTTATCTCATCTTGATTCAATTTAGTTCCCATAACTTAACTCATCTAGTTCATTATTCTCATGAATGTTTTCATTCCAACTTTCATCGGAGGGTCGTTAGTGAATGGTCTATTGTGGTCACCATTTAAATGGTTCCAAATATTTCCCTCCATTTTCTAAAAGAATAAAACCTTAGTGAGAAACTTTTTTCATTTAAAATTTTTTTAACTATAAATGATTTTTAGGTCTTAAAACATCATGCTTAAACATATTATTCATTAACAGCAATTTTGTTCCTCTATAAATCCTTCATAGTGATTCAAAAAAAATATTTTGATTAACCAAACATATCACCTAAGAGTGTCAATCCATGAGCAAATAAAGGCCCATTTTTTTAACCAATTATTTTTCGAGTCTATCTCAAAGTGGTGTTTTTCGGTTTTATTACATAACTTTTCATTACATCTTACAAACACAAGATCTTTAAAGTTTAGTGACTTGGAATATAGGTACATAATACATGAAAACATATAACATTATTATAATCCACTTGAAAGGATTCTTCATTTTTTCATCATAAGTATAATTACTCCACCTCATAACCTAGGGACACACATTAAATGAAAGGGTGAGCGGAAGGTCTAGTAAGGGAAAAATAAGAGAAGCAGTTTACATGTGAACTTGAATGATATCTATAAAAACATGAGGAATATCATAAATGAATGATAAATAGGCATATCATAACAATAAAAACTTTAATTGTAACTTAAAATGTGGCTAGAACATTTAATTTATAAAATCATAATAATATCACCAAGGTCCACACCCAATGTGTCTTAAAAAATACCAAGGTTATTCACCAAGGTATTATAAAACTTATCATCTTTAGAGATTAATTTATTTACCTAATTAATTGAAGAGATATCAAGGATCACTATTAATATGTATTTATTTTCATTTTATCCACATATATCAAAATCAATACTTTCATTAATAACCCACAGATAATAAAAGAACTGGGATTCATATAAAAGTCATGGCATTTTAAGAAGCAGTTAAAAAGATTATCATTATGTCATTTATAACCCATGAAAATGGAATGAGAGTTTTATGAATGTCAATTAAAGAATAAAATAAATAATTTTTATGTATTTATGAATACCTCTAGAAATTAAAGTGGTTTGGGTATTCACATAAAGAAAATAAAATAATTTCTTGAGAAAAAGAGAGAGATTTTCCGAGGAGAAATCTGCAGCATAACAGGTATGAAACATAGTTTTAAAAAACATTAAAATGATAGGGTTCTGGGGTCACCCATTCATAAAAGACAAATAAAAAACTATATGGGTATAATAAAATTAAAATAGGAAAATGGTATGGAAATTTTATATACATACCACATAAAAGAGAACTTGAAATGAAAAAAGAAGTTGGGAATTCCCTTGTCTTGAAGAGTAACATCCAAAACACTAGGATCTGGATCTTTAGGGCGTTAAGAAACCTTAAGAAAACTCATTGGGAGTTAATAATCTTAGGTATTATATATTGAGGAATTTATAATTAAATAAAATGAAGAAATTTCTTGGTATTTATATTAAAAGAGAGGGAGTTTTTTATAGGTTTCTTAGGACACTACATCGGTGGTATTTGCAAAACCATGGACTTTCCCATGGTATTTTTCCACAACTTTGGCCAATTAGGACACCTCATATAATATTTTATTCCATATGTCTCTACCATAATTTTAAATTTCATATTACATCATTATGATGTAATTAAACACACCAAAAACTCAAAAATTGTATTTTTACTATTCACCAAAAAACAAATCATTTTATAAAAATCTCATAAATTCAACCTAACCTAAAATCAATGTTATAAATTAAAAATGAACTCCATTTTATAAAAAAAAATTAAATATGAAATTTTTTTGTAAAATTATTATACTAAAAAAAACTAAAACTTAACTAATAATTTCTAAAATGGATATTGACTTATACTATTATATCACATTACCATTCAAGATGCCAAAATTATCATTTATAATTCCTTAGTAATTTTAATATTCATAAGTTTTTATTCATAATAAAATTATGTAAATATTATCAGACTCTAGATTTCTTACATATCATAACCTTTTATGTCTATTTTTAAAAAATCATTTCACATTATCAATTATTTAAAGTATAAAAATTATATTAAAATAATTTTTTTTCAATATTCATTAATGATATTAAATATCTTAGAAAAATACTAAAAATTCACCCTAGATTAATTTTTACATTTGAAATTCAAAAATTATTTTCATTTTCCCATGATAATTATCTAAGTATGAGAAATATCTAAAAAGTACAATTTTTACCTATAAAATCAATTTATCAATGTTGTATCAATTAAAATATATATTATTAAGAAAAACTATTCTTAAAATGGAAATTATGAAATAAAAAATTTATTTATTCAAAGGTATTACACAAAATAACTAAGGCCTCATTGCATAACCCATTATAACACCTGCATAGGGCCTAAGAGTAAGGTGTAAAATGGTGATAAAATCTTAGGGCGGCTCTGACATCATTGCCTGAGTGGTGATTTCTATAAACTTGAACTTCTCCTGTAGGCAATTTTTTTCAATATTAACTTTTTTAATCTTGGAATGGTCTTATTCCACATCAAATCTTAGTGACCCTTCTTCCTTCCCAAGCTTTGAAAAATGGGCTTCGTATGGAATGATTCTACTAGTATAGGCCATCAACACTTATTTTTTCCTTAATTATACATTATCATTTCTATTTATAAACAATAATTATAAAGTTAAAAATTATTACTGTTTCAAATAGTCATATTAACTAATGGTCATATAATGGTCAAAAATAAATGGTTTCATTTAAATTATACATAAATAGTTTTATTGATTATGACATAGTAAACCATACATTTTCAAGAAAAAATATTATTCAAATGTTCGATTTGTTCCATTCTTCGCCCCATAATTAATTTCATCCCAAAAATTTCAATTCATTCCCTTAGAAGAGAAAAGGTGTGGGTATTTATGCCTTATAGTCTCGTCTAGTTCCCACGTGGATTCTTCATATATGTGGTTCCTCCACAACACTTTAAAAAGGTGGGCAGTCTTGTTGCATAGAACTTTTTCTGTACGATTCAAGATCTTCATCGACTACTCCTCATAAGAGAGGTCATGTTCCAGTTGTATCACCTCTGTATTTAGTATATGTGAATGGTTAGGTATGTACTTCCTCAAGAAGAATACTAGGAATACATCATGAACTTGTGCTAAATTTGGACAAGTACAAGCCGATTGGGCACTGCTCCTACACGTTCAAAGATTTCATAGGGGCTAATATACATAGGTCTGAGCTTCACTTTCTTCGCAAACCTCATGACACTCTTATAAGGTGAAATTCAAAGAATGACTTTATAAATTACCTCAAACTACAAATCCCTTTTACGGTTGTTAGCATAACTCATCTTCCAACTCTAAGCAGCCTTTATGCATTGTTAGATGTCATGAATATTTTTTTGTCATCTCTTGAACAATATAAAACCCAAAAAAATTTCTCTTACCATATTCAACCCAAGAAGTTGTAGTTATACATATCATAATATATATATCTAAATAGGGTTCTATTTTAATGCTCGAATGGAAGTTGTTGTTTTAAAAGAACTCAAATAATGAAAGATGTTGATCTCATCCACCTTTAAATTCCCTTGAGCATGTTCTCATCATGTCCTCGAATGTCTGGATAGTCCTTTTAGATTGGTCATCAGTTTGGAGATGATATGCCATACTGAAATTCAATTTTGTAAATAGATCATGTTGAAAACTTATCCATAATTTTGATTTGAACCTTAGATCATGATCATATATGATAATAAGTGAAACTCTATATATCCTTACCACTTCTTTCATGTAAATCCTTGAAAATTGATCAAGATAGAAATCTTGTCAAATAAAGATAAAATGGGTAGTCTTAGTGAGATGGTCCACTAGATCCCATATCACATTGTCTCCTTTGAAATTTCAAAAGAGACCAGTGAAAAAGTCTATAGGTATATTTTCCCACTTTCATGCTTTTATAGGTAGTGGTTTTAATACCCCTTTAGAAATTTTTTGCACTACCTTCACTTGCTGACATACCAGGAACCTTATAGTGTAGTCATCAATATCCCTTTTCAAATTATCCCACCAATAATGATCACAAAGGTGCCTATACATTTTCATTCTTCTAGGATGTATAGAGAATATAGAGCTATGAGATTCATCCATCAGCTCTTTCTTTATTTCCAAAATAGGTAGAAGACATAGTCTTGTATGAAATTTATGTCCAACTTCTTGATCAATATTGAACTTGGAAAACATCACATCCTTCAGAGCCTCAAAATTCTTATGTAACAAAGGATATTATTTTTGATATTTCTTAATATTATCATATAATGAGTTTGATATATCATTTTTTATAGGGTTAATGGTGTCCCTACCCGTACAATCCCCATGTCAAGTTTTACTAGGCCTCTGATCAAGGGATCTCCTTGAATCCTCATCATTGCAAGAAAAATAGGGTCTTTCCTACTAAATTCATCAGAAACATTGTTTTCTCTTCCATGGTGATAATGAATTGAACAATCATAGTATAAAATAAATTCCAACCATCTCCTTTATCTCATGTTCAATTCCTTTTTGAAAAAATATACTTCAATCTTTGATTTTTTGTGTATATATCACATTTATCCACATAAAGATAGTGCCTTCATATCTTCAGATCAAAAACAACAGAAAACTGCTAAAGGTCATGCATTGGATAATTATTCTCATGAGGCTTTAGCTATCGAGATTAATAACCAATGAATTTGGTTATTTTTTATTAGGATTCACCCAAGCCCTTTTAGAGATTCATCACTAAAAATAATGAATCCTTCTTTGATTGAGGGAAGAGTTAACATGAGTGCAGTAACCAATCTCTTCTTTAGCTTTTGGAAACATTCCTTACACTCCTTTTTTTAGATAAACTAGACCCATTTTCAAGTTAACTTGGGTAATGTATTAGAAAGGCATGAATTTTTTTCACAACCCTCCTATAATATCCTACTAAACCAAGGAAACTATGAATCTCAGTTACTATTGTAGGATGAGGCCACTCCTCTATAAATGTTTTCTTTTTAGGTTCAACTGATATTCCTTCATTAGTTCCAATGTGAACAAGGAAATAAAAGAAATTAACCAAAACTCACACTTTCTAAACTTTCCAAAAAGGCTTTCCTTCCGTAGAGTTTTCAAAATAACCCTTAGATGATCCTCATTCTCCTCATTCCTTTTAGAAAATATCATAATATCATCATTAAAACTACCACAAAGTTATCAAGTTAGTCCCTAAAGACTCTTTTAATAAAATCCATAAAAATTTTAGGTGAATTTGATTGAATGGTGGTTTTTAGAATATCTTCTTTCTTAACCTTTAATTGATGATAACCATATTGTAGATCAATCTTGGAGAATAATTGAGCCCCATGAAGTTGGTCAAATAATTCATCAATTCTTGGAAGTGGTTATTTTTTCTTTAATGTGGTCTCATTAAGTTCTCTATAATCAATGTATAGATGCATTAATCCATCTATCTTCTTCACAAGTATAACATGTGCTCCCCAAGGAGACAAACTTAGTTAGATAACCCCCTTCTAGAAAGTTCATGAAGTTATTTCTTTAATTCCTCAAGCTTTATATTTTCTATCCTTTATGGGGTCTTTGATATCATATGAGATCCAGGTATGAGTTCAATGGAGAACTCTACCTCTCTTTTCGGGGAAGTTCAAGGAAACTCCTTGGTAAATATGTCAATGTATTCCAGAATGATGGGGACATCCTCTATCCATATATTTTCATTTCCTTCTTCATATTAACTAATAAACTCCATAAAGATAGATAAATTGGGTGATTCTAGAAAACAGTTAGGTCGATATATCTCTCCGTGTAATATAACTGTAGGTTTTCCATTCAAGACTACTGAGATTTTATTTCTTCTACATCTGATCTTACCATTGTACTTTGAGATCTAGTCTATACCTAGTATAATGTCAAATTCCAACATGGGAATGAATAATATATTTTTGATAATATTATGCTCACTAAAGTAAATACTAGAGTTTCTAAACACTAATGATTCTTGGATAATCCCACCAGGTTTCTTGCCTGATAACTCTACTTTTATCAATTCAGGGGTTGATTATAAATTCTTTGCAAGCATGGAGGAAATAAAGTAATGTGTAAGACAATAATCAAACAAATTACATGCTATATTTCATAGAAAAATAAGATTACCTTCCACCACATCATTTAGAGATTCAATATCTGCTACCATGATAGAAAAAGAACAACCTTTCTTCCATGTCCTTTGTTAAGGCTGATGGTGATTCCACTTCACTTCCATCGGATTTGGAAAGTTATTGGAAAAGTACCCAAACTGTCCACAATAGAAGCATTGGACTTCAGGTAGGGAATGCACCATCTTCCCTTTATCGTTAGTGTTGGGAATTTGAGGCTTCACCATAGAATGACAATTCCTCAAGATATGGACATATCTTCCACACTTTTATCGCTTCCTACTCCAAAGTAGGAAGCTCCCTGAATGTGTCATCCCACATTTATTACATGTGGTAAGTTTCACTTACTTTACTCCTCCTCCATGATCCAAGATCCTCCCCATGCTCAGATCTATTGATATATTTTTTTATTGGATTTTTGAGACCACTACATATCACCGAACTCTATTTCGACTTTTATAGAACTCCTCACGATCTTTTCATAGCTATCATAGTCTCAGTTGGATAGATAGTTTCACAGATGAATTCAGAGTCCACCAAAAAAATCTATCAACCTTCCCATTAGGATATGTGACCAAACTAGAGGTGTAACATGAAAGCCTTGTGAATTTCATCTCATAGATTCCCATAGATTCATTCTTCTTCAACTTCATATTGAGAAATTCCTTCTCCATTTTCATTCTCATCGAATGAGAAAAATACTTATTAAAGAATATCCTTATTAAATCTTCCCACTATATAGCTTCAATCTCCCCTCTTGGCATCATGTTTGAAATTAGTTCCCACCACTAATCAGCTTCTCCCTCTAAGCGATAAACAACCTGGGTGACCTTCTCTTATTCTGAACATTAGAGTATAGAAAAGGTTTTTTTATAGATCTAATCCATTATTCTATAATCAATGGGTCAATAGATCCACTAAATGTTGTTGGTCATTGAAACATAAAGGACCCAACAAAAATTCACTCCCTTCTTGGTGAAATTGGTCTCTCATCTTGATTCATGTTATTTCTCATAACTTAACTCAGTTGGTTCATTATTCTCATGAATTTTTTCTGTAGAGACTTGGGTTTTTGGTTATTTTAGATTTTGGAATATTTATAAGAATAATTCCAGAGCTAGGCGCAAAGACGGCGTGCGATTCCGAGGCCCGGTGTGCCCGAAATTAATTTTATAAAAATATTAAGTATTTTTATACTATGCACGTGTCGGGGGTGTGATATCTCCTAAATGGTAGCTCATAACGGGAATTTGAGGGCACAGTTGCATCCGGAATGTGCCGTTTACCCTAGGTAGGGTGTAAACTTTCCGGGCACGGGCCTGCAGTGAGAAACGCCACTAGGGGCGTTTTAGTAATTAAATGGAGAAGTTAGTGTGCGAGTGTCGGCTCAAATAACTTCTGAACGGAGTCTCCGATGGAAAATCTGAGTTCGTCGTTGCGTTCATAACGGCGCGTTTACCCTAGGAGTGACCTTACCTTTGTTCGCATCAGGCGTCGGGTCTGAGTTGGGTTTGGCGCCGGCGGGCGGCTGATATAAATATCACCCCCCCTTTATCGTTCCTCTCGACGTTCTTCACCGTTCTTCGTCGCCGCTCCGCCGAATCGAGCAAATGAAGCGCCCATGAGCTCGGAATTCGACGGCGAGCGGTCCAGGAGCGTGCAGCGGAAGCTCTGGAGTGCGGATCTAAGGCAGAACGTCAGCGTTTTTCACGCGAGGTAGGCAGTTTGAGTTTTAAAACCCCGAATCCCATTTTTGTATTGTTTTTCTTCAAATTTTCATAAGGGTTGTATAGTTCGGGTCCCGAGCTTTCCAAAACATGTTTCGGGTCATAATTTGGAGCACTGGGGTGCTCCCAGTGGCTCCCGGGAAGTTTTCCAGTGAAAACTCGATTTTCGGACGACGAGGGGCGGCGGCCATGGCAGAATCCAGCGATGGCGCGGCAGCGGCACGGCGGAATCCGGCGGCGGTGTGGTGGTTTCCGGCAAGGCAGACAGTGGTCCGGCCTCTTTTCTCATACGGGGGTCTTTAAACCCCCGTATCTTGCAATCCGGGAGCCGGATTCGCACGCCGTTTGCGGCGATGCGACCCTGACAACGAGGCGAACCCTCCGGTGTGGGTTCAAGGGTTTAAAGGTTCGGGATCGTGGCCCGAAAGCTAGAAACGTCGTATAAAATAATATTGTTTTATTATTTTACGACTTCGGGCCGTTGTAACTTCTACCCGGAGCGTCCGATTGACGTGCCGTCAGTGGCATTGAGACCCTGATGGTATGACGGACTTTTTGAGATAGTTTCCGTGTGTTGGGACTGAGAACGGGGTGCGGGCCCCACGAGGCCGGGTTTTGGCGTATGCGGAGAAACGCATCTTTTGCACCAGGAGTCCGATTTTGGCGGATGAATAGTCGATCCTGTGTGTTTTTCTGAGAGGATCACAATGGTGCGATCCATTCGATGAGTTTCGGAATCCAGGCGTGGGCCCCATCCGAGCTGGCCTTCTGTGAATAGTACCTTTTTTACCAGGTGTCCGTTATGGATGAGCGAGTAGTCAATTCTGCTTGTTTTTTCAAAGGGATCGTCGTGGTATAGTCCGCTCGATGGGTTTTGGGATCGTTGTGTGGGCCCCGCATGAGCTAGCTACGGTGAATAGTGCCCTTTTCACCGGTGCTCTATTTCGGGCGAGTAAACAGCCTATCATGTATGTTTTTCCATGTAGAACGATATGGTGGCCTCGGTTTTGGCCTAGGAGGTGCACAGTGTGGTGTTGTGGTGGGTCGCTCGGGTTAGCGACGTTTGGACCAGTAGTGGTTGAGGGTTCTCCCTTCGTTTGTTCCTACGAGGGTTCGTGTGGCATCACAACCTTCGTATGGGTTTGTGATCCTCTCAATGAGATGTTTAAACTGTTAGAGTTGTGGTATCCCTCCGGTGGGCCGGAGCAGATCCTCTAGCATCTTTACCCTAGATCGGGTTCTTAGTATCGCTGTCACCGCTTATTCACGGGCGACAATCCCCTATCTAGCAGGTTAACCCCGTAGGGTTTGTGGCATCATCAGAAATATGACCCCCTACACGGTGGGTCGTGCTCAGTAGGGTTGTGGCATTGTCGGGTATACAATCCCCTACTCAGCATGAATTTTATAGTAGGGTTGCGGTATCGTTGGTTATACGATCCCCTACTCAGCACTTGGTGTCGGTAGGGTTGCGGTATCGTTGGTTATGTGATCCCCTACTCAGTGCGTGGTTTCGGTAGGGTTAAGGCATCATCGGTTCGATCCCCTACATCGCGAGTTATACCAGATAGGGTTCCGGTATCGTCGTGACCATCTTTATATGGATGATGATCCTCTATCTGAGTGTGGAGCTTCTGTCGAGCGCCAGATCGGGTTGTGGTATCCCCCAGTGGATCCTGGGTGTGATCCCCTATCTGTGAGAACTGCGTATGCCAGATCGGGTCGTGGTATCCCCCAGTGGACCCTGGGAGTGATCCCCTATCTGTGAGCTACGTATACCGGAGTGGGTCTTGGTATCCCCTAGCGGACCCTAGTGGTGATACCCTATCCAAGGAGTTTCGTGGTTATGTTGTTTCAGTGATTTTTCATCAGTGATCGTGGAGCGTGTTCTCCTGGTTGTGGACGGTTGCTGGTGACGAGGTCGGTACCTCTTGTGGATTTGTGGCGTGATCTGAGTATATCTGGATTTTTCAAGGTGTATGTATGGGCATACACCTGAGCTGAGCTGAGCTGACTAGTTGTGTTTAGCCGAGGATAGTCAGGAGATGGAGTTTCTCTCTCGTCTGGGTTCGCTCTGGCTGGGTTGAGCGGACTGTTGCCTTTCAGTTGCTCCCTTGGGTTTTGGGTTTTTTGGGTTCCTACTGAGTATGTTTATACTCACCCCTACACGGGCTTTTCCCATACATGTTTGTGTCTTGTGCAGACCACAGGCCTTTCGACGGAGTCCCAGGAGGACCCGGAGCAGGCGGAGCTTAGTGAGCATGTTGACCGGGGTGTTTACTGGAGCTGTGCCGAGGGAGCTTTCTGGTGGGTGTTTGTGGAAGTGTTCCCCTTCTTCAGAGTAGGTTGGACGCGCTTTTGTAGTTTTCTTTTGGTGGGCCCTATTTTTCCCTTTGTACTTCTGCTGTACTTTGGTTGTCGGATAGTGTATGCATGCTTTTGCTTTTCAGTTTTATATATCTCTGCACTATTTCATGGAGGTGTTTGTGGGTGTGTGCGTACATGTACCATAGGCTAATGCCTCCCATGTGTGAGATAGCCTACTCGGCACTGGTCTCTAGCCCCTGGCCTATTGGAGGTGGGCTTGGGGAGTCACATCTTGAGCCTCGTTGGTTCGGGTCGTGACATTTTCATTTCAACTTCCATCAGATGGTCACTAGAGAATAGTCCATTGCAAACACCATTTGTATGGTTCCTCTTACTTCCCTCAATTTTCTAAAATAACAAAAACATGGTGAGCAATTTTTTTCATTTACAAATATTTTAACTATAAAGTATTTTTATGTCTTAAAACTTCATGATCAAACATATTATTCTTTAACAATAATTATTTTTCTCTATAAATATTTCATAATGATTCATAAAAATCATGTCATTAACCAAAAATATCCCCTAAGAGTGTCAAACAAAGAGTGAATCAAGGGCTATTTTTTTGAACCAATTTTCATTCGAGTCTATCTCAAAGCGGTTTTTTTGGGTTTTACCCCTAGATACATTTGTGCTAGAGCCCCATCCAATTGTTTGAATCAACACAAGGACTTATTTGTTTGGAAACCATTACATAATATTACACCAAAATACCAGGATTTTTTACTCTATTTAATATGTTTGTTCATAAACTTTTCAGATCCAAATTTCTGCAAATAACTAAACTACCCTTTGATACCAACTATGGAAACATTCCTTTTTATTAAATAAATTTTCATTACATCTTACAAACTGAGGATCTTTAAAGTTTAGTGTCTTGGAAATAAGGTACATAATACATGAAAACATATAACATTATTATAATACACTTTAAAGGCTTATTAATTTGTTTATAATAAGTATAATTACTCCAACTCATAACATGGGGACATACATCAATGGATAGGGTGAGCAGAAGGCCAAGTTAGGGGAAAACAAGAGAAACAGTTTACATGTGAACTTAAGCGATATCTATAAGAACATGAGGAATATCATAAAGGAATGATAAATATGAATATAATAATAATAATAAATTGAATAATAATTTTAAAATGTGTCTACAAATTTTAATTTATAAATTCATAAGTATTTCACCAAGGTCCATACCCAAGGTGTCATAAAAATTACCAAGGTTATTCACCAAGGTATCGTAAAACTTGTCATCTCTTGAGATTAATTTCATTACCCTATGAATTGGAGATATATTAAGGATCACCATTAATATTTATTTATTTTAATTTGATATATATATATTAAAATGAAAATTTTCATAAATAACCCATATAGAATAAAATAAAAGCTTTTCATATCAATGTCAGGGCATTTTAAGTAGTGCTTAAAAACATAATCATTATGCCATTTATAACCCATAGAAATGGAATGAGGGTTTTATGAATGTAAATTAAAGAATAAAATAAATAATTTTTATGTATTGATGAACACCTTTAGAAATTAATGTTTTTTGGGTATTTACATAAATAAAATAAAATAATTTCTTGAGAAAAATAGGGAGATTTTGAGGTGAAAATTTTGCAGCATAACGGGTATGAAATATTGTTTTATAAAACATTAAAAAGGGACGGGTCCAGGGTCACCCATTCATAAAAAAAATACATTATATGGGTATAATAAAATTAAAATAGGAATATTTTATGGAGATTTGAAAGACATACCACATAAAATAGAACTTGAAATGAAAAAAGAAGTTAGGAATTCCCTTATCTTGAATTTTATCTTATAAAACTCTAGGATTGGGATCTTGAGGGCTTGAGAACAGATTGGTAAGACTAATTGAGAGTTAATAATAATATATATTTTAGGGGGATGAATTTTTAATGAAATAAAATTAAGGAATGTCTTTTTATTTATAGTAAAAGAGGGGGAGTCTTATATTAATTTCTCAAGACACTGCATTGGTGGTATTTGCAAAACCATGGGCCTTCCCATGGTATTGGCCCATGGTTTTGGAAACATGAGACACCCCCTAAAATATTTTAATCCACATGAGTCTACCATAATTTTAAATTAAATATATAATCATTATGATGTCATTAAACATGCCAAAAACTAAAAAAAATGTATTTTAACTATTCACTGAAAAACTAAACATTTTATAAAAATATCATAAATTTACCCTAACCTATTATCGATGTTTTGAATTGAAAAATGAACTCTATTTCTTGAAAATGATTTTCTAAATATGAGAAATATAATTTTAAGTAAAATCAATCTTTAATTGAAAAAACTAATACTTAACTTATAATTTCAAAAATAGTTATTGACTTATACTATTATATCACATTTCCATTAAAGATGTTGGAATTACATTTATAATTCCTTAGGTGAGTTTACTATTCCATTGGTCATATTACTATTAATAAGGTTAATATTACTATTCATATGTTACTATTAAAAAAATTAGTCGATCTTATCAGACACCATATTTCTTACTGATCACAACCATGTATGTCCGTTTTTCAAAAATCATTTCACATTATCAATTATTTAAAGTATAAAAATTATTTTAAAATACTCTTTTTTTCAATATTCATCAATAATATTAAACTTCTTAGAAAAATACTAAAAATTCATCTTAGATTAATTTTGACATTTGAAATACAAAAAAAAGTTCATTTTACCATAATAATTCTCTGAGTATGAGAAATATCATAAAAGTACAGTTTTTACCTATAAAATCAGTTTATCAAAGTTATATCAATTAAACATATATCTTATTAAGAAAAAATATTCTTAAAATGGAAATGATAAAATAACAATTTTATTTATACAAAGGGATTACACAAAGTAACTAAGTCCATGTTTCATAACCCCTTATGACATATGCATAGGACCTAAGAGTAAGGTGTGCAGTGGTGATAGAATCTTGGGGTGGCTCAGACAACATTACTCGATTAGTGATTTCTATCAAATTGAACTTATCCTATATGTGATTTAGTTCAATCTTAACATATTGAATCTTGGCTTGGTCTTGGTCTATATCAAAGCTCGGTGACTCTACCTCTTTCCCAATCTCTGACAAATGGGATTTATATAACATGATTCTACTAGTAGAGGCCATTGAAACTTATTTCTGCATTAATTATCCATTATCATTTCTATTTTTAAATAATAATTATAACATTAAAATTTATTATTATTTACAATGTTCATATTAATAAATGGTTTAATAATGGTCAAAAATCAATGGTTACATCACAATTTTACTTATATATTTTTATTTATTATGACATAATAAACCATATGTTTTCCAAAAACAAAATATTATTCAAAAGTTCAGGTCATTACATCCACCCCCCTTAATTAATTTCATGCCTAAAATTTCAATTCGAACCCTCTGAAGAGAAAAGGTGTGGGTAATTATGCCTCATAGTCTCATCTAGTTCCCACATGTCTTCTTCATATTTGTGGTTCCTCCACAACACTTGGACTGTGTGGGTAGTCTTTTTGCATAGAACCTTATCTCTATGATCTAAGATATCCATAGGCTACTCCTCATAAGAGAAGTCATGTTCCAGTTGTACCACCTTTGTAATTAGTACATGTGAAGGGTCAAGTATGTACTTCCTCAAGAGGAATATGTAGAATACATCATGAACATTTTCAATATTTGGAGAAGTAAAAGCCAATAGGCCACTACTCCTACACGGTCAAGGATTTCATAGGGGCCAATGTACCTTGGGCTGAGATTACATTTCTTCCCAAACCTTATGACTCTCTTCTGAGGTGAAATTCGAAGAAAGATTTTTTCATTAACCACAATATCCATGTCCTTTTTATGGTTTTCATCATAACTCTTCCTCTGAATCTAATTATCCTTTATGCATTGTTGGATGTCATGAACCTTTTCTATCATCTCTTACACAAGATCAGGCCCAATAAGCTTTCTCTCACTAGCTTCATCCCAACAAGAATGAGTTCTACATCACTTTCCTTATAGATCTTCATAGGGTACCATTTGAATTCTCGAATGGAATATATTATTCTAATAGAACTAAACTAATGAGAGATGTTGATCCAATCCACCTTTAAATTACATTGATCATGTTCTCATCATGTCCTCAAGTGTCTAAATAGTCATTTTAGATTGGTCATTAGTTTGGGGGTGATAGGCCATACTAAAATTCAATTTGGTATATAGATCATGTTGAATAATTATCCATGATTTGGATTTAAAACTTATATCATGATCAGATACAGTAGTACGTGGAACTCTATGTAGTTGTACCACTTCCTTCATGAAAATTTGGGAAAGTTGATCAAGAGATAAATCTTACAGAATAGAGATCAAATGGGTAGTATTAGTGAGATGGTCCACTATAACCCATATCTCATTGTTTCCTTTATAAGTTCTCAGGAGACCAGTGACAAAGTCCATAGTGATATTTTCCCAATTTCATGTTGGTATAGGTAGTGGTTATAATATCCCTTTAGAAATTTTTCGCTCTTCCTTCACTTTCTGGCATACCAGGCACCTTATAGTGTAGGAAGTAATCTCCCTTTTCATATTATCCAACCAATAATGATCACAAAGGTGCCTATATATTTTCATGATTCTATGATTTATAGATAATTTAGAGCTATGAGATTCATCCATAAACTTATTCTTTATTTAGAGAATATATAGAACACATAGTCTTGTACAAAATTTCATTACACCTTATTGATCAATATTGAACTCAAGAAACATCCCATCCTCTATAGCCTCAAACTTATTCTGTAAAAGGGATATTCTTTATGAGATATCATGATCTTCTCTAGTAATGAGAGTGAGAAATAATTTGGGATAGGTTTAATGGTCTCCCTACCCTTACAATTTCTATGGCATGTTTTTCCAGGTCTTTGATCAAGGGATCTCATTGAATCCTCCTCATTGCAAGATCAATAGGGTCTTTCCTAATAAATTCATCATCAATTTTGTTTTCTCTTCCATGTTGATAATGAATTGAACAATCTTAGTATTTAATAAGTTTTAATCAAATCCTCTATCTCAATTTCAATTCCTTTAGTTTGAAAATAAACTTCAAAATTTGATGGTTTGTGTATATATCATATTTTTCCACATAAAGATAGTTCCTCTATATCTTCAGAGAAAAAGAACTACATCTAAATCATGATCATGTGTTGGATAATTCTTCTCATGAGGCTTTAGATATTAAGATTCATAAGAAATTAATTTTTTATTTTTCATTAGGATTCCCCCAATCCCTTTTAGAGATGAATCACTAAAAATAATGAATCCTTCTCTGATTGAGGGATGAGTTAACATGATTTTAGTTACCAATATCTTTTTCAGATCTGGGAAACTTTTCTCACACTTCTTTGTCAAGATGAATTTGAACTCTTTTAGAGTTAACTTGGTTAATGGATTATAAAGTCATGAAATTTTTTCACAAGCCTCCTATAATATCCTATTAAACCAAGGAAACTACGAATCTTAGTTACTATTATAGGATGACGCCACTCCTCTATAACTTTTTTCTTTATAGGGTAAACTGAGATTCTTTCATTGGTTACATATCCCCTAAGAGTGTCAAACCATGATTGTATAAAGTTTCATTTTTGTGAAAAAATTCTTGTTCGATTCTATCTTCAAGCGGTGTTTTCGGGTTTTACCCCTAGATACATCTGTGACAAAGCCACATCCACTTGTTTGTATCAACACAGATACATGTTTATTTCGAAACCACTTAATTAATATTAAACAAAAATACAAGTATGTTTTTCTATATTTAATATTTTTATTAAGGTTATTTATAAAATATTCAGAACCTAATTTCCACAAATAACTAAACTATCCTTTGATACAAACTATGACATCCCGCATTTTTATAACATAACTTTTTATTACATCTTACAAATAGAGGATCATTAATGTTTAGTGTCTTGGAAAAAAAGGTAAATAATACATGAAAACATTTAACATTCTTCTAATCCACTTGAAAGGATTATTAATTTTTTCATCCAAAGTAAAATTACTCTAACTCAAAACCTGGGGATGTACATCAAAGGAAAGGGTGAGAAGAAGGCCTAGTAAGGGAAAAACAAGAGAAACAGTTTACATATGAACTTGAGTGATATCTATAATAACATGAGGAATATCATAAATGAGTGATAAATATAAATTTCATAATAATAAAAAATTGAATAATAATTTGAAAATTTGGCTGTAATATTTAATTTAGACATTCATAAGCATATCTTTAAGGTCGATACATAAGGTGTCATAAAAATTACCATGGTTATTCACCAAGGTATCGTAAAATTTGTCATCTCTATAGATTAATTTCATTACCCAATGAATTAGAGATCTATCAAGGATCACCATTAATATGTATTTATTTTATTATGATCCATATATATCATAATCAAACCCTTCATAAATAACCAATATAGAATAAAATAAATGGGTTTCATATCAAAGTCATGGCATTTTAATAAGTGCTTAAAAACATTATCATTATGTAATTTATAACCTATGGAAATGGAATAAGGGTTTTATGAATTTCAATTCTAGAATAAAATAAATAATTTTTATGTCTTGATGAATACCTATAGAATTTAAAATGGATTGTGTATTCAAATAAATAAAATAAAATAATTTCTTAATAAAAAAGAGATTCTTAGATGAAAAATCTAGAGCATAACGGGTATGAAACATAGTTTTATAAAACATAAAAAATAGAGGGGTCCAGGGTAACCCATTAATAAAAGACTAATAATATAGTATATGGGTAGAATAAAATTAAAATATGAACATGGAATGGAAATTTGAAAGACATACCACACAAAAGAGAACTTGAAAAGAAAAAAAAGAAGTTGTGAATTCCCTTATCTTGAAGAGTAACTTCTTAGACTCTAGGATCAGGATCATGAGGGATTGAGGAAACCTTGGTAAGACTCCTTGGGAGTTAATACTATTAGATTATTTAGGGGGGATATTTTGGAATGAAATAAAATGAAGTAATGACTTGGTATTTATAGTAAAAGAGAGGGAGTTATTTATTAATTTCTAAGGACACCACATTAGTGGTATTTGCAAAACCATGGGATTTCCCAGGGTATTTGGACATGGATTTGGCCACTTGGGAAACCTCATATAATATTTTAATCCACATGAGTAAACAATAATTTTAAATTACATATTACATCATTATGATGTCATTAAACCCACCAAAAACTCAAAAACTATATTTTTACAATTCACTAAAAAACAAAACATTTTATAAAAATTTAATAAATTCACCCTAACCTAATATTGATGTTCTGAATTAAAAAATGAACTCCATTTTATGAAAATAATTCTCTAAATATGAGCAATTTAATTTTATTTAAAATCACTATTTACTCAAATAAACTAATACTTAACTAATAATTTCTAAAATAGTTATTGACTTATATTATTATATCACAATAACATTCAAGATGCTGAAATTACATTTATACTTCCTTAAGTGAGGTTACTATTCCATTAGTCATATTACTATTCATAAGGGTAATATTACTATTCAAAACTTATTATTCACAAAAACTTAATTTGATCATATCAGAGTCCAAAATTCTTACTAATCAGAACCATGTATGTCCATTTTTCAAAAATCATTTCACATTACCAATTATTTAAAGTATAAAAATTATTTTAAAATTCTCTTTTTTCAATATTAATCAATAATATTAAACTTCTTAAAAAAATAATTTAAATTAACCCTAGATTAATTTTCACATTTGAAATTCAAAAATGATGCTCATTTTACCATAATAATTCTCTATATATGAGAAATATCATAAAATTACAATCTTAACCTATAAAATTAGTTAATCAAAGTTGTATCAATTGAACATATATCTTATTAACAAAAAAATATTCTTAACATGGAAAAGATTAAATAAAAATTGTATTTATAAAAAAGTATTGAACTAAGTAACTAAGGCCACATTGCATAACCCCTTATAACAACTACATAGGACCTAAGAGTAAGTTGTGCAATGGTGATAGAACCTTGGGTCGGATCGGAAAAAATTGCGTGAGTGGTGATTTCTATCAACTTGAACTTCTCTTGTAGGAGATTCTGTTCAAGCTTAACATGTTGAAGCTTGGCTTAGTCTTGGTCCATATCAAATCCCAGTGACACTACCTTCTTCCCAAGCTCTGAAAAATGGGCTTTGTATGGCATGATTCTACTCGTAGAGGCCATTGACTATTATTTCTGCACTAATTTCCCATTATCATTTCTATTTATAAACAATAATTATTACATTAAAATTTATTATTATTTCCAATGGTCATATTAACCAATGGACATTTAATTCTCAAAACTAAATTTTTACATTTCAATTATAATTATATATATTTATTGATTATAACATAGTAAACCATACATTTTCCATAAATAAAATATTATTCAAAAGTTTGGGTCGTTATATTATTCCCCCCTTAATTAATTTCTTCCCTGAAATTTCAATTTGTACCCTCATAAGAGAAAATGTGTGGTTACTTATGGCTCATAGTCTCCTCTAGTTCATGCATGGCTTCTTCATATTTTTGGTTTCTTCACAACACTTTAACAAGGTGCGTACTCTTGTTGCATTGAACCTTGTCTCTATGATCCAAGATCTCAACCGGATACTCCCCCTAAGAGAGGTCGTCTACCAGTTGTACCACCTCTTTGTTTAGTACATGTGAAGGGTCAGTTGTGTAATTCCTCAAGAGTAATATGTTTAATACATCATGAAATTGTGCTATATTTGGACAAGTATAAGTTGATAGGCCACAGCTCCTACGCGATCAAGGATTTCATAGGGGCCAATGTACCTAGAGCTAAGCTTACCTTTCTTCCCAAACCTCATGAATCTTTTCTAAGGTGAAATTTGAGGAAATAATTTATCGATAACCTCAAACTCAATGTCCCTTTAACGTTTTTCAGCAAAACTCTTCTTCCAAATCTGAGTAGCCTTTATGAATTGTTGGATGTCATTAACCTTTTCTGTCATCTCTTGCACAAGATCAGGCACAAGAATATTTCTTTCACTAGCTTCATCCCAACAAGTAGGATTTCTATATCTCTTTCCATATAGATCTTCATAGGGTTCCATATGAATGCTCAAATTTAAACTATTGTTTTAAGATAAATCAACTAATGAGAGATATTTATCTCATCCACTATTAAATTCCATTGATCATGTTCTCAGTATTTCCTTGAGTTTCTGAATATTCCTTTTAGATTGTTCATTAGTTTGTGGGTGATTGGCCATACTAAAATTCAATTTTGTACATAGATCATGTTGATGACTTATCTATAATTTTGACGTGAACCTTATATCTAGATAAAATATGATAGTAAGTGGAACTCCTTGTAGCCTTACCACTTTATTCATGTAAATCATGTAAATTTTATCAAGAGAGAAATCTTACCAAATAGAGATAAAATGGGAAGTCTTAGTGAGATGGTCCACTATAACTCATATCATGTTGTTTTCTATGGAAGTTCTTAAGAGACCAGTGACAAATTACATAGTGATATTGTCCCACTATCATGATGGTATAGGTAGTGGTTGTAATACCCCTTTAGAAAGTTGTCACTTTGCCTTCACTTTCTAACATACCAAGAACCTTATATTGTAGTCAACAATCTCCCTTTTCATATTATCTAACCAATAATGATCACAAAGTTTCCAATACATTTTCAGGATTTTAGGTTGTATAGAGAATGTAGATCTAGGAGATT
Organism: Viscum album; assembly: GCA_963277665.1. Classification (NCBI taxonomy): domain Eukaryota; kingdom Viridiplantae; phylum Streptophyta; class Magnoliopsida; order Santalales; family Viscaceae; genus Viscum; species Viscum album. The sequence continues at coordinate 15,302,850 of OY728148.1, forward strand.
CATCCATCAACTCCTTATTTATTTCATGAATAGATAGAACATAGATTCTTGTATGAAATTTTAATATACCTTCATGATCAATATTGAACTCAAGAAACATCCCATCCTTCACATCCTCATACTTCATATATAACAAAGGATCTTATTTCTGAGATTTCCTTATCTTATCTAGTAATGATGTTGAGAAATCATTTGGGATAGGTTTAATGATGTCCCTACCCTTAAAATTCCCATGTCAAGTTTTACTAGGTCTTTGATCAAGGGATCTCCTTGAATCCTCGTCATTACAAGAACAATAGGTTCTTTCCAACTAAATTCATTAGAAAATTTGTTTTCTATTACAAGGTGATAATTAATTGAGAAGCCATAGTATTTTAGAAGTTCCAACCATCTCATATATCTCATGTTCAATTCCTTTTGTGTGAAAATATACTTCAAACTTTTATGTTCTATATATATATCACATTTATCCACATAAACATAGTGCCTCCATATCCTCAGAGAAAAAATTACTGAGCCAGATCAAGATCATGTGTTGGATAATTCTTCTCCTAAGGATTTTTCTATCAAGATTCATAAGAAATGAATTTTTTATTTCTCATTAGGATGCACCCAATATTTTTTAGAGATTCATCACTAAAAATAGTGAATCCTTCTTTGATTGAGGGTAGAGTTAACATCAGTGCAATAACCAATCTCTTCTTTCGCTCTTGGAAACTTTCCTCGCACTCCTTTGTTGAGTTGAACTTGACCCCTTTTCAAGTTAACTTGGTTAATGGATTAGAAAGTCATGAATTTTTTTTCACAAGCCTCCTATAATATCCTGCTAAACCAAGGAAACTATGAATCTCAGTTACTATTGTAGGATGATGTCCCGACCCATCCCATGCAGCCTGTGTCATGACTACCCCAAGCCCTCCTTCTATAGGCCATAGGTTGGTAACTAGCACTGGAAAGGAATATCTCTAAATGGTAATGAATTTCCTTTAATCCTGCAAACACACAAACCAATAACATGACAAGATACAAAACATGCAGTAGTACTGCAACAGTAAAAGTGTGTACTAAATGTAAAGGGGACAGAATACAATCCCAAATGAAATAAAATCAATTAAAACATAAAAATAGATCCTAAGACCACTCTATAAGGATTTTACTTGAAGGGGGTAGGTACATACCATCTCTACAACTCTCCACATCAACTGTCACCATTGTCCACCGTCAGGTCCTAACTCCCCAAGTCTAAGTCAAGGTTGTCCATCTTCTGCACAAGACACAAAAAGGTGCGGGAAAAGACAATGAAGGGGTGAGTATAACAATACCCAGTAGGAACTCCGATACCCTAGAAGGTATCTCAGAATTTCCACAAAGGAAAACCACAAATCTTGATCTCAATCACAAAGCACAAAGTAAAAGACTCAGCGCAAACCAAGTGTAACTTCAGTAAATAAGTTCATATGATTAGTCGAAAAGCTAGATCATCTTATTCTGTCAAAGGGATTTGTTTATGATCCACATAGGATCGCTAGGTGCTGATCCACATAGGATAACTAGGTGTTGATCCACATGGGATTGCTCAGTGCGGATCCACAAAGGATCGCTCAGTGCTGATCCACCCAGGATCGCTATGTGTTGATCTAGATGAGATCGTTAGGCGGTGATCCACACAAGACTGCTAGGTTATGATCCAAATAGGATATATAGGTGATTATCCACACATTATAACTAGGTACTAAGGCACACATGATCACTAGGTGCTTATCCAGATAGGATCTCTAGGTGTTAATCCACAAAGGATTTCTATTCATTCTTCACGTCTCAGTCAGCCACTAGATTCCCCTACATAATACGCTTGATTCTGGGATGATCTGATCCTCAAGCCATTGATTTTACTTCAACGAGAAATAATTCCCATGAAGAATTAACCCAATGATCTCTAATGTCATAGGGCTTCTAACGCAACATACGGCGTATCAATCAGATGCCCGGTCTGAGAGTTATATGCATTTTAGTGCCAAAGGCCCGGTTGGATTTGGGTACGATCCAACCCAGACACACTCCAAAATTATCCAAAACTTAAGTGGATTATTTATAAAGTACTATCTCATCCCAAGGAGTCCAACTCCATAGATTTCTCATCAAATGGATTCCTAGTTTGTAAGATACAACTTTTATGTGAAACTGGGCCATAAAGGGTCTGGGTCCCGTCCGACCCGGTCGGACCGACCCGACCTGGTTCAGGTCTGACCCAGGTCTAACCCAACCTACTCCAAAGCGGCTGGACCATAGACCGGCCCGACTTGAACTACCTGGGCCACAGCGGGCTCAGCCTACTGGCCCATGGACCGGCCTGACCCGAACCAATTGGGCTAGGCCGCGGCGGGCTCGGCCTGTTGGCCAGTGGACCAGTCTAGCTTGCTGACTAGGCGTGACCCACATGAGGGGTCACGTAGCCCCTCCTTATTGAACTTCTCAAGAGTCTTTCGGCTCTTCAACCATCGGCGCCACATGGTGTCATATTTCTGTCTGCGGGACCCATAGGGCGCGGATCTTCCTCCGTCGTGGCTTCAAAGCTGCTCCCTCCATCTGCGGTGCGCGAAGATGTGTCACCCTTCTTCCAACTCAGTTGGACAAAAGTCATCCCCCCTACTAATCTTCCATGGAACTACGCGTCACCTTCTCTCGCTAGTGTCAGTCGTCGATGGGTCTTCCGTAGGCCACCAGGTGAGCTCCAGTGGTTTTTTTCCTTCCAAAAGCACCTATGAGCCTCCTGAGACACTGCCAATGATGTGTGGCTCCCAAGTTCATCTTGACGCTCTATTTTCTAGTTGATCACAAAGAACTCAACAAATATAAAATCAGTGGAGGGTCTAAGACTTATTTTTTTGGCCTTCACCCTCCACGTTAGCATCATAACAAGGGTGAGATTAATTCAACTTCAAAATCATAGAATTAATCAAGACAAAACCCCCTACCTTGTAAACCATTGGATGATGTCGCGGTCATGAAGGGAGAAGATTCCTTGTTTCTTGAAGTCATTGGCGTTCGTCGATCCTGGATTGTTTCCACCAATGATTTAATTCATGCTTCCATTATTTGTTGGTGGAAGACACCGCAGTGCTTCGTTGACAGTTCCTCACTTCCATGTCAAAAACTAGATCCCAAGCTCCATTTAAATAGATGAGGTAACCAACTGTGTTTCATAACATTAATGTCATTCATTTATGAACTGCATTTAATATTCCAAAGTTGAGGTTATGCAACTCAAGGTTCATGCCCTTTAATGACCCATTTAACTCAGTGGTCCTTCCACATCGCTCAACAGTTACAAAGAAAGAAATAAAAATAACTTGTTGAGTTTATTATTTTTTAAAAGATAAAAATTAACTTTTCCATCCAAATTTTCCTAAAAAAAATTATACTCTCCTTAGAAGAATACTAACACTGTGAGTACAACGGAGCACTCGGATTTCAATTCCGAGCACCGGTTCAAAAGATAGAAAATGCCACCTGCACGTTTATTGGACGTACCATAAAAAAAGTTCAAAATTACATTTCGGGATCTTCGGGCCTCATAATCACATGCCGTCAATTTTTGAAGACTCATAATAATCCCAAATAATTTAAAAAATATATTTGGAATTTCCAAGTCTTTACAGATTAGGCCACCCCTCTGCAACATTTTTCATTGTAGGGTCAACTGAGATTCCTCCATTGGTTATAATATTCCCAATGAAAGAAACTTTTTGTAACCAAAATTCACAATGGATGAACTTTCCAAAAATCATTTCCTTCCACAGAGATTCCAAAATAACCCTTATATTATCCTCATTCTCCTCATACCTTTTATAATATATCAAAATATCATCATTAAAACTACCACAAAATTATCAATTTAGTCCCTAAAGACTCTAGTCATAAAATCTATAAAAATAGTATGTGAATTAGTCAATCCTATGGGAATAAAAAAACTCATAATGCCCATATCTTGATCAAAAGGTAGTTTTTGGAATATCTTCATTATTTACCCTTAATTGATGATATCCAGATCAGAGATCAATCTTGGAGAAGAATTGAGCCTCATGAAGTTGGTCAAATAAGTCATCAATTCTTGGAAGTGGGTATTTTTTTCTCCAATGTGATCTCATTAAATTCTCTATAATCCATGCATAACCGCATTGATCCATCCTTTTTATTCACAAAGAGAACAGGTTCTCCCTAAGGATACACACTCAGTTAGATAAAACCCTTCTCTAAAAGATCTTGGAGTTCTTTCTTTAATTCCTCCAACTCCATATTTCTCATCCTATATGTGGTCTTTGATATCAGATGGTATCTGGGTATGAGATCAATGGATAACTCTACCTCTCTTTATAGGAGAGGTCTAAACAACTCCTTAGAAAAAACTTTAATGTATTTATGAATGATGGGGACGTCCTCTATTCGTATATTTTCATTTCCTTCTTCATCTTCACTAATCAACTCCATAAAAAGGCTATAGGAGGTGATTATAGACAAATATTAGGTTAAGATATCTCTCCTTGGAAGATAATTTTAGGTTTTCCATTCAAGACTAATGGGATTTCTTTGATTCTGAATTTGATCTTAACATTATACTTTGATAGCCAGTCCATCCCAAGTATAATGTTGAATTCCAACTTGGGAATGACTAATAGATTTGTGAAAAAATTATTCTCACTAAAGTAAATACTATAGTTTATAAACACTGATTATTCTTGGATAATCCTTCCAAGAGTCTTAATCGATAACTATACTTTTAGAAATCTAGGGGTTGATTCTAAATTCTTTACAAAAATAGAGGAAATAAAGGAATGCATAGAACCAGAATCAGAAAAAGTAATTTCTTTATTTGAGAGAATAATAAGTGTACCTTCTACCACATCATATGGAGATGAAACATCATCTTTCATGATATAAAAATCACAACCTTTCTCCCTTGGCCTTTTTTGAGTCTGATGGTGATTCCCCTCCACTGCCCTCAGATTTTGAAAGTGATTCGAAAAATACACAAGATGTACACACTTGAAGAATTGTAATTCATGTAGGGCTTGTAGCATCTTCCCTTTATCATTAGTGTTGGTAATTTTAGGCTTCATCACACTATGACACATCCACATGATATGGACATCTCTTCCACCCCTGTATCACTTCCCGCTCCCAAGCAGGAAGCTCCCCAAATGTTTCTTCCAACATTGATTACATGTGGTAGGTTTCATTTTCTTTCCTCTGCTTCTCTAATCAATGATCATCCCCATTATTAGCTCTATTTATCTCTTCTTTTCATTTTATTTTTGAGACCACTGCATCTCACCAAACTCTAGTTCAACTTTCATAGCACTCTGCACGATTTCCCCATAGCTATCATAGTCTCAATTGGTTAGATTCTTCTGCATATGGGGTCTTAGTCCACCAAATAATCTAACAAACTTCCCATTAGGACCCATGACAAATATAGAGGTATAAAATTAAATCCTTTTGAAGTCCATCTCATAGATTCCCAAACATTCATTCTCCTTATTCTTTGGCTTGATAAATTCCTTCTCCATTTTTGTTCTAATCAAATGAAGGAAATACATATTGAATAAGATCCCTCTAAAATCTTCCCACTATATAGATTAAATCTCACCTTTTGGACTCATGTTTTTAATCAGTTCCCACCAATGATCATATTCTCCCTCTAAGCGGTAAACATCTAGGGTGACCTTCTCTTGTTCTAAACAGTAGAGTATAGAAAAAATATTTTTGATAAAGCTAATCCATTGTTTAGAAATCAATGGGTCGATAGATCCAATACATCATGGTGGTCATTGACACGTAAAGGACTCAAAAAAAGTTGTTCCCTTTGTGGTGAAATTGGTCTCTCAAATTGATTCAATTTATTTCCCATAACTTAACTTAGTTAGTTTATTATTCTCATGAAAGATTCCATTCCAACTTCTATTTAAGGGTCGTCGGCGCATGGTCTGCAGCAGTCACCATTTAAACGATTCCTCCTATTTCCCTCCATTTTCTAAAATAATAAAAACTTAGTAAAAAACTATTTTCATTTAAAAATATTTTATCTATAAAGGATTTTTATTTCTTAAAACTTCAAGCTTAATAATATTATTCTTTTACAACAATTACATTTCTCTATGAATCCTTCATAATGATTCATAAAAATCTTGTGATTAACTAAACATATCCCATAGGAGTGTCAAACTATGAGTGCAGAAAGACCCATTTTTGTGAACCAATTTTTGTTCAAGTCTATCTCGAAGCAGTGTTTTTAGGTTTTACCCCTAGATACATATGTTTCAGAGCCACATCCACTTGTCTGTATCAACACATGGACTTATTTATTCAGAAACCACTTACTTAATATTACAAAAAAAAATAGGATGTTTTACTATAATTAATATTTTCCTTTAGTTTTTTCATAAACTTTTAAAATCCTAATTTCCAAAAATAACTAAACTATCCTTCGTTACCAACTATTTCATTCCTACTTTTTATTACATAACTTTTCATTACATCTTACAAACATAGGATCTTTAAAGTTTAGTGTCTTGGAAATAAGGTTCATAATACATGAAAAAATATAAAATTATTCTAATCCACTTTAAATGCTTCTTCATTTTTTTAATACTATGTAAAATTACTCTAACTCATATCCTAGGGATATAAATCAATTGAAAGGGTGAGCATAAGGCCTATTAAGGGAAAAACAAGAGAAACAGTTTATATGTGAACTTGAGCGATATCTATAAGAATGTGTGGAATATAATAATGTAATGATAAATAGGTATATCATTATAATAAAAAATTGAATCATAACTTGAAAATTTGGCTACAACATTTAATTTATACATTCATAATCATATCACCAAGGTCCATACCCAAGGTGTCATAAAAATTATCTTTGTTATTCACCAAGGTATCGTAAAACTTGTCATCCCTAGAGATTAATTTCTTGACCCAATGAATTGGAGAGATATCAAGGAGATCCCTTAATATATCCTTATTTTCATGTTTTCCACATATATCATAATCAAACATTTCATAAATAACCCATATAGAATAAAATAAATGGATTTCATATCAAAGTCATGGCATTTTAAGAAATGCTTAAAAACATTATCATTATGTCAATTATAACCCACAGATTTAGAATGAGGGTTTTATGAATGTAAATTATAGAATAAAATAAATAATTTTAATTTATTTATGAATACCTCTAGAAATTAATGTGGTTTGGGTATTCACATAAATAAAATAAATGAATTTCTTGAGAACAAGAGAGATATTTTGAGATGAAAATTCTGTAACATAACGAGTATGAAACATAGTTTTAAAAAAACATTAAAAAGATAGGGGAAATAGGTCTCCCCTTCATATAATACTCATAATAAAGTATAGGGACAGAATAAAATTGAAATAGGAACATGGTATGGAAATTTGAAATCCATACCACATAAAATATAACTTTAAAGGAAAAAGAAGTTGGGAATTCCCTTACCTTAAAGAGTAACTTCTAAAACAATAGTATTGGGACCTTGAGGTCTTGAAGACACCTTGGGAGAAATCCTTGGGAGGTAATAATATCATATATTTTAGGGTGGTGATTTTTGAATGAAATAAAATGAATAAATGACTTGGTATTTAGAGTAAAATAGAGGGTGTTTTTATTAATTTTTTAGGACACCTCATCAGTGGTATTTTCAAAACCAAGGGCTTTCCCATGGTGTATTCATTTATTTTTGGCCACTTGATACACCTCATATTATATTTTAATCCACATGAGTTGACCATAATTTTAAATTACATATTACATCATTATTATATCATAAAACACACTAAAAACTCAAAAACTATATTTTTTACTATTCACCAGAAAACAAAACATTCTAAAAAATCTCATAAATTTACCATAAGCTAATATCTATGTTATGAATTTTAAAATGAACTCTATCTTATGAAAATAATTTTCTAAATATGATTAATTTAATTTTTAATTAAAATCACCATTTACTTGAAAAAAACTAATACTTACCTAATAATTTTTAAAATAAATATTTACTTATACTATTATATCACATTACCATTAAAGATGCCTAAATTACATTTATACTTCATTAGGTGAGGTTACTATTCCATTGAACATATTACTATTCATAAGGGTAATATTATTATTGATAAGCCACTATTCACCAAAAAATTAAGTTGATGTTATAAGACTCTAAATTTCATACTGATCACAACCGTTTATGTCTATTTTTTGAAAATCGTTTCACAGTATCAATTATTTACTGTATAAAAATTATTGTAAAATGCTCTTTTTTTCAATATTCATCAATAAAATTAAAATTCTTATAAAAATACAAAAAATTCATCCTTGATTAATTTTGAATTTTGAAATTCAAAAATGATGCTAATTTTAGCATAATAATTCTCTATGTATGAGAAATATCATAAAAGTATAAAATTTTACATATAAAATCAATTTATCAAATTTGGATTAATTAAACATATATCTTATTAAAAAACTATTCTTAAAATTCAAATGATGAATTAAAATTTATATTTATACAGAGGGATTACAAAAATTAACTAAGACCTTATTACATAACCCCTTATGACACATGTATAGGACCTAAAAGTAAGGTGCGAAATTGTAATAGAATCTTGGGGCGGCTCAGACAACATTGTCAGAGTGGTGATTTCTGTCAACTTTAACTTCTCCCATATGAGATTTGTTTCAAACTTAACATGTTGAACCTTGGATTGGGCTTGCTCAATAGTAAATCCCAGTGATGCTACCTCCTTCCCAAGCTCTAACAAATGGGCTACATATGGAATGATTCTATTTGTAGAGGCCATCGACTCTACTTTCTACATTAATTATCCATTATCATTTCTATTTATAAACAATAATTATAAAATTAAAAATTATTATTTTTTATAATGGTCATATAATGGAAAAAACAAGATGGTTACATTTCAATTATACATATAGAGTTTTATTTATTATTACATAGTAAACCATCCATTTTTAGGAAACAAACTATAATTCAAAAGTTAGGGTCGTTAAACGGATTCCCCCTATGCAGCCTATGAAGATGGTAAAGTTAGAGAGGATCCAATGGAGTTAGGGCCTGGATCCCCCTGCATGGTCTATGATGGCAGAGGTGTCAGCAATGAGTTGATGGAGTTTGCAGAAGATGCCCCCTACACAGTCTATGATAGTGTCAGAGTCATTGAGGAGCCGATGAGGTCGGGGCAGATGCCCCCTACATGGCCTATGAGGTTGACGGAGTCAGTGAGGAGCCGATGAAGTTGGGAGTGGATTCCCCCTATCTAGCCTATGAAGGCATCAGAGTTGGTGAGGATCCAATTGATTTGGGGGAAGATTTCCCATGCATAGTCTATGATGGTGGAGGAGTTAGTGAGGAGTCGATGGAGTCAGGGAGGATGCCCCATGTATGACCTATGGTGGTAGAGTATTTGACTATGAGGCTATGAAGTCAGGGGAAAATGACCCTTGTGTATCCTATGAAGGCCACTCATATGGTATGTAGATGATGGAGTTGGGTTGGATTCCCCTTGCACGACCTATAATGGTGGTGAATTTGCTGATGAGCTGATGGAGTTAGGGCAGATTCCCCCTGCATGGGCTATGATGACGGCGGAGTGGGCGAGGAGTCGATGGAGTTGCGGGCATATGCCTTCTGCGCAGCCTCTTACAATGGTGGAGTTAGCAAGGAGTTGATAGAGTCGTGGGAAGGATACCCCCTACATTTCCTATAAATGCGGCAGAGTCAGCGAGGAGGCAATGGAGTCGGGGGTGGATATCCCCTATGTGGTCGATGAAGGCAGCAAATTTGGTGAAGAGCTGATGGGCCATAGTCTTTACTCACCCGATGGTAATCATCCTCTCACATATGAAGGAGAGTGGATTCAGATGGGTTATGCCTCAATTTTCTCAACATTTATTTTGTACTCACTATTTAAGGAGAATAGATTTACACCGAGTTCACCTTTTTTGATTCTGACGCTTTCCATCAAGGCATGCATCATTGTGGTGGCAGGAAAATTTTTGACCTACATTCCCACTTTCCAAAGGTGGGCGGCATCCATAACTTCTTCAGTGATGTTTTCTCCATGATTTAAATGGGGTTATGGGATGTTGTTTCCTCTTTTCATGGATTCATCCATGCTACTCGTCACCTAGTTTGGGTCTCCCTTATAGATTTAAGTCGTTGTTCATGAATCTCATTCCCAGTGCCATATCTTTATGGGAACCGGTTAATTACAATACTTATTCTAGGACATTCTTAGGGGTTTTTCTAGGGAAGAAACCTTATATCTAAGTATATTGTGACATCAGGTATGTCGGGGCATCTCAGGATTCTAGAATATTGGAACACATGTATTATTCCTCATATGAGGGCTAATTAAGGGTGTAGAAACCCAAGGAATCCCACATCGTTCATGAATATCCTATGTCACAATCATGTCTCTAAGCTTTTCTTCGACTTACCATGTTTAACATGGGGTATTCTGTGAGTTTAACATCAAGAGTAGATTGATCAAACTGATCGGAACACTTGTGAAAGTGTCTTAGATGGGTGCATCACTATGAGGGATAACATGGAAGGTTTACCAGATGTATGGATCAAAACACGCAATGAGGATGGACCCTAGTTTCCATGTCCTAAAGAGGTAAGATTTCACATCATGAAGGATGATCTAGACACCACTGAGGGCGGATCAGAAGAGGTGGTCCCCGTTAAAGGGTACACCAAGGTTTACCAATGGTTGGGATTGAACCCCATAGAGGATTCCTATGTATCTCTATGTAGGGTATAGGGATAAAAACCCACATAGTTTGAAGAGGTGATTTGGAAATTATTCACTGATATGGACCAGGTGATGCTAGAAGTAGAAATCACATGGATGAATGGGGCTTATGCACTGATATGGGATAGGTGCTGTTGGGAGATGAAATCACATGGATGAATGGTGATTACACACTGAGATGGCCAATGCAAATGATGTGACCCCACCATGATAAGGGTGGGGTTATGGAGTAGATTTTTGAGGTTTATTCATAGTTTGATGCTAGTATGAAGGGTGTGATCCCATCAGGATGTGGTAGCCCAGGTTTGAATCAGGATGGATGATGGATGATTTAATGAAGTAAATGAGATGAATGGGGTAAAAATGATGTGAAGATGATGGTGTTAAATTCTAACCTCTGGGAGATTTCCTATGTACCCTTCCTAGGAGGTAGGGATCAAAGTAAACATAGTTCTGATATGGGTGATGAGTCACCTGAGGAGGTGGATCGTGAGAATGGATGTATGTATGGGGCCTGAAGGAAATGTAACCATGGGTTAAGGCATGATCTTCCCAAAATGTAGACGTTCGAGGGAGAGAACAGGATAAGATATTAATGATGGGATTGAACCTCAGTGAGGCTTCATATGTATACATGTGGTATGGAATCAAATTCAACATATTTTAGGATGGGGATTAAAATTAGGGTGTACACAAAGGACAATGACCTTGAAACATGTAGGGGCTTATGCATGGTTAGTCGCCCATCACAAGAGGGACACTCTTGGTTGGAGGAGTATGGATTGAGTGAAGATCTTATGCACTGTTAGTTACCTGGTGGATTATAATACCTTGTGGAGTTGGATCTAGGAGATGTGTCTCAAAAAGGAATGATATCACATCAGGAGGGTACATACCTAGGAGAGGGAACCAGGGTCTACCATTGATCAGGGTTAAACCTCAAGAAGGCTTCATACATACACTGTATAGAAGGCAGGGATCAAAACTCATATAGTTTTAGAATACAGTTTAACGTCATGTGGGATGAAGGTGAATCGACATGTAATGGTGGAGACAGATGGGTGATGGGCTTGAACATTAGGAACGATTCATACGTACCCTTCCTGAAAGATAGGGATGAAATTCAATGTAGTTAAAAAGTTGGGGAATGGGGATTACACATGATTAGAAGCCCAAGGATTGGAGGAGGAAAAGTTTCAATATCTCACTAGGATGTGTCAAAATTGGGAGAATTGGGGTGGATGATGAATGAGGGTGGATGGATCAGGACACCAGATGGAGGTGGATCTGGGGGAATGTTTCCCATAAAGGGAAGATGTCATGTCATGAGGGTAAATCCCTAAGAGGGAGAACCATAGTTTTCCATTGGTAGGGTTATAACTCCCTATGAGAAACGACCCAAGATGTTGTATCCCATAAAGGGAAGATGTCACACCATGAAGGCTGGTCTGGACACCGATGGAGGTGGATCAAAGAGGGTTTACCCCTTGAGGGGGCACCAATATTTACCATTGATTGGGATTAAACCTCATGGAGGCTTCCAACGTACCCTGTGTAGAAGATAGGGATTAAATCCAACATAGTTCTTTAGGGGTATGGTTTCATGGTCACTACTAACCTCTAATCACACATGAGTCATAATTTATGTGATAAATAAAAGCAGTATACCAGACAGGCATGTCATAGAAGGTACGCGCATAGGGGATGATGTGGGGAATACACACTGAGACTGCCCAGGTTCCTCTAAGGAGAAGTAATGATGGATGGGGATTAGACTTGGAAGCTACCCTTGTGTTGCTAATAAGTGTAAATGATGGATGGGGATTACACATAGAATCATCCCATGATTTCTTCTTCATGTCAGGTCATGAGGGCATCCCATTTCCATTGTAATGGGTAAGGATTCAATTTAACATCATGTGGATGGACAAGTTGGGTGGGGCTTATGCAATGTTTTTCCTATTATGTATTCCTCATGTTAGGCCATGAGAGAATCTTGAAATGATGATTGGTTTAGGTATATGGTTGGGATTACATCTTAATAGTAGGCATGTGGTGGTTGTTTTCTACTCATCTCTTGATTAGACATCTTATGCTTAATTCATTAGGCATCTTATTCTTGAATGGTAGGGTATGCTATAATTTAAGGTCATGTAGTAAATACTGTTATGAAAAAGGCTCCTCGAAATGGATGGTGTTGGGACTTATTAAAAAGAATCCCTTTTTGATTCAATCTGACATTAAAACCAGGTGATGGGGTATGGAGGAGTTCCATGAGGAATGGTTCGACTCAAGGTACTCGGGGAATTGATGATGAGAATCTCAACTTGAGACATGGGAAAATGACCGAGAGTAATATGTGACTCAAGGTGTTTCATGGAGTTTAAAGTAGTATCTAGGATCATGGTATTTTATAGGTGGAATGTGGGTGTGCATAAAGGCACAAGGTAAAATTTCGACAACCCAGCCTAAAAAGTTTGCAGTGAAACTCTCCATTTTTCATGGGGGCCAGTGATAGTAGATAAGGTACTAGACCAGAGAGCCATGACCACAACCTGACATTGAACCCAATTGGGGATTCATGGGATGATCCCCCATGATATAGACCAGTGTTTATAATGTTAGGATCTTCACGAAGGATAGGGATTCATGGAGCTTTGGGTCTCATGAAGGATGGAACTTCACTAAGCTCAGGGTCTCACGAAGGAGCTTTATGAAGGAATGGTTCTCTTGGAGAATTGACTTGCCTTAGTAAAGAGATCATTATTTTGAGAGTTCCTTGTGATTTATTAATGCTTAACAGAGCCTCAATAAACTCAAAAGGGTCTCCCTCCTTCATGAAGGGTGGAGGCCTTCATAAAGGGCATCCCTTCATGGTGCCTGGGAACACCACAAAATGGGAGATAGGCCGCTGAAATGGTTGTGTAACCATGCTTATGAGAGGGGTGAACCTAGTATTTATAGACAAAGGAGGCATACGAGTCTCTCTATGGAGAACAATTGGGTTTCGTAAAGAAATAATCACGTCGTGAAGGAGATTCATTCCAGACAAATCGCAAATTAAAAGGGACGTTGTGTAGGAGATACGTCTGTGGCGGATTGCGACGGAAAAGTGACATTGCGGAGGAGATACATTCACATGGGGAGCTCTAAGAACCTTTATTCTCACAGGTGTTCCTAAAAGAAAACAAATGTCATGAAGAAAATAAATTTATGTGGCCACATAGGGAGCTCTGCCAATTGGCTCCATGAACCAGATTTCTAGACCAACTTCAAATGGTCATAACTTCTAATCTGTAACTCCGTTCGAGATCTATGATGAGTCAAATCGAATCCTATGAAATGATCTATTCTCTTGGATCTAGTTTTATAGAATTTTTTGAATCTTATGGATTTTTTTTCTGAAGCCAAAAACAATTTGGGATGCACATCATATCTCACTTCAATAACTAACCGTATCCTATCTCTCGGGATTGGTCACACGCTATATTCTACATAAATATCTGACCACATAATATCATTTAGTATTTTTCACATATCATATCCTCTATTAGTCTTTAACCACATTATATAACTCAAAATTATTAGCACATCATAATCTTAGGGCCCAACACTCTTACTCAGTGTTGGCCCACACATGAACGATCACACGCCATCATATAATGACCCATTTTTCTCTCACATATGGTTTGGACACAATAATTGGTTGTAGAATGTCTTGTAAATATATGAACAATAATATGGGGTATAATAATGACCATTGGACCAACATAAAATTCAATAAATATAGCCCTATAGATTCTCCCTTAACAACCAATCTGGGTTACACACATCAATAATTTTCATTCACTATTCACTTACATAAATGAAAATACTCCTCATTCATACCTTAATACAACCCTATTATGTCACATTGGCTTTATACAAGATCAAATAACTCACTCTAGTACCAAAACACTCAGGTGAGAAGCCCAACCTATAACCATGTAACTAGGCTAGGCTTCCCTATTTATAATTGATTAAACCAATAACACCCCTCTAATGATTTGATCACATTAATAATGATCCCACTGGTTATATTGAGACAAAAATTAGAACTCTACAATGATAACTCATGTACTCGCATGAAATTCAAACCATATAACTATATATGAATAATATAACATGGAAATGACTTATTTCCTTAACCTTAATAGAGTACACCTAACAAGCCATTTTATTTGATTCATGTGTGATCTAATAAACCCCTAAAATCATCTCCAAACTCTCAAAATTACAGATTTTATGTAGGTACCAAGTAAATAGTGAAATAATAATGCATATATAACATGGATGGTGTTATAATTACTAAAATGGAACCTATATAATGAAAAACACTTATAACAGACAAGAGTAGAGAGTGAAGGAACTTAGGAATCCATGGAAGTGATCAAAAATCATCCAAAATTGGGTGATGTAAGGAAAAGGGTGATGAGGGGTTAGAGGACTCCAAGGGTGAAAATATAGATATACAACCTTAAAAACTACCTAGTAGTTTGATCATGGTGTGACCATGTTGTTCATGCCATGATGCATCCATATCGGGGCCATGTTGTAGTGTGGATCCCCTGAATCATAGTGAAAACACCATGTGATAGAGGTCTTGATACCCCTCTCTCAAGTTACCCTGATGTTGTGTCCATGATGGACATTTCATGATTCCTGACCCTTTAAATGCCTCATAGTGTGATACCTCTCTATCACACCACGACACTTCCCAACCCTATATTGTCATGTTGTGGCACCCACTTCCATGTTGTGACCTCTTTCCATTATCCATGACATCACATAATTAATCATGATATGGAACTATTTTATTTGTCGTTACCTTCTAGTTACTCAAGGAATCATGTCACGGAACTCCTTGGTCACAGTGTGATCCTAGATCATGTCACTCATTACACCGTCACTCCATGTATTATGGCACAGTCACCAACCTATCAAATAATTCTAACTCATAAACCATTCCCAAGTCCCAAAATCTGAATCCTAAGCTATCACTAAAACCTTAAAAATCCCAAACTCATCAAGATACATGATATTCAACAAGATTTAAACAAAATACACCTTGAAATTCAAGGGGTGTTATATATAACTCCCCATTTTTCAAATCAATCAATGTCTTTACCATTGTAAAAAAATATTTTCTTGAGAATAAAGGATATTTTCTCTATATCTATCTCAATTGTAAGGAAATACACTAAAATAAATCATTATTTTTAGTTTTTTGAATCATTATTTTGAAAAATGATATATTTTTTAGTAAAATTTTGGTTTAACAACCATCTTGTTTTTAAGAAAAATTTTATATTTTTATTATAAGAATATTGAATTGATTTTTAAATAATTGATTTGATATATTATTTTCAATAAATATTTGTTATAATATATTTTTTATAAAATTTGTTAGATTTAATTTAAATTATTTTAATGAAACTTTTTTGTTAATGATTTTCCTAAATTTATTTAAAGTTTTGGGTTCTATGATTAATCCAAAAAAATAAGATTTTGGTTATTTTTTAAAATAAGAAGATAAAGTTCCAGTATAGCTTTTATTAGTTTATTTTAGTAATTTTGTGGCTTATGCTATTTTAAAGTCTTGATAAATGAATTTTGACTAAATCTATAGGAACAAGCTATATTAGATTCCACTATAGGTTTTTGTATGGAATATTATACGTGTGAGTGTACGGACTAGTGAATAATTTGTCTATATGACTAACTGGGTGAGTAAAAAAATCATTTTGGTTTAGATTTAATGGCTATTTAGTATTTATCTTATATTTTTTAGGGTCATTATAATCCTTGGGCACTAGTTTAGGAGGATTAAATAGGTTTGATTATATGTGGACCAATATTTCATGGTTTTTATAGTTAATTCACTAAGGGTTTTACTATTTTTTATAAACTAAATATTTAAAAAAATTAAAAAAATTAAAAGATAATTTTGAAAACTTTTTAATTTATTTAAATCCTTGATTTAAAATTTAATATTTTATATTATACATGAATATTAATGCATGAAATTCATTGATAAAATATTACTAAATATTATACTCACAACTATATTTATAAATTGGTGGTAATGTAAATATTTTTGGTCGTGATTTAGAAAAAAGGAGTATTTTCTTCTTTGTTAATGTATCCATTTTTTTCATTAATGTTTTTGTGTTATTTTTATTACAAAATTGTTAAAATGAAATAGAATGTGTGTTTTATTATCTTTAAATGTTTAATTTATGTGTATTGGGTCAACATTTAAGTTTCATAAAGATAATGCATGATTTATAGGTGTTTCAGTTCTAAAACATACCACTTTTATGTGATGTTGAGGCTTGTAAATCATGATGCAAGCACTATAAAGCCTTGAAAGGATTAAAGATTCACCTAGTATGAAGAATGATTAATAATAAAAGTTAGTAAAACTTTTATTAAACCAATTATTTATTAAAAATATATCAAATAGTGATTCAAAGTTATAGATTGTGTTAACTACCCATGTTTTCTAATATAAATCACTAAAAATATTTTTTACTAGTAGTTTGACTTGGTTTGTGTAGGCAATAAACCTGGAATTTTAGGGGGTATCTTTTCAGGGTTTTTAGATGTTTGTAGATCAAATTTAACTCTCTGAGTACATTCTAGTAATTTTTTTAAGGCATATTAGAATGTTGTTCAAGAAATTACTGTCTTAAACTATAAAACATGTTAGATCATCATCGAACTTAGTGTTTGATTATCTATTTTGAGTCATTACCTATCCAAATACATAGATATATGTTGTATTAATTAATTATTGAGTGATTTTTGGTTTTATTTTTATGGATGATGTGGAATTGATATGATTTTAGTCATTTAATAGTTTTTCATTTATGATTTTGTGTTTGTAATATATTGTGACTAAAAATTCATATTTTTCTCCCTCCAATTCACCGAAACAAGGGGTTTAGATAGATTTAAACCCAACATGATCAAGTATTAGTGGATTATAATACCTTTTGTTTCCCAAAAATTTTTCATTTAGGGGTTTTAATTTCATAAATCCATAATCAAATTCATCACCAAGCTAAGGGTTGGATATTTCTCAGCTTATTATTCCAGTACCAAACCAAGGAATCATGATTATAAATGAATCCTACAATAAAAATTTATAAAATGAGTCTAATTCAGTTATTGTAATTCAAACACACCACTAAAATTAGAAATCACATTGAATTTAAAACAATATCGTAGAACCTTTCCTCTTATAACACTATCTTAGGATAGGTTTTATTTGTTTTTCATTTTTCACTCACATATGTGTCTCTAAGATAAGTTTTCAAAACTATAGACCCAAAAATTACCCTTGTTATTTATGGGATCGAACCCAACTTAAACTAGAAACATAGTAAGTTGGAATAGTTTAAAATATAAATTTCTAATTTTTTGTGAATCTTGATGAGAATTTTAGGTTTTTGAATCATTATCGTGGAAAAATTATGTAGAATTGGGACTCACATATAATAATTAATTTGAGAATTTTTTTAATTATTTGTTAAAATAATAGTGGCTATGTCTTTTCCTAAGAGGAATGTATAATCTATTTGGTGACATGGCTCTTTAAGTTAAGAAATATTCTTATTTAAAACCTTCCTATATTGGTGATAAGTATCAATATTCCTACACATTTGATCAATAATAGTGGGATGATTCTTCCCTATACCATTGTGTTTAACCCACCTCATTTCACGATTCATTTGAAAACTATTTGGGTGAACCACATTCTTTACAACAAGTGTACTATTAATACAAGTGAAACACCTAAAATGGAATGAACTCATTTACACTACCATCATAGATTAAACCTTTATCTAATTAAAATTAAAATATAATTTTTGAAATTTTATTATTAATGATGGAAGCTTTCACTGAATAATAATTGAAGTGGTCTAACTAGTTGTAAATATTGAATTTATTTTAGGGATGTTTTCCAATAAATAAAATAACTTGGAAAACATGGATTTGGATAGAGAGGAAGTTGTGTATTTTTGTAGGAATGTGAACTATATTTTTTCACCCATACAATGTGAATAAAATGATATTTCATATAATTTTCTCAACCCAAACACTAAATTTACTGGGTTTTTTTCATTTTTAAACTAAGGGTGGGGATGAATTCAATGATATCATTGATTATCCATATTTTTTGTCAACTTAGGGGGAATATAATTACGTGGAGCCAAATATTATGAAATTAATTTATTTTAATACTAAATATTAAAGTACTAAAATTAAAAATGGGAATAAAATATTCCATTAATGCAAAAAAAAATTAAATCCATTTATATTTGAGGACATATTTGACATTTCACTTACTCTAAAATGGTTTTTTGTGAAATTTTAGGTTTATTGAATTTAGGACCATGAACAGTTTGAGGATGAACCATAAATTTTCTACCAAAATCCCATAAATCAATGTTGGGTTAACCTATATATCCAACATGAGGTGGATGGAATGCAAAGCATTGAAGAAACACGGATCCACCTTTGGTGATTTTTAACAATAGATAAAGGATATTATAAACCAAAAACTCAGCCTCATAAATATAACTAATTTTGAAAAAAAAGGGAGAGCCATTATTTATAATTGGTGGTTCATTGAGAAGAATCTTCATAATCCATGCATCTATGGATGAGTATTGGATTTCATATTCAACTTAATTACCATAAAAAGGTATTTATTTATGAGAAAACCTGATGAAAATAAAATAGGGAGTTCTCTTTTTTTGTTTTATATTTTTATTTTATGTTCATTTACTTCTAATAAAAATTTACTTTTACACCATTGGAACCCATTTAATCTCTTATACACAATATTTTTATGGAATAGGATATATCGTTCACATTTATTGTAAATCATATAAAGAAACAAGTATTGTGAATATCTTAAAATAATATTATTTTGCTTTTATAGTTTTATTTTATTTTTCAAGACTTATATTGGAGGATGTATGGTACTTGAATACTTACATTCATATGGGCCATGGTAGGAGAATTATTTCACCATGAGGTCATTATTATTTTCCTCACACATTGTGTTATTTTATTTGTGGATTAATTGAATTTAATGATATATCATATGATTTATATTCATAATAATTTGAAATTGAATATTATAAATAGTGTTTTATTTTTTAGTGTGGGGGTATTGTCATATATAACACACTTGAACAATGTCTTTATTATGGTCTATGATGAAATTTTTTATACAGGTCATTTAAAAAATTGTAAAAAAAATCATTCATGTATATTACTTAAATCATAATGATCTCAGTTGAGTAATTTTTATTTTTTTCATATGCTTATATTGAAAAACCATTCTTTTGGTTGAGTTGAATTAGGAAAAATCAAGTAAAATATTTTAATTTTTTTATCTTAAAACATTTTATTTAAATATGAAAATTTGATGGATTATTTTAAATTAAGAAGATTCTTGAAGTTAAAATATTACATCTATATTTTGGGGAAGTGGTGCCTGGAATTTATTGATATCACACACGTGATTATTATACAACCTTAATTCATTGATTAATTTATTTATTTTAACAATTATTAAAGCCATGTTATTTGAAAAAGTGTTATTATAAAAATACATTTTTTTTATCGTATAATAATGATAAATATTGAAATATTAAAAACAATTCCAAAAACTATGATAAACCTCTTTTATGATAAAATTTATAATTCAATGAGATTGTGTCACCAATAAATGTGTTCACCCACAATTTGATATTGATGAGACATTTTTTTGTTTTATTACCCAGGAGAACGATTATATAGATATAGATAAGATTAATTACTTTAAAAGGAAAATTAAAGGTTTCATATTTAAACAATTATTTGAGTTTTAAAAGCTGAAAATTGAACCAGATTCTACTTTGCTTATCTTCTTTAAGATTTGGTGATTTATAAACCGTTCATATAGGATTTTAAATGAATATTCATTAAATCTCATATTTATTCCATTGAAATGATTTGTGATATTTATACTTATTTCTTTTATTGTCCCTTTGAAATGATTTTCTAGGTTATCTTGAGGGAAAGAAAAGTGTGGGGAGTTTGATGCATCCATTTTAACCATTAATGTTTTATGTGTTTATCATTAAAAAATGGGTAAAATACCAAATAATGTGTCTTTTATTATCTTTAAATGTTTCAGTTTTTTGTATTGGAATAGCATTGAATTTCCTTACAGATAATTCATGATTCAAAGTTGTTTTGAGACCAAAAAATTCCCCATTTTGGTGATGAAAGAGCTAGCAAACTACACCATAATCTGTAGAAAGAATGAAAGGGTAAAAAATTCACCTAGGAAGAATCAGAGTGTAAGAACCCATTTTTTGGATATAAAAGTCTTTTGAATATTCTTGATGTTATTCTAGAGCAGCGCCTTCAGACGGCATGCATTTCCGAGCCCCGGTGTGACCAGAATTAAATTTTCAGTGCATTCACATTGGAAACACCAAATAAATGGGATAACTCCTAAACGGTGATCCGGATCAGAAGTATGAGTGTACTAATGGGTTGGGAATGGGGTGTTTACCCTAGGAACGACATAAAACATGTCAACGCGGGATGTTTGGACCCCTTGCTCGCTTTCGGAACGTTAAACGGATAAATTAAATAATTAATTTATTCGTTTAAAGGCCTAACTCAAGTATATCTTAAACGGTGGCTCGGATTGGAAAAATGAGGGCACCTTTGAGTTTAGAGTGTTCCTTTTACCCTTGGAGGGGTATATGTTTTGCGGGCGCGGGCCGTCAGCGAAAAATGGCCCTAGGGGTGTTTTCGTAATTTGGTGGCCTCGGGCGCTAAGTTTAATAACTTTTTCACGGGATCTCAGATTAAAATTCCGAGACCTCCGTTGTGATCGGGAGGTGGTGTTTGGCCTAGGGGAGGCTTAACCTCGGCTCTGTCGAAGGTGTCAGATGCGGGTTTAATTATGGGTTTAAATTAATTAAAATTCTTTTTTTATTTAAACCCTTCTTCTCTTCACCCCTCCCTTGTTCTCCCCTGGTAAAATCTCCCTCAAGGAAGCCCACTCAAGCTCCTCCTCTCCTCCTTCCCTCCGAAAAGGTAGAGGCACGGCGGCGGACCTCTGTAAAGCTCCGGGAAACACCCACGAGGTAGGAGGTTTTTTACTGCGTTTTTATTTCTGAACCTTTCTTTCAATTCAATTATAGAGACGAATTTCTGTTGAATTTGTAGTCAAAACCCATGGTCGTGTAGTATAAATTCTGGAATTTCTAACGCAATTTTCTATTTGTAAATCCGAGTTTGGAGGAGGTCGCAGTTGTTCGACGAAGTTTGTGGGATTTGTTGGTGTTTCCCGGTGGGTTCCGGCGGTCCAGCGAGCTTCGGCGCGGCGGCGGCTCAGTTCTAGTGGGCTGCGGTGGCGTGAGGCCAAGCGGAGGTGCGAGGCGGTGTCGCCCGAGCTTCAGGAGGATGGCGAGCTGGGGCGTACGGTGTCGGTCGGGGCTCACGGACGGCGAGCGGGCGCCAAGCGGAGGTGCTCCGCGGCGCGGAGCGGAGACCGGGGTCGCGTTGTGCGACCCCGCGGCCAGACCAAGACCGGCCAAAGGTGGGTCTCCGCATGAGAAGTGACTGGCCTTCAGGCTGGTCGGCGGGACAGTGGACCGCAGGTCCACAATCAGCCCGCGCGGCCGAACCGCGGGCTGGCCCTGGCCGGGAGGACTAGCCGGTCCAGGCCGGTCCAGCCCAAGGGGCTTTGCCCCCTCAGTTTTTGGACGCCCGTATTTTCTGTTACGGGTGTCCGTTTTTCATGCCGTCTGCGGCTGTGGAACCGTATCGACGAGGCGAGTATTTTGAGATGGTTTCAGGTATTTTTAATTCCTGAAATCAGGGGCCTCAGAGGCATGACGCGTCTTTAAGTGAATTGACGTTTTTCTGGGGGATCTTGTTTTGGACGGTGCGGACGCATCTGACGTCCATTTTGAGCACTGTCAGTGGCATTGGGACCCTGGTGACGGGGCAAAGCTTTCCAGGATGGTTTCAGGCATTGAAGTCGGAGTTGAGGCATGGGCCCCGTGGCCCGTCTTTTGAGCTGCGTATAGCGTTTCGTAACTTTTTCATCAGACGTCCGTTCGAGGCGTGTGAGTAGTCATTTTTGGGTATTTTTCTGAGGGTAGTGCATTGTCGTAGTCTTCCTGCTTTAATTTTGCATGCTGGTGCGGGCCCCGCGAGGGTCATTTTGGGAGTTGACGGTGATTTCCAGCTTTATCATCGGGTGTCCGTTTTGGACACATGAATAGTTGAACTCGTGTACTTTTTCGAGAGGATCGCAGCGGGGCGATCTGTTCATTGGGTTTCAGGACTGGGATGCGGGTCCCACGTAGCACCGCTCGTGTGTGGTGCGTCGGAATGCATCTTTTTCTCCGTATGTCCATTCCACGCAAGTAAACAATCGATTTGATGTGTTTTTCTGAGATCATTGTGATGGCGCAGTTCACCCGACCTTTTTCGGGAACGTTGTGTGGGTCCCACCCGACCTGGCTATGGTGAATAGTACCTTTTTTACCGGGTGTCCATTTTGGGCGATTGAGTAGTCAATCCTGTGTGTTTTTCTGAGGGGATCGCGGTGGTGTGATCCGTTTGTTCAGTTTCAGGATATTGGGGTGGGGCCCGCACGGGTTGGTTAATGTGAATAGTACCTTTTTCACCAGTTGACCGTTTTGGGTGAGTAAGTAGTTTATCTCTTATGTTTTTCCATTAGTATTACAATGGTGTAATCAGTTCAGGCGAGCGAAGCCTCTTACGCGATCTTATTAAATGTGGAAGTATGTAAGCTGCCCCGGTGGAGGTTCTTCTACCATGTTTTTAATAGACCCTTGGCGTGTGGTCGTGTGCACTCCTGGGTGAGTGATGTTGGTGTTTAAATAGATGTGTTTGTATGTTCCTCAGTCGTTGAGGTGGCAATTTGGGGTTGTTACGTTTACGCCTTCACGTTGACAATGGGTGTCATGTGTACGTTAACTTTTGGGCTGGAAACGTGGTATACTCGGGGAGTATATGGGAATACTGGGAGGTGCATGTGGTTGTTTATACCTGGGAACATTTATGCACTTGGTTGGGGTTTGACTTGGGGACACATGTCATGTGGGACCCATGTGCATGTCGTGTTCTGCTTTACGTACCTTTGACCTCTCGCGACGTAGAGGGTCCCTCTGTTCTCGATGGTTTAGACCAGCAAGGTTGAGTGGTTTCCCCTGGTTTTGTTCTAGATTTGGGTGGTTGCACAATACCCACTTCAGGTTCTGTTGGCCAGTGTTGTACCATCCAATAGGGATGGCCAGAGCAGTTCCGGATTTACCATCCAGTAGAGACTGGGCAGTGGGTTTCTCATCGACTTCTTCAGGTTTACCCTCCAGTAGAGACTGGGCAGTGGGTTGCTCACTGACTTCTAGGGTTTAGCCTCCAGCAGATACTGGGCGGGGGGTCACCTGACACTCTTAGGGTCTACCCTCCAGTAGAGACTGGGCAGTGGGTCACCATACGACCTCCTAGTGTCTACCCTCCAGCAGGGCTGGGCAGTGGGTCGCCCGTCATCTAGTTCTAGGTCTACCCTCCAGCAAGGCTGGGCAGTGGGTCGCCTATCAACTTATTCCAGGTCTACCCTCTAGCGGGGATGGTCAGTGGGTCGCCTGATGATGTATTAGGGTTTACTCTCCAATAGGGCTGGGCAGTGGGTCACCCGATATCTGGTTAGGGTTTAGCCTCCAGCAGTGTTGAGAATTGGGTCACTCGTTGACATTTCAGACTCAGTCCTTTCTACTAGGCTAGTCTGTGGCTTTACTCTGTGACTACTGGAGCGGGACCCTCATTTGTATGGGTTAATGATGTGACAGATTTGACTTTGAGGAGACCTCTTGACTGTGGGGCAGTGACGAGTTGTGGTTCGACCTTCCCCAGAACTCTCAAGTACGAGGGTCACTTTCCCCACCGAGACGTGTCCTTATGACACGGCCTAAAACCGTGCAGGTGAGTCAGTGCCGCCCAAAGTGGATAGTTTCGATGTGCGGTGATTTGAGCCCTTGACTTGCAGTTCGGGGCAGACGTGTGGGATACTGGGCATCAATGGTGTTTAATTCTGGGACTGTTGGCTACTCACCTTCTTAGGTTGAGCTACGGGATAGAGATCCCCTTATGATCTTGTTCGGGATTCTTGTTTGAGCATATGAATATGTATATACCATGTTCCAGTACCTACTTCTTGGGTTTTGGTTACTCTCCTTCTAGGAGAGGTTAAGACGCACGGGGTATGCCACATGCTTTCCATGTCTAGCTTCTCGTGGTTGCACAAGTCTACTCTCCTGCTATAGGTAGAAAAGACTCGAAAAGAAGTTCATCTTCACACTGTTTCCATCTCCTTGTGTTTGGAAGAGTCTACTTCCTTCCTCTTGTTGGGTTGAGCTTGACTCTCTACTGTACTCTTTACTGCACTTTCGGTTGTACTCTTTTACTTTCCCCTGTTCGATATACTACTCCCCCTTTGGTACCTCCTTTGTTTCTCCCTCGAGCCTTCGAGGTATCCTACTGAGTATTCTTATACTCACCTCTTCTTTGGATTTTCCCGCACTTGGTGTGCCCTTGCAGATGACAGACAGGTTGATCGTGACAATAGTGGAGCTTAGGAGTTCGGGAGCTTGGACCGCGTGCGGTGGTCGTAGTCAGGTTCCAGGTGGGGGACCCTCCCAGCTTTTTGCTTTTGTTTACCTGTTGTCGGGTTGTGGCACCTTTTCTGGTTGGGCGCGTGTTTTCCCTTTTTCTTTTCAGTTTACCTTCATGTTTTACTTTGTACTTTTATAAGTTGATGCACATCATCATTTATTTATAGCAGTTTCCCTTTTCTTTACTTGTCTTTTCTTTTACTCTGCACTTATTCATTGAGTGTGCTGCGTGTGTGTGTGTATATAGGTACTTAGGCAAAGGCCTCCCCGAGTTGTTGTGCCTTCGGTGCTGGTCACCATCCCCTGGCCTATGGAGGCGGGCCCGGGGTAGTTGCGGCTCGAGCCCGGGTACGGTCGTGTTGTGACAAAGTGGTATCAGAGGTGGTTCGTTCCTTGGGACGTTGTTCGGACGTCCCTAATTTAAAAATAAATTGGTTGGGATTTAAGGAAACAGTTTAACGTGTCTTGAGAGCGGATCTCAGGCCATGGAGTCCAGTGATGGTGCGGCGGCCGACGTATCCATTCACCAGGACCTTGATAACCAGCTTGTTGACTCGGCATGCTGAGACACTTGTTGTAGGGAAAAAAATTTTGTGCATAACATAGGATTGAGTCTTTGACTATCCTTCTTGAGTCATCTCCCTATTGTTGTTATTGTTATATACATATATGCTCATCTGGCCACGACACTCTTTGATAATATTCAGGATGTCTCCGCCAAGACAGCCAGCTAGGATACCGTCTTTGGTTCATAACGATGACCCTATGAGCTACGAGGACTTAGTCCAGGACCCATCATGCGAGCCCCTTTCTCCGGGTGGTCCAGTAGCAGCACCCCCACCTGTTGAGCAGCAGACAGCTTCAGCAGAGTAGACTGGTCTTGAGCGCAGGTTGAGCGCGCTCTGTGAGTTCCAGTGGCAGGGACCGCTAAGGTTTAGTGGTGATCCAGACCCTTCAGGTAGCATAGGTTTGGCTAGAGACTTTGGTTCACCTTTTTAGTCTTGTGCAGACGCCGGTAGATCTTATGGTGGCTTTGGACACCAACCTTTTCCATGGAGCAGCTTGGCATTGGTGGAGTCTAGTGACTCAGTTTCTTGACAAGTCGTCGCTTTCGTGGGGCGACTTTTAGTTGTTGTTTCGTGAGGATTTTTTCCCCTCCTGCTTATGCTCCATTCAGATTTAGGATCTACTGCAGCTTTAGCAGGTAGGGATGACGGTGGCCAAGTACGCGGCTAGTTTCGCAGACCGTGCATGCTTTTACCCAGACTTGGTCCATGATGACAACATCCGAGCTTGGAAGTTTGAGCAGTGTCTCCGCTGAGAGATCCGTGCTGTCATAGTACCCTTGGGCATTTCCACATATGTCGGGGTGTAAGAGTAGGTGCTGGTGACAGAGAGATTCTTGTCACGTTCTAGAGTTGGTGGTGGCAGTAGGCACATTGGAGCTGAGACGTCTGCTGCAGCTAGCGGGCATCGGCAAGTAGAACCTCGACGTCAGTGGCTATCTGAAAACCGGACTCAGGGGAGTGGTCGTACACCACAGTGGTGTCAGAGGGCACCAGTACAGCCCGAAGAGAGTTGGTTCTATGCTTGCGATGAGTGAGGTCACCTGGCACGGGACTGCCTGACCAGGTATGTTGTGAGCTTCGGGCAGGCAGTAGGTGCACCACCACAACAGAGGCAGCGCCGTGATCGGTGTAGTAACCAGAGAGGTGGTACTGGCAGAGGAGCGGGAGGAGCTGTTAGTGGGGGAATAACTTATGAGGTCTTCCCATCAACACTTGTAGGTCCACGTCAGGCTCCGGGAGATGACAGTTGGGACCGCGGACAGCCGTGAGCTTTGGATGTCTACGATCCTGTAGAGCATGAGGTGATAAGAGGTACGCTCTATAGCTCTTCTACTTTTTGTAGTATAATTGTTATACTCTACATGTGAAATTCTTTTTCTCCATGCTCCTTGCTTGGTTTGTTACCAGGGTGGTGCGGGGCATCGGTGTAACCTTGTGTTGGTAGAGTAAAAGGCGTGAACCTTTCCCTTCATTCGATGGAGTTGACTCCTTCACTTTCGAGCGTGTAAGAGAGTCTTGGTCATGAGACATCGACTGTGGAACCTTGCATGACCAGATATCCTTGGGTGTTTCACCAAATGGATATTCTGAAGGATGGAATCACCGGTCCTTGTTCCATGTGCGGGCGGTGATTCCAGTCGCGGCGTCCGACGTAGAGGTTTGGTCCGGGAGGTGAGCTACCCACAAGAGCCTTCGGGCTGTTTGAGACCGTGTAAAGGGATGGCGAGGTTCCCTACCGCCTTTCCCAAACGCCAAAGTCAGAAGTGGGTGCACGACGTCTCCCACATGACTCACCTGAGAAGAAGTGTGTGTGATTATGTGCTTTTCATCGGTGAGGGCAGACCTCACGTGGAACGATCAAGTCCTTTGGTCTATGTGCGGTGACGCAGAACTGTGCAAGAGTTCTTCTGGGTACGGAAGAGCCAGGTATGGGCTTGGTACCCTGAGTTGTTCCCCAAGTTTTTCTTTTTAGGGATGAAAATCTT
Organism: Viscum album; assembly: GCA_963277665.1. Lineage (NCBI taxonomy): Eukaryota > Viridiplantae > Streptophyta > Magnoliopsida > Santalales > Viscaceae > Viscum > Viscum album. The sequence continues at coordinate 15,331,029 of OY728148.1, forward strand.
GAAGGAGAGGATGATGTAAGAACCTGGTTTTTTTCTATAAAAGAATTTGGAATATTCTTGATGTTATTCCAGAGCAGCGCCTTCAGACGGAGTGCATTTTTGAGCCCCGGTGGGGCCGAAATTAAATTTTTAGTGTGTTCACACTGGAAAAGCCAGATAAATAGGATAACTCCTAAACAGTGATTCGGATCAGAAGTCTGAGTGTACATATGGGTCTGGAATGGGGTTTTTACCATAGGAACGACACAAAACATGTCGGTGCGGGACGTTTGGACCCCTCGCTCGCTTTCAGAACGTTAAACGGACAAATTAAATAATTAATTTATTCGTTTAACAACTTAACTAAAGTATATCTTAAACGGTGGCTCGGATTGGAAAACTGAGGGCACCATTGAGTTTGGAGCATGCCATTTACCCTAGGAGGGGTATATGTTTTGTGGGCGCGGGCCGTCAGTGAAAAATAGCCCCAGGGGCGTTTTCGTAATTTGGTGGCCTCGGGTGCTAAGTTTAATAACTTTTGAACGGGGTCTCAGATTAATATTCTGAGACCTCTGTTGTGCTTGGGAGGTGGTGTTTGGCCTAGGGGAGTCTTAACCTCGACTCTCTCAAAGGTTTCGGATGCGGGTTTAATTATTGGTTTAAATTAATTAAAATTCTTTTTTATTTAAACCCTTCTTCTCTTCTCCCCTCACTTGTTCTCCCCTGGAGAAATCTCCCTCAAGAAAGCCCCCTCAAGATCCTCCTCTCCTCCTTCCCTCCGGAAAGGCAGTGGCACCGAGGCGGACCTCCGTGAAGCTCCGGGCAACGCCCACGAGGTAGGAGGTTTTGGTTTGTGTTTTTATTTCTGAACCATTCTTTCAATTCAATTATAGCGTTGAATTGCCATAGAAATTACAATCAAATCCCATGGTCGTGTAGTATAAATTCTGGAATTTCCAAGGCAATTTTCGGTTTGTAAATCTGAGTTCGGAGGAGGTCGCGGTTGTTCGGCGAAGTTTGCTGGTTTTCGTGGTGTTTCCCGGCGGGTTCCGGCGGTCCGGCGAGCTTCGGTGTGGTGGCGACTCGGTTCCAGTGGGCTACGGTGGCGGCGGCGCAAGGCCAGGCGGAGGCGCGAGGTGGTGTCGGCCGAGCTTCAGGAAGATGGAAAGCTGGGGCGTGCAGTGTCGGTCGGGGCTCGCGGACGGCGAACGGGCGCCAGGCGGAGGCACTCCGCGGCACGAAGCGGAGACCGAGGTCGCGTTGTACGACCCCACGGCCAGACCAAGACCCGCCAAAGGTGGGTCTCCGCGTGAGAAGCAACCATCCATAAGCCTGGTTGGTGGGATAGTGGACCACGGGTCCACGGCCGGTCCGCGCAGCCGAACCGCGGGTCGGCCCAGGCCGGGCGGACCGGCCGGTCCAGGCCGGTCCTGCCCAAGGGGCTTTACCCTCTCAGTTTTCGGACGCCCATATTTTCTACTACGGGCATCCGTTTTGCATGTCGTCTATAGTTTTGGAACCGTATCGATGAGGTAAGTATTTTGAGATGGTTTTGGTAATTTTTAATTCCCAAAACGACTGGCCTGGGAGGCGCGACGCGTCTTTAAGTGAATTGACGTTTTTCCGGGGGATCTTGTTTTGGACGGCACGGACGCGTCTGACGTCCATTTTGAGCGTCGTCAGCTGCGTTGGGACCCTAGCGCCAGGGTGAAGCTTTCCAAGCTGGTTTCGGGCATTGAAGCCGGAGTTGAGGTGTGGTCCCTACGACCCGTCTTTTGAGTTGCGTGCAGTGTTTCGTAACTTTTTCATCGGACGTTCGTTCGGGGCGTACGAGCAGTCATTTTTTGGAGTTTTTTCGAGGGCAGTGCATTGGCGCAGTCTGCCCGCTTTAATTTCACACGCTGGTGCGGGCCCCACGAGGGCCATTTCAGGAGTTGACAGTGATTTCCAACTTTATCACCGGGTGTCCGTTTTGGACAAATGATTAGTCGAACTCATTTACTTTTTCAAGAGCATCGCAACGGTGTGATCCGTTCATTGTGTTTCGGGACCGGGATGCGGGTCCCATGTAGCACCGCCCATGTGCGGTGCGCCGGAATGCATCTTTTTCTCCGGATGTCCGTTCCATGCAAGTAAGTAGTCGATTTGACGTGTTTTTTCCAGAGCATTGTGATGGCGCAGTTCGCCCGACCTTTTTTGGGAACGTGGTGTGGGTCCAACCCGACCTGGCTACGGTGAATAGTTCATTTTTCACCGAGTGTCCATTTTGGGTGATTGAGTAGTCAATCTCGTGTTTTTTTCCGAGGGGATCGCAGTGGTGTGATCCGTTTGTCCTGTTTTGGGATCTTGGGGTGGGATCCGCACAGGTTGGCTATGGTGAATAGTACCTTTTTCACTGGTTGACCATTTCAAGTGAGTAATTAGTCTATCTTGAGTGTTTTTCCATGAGGATTAAAATGATGTAATCTGTTCAGGCGAGCAGAGCCTCTTACGCGAACTTATTAAATGTGGAAATATGTAAGGTGCCCCAGTGGCGGTTCTTCTACCGTGTTTGTAGTGGACACTTGGCGTGTGGTCACGTGCACTCTTGGGAGAGTGATGTTGGTGTTTAAAGAGATGTGGCTAGTCGTGCCTCATCCATTGAGGTGGCAAGTTGGGGTTGTTACATTTACGCCTTCATGTTGACGATGGGTGTCGTGTGTACGTTAACTTTTGGCTGGAAACGTGGTATATTCTGAGAGTATATGGGAATGCTCAGAGGTGCATGTGGTTGTTTATACCTGAGAAAATTTGTGCGCTTGGTTGGGGTTGAACTGGGGCCACACTTCGTGTGGGCCCCATGTGCATGTTGTGTTCTGCATTACGTACCTTTGACCTATCACGACGTAGAGGGTCCCTCTGTTTTTTATGGTTTTGACCAGCAGGGTTGAGTGGTTTCCCATGGTTTTGTTTTGGAGTTGGGTGGTTGCACGATACCCACTCCGGGTTCTGTTGGCCAGTGTTGTACCATCCAGTAGGGATGGACAGAGTAGTTCCGGGTTTACCCTTCAGTATAGACTGGGCAGTGGGTTTCTCATTGAATTATCTGGGTTTACCGTCCAGTAGAGACTGGGCAGTGGGTTGCTCACTAACTTCTAGGGTTTACCCTCTAGCAGAGACTGGGAAGTGGGTCACCCGACACTCTTAGGGTCTACCCTCCAGCGGAGACTGGGCAGTGGGTCACCCGACAACCTCCTAGGGTCTACCATCCAGCAGGGCTGGGCAGTGGGTCTCCCATCGTCTAGTTCCAGGTCTACCCTCCAGCGCGGCTGGGCAGTGGGTCACCTGATGATGTATTAGGGTTTACCCTCCAGCTGTGCTTGGTAGTGGGTCACCCGATATCTGGTTAGGGTTTACCCTTTAGCAGGGCTGGGTAGTGGGTCACTCGTTGACATTTCAGACTTAGTCCTTTCTACTAGGCTAGTCTGTGGCTTTACTCCGTTACTACCGGAGCGAGACCCTCGTTTTTACGGGTCAGTGATGTGACAACTTTGACTTTGAGGAGACCTCTCGACTGCGGGGCTGTGACGAGTTTTGGTTCGACATTCCCCAGAACTCTCAAGTATGAGGGGCACTTTCCCCACTGAGATGCGTCCTTGTGACGCGACATAAAACCGTGCGGGCAAGTCAGTGCCGCCCAAAGCAGATAGTTTCGAGGTGCGGTGATTTGATCCCTTGACTTGCAGTTCGGGGTAGACGTGTGGGATACTCGGCATCGATGGTGTTTACTTCTGGGACTGTTGGCTACTCACCTTCTTGGGCTGAGCTACGGGATGGAGATCCCCTTACGATCTTGTTCGGGCTTCTTGTTTGAGCATATGAATATGTATATACCCTGTTCCAGTACCCACTTCTTGGGTTTTGGTTACTCTCCTTCCAGGAGAGGTGAATACGCGTGGGGTATGCCACATGCTTTCCGTGTCTAGATTCTCGTGGTTGGACGAGTCTACTCTCCTACTATAGGTAGCGAATACTCGACAAGAATTTCATCTTCTCACCATTACCAGCTCCTTGTGTTTGGACGAGTCTACTTCCTTACTCTTGTTGGGTTGAGATGGACTCTCTATTGTACTCTTTACTGCACTTTTAGTTGTACTCCTTTACTTTCCCCTATTCGATCTACTTCTCCCCCTTTGGTACCTCTTTTGTTTCTCCCTCGAGACTTCGGGGTATCCTACCGAGTATTCTTATACTCACCCCTGCTTGGGATTTTCCCGCACTTGGTGTGCCCTTGAAAATGACGGATAGGTTGATTGTGACAATAGTGGAGTTTAGGAGTTCAGGAGCTTGGACCATGTGCGGTGGTCGTAGTCAGGTTCCAGGTGGGGGACCCTCCCAGCTGTTTCCTTTTTTCACCTGTTTCCAGGTTGTGGCACCTTTTCTTGTTGGGCAAGTGTTTCCCCTTTTATTTTCAGTTTACCTTTAGCTTTTACTTTGTACTTTTAGAGGTCGATTAACAACATGGTTTATTTATATTAGTTTACCTTTTCTTTACTTGTCTTTTCTTTTACTCTTCACTTTTGCATTGAGTGTGATGCATGTGTGTGTGTGTACAGGTACTTAAGAAAAGGCCTCCCTGAGTTGTTGTGCCTTCGGCGCTGGTCACCAGCCCCTGGCCTATAGAGGCGGGCCTGGGGTAGTTGCGGCTCGGGCCCTGGTAGGGTTGGGTCATGACACATAGTTAATAATAATGGTTAGAAAAAACATTATTAAAATGATTAATTCTCAAAAAACTACAGTAGCGATGCATAATTATCAACAATGTTAGAAATTATACCAATTGACCTTGATATCTACTTCCAACCCTTAACCACATTTTTATTCAATTATTGAATTTATTTGAGGTGATAATAAACTTAAAACTCCAAAAGAACTCATTTTAGGATTTTCAAATTTTATTAACTCGGTAATATATCTGATGATGTTTTTTGAGGAAAATTGGAGTGGTGTTCAAGCGAAAATCATCTCGGGTCAAGGAACACTGTCATATCTTCATCAAACCTGGAGTTTTCATATATATATTTGATATTTTATATATCTAAATACCTTGAAATATAATTTATGTGTTATTCCTTACTTGAGTATATTTTTAATGGACAATGTGTTGTTGATATGATTTTATCCATTTAATAGAACTTTCACTCATGAATTGTGTCTACATTTTATTATGACTAAAAGTAAAAAAAAAAATTATCCCTCTAAATCAATGAATTAGGGGGTTTGGATTTAGTGAAACCTATAATTATAAGTTATTAGTGGACACTGTTACTACTGGGTTCTATTCCGTTGTTCATGTAGGTATTTTTAATTCAAAAAACCTTAGTCAAACCCATCACGTGTACAAGGTTTATATTTTTCTTTGGTTATTATTTGATCACTAGATCATAGGATTATGTATATATTTTAATCTTACAAAAATTATTCATAAAATGAGTCTAGTTTAGTGATTATAAATCCAAAAAACCACTAAAATTGGAATGAAACTTGTATGTCAATTCAAACCTTAGAACCTTACCTCTTATAAAAGTAAATTAATATAGATTTTTATTATTTTATATTTTTCACTCATGTTTCTCTCGCCTATATAATTGGTCAAACTCATAGACCCAAGGAATACACTTGTTATCTATGGGACCAACCCCTACTTCCACTAGCTATATAGTTAGTTTGTAAAAGTTAAACACTAAATTTCTAATTTTTTACACCTTATAAATGTTGTTTCATTTGTTAACTACAACTCATAGATCGATGGATGGGGACATGGTGATATAGTTTGAGGATGATATCTCGTTTGGATATGTTTAGTAATTTTTTATCCTTTTATTGGTCACTGTATTAATATTTTGTTCATTAACATATTTTTTATTTCTTTTTTAAATGATAGGAACTTACCTTACATCATATTTTTTAAAACTTCTGTAAAAAATCAATTATATTTAGATTTTATTGGTTTATAATTTTAAGGGTAAAATATTCCGCAACATTTTTTTATACATTAGATTTTTTTGTCAACATTTATCAATTATGTGTCACACGTAAGGCTTCATGTTGATTCAGATAAGGTCTTAGAAATTGAATATCTAAATTAGGATAATAGAAAATTATTTCAAAAAATGGATTTAAGATAAATATTGAAAAGTTATGGTATAAGTGTATATAGGGTAGATAGAACTTGATATATGCATATAAAAATGATTGATCATCATCTGTATAGTGAACCTCAAGTTTATAGGGAGTTTAGATAGAACAAGAATGTATATAATCTCTTGTGGGAATTTTTATTGATTTCTCCATGTATGTATATGTGGCCATGATGGATTAAGATAAACATGTGTTTATATATCATTTTAGACATGATATAAGATTCATAACATTGGTATGGTTTTATTATATGAACACAGATTTCAAGGGACTCCACTAGTTTATATTTTTTGAATATATATTTTCAAAATTTTATGAAATTAGATTTACAAAAGATATCATTTTTAGTGTTTTTTGGAAATTTTATTAATAAGGGTTATCCAAATAAAGTTATAAAATTCTTCATAGATATAGATTGGAAACTAATAATTGATGGTTGGTGATAGTTTATTGAACTTGGAGGTTAAGAAAAAATGAATTAAGAAATATAAGTTCTGATAGGTGGAATTGTTCGTATAAAACTCATAGGGTATATGTTAACAACCACTAAAATTATTTTAAATGATAATATATAGGGTGAAAATATATCATGAATAGATTGGTACAGAGATATCATGCTGGTATGAATAAAAGGAAGGATTTGTGGTTTATTTTAGGCATGTGTCGGTAAAGTGGTGACCTCTCTAGTTAAAATCTTATTAAAATATGGTTCTACCTTGACTTTAATTATATTGGATTCCCCTGATGTGTATTTCATATAATCTTGATTCATCTATTACTTTTTTATCCAATTTGATATCATTTAAAAGTGATAAATATATAATGAATCATATTCTCTCAAGTCATTATTTTCCTTTTATATAATAATTATTAAAAATTTCAGTGAACAAAGGTTCAGAAGGTGGGGAAAAATTATATGTCCACAAAAATTTGGGTCTAGTACATTGATAAACATAGTAGGAAAAGTAGTAATTTTTAATTGAATAAAGAGGTATAGGATCCAAGTGTACTCGTCCCTGAAAATTTTATTAAGAAAAATAAAGATTTATTACAAAGAGGGTGTACAAAAATCAATAAAATATTCACATATAACATTTGAGTCCACTAGGGGTGATAAATAGATTGGTAAAAAAAGGACCATGTAGAAAACAATTCCACAATTTTCTCTTTCAATATTAATTTTGTAGCTTTATTTTCCTCTTAATAAATAGGTGAAACATTTAAATGAATTCCATGAACATATTGTAGGTATTCTAACCAATCAGCTAGAACTCTCTAAGTTATATTCCATGATCTACTTCTTATAATTACAATATAATAAGTGAATCATATTACATCCATATAAACTTCTACCCATAATTTCCTTCTAATTTTATGAAATATTAAGAAAATATTAAAATTATTTCATTTGGAATGTGAATTTCATGGAAAAATATATGATTTAGTATATTATGATGTTTTGAAAAGTTTTATAGATAAAATAGTGTAGTAAGATGATATTTATTACAATGATATTACATTAAAGTGTTGATGTTGGAAAAATAGGTGTTATTAATGATGAAAATTTATTTAAATTTATATGGAAATAATTTCATGAAAATTCAACATGAGAAAATTTGTGGATTTTTATTATTTTTATAAGATAAATTTAGTGGAAAGGTATTATGTTTAAAAATAACTTTTCCATGATAATTTGAATGTTTGTAGAACATAAATATTCACTATAATAATAACATTTATTATAATATTAATTTTGATTAAGACCTCTTTGATTATCATATTAAATTGTGTTTTCCTCAGAATATTATAATTAGATGGTGTGAAAAATAACATAAATTTATTAAGAAATTATATGCTTTTAATTTTTGGCTGTTAATATTCGATATTAAATGGTGAATAATGAATATGTTGATATATTTAGTGTGACATGTAAATTTTCTTTGAAATTTTGAGATGTAAACTAAATTACCACACATTGGGTAAATAATTTATGAATTAAAATTTGTATGAATTTTAAGGTAAAATATTTTTTAGTTATTTATAAATATTAAGTTGAATTAATTTATTAATACCTATATACTTTTTTTAAAATTAGTTTTTATAGTTTTATCATAAAATAACTAATTAATTAAATTTTACCAATTGTATTAAATTATATGGTTATTTCAATTTTTATATGGATTGTTATTATTATATTAGTTGTAATATTAATATTTATGGAATTTTAAGATAATGAATAAACATATGTTGAATAAAATTATTTTTTGATATTATGGGAAGAAAGATATGATATAAAAATATAAAAAAATAAGCATGATGAATTTTTTTATTAATATAGAATTATAAACTGTAATTTTTTACTTAAAACATGATATGGGTTATGTTATTATTTATTTATTTTGATATTGTTTAGATATAATGAGTTGTTATTTGATTTGAACCATGCCTATGATAGATATCCATGGTTTTTGTGTGAGAAATTTTTTTAATACATGTTGAATGAAATTGTTTTTCATATTGTTTAAACACATGATGATTTATCTTAAAATTTTTCATGACCATGTGAAATATCCACTAGATAATTATTAAGAAATGGAGACCAAATTATTTTTTTTGGAAAAATTGTAAATTGAAATTTAAGAATATAAATGATGTTTTATTGAAAATGGTTTTTGTTTTATGAAATTACATAATATTTGATTTTGAAGATGTAAATGATGTTGGATTCTTGAAATGTTATAAGGATGAAGAAAATAAATTAAAATGATGAAAACATGATTTTTTACTACGTATTTTATATGAATGATTTCGAACTTTAAATAACCCCTACATGTGTATTTTTAAGATGGAAATATCATTTTCATTAGAAAGTGAAGTTTTCATAATTCAATTTTATATTAAAAATTGTTATCTTGTGAATTTATTTTGAATTATATAGAGATATATATACCTTATAAATTTTAAATAAAATAATTTTATGTTTTTTATTTTATTTAATATGGAATTTAATTTAAAATTTCTATAAGTTATTTTTATATATAATGTTGAAATTAAGTTCATAATAAATTTTTGGTAATTATGATTTCAAATTTATGAATTTTTAGTTGAGAATATTAATATTAGATCTAATTGATAAGGATTAATAAAGATATAATAATGTAACTTATTATTAACATTGACATATAGTATTTTATGAATATATTTATGAGAAATTTGGAATAAGTATTTTGATTAAATTACATGTTTATCTGACTTGGTAGGTAAATTTCAATTGATATTAGGAGTTCTATAGGAAATGACCAGAACACTTAAAAATATAATAGGATAATATTAAGATCATGTGACTTTATTTGATGTGTTTTCAAAAAGTACTGGTAATTTTGAATTTATTTTTCAAATTTTAATTTTATTATGAACTTTAATAAATTATTAAATTGGTGAATAAATATAAATTTAATCACCTAATGTTTGTTATGAAAGTAGTCTTAAAATTTTAAGCATAAAAATGGATGTTTTTTTAAATAATTTTCAATCATGAATAATTATTATATTTAAAATTATGAATTTTAAAGTAAATAATTTGAAATGCGGATTTGATTTAACAAAATGAAAAAAATGGGGTTACACCATTTTTTTAAAATTATGGAAAATAGATTTTTTATTTGATCACAATAAGGGTCTGGATTATTAAATTATTTTTTAACAATAAACATTTATTTGGATTTCTAATGATGGTTTTTTGTAGAAATTATTATAACATTTTATTATTATTGATAAATCAATGATAAATAGGTTTATTTTGATCCTTTATTTGAAATTAAAATAATGAGATAATTTAATATATATTTTTTGAAATGAATGAAAAATTGAAATGTTTATCATGAAATTTTATAAAATGAATTCCTCATTTGAATATAACTGTAGGGTTTTAAATTCCAATTTTATTAAGTAATGATAAGTTTAGTGCAATGGATTTTTTTTATTATTTTGATGGGTTTTTAATCATGATTATTAGTTATTAAATATAGTGGAAATGATGAACAAACCCATAAATTTGGATTTATATGCATGAAACCTGAGAACATGATACTATATAAAATGTTTTTGTACCTTACACTAATGTTGATATAGCTTTATCTTCATCATCCAAGGTATATAAAGATCACTTAAGAGGAAACCAAAAGATATCCCTTCTTAGTGGTGTATCCATGAACTATACTACATAACTCATCACATGAGTACAACCCTCTTATCACCCATGGAATGTTGGTTCCTCGTGAAAACTAACAATGGATGAGAAGGATAATTATAAGATCAAGGAAGTATTTAACAATATTGATTACATGCACACCATCTCTTCTTAAGTTAAATGAATATATATGATTCTGGAAATTCTCAGTCTTTTAATAGACTTTACTCAAAAATTACATAACATTCGATTAAATCCTTTGGCAATTAACATTTCATAACCATGGTTTAATTTATTCCCACTAATTTCATCACATAAAAATAATAATGATAAATTACGTGGAGGATTTATTGAACACTAACATTTAATGGTATACTACCCATGAAATGGAAATTTCTAGCCTTATAATACCCATAAATAAAGAATACAATATGACTATATTTTTTATACATGTCCTCCCATAAAATATGAATATATCATACAATATGATATTCACCACATATATCACATATATGTGGGTTTAGAAAATATCTCCATCAATGCCCCACTTTCAATAAAGCCTCATAGACTATGATCTATTTCACATTATATTGTATCATTTATAGTATTTTAAATCCCTAACCTAAATCACTTGGCCCAGTCTGAAGTTTCACATGACCCCATGTGTGTATCCCCATATGTAAGATGTTTTCAACTTGAAATGAGGCTACAAACAGTGCAGTGGGGAGATTATTACCTTGGTACTATAATTCATACATCATATTAATATTAATAAAAGGATAATAAGAAATGGGGTTATAGTGGATCTAAAATAATCACAATGCTATAATAGATGACATGTCAACTATCTCATATTCATACATGTAATAAAATAAGGTCCCATAAAGTTTTAGATCTAACCAGAGTATAAGTATGTAATATAAATAATAAATAAATTCAATATGGTGTCACTACATAGTCGTTCCTTGTACCGTCTCCAAACAATTATCTCCATCTCTTCAGCTCCCTATCACTAGACACTTTCCCATTTCTAGATCACTAATCATGAAATCCACACATGCATCGAGATGTCTGTGTAGGGTGTTAGTATAAAACCAAGTAGGACACCACTAATTCACCCTTAACACAAGTTATTATGTATATAGGGTGTATTCCATAACATTAAAGTAATTCATAAGTAAACAATCAACCATACAAGTTTCTATTCATTATTCACTAACCAAGATTCCACAAACCTCAACCCCACCCGGTTCAGCACCATGCCTATAAGGATTCCAATGTCAGTCACTTAAGGTCTAGGAACATACCACAAAATCCATGAATCAGTTTATAACCTTACTCCCATTAGTCTTATATCATTGTTTCACCTTTAAGGAACACCTCACACACCTCCATAAGGTGGTATTAAATGCTCTGTTTATGGTATATATACCTAATATGAACAGTTAATTACATAGTGATCACCATGTATGGTATTTATCCCCTATTATAATTCTCACACATTGGATACATCTTACCCCTACGTGGTCTACTCTCACATCAATTATACATTTATTTGATATCCAAATAGTACCATCAAGAAAGCACAAGTCAATGTACTTTGTCACAACACCCTATCTACCCCTCAAAGGGGTTGTTTAGATAATTTTTTGAAACTTAACAATCATGATACCTAAATAAAGTTCCATGGGATTTGAAAAACCTTCAAGAAAGTCATATAATATCAAGATCATTTCTTCCTATGAGACATGGTTCTCATAAGGCCACACACACACACTATAGGCAATAGGAATCTAGAATACATCTCAATGAACACAAGTACATACCATTATATCATTTTAAAAACTATATATAAGGACTTTATATGGTAAATATATTCTTACCTCAAACATATTAATTTAAAACATTAACATCCACTAATATTTATCAGATGAATTAATCCCGCATGATAAGGATCTCTATTACTAATCGCAATTCATCATAAAAATGGATTATAGAATAATATTACATAAGAATAACATGATAAGGGATAAAATATGATTATTCTTCCCTAATGATATCTGAAACCAATGGTGGGTTTAGATCTATTTGAGGGACATTAAGTGACTCTAAATAGATCTAGTCTTTGATCACTCAACTATCTAATAAATTACCATTAGATCATAAAGGATTTCTTATATTTGTCCATAATATCCAAGATTTATGTTTTATCCGAATATAAAGAGGAAATAACCAGAAATATCAAGAAGACTGTAGATCAATGATCACATACCTTGAATTTTTAAGGTAAAAACTCTATATTCACTGGATTTGGAGTTTGAAGGGAGAAGAATCGCCCAAAACCACCACTAGAGTCCCTAGGTTTCAGATCCCTAAGTTTTTGAGAAATAATTAATATGATCATGAAGGTTTCTTATTTAAAATACAATTTTTGGATTAATTAAATCTTTTTCCATGGTTTGTTTTCATGTTTTACCAAACAATTAACCAACCGTGCAAGGCTCTCCCACTCTTCTAGGAACCCGCATGGTTTGGCCACAAATTTTGTAAAAACCTGCGCCAACTATTCTTTTCACCACTATCTCATGTCACAAAGTTTCTTAGGAAATTACCATGATTATCTCTAATAATGTTCCAACAGTGTTCTAATAAATATACCTCTTCAATAATTCATATAGTTTCATGGGGAGAACCATATAATTTTCACTAACTATGAACCCCCTTAAAGGCCTCCAAAACACTCTAACACCATACAAAAGTAAACTAAGACATCACAGAGACTAATAATAACTTAAGAAAACTCCAAAAGGTATAAAATTATAACATAAGTTACCTAGAAAATCTATACCAATACAATATTCCCTTTAAGGACTTCTCATCCTTGAGAAGTGTCTCTAGAGTTCCTACTTAAAAAACTCAAGTCATTGATCTCATACAAATAAATTAAACACCCAAGTCTCTTATACGATATGTATATATTGAAATATATCTTGAAAAGGTTTTACCATCTTCCCCCTCAACACCTTCTCTCTCTATTACATAGTCTATACCAGTCACTCGATAAACGATGCATATGGTTCCAACTCAATGTCCTCATTATCATCGACATGCATAGGATTGGGATATTAAATCTAAATATAAGAAAAAAAATTTCAACCCAACCTTGGTGTTATTTATTATTTTAATTATTTAATTATATTTACTTTCATTATATAATTATATCCTAAACCATTTTTAATTTTTAAATTTTTTAGATTTTTTTCAAAGGCACACAGTTAGCCCATAACTAGTAGAAACTATGAAAAGACAATTAAAATTCGATCATTTTAAAACTACAAAACAAAAAAAAACATAATAATGGTTTTTTAAACACATTTCCTTTTCATTTGAGGTTCTCTAGGATTTATAGTAGTGGGTGTTTGGATTTTCCAACCATATGACCAAACTCTGTGTAGTGCTCAGTTCATTTGAGAATGGGGTTTTCTATTTTTCACCTCACTTTTTCTCCCTAAAATGGGACTCCATCTCACTTTTTCCATGTCACATGACCAGCCAAGGTAGAACCTAGGTGTGACACTCCCTCCTCCTTTCATCTCATCTACCCTTGATCTCGTCTCCAAGGGGTTTTGTATGATCTGAGTTCAATTCATCTAGGTATAGTATCCCTTATCTTCTTCATTCACTCTTATCTAATTTTCTCCTTTTCCCTAACTCTCGTGCACCTTTTTGAAACCTTGGTTTAAATAGTATGTTTTTATTTTTTTGATTTTTTGTCTATAGGGTTTTCAAAGATCGATTTGTGGTTGATTATAGTGACGTTCATCCAAGGTGATGAGTTTCTCTTCAATTTCAAGTAGGTTACCCATTATTTTAATGATTTTAATTCTCAAAAGGATATTTCATGATGTTTAATCTCTTTTTCTATATCCAAGAGAAAATATTAATTATATTTAAGGTATATTTTGAAGTAAAATCATGATTCTCGTGATGTTTATTTCAATTCAGATAATTTCTCAAATATGGGAGATTAATAAAAATATATTTAATTAATTTAGTATAATGGATGATTTATAAAAGCGTAAATGTCCCTTGTTAATGATTTATATGTTCTTTCATAATTTTTTAGATATTTAAAGTGATATTTTAAAATAATATTTTAAGTTTTCTTATAATATCATGTAATAATAGAAATTCCAAGTATCAATGCATTATTTCAAGGTTGGTTATAAATTAAAAGTGTGAGGATTATAAGTATATTTTGATGCTTTTGATAGTTATACCCTTATATGTGGGAATATATTCCCCTCTCTATGTGTGTGTGTGTGTGTATAAATTCAAATGGGAATATGTGTATTTGTGTAATATAATTCATATAAATATATATCTCTGTGTGTGTAAGGGTGTATGAGTAAAATGGTAAAAAGGATAATCCTAAGGATTTAAATGTGGAATTAAAGCTTTATTTTCAAATAGATTATTATGTTATTCCTAAAATAATATTCTAAGGCCCATTTAGAACCTTTGTAAATAGTTTTTAATCCTTTTTTAATTTTTATTTGCAAATCCTTGGATGTTATTTGGAATTCTCCTACTTAGAGGGTTTGCTGTGTTGTTTAAAGCTACCCTTTTTTGTTAATGATCTTGTGCGATCATGGTAATTATGGAACTATCTAGTGATGTTTCAATTTATTGTTATGTGATGTTTATAATTATTATTCAAGCCTTATAGGAACCTTGGGTGATTGGGTAGGTGAAACTAGATGAGATGTTCTCCCTATCCACTAGATATGCTAGTGATGTCTTCGTACTCTGTCCCCTAGCTAGTGTTATGTTATTGTCACTTTCCTCTAGATACTTTGAAAGAAATATATAGTTTTCCCTTAGACCTTAGTGTCCCTTAGGGTTTTTTGGCATGATTCATGTTTTAAATGATTTCTTGTATGAGTTTATTTGGTTTCATACTTTACTTTATACTACCTATGATTTATATCCTTTTAATTCTTTTTAGCTTTATTAATCTTCTTTAAACTACATTTTATCTTGTATTGAAAATGAATTTCAACTGTTTTAAATGGGTGTTTTATCTAAAAGAGGTTTTTTCCTACCAAATGTTTTCAAAGAAATTGTTTTCATTTAAAATGAGAAAAAACACTTTTTATAATATATTTAAACCTAGAATAAATGAATTTTTATTTAAAGACTATAAATAGTGGTGTGGTTTCACTTGACATGCTTACTAATCTATATGCTAATACCTATCTATATTTTTTAATTTTCTGGTTTTTATTCTACTCATGAACTCTCTTTGAGAATTGATTAGTTGTAGCTGGATGGTAACCTATGGTTATGTGGAGTTATGTTGGTTGTTTTATTTATTTTATTTTATTTCCTTTAAAACATTGACAAAATATGCCCTTTACTTTAAATTAGTGGTGCACTATATCTATTGGTGATTGAAGAAAAGTCATTTTTTAGATGTATTTAAATATTTTTACAAGGGAGGGAGACTAGGGGAGAAGTTTAATTAGTTTATATTTTATTTTATTTTTTGTGTTTATTTTTTTTTTTCTAATTTTATATTTAAATTATTATTTTATTATAGCATATAAATACAATGTATAGAAAGTTCATGATCATTTTACTAATGTTTTATAACTCCTTTCATTAAGAAAAACTATTTCCATTGATTAAATCTAACTATCTAGTGGTTGATACCACCCAGGGACGATTAGGAATGTGCCTTGGGGATATTGTGGACATAATTGGGAAATCAATGAAGGGACACATTAAGATGGTTTGTGACAAACATGGAACACATTATTTATACCCTTATATATTGAGTGAGTTCCAAATAGTAGGTCATTGTTTAGTGATATTAAATAGTCCCACAAACTTCATCACCATCTCCCCTTTATTCTATAAATGATGATTCCCCAACCTAGGTGACATCCAAAAGAAAACTTGGACACCCATAGTGAACTCCAAAGGTTATATCCTCTAATAAATGTATTATTTTTCTCTACTATGAGTGGTAACCAATTTATTCTTAATCAAATGAACCCTATAAAAGGAATATTGTAACATACTATTCCCAAAAATTATTGTCTCACCTACCTCATGCCAATACAGTAGTGAGCAATATGGTTGACCATAAAGAGCCTCAACATGTTTCACCTTAATCAAATCTTGTAAAATATTTTTTATGTGAACTCAATCACGGATAGATGATCATACCATACTCCCCCAAAATTTAGGATTCATTCCCTAATCATATCCACTAATACTTGGATAATATTCTCTAGTTGTTCATCGTCCCATGGATGATATGTCGTACTCAACTCCAAATGAGTCCCCAAAGACTTCTGCAATACTTTCCAAAAAATTTATATAAAATGAATGTATCTATTTGATATGATAACATAAGTATCTTTACATAGTCATATAATATCTTATATATTAATTCAACCCTAAATAATCTATACAGTGAGTCTCTCATATTGGAAAGAAATGTATTACTTTCATCATTCATTCTACTATCACCTATAAAATATATCAACTTCTCAGGGTCCTAAGAAAAACCATCTGAAATTCCATAATCACCTCATACCATTTTCATAAAAGCACAATAATTTGTTTAATTAAGTCTCTAGATCAATTATTCTCCTCCTTGATACTCTAATAATTAATCCAATGAGAGATGAAGCTCGTGATATTTCTCCTCATTCCCAAACACCTGAAGTTTCACCTAATATCCTGATATATCTTCATCGAACGTGGGTTTACTTCCCACTGATAGTCATGGGAGTCCCTCATAAACTCTTTAGACAAGAATATATTAACCAAAACTCTTCCATAAACATAGATCACATTTTTGTCATCCATCTAACATCCTAGAACTAGGTCACTGCCTATCAATTGTTCATGTATCACTGAACATTTGGGATCTGACTCCTTACTAGTCTTTACCCTGTCTACTAATGTCAATATGATAACTAAGGGATCACATTTTATTACCCCTAGGTCCTTCTATACATCCTCAAACCATTCATCCATCAAGCTCATCAACCTCCATTCCTCCTCATAAGGACTCTTTCTAAGATTTTGTATTTTCTTACTGAGAGCTTTTATAATGACATTACCTTTCCTCAAATAATAAGACATCTCAAAATAAAATTTCTATAGATACTCTATCCAACACCTCTATTTAAGATTCAAGTCCCACTAAGATGATATTTTTAACAAACTAATGTGTTCTGTATATATAAAAAATCTCTCACCAAAGAGATAATGGATCCAACACTTTACAGTATGGACCATAGCTATCAACTCCAAGTCATGTTTCTAGTAGTTATGCTTAGGGGTTAATACTTGGAGATACCCATAAGTATCTACCTAATCCCTCTACAATAACATATCTTCAATACCAACACCCAAGGAATCATAGTAAACTATGTATCCAATCCTGGGTTTTGAAAATGTCAAGATCGGAGTTATCATCAATCACCTATTTAGCTCTAGGAAGTCCTCCTCATACTAATCTGTCCTCTAAAACCTCTCCACCTTCTTGGTAATCCCATTCAAAGGAACTTCCATATGGGAAAATTATTTAATGAATCATCAATAGTATCATTTCAACCCAATGAAACTCTTGATATCAAACAAATTTCTAGGGTGTGACCAATACTTCATAAAATAAACCTTCTCTAGGTCCACAAAAAAAATACCACCTCATAGATCATAATATTTAGAAAACATGAATCTAGGATTCAAAATTGATTCTTTGAAATATTGAAATTTAGCTGATGTGCTCGAACTGTAATCAACATAATATCTAGGTGTCTAGTGTGCATCTCCGAGGTCTATGAATATATAAGGATGTCAACTATAAAAACCATGATGAATGAGATTATATATGGATGAAAGATCTTGTTCATGAGGTTCATGAACACCACTAGTTCATTTTTCAAATTGGAAGTCATGAAAAGATGCACATAAATTCCATATCTACTTCTGAATGTTGTATTAGGAATTTCCTATTCCTTTACCTAAAACTAGTGGTAGCTTGAGCGTAGGTTAATCTTGTAGAGCCATTGGGATTCCCACAACTTCTCAAACAAGTAATTGATCTTTAGTAATGGTTATCTATTCATACTTTCCACCTAGTTCATTTTATTATACTCTAGACATAACTAAATACTACAATATGTCTTCTTTTTTAACTATATCATAACAACCCATGAATTTTTCTTGGTTTGATAAAACTCTTTTCCTCTAAATCTATGAACTCCACCTAAAGTTCCTTCAACTCCTCTAAAAACATAAGATATAAAGGGATCAATATAGTTTTTACCCCCAACCTATGTTTGGTCTAGAATTCAATCTATCTATTATAAGGGAGTCTTGAAAAATAATATGGAAATACATCCTGATATAGTTCCACTATAGGAAGAAAAAGATAAAGAAGTAATTTATTGATCTATTGTAAGAACCATGCCCACCACTTTCACTATAATATAATAAAACTAACTCAGTACCAAAATCATTATACCTACTCCAATATCCTTTTCATTTTTCAAAGAAAAATTATCCTCCTAATGAAAATTAGAGGATTCTATTCTCTTGTATAATTTGATGTTCCCCATGTAACTATCCAACTAGTCTATGCCCAAATAATATTGAAACTAGTCATATTAAGAATCGTGAAACTCGATAGATTTTTATAGCTAGAAACTACCATGTAATATTTTATAAATCTCAAGAGATGATCAAATTTCTTCCCTAAGGGTCTGTAAATAGATAACAACTCAAAAGATAAATTTATTGGTAAGTTAATCCCATCAACAAATTTAGAAGATATAAATTAATGGGAAGAACCTATATCAAACAAGGTAGAAGATAGAATATATTTGATCAAAATTATAACTCGAATAGTCGATGGTGTCTCCCCACCATCAGTAGTAACCTATTCCATTTCATAAATCCTATCATCATTAGTCTCACATCCTTTATCCTAAGTCCCATGGCTTTCTAGTGTTAATAAAGTATAAGTGGTTTATATCCTCTATAGAGTTCGTTTACCCCTATTCTATTTTTACCTCCTAGAACTCATCTAAAAATACCTAAAACAAAAATATTAGAGATATACCACCTTGACATATCAATGTAACTCTATATGGATTTTCTCATAAGTATTTTTGAGGTTCCCCCTCTTCCCATAATTGAAACACCTAATGAAACCACCTACTATAAAGGGAGTTTAAGAAATATAGCTATACTTCATCTTCCTACTACCACCCTCATGTGAATCCTCCTTATTCTGCTTCCTAATACTAGAAGGGTTACTCATAGCATCATTAGGGGTTACACTAATCATTCCACTAATTTATTAAAGAAGACTTATAGTTTTATGCTCCTCTAGACCCATCTCAAAGGTCAAGGACTTATGAATTACTTTTTGAGTATGTTGTTGTGTGAAATCACCTAACCTGACACCTTATTTATAGTTGAAGGAAAATATCAAACTTTATGTCCATATTTTAATCATTTGAAACAAATATAGGAGTGATGAAAAGAAGATATTTGAAAAAAAAGAGTAATTAGACACTAACATTGGTTCATGCTGAAGCTCAATAAACCCTTGAGTATGATCTAGATTAAGTGTATGTGGAAAGAACTCTTCAAAGAAGATATTATTAAATGCCACCAAGATAAGACCCTCATTACTAATTTCATAGATCATAAAACTCCATAATATCTTAGAAGGTATTTAAATATTTAAAGTTCCCAACTTCAACTGACAATACTCAGGTGTCTCAACAAGGTCAAATATCCCCTCAATTATGTTGATCTAGTCCTCTATAACCTAGGGAACCATAGTACCCTATATGGATGGTGGATATAGAATTATAAAGTCCTAATCACAATCATTCATTATCCACAATGACCCTTCACATTGAAGTGGCACTAATTATAATACTTTGGGTTTTAACAGTTCCATTACCTAAACCAATAGTCCTGGAATATTAGAATTCTCCCATGAATATTCATTTATAATCGGTGCTAGAGCAGGTGTGTCCTACCTAGTGGAAAAATTATAGTTTTCTTTTCTAGGTGATCCCATAAAATCCCACTGATGATTTATTATCTAAAATTAAAAATGAAAGCTTAGAAAATATATAATAACTCTCTTAAGGTAACCACTTATGAAATTCATAGGAATTATAAGAAATTTCAATAGGAAGACCTATCCTCTAAGGTTACCCACAAAAATAAGGTACAAACAACCTAGTATTTCCCAAGGCCTATACCTACTCTCCCATACCTATATATTAGTCACATTCACACACATATATATATATCAATATAAAATAATTTTCAAGTTCAAGAAATATAAATTTTATAAGATTATAGCCTTGAAGCACAAATCAATATATAAAATTAAATGAACTATAATGAATAAAAGTAATATATATATATGAAATGTGGTCTTATGTTCATATTCATGATGTATGAATTCACCCAAATACCTTACACTATAACAACACAACATACTCAGGATCAACATGAAACCATAAAGGCACAACTATTACAATAGACTTATCATCGGTAACTCATTGTTCTGATACATATGATCTCCCAAGGAACTTATGTGACTCCCCCACCCAATTTCCATATTTCCTAAATATATAATACCTTTCCCCAAATATAGTTAAGAAGAAAATAAAACGAAAAAACTATTTTATTATAACTTTCTAATTCCCTGACCTGAATTACCCAATCCATACTAAAGTACCACAAAGCATCATGTGTGCCTCCCTATATATAAGAGGTTCCTGAATATCAATGAGGATCTAAATGGTGTGGTTAGGAGACTATAACCTTGGTATTATAATGTATACATCATAATCATATCAATAAAAGGATAATAAAAAGTGGGTATAGTGGGACTAAAATAATCAAAATGCTATAATAGACTACATGTCGGATATCTCATAATCATACATGTAGTAAAAAAAAGTTCCCCCAATGTAGATAGTCTACCCATAGTATCAGTATAAAATTGGAAAAATATATGAATTCACTAAAACATCCCTTTGGAATCCATCTCAGTACCGCCTCTGAAACCTAAGATGCATCTCCTCATCTCTTTATCATTGAGCCATTGGCCTTTTCCAGATCCCTAATTAGGAAATATTCACATGCATCGATATTCCCATGTAGGGTGTGAGTAAAAATCTAGTAGGAAACCACATATATGTCTTTAAAATATGTGAATATGTATATATAAAACGTTCCATAACACATAATTAATGTATAGGTAAATAATCAACCGCTCAAGTTTCAGTTCATCAAGTGTTAACGAATCTTCTATGAACTTTGACACCACCTAATTTGATATTATGCCAGTAAGGGTTACAGTTTTAATAACTACATTTCTATGAAAATTCCACAAATTCAATGCATTGGTTCTACATCCAACTACCATTAGTCATATATTTACATTCCTCCTTTAAGGAACACCTCAAATTTCACCCTAAAGTGGTATTCTATCTTCTCTTAATGGTATATTCACCTAAAAATATCAATTAATTGGATTACAGTCACCCCTATATAGTATTTAACCATTGTCATCATTTTAAGAAATTGGATACCAAACAACCTTATATGGCCTACTCCTGTATCAACTGATTATGTCCATGACATCTAAATAGTTCTATCAAGAAAGAAAAAGTCCTTCTCCTTTGTCACAACACCCATGCTCCCCCTAAAAAGAGTCCTTTATAAAATTCTGAGTAGCCCAATCATTTTTATACCTAAATAATGTTCCCTAGGTTATGAAACACACACAAGAATGTTATATCCTAGAAAGATAATTTTTTATTTCAAGCACGGTTCTCATAAGACCACACACACAAACCACAGGTAATAAAAATAAATCATGGGTATCAATCCACACAATAACATACCATCATATCATTCCAATAACTATATAAAAAGTCCCTATATGGTAAGGATCTTCCAACCTCAAGAATGTTCATTTCAAATGTTAATATAAACAAAAATTCATCACCAGAATTAAGTACTCATGATAAGGGTCCCCAGAACCAATACAAATTCATCATAAAAATAGATTCTATAAAAAATATTCTTTAAGAAGAATTTCATAAGGGATTGAATTTTATTATTCCTAACCAAAGAGATCTATCACCAATGGGGGATATATATTTCTTCAATATAAAGTGATTCTTAATAGATATGGTTTATGATCCTTCAACGATACAAGAATTCTTTATTAGATCATATGTAATTATATATATATGTCCATAGATTTTCATACTAATCCCAAGAGAAAAGGGAAATATTTAATCAGATCAAGAGGAATAGAGATCAATGATCACATAACTTGAATTCTCATATCCAAAAGCCTCTATATTCACCATATTTAGAGTTTGAAGGGAAAAGGATCACCAAAAACCACCATTAGAGTCCCTAGGTTGAATTGAACTAAAAATAGGAGGAAAAATAAAGAGATTTTAAAATATTTTGGGTTTAAACACAATTTTTGGATTAATTTAACTCTACACATGGTTTGATCTCATAGTTTATTAAATTGTGCACCTATCATGTGATGGTTTATGCCTCTTCTTGGTACCATCATGGTTTTTCCTCATTTTTTAGTAAAACTTTCTCCAACTATGATTTTAACCACTTTCCCGAGTCATAAGGTTTTCTGGTAAGGTCTCATGGGTATCTATAATCATGTTATAACTATGCACAACCCACCATACATCTATAACAAACTACGTTGTATCCTGGGGAGAACCAAATTGTTTTCCCTATCTATTCTCAAACCCTGATCCCCCTTAATGTCCTCCAAAACTATCTAGACGATACCCTAGACTTCACCCAATCATAGCATAACTCAAAGACACTCAAATAAGGGATGAAAGTAAGTCATAAGGTTCATAGAAAATCTGGACCATTACAAATAATTTGTTAAATATTACCCAAAACTCCTTTTAGATATATTCCAAAGATAATTTGTAAATATATAATCATGTTCACTTTGTATCACATTATATGAAATACCAAATGAATACACCTCCAAAAGTCCTTTTTGATTAACTCAATACACTTTTAGTGAATCTCTCAAGGTCAAACTCAATTCGAATACAATCAACTAAAAAGTATAACCCCAAGGTTCATTGAATAGTTGACAATAAATATGAGTCACTATATCCATAAAATTAAGCAAAGACCATCCTCTAGTAAATAATAAATGCTACATAATCAATAAAAAATTTTCATGATCTCTATAAAACACATGTATCTCTATACCTATGTCAACCAACTATATCCTATATAATAATGCATTTTCACAAGATCCATTTTTCAAAGTCATCATGTGACTACTGAACATAGATTATATTAATCCCATATATCCAACTCATGCCTTATCTATTATAAAAGTATAGAAAATACAGGTCAATGAATGTATCACATGTCATTCACATTTATGTATGAGCACATCATGTAATACCCCAGGCTTCCACGGTATGTTTTCCATTGAATAAAACAATAGCTTGAATTGTATACAACTTCGAGTTCTAACACACCATGACCAACCAAACTAGCCATTATGAATCATAATACCCACTTTTTAAAATTTTATAAATTTTATTTTTTCAAAATGGACTTCATTTTTGGATTCACAATATAAAAATTAGCTTAGGGTGAATTTTTTGTATTTTTCTGAAAACTTTAAATTTTTTATGAAAAGTGAAAAACACTATGTTATTGTTCAAAACTGAATTTTTATTTAAATAATTAGTTATTTAATTTAAATTTATATTAAGTAAAAATATGTACATAATACCTATATATGTTCAATGTAATTCATTGTAGTAATTTTATAATAATATTAGATATATAAATTTTTATTGAACTTTTTACTATCATTTACCCACATTCTTGGAGCATTTGCAAATTTATATAAAACTTAATTTTACCACTTCTATGAGTTGAATTTCAAAAATCCAATAGAAATGATAGATAAGTAAGTAAAATTTGGTTTGATAAGATGAAAATAATTTTTGGTGAATAGTAACTTTTGAATTTTATTTACCATGGTTAAAAGTAAATAATGTAATTAAAGGTAAAAATGATATTATAAATACCATAACACATGTCCTAATTCTATTGGATAAGTTTATTTCAACCAAAATAATCCTTAGGAATAAAGAATGATCCTTTTGGTTCACTTGGATTAGATTAGAACCTTAATTATTATTTTATTTCAAGAAGAGTTAAAAGTGTTAAATTCAATGTTTAATAACAAAACCATTTTTTAATATAGGGTTATAAATAAGATAAATTCGAATATAAATATTAATTAGAAAGATAAAATTATTTCATACATAATGGTATTTTATTTATAATTTTTAGACATTAAATAATTAAATTTATTTATGACACAATGATGATGCAGTAATTACCTTATAAATGAAATATTAAAATAATTGATATTATAAATATCAAAATAAATGTAAATTGATACTCTTGATGCATTCTGAAAATTTCCTAGATTAATATGACATTTCAGGGTTGATTTAATGAATTTTTTTCGAAGTAGTCATGTTGTTTTGACTTTCACAAAAACAAAATACCAAATAGTGTCAAAATTGACATAAATGAGTTTTTAAAAAAAAATACTATATTATTAAATGATATAATATTCCTAAAAAACTAATGTTTGGAAAAAGGACTTATATAAAGTTATATATATTAATAATGAACCACTTAGGGCACATGAACCTCAACCCAGTTGGTGAGGACTCCTTAAGTGCATCCAAGAGACCTGGGATCAAATCTTGGTGGGGAATAATTTCTGGGTATTATAGAAGTACTGGAGCAGGTACTGTAGCAGTATTATAGCAGTACTATAGCAGGTACTGTAGTGGAACTGTAGCAGGCATTGTTCGGCACTGTAGCAGTCGGGAATATGCCCCTGTTTGGGCCTTTGGGCCTCCAATTTGGTCCCCAAATCCTTTAAGGCCTTCGGGCCACCCAGGCCTTCGGGACACCTTAAGTGTAGATGCAAACCAGACAACCTACAAGGAACAAACTTCAGAATGAGGAGGAGCAAGGAGCTTTCACCATAGAAAATCCTAAACGGATTAAAAGAATGAGAGGGTATGACATCTGCCATTGGTACAAGCCTGTGCATGCATGGGAAAGCCAAGCCGAATATCCATACGAAGGTGGAGAGCTGATTTCACGATGAAGATGCTGGGTAGGAGCAGTTCCAAGTATTTAGTCTAGGTTTCATGTAATGTTTGAATCCTACGGGTAACGAATTTCCCTAAGGCCTATGGGCCATGTAATACTTATGCCTATGGGCTTTGTAAGGGTTCCACCACACCCCTTGAAAGGTGGATTATCAAAAATCAATAAAAAATGAAGGCCTAACCACTTGGGGTTCATTTTTCTTTTATAGTAGGTTTATTAACAATTTATTATAATAATACAAGAAGATATGGTAAAAGTAAAACTATTTAACTAAGAGTTAAATCTAAAAGATATGGTTAATATGGTGACCTAAACCTATATAAAACCTGTTTTTTGAGATATTTTCAACCTATACCCACCTTATCCTCGAAATAAATCATTTTGGAGACATTATAAACAGAATATTATTGTATAATAAAATAATATTTCAAGCTTTTCCTAAAGTAACCCTCACCTCTCTTGTAAAAGGGTACTTCACCTTAACTCAAAATCACACCTCCAAATCCATTTGGATCAGCCAAAACCTGCTCAAATATCCTCCCAAATACCATCAATTAGACCTATAGGCCTTAATTTGATCAGAAATCTAACCTAAGGAGCCCTTTTTATCAACTCAAAATGAAACACCCGAAGAAGAGGTAATAATTTCACCACCTCTTTCAAAGTTCTTTTCTTCTTCCACTTCCTATTTATTTATTGTTTCCATACCAAAATAATAATTCTAGTATCTTATACATATTGTGATGGTATTATAAATATGATAAAACAATATTCATTATTCTATCCATCCTATGAATGAAAAGTCACCATATGTGCGTGCGTACGGCTTACCGTCTCCACGTTGTGGTGTAGTTTGTTATTCAAAAACATCATTACTTGGATGGGTATAATAATGAGTATAATTGAAGTAAATAATAAATATAACATTTTAATTATTTTTTATATATGATATAACATCCAATTACATATGATTTCACCTTCAATGAAATGATATTGTTGCTCGTACGTACATACAAATTACCGTCTCCACGAACATGATGAAATTCATTACCATCATAACCATTCAAGAATAATTTTCATTTTATGATTAAAAATAATTTTTAAGAACTTAATATCATTTTGGATATAAATCAAATACTTCCTATCCATAAAAAAACATGGCTTATGTAACCAAGCATATAAAGGAAAACAAATCAGTTAACACCCAAAACAATGATACTACTAAAATATTATTAACAAAGCAGTATTATAAGATCATATATGATACCATATTTATGTATGTGGTTCTTGTATAATTTAATAACAATTATTTATCCATTATACAAGAGTTTAACATACCCTCTATCAAGGAAAAGTGCAAGGTAAGGGATAATTCTACAATCTCTTCATTATCTGAGATTATTTATATGTGAGTATCTACTAGGACATCTTTATCATCCACATTTGTGTTTCTTAAAAATGTATTTAAAAACATTTTTACTATTTTCTAGACTATGGTTTAAAGTCATTTATACCATTTTTTAACTTTTTATAAAAAATTTATGAAGAAATCTTTCCATTATTTTCCAAACAAAGTCCTTTATGACCTTTTCGACAAAGTTAAGGAAATAATGTTTTTTTAACTTATACAGTGGGTGTAGCTATTTTCTGCCATTATAACACCTTATAAGCTTCCATTAAAAGTTTATAATAATATTTTCAAAAATAAATTTTTTATTTTAAAATTATGTTCCTTTTAAATGATTTCAAAATAGAAATAGATATTTATCTCAAATGGTTTTGATTTCATCTATGTCTACATCCTTTGATGGATTTTACACTTATTTGAAGTTGATTTATTATGATAAAATATTCCATATTTTATTAAAGTTTTTTTATATGTTTGACTATGAATGTGTTATTTTTATACCATTCATGGTTTATGGTTAAAGTATTAACATTTTTTTACTAGTTTTAATATGAATGTTTATGTTATGTTTCAACCTTTTCATATGCGGAATGCATTGGACTTTGTAAGTGACGGGTGGATCCCTCTACAGCTCCTATATGTATCGGTAGGTCTCATAAGACAAACTAGTGTCTTGTAAAAAGGCCTTGACAAAATCTTATTTATAGTCTTGGAATGAATCCTTGACTATGTTGTTATGATGTCCACCATTATGCATTCCATCATTATGAAATTGGCTATTGATATTTCATGTGATTATTTGACTAGTAGAATATCTATGTGAATATGTAAATGGAATTATTTGATTTATATTTGACATATTATGCTGATGTTTAAGTTTAAAAGGCTTATATTTTAGTCTTATACATTGTCTTAAATGTTTATGCTTATTTATGAAAGTTTCTGCTATATTTTTATCCTTACTGAGCATCTGAGCTCACCCCTTTCTATGTTTTATTTTTACCAAGATGTAAAGATGTATTTTATGTTTGAACTGTAGGGATAAGCTAAGGGATAGAAGTTTGTTTAAAGGGGACAAAAATGTTTTTGTTGTTTTTATTTCATGATGTAATGTAAAACTTATGTATGTATCTAGAACTTACAAGGCTACTAAAATAATCTTTCTTTCGAGATTGTATCCCTTGTGATCATGCCAATCATATGTAATATTGCACCGAATATGGGTAACTAGGGTTAGGGCATTACAGTTGCTATCAAAGGAAGTTTAGTACAAACCTTGGAAGCTAGATTTAGAAAAAATCTGATTAGATAACATTACCCTAAGATAGACTTTGAGGATTAGTATAGAAGAACTTCTTATAATTTTGTTAATGTACAGATTTTGTGAGTTTTCCAAGAAATACATCCCTATCTGGATATGATTGGGTAGAGCCAACTCTGGAACAGATGTACCTAGGAGTGAAAACTATGAAAGAGTTTTAGGCTTTACTCGGTGTATCCTGGTACACGACAACGGTCCTTGCTGCATTCTTGGTTACAACACTCATAGGGGATAAGCTTAGGATAATTCATATTTTCTTTACAAACCATTATGAAGGATTTATGAATATATAACTCTTAAAAGAAAACATTTTTATGATTATGGATTATATCCATAAACTATTCAATTTATGTTAAGTGTTTTACAAATTTAGAATTATGTATTGTGATTCATAAAATAATCTAGTGTATACCATTGTTGAGAAATGGAACCTAGTTGAGAGAATGGAAACTGTATCAATGCATGTAATCCATGTAAGGATTTTCCTCCTAATCAAGATAATTATAGTGGAGCTGGTGATGCAACTGTTGCTGATCAACTTATCTCCATACTTGGACAACTCACTCAGGTTATGAATAATAATCTTACCCATATGGAGCACCCTGATTCATAATATGGAGTATCATTGTTAGACATCTTCATAAGGAAACAACCACCAACATTCAATGGGAATACAAATCCATTTGTATCTGAGCAATGGATAAGTTCCTTAGATAAAATATTTAATTCTTTGGGGAGTAGCGAAACCTAAAAAGTTTCCATGGCAGTTTATCACCTCATGGGAGATGTAGATAAATGGTGGTCATTAATTCAAAACACAAAGAAATATGAATAAGTATCGCATATGGAATGGAGGGAATTTAAAAAGAGTTTCTTAAAAAAATAATTTCCTCATGACCAATGAGAGGATATGGAAATGAAATTTCTGAGTTTGATGAAAAAAGAGGACGATAATGTCACAAAGTATGACGCTAACTTTACAAGGATAGCAAGGCATGCATCAGATTATATAAATAACACAAGGAGTAAGATTGATTGATTCTTCAATGGGTTAAAACCATTTCTTCATCGAGCGTTAGTCCCACAATCATTCTCATCATATGAATATATTGTCTCATTTTCTATCAAGATGGAAAAGGAATTCTCTAAGTCTTATGACTTTAAAGAAAAGTAAGAGAAGAAGAGATCTATTGAACACTCTAGAAATGGAAATAAGGGGGAAAAGGGAAAAGTTGAATTTCAATCCTGCGGTAAATGTGGGAAGAAACACCATGGTACTTTCCTGAAGGGTATGGGAGTCTATTACAAGTGTGGTGAAAAAGGCCACCAAGCTCGTGATTGCAAAGGAAAGAAATAGGTTGTCAATGTTAAATGATAGAATTGTATAGAAAATGGGCATTATGAAAATGAATGTCCTAAGCACCAAGGTAACTTATCTCAAAAAAGGCCAAGGGAGCAAGTCCAGGCTTATGCGATCACTATTTATAAGGTTAAAGCTTTTAAAGACATGGTGGTAGGTAATTTAATAGTTTCCTCATGTTTAGCCAAAGCTTTATTTGATTCTGGATCATCGTATTTTTTCATATCTTCCTATTTTTCTAATAAAATTAGATATTTCCAATTTGATTCAACATGGGAGTTGTTAGTCAAAACTCCTAAGGAAAGTATCATAGCAACAAAGTTTTTTGAATCAGTTCCCATTAGTTAATATAAATGTTCTTTATCTTCTGATCTCATTGTCATACCCATGATTGAATTTTATATAATCCTAGGTATGGATTTTCTTTCAAACCATGATGCAAAAATTTATTGTAAAAAAGAAGAGGTTACAATTTTTTATGATGATAAGTACCTTATCTTTAGAGCAAAAATGTCACCACCTGAATCTTATCTATATCCACACATATTAGCTCTATTAATTCAATTATTGGGGAGGAAGAGAATGAAATAACTATGGATGGGGAAAAGAATGTTCAAATAGAGGATATACCTATTATGTAAGAATATGTTGATGTGTTTCCATAAGATTTACCTAGACATCCTCCAAAATGAGAAATTAACTTTTCCATTGATTTAATTCTTGGTTCAAGTCCCATATCAAAGTCCCCTTATAGAATGGCCATTGTGGAATTAGTGGAGTAAAGAAACAACTAGAGGAATTGAGTAATAAAGTATTTATTAACCCCTAGTGTTTCTATATGGGGATCCCCTATTCTTTTTGTTAAGAAGAAATATTGATCTATGAGGTTGTGCATTGAAAACAGGGAGATCAATGCTATAGCAATAAATAACAAGTATCCCCAACACCGCATTGATGATTTATTCGACCAAATTCCTGGAGCCAATATTTTTCAATGATTGAACTTTGATATGGATATCATTAGTTGTGTGTGAAGAAGGAATATATTCCGAAAATAACATTTCAAACTAGGTACGGGAATTATGAGTTTACAGTAATGCCTTTTGGACTGACTAATGCATACACTATTTTCATAGATCTAATGAATAGAGTTTTCAAGTAATATCTTAATGAATTTTTAGTGGTATTTATTGATGATATCTTGGTTTACTCAAAAATCTACGAAGATCATGAAAATCACTTGTTCACTATTCTGAAACACCTTAGAAGAAATGGATTATATGGGAAGTTTCACAGGTGTGAATTCTGGCTTCCGGATATTTCGTTTCTTGGACATATTGTCTCTAAGGATGGAATCTCTTTTGATCCTCAAAGACAAAGTAAATCCAAGAATGGCTAGCACAGAAAAGTATAACTGAGGTACCCAGTTTTATTAGTTTAGCAAGTTATTATCAGTGCTTCGTCTATAATTTTTCCCGATTGGCTAACCCATTAACCAAGATCACACGTAAAGGGGTTAATTTTTTTTGACAAAAGAGTGTGAAGAATGTTTTGAAAAACTGAAGAGAAGATTATTCAATGCTCTTATATTGACTCTACTATTGGGCAATGATAGGTTTGTTATTTATAGTGATGCTTCAAAGAAATGACTTGGTTGTGTTCTTATACATAATGATAGGGTTATTGCATATGCATCAAGATAGCTAAAAATTCAAGAACAAAACTCTCCTAGTCATGATCTTGAGTTAGAATTTGTAATGTTTTCTTTGAATATATGGAGACACAATCTATATGGCTAAAAATGTGAGATATATACCAATAACAAAATTTTGAAGAATATTTTCTCATAAAAGGAACTCAACATGAGAAAAAGGAGATGGATCAAACTACTCAACGATTATGATTTCACTATACACTACCACCTGAGGAACGAAAATAAGGTAGAAGATTCATTGAGAATAAAGGATCATGAATTTTTGAACAAGATGAGAGTTTAAAGGGATCCTATGTTCATAGATCTAGTAAATATGGATTTAGGAATAATCATGGAAGGTGAAACCTCAATACTTTTTCAAATGGTTTCTAAACCATCTTTACTGGAAAGGATAAAAAGTTATCATAATGATAATGAGGAGTTTCAAAAGAAAATTAAAGCTTTAAATGATGGGATATTGATCGACTTTGTATATGAAGATGGGATTTTGAAATTTAGGAAGTAACTTTGTGTTCCTGATATACCTGATCAAAAAAGGGAATTGTTGGATGATGCTCATAGCACCAATTCTTTATACACCCTAGTAGCACTAATATGTATATAGATTTGAAGGAATTTTTTTTTGGGATAACATGAAGAGGGAGATTACTGATTATGTGTTAAGATGTGTAGTTTCTCAATAGGTGATGGCTGGAAGACAACATCCAAGCGGAGTCATGCAACCTCTTCCCATACCTGATTGGAAATGGGATGATATCATGATAGACTTTTTCATGGGGCTACCGAAGACTCCTAGAAGGAATGATGCAATATGGGTCATTATTGATCTTCATACCAAGTCATCACATTTTCATGCTATAAGATAAGATTTACCACTTGAATGTTTAGCAAGACTATATATTAATGTAGTTTTAAGACTTCATAGAGTACCCCTATCGATTGTTTCAGATCATGGCCCCCGTTTTACATCAAGATTCTAGAAAAGTCTTCAGAAGGCCTTGGATACTGAACTTCATTTGAGCACTGCCTACCACACTCAAACTAATGGACAATCAGAATAGACTATTAAAACTTTAGAAGGCATATTGACATCTTTGTCACTTGATTTTCAAGGTATGTGGGATCAGTATTTATCTCTGGTAGAATTTTACTATAATAATAGCTTTCATTCAAGTATTCAGATGTTACCATATGAAGCGTTATATGGAAAGAGAAGTCGCACACCAACTTATTGGGATGACGTTGGTGAAAGAAAACTCGTAGGCCTAGAACTTGTTGGGGAAACAATGGAAAAGGTTATGGTTATCCAAACCCACATCAAAGTAGCTCAAAATAGGGAAAAGAGCTATGCCGATAACTGAAGGAAGGATTTGGAATTTCAAGTAGGATATCATGTTTTATTGAAGGTATCTCTATGGAAGGGAGTTATACGATTTGATAAAAAGGGTAAATCAAGTCCCAGATACAGCGGACCTTTTGAAATTCTAGAACTAATTAGGGTTGTATCTTACCGTTTGGTAATGCCACCAAGTCTCTCCAAAGTCCATGATGTGTTCCATGTATCACTATTGAGAAAATACATGCCTAGACCAACGCGTGTACTCACCTATGAAGAAATAGAACTAGAACCCAACTTGTCTTATTGCGAAGAGCCTTTCAGAATTCTTGATACCAGAGAACAAGTGTTGAGAAACCAGATGACTCATCTGCTAAAAGTTCTATGGAGAAAACATAAGATGGAAGAGGCAACGTTGGAACCTGAGGAAATTATGATGAAGAACCACCCGAATCTTTTTGAAAAGTGGTATTCTAGAAATTTTGAGGACGAGATTCTTTAATGGAGGGAAGAATATAACACCCCAATCTTCTACAGTACATTTCCCTTTGAATAATACAATATCTTGTGTTGTACGCAACTTCATGACAAACAAACTAGCCATTATGAATAGTAATGCACACTTTTGGAAATTTTATAAATTTTATTTTTTAAAATGGAAATTATATTTGGATTCAGAATATCAAAATTAGCTTAGGGTGAATTTTTGGTATTTTTCTAAAAACATTCAATTTTTGGTGAATAGTGAAAAACACTACGTTATTGTTCAAAATCAACTTTTTATTTAAATAATTAGTTATTTTATTTAAATTTATATTAGGTAAAAATAGATACATAATATCTATATATGTTCAATGTAATTCATTGGAGTAATTTTATAATAATATTAGATATATAAATTTTTATTGAACTTTTTATCGTCTTTTACCCACCTTCTAGGAGCATTTGCAAATTTGATTAAAACTTAATTTGACCACTTCTATGAGTTGAATTTCAAAAATCTGAGAGGCATGGTTTAAATCAGTAAGTAAAATATGGTTCAATAAGATGAAAATAATTTTTGGTGAATAGTAAATTTTTAATTTTATTTATCACAGTTAAAAGTTAATAATGTAATTAAAGGTAAAAATGATATTATAATTACCCTAACACATGTCCTAATTCTATTGGATAAGTGTATTTCGACCAAAATAATCCTTAGGAATAAAATATGATCCTTTTGGTCCACTTGGATTAGATTATGACATTTGTTATTATTTTATTTCAAGAAGAGTTAAAAGTGTTAAATTCAAAGTTTAATAATTAAACTATTTTTAATATAGGGTTATACGTAAGATAAATTCAAATATAAATATTAATTATAAATATAAAAATATTTCCTACATAATGGTATTTTATTTATAATTTTTAGACATTAAATATTTAAATTTATTTATGGCACAATGACGATGCAAGAATTACCTTTTTAATGAAAGATTAAAATAATTGATATTATAAATATCAAAATAAATGTAAGTTGATACTTTTGATGCATTAAAAGAATTTCCTAGATTAATATGACATGTTAAGGTTGATTCAAGGAATTTTTTTTCGAATTAATCATGTTTTTATGACATTCACAAAAACAAAATATCAAATAGTGTTAAAATTGACACAAATGGGTTTTTAAAACAAATAATATATTATTAATTGATATAATATTCCGAAAACACTAATGTTTGACCAAAGGAATTAGATAAGGTTAGATATATTAATAATGAACCATAGGGGGTTCTCTTGTATTTTTATATTAAGTTTATTAACCATTTATTATAATAATACAAGAATACATGGTAAAATTTAAACTATCTAACTAAGAGTTAAATCTAAAAGATAAGGTTAATGTGGTTACCTAAACCAGTCTAAAACCTATTGTTTAAAATTTTATTGACCCATCCCCACCTTATCCTGGAAATAAATCATTTTTAATCCACTATTAACTGAATATGATTGTATAGTAAAATAATATTTCAAGATTTTCCTAAAGTAACCATCGCCTATCTTTTAAAAGGGTACTTCCCCTTCACTCAAAATCACACCTCCAAATACATTTGGCTCGGACAATACCTACTAAAATATCCTCAAAACTACCCACAGTTTTACCTAGAGGTGTTAATTTTATTAGAAATCCAACTTAAGGATCCATTTAGATCAACTCAAAAGAAAACACCTGAAGAAGAGGTAATAATTTCACCACCTCTTTCAAAGTTCTTTTCTTCTTCCACTACCTCTTTATTTGTTTTTTCCATACCAAAATAATAACTCTAGTACCTTATAAATACTATGATGTTTTTATAAATATTTTAAAACCATATTCATTATTCTATCCATCCTATGAATTATAAGTCACCATGCGTGCGTTCGTACGACTTACCATCTCCACGTCGTGGTGTAGTTTGTTATTCAAACACTTCATTATTTGGATGGGTATAATAATGAGTATAATTGATTTAAATAATAAATATAACATGTTAATTATTCTGTATATATGATATAACATACAATTACATACAATTTCACTATCCATAAAATGATATTGTCACTCGTACGTACGTATAGATTACTGTCTCCACCAATGCGATAAAATTCATTCCCAATCACAATCAGTCAAGAATAATTTTCATTTTATGATTAAAAATAATGTTTAAGAAATTAATATAATTATGGATATGAATCAAATAAATCCTATAAATAATAAACATTTCTTACGTAACCAATCATATAAAGGAAAATGAATCAGTTAACACCCGAAACAATGATACTATTGAAATATTATTAACAAAGCAATATTAGAAGATCATATATGATACAATATTTATGTATGTGGTTCTTGTATAATTTAATAACAATTATTTAACTATTATACAGGAGTTTAATGTTCCCTCTATCAAGGAAAATTTCATGTTAAGGGTTAATTCTATAATTTCTTCATTATCTAAGGTTGTTTATATGTGAGTATCTACTGGAACCTCTTTGTCATCCACATCTGTGTTTCTTAAAAATGTATTTCAAAACATTTTTACTATTTCCTAGACTATGGGTTAAATTCATTTATACCATTTTTTTACTTTTTATAAAAATTTTATAAATAAATCTTTCCATCATTTTGCAAACAATGTCATTTACAACCTTTTCGACAAAATTAAGGAAAGAATGGTTTTTTTAACTTATACGGTAGGTGTGGATATTTTCCACCGTTATAACACATTTGAAGATTCCCTTACAAGATTGTAAGAATATTTTCAAAATAAATGTTTTCTTTTATAATTATGTGAATTTTAAATGATTTCATAATAGAAAGATATATTTCTCTCAAAATGGTCTTGATTCCATTTCTGTCAACATCCTTTGTTGTATTTTACACTTGTTTGAAGTTGATTTATTATGATACAATATTTCATACTATATTTAAGGTTCTGGGATATTTTTGACTATGGATGTGTTATTTTTATACCATTCATGGTTTATAGTTAAAGTATTAACGTTTCTTATGCTATTTTTAATACGAATGTTTATGTTTTGTTTCAACCTTTTCATATGAGGAATGCATTAGACTTAGTAAGTGATGGGTGGAGCTTGCTATAGCTCCACGATGCATCGGTGGGTCTCATGAGACAAACTAGTGTCTTGGTATAAGGTCTTGAAAAAATCTTATTTGTAGTCTTGGCATGATGTCTTGACAATATGGTTATGATGTATGGAATTATGCATTCCATCATTATGAAATTGACTATTGATATTTCATGTGATTATTAGACTAGTAGAATATCCATGTGAATAAGTAAATGGAATTATTTAATTTATATTTTCCATATTATACTGAAGTTTAAGTTTAAAAGGCTTATGTTTTAGTCTTATACATTGCCTTAAATGTTTATGATTATTTATAAAAGTTTCCATAATAATTTTATCTTTACTGAGCATCTGATCTCACTCCTTTCTATGTTTTAATTTTCCCAGGATGTGAATAAGTATTTTATGGTTGACCTATAGGGATAGTCTAATGGATATAAGTGTGTTCAAAGGGGAAAAACGTTGTTGTTGTTTTTATTTCATGATGTAATGTAAAACATATGTATGTATCTAGTACTTTCAAGGAATGAAACTAATTAATATTTTGGGATTTGATCCCTTGTTATCATGAAAATGTTATGTAATATTGAACCAACTCTGGGTAACTAGGTTTGGGGCATTACACATCACATTTCCCTTACCCAAATAGTCAAGCACGTCATATGTACTATCTTGGTACAATTGTAAAATTCTCATGTCTGCCTTAATTGGGGGACCATATGTCATACTCAATATAAAAGAGGAAAAATGTCATCTTGGTTATGTTCCAACCGATAACATGATCTAAAAAATACCCAACTTCTCCCTTATTAGCTAATACTTAATGCTTATGTATGAAAGGTATCATAGTATGAAGGTTATCATTTCAGGTATCTCACCAACTTCGGGTATTGTGGAATCTAAATATGAACCATGCATTATTAGTATACCAAATATATATTTTATAACACTCTTTGTGGTATAATTTATGGGTCATCCCTGCACAAAATCCATTTTATGCCTTATGGATCTATTTTGTATCTCAATATAAGAAATATAATCATGATAACCAAAATATTTCATCATTATTTGTAATAATATATGATGAACATCGATTTGAGATAACTCAAAGTCTAACCTTGAGATTATAATTATCTTTACACTTCATGGGATATATATCAGTATAAACATATATCTAGCCAAAGTGAAAGAATGATAAAGTTGATATTTTCTATTATAAAATATAATAAATTTTATATTCTTAAAAACCATTATGAATATTTAAAAAACCTATACATAATATTCTATCTAAAATATCATTGGTGATAAACTACAAGATTAACCGTATGGTTTTTGAAATTTTAAGAGTTTCATTAAAATCATTACATCTCTATGAAGTTCCTACAACATCACTATGTGATCACTAAATAAAACTCTTCCACTGAACTATTTAGTTAGTAATGTCTATGAATAAATATATTTTGAGTAATGGTGATACTTAGGAATCATATTCTTAATGTTAAAATATTTGAAAATATTTCAACCGCCTTAACTACACAATATATAATGTTACAATGTTAATAATTTATGTTTTCTATATATAACTCTTTCAAAATACATTATCAATATTCTTAGAACATGTTCTATCAAAACTTTTCCTTGAAATATTTTTGTAACTAGTGTAACTCATAACACTAATGATTTACCAACATTTCCTAAACTCTTTTAGGATATAAAGTGAAATTTACTTTCTATTTTGAGTGATATAATTTTTTTATTTTTTATCTTTTAACTTCTTTAAGTCCAAACATACTCCTAATAGCCTCTTAAAAATATATAATATTTATAATATCATTCTAAGATACACAAACTCATTTATATTAGAAAATAAAATTTATTTCATTTTAGTAATAATATTTAAAAAATAAACTATTAAATCCATATCATAAATAGAATTATATCTATTTGGTGAATTTTAATGGAAAGAATATTATTCCTTACAAAATTACATTAATAGTTCTCGAATCTCAATTACTCATATTTTAATAAATAATATAAACACTTTTATCCTTCATAAAAAATTATCCTTAACATATTATCAAAACATGTTATAGATATGATGAATCATAAACTCTATTTATTGAATCCATCGTCAAATTTTTTCAATAACAAGTCTTTTTTAACATACTAATTATCTTATCATATAAGAGAAATGATATAACTATACACATCCTTCATTCAAACACATCAATGCTTGATAAATTCCTTTACAATAATCAATTTAATGTAAATTATAATATTTTTAAATATTTACTTTATTTTGAACTCTTTTATATATAAATAAATTTTAAAATATAGATTCAGTGTCATATATACTTCAAAATAAAATAATTAATATCTATAAAATTGATACATGACGTGAACATTACATAGAGTTTCACAAAACCCTTCATATATCCTAAAAAATTCTACCATATGAAATTATTACCCTTCCTTCATAATAAAACTAGGATTGAATTTCATTTTTTAGATATTTGAAGAATCATTTTTTGACTCTTCAAAATAAATTCTTCTTCCATTTTGAATTTTTTCCTCTTATACTATTCATACAGCACCAAAACCTATAAATCACAAAAAATAGTTCATATTTTCTCCACATTGAGAAAATAAGTTGAAATTTTTTATCTCATTAACATGTTTGGAACAGTTTCAATGGGGAAAATAGAATAAATTTTATAACTAGAACAAATCTTATAGGAAACCTTCAGTCTCTCCAATTCATTTGAATACTCAGTCATTTTGAGTATATGAGAAGAAATTAAAGTTCCTTAGGTTATTTTGCTTCTAATTCCCATAAAACCATAGGCAAACCCACCATTATCTTCATAAGAATATATATTCAAGTTATTGAAAAAACTTAATCAGACATTTATTTAGGAAGGTATTCCTCTATCACAAAAAATTTATATTAATTAAGAATTTTTATTAAGTTAACAACCTTAAGAAGTTTCACATATTAAAATTATACTTTGAAATATTGATCTCAATGATAAGTTTGATACTAATGATATAAATGATCTACAACAAAATATCTTATCATATGAGTATCATGTTTTAAAAACATTTAATAAAAACTTTTTTTAAATTTGATCCCACTAAAATGATGAACCCTATAGATCTCAACACATCCATTAATTGAAAAATAACCATATTTAACTAAGAAATGATTCAAATTTAGTGTTCCTATCACCACATATAAATTTAGGTGGGAAATCATTCCAACTATATCAAATATAATTCTTGAATATTTTATTGGACATACCTTTTTCCAAATTCATCATATGAATATAAGCTAAACTATATTCCTCTAGTATCATATCTTGTAGGATTTCCCATGTAAGTGTAACTCAAAGCTCCCAACTAGATTTGGTAACCTAACTATTAAGGATACCCATTTCCACCATCGAGTACACAATATAATTCATGGTCTCCCATATTTATCATGGACATATCTATTTGAATGATCTATGTCTTGACATGTGTTGACTTTGAAAGTAATCTGAAAAATAGTATTTTAAAATAAACTTAATATAACTATCTTATATTATCTATTAACTTTATGTATACATTTTTATAATGATTTAATTTTCAATCCTATTTCTTACATAAAATCTACATGATCAAATCATATTTATTTATAACTCACTATATAACTCATATCTTATGTTACAAACTCAAATCAAAAGCCAACTAAATCAATATATATCCAAATGAATCTTATATATAGGGTATATAAAACCCTTTAATTTAAATTTTTACAATTATATGAAATTAAAAATCTCCACATGATTAAGACTAGATCAACAAATAGTAAACCCTCAATTTTCTAAATAATACATAAGCCTCTAGGATATTGAGTAGTTTGATCTAAAGTCCCTCTACCAAGGGATGCCTTACTTAAGAAAGATCTTAATTCCATTATAATTCTAACATCTACTATGTATAACTAATAATTAACTATATAATTTAATTTCATGACATAATACAATATAATTTCAAGGTATAAAACTAAATCCATTATTATACCTATCATATAACTATTTAGATGCATGCATGATAACTTAGAATCAGTTTAAAAATGTAAAATAAATCACATATCATAATTCCTAATATAAAAATTATATATATGAATAAATTAGGGAATAAACTAAATAAATGAACAATTCATAAACTTAAACATGAGATAAACATTTTTGATCAATTTATAAATAAATATAATTATAAATATTTTATAATTTAGCTAACCTTATGGATATTTCATAATTTTGAATATAAACACATTATATTCAGTTCCTAATACGAACCTTTTAATATTATTCTTTATATGTAATTCCACAATAAATATATGATCTTAAATGAATTATAAAAATTTTATATTCCAAAATCTATTATGTAAATAATTTTACATAATTTAAATATTAAAATTTTATATTATTTAATATTTGATCAAAACAATTTTTTTAGAGCACATTTTGACATGGTTTAAATAATTTCTAAACAAGTCCTTCAATTTGAATAATTAAAATTAAATATTATGAACAATTCACATTATAAATGTACTCTCCTTATATTTTTTCCTTATTTCTTAATTTATAAATATTTTATAAATTACCATT
This sequence comes from Viscum album, assembly GCA_963277665.1. Taxonomy (NCBI): domain Eukaryota; kingdom Viridiplantae; phylum Streptophyta; class Magnoliopsida; order Santalales; family Viscaceae; genus Viscum; species Viscum album. The sequence continues at coordinate 15,372,071 of OY728148.1, forward strand.
CAATTTTGTAAATAAATACTTTATTTCTAAAGTATAAGGTATTCCATATAAATTGAAAAATGTATTTATAATATTAACAATTAATATTATGGGTATTTATTTTTTAAATTTTTCATAAAAATTTAAATTATTAATTATAAAAAACATATAATTTATTAATTTATAAAAAAAAGTATAAATAAATATATATATAATTATAAAATTTTCCCATAATTTATAAATAATTTAAAAAATATTTAAATAAATTCATATTTAAAATATTTCAAACCCATTATTATCCTCTATATGATTTTTAATGATATAGGTGGGTTACATAACAATAACACATGTGGGATAAGTCTACATGTAATTAAATAGGTGTGGGATCCATGTATTATTAATTTAGTATGAACTAAAAAAGTGTTCGATTAATTCATGAAGTGGATTATGATAAACTGTTATATAGGAATAGTGTGGTGCTCACATGATATTAAAATGTAATATGTAAGACATTAAAGTAAGGAGGAAAGCCTTGGGTAGAATTAACTTCCTGATAGACCATGTTATCTATGTAGGATTAATACTTGATGACCCACATCAAATTAATCCAATCACATCATAGAATTAAAACAAGCATTGAGTAAGAATCACATAAGAATAATAAAGCGCCTATGTATGATTAATATAGAACACTTGGGGCCTATTTGAGATTAAAATTACATGGTCATGTATGATTAATTAGGTAGATATGATCTTCATATACTATTAACTCATATAGGGTCAACTTTATGAAGTTCTATCCTATGTAATATTAAAACATACATCCCCTAGCACTATGATACCCCCAATACTGTAAACCATAAATGATTCTCTATTATTACATTAATAAAAAATTCTTTATTTTTAAATAATAATTTCAAGTATCAAATGTCATATCACTACGCTAATACCATTGGTGAGTTTCTGAGAAATAATAATGTTAATTCAATGCAACAAAAATGAATATGAAACTCATAATCATGATTAACATGAATTTACCAAGAATTCTTCCTACTCCATCCAGCTAGACTTCCCTTGTCCTATAAATTTTCCATTTTCATTGATTTTATATTTTCAATTTTATGAAATGAAACCCTAAAATTAAAATAATTAATATGAAATTTTAAAATATTATAGAAACCCATACTTTTCATACATAGATATTGAATCTTATTAAATTAATATTCATTACATATCATTACTATCCACTCCATGATTTTATAGTTATAGTATCTTTGGAAACAAGGAAACATAAATAACTAGTTCATAAGTGAACTACATCATCCACCACTATGTTCTTCATAACAATAACCCTTATTAGACTGATCATACATAATAACTTTATTCATAACTTGGGTAAAGGAAATATAATAAAAGGGCCAGAAAATTCTTATGGTCAGGCTCAATGCATGAGAAGAAACTCATAACGGTTTATTGGAGGGATTGTGTCAAGACTTTTGAGATGGGAGGCCTGGGGTCAAGGACATCAAGACTTTTAATGATAGTTTAATTAATAAGTTCACTTGGAACCTGCTATCTTCTAATGAGACTTCGGATGATTTCTTATCCTGCAGGTTCAAACAATGGTTATTTAGTGGATATCTGCACTGTCTTCTCTCCTCTGTTGGGCCCTCTATTCGGAACTCCTTTTATGAAATTATGCAACACTCGAAGTAGCTGGTTAGTAGAGACTCCGTGCTAAATTGCTGGCATACATCTTGGATGGACAGCCATATTGACATCACTTCCATCCCATCCACTATGGCTTCACTGACTGTAGCTGATGCCATAAACCAAGCTCACACCCTTGCTGATGTTATTTCCATTCAAGATGTGCAATAAATTCAGAATTATGTTTGTATGGAGGAGGATACCTTGTTATGGAAGCCTAATTCACATGGTCGCTTAAACACCAAAGAGTATTATGCTATGAACTTGGTGGGCTCTCAAAGAACACCCAAGTGGCTGCTTCAATTTAAGGCCCCTTTTGTTCAACCATCTAGAATAATTCTTCTCTGGAGAATTTGGATGAACCGACTCCCTACACACGACCAACTGCAGAGAACTGGGCACCATCTTGCCTCTGCCTACCCATTGTGTATGCAGGCTAAAGATATTGTCCAGCAGCTCTTCCTGGATTTTTTTTATGCTCAGGATCTTTGGAAATACATTGGTTCTTTGTTCTATTTTAATTTCTATCACTTCAGGAATCTTGAGGAGCTTATGTCGTGACTTTGTGAGGATGAGAAGAGTGGGCATGTCCGCAATCTTCTTGTTGTGGTTGTTGCATCGGTTATCCATGTTATCTGGGCTACATGAAATCAGGCGATCTTTTAGAGTCAACCTACTTGTTTTCATGATGATTCCCTTGACATACATAGGGACATTCATGCTGTTGCTGCTGTGAAATCTGGCACGATGCATAATTCTTTCTAGGATATGCGGACTCTGTGGATGCTTGGTGTTGCAGGAAAGTCGAAGCCGCCTCTTGAATTCAAGTACGTAAGATGGATTCCACCAATCCCTCTTGGCATTAAATTCAACATTTATGGTGCTACTTTTGGCTTGCCTGGACCCTCAGGATGTGTAGGTGTGTTCCGTAGTTACCTCAGTTTTTTCAAAGGATGCTTCTACCACTTTATTGGCCAAAGTACTGCATTTGAAGATGAACTTTGGGCTGTGATCTATGCTATCAAATATGTTGTCTATTACAACTGGTCACATCTTTGGATCGAATCTGATTCTAAACTTGTTGTGAAGGCTTTTGGAACACACACTAGAGATGTGCCTTGGAGACTCCTTCCTCATTGGATCGCATGTCTCAACCAGGCCAGTCGCCTTCGGATCTCCATATCTCATGTTTACAGGGAGGCGAATCAGATTGCTTATGCCCTCTAGAAGGAGGCTATTGTGGGGCTGAGCACCATGTGGTCATTCAGAATCCCTGATGCATGTGTTATCATGGTGTATGATGATATGTGGGGTGTGACTTATTCTCATTCTTGTACTGCCCCCTGTAAAGCCTAATCTCTTGTACCTTACTTTTTGTTTATTAAATTTAGGGCTGGCTTTCTCAGACCCTGTATCTTCATGGTCATACCCTACATATCATAGATTATAAACATGAGTCATGGAATAAATCTTGGAAGTTCATAAGATATGAATCAAAAAGGAATTACAGAGTATAAGCCATAAGAGTATAACAATGTAATAAGACATAGATATGTGGAATAAACATAAGAATATAAAATATTATGTCATGTATACCCACCAATATATTCATAACCAATTAGGATTGTGATAACCACTCATATACTTACTTTGGGCTTGTGATAACCAACTATGTACCCTCTTTTTTGACCTCAGGATAACCTACCATGTACCCTTTAAGCTCATAAAACATTAATCTTTACCTAATTCATTAGAGGGATATATAATTCTAGTACCAACTATTACAAAATTAAAATCATATATATATGTGTTACACAAAATCATTCAGCATATCATTACCCAATATAAGGAAACAAGTTTCATAAACATTTCATCATAGAATAACCCATGGTAAAGAAATGGGTTTCATGAACATTTTTCCTCATAATCATAAATCATCTAGAGAAAGAATAAATATGGTATCATTGGATCATATCCTCAGTGAAACATAATTATAATCATGGGTTTTTGCTATTGAGGAATATAAATTTCATTAAAAGTTCATTAAAACGTTCTTGAGGAAAATATCCTTTCAATTTTTAATTCACTTCTTTAAAATATAAAAAAAATTCCTAAATATTATATAAAAAAATTTATTTGAAAATAAAATTTTAAACTTTAAAATAAATATTCAAATAATTGGGTGGTCATGATGATGGATAATTTCATTAATTTTGTGTATGTTACATCAAATATTTCATTAAATATTTTTGGTAAAAAAAGTACCTTATTTGAATGATAAAAATAAGATTTCATTTAATTTTTTGGTAAAAATTAATACATGGGTAAAAATGAATTTAATAAATCACATATGAATATTAAAAAAATATTGAAAATATTTTTATAAAACGTTGATATGAATGAAAAAGGGTTTTTAATCGAAGAGATAAATGAAGTTGATTTTCCTTAAAAATTTATTTTGAACTCTTGAGTACATAAAGAGTGTAAAATGAATGAAAAAAATGTAATTTATATAATTTACAATAAGAGAATAAAATTAATTATTTTATTTAGATTTAAATCATGAAATTTCATCATTGGAATCATAATTATAAACAATCTCAATAAATAACGAGATTGTAACATAAAACCCTTACCACTTATGTAAATTTAGAATCGTGATCCCCATAAAAGAAATAACCTTAGATGATTATTTAAATAACCATAAATTTTATAATAATAATATAATAATAAATATATGTGAATTATAAACACCACACAAAGGAAACAGGTGGTGAATATGGAATTTGTCTCATAGAAATAAAAGTGAGATGAAAATCTATTACCTCAAGTTTAAAATTTATTTGTACACATTTAAACCTCCTATATAATAAATATAGTTTATTATAAATAAATTATATAACTATACTCATATATATAATTAAATATATTATTTACTTATAACCTTCTACCATCTGTTTGTTAAAAATTCATTATTAAAATCAATATTTCGGGTGATAACTGCTTCGTTTTTCATGTATGTTTTGGTTTGGTACTTTTGGTCCTTGTACATTGATCATGGTTTCATTTTCAATATAATTTTAATCATGATATAAATATAATATAAATTTATTATATACATATTTATAGTTATCCATAAAAGATATAGATAAATAAATGAATTACACCATTCATGGAGATGGTTGATCATACAAACATATGAACTTTATTTTAATTTTTTAATGTAAAAAATAAAGGTAAAAATTATTTTACCTATCTATAATATTTTTTATATTACATATATCATATATATTCATTAAAAATATCATTATTATGTTTCATATCACAATAAAATTATGAATGTATCACATCACTTTGTTGGGGCGGTAGTCCACACGTACACACAAGCAACTTTATCAGTTTCCAATGGATTGAAAGTCAAGATGGTAGATGTGATATTATAATTAAAAAGGTATAATTATATAATAAGTATCATAAATAAAAATTAAATCCATAATTATATTCATCTATGAGATTAGGTGATGGAAAACAAATTACATTGGTTTGTGAGGCAGCTGTCCACTATCCACACAATCAACGAACTTGTTTCCCATTTTATGGAAGAGGATATGAATATAGGTTATAAAGTTAACATAATAAGATATTAGTATATGGGAGAAAAAAATTATTATATCATAAAATTTTAAGAATATTTTTAGGAATTGGATGAATAAATAAAATAAAACCCTAGGTTAAGAACAATACCTCTTCTTTCGACAACCTCTTTAGGTTAGCACCAAAAGACTTATTAGGAGGGTTTACTAATCAAAAAAGGATTATAATATGTGTTTAGGGATTTAGGGAAGAGTTTTTGGAAGTTATTGGTTAAAAAATGATATTTAAGAGTTTATAGGATAAGATAGGAGATTTACTTTTATAAGTGGGGGAGAAGACTCACATGGAAACCACATGGAAATTTCCCAAAAGAATAAAAAATGATAAAGTAATTCCCAAGAAAAATAATTCCAAATGACCATATATTATAATTTTGGATAATATAATGTCAATATATTTCTATAAAATAGTTTTTATAAATGTATAATTATAAAAATTTCTCCTATATTTTAGTTTAACCCCCTATAGTAAATCTTTTTTCACCTTAACCATGGTGATTAATTTTTACTATTTTTACTATTCATTACGATAGAAAATTAAGTTTAACTTATTATATAATATTAATCATTCTAATTTAAAATATTTAATTCATTTTATGAAATTCAATTCACATAAGTGGTATAATTTAATTTAAAAAGAGGACTGTAAATGCAATGAAAAAGCAGTTTTCCAAAGGAAATGTTTCCTTAAGTATAAAAAGTTATTATATAAAAATTCAATATGAAATTGACTCCAATAAACTAAATTGGATTAATAAAAATATAATTGAACTTATTTTACTTTTAAACAATTTTAAAACAAAATCTAACTTTGTAAATTTTGTAAATGAAAAGATAAATTTGAATATAAATCAGTATTTTTTACTATTAATAGAAAAAATCATCTTTTCAGAAAATTCCCAAAAATTCAGTTCAAGGTATTTTTGAAATGATAAATTTAAAAATAAATATAATTTTTAAAAAAATATTTTCTAGTATTGATTTCATGGAATGTATTTATGTCTCTTATATTACTACTACATCTCTTGATGTTGAAATGCTTAGTATGGTCAATGTTGTTGAAATTGAAAGACAACAAGATTGGCATAATCTAGGGTTCGAATGTGACTCCACTACCATTATAAAATCTATAAGTAATGTAAAAATCATTTATCATGTAATCTTACTTCTATATGGATGAAATTCATTGAGATTCCTTCATCCAGGAACTACTTCATTATTCATGCATACCATGAATCCACATATCTAGATGATGGTCTTGAAAATAAAAGGGTGGCCACAACTGAGCATATCTATTTTTTGAGATGAAAATTTTAATTTTTTTAAATTATTCTCTTGTAAAATTAAATTTTTTATACCAATGTAATATTTTTTTATTCAATAAAATAGGTTTTTCCATCTATACAAGTTCTCATTTTTCCTCTAAAAGAAGAAATATAGTTTTAATAATAAAAATAGATTTATTATTACCCCATGTATATAGAAATATTAAATTAATGATAAAACATTTGATTGAAAATATAATAAATAAATTTAATTAAAATCATTCACCAATAGTGATTAATTTAATTTATTAACATAAAAACACAATGAGCTCAAAAAAATGTTTTTTTAAGAAAAAAAAATTCATTTAATTTCAAATGATTTTTATTTTCATTTATAATCAATTAATAACCAATGAATTTATTTTATACATGTGTAAAATATGTAATTTTAAAAATTTACTTATTTCTATTCATACCTTCTAATTTTATGTCTTGTTTATAACTATCACCTTAAATGATGATATTTTAATAGTATATTGTGTTTCATTTAAACTCGGTGTTACTTGTAATGAAAGATATTGAATAAATAAAATAGATTTGAAAAAAATCATAAAATTATGGGGTGTTATAATATAACGCTCATAAAATTAATTTCACCATTGAAATTATATCCTTCTGAAACAAAAAATTGATGATATTTTTGTCTCATCATATCCTCATGTTCCTATGTAGCTTCTTTAAATTGGTGGTCTCGCCAAAAAAATTTGACCTGGTGAGTGGTCTTGTTTCATAGAAATTTCTCACTAAGATATAAAATCCTCACTATTTATTCTTCATACAAAATATATTTCATTAGTGTTTTGACCTCTGAGTTCAATACATGTGAAGGGTCGGGTATATACTTCCTCAAGAGAGATACATGGAACACATAGTGAACTAGATTGAGGTTTGGTGGAAGTTACAAGCAATAAGCTACCATCCCTAATTGATCAATAACATTGAAATTGAAAATATACCCAAGTCTCAAAAATCCTTTATTCTTGAAGCTCATAACCTTATTTCATATATAAAATCATAGAAAAACATTCTAACTAAATTCAAATTACAGATCACACTAATGATTGTTAACATCACTTTTATATCAAATTTTTGTTTTCCTTATGTGTTGATAAATATATCTAACCTTGTATTCCATTTATTCATATATATAAGGTACCAATATATTTATTTCTCCATCTTTATCTAATAACATTGGAGTTATACACTTATTTCCATAGATTTTATCATAAGGGGAAATCGGAGTGCTCAAGTGAAAGATATTATTGTAAGAAAACTCAACTAGAGTAAGATGTTTATCCCAGCCAACATTGAAATAAATAGAACAAGATATCAACATATACTTTAGGGTTTTAATGGTTCTCTCATAATTATCATATATATGAGGATGATAATAGTGCTAAATCTCAACTCCATATCAAGAGATTCATGAATACTTTATGAGAACTTTGAGGTAAACCTAGAATTCCTATCAGATACAATAGAATGTGGAACTCCATAAAACCTTACCACTTAATTAATGTATATTCTAGAAAACCAATACAAATATAATTCTTCTCTAATAGAAATTAAGTGAATTTACTTTTTAAGTTGATTGACTACAACCCAAATAGAAGTATGGCCTTTATAATTTTTGGGAAGTATGATGAAAAAGGTCATGGTGATTTTTTCCATTTCTATTCTTACATGGGTAATGGTTGTAACATCCCATTAGAATTTTAGTCTTATACCTAACTTTATGACATACTAAGCATCGATACATATAATCATATATACCTCTCTTCATTTTATCCCACCAAAAATAATCTTTTATATCTCTATACATCTTTGTACTTCTAGGATGAATAGATAATGATGAACTATGATATTACTCTAAAAAATCCTTATTCAAGAGTATTATAGAGGTAACACATACACGGTTCCTGAACCTTATCATTCCATAAAAATCAAGGTTAAAATCAGGATCATTTCTCACCTTCTTCTATAGTACCACATCTTCATTATGCACCTCTTTAATTCTCACATGCATAGATGGTTGAACACTCATTTGAGAAAGATAATACTTCCCCCTTAATTTAATATTCCACGATCTATCCTTTTAATATATAAAAATATTGAATCTTTTATGACCCTTATAATAGATAATTTAGTATTATCCTTTCAACTCAGTGCACCATACACCTTCTTCACTTTCTCAGGGTGGTAATGCATTGAGTAGTCATAATATTTAATCAGCTCTAACCATATTCTTTAGAACATATTAATCTATTTATGGGTGAATATATACTTTAAAATTTTACAATTATAATATTTATACCACATAATTCTCCAAAAATATAATTCCTCTATATCTTTAATGAATAAATTACTACAGCTAAATCTAAATCTTGAGTACGTTAATTTTTATCATGAAAATTAAATTGTCATGAGCCATAATCTATCACCATATAATTATGTATGAGAATTAATCCCAATCCATTAATTGATGTATTATTAATGATTAAAAACCCTTATCCATTTTAGGGAAATGTGAGAACATTTTCATCGAAAAACCTTCTCTTCATTTCCTTGAAATTTTCCTCACATTCAACCATCCAATAAAATTTTGATCTCTTTTGAGTTAACATAGAGAGTGGATTTAACATCTATGATAAATTTCCAAAAAAACATCAATAATATCTAGTTAAACCAATAAAACTATGGATCTAAGTCATAGTGGTTAGTCTAGTCCAACACTCAATCACTTTTGTCTTTTATATATTCACATATATACCCTCTCTTGAGAGTATATAACCCAAAAATGAAACCATTTATATACAAAATTCACACTTGGAAAAAAATTTATACAACTCCTTATTTAGGTTCTTCAGCACAATTCTCAAGTGAACTTGATTCTATTCTTTGATATTTGAATACATATGAATATTTTCTATAAATACTACCACAAACTGATCAAGGTAAAATCTAATGAATATATTCATTAAATACATAAATATAGATGGGTAATTGGTAAGACCAAATGGAATAACTATATATTCATAGTTTATATACCTTTTATGGGATATTGTATTGGGTATATCCTCCTTCATGACCCTCAATAGATGATATCCAAAATAAAGATCAATCTTGTAAAAGTATAGAGCTCTCTACATTTTATCAAACAAGTTAAGAATACAGGGTATAGGATACTTGTTCTTGATTTTGATCTTATTAAGCACCCAATAATCAATATAAAGTCACATTGATCCAATTAAAAAATGAACTAGTTTACCCGAGGGTGACACACTTTTCCAAATAAATACCTTATCATGATTCTCATAGATTTTTTTTTCAATTATTATAAATAAATTGGTTCCATTATATTTGAAGTATTTGAAATATGTGTAGCACTAGGTATGAGCTCTATTGAGAACTCAAATTCACAATTTGGAATAATACTAGGTAACTCTTCTCAAAAGATAGAAACAAACTCCCACATAATAGAAATATCTTTGATGTTGAGATTCTACCCAACCATCTTAGATACAAACTCCTTTTGAATCAGAAACAAGACCCATAAAATAGATTAAATTTCTATTTTATGTTCATATTTATCATCACACTAATATAAAATCATATTTTTGTTTAGAATATCAAATTTTACTTCCCTTACTTATCAATTGATGTGTGATATATGTAGATAAATTCAATCCATGCCTAATGTAGCATAAAATTAAATTATAGTAATAATAATGCTATTTTGAAGAAATAGATATTCAAATGGATAAGAATCATAAACTTGATATGTGATAATCATACCATTAGGTGTTTTCAATACTAATTAAACATCTAATCATTGAGGATATGAATTAAAATTCTTTGATACATTTACTGATGTATAATAGTCCATATAACTAGTCTTAAATAGGGTACTTTAGTATTTTATCATACCAATTAACACCTCAACTTCATCATTCTATATTTTACTCCTTATTTAAATCAAAAAAAAATTCATGACCATCAATAATCACTAATCAGGGTGATTAATCATAAAAATTCAAGTATAGGATATCTAAATCTTGACACCTTCATTTGAATATATGATGCCTTGGGTTTAACCTAGTTTATTCATGGCCATTTCTATTTGAATCATTCATGATGGTCTGTAAATATTTTTTAAATTTTAAAAACATATCCCTTGAGAGTCTTAAACGAGGTGTGAAGTAAGGCCTATTTTTGTGAACTATGAGATGATCAAGTCAAATATCAATACACCCTTTTTAGAGTTATTACACCTAGGTACAAATGATCTACAACCACATACACTTATATTATCTAGATTGGGATGTAATTTCTTATAAACCAATCACTCCATCCTTCACCAAAATTCGAAGATATTTTCCTATACTATGAATTATCTCTAGGGTACTTACAAAAGTTTTCTCATACTAGTTCCCAAAATATATCTACATATTTCTATGATACCAACTACAGTGAACCATACTTTTCATATATATATTACATATTATTATATGGATAATAATTACATAAAATAATGATTCAAAACATAATCATATAGGTCTAGTGTCTTTCGAAACATGGACACATAGAAAACATGTTCATAAGTGAACTATATCATCTCCCACTAAGTTCTTCATAATTATAACCCTTATTAGACATATCATACATAAATCCCTCTATTAATAACCTGGTAAAATTAAACATAAGGAAAGGGTGAGCTCATATTCCTTGTAAGGGTAATAAAGGGAGATATAAATATAGCATGATCATAAGGGTATGGGAATATGATGATAACATTTGAAAACCATACCCTATATATCATAGATCATAAAATTGATTCATGGAATAAATAATGGTATCTCATAATATATGAATCATAAAAAATAAAATAAAATAATCTATGAGATAAAATATTTAGCAAAATATAAATACATGTGTCACACACATAATCATAGAAAATATTATGTCAAGGCTACCCACCAACATATTCATAACATATTAGGCATGGGATAACCACTCGTGTACCAACTTCAGTCTTGGGATAACCTCTCTTTCACTCCCTTTTTGGATTGGGATAACCACCTATGTACCCTCTTGTTTTGGGATTATTATAACATCTTATGTACCCTCTTGTTTTAATATTGGTATAACCTCCTGTGTACCCTCTTTTTTCAGGATTGGGATAACCTTCCATGTACCCTTTGATCTCTTTGAAAAATAATATTTACCCAATGCATTGGAGGGCTATGTAATTATGGGACCACCCATAAAAAACTGAAAATAATTTATATTTGTTCCACAAAATCATTCATTATATCATAACCCTTGAAAAGGAAATAGGTTCCATAAATACTTCATCAAGGAATAAAATTTTGGACAGAAGTGCTTTTCATGAAAAAATTTTGTCATAATAATAAATTATATTGATAATGAATAAATATTGTATAAATATATCATATACCCAGAAGATTATAAGTATAGTAATGGTTTATTTCTTTTGATGAATATAAATACCATTAAAATATTATTAAAAAATTCTTGAGGAAAATATCCTTTCTATTTTGAAATCACTTATTTAAAATCTAAAAAATTACACAATATTAAATAAAACATTTTATTTTAAGGGAACCCTAAAAAAAATTAAAGTAATTTTCAAATAATTTATTGGCAATTATAGTCAAAAATTTTATTCATGTTGTGTCTGTTAAAACAAAGGTTCCTTTTACATTTTCGATAAAAAGTCAAAAGTACCTCATTCTAAAAATGACAAGAATATGCCTTTAAAAATTTATAAAAAATTAAACAAGGGAAAATTGACTTTAAAAAAACACATATTAACATTAAAAATATTCTCAAAAACATTTTTATAAAACATGCATATGGAATAAAAAAATTCAACCAAAGAGAGAAATAAAACATATTTTCCATAAAAACATTATTTTGGAATCTTGAGTATATAGAGAGATGAAAATTAAAGTAAAAAATGAAATTTATGGAAATAAAAATAGTAAAAGAAAATTAATTATTTTCTTGAGAGGTATATCATGAAATTTCATCATTGTAATCATAATCGTAAACAATCCCAATAAATAATTAGATTGTAAGATAAAACCCTTTCCACTTTGGAAACTTTTAAATCATAAGCTACATAAAAAAAATAAATTATATAGATATATAAATCACCATAAATTTCAAAATAAATATTATAAAATAAATTTATATTTATTATATACATCTCACAAAGGAAACAAGTGGTGTATATGGAATGTGTATCACAGAAATAAAAGTGTGATGAAAATCACATACCTCAAGTATCAACTTTATTTTTACATGTTAGAACCTTCTTTATATTAAATATAGGTTTATTACACATATATTATAGAACCATAATAATATATATCATTATATATATTATTTACATATAACCTTTTACTATCTTTTTATGAATAGTTCTTTATTAAAATCACTCTTTCGGGTGATAACTGCTTCGTTTTTCATGTATATTTTATTTTGGTAGTTTTTGTCCTTGTAATTTGATAATGGTTCCTTTATATATATAATTTTAATAATCATATAAATATAATATAAATTTATTATATACATATTTATATCCATCCATATAATATATCTATAAATATATGAATTATATCATTCATGGAGACAGTTGGTCGTACGTATGCATGAAAGTTTTTTCTATTTTTTAACAGATGGAACGATAGAAAGGTAAATAATATTTAAAAAAAATTAATTTTTATATAATATATATCATATATATTTATTAAATATATCCTTATTACTATCCATGTCACAATAAAATGAAAAAAAAAATATCACATTACTTCATGGAAGTGGTAGTCCACACGTACACACGAGCGACGTTATCATTTTCCAACAGATTGAAAAGTAATAAAGTAGATGTGATATTATAATTACAGAGATATAATTATGATATAAATATCATATATATATATATATATATTGAATCTATAATTATCTTTATCCATGATAGGCAATTATGGAAAACGAATTACATCAGTTTGCGAGGAGGTTGTCTTCCCTACCCATGATCAACAGTTTCATTTCCCATTTGATCAAAGATGAGATGGATGTAGGTTATTACATTAAAATAAAAAAATAAGTATATTTTAGATACTTTTTTATTATATCATCATAGTTTAAGAATATTTTAAGGATGTGTAAGTATAACTAAAATAAAACTCTCGGTTAAGAACGATACCTCTTATTTGGAAAACCTCTATATGTTATCACCAAAAGCATTATTAAGAGGATTTAATTATCAAAACAAGGACTCTAGGAAATGGTGATAGATGTAAGGAATGGTTTTGGGTAGTTATTTGTGAAACCAAAATGATATTAAAGTTTTTATAGAAGAGGAGAGGAGGTTTCTTTTTTAAGTGGGGGAGAGGACCAGCTTGGAAACCACTTGGAAATTTTCTATAAGAATACAAAATGATTATCATTCCCAAGAAAAATTCTTCCAAATTACAATATATTCTAATTTTGGATAATATAAGGTCTATATATATACATAAAATAGTATTTAGAGAAGTTTAATTAGAAAAATTACCCTTGTATTTTGTTTTAACCCCCCCCCCCCCCTCGAGTAAACATGTTTTAACCTTAACTATGGTAATTAATTTTTATTGTTTACACTATTTAAAATGAAAAAAAATTGTTTTTACCTAAATATGTAATATTAATTATTATGATTTAAAATATTTAATCTATTATAAAAAATTAATTTCACAGATGTGGAAGAATTTAATTTAAAATTAGACCCACATACGTCATGAAAAAATAGTCTTCCAACAGAAACATTTCCATAAGTATGAAAAGATCTTATATCAAAATTAAACATGAAAATCAATCCAATGAAATAAATTAAATTAATAATAATATAATTGAAAAAAATCATTTAAAACATTTTAAAAAAATATGTAACTTTAAAAAGTCTTTAAAAAATAAATTTTTTAATAAAATTCCAAATTGTTAATTAATCATCGAAGAATATTTTTTTTTAGAAAACAATAAAACATTAACTATAAGATAATTTTTAAATTATTTTTTAGAAAAGTAAATTAATTTCTTAAAAAACATTTCCTAAAAGTGTAATAAATAATTTTAAAATAAGTGTGAAAAAAAAAGTGATGAAACCATTTTTTATAAAAATATATTTTTTAAGCATGAAACTAGGTTTATTCTTACCCCATGCCTAGAAAAATATTATATGAATAATAAACAATTTTTTTGAATATATAATATATATAAATTTAATTAAAATAATTCACTAATAGTGATTAATTTAATTTATTATGATAAAAACACAATGTGTTTGTAAAAATAGTTTTCCCAAAAAAACATTTATTTTACTTTAAAATGATTTTTACTTCAATTTATAATAAATTTATAACCAATGAACTTATTTTATATATGTGTAAACCATATAATTTTCATAATTTAGTTAGTCTTATTCATACCTTCCAATTTAACAACTGGGTTATAACGTTCACCTTAAATAAAAATATTTTAATAGTATATCATTGTTCCTTTAAAATTGGTGTTTAATGTAATGAAAGAAATCAAAGAAATTAAATTTATTTAAAATATATATATTTCATAGAATATTGGGGTGTTACAAAAAGATACATAGGAAATCACCCCAAATTGAGAGCCATGTCAAGAAATGGGAATTCACCTTTTCCAAGAATTATAGAAATTAATTCCAAAAAATAATTTTCAAAATATGTCCAACCAATAAGATTTAGAATATTTTAATTGGAAAAATTACCCTTATATTTTGGTTTAGCCTTCCGAGTAAACCTATTTTAACCTTAATTGTAGTAATTGATTTTTACTATTTTTACTATTCAAAATGGAAAAATTTTAATTTGACCTTATTATATAATATTAATTATAATGATTGAAAATATGGAATCTATTATACAAAATTCAATTTATATAAGTTAGATAATTTAATTTAAAATTAAACCCATAGATGTGATGAAAACGTGGTTTTGTAAAGGAAACATTTCCATACATATAAAAAGTTCTTATATCAAAATTCAGCATAAAAATGACTCCAATTGCATAAATTGAATTAAAAATAATATAATTGAACTAATTTTACCTTTATACCATTTAAAAAAATTAAACATTTTAAATTATTTAAACTAAATGAACATTTTTATTAAATTCAGTATTTTTCATCATTCGTAGAAAAACAATCTTTCAAGAAAATTCTCAAAAATAAACTATAAGAAAATTTTTAAAAAAAAATATTTCCAAAATTAATTTCATTTTTTAAAAACATTTAGTAAAATTTTAAAAAAATAATTTTAAAATAACTGTACAAAACATGATGAAACAATATTTTAGAAAAATATAATTTTTAAGCATGAGATTGAATTTGTTTTTACCCCATGCCTGGGAAAATATTAGATGAATGATAAAACATTTTTTTGAATATATTATATATAAATTTCATTAAAATAATCCAACAACATCGATTAATTTAATTTATTAACATAAAGACACGATGTGTGCATAAAAATAGTTTTTTCCAAAAAAAATTATTTCACATTAAAATGATTTTTATTTTCATTTTTAATCAATTAGTAACCAATGAATTTAATTTATACATGTGTAAACCATATAATTTTCATAATTTAGTTAGTAATGATACCATTGTGAATAGTAATATGAAACTTTTGAATATTAACCTCACCCATGAAAGTAAAAATAAAATTTAGGCACCTTATAAATAAAAGTATGATATAATGGTATAAGTAAGTTAATACATTAAAAATTAATAATTAATTATTGGTATATATTTAATTAAAATTATATAATTAAGAAATTAATTTAAAATAAAATTATTTTTCATAAAATGTATTCATAAATCAATATTTTTCAATCCTATGATTTTATGATAATTTAATTAGACCTTAGTTAATTTTTCAAGGTGTTATAAAATCAGTTATAATTTTAAAAACTGTATTTTAAGAGTAAATAATGATTTTAATTAAAAATTCAATTTCTAATATTTATAAAATTATTTTCTTAAAATGGATTTTATTTTTTAATTATAAACATTGAGAAATGGTTAGGAGTTAATTTTGGGAATTTTCAAAAATACTTGAATTTTTTGTGAATAGTAAAATGCGATAATTTACGATAAATGTTAAATAAATAACTTTTTGAGCCACTGTTGATGAGATGTTGAGTTAAGAACCATTATTTAGAACTCACATGAACTTATTAATTTATTTTTTCACAATAATCAATGTTATTTCATGTCTTGAAAAAAATAGTAAGATATTTAATAAAATAATGAGAAATCACCCCTCTCCACCACTATAAAAACCACACCTCACCCTCTCTTCTCTTAACTCCTCTAATCCATGAAGCTTGTACCCAAATCAAATTCCCTAGTCTCTACCCACATCTAGGAGCTCTTGGTCTTAACAAAATACTAAAAACACATTCCTTGAGGAGGTTCTCAAGGAGGAGTATTCAAAAGGTAAAATCCTCTCCATTTTCCTTTTATTTTCTTTTCAAGTTCTTTATTTTATTATACTATCCTCACATCCTCTGTAAAAATTATCATGATAACTCTAGTATCATATATAAACTATAATTATATCATGTTAATTTAATATCCATTATCAATTCTATTACTCTCCCCCTCTTTTATTTTAAAAACAAAATCTTCGTTCGTGAGGTGCCTATTTACAACATTCATGGAAAAAAAACTTTCATTATTCAATATCTTCATCAATTATGGTCATGAAACCATTTTTATGGTTAAAAAACTATAATATATGTATTATAACCTATTCATAAACTATTATATTTATATAATACTAATTCATATGAAAAAACTAGTCTATGGTAATCAAAATACTGTAGTAATAATCTAAACAATTATCACTAAATGTCCTATCTAATGGTGCATAATCATTTAATATAACCATATGATATATATAAACATTTAAACTTATGTATTATCATTTATAACATTAAATTACAATTCCATATAATTATACCCAGTTTACATGAATTCCATTACATGTAACAAGTGAACCGATCATGAAAAATAAGAAAATGATTTCCCCTAAATGATGAAATTAAACTCTATAACTCATAAATAAGGCTATAAATGGACTTAATAAAACTATGATGAATAAAATAATTATATAAAATTTTCTAAATTAATTTATTAATGGATTTAATTTTATTATCTAGGATGTTAATTCCAAGTACATAACACGTTCAGACATAAGGTAAGGGTTTTCTATGCAACCTCTACTTTCCTTCAAGTTACTCTTATTCTCTCTTTATGCCCATGAAATTATTAATTATTATTATTTGATCCTTATAAATTCAGTGTGAATTTTATATATATATATATATATATATATATATATGTACCAATCATAATCCTTCTTTATTTTATGGGTATTTACATGTTTTAAAAGAATCTTTCTCATGTTTTTCATGATAAAAAAAGACAGATTCAAGGGAACTTCTCGAATTCTTACCTACTTTAAAGTGCACACTATAATCTATTTTAATCCACAATTATTTTTCTAAAATTTATCATTTTATTATGAAAAAACTACCTTAGTTCACTTCAGGTTTTATACAAATATATTTCCAAAAGACCTCTTCTTTCCAAAGTAAAAGAGTTTTTCTATCAAGTATTACTCGATGTTTATTTAAGAGTATTTTAATCTATTTCAACACTCTTGTTAATTAATATGTTTTATTATTATTAATATTTTATGATATAATATACCATATTTTATTGAATGGTTTATTATTATTTTTACTGTGCAAGTTCTATCTTAAAACCATTCACCATATTTCTCCTAACAGTTAGTGTTTATGATTACTGATTGAAGAAGTTATTTTCATTTCATATGCTAGTTTCAATATGAATGTATATATTGATTATTTTAATCCTCTTTCCTATGAGGAATGCATTGTACTTTGTAAGTGGTTATTGGAACCCACTATATCACCTCGATGTATCAGTACATCTCATGAGATAAACTAGCATGGGTTTTTACCCATTATGTATTGTGTCTTGGTCGAGACCTTGAATATATGGTTATGATGTATTGAATTATTAATTGAATTATTATGAAACTACTAATTGATATTCCATGTGATTATTAGACTATTATAATTTCATAGTTATGTTTTATTATGTAATTATTTATTCAGCTTTTATTCCTACCATATTATGCTCAAGATTTTGTTTTAATGGCACATTTTCTTTAGTTATTCATCATACCATATTATTTATGCTTCCACTATATTACATACCCTTACTGAGCATCTGAGCTCACCCATTTATTATGTTTATTTTCCCCAAGATTCCAAGATGAATTTTATGAATGACATGAAAAGATAATCTATAATAATAAGAGTGTTTCCAAAGGATTTTCTATAATGTATTTCATTTCAAGTTGTAATGTTGAACTTATATATGTATCTAGTTTTTTCAAAGCTACTAAACTATTCTATCCTTAAGGATGTGTCACTCTTGTCTATATTCCAACATAGTAAAATAATGCATTGGGTCTGGGATTCTATGGTTGGGGTGTTATAGTTTGTATCAGAGGAATTTTAGTAGTAACATTACAAACTAGATTTATAAAAAATAAATTAGGTAACATAACCCTGAGATAGACATTGGGGATAAACATACAAGAACATCCTAGAATTTTGTTAAGATATCACTACTGGAATTTTACCCTTTACCAATGTTTCATAACCATTAATAAAGGCTGGGAAACCGTTTGTATATTATATACCAATGGTTTCCCAAACCGTGGCCAAGTAAGCCGTTTGTATATGCTTATACCAATGGTTCTATGTAAACCATTGGTATATGAGTTAAACTAAGAGATATACCAATGGTTTCAAAAACTGTTGGTATATGTTACCCTTATACCAAAGGTTTAGAATCATTGGTATATAGTGTAAAATATACATCCAAAGGATATACCAACGATTTTTAAAACTGTTAGTTGAAGTTTATACCAAAAATTATAAAAAAACCATTGGTATAATATACATCAAAAGGCTATACTAATGGTTTTCAAAATCGTTGGTATACATATGCTACAGAGCTTCACAGTAGTAGCACCCAGCAGCCACCTCCAACCTACAACAGCCACCTCCAACCTGAAACTCTCCATGACCTTCAAGAACACATACATCCAGAATCCAAAAGGCTACATGGGATGTTTAAAATTCATCCTGAATTCAGAAATTTAGAAATTTAAATTTCATTCCTCACTCAAACAATAATACAAGAGAAAAATCCAGAATCCAATACATCCAGAATTGAAATGAAATAACACCCATAACACCAATACAAAATTAAAATCCAATACATCCAGAATCTAATACACATAACAGTATTCAAAATTTAGAATTCATTTCCAATACAGCTAGAATCCAATACATCCAAAATTCATAAATATAGAATTGAAAATCAATAACACCCATAAAATTATTCAAAATTTATAATTCACTCCTCACTCAAACCACAACACCAATACACATAAGAGAAAAATCCTACATGTTATAGGAATCACATGGGATGTTTACTCATGTTCTTGGGTTGACTATCTTAAAACCAATAGAAAAACTTATGTAGAGTGGACAAGGATCATGATACCCATAAGATAGAAAATGGTAGAAGTCATGTTCTTAGACCTAGGATGAGTTATAGGAAGAACATGGGATATTTATATTCCTATAATGACTATGTATCCATGTGTAAATGGTTCTTGATGTGTTAGTGGGAAACATTGGCCAATCTCAACATATGATATGGGTGAACAGAATAGCCTACATGTTTTTCATAGACTTTTCAATTGGAATAAGGAGGTATGTGGATAATTTTAATTTTGTCTCCTATGTGTGATGTGAGATGAATACCCATTTTGGGTAGTGGGTATGAATATTCAATTATGTCTTTGATATTGGGTTCCCAAAGTAACTTTGGTTTGGTCCTAGAACCCACTGTTTGAGGATGGGATTGGCACATTAAATGTCATGTGTTTTAGAATAGGGGTAGGAGTTCCTCACATGAGAAGTTCATTGTGTGAGGTTGGACCATGGATCCTTGTGCTAAAGTATCAACACAATTTGAATACGTTTGGTCGGTTTTCCGTATGCAAGTTGTTGTTTTTACATAAAATCTTATCCATTTCAAATAAAAGTGAGACAGTTTACCAGCCACACCATGCCTCATATTGAGGTGAGGTTGACTCATACACGTCAAAAATGACCCATGGATCATTGTCATAAATTATCGACAGAATCATAATGCGTTTGGTCGGTTTTCTGTATGTCAGTTGTTGTTTTCACTTAAAATGTTGTCCATTTCAAATAAAAGTGAAACACTTTGAGTGGTTATGGCCACACTATGCCTAGGATTGAGATGGGGTTGACTCTTGTACATCAAAAATGACCCATGGATCCTTACTCTAAAGTATCAACACAATCAGAATACGTTTGGTCAGTTTTCTGAATGTCTATTATTTTTACTTAAAACGGAGTCCATTTTAAACAAAAGAGAGACACTTTGAGTGATATCAGCCACACCATGCCTCGGATTGAGGCAGGGTTGACTCATAAACATCACAAATGACCCACAGATCATTTTCTTGAAGTATCAATAAAATCCAAAAGCATTTAGTTGGTTTTCCTTATGCACGTCATTATTTTCACTTAAAATCCTATCCATTTCAAATAAAAGTGAGACAGTTTTCATTGTACTGGCCACACCATGCCTCTGATTGAGGCGAGGTTGACTTTTAAACATCACAAATATCCCATGGATAATTTTCCTAAAGTATCAACAAAATCTGAATGCGTTTGGTCAGTTTTCTGTATGCAAGTTGTTGTTTTCACTTAGAATCCTATCCATTTCAAATAAAAGTGAGACAGTTTGAGTGGTACCGGACACACTATGCCTCATATTGAGGTGGGGTTTAATCTTACAATTCACAAATGACCCATGTATAATTTTACTAAAGTATCAATAGAATACAAATGTGTTTGGTTGGTTTTCTGTATGCAAGTTGTTGTTTTCACTTAAAATCTTGTCCATTTCAAATAAAAGTGATACAGTTTGAGTGGTACCAACCACACTGTGGCTCAGATTTAGGAGAGGTTGATTCGTACATGTCAAGAATGACCCATGGATCATTTTCCTAAAGTATCAACAGAATCTGAATGTGTTTGGTCAGTTGTCTGTGTGCTAGTTGTTGTTTTCACTTAAATTGTTGTCCAATTAAAATAAAAGTGAGACACTTTGAGTGGTATCGGCCACACTATGCCTCAGATTGAGGTGTTGTTGACTCCTAAATTATAGAAATGAACCATTTATCCTTGTGATAAAGTATCAACATAATCATAATACGATCGGTTGGTTTTCCGTATGCTAGTTATTTTTACTTAAAAGGGTGTCCATTTTAAACAAAAGAAAGACACTTCGAGTGATATCGGCCACACCGTGCCTTGGATTGAGGTGGGGTTAACACTTAAATGTCACATATGACCCATGGATCGTTCTCCTGAAGTATAAACATGATTCTAATGAGTTTGGTAGGTTTTTCGTATGCCATTTTTTGTTTTCACATAAAATGTTGTCCATTTCAAATAAAGGTGAGACACTTTGAGTGGTACCATCCACATCGTACCTCAGATTGAGTCAGGGTTGACTCTTAAATTTCAAAAATGACCCATGGATCCTTGTGATAAAGTATCAACACAATAAGAATATGTTTGGTCTGTTTTCCGTATGTATGTTGTTTTTACTTAAAATAGTGTCCATTTTAAACAAAAGAGAGAAACTTTGAGTGATACTGGCCACACCGTGCCTCATATTGAGGCGGGGTTGACTTTTACATGTCACAAATGACCCATGGATCGCTTTCCTAAAGTATCAATCCAATCAGAAAGCATTTGGTCAGTTTTCTGTATGCAAGTTATTGTTTTCACTTAAAATCCGGTCCATTTCAAATAAAAGTGAGACAGTTTGAGTGGTATCAGCCACACCATGCCTCGGATTGAGGAAGGGTTGACTCATACATGTCACAAATGACCCATGTATTGTTTTCCTAAAGTATCAAAAGAATATGAATTTGTTTTTTCAGTTTTCCGTATGCAAGTTGTTGTTTTCACTTAAAATCTTGTTCATTTAAAATAAAAGTGATACAGTTTGACTAGTACTGGAAACATCATGCCTCGGATTGAGGTCGGGTTGACTCGTACACATAAAAAATGAACCATGGATCGTTTTACTAATGTATCAATAGAATCTGAATGCGTTTGATTAGTTTTCCATATGTCAGTTGTTGTGTTCACTTAAAATGTTGTCCAATTAAAATAAAAGTGAAACACTTTGAGTGGTACCAGCCACACTATGCCACGGATTGAGATAGGGTTGACTCTTAAACATCAAAAATTACCCATGGATCCTTTTTATAAAGTATAAACACAATCCAAATACATTTGTTCATTTTTTCGTATGCCGGTTGTTTTTACTTAAAAGGGTGTCCATTTTAATGAGATCTTAGATTGGGATCCAAGACTCCGAATAAAGAGTGTGATTGTCTCCAGAATCAAGTTAGGTGGTCCTTATCCTTTCATGAATTGTTGTGATGTTTTATATATTCTGAATATTCGCTCACCCAATGTTGGGATGTCGGGTCAGGGGGCTGTCTGTGGTCCATGGAGGAGGGTGGGGGGTTGTCCGAGGTCTAGGGAGGAGGGTGGGGGCTATCTAGGGGGGCTATACAGGGGGCTGTTCGGGGGTTGTTTGGGGGCTGTCCAGGGTCAAGGAGTAGGGGGGTTGTTCGGGTCCAAGGAGGAGGGTGGGGGCTATCTGGGGGGCTGTCTCCAGGGAGGAGGGTGGGGGCTGTCAGGGGGGCTCTCTGGGGGGGTTTCCATGGGGCTGTATGAGGGGCTCTCTAGGGTATAGGGAGGAGGGTGGGGGATGTCCAAGGTCCATGGAGGAGGGTGGATGTCTGGGGTCCATAGATGAGGGTGGGGGCTATTCGGGGGGATGTCAGGGGTCCAGGGAGGAGGGTGGGGGCTGTCTGGGGTCCAGGGAGGAGGGTGGGGGCTATTCAGGGGGTTGTTCGGGGTCCAGGGAAGAGGGGGGATATTCGAGGTCCATAGAGGAGGGTGGGGGATATCTGGAGGGCTTTCCTGGGGTTTTTGGGGTCCAGGGAGGAGGGGGGGACTATCTGGGGTCTAGGTAGGAGGGTGGGGGCTGTCTGGGGTCCAGGGAGGAAGGTGGGCGGGGGGGGGGGGGGGGGGGGTTTGTCCGGGGTCTAGGGAGGAGGGGGTTGTCCGGAGTATAGTTAGGAGGGTGGGGGCTCTTCGGGGGGTTGTCTCCAGGGAGGGGGTGGGGGCTATCAGGGGGAGCTGTCCAGGGGGGCTGTCCAGGGGGCTATCCGGGGGGCTATCTGGGGGCTATCTGGGGTCCAGGGAGGAGGGTGGGGGATGTCCAGTGGGCTGTCTGGGGTCCAGGGAGGAGGGTCTATCCAGGGTCCAGGGAGGAGGGTGGGGGATGTCTATGGGGCTGTTCGGGGTCCAGGGAGGAGGGTGGGGGCTGTCAGGGGGGCTGTCTAGGGGGCTTTCCGGGGGGCTATTTGGGGGCTTTCTGGGGGTTGTCTGGGGTCCAGGGAGGAGGGTAGGGGGTTGTCCAGGGTCCAGGGAAGATGGGGGTTGTTCGGGGTCCCAGGAGGAGGGTGGGGGTTGTCCGGGGGGCTGTTCGGAGTCCAGGGAGGAGGATGGGGGGCTGTTCGGGGGGTTTGTTTGAGGGGATGTCTAGGGCATTGTTAGGGGGTCCAGGGAGGAGGGTGGGGGGGCTATCCGGGGGCTGTCTAGGGGGCTGTCTGGGGGTTTTTTCTAGGGGTTGTCTGGGGTCTAGGGAGGAGGGTGGGGGCTGTCCGGGGGCTATCCCAGACACATGGGATGGTATTTACATATTTTCTAAGCAAATTCTTTCAAGGTTAAAAAATATTTCAATATATCAACTTCTAATCAGACCATCAATTTTTTAAATTCCACTAAAAAATTACAATTTCATTAAAATAGTTAAAAATAAAGATAATGTGACCTACATATTCACACATATATTCAAGAACAATAAATCAATAAACGTCAAAGGTTAGTAATATTAGTCAAAAATGTAACGGATCAATATGTCTCTCATCACCATCCCTATCATCACCATCATCGTCACCCTCACCCTAGTCCTCATCGTCATCCACATCATCATCACCGCCATCCTCCTCACCCTTGTACTCAACCTCGGCCTCCTCATCACCCTCCTCCTCCACCTCGGCCTCCTCCTCACCATCGTCTCAACCACCACTAGGATTGCCACATGGTGAACAATATAAAGAATTCATCAATGACATATATTCATCACAAGCAGTTTTGGCTTCTAGTGAAAGTGTTGGAAGTAAAACTTCCATCAGTTTCATAAATGCAGTGCTTGCCCTAGAAGATTGTTCTGCTATCTCTATGGACCTTTTCTCAGCCCATTCTGCCTATGCCTTAACCGGCTGAAACTCAGCGGCACTAAAAATCATACCTTAGGAGGGACAATACCTCATCGGAACTATACTCTTCCCAGGTCAGCAGCGTACTCTACCAGAGTGCTCATCTCCCAACACCTGGTGTATGTGATCGTTTGGCCCAAAGTTGTTAGGTTATTGGGAATCAAGGGCCTTTAAAGTATCCTATTACAAATATAAATAGATTATTAAGTTAAAAAAAGAGATTAAAATTTTAAATCTACAAAGTAAAACTTACAATCTACTGTTGAGTCGGTTCATTAACCTCACTTCCATCTTTCTACTTCTTACTCGAGCAAAACAGTTTTACTCAAGGCACACATCCTTATATATTCAATTTAGGCCTCTATAATGACATTGAATATATAAAACCATAATTAAAAATACATAACCGATCATGTGTTCTCATATCGAAGTCTTCTTGGGTAGGAATCCTTTGTTTTTTATGATGATGAATAAACGAAAACCGGTCATATAACAAATTCTCCACTCCATTCCTCTCATTTGGATCATCAGTAATTTGAGATTTCATTTTCTCCCCATTGTAATACCACACATATTAGTTTTCTTGAAAACCAAATTTGGTTATGTGGTAGCTAACTTTTTCACGGCTCAACCAAGGTCTACCAACACAAATGGAACTTGGGCAGTGTATGCAACCACTCTATGAAGCATTATGAAATTAAAAATCTAAAAATCTCTCCAAATTGTTTTAAAAATATCTTGAGATATAATAATTTTCATACATCCAACTTCTATCCATTATGTAAAAAAATAAATGTTATAAGTCATTTCATCAAAATCAATTCAATAAGATTGAAGTTTCATCGAAAATATATTTAAGTAAACGACAATTGTTCACTTTATATGAAACCATAACTGACACACTACTCTATATGAGAATCATAATATAAAAGATAAAAAAATACTATATTTTTAACAAAATATCATTGAATAACTATAGATGAGTGTATAAGATCATGTACACTTGTAGAAGAGAATTATTCAAGAGTTGACTAAATTTTAGATCGAAGAAATTTTATATTTTAGTAGATAATTTGAGAGATAACATACATTCCCCAAGGGGGAGGGAGTGTCCAGGGGGTAAGGGGTGTCCAGGGGGTGGTGGGGCTGTCCAGGGGGTTGGAGGTGTCTAGGGGGTGGGGGGCTGTCTAGGGGGGTCGGGGTGTCCAGGTGGGTGGGCTTTCCACGGGGTGGTCGGGCTGTCCAGGGGTGTAGGGGGTGTCCATGGGGGTGTGCGGGCTATCCAAGGGGATGAGCGGGGTTTCCAGGGGTGGGAGGGGCTTTCCAGGGGGTAAGGGGTGTCCAGGGGGTGGGCGGGCTGTCCAGGGGGTGGGCGGGCTGTCTATGGGGGGTGGTCAGGCTGTCCACGGGGGCGGAGGGGCTGTCCAGTGGGGTTGGGGGTGTCAAGGGGGTAGGGGGATTTCCAGGGGTGGGGCGTCTGGGGGGATGGGGGTGTCATAGGGGTGGTGGGCGGTGTCCGAGGGGGCTATCCACAAGGGTGGGGGGTTGTCCAGGGGGTACGGGCTATCCAGGAAGGTGGGCGGGCTGTCCACAAGGGTGGCAGGGCAGTCCATGGGTATTTATGGGTGTCCCCTTGGACAACCCACCCCCCTTGATAACATGCACCCCCTTGATATCCCACACCCCCACCCCCTAGACAACCAACACCCCCCCTCCCCCACCCAAACAGCCCACCCCCACCCCCTTGGACAGCCCACCCCCTCTTGACAGCCCACACCCCCCCTCCCCCACATGGATAGCCCACCCACCACCACCCCTAGACAACCCACCCCCTCCCTAGACAGCCCACCCCCCCCCTCGATAGCCCCCTGGACATCCCACCCCCCACCCACCTGAACACCCCCCCCCCCCATTGGATAGCCCCCCCTGCTCCTTGGACATCCCATACCCCCTCCCCCACCTAGATATCCCCCCCAGGATAGCCCACCCCCTCCCTGGATATCCCACACCCCCTCCCCTACACCCCCCCCCCACCTGGACACCCCCCCCTATTGATAGCCCACACCCCCTCCCCCACCTATATAACCCCCCCCCCCACCTGGACACCCCACCCTAACCCCCCTAGATAGCCCACACTCCTTCTTGGGGCAGCCCATATCCCCTCCCCCCCACCACACCCCTATAGCCCCCACCCCACCCCCTGCAGCCCCCCCCCCCCTAAACCCCCTAGACAACCCACCCCCCACTTGGACAACCCCCCACACCTAGACACCCCCCTAACCCTCCTACAGCCCCCCTTGGGGTATTTTTATTTAAAATCATTTTATTCAATAAAAAATCCAAACTATCATGCATTATCCATTTCACTAAACAAAAAACATAAAGCCTTACTAAACATAATACATAAAAACACCACTAAACAAAAAACATAAAACAAACCCCTTATCCTACTAAACAAAAAACAAAAAACAACCCCTTTACCCCCTGTACTAAAAAAACCCACTAAACAGACCATTTATGATATATGAATTTTAGAACAAAAAAACCATAAAACGAACAAAGGGTTCGGTACTCCAACACCAATAAGTATAATTTATCTAAAATCAAAACATCAAACATAAAATAAAAAGAGTAAGAACACTAAAAATAAGGTAACACTTACTAATATAAAGCGTAGAAATAAAATTTTGTTTGATTAAAGAATGATCTTCGGGTGGAAGGTGTTTTACGGTTGAGAATATGTCAAGAGGAGCTCTGGATTAGGTCTGAAATCAGACCTACTGGGATCTAGGGCACTGGGTATTTGGGGAAAAACATTCCCACTGGTTTTTAAAAACTGTTGGGAAAGCTTCCCTTTTCCAACGGTTTATCAAAACTGTTGGTATACATAAGAAAAATTATTTTTTCCCAATTGTTTTCTAAAACCATTGGGAAATATTAGGAAAGTATACACATTTCCAATGGTTTGTTCAAACTGTTGGCAAATGTTGCTTCTTTTACACTATAGCAACGGTTTTCTCAAACCGTTACTACAGTACCATTGGGAAAACACCACGTTCTAGTAGTATATAGATTATATGTAACTTCTTAGAAAATAGATTACTTCCTAAATACTACAACTGGATGTGGTTTTGGAATAGATGTACCTAGGAGTAACTACTCTGACAAGGTATTCCAGGCCTAACTCAAGGTAACCTAGTAAAAAACAATGGGTCTTACTGTGCACCTAGTTTGATACTCCTAGGGGATATTCTTTAGATAATTCATATTTTATTTACAAAACATTATTAAAGATTTAAATATAAATATTTCTCCAAAGAAACAATGATTATAATTATGATATTATACATGTATAAAATTTCAATTTATTTTAAGTGTTTTTCATCTTCAACATTATACATTATGATTTATAACCTAATTTAGTGTATGAAATTATTTAGAAATG
This sequence comes from Viscum album, assembly GCA_963277665.1. Lineage (NCBI taxonomy): Eukaryota > Viridiplantae > Streptophyta > Magnoliopsida > Santalales > Viscaceae > Viscum > Viscum album. Next base: position 15,400,803 of record OY728148.1, read on the forward strand.
ATTCCTAGTGGAAGGAATGGAAACCACATGAACTCTCATATCCTGTATTTGGATTTACCTTCTATGAAAAATATTGATGTTTTTTCTAAAGATGTGGCTAGTGTTGAGAAACTTATAACTATACTTGGACAACTAACTCATTTTAAGAACAATAACCCTTCTTGTATAGAGTATCCTAATCCACAATGTGGAGGAGAAATGTTAGACCGCTTTATGTGACAACAAATTCCATAATTTAATGGGACTATAAACCCATTCATAGAAGAGTAGTGGATAAGTTAATTAGAGAAGATATTTCTTGTTTTAAGAAGTAAATAAAAGGATAAGGTTTTCATATAAATTTATGACCTATCGGTAGATGCGGATTTGTGGTGCTTGTTAATTCAAAACATGAAGAAAGAGGAAATTAAAAATACTTAATGGAGGTATTTTAAGGAAATTTTCATAGAAAAATATTTTCCTCACAAACAATGAGTGGATATGCGAAGGAAAATATTGAGACTGAAACAAAAAGAGGATGAAAATGTTAAAAAGTATGAATCCAACTTTACAAGGTTAGAAAGGCATGCCACAGACTACATGCGTAAACTAGAGATCAAGATTTATTGATTATTTGATGGTTTAAAACCAGTCCTATGAAGGGAATTGGTCTCCCAAAACTTCTCACCTTGTAAAGATATAGTCTTGTGTTTTATCAAGGTAGAAAAATAATTATCTAATTCTTATAGTGTTAAAGGAATGAAAGAGAAGAAGAGGGATACTAAAAACTCTATAAAATTAAATAAGGAAAGGGGAATGAGGGGATAATTTATTTTCCATCCAATGAAAATTGTGGGCAGAAACACCCTGGTACTTTTCAGAAGGGTATGGGTGTATGTTTAAGTGTGGAGGAAAAGTTCACCAAGCCCATAATTATAAGGGGAAGGAAGAATCTACTAGTGTTTAATGCTACAATTTCAAGGATATAGGACATTATGAAAAATATTTTCCTAAGAGTCAAGTAAACATTCTATAAATAAGGACAAGGGAGAAAATCCAAGCTTATACAGTCACAACTACTAAGGTGGAAGCTCTTAATGATATGGTGGTGGGTACTTTAATAATTTCCTCAAACGTAGCCAATGCTTTATTTGATTCTGAATCATCGCATAATTTTATATCTTCCATATTTGGAAAGAAAATTAGACATTTCCATTTTGATTTGATAAATGAGTTTTCAGTCAAAATTCTTAAGGGGGGTATATTTACAAAAAGATGTGTCGATTTGTCCCCTTTAGGAAACATAAATGTGCTTTAATTACTGACCTTATCATCATACCCATGATTGATTGTGATATAATACTTAGTATGGATTGGATTTCAAATTTTTATGGTAAAATCTATTATAATAATAAGGAAGTTACAATTTTTGAGAATGATGAAGAATCCATTATCTTTAGAGCAAAAACCCCCACTATCTAATTCTTATCTAGATCCAACCACAGTAGCTCTACTGAATGAAATTATTGGGGAGGATGAGAATGAAATATCTATGTGATAGGAACTAAATTTTCAAATTGAGGATGTACTTATAATGAAATATGATATCAATGTATTTCCAAAGGATTTACTTGGACATCCTCTGGTGTGGGAAGTTGAGTTCTCTGTTGATTTAATTCCTAGTTCAAGACCTATATCAAATACTAATTATATAATGGGCACTGTGGAATTAGTATAACTGAAGAAAAAACTAGAGTAATTGAGTGATAAATGATTCAATCACCCTAATATTTCTCTATGGTGAGACCATGTTCTCTTTGTTAAGAAAAAATATGGATCCATGAGGTTTTGCATTGATTATAGAGAAATTAATGTTATTACCATCAAGAAAAAGAATCCCCTGCCTCACATTGATGATTTTTTTGATCAAATTAATGAAGCACAATAATTTTCTAAGATCAAACTTCAATGTGGATATCATCAGTTTTGTGTGAGGAAGAAAAAATATTTCAAAGATAGCATTTTAAATTAGGTATGGGCATTATGAGTTTATATTAATGACTTTTGGACTAAATAATACACCCTATATTTTCATAGATCTAATGAATAGGGTTTTCAAGGAATATCTTGATGAATTTGTTGTGGTATTTATTGATGATATATTAGTACACTCCAAAAGATACAAATATCATGATAATCACTTATTCATTGTTATAATGACTCTCATAAGGATTGAGTTATATGGGAAGTTTATCAAGTGTGAATTCAGGATTCAAACAGTTTCTTTTTTTGTCCATATTGTCTCTAAGGATGGAATCTTAGTTGATCCTTTGAAGACTAAGGCGGTTTAGAAATGTCCTACATCAACAAAAATAATTGAGGTATATATTTTTATAGGTTTAGCAGGTCATTATTGGTGTTTCGTTCAAAACATTGTTTGATAAGCAAAGCCATTAACCAAACTTACTCGTAAAGGGGTTAAGTTCATATGGAAAAATAATTGAATAATAGGTTAGTGAATGATACAATATTGACTCTACCATTAGTAAATAGTGGCTTTGTCATTTATAGTGATTCATCAAAGAAAGGAATTCTTTGTGTCCTTATACAGATGATAGAGTTATTGACTATCAATCAAGGTTGTTAAAAACTTGTGAACAGAACTATCCAACTCATGATCTTGAGTTAGCAGTAGTAATCTTTTCTCTAAAGACATCAAGAAATTATCTCTATGGTGAAAGATATGAGATATATATATATATATATATATCACAAGATCTTGAAATATATCTTCTCACTGAAAGAACTCAATATGAGGCGATGGTGATGGCTTTAGTTACTTAAGGATTTTGATTGTTCAATACACTATTACCTAGCGAAGGAAAATAAGGTAGTTGGTGCATTGATATGGAAGGATCATAGAGTCCTAAACAAAATGAGGATCGACAAGGATCCTATGTACATGGGTCTAAAGGGGATTGATATGGGAATTATCAAATGAGGTGAAACATCGTTACTTTTTCAATTGGTTTCTCAACCATCTTTAATATAAATGATTAAAAGTTCTCAACCTGATAATGAGAATCTTCAAAAGAAGATTAATGTTTTGAATTATGGGAAGTTGGAAGGCTTCATGTATAAAGATGTAATTCTGAAATTTTGTAGGAGGCTATGTGTTACCTCTAAACCCAATATAAAAAGGGAGTTATTGGATGATTCCCATAGTTAGAATTTCTCTATACACCCTGATCGCACTAAGATGTATAGGGATTTGAAGGAACATTTTTTGTGGGATAATATGAAGCATTAAATTAATGATTATGTATCAAAAATTTTAGTTTGTCAATATGTGAAAGCTGAAATACAACATCCAAGAGGATTCATGTAACCTATTTCTATTCCTACATAGAAATGGGATGACATTACTATGGATTTTTTCACTAGATTACCCAGAACTCCAAGAAAGAATGATACAATATGGGTAATTGTTGATCAACTTACCAAATATTCACATTTACTCACTATAAGAGAGGATTTTACACTGCATCACCATGAATGACTCTATATTAATGAATTATTAAGGTGTCATGGAGAACCTATCTTAATAATTTCTTATCAGGACCCAAAATTTGCATCAAAATTCTAGAAAATTATTTAGAAATGTTTGGATATTAAGCATAATTTGAGTACTACTTATCACCCTCAAACTAATAAGTTGTTAGAAAGGATGATCTAAACATTAGAAGACATGTTTAGATCATGCTCACATGATTTTCAAGGTACGTGGGATCTGTATTTAACTTTGTTAGAGTTTTCTTAAAATAATAGTTTCCATTCAATTTTTAAAATGGCACCATATAAACCATTGTACAGAAAGAGATGGTGTACACTAATTTATTGGGATGAAGTTTGTCAAAGAAATCTTGTAGGCTCAAAGACTGAATAGGAAACAACAACCAAGTTAAAGGTTATTCAAACCCTTATCAAAGCACCTCAAAGAAGGCAAAAGAGCTATGTCAATAATCAAAGGAAGGATTTAAAATTTCAAGTGGGTGATCATGTTTTCTTTATGTATCTCTATGTAAGGGTGTTATAAGATTTGGGAAGAAAGGTAAACTAAGCCCCAAGTACATTGGCCCTTTTGAAATTCTAGAGAGATTTGGAGTTGTTTATTATCATTTGGTGATGCCTCCAGGACTTCCTAAAGTACACAATGTGTGCAATGTCTCATTGTTAAGAAAATTCATGGTAGATCCAATGAATATCCTCACTTCTGAAAAAAATAGATATGGAACCTTATTTATCTTATAGTGAAGAGCCTATCTAATTTTGGACACTAAAGAACAGGTGTTTAGTAATCAGATGACTTAGTCAATAAAGGTGATTTGGAAAGATCATAAAATTGAAGAGGTGGTGTGGGAGCCTGGGGAACTTATGATGAAGATCTACCCAAATCTTTTTATGAGGTAACATTCTTGTAATTTTGAGGATGAAATTTTTTAAAGGAGGGTAGAATGTAACACCCCATGGATTTAAAAATAAATTTAATATAGAATTTAATGCACAAAACACTGAGCCTTTTCAAAACAACACTTTGTTATTATACTTATAACCTATCCATAAAACATAATATTCCACTTTTGTGATTTTAATTTCGAAAAACAGATATACATGATTGCAATCAGTAAGAAATTTAGAGTATGATATGATCAACTTAATTTTTTGGTGAATAGTAAGTTGACCCTTTTGAATAGTAATGATACCATTATAAATAGTAACCTTACCCATGAAAGTATAAATAAAATTTAGGAACCTTATAAATGAAAGTATGATATAATGGTATAAGTAAGTGAATACTTTAAAAATTTGCAATTAAGTGTTGGTATATATTTAATTATAATTATATAATAAATAAATTGATTTAAAATATATTTTTTTCATTAAATGTATTCATAAATCAATATTTTGTTGTCCTATGATTTTAGGATAATTTAATTAGACCATGGTTAATTTTTTAGGGTGTTATAAAATTAGTTATAACTTTAAAAACTATATTTTTTATATAAATAATGATTTTAATTAAAAATTCAATTTCTCATATTCATAAAATTATTTTCATTAAATGGATTTATTTTTTTATTTCTACATATCGAATAATTATTAGGGTGAAGTTCTGGGATTTTTCTTAAATACATGAATTTTTTATGAATAGTAAAATACGATAATTTATGATAAATGTTAAATACAATAATTTTTGAGTCATTGTTGATGTAAGGTTGATGTAAGAACTATTATTTTTAACTCACATGAAATTATTACTGTATGTTGTCACAAAATCAACACTATTTCTTGTCTTGAGTAAAATAATAAAAAAATTAGTAAACACCCCTCTCCACTACTACAAAAACCACCCCTTACCCTCTCTTCTCCTCACTCATCTATGACTTGAAGCATATCAATGTTATACCCAAATCATCTTCCCTAGTCTCTACCTACTTCCAAGAGCTATTGGTCTCACCAAAATACAAAAATTCATTTTCTTAAGGAGGTTCTCAAGGAGGAGTATTCAAGAGGTAAAATCCTCTTCCTTTTCCATTTATTTTCTTTTCATGTTCTTTCTTTTATTATACTATCCTCACCTCCTTTTTTCCAATGATCATGATAAATCTAGTATCATCTATATACTTGAATGATATCTTGTTAATAGAAGATCCATTATCAATCCCCTTACTCTATCTCTCTCTCTTATTTTAAAAATGAAATCATTGTCTGGGAGGTGTCGATTTACAACCTTCATGGATGACGAACTTTCATTATTCAATTTCTTCTTCAAGGTTGGTCATGATACCATTTTTATGGTTAAATAAATATAATATATGTATTATAACCTATTATATAACAATTATATATTTATAATACTAATTCATATGACAAAACTGGTTTGTGGTGATCGAAATATCGTTGTAATAATCTAAACAATTATCACTAAATGTATTATCTAATGATTCATACTCATTACATATATCCATATGATATATATAACCACTTAAAATTATCATTAACAACACATAATTCCAATTATGGAGAGTTATACCCATTTTATATAAACTTCATTACTTATAAACAAGTTAACTGATTGTGAAAAATAATAAAACAAATGCTCATGAATGATGAAATTAAAATCTATAACTCATAAATAAGGATATAAATGAAATTAATAAAACTATGATGAATAAAATAATTATATAAAATTTTATGAATTAATAAATTAATGGATTTAATTTTATTATTCAGGACGTTAAGGTCAAGTGCAGAACACATTTGGACATAAGGTAAGGGTTTTCTACGCAAACCATCAATTTCTTTCGGGTTACTATTTTTCTCTTTTTACCCCAATTTAATTCTTAATTATTCTTATTTACTTATCATAAATTCAGTTTAAATGTTTTATATATATGTAATAATCATAATCATTCTTTATTTTATGGTTTGTTACGTGTTTTAAAAAAATATTTCTCAAGTTCTTCATAATAAACAAGCCTGATTCAAAGGGACTTCTCGAATTCTTACCTATTTTTAATTGCACTCTATAATCTATTTTAATACACAATTAGTTTTATAAAATCACTCATTTTATTTTGAAAATAATACCTTAGTTAACTTCTAGTTTTATAAACATATTTTTCCAAAAGAAATCTTCTTTGAAAAGTAAAAGAGTATTTCTCTCAAGTATTACTCAATGATTTTATAAGAGTATTTTTATCAATTTAAACACTCTTGTTGATTAATATGTTTAATTGAGATTAATATTTTATTATATAATATACTATATTTTATTGAATGTTTTATGATTAGTTTGACTGTGGATGTTCTATATTTATACCATTCACCATATTACTCTGAACAGTTAGTGTTTATGTTTACTAAATGAGGAAAGTTATTTACATTTCATATGTTAGTTTCTATATGAATGTATATGTTAATTATGTTTCTAAACTTTCATATGAAGAATTAATTGGACTTATTAAGTAGCATGTGTGGATGTTATATCCCCTCGATGCATCGGTAGGTCTCGTGAGAAAAACTAGCCTAAGTTTTTACCCATTATGTATGGTGTCTTGGTCGAGGCCTTGACGGTATGATTATGATTTCCAGAATAAAGCATTGCCTCATTATTAAAATAGTAATTGATATTTCGTGTGATTATTTAACTAGTATAATATACATGGTTATGTTTTATTATGGAATTATTTATTCATCTTTTATTCCTACCATATTATTCTCAATATTTTGTTTTAAAGGCATGTTTTCTTTAGTTATTCACCATACCTTATTATTTATGCTTTTATTATATTACTTACACTTTTTGAGAATCTGATCCCACCCCTTATTATTATTTTCCCCAAGATTCCAAGATGAATTTTATGAATTTAATTAAAAGATAATCTAGATGAATAAGACTGTTTCCAAAGGATTTTCTATGAAATATTTCATTTTAGGTTGTGATGTTGAACTTACTTATATATCTATTTTTTCCAAAGCTAGTAAACTATTAAGTCCTTTAGGATGAATCTTCCTTTTATATATTCTAATATAATAAAATATTTCAATGGCTTTGAGCTTATGGTTTGAGGTGTTACATACAAGAAACAAAAACTAAAAAAATTTACCAAGACTTGGACCAACTATGGAAAGAAACTGGTCATATGGGTCATGTGGTAGGTAAATAGGATATACATTGAAATTATTCCACATACCATACCGATTACAATAATACTCAATTTATCTAATGAAAAAAATAAATTAACTATAAGTGGGAAAAATTGATCATTTCTATCCAACCATGCCAACTCACAGAGAATAAACAAAGGACCGGGTGGTTGTAAGAAGAAAAATTGTTCTAGTATGAGTGAATTCAATCTACTTTAAGTGGAATTGGTTGACTTCACATTAAACATTCAACAAAGGGTTGGGTCATCCATGCAGGTGAAAGTGATTAAGTGACACTACGTAGAAGAACACAACAAGAATTAATCTTATAAAATAAAATGGTATAAAAAAAGAAAAATGGGTCATCCCTTATGAATAATTGGGTTTAAATTATTTAATTAGACTCAAATAAATATCAATAGTCAAGGATAAAAATAGCATCCCAAACATTTTGATGCCTATAAAAGTAAACCTTAATCCCTTTTTATTTAACTAGGAAGGATTTATTCTCCCTACTAATTAGCTTGACCACTCTATTAACAAACACCCTTAATATGGTAAAAGGTACCAAACACTTAGACTTTACCTTCCTATGGTAAAGTTTATGCTTTGAATTGAAGAGAATCACTTTTTTTATAGCCTTAAATGTTTTTATTCAGAATGATTGAATAATGGGAATCCTTAGTTATCACTTTTTAGATTATAGAATTTTCATAATATTCCCTTATTATATCATAATTCTCACTCAACTCAATTATTATTCTCTCACCAAAAGTCTTAAAATCAAAATTCACATCCTTCAAATCCAAAAAAAATTATGATAAAGTTTCATAGGAAAATTTAATGTTTTCCAAAATATAATCCTATAAGAATGTAATCTTATAAGAGTTTTGAACATTTTTATATAGGTCCACAATTCCTCATCCATATTTCAGGACCAATTTTCAATGATCTACATATAGTTATCTATAGAATTTTTTTAAGCTCCTTATTTGATACCACAAAATTTTTATTTTACTATGGTTGGTAGGAAGTTAAAATTTTATAGACACAACCATATTTTACCATTAAATAATTTAATTTAATGTTATTTAAATGGGTTAAATTATTTGTGATAAAAGTTATAGGCACTCCAATCCTATAAAATATTTTCTTCTTGATGAAATGTACAACACTATCATCTTGATTATTTGGAAGTATTGTTTCCTCTACACATTTCACAATTTAATCCATAACCTCTAGAATGTAATCATTCCCATGATAGGATATAAATGGTCTCATAAAATCTTAACCTAATTTATCAAGAATTTAAACTTCTAAAATCTATTTTTGTGGTAGCTTCTTCTTAATAACTATATTTCTTAACATCTCAAACTTATCACACCCAACTACCAAACTTCTAGAATAATTGAACAAAGTATGCCAATAGAAAATATCCTAAAGTGATTTTTGGTTAGTCCACTCTCATCAATGTTTTCCACCCCATTATGAAGATCAATAACACACAAAAAGAGGTAAAATTTATTTTTCAGTCACACATATCCTCAGAATACCATTTGTATACATCCTAAACAGTAAAGGATCACCCAAAAATTAGCATTTCATCTCTAAGAAAAGTTTATTTATTTTATTTTGTGTAAGGTCCTTGGGAAATATTCCTACAACTAGCAAATTATTATAATCAGAAAACGAAGAATATTGAATAGAATTCATATCCAGTAGTTTTTTGTCTAGGAATGATGATTCTATGGGTCAATTTTTAGTGTGTTGAGTGACTTGGACAAGTGATTATCAACTAAATTTTCAAAATTTTATTTATCTATAATATCTAAATCAAATTCTTACAAGAGGAGTATCCATCAAATCAACTTTTTCTTATACTACTTCTAGTTTAGTAAAGACTTAAAAACTAAATGATCAGAGAATACTATTTCATTTTATTAAAATAGATAATGCTTAATTTTTTTAAGGGAAAACACAATAGTTAATAAATCATTTTTAGTAGTGGTGTAATTCCTTTGAGCATCGTCTTGAAACTAACTAGAATAATACACCTTATTTAAGATCTCTTCCTTCCTATTCCCTTATAATATAGTAACATACACATTATTGGAATCACACATAACATCAAATGGTGACTTTTAATCTGGGGTACTTATGAGAGGTGAAGAAGTAAGTTTCTTTTTAATAAGATTAACATAGTCTAAGAAATTTTTTGTAAAAAAATGTGTATCCTCAAAAAATAGTGAGGAAAGGTGTTTTTTGAAATTTTATAATTTAATCTTTTGTGAATCTATGATATAAACCAGTATTCCCCAAGAATTATTTAATTTCTTTCACATTTTCTATAGGGGAATCTTTTTAATAACCTCAATTTTATCAACCTCAATTCCCCTCTTATAGAATTTATGACCTATAAATATCCCTTTATTGACCATAAATTAATATTTTTACTAATTAATAAAAAGATAGATATCATAATATCTTCCCAAAACTAATTCTAGATTATTCAATTTGTAAAGACCCTGACCCCATTATTCCATAGCCAGTATCTTACTTTATTACATTATCATAGATATAAGGAATAAAATCCTGAAGGACCAATAAATATAGAAATTTTGGATAAATAGATATATATATATATATATATATATATGATACCCATTCTACATTGGGAATAGAAAATAAAATATAATACATAAAAAAATATAATAAACCACATCCTTGAAAACACATTCAAATATCTCATCTTCATGACATGTGGAAAAGAAACAAAATAAGGATAAGCTAAAATGATCATTAAGGGTTATGTATAGTGGAATATATTCTAAATTAGTAAGAATAATAAATATTTTATGGTAACTAACTGATCACACATTCCATTTAAATAACTGGATAAGTCATAATCAAAATAGATAGGTAATTTACTATGAACACATTCCATTTAATCAATCAACTGAAACTGAAATGTATACAGAGATAATATCATAGTGAAAATATCATGGATAAAAATAACTAAACTCTTAATGAGTGAAATTACTAATTATTGGATTATATGATCTCAATAATCATGATACCTTTATTACTAATACCTTTCACAATATAGTTTCAATAATATAGGTAGAAACCCATTTAATTTGGCGAAATTAATTTGTCTCATGAGACACACTGATGCATAGAGGGGATATATTATATCGGGAAACACAAATTATAGTATGTTCAAAGAATTACTCTTATATATAATAATATATTTAATTAATTCAATATGCCTTATCATCAAATATTTGTATTAAGTAAATGATACAGATTTATCAATATTTCCCCAGTTAATCTTTCAAAGTAAACACCATATATAAAAATTGTATACAATTTATGAAATACTAATATCCACCATAAAAAAATATAAATATTTAATATAAATGTGATTATAAATTAATAAATATCACAATAAATTGATTTTTTCAATATAAAGTTAACAATTACATAGGAAAGTAAGATTTCACAAAAACCTTTACCACTTGGTGATTTTCAAGTCAAATCCCCTTGGATAAAATGATTCAAATTAAAACCTAAAATACCATGAAGTATGAATGAATTATTATATTATATGTCAAATTGGAAATATATACACCAAATAAAAGTTAATTGGTGAATAATAACAAATAAGTCTCAATTGAATGTATATTGAGATGAAATCCCTTAACACATGTTTCCTTTTGATAGAACAATATTTAACCTCCTATATAGTGGTTTTAAACATGTTATTAACTTATAACAGAATAATATTAATATTTAAAATATCCTATATGAACTCTTTATAACATATTTTTACCGTTATTTAATAATATTTCATTATTTTCATTATTTTGGGTGTTAGTTACCATGTATTCTCATGTGTGTTTCCTTGTGAAAGATCTGGTTATTTCCCATATTACATAGTTTAATCATCTACAGAATAATAATAATGAAATAATAATAATATTTATAAATAAATTATACTTTTAATACCAATCATGGATAATTTTTTTGAGAAATTAAGTATGTTACCATCATAGAGATAGTGGGTCATGCGTACACATGAGTAACATTTCAATTTTTAAATGATAATTATGTAAATAGGGAAAGAAATATATTAAATTTCCATAATTATCATGATATAATAAAAACTATATAATTTATTTAATTATAAATATATATATCATCTATTTGGTGTGGCGGTGAAAAGAGAGTCACATCGCATTGTGAAGGTAGTATTCCACAAGTACATGAACGGTGTTATCATCTTAGAGAGTGAATATATGATATATTATCTTTAAATAATGATGAATATGTAGTTAATATCATAATTATTTCATTTATATTATATATAATCATTAACATTATCCCTTATCACCTTCCATGTAAAGTGTTAGTGAAAGATGAATCACATCGCTTCGAGAGGTGGTAGTCTTTCATACACACAAGCACGTTATCATGTCTTCTATGAAATGGAAATTAATAAGTTATATATAATTTAATGACTCCATAGGTATAATAATGTTGTAAATATCATATAAATATTTTATTTATATCATAATACCCAACCTTGAGAGGTGGTAACGAAAAAATGATTAACATCGGTCGGTGAGGTAGTTATGCGTCGTACACATGAACGATGATTTCCTAACCCATTTGATGGAAGTGGAGACGGTTGTAGATCATTAATTTATTATAAAAACATATAATTATATGGAATATAATGATGTTATTATATCATAATTGTTTAATAAAAATTGAATGAGGTGGATAAAGAAGTAAAATAAAGATGTTTATTGGAGAAAATTACCTCTTCTTCGGGTATCCTCATTAGGTTTCAACTAAATCATTACTAAGTTGGATTTATTAACAATACAAGGATTATAAAATTATTTGTGGGAATTTTCAAATTCATTTTGTTGGTTATTTTTTGAACCAAATAGGTTTAAATCTTTAAAGAAGATAAAATATGGTGTGTCCTTTTATTAGTGGGGAGAGGACCCACAATGTATTTTAGAAAAGAATTAAGTGATCCCACATTTTTCATGTGGAAAAAGAGTCCATAATGATCTATTATAGATCCGTATATGTTTAATGGTTGAAATATTCCTTGTAAATAGTTTTTATACATCTGTATTGGTCATTTTTACCCTTATATTTTTAGTTTAACCACCAGTAAACCCCTTTTTGCCTTAATCATGGTAATTAATTTTTACTACATTCAATATTAATTTTGGTCAAAAAATAATTTGAAATTATTAGACATTATAAATTGTTCTTATTCAAAATATTTAATCAATTTTTCCAAATTCAATTCACATAAGTGGAAAATTGTAATTTAATATTAATTTCGCAGATGAGATGAGAAAGTGAGTTTTTAAAGTGAAAATGTTCAAAAGTTACAATGTTTTTATATCTAAATTCAATATAAAAATGATTCAAATGATCTAAATTTTATTAATTGATATAAAATGAAACTAATTTTTCTTTAAAACCAATTTAAAATATAATTTAACATTATAAATTATTTAAACAAAAAGGAAGTTTTCAATTAAAATTCATTATTTTTTCACTATTCATAAAAAAAGTTTCTTCTCATAAAATTACAAAAAATTCACCCTAATATAATTTTGGTATTAATATTTATAAAATAAAGCTTATTTTTTCATATCAATTTTTTAATTATGTTAAAATTTAATTGTAAATTAAGTTTGCAAAGTGTGGCTAAAATTATTTTTGTTTAAACCCAGTATGCATCACAAGCTACTAAATTTATTGTGAGAGAAATATAGTTTAAGTTATTGGGGTGTTAAATTCTTCCCTAATATAAAACATTTATCTTAAAATTTTCATTCATATTACCTTCTAAATAGATGATGGTAGTTTTTCTTTATAATATCATCTGGTTCCCATATTGCTACCTCTATTTTATGATTTCTCCAAAGTAACTTTACCAGAAGAGTCATCTAATTCCAAAATATTTTCTCTCTGGTATCAATAATCTTGATAGTTTCTTTATAATAAGACATATCATGTTCCAATTTTATTTCATAAAATGTGATAACATGTGTTGGTTCTAGCATACACTTCCTTAACAATGATATATGTAACACATCGTGTACTTTTGAGAGATTTGGAAACATTTACAAATGGTAAGAAAAAAATCCAAATATTTCAAGAATTTCATAGTGTATGATATAACTAAGACTCATTTTTCCATTATTATTGAACCTTATAACACCATTCCATGGATGTAATTTAATTAAAACATGATCTCCACTTGGAATTCCAAATCCTTTATCTGATTATTATCATTATACTTTTTCCTAAGTTGGGTTTCTTTAATGTGATCCTGAATTGAATTTACATTTATTATTTTCTCTTAATCAAGTTCTTTTCCTACAATTTCACTTTCACAAATTCATCTGAACATTTTGAAGTAATAAATCTCTTTCCATACAACTCTTCATATAGTTTTATTTGAATTCTTTAATGGAAACTATTATTATAAGAAAAATCAACCAAAGGTAAATACTGATCCCACATACCTTGAATGTCAAGTGATCATGACCTCAACATGTCTTTAATTGCTTGAATAGTAATTTTTGAATAACCATCAATTTGAGGATGGTAGGCGGTGCTCAAATGAAGCTGGGTATGAAGAGTCTTCTAAATAATTTTCTAGAATTTTAATATAAAACAAGGATCACAATCAGACATAATTGAAAGTGGTGTGAGATAAAGTAATAAAACTTCATTAATATATATCCTTGTGAGGTGATTAAGTGGTAAATATTGCATCATTATTTCTATGAGAATTTGGTAGTCCTCTGAAAAAGTCCATAGTATTGTTATCTCATTTCCAAATAAGAATAAGGAGAGGTTTCATGACTAATCTAGGATGTTTTCTGACCAATTTAAAGTGTTGAAAAAACAAACATATAGACACATAATCTGTAATTTACTATTTCATGTTATCCAACCAGAAATGTTACCTCAAATCCCTATACATATTTGTGCTACCAAGGTGTATAGAGAAATTATTGCTATAAGAATAATCAAAAAATTAATTTTTGTCTTAGGTATATATGGAACACATTATCTATTTCCAAATTTCATAACACTATATTTTCAAATGAAGTCTTCTAATTTCCCATCATTCAAATATTTGATTTTCTTTGGAAAGTTATCATCATCAGATTGAGAATTTCTTATGTATTATAATAAATATGGTTTTGTAGTAATTTGAAAAATGATTGATGTATCCCCTTACTTAATGATTTACATATCCATATTTACTATATCCATGAACGTTTTACCTCTCTCAATCCTCATTTGAGTTATAACTCCATGATCTTTCCAACTCAATGAAATCGCTACCTTATTTTCTTTCCCTGAGTGGTAGTGTTTTGAGAAATCATAATCCTTTAGTAGTTTGATTCATCACCTTTATCTCATGTTGATCTTATTCTATGAAAATATGTACTTTATAATTTTATTATCCATTCATATCTAATATATTTAACCATATAGATAATGTCTCTAAATCCTCAAAGAAAATATCACAGTTGCCAACTCAATATCATGGGTTATATAATTTGTTTGGTGAGTCTTCAATTGACCAGATTCATATGAAATAAATTTATCATTTTTCATTACAACACAACCAAGTCCCTTATTAGATGAATCACTATATATTACGAACCTATCACTTCCATATGGTAGTGTCAAAATCAAATCACTAACCAATCTCTTATTTTTTCATCAAAAAATTATTTGCATTCCTTTTTCCAAAAAAACATAACCCATGTACATGTAATATTGGTTAATGAGTTATCCAATCAGGAAAAAATCTAAATGAATAACCAATATTATCCTTCTAAACTAATAAAACTATATACCTTGGTTATGTTCATTGGTGTAGGTCATTCTCTGTCTACCTTTTTCTTTGATGGATCAAATGAGATTCTATCCTTTGAGATAATATGGCCAAGAAATGAAACTTCTTGAGTCTATAAATTACACTTACTAAATTTCCCATATAACTATGCCCGTCATAGAGTCTCGATAATTATCTAAAAGTGATTCTCATGGTCCTCATAGCTTTTAGCATATACCAAAATATCATTAATGAATACCCCAAAAAATAATCAAGATATTCCTTGAATAATCTATTAATTAGATCCCTAAAAATTGAGGGTGATTTTTTTAGACCAAATGGAATTATTGCACACTCATAATGTACATAGATCATTCAAAAATTTCTATTTAGAATATATTCCTTCTTTACTCTCAATTAATGATACCCACATCAAAGGTCAATCTATGAAAAAATTTGGGCTCTATGAAGTTGATCTAATAAGTCATCAATGTGAGGTAGAGGATACTTGTTCTTTATTTTAATAGTATTGATTTCCCTATAATCAATTCACAGCTTCACAGATCCATATTTATTCTTAATAAAGATAATGGGGTCTCCCCATAGGGAAACACTAGGGAAAATAAATCCATTATCACCAAACTCTATTTTTTTCTTCAATTAAACTAATTCCATAGTATTCATTGTATAGGGAGTCTTTGATATTGGTCTTGCATTAGTGATTACATCAATAGAAATCTCAACTTCATGCTCTATGGGATGTCCAAGTAATTCCTCATGAAATATATCAATGTATTCATATATATTAGATATATACACAACTTTAATATTACTTTATTCATACATAGATGTTGTTTTCTCTTCCTCTTCAAGAATCTCATTCAGTAGAGCTATTGGGGTGGATATAGATATGGATTAGATGATGAAGTCTCTTCTATAATGATAGAAAAGTATATATCTTCCTAACAAATCATAATTTATTTCTTATTAAAATAAATTTCTTTATAATATTTTTGAAGATGGTCTATACCAAGTATTATATCAAATTCAAACATAGGTATTATAATAATTTCAGTGAATAAAAAAATATTTTCTGTCATAATGGGGAATAACTGACACATAATTGTTGTAAGGAGAATTCCATTAGTATTTTTGACTAAAAAGTCCCTTATTATATTAAATGGGAAATGTATAATTTTCTTGGAAAACCGGTTTGATATAAAAGAGTGAGAGGATCCAAAATCCAACAAAGCATTGGATAAATTTGAAGATAGAATAAAGTACATTCCACCACATCATTGGGTATTTCCACCTCAACTATAGTAATCACATAAGTTTTTCCTTCTCCCCATGGCCTCTTATTTAGTGTATTCCCTTAACACTTGGGAAATTGGTGTGATTAATTACACATTTCATTAAAGCTAAAACACTAGACATATTTGATTTATTTCTTCCCCTTTTATTTAGGAGATAGATGCCCCTTATCATCTCACTTAAAATACACTCCCATGTCCTTCATCAACTTCCCATGATGTTTCTTTCCAAATTTTTCACATAATGAACTACTAGAATTTTTACCTATAACCATTGTTTAAAACTATGGGTATAGCCCAAAAAACTATGGTTATAAGTTATACCCATGGTTCTATGAACCATCGGCAACGAAGTCATTAGTATAGAACTATACCCATATTTTGGTCAAATAATGGGTATAGGTGGAATATACCCATGGTTTTTTAACCATTGGTTTAGGAATTTTGTATGTTCATACCTATACCCACAGTTTTACAAACTGTGGTTATAATTCATTTATTAAAAAAATGACCATTGGAATTTAATCCCATCACCTTCCCCCTTACAATCCAGTGACTTTACAACTACTCTATCACACATTTTATATTCTTATATACAAACAATATATATATATATATATATTTAAATATTTATATTTAAGTATTTATTTTTAATTTTATTTTTATGAAAAAATAATTGGCCAACCTATACACAGGATTTGGTCAAACCATGGGTATAGGTAGATTTTTTTTCGTGAAATCAATTTCTTCAGTTTACAAAACTATGGGTATAGGTCTTCCCATGAAAAAAAATCTACAAAAACTATACCAATGGTTATTTGAAAACCATGGGTATAGGCTTGACCTATACCCATGTTTTTCTTAAATCGTTGGTATAGGTCCATTTTCCAATAGTGATGGAAATTGAACCATCCACCTCTTCTTCTTTGATTCATTCCCTTTATCTTGGTTATTAGATAACCTATTCTTCTCTTGGTTTCCATTGAATATGTTTGATTTATGAAATTCCTTCTCTATTTAGATTGACCAAAAAACCATTTCATTATATGATGAAAAAGTTTGAGAGATCAATGCGCTCTAAAGTCTGGGATTAAGGCCTTCAAATAAATGGTAAATATTTCAATCTGTGTTGTTTTATTAATCCGTATAATACTTGGACAACCTTTTAAATATAGCTTCATAATATGCTACACTTTTTTCTCACTTTGTCTTTAATATAAGGAAATTTCTCTTCATATTAATTTGTTTCTCATGAGAGAAATATTTATCAAATAATATAACCTTAAAAACTTTCTATTCAATGAGTTATATTTCCTATTACTCCCAAGTATTCTAGATCAATAAACACCATTGATCAGCATCACCTTTGAGATAATAAACTTCAAGTGAAAACTTTTTATTTCCATCACATCCCAAGGAAATAAATAACTTATCTAGAGACTTAGTTTATTTCTTGGCTATAATTAGGTTATTTTTCCTACTAAATGATGTGGGGTTTTATCACTAAATAAATTAAACATAGGATAATATTTATGTGAAATAGTTTTATCTATTTAATCAAGGTTAATTTTTATAACCTAATTAAGCTTCCCTAATATAGCCATGATTATTTAAACTAAACTTCCTTCTAGGATCCATTTATATACAATGGTACAATTTCGATTAGCTCATAAAATTATAAATTCTAAATCATAATGTATAATTCATAATATGGTGTAACTCATAGCATAAATTAAAATTTATTCATTATTAATATCAGAATCATAAACTTTTGTTTCTTTGGGGATATCTTTACTTTAAAAACATTCATAATGTCTTTTAAATAAAATGTGAATTATCTTAATTATATCCCCTAGGAGTATCAAAAGAGGTGTGTAGTAAGATCCATTTTCATATACCAAGTAATGCTCGAGTCATGCCTAATGTCACTTTTTAGGAGTTATTACCCCTAGGTACCTCTGTTCCAGAACCATAACAACTTGTAGTATTCATACCAAGATATATTTATAAGAAAAATATACTAATATATACATTACAAAAACTTTATTATATTATTATATACTTATTCTCAAAGTATATCATAAGTTTATGTTCCATAATCTATGTTTTCCAAAATCTAGTACCCAAGGTTTCTACTAAACTTTATTTGATACTAATTGTAACAACACCAACCCCAGTAGCCAGGAGCAAGTGTCTTACTTTATTTAATTAGAATATGTACAAGGAATAAAATCCCAAAGTACCAATCAGTTTATTAGTTTTTTAGAATGAGATGCATACATGATACCAATTTTACATTGGTAATAAAAAAACATGATACACAAAAAAATCTAATAAATTGCATCCTTGAATGCTCATTCAAAAATCTCTTCTTCATAACCTAGGAAAACAAAACAAAATCAGGGTGATCTCAAATGATCAGTAAGATTTAAGGATAGTGTAAGCTATCATTAATCAGTAGTCATAATAAATATGGTTAGTTAAATAACTGATCATTCATTCTATTCAAATAACTTCATAAGGAATAATCAATATAGAAAGGTAATTAACTGAAAACACATTACATTTAATCAATAAACTTAAAATTAAATTCATCCAGAGATAATATCATATTGAAAATATCATAGATAATAATAAATTAAATCTTAATAAGGGAAATTCTTAATAATTGGATACCATGATCTCAGGAATCATGCTATCTCTACTATCACTACCTTCCATAGGATAGTTTAAATACTATAGGTTGAATCCTATTTAATTTGGCCAACTTAATTTGTCTCATGAAACCTAAAAATTCATAGAGTGGCCATATTATACCATGACCCACCCATCACTAAATTTTAAAATCATTTATTATATATCAAATAATATATTTAATTAAATCAATATGTCTTATCTTCAAATATCTATATTGAGTAAAGGATACAAATTTATCAATATTTACTTAGTTTATATTTTATAGTAAACACAGTATGTAAAAATGGATAAATTTTTTGGAAATAATCATATCCATAATATAATAATATGTATATTTAGGATTAATATAATGACCAATGAAAAGTTAACACAATAATTTTAATATTTTAATAGAAAGTTAACAATCATAGAAGTAAGTAAGATTTCATAATAACTTTTAAAACTTTCTAATTTCCAATTCAAGTCCCCTTGGATGAAATGATTCAAAGTGAAACTTAAAATACCAAGAATTATGAATGAATCATCATATTACATTTCAAAGGGTAAATATATACACCAAATAAAAGTTAATCGGTTTATAATACCGAATAAGGATCAATGAAATGTAAATTGAGATGAAATACCTTACCTCACACTTCCTTTTGATTAAACATTATTTAACCTCATGTATAGTGGTTTTAACATGTTATTAAATTATATAATAATCATATTAATATTTAAAATGTCATATATAATCCCCTTATGTAATCTTATTACCCATTTGTTAAAAATCATTCATTATTATCTTATTTTGGGTGTTAATTTCATTGTTTTCTCTTATGTGTTTCACTATAAAATATATTGTTCCTATGTATATTACATAGTTTAATAATAACTAGAATAATAATAATTAAATAATAATAATATTTTTAAATCAATTATACTTTTAATACTAATTAGGAATGATGTTTTTGAGAAATGAAGTATGTTACAATCACTGAGACGGTAGGTTGTATATACTCATGAGTAATGTTTCTAGTTTTCAACGATCATTATGGAACGGAGGTAAGTAATATATTAAAATTGCATAACTATAATGATATAATAAATTAAATATCATTTATTTAAACATAAATATATGTATATCATCCATTTGGTGTTTTTATGAAAAGAGATTCACCTCGCTTTGTGAAGCCAGTAGTCCACATGTACACGAATGATGTTATCATCTTTAAGTGTAAAAAAATAAAATGATATATTATCTACATAGAATGATGAATATGTAATTAATATCATAATTTTTTAGTGTATATAACATATAATCATTAAAATTATTCCTTTTAACCTACCATGTTAAACATTTGTAAAATACGAATCACATCGCTTCATGAGGCGGTAGTCTACCATATACACGAGTGATGTTATCATGTCTCCTAGGGAATGGAGTGTAATAATTTTTATATGATATAATCAATAAATAGGTGTTATAAATGTTTTAAATTTCAAATAAATACTTTATTTATATCATAATACTCAACCTTTAGAGGTGGTAATTGAAAAACGAATGGCATCGCTTCACAAGGCGGTTGTCTGTCATTCACACGAACGATGATTTCGTAACCCATTTGATGGAATTAGAGATGGTTGTAGATTATAAAATTATTATAAAAATATAATTATATGTAAGATATTTATTTTATCATATCATCATGGTTTAATAAAAATTTATAGAGGTGGATAAAAAATTAAAAT
The DNA here is from genome assembly GCA_963277665.1 of Viscum album. NCBI lineage: Eukaryota > Viridiplantae > Streptophyta > Magnoliopsida > Santalales > Viscaceae > Viscum > Viscum album. The sequence goes on from OY728148.1 coordinate 15,422,127, forward strand.
AAATATGCTCATTGAAGAACATTACCTATTCTTTAGTTATCCTCATTAGGGTTTCACTAAATCCTTCATAAGTTTTCTTTATGAAAAATATAAGTTATCTAGTATGAGGTTAGAGAATTTGGGAAGTTTTTTTGGAAATTATTTTCTGAACCAAATATATTTAATGGTGTTAATAATATAGGAGAGAGGGTGACTTTTTATAAGTGTGGTAGAGGAAACACTTGTTGCTTTTGAAAAGAATTGAGCACTGTTGTATTTTTCATATGAAAAAATAGTAAAAATGGTCCATTATAAAAACTTATAGGTTTAATTTCTGAAATATATCCATAAAATAGTTTTTATAAAAGTTTATAGGTTATTTTTACACTTATCTTTTTTGTTTAATCCCCCGATAAACCCGTTTTTACCTTAACAACAGTGATTAATTTTTACTGCATTCACTCTTCATTTTGGTAAAAAAATAAGTTGATATTGTTAAAAATTATAAAATATTATGATTTCAAATAAGTAATACATTTTTCCAAATTTAATTCACATAATTTTAAATTTTAATTTAAAATTAATCTCACTAGCGAGATGAGAAAACAGGTTTTTAAGGTGAAATTGTTCCATAATTTACAAAGTTTTTATTTATAAATTCAATATAAAAATAATAAAAATGACCAAAATTGTATTAATTGATATAAATTTTAGCAAATTTTAACTTAAAACTAATTCAAAATATAATTTAATGTTAAAAAATATTTAAATTAAAAGGCATTTTTCTATTAAAATTCAGTATTTTTCACTTTTCATAAGAAAACAAAAAATTTCAAAAAATTCCCAAAAATTCACCCTAAGATAATATGGTATTATAATTTATGAAATGTAGTTTATTTTTTCATATAAATTTTATAAAATTTTTACAAAATTAATTTTAAATTACGTTTTCAAAGCATGACTAAATTGTGATTTATTTAAAACCAGTGTGCATCACAAGCTGCTAAATTTATTCTAAGAGAAATATATTGTAAATTATTATGGTTTTAAAAAAAGTATCTCTAAAAATTGGTACCAACTATAAAGATATCATCCATAAACACCTCTATAATCCTCTTAAATATGGCATAGAAAATATCTATCATGAACCTTTGAAAGGTTTTTAGGGAACCACACAAACTAAATGACATTATCCTATAATAAAATGTCACAAATAAATAAGGGAAAGTGGTATTTTCCTAGTATTCAGGGTATATTGAAAAAAAATTAAAGTAGAGAAGTCACTAATAAAACAAAAAAAACTCATTATTGGTTATCCTCTCATGTATTTGATATAAGAATATAATTGTAAAATAATCATTTCTTATATATGAATTTAGTTTCATGTAGTCTATATAAACTCTCCATTTAGCCATTATCCTTATTTGAACTTGTTCATTCTTATTATTTTATGATTATAACACCTCCCTTCTTAGGAAAAACCTGAACATGGCTAACCCAAGGACTTTCTGATATCACAAATATTATTTTAGTATCCAACAATTTAATAACTTCCTCCCTTACAACATCTTTTATATTTGTATTTTGTCTTTTTTGTACATATTCTATGGTTTTTTGTTTTATATTGATAGGTATTTTATGCATGAAAAGTAATATGTGATTCCTTTGATAATAGAAATGTTCTTTCCTATAGAATATGTGAAATTTTTCACTACACACAATAAATTTTAATATAAAATATCTTAAATTTGAATAGAAATGGTTAAAGGTAGTGTGTAACTTTCATCTAAAAATTAATATTTCAAATGAGATAGAGGTGGATTAAGATTCACATGTGGTGAGTCTTGACTAGAATAGAGACTCTTAAGTCCAAATATCCCAAGGTCATTAATATGTATTTTAGATAAACAATGTGATCTTGTAACATGTATTCCTCATTACTTTCAATAATATATATCTCACTACACTCAAAATTTTTATATGAATTAAATATGTTCTTCCTAGAATAATTATATAGATAATTCAGAAATTCTTCCATATTCTCATCAAAATGTTCTTCCATTTGACCAACATCAAATTCTATATAGGTTTATTCTTATAAGGGTTTATTTTCCAACTCTTCCATGATGTCTATATATTCATCCTCCAGCTTATTAAAATGGTTCTCAAGTTCTATCAACTCAAATATAGAGTATTTATCTTCAATTTTAGGTTCCTTTTGATTTTTTAAAATGTTAAATTCTTCAATTTGTTCACAAAAATTGAAAATAAATTTCCATTGATAAACACTTATCATATATACTCCTATGGTAAGGAAAAGACTATATATAATGATAGGTATTTATTTGTCACACTCTATATCTATGATGAGAAAATCAGTAACATCTCGTCCCTCCTCATTGTCTTGAGAAGAGGCAGAACTGATACTAGCCTTAGGTGACATCCCCAAGACACCAAAGGCTGACAATAAATTTCAAGGGATTTAAATAAATTTTGGGGAATATTTTATTTTCAAAATAAAAATATATAAAATCATAACCAATAGACATCCAATCTTCTATATGATACATGATCAAAAAAACCACCAAAGGTATACCAAATAGTAAACAACAAATGTTAATAATCAAAAAATATCAGGTGACTCTAAGACACAAATACACCCAAAATAAATAATTCCAACTAACCCCTAACCAACATCTAATATCCAAATCCTCCTGATATGCCCACAGAATCAAGTCACATCACTTGAGAAATTTGATAGCTTCCCTTTACATGTGTCTTTATAGATGAAATCTGAAAATACACTGAAGTGACCAAGAGAGGGGTGAGTATAAACTCATTAGTATGTCCCTAATGACTTCCCAACTCATTAAACTAGGAAAAAACTTGTTATAAAAATTTATATAAAACATTTTAAAAGTAATTTAAATAATTTATATAAAAACATAAATAATTTCTAATAGAAAAAAATTATCATGTTCTAAAACCATTCTATATTATTTGGATATTATTTCATGTGTCTCTACACACATATACTCATTTATTATAAGTGATAGTTCCATACTCACAATCTATCTCTCTCCCATCCACCAAGTTTTCACTAGGTGGACAATATTCTTGTGCTCCAATGGAACACACCCCATATCCTAGGTCACATCCTTGTACTATAATGATACACACCCCTTATTCATGTTCACATAAAAATAATGAAATAACACCAATAATGTATACCAAAAACCATTCCATACTATTTCACATAAAAACAACTATTTATTCAAAACATTTCATCAAACCACTGGTGTGAATCAAAATAATTCCCATAATTTTAAAACTAACATTTTAAAATTATCAAAAAAGAGTGTTTTCCCAAAATCTATTTCATTCCCCAATTTCTAATACATAACCAAAATGGGGTTTCTATCAATAATCACACAAGGTTTTCACAAAAATTTCCATAAAAACATTTAATCAAAGATAATATTTCACATTCTAAGTCAAGTAAAGATAATAGAGAAGCCACCTACCTCTCAGTAGTTGGTGAAAATGAAGAATGACACTGTAAAATTATAGATTTGGTATTGGATATTATTCACTTAAATAGATTCAATAATATATCATCAACATTCACATAATGAAAAATAGACATATCCATAACAAACTAGATATTTGGTTATTGGAGATAAGAGAATAATATATCTAAGAATAATGGTGGAGAATAGGTATTTACTAATGATTCTGAATCTCCAAAAAACTATGATTTTCCAAATAATCACTTCTAGATTTAAGGTGAAGGTATCTAAATCATTGTTAGGGAGAGGAATTAGAGATCATGGAGAATTAGAAAACTAATAAGGCCTATAGGTATTATATCATATTAGATCCAAAATTTTCAACGTACCAACTATACATCACATGTTAGAAAGTATGGTTTGGAAAACTATGTCCCAACCATACAATTCTACTATCTCAAGGCCATGCCTTGAATGGGTGGATCACATGGTTATAAAAACTATGTTCCGACCATATTTTTTCTCTGTTTTAAGTTTCCTGGTTTCCACTGAGCACTCACATGGCTTTTCTAAATTTTTCACCAACTATACACCTAGATAGTAACTCCCAAATCATGTATCACAGTTTCTAGGAGTTGGTTCATGGTTTCTACTAATCTTAAATAAACTATGAATGAAAATTTAAATAGAGGAACCTTAATGAGATCCATTATCAACATTATAAATTTTTACTTTATCTTTGAAATTAACCTTATGAAATTACTCAAAATTTAATTCTCATGCCTTTATTTTTTTTGTTAACATTATTCACAAGATAAACCTTATGTTGTTAGAATACAACCTTACTAAGTTTCCTTTACTTATAAGATGAACTTTATGAATTATATCAACCTTATAAAGATGATTTTTAACAAAGTTTTGAACCTTATGATGGTCACAACCTAACCTTACAAAGATCTCATGAACCTTCCATTTTTTTAACTTCTATATACACCTTGTGAAGTTTTGATGGAAAACTTATGAAGTTCAAATGTCTCCATTTTCTTGATTCAATATATGAATTTCAAAACTTCTCAAATAAGATCAAAGTCTCTGTAAATCATCTCAAGGAATACTCAAACACTTTAAATCACCTAAAAATATCATCCAAAGATGCACTATCACATGGTACAATAATTTAATTTTTTTGTTGAATAAATGGATTCTCCATGCCATCATCTATCATTTATTCTTGAATAACCAATATTTCAATCTTCCCATTATCTATATTCATCTAAAACATATTACAACCTATCATCAATAGTTTTTATTTATCATCAATTATCTTTAATGTAAATAATATCTCACTAATCATCACATGTAAGATCTAATATCCTAGAACCTATCCATCCATTTATTCTAAAAACAAAATCAAATTCCTTTACATATTTATTATAAACACCAGCTTCACATTATACATTAACTTTACACAAATCATATTAACAAAAGATACCAATTTATCTTCACAAATATATTTTTTAACTTCAATCTACTCCTTTGGATTTTTTGTCAATATATAATTTCCTTACAAATTTAATGTTATCTTCTCCCCCATATCGATAATAAATGAAAACAAATATAAAGGTTAGTCATTTCATATCATTTTTATACTTCATCCAAAATTCTAAAAAATTATTTCTTCTCCACCATTATATTCAAGATTATAGCCTAATCAAAATTATTGAAAGAAGAAAGACACCAGATGTTTCTTATCCACAATCCATATATTATCAACTATATGTCTACTTTTACTAACCTAGTTTTGGAAAAAAAGAGTGAACAAACCTAGACATCAAATATTTTGATTTGCATGTTCAGTATGTGATACCCCTACAATTTTATCACATTAGGGGTTTTACAACTATATTTAATCAAAAATGATATCCAGAACTCGTCTTCAGTAAATACATCAGAAACATTCAAGTGAAGTACATATAACTCCCACTTTTTAAAAGCATGAAATGGTCTGAAGGCCTTAGATTTTTTTACTTTTATTAATGTATAATCTCAGTTTTTCTAATTAGTTTGAGAGGAAAAACTTACATGAATCTAAATTCCAGTGGAACAAGGCCATACATATCCCATAAGATTAGTGGAAAAAAATCTCAGTACATGACCTATAGACCCAATACCCCATAATAAAATAACACCATCCTTTTCCCCTATATCTTTTACTCCAACATGTATTCCTAACATCATGTTCATGGTTATTCATCATAGTCTCTTTTACATTGCATCTTGAACTAGTGCATGCTTGCCTCTCCATGAATAAACCTCTATATCCAACTATCATTTGGTCCCACTTTTTCATCTTCTTCTCACTATCGATCACTCGCTACTCTTGAATGAAGTCCTTTTATTTTCTCTATAAACCATGGGCCCATGTGTCCCAAAGGCCTATGGTGGGAGAAAGTCCCTATGTTTTAAGTCCCTTTTCTTATTGTAATCCCATTAAATATGAATAATATTTTTATTATAGTACCCTACTATAATTCCACTGAAAATTCACTCCCATCTGGATTTTAACCTAGATCTGATGTAGGATTACGGAGAATCCTTACCAATAAGGTACGACCTCAACTACTATAAATCCCATGTTAAATATCAATACAAACTCCCCCTTGATAGGGTAATTTTAATAATTTAGAATAATTATTGTAGAGTAATTATTTAACCATGTGAGTTTTCCAAAAGTTCAAGATTATTCATATTCAATTAATTCTAGACAAATTTTCTTTTAGTATCCCCCTCAAGTAATGAACACCTTTACTATCCTCATCATGGTTGATCTTCTCTAAGTAAATTCTTCAAGAATATTTTTTATGCTCTCTGAATCAATATAAACTATATGATACATGACTTACTATGTTTTCTAGTAGTCACAATATCCATCTAGTTCTCCTTTTATGTATCACTTTTAATTACATGCATGAAAAAAATGAAAAATATTTAAGGGAATAAGATTAATTTATTGTTAGTTATTCAATAGAATAGTAGGGATAATACTTGTATCTCAAACTATAATTTATCTCTAATTAAATTCCATATTTAATATAACTCTTCACGCTTGCTCTAATTTTGTTTTTCAAATTATGAATTTCTTTATGAAACATGGACTTCATCTTACTCCATCCTGTTTATTATTATGTGGAATAATATTATTCACCTTTGATAATAAATAAATTTAATACAATGGTTATTTTTATTTTTATTCAATATTTTTAAGTAGTTCATTTTGAGTTGGAATAATAGTCATATATTTTTCAATAGTGTGACTATCTTATTTTCATCTTCCATATATATTTTCAATAAATCTTATATCATAATTCTTGGAAAAAATATCATGAAATTAAATTTTTTTCTTCATGTGATGAAACCTATTTCTCTTTATCAGTTCCACATTCTTGATCTTTCTCCATATTTATATACATCTCTAATTATGTAAGACAAAATTTCAGGAACTCCTTATCATACTTACCTTTATCATATTTTACACAATGTTTATTCACAACCTAAGTGTTTCCTTTCTTAGGAAAATTTTTCAATTATTCTTTTGGAAGGTTGAATACTAGGATAATCCTCTTATCACTTTATTAGATTAATTCCCTTATTATTTATAGCTTATTCTCTTTAGTTATGATCAGTATAGTTAGTTTACAATGGTCTATAGTATATCCCTTCCTACCAAAATAAAAGAATCAACACATGGGTTTGATATCATTTTAAAATTTCCTTTTATACTTCTTAGGAATTCTTTACTCAGTTATCTTCTTTCATTGAACACCTTTCTTCACTTTCTTTTCACCCAAGGTAGATTCATCTTTCTTTCTAACTTGCTTATATCTCTATTGTGGATTTATTTTTCTGTCAACATATGATTTTTTTGTTGGTACATACCAGTACTCATCATAATTATATACAATCATGTTTTAGTAATCACATAAATTTTTTAATCCTTCAAAATTGTTCTTGGTGAACAAACTATTTCATTTTATATTACATTTAATACTGCTCAGTAGGTATTCCTCTTCCATAATCTATACTCCCCATTAATCTAAGCCTTATATATATTCAGTAGATTAAAAAAATGTTCCAAAAATCCATTTCCTTATGCAAAAACATCTAAAATCACCAGAAATAGTCAATGTGTAACATCCTTGTTTTATTTTATAATTAATGTCCATTGTTTGGTTTTAATTTATAAGTCTTGTTATGTGGAATTATTTTTTATCTAATTAATATTAACCTTACTCATTTATTTTTAGGTTCATGTAAAGATAAAATTGGTTTTAAAGACTTTATATAAGATAACTTCACTCTTACATGATTTGTTCATGGGTAAGGATGGATTTTCCTTAGTTACGTAAGGGTAAGTAAAGTTATTCGTGCAATGTGTATGGGTGGTAAGAACTAAATAAGGGTCTATTAGACTTTCATAAGTATAAAACCTTGAATTTAAGCACTTATTAATGGTATATGTGGCTAAATAAGGTAACCTTAAAATTTATATAAGGGTAACCCATGAACATAAATCAATGTGTAAGGTCAGATAACCATTACATAAGAGTAATAAACACTATCTAAGGGTACTATTCTAACTTGTGTAAGGGTAAGTCCCTGTTGTTAAGGGTTGTGTAAGGGAATTTTTGAGCTACATAAGGTTTTAATTGGAGTTTCATGAGGTTAACCTTGATTTTCATCCACTGTGTAAAGGTAAATGAAGTTTCCTTTAAATAAAATCCAAAAACCACATATGGGTAGTGGATTTTTTCCACTACAAAAGGGTAAGATAAGTTACCATTATGTATTATTATGCTATCTCATATGGGTATCTATTTTTACCTAGTTTTTTTGGATTTATTCCTGTCATGACCCCCTCCCACCAAAGATGCCCCTCCTAAGATGGCAATGGTGAAAGGGAGATAATGACCCCCGAGTCCTGCCTCCAGTAGGCCCCAGGGTGGAGACTAGCACCAAGGGTATGAGTTTTCACAAGTATGGGAGGCATTACCCTTTTTATTTATTTAGGATCAGGAAATAGGACAAGTCAACCACCAAAAAGGAAAAAATAACAAGTGTATAGAAATAAACCCAAACCAAGCCCACATGCATGTTTAAACAATTTTATAACAAGGTACAAGTATAAGAAAGCTCAAAGTACAATACCAAAAGAAAAAAAGAGAACAACAACTACAACAACTCCAACTGTCCGACTAGTAGGGTCCTGCACGGCCCTGGTAGTCCTCTTGGAAACCTGAAAGTAAACGTAGGGTGAACATACAAGTATACTCAGTAGGGAAACCTAAATCACCCTTGCACAAGTGGGGAGACATCCTAATGGCCCATGAGAACAACAAAAGAAACCTAGAAAGGAATTCCATCCACCCAACCTCACCAGCCACACTCATCAAAAACACAAGCACAACAGGTAGTAGTATATAAGAAACAAGAGTATTTGGGTACCCCGCACCATTTCCCTTTAGTTAGCTGCTCTTCCTAATGACAAACGTCCTAATGCAGCCACACTCTCCCTGCCCGCACACACTTGGGCCTCACAACCACGTATCCCACCCGCACACACCTGGGCCTCACAACCACATATCTCGCCTGCACACACCTGGGCCTCGCAACCACGTATCCCGCCCGCACACACTTGGGCCTCACAACCACGTATCCCGCTTGCACACACCTGGGCCTCACAACCACGTATCCCGCCCGCACACACTTGGGCCTCACAACCACGTATCCCGCCCGCACACACCTGGGCCTCATCCCGAAGATTCTTGGGAAACAGTAGAACCAGCCCGAAGAGTCTTGGGCCTAAGCCACCCCAATCGAAACCTACCCGAAGATTCTTAGGTATAAGGTCGCCTCAAGACATCACAGCCTAGGGGAGAAGAAGTAGGAAAGAGCTAGTAACTAAGGGAAAACACCCTCTCCCATAAAATGGGAGTGTTCGGCACTAAGTGATCAACATGGGTGGGGTGCGATAAATCACAAAAGATACAGATATATATATATATATATACCAAACACACAGCCCAACCTATGGCTTCTAAATAGAAAACTGAGCACGTGCCTCAGCACTGCTACCACGAAGTATGCAACAAACAATCCCAACCCCATTTAGGTATTAACGTTTCAGCAGAAATAGTTTATTTAATTTTTTAACTACTGGGAAATTATCCACAACCAACCACATCAACCATTCATAATCATATCCCTGCCATCCACAAATCAAGTTATGAAAAAACACGAGCAACACAACAAAGCCCTTTTTATCAACCAACCAACCCCATTGATTATTATTTCCGTTTCATTACCATGCCCCACCATTTATTAACTCTTACACTTTTTATTTATTATTCACAACCCATAGCCCGTTCACATTCAAACCCATCCCTGTAGCCCCCCAGCCAACCACCAAAACCACAACCACACCATAACTCATACATCATTATCCCTTTAATACCATTAATTGCAGCCCCGCTTCCCGTTACCAACACAACATTCACACCAACCCACAACCAAGTCAATCGCAGCCCCTCTGCTCACCCGATCCACAACAACCCACAAAACACCCCCATCACATGCCAAGTAACCAAGACAACACCCACATGTTCATTATTCTATTTTGTTCAACCGGGGTGATCACATAAGGGTTCCAGATTTTAAACAGCTAACATTACGTGATTAACCAAATTCCACATTCCACAAGGATTCCATCAATAAGAAGATCCAGAAGGAGAGGGAAACATTTAATTGCATAAGCAAAGGCCCCCAACGACCGTGATTTTAAGTAGGTAAAATCTCATTCAATTCACAACATAATATCACAGGATATAAATTAACAGCAATCAAAACTTCCCATCCATGTTATATAAGCTAGTTATTATCTTTATTAAACCGGTTCAAAAGTGTTTCACTTAAACAAAATAACACCCACCCCGCATGATGCAAAAATTAGAGAGACGAAGGTAAGATCCCTATCTCAACAGGTTTCGATCACAGTGCTCCCCCGGATCAACTTTAGATGACGTATGTCGGCATCCGTCACTTCTGTCGGGTACCAGAAAAACCTCCTTGGGTGGAAGTCGGAAAGGAAAGGCCAAAGGAAAAACAACGGATCCAAGCTCGGAAGTTCTGCCTCGTCGTTACGATCTCGTGGCCACTGATGGATCGTGAATCAGAGCTCGGATGAAGAAGTTATGGAAGAAAGAGCCTTCAAGTCTCTTGGGAGAGCTCTGCTCAGAGGAGAGGGGAGGAGAGGTGTGAGTTGAATGGAGGAGGGGACCCCTCCTTTTATAGGCGAGAAAAGGAAAAGTACACGGTGTGTACTTTACGGTACACGGAATATACTCGGTTCTTTCACACGGTCTCCACACGGCTTCCAACACGGCTCCGCAGCCGTTGACTGGTCAACACACAGTTTGAGGGTAACGCATACGCGGGAAGGGACTACACGGCGTGTAGTTTCGACACACGGCGTGTACGCATTTATTTCACACGGCAAGGACAAGGCTCCAACATGGTACACAGTCGTTGACTGGTAACGTGTACGCGGGGAAGGACTACACGGTGTGTAGAACTGGTCACACGGCGTGTACTCATTTATTGCACACGGCAAGGATACAGCTCCAACACGGGGTATACCTGGAAAGGGGGTACACGGCGTGTGCTCAAACTACACGACGTGTAGTTTCAAAATTTTGGAAACTGTGGGAAAATTTCATTTTACCCTCCAGAACACTTCTTGACCTTCTTTTTGACAAAGGAATGGGCCGAAGAGGTCCGGGTCATTACATCAAATACCTCATAAAACATTCTCATCCCCGAGAATTCAAAACCAACCCAGAGGAAACCCAAAAAGATACCTCTTAGGGTTCTCGTTATAATAGGAAACCAACCAACAGCCATAATCATATGTGTTAGGAATTCCTTCTCCTATGTCGAGATATTATCCGCTTTAGGCGGCACTGAATCGCCTGCAAGGGTTTAATCGCATCCTCATTAATGTGTCTTGATAAAGAATTGGGTCTTCCCACTTTCATACATTATGATTTTTCAACTCAAACCACCCCCAACACCACACAACCAACACACTGCCTGAATACGTGGTTTTGGGAAATTCCTTCTCCAATGTCGAGATATTATCCGCTTTAGGTGGCACTAACTCGCCTGCGCGGGTTTAATCGCATCCCCATTAATTTGTCTTTATTAAGAATCAGGTTTTCCCCTTTTTCCACACATCCAGACATGTTACACATTAACAAGGAATAAGGAAACAAAAGGTCTCACAACTGACAAGCCAAACATTCCATATATCAAAGGTACATAGTACAACATCAACACAAAGCTCAGAAGAACAAAGGAAAACACAAGTCAAAACAACTTCAGGTACTGAGCGTGCATCTGGGTCTCCCGCTCCCAAGTGCTCTCCTCAAGGCCTCCATGCCTCCACAACACACGAACCAAGGGAATGGTTTATCTATGGAGCACCTTCTCTTTATGATCTTCGATTCTGAATGGTCGTTCCTCGAAGGTCGCGTCATCTCCCATGTCTAACTCTCCCCAATCAATAATGTGGGAGTCTTCATGTAAGTACCGAAGAAGCTGGGAGACGTGGAAGACGTCATTAACTTTCTCCAACTGAGGTGGAAGGGCTAGCTGATATGCCACCTTGTTGAATCGCCTCAGCACCTCAAAAGGTCCAATGAACCTAAGTGAGAGCTTACTCCCTTTCCCAAACCTCCGCTACCCCTGTCGAGGGGAAACATTCAAGAACACATGATCCCCTACCTCGAACTCCAAGGTCCCCCTCTGACGATCAGCATTAGACTTTTGTCGGTCCTGAGCCACTTTTATCCTCTCACGTACAAGCTGGACTTTCTCTGTGGTGCTCTGCACTACCTCTGGACCAAGAGAACCTATCCCACCAACCTCTGCCCAGAAAATGGGTGAATGACATGGCCTTCCATACAAAGCCTCAAACGGTGCCATGCCAATAGTAGAGTGGAAGCTATTGTTGTAGGCAAACTCTACTAAAGGAAAGTTTCATACCAATGATCCTCCGAAATCCAGAACGCATGCCCACAACATGTCCTCCAATGTCTGGATAGTCCACTCCATCTGTCCATCGGTCTGGGGGTGGAAGTCAGTGCTAAGGCGTATCTAGGTGCCAAAATCATGTTGTAACCCCCTCCAGACTCATGAGGTAAACCGAGTATCCAGATCTAAGACAATAGTCTTTGGGACTCCATGAAACCACATGACCTCGTCTACGTACCTCTGTGCTAAGGTACTCACTGGGCCTGACTCCTTAATTGCTAAGAAGTGAGCTGATTTCGTCAGTCGATCCACCACCACCCAGATAGCATCATAACCACCCTGAGCTCTGGGTAGTCCTGTGACTAATTCCATTGAGATGTCATCCCACTTCCACTCGGGGACATCTAAAGGATGCAACAAACCACTGGGAACATGGTGTTCAGCCTTCACTTGCTTACACACTAGGAATTTAGCCATAAACTCCGCCACATCCCATTTCACCCTAGGCCACCAAAACTGTTCCCTCAGGCCTCGGTAAATTTTCGAAACTCCTGGATGTACCACCAAGGCTGAGCTATGGAACTCACGGAGAAATCCCTCATGCATCGCCTCTGGAATAAACAACCTTCCATGGAAAAGCATCCGATGTCGGTTGTCCTCTGACCATCCTTCTGGAGCATTCCCCTGATCGACATGATCCTGCATCACTTCCACCTCGGAGTCCCCCCACTGAGACTCTTCCACATACTGCAACAAGGAGGACTACACAGTCATCTGAAACAAACAGCCTCTAGCACCTTCTTCCCTTGAATCCAAGTGCAAGGCAGCCAACTCTCCCATCACTTTCCAAGAATCAGCGGATTCCCAAACTACTTCCTGATGTGACTTCCTGCTCAAGGCATCAGCCACAACTTTGCCCTTACCTTCATTGTAAGAGATCTCAAAGTCATAGTCTTGGAGAAACTCGACCCATCTCCGTTGTCATAACTTCAGGTCATGTTGGTAGAAGATATAACGCAGGCTCTTGTGATCTGAGAAGACCACAAAGCGCTCCCCAAAGAGGTAATGTCACCACAACTTCAGTGCGAACACTACTGCTGCAAGCTCTCGGTCATGGGTGGCATAGTTATGCTCGTGAGGGCGTAACTGCCTAGACCCATAACATATCACTCCATTCTTCTGCATCATCACGCACCCCAGACCAAGGCTAGAAGCATCACAAAACACCTCATACAACAACCCTTCCTCTGGAAACCTGAGTACTGGAGAACTGACCAACTTCTCCTTCAGGTAGTCAAATGCTTTCTGGCACTGCTCGCTCCATAGGAAGACCCGGTTCTTCCTCATCAAATCTGTCAATGGAGAAGCAACTCGAGAGAAGTCCGAAACAAACCTCCAATAGTAACCTGCTAACCCCAGGAAACTACAAACTTCTGCCACACTCTTAGGTGCTGCCCAAGAAACAATTGCCACCACCTTCAATGGGTCCACTGACACTCAATGCTGAGACACTACGTGCCCAAGGAAGTGTACTTCTTGTGTCAAGAACTTACACTTCGACAATTTCCCGTAAAGCTGGTGGTGTTGAAGGACTTCCAAGACTTCCCTGAGATTCTCAATGTGCTCCTCCTCTGATCTTGAGTAGATCAGGATGTCATCGATAAACACAATGACGAACCGGTCCATAATCTCCCGAAATACAAAGTTCATAAGTCCCATGAACACAGCCAGTGCATTCATAACTCCAAACGGCATCACTACAAACTCGAAGTGCCCATACCTGCACCAGAAAGCTATCTTCGAGATGTCACTGTCCTTTACCCTCAGCTGATGATATCCTGATCGTAGATCAAACTTAGAGAACCAACATGCTCCCCTCAGCTGGTCGAAGAGATCATCTATCCTTGGAAGGGGGTATCATTTCTTGACTGTTACCTGGTTTAACCTTCGGTAGTCTATGAATAGCCTGATACCACCATCTGCCTTCTTCACGAATAAAACTGGAGCACCCCATGGCGAAATGCTGGGTCGAACAAAACCCTTCTCCATCATATCATCAATCTAAATCCGCAACTCCCGCAACTCTAAAGGTGCCATCCAATAAGGGGCCATCGAAATCAGACGGGCACCAGGTTGTAAGTCTATCCCGAACTCAACGTCACGTCGGGGGGGTAGAGTCACAACCTCCTTAGGAAAAACATCGAGGAACTCCCCAACAACCTATGGGACATCCATCATCTCTGTATCAGCTAGAACTACTGATAGCCCACCTAACAAGGAAAGGAGAGGCTCCACACGCCGGCTTCCCACCAGATAGCTCCTCTTGCCAACAAAAGCTACACGCTGCCCATCCACATCGGAGAACATGACTCTTCTCGAGAAGCAGTTGATAATGGCACTAACAGAAAACAATCAATCAATGCCAAGGATGACATCGTATGGATGCATCTGCAACAGAAGAAGGTCCCCACTAGATCGATGTGGTCCCAACGTCAGCCCACATCCCCGACAAACACAAGATACGCTGGTCTGGCCCCCAACTGGTGTACTCAGTACCAGTGGTATGGAAAGTTTCTCTATGTCTAGTCCCAAAGCATGGGATAGACCAGGTGCAACAAAGGAGTGCGAAGCTCCAAAATCGAACAAAGCAGAAACAAGAGTGCTGAACAAAAAAATCGTACCTCGTACCACCTCTGGTCCTGCTGGAGCTGTCAACTCTGATACGTGAAACTGTCCATGCCTAGCTCCTCTGCCTCTCTAATATCATCCACTTCCCCAACCACACCCTGGTCAAGGTCCCTGAGGAGCACCTTGAGGTCGGCCTCCTCCCGTAAAGTCTTCCCTCGGAGGAGCATGGTCTTGCTGCTATTGGAAGGGCCTAGCCGGCAACTGGTGCTACTGAGGTGGGCGCTGAACCTGCCCACCTCCACCGTACTGAGCTCGGGTCAGGCACCGACTCTGAATGTGCCCGAAACCTCCACAAGAAAAACACCTCGGTCTCGGTCTTGTGAAAAAGGGACGAGGACCCGAAGATATGAACTGGAACTGTTGGGGCCTGCTCCCCATTGGCCTGAACCTGGAAGGTCCCATCGCAGGAGACCTGCTGCTGACCGACTTCCCCTTCGACGAACCTGGCTGGATCCCCTCTCGGGGTGCACCTCCCAGCGAGTTCATCCTCTCTACAACCTCTGCCTTCTTCTGCACCACCAAGTATGTCGGAAGGGTGAAGGGGGTGATAGCATACTGGAGCGAAGGATGAAGTGCTTCCTCCAAACGTCTCACCTAAGACTCCTCATCCGGAAAGAGATCCGGAGAAAAGCGCAGGAGATCTTTGAACTTGATCCCCAGCTCTCGTACCGTCATACTCCCCTACTAACGGGAGAGTAACTCCTGCCACTTTTCCACCTTGATCGTGGAAGAAATGAATTCCTCTTGGAATTCCTTCTCAAAGTTAGCCCACAGAACCTCCGCCTCTATCCTCTCTCCGAGGTAGAGTATCCACCACTGTCACGCCGCACCTCTCAGCTGACTGACTGCTAGGGGAACCCAGTACTCCCTCGGAGCATGGATCAAGGTAAAATTAATCCCTAGCTCCTCAGGCCACCCCTCCGTCTCCGTATCCTAAGTACTACCCTCGTACTTCTTGAGGGTCTTCCACTGGAAAGAATGGAGAGTCTTCTGCCACTGGCTATCTTCCTCCTCTCGGTCAATCCTCAGCTGATCGACCACCTGAATCTGTTGGGCCTCGACCGTCTGATCCACCCAGGGATGACGTCCAGGTGCCATAGTTGTACGCTAAACAATGATCGCCTAAGCCCTAGTAGTAAGGAAAACTCAAGGTTTTATTTTATCATTTTATTTCAATTTCTTTCCTAGAACACCCAAATCAAGTAAAACACGATCATGATGATGTATGTACCTTACCTAGGTTCTCTACCCTGCAATCAATGTAGCCTCACTTGGTTATTCGGTAGGCTTAGAGTCCTTGCATCGGATCACGGGGGGGCCTAAAATCCCGTGTCCTAGCCGGTCTTCCCTGGCCTATGCCACGCACCAAGATTAACTAACATTGTCGCCCTACCATCCCATGCAATCCTTACTGTACCTAACTCCAGACTCCATCCTATCTCTCAACCATCGCCTCTGATACCATTCTGTCATGACCCTCTCCTACCAAAGATTCCCCTCCTGAGCTGGCAATGGTGAAAGGGAGATAATGACCCCCGAGTCCTACCTCCAGTAGGCCTCGGGGTGGCGTCTAGCACCAAGGGTATGAGTTTTCACAAGTATGGGAGGCATTACCCTTTTTATTTATTTAAGATCGGGAAATAGGACAAGTCAACCACCAAAAAGGAAAAAAGAACAAGTGTATAGAAATAAACCCAAACCAAGCCCAAATGCATTTTTAAACAATTTTATAACAAGGTACAAGTACAAGAAAGCTCAAAGTACAATACCAAAAGAAAACAAGAGAACAACAACTGCAAAAACTCCAACTGTCCGACTAGTAGGGTCCCACACGGCCCTGGTAGTCCTCTTGGAAACCTGAAAGTAAACGTAGGGTGGGCATACAAGTATACTTAGTAGGGAAACCTAAAGCTCTAATGCACAAGTGGGGAGACAACCTAATGTCCCATGAGAACAACAGAAGAAACCTAGCAAGGAATTCTATCCACCCAACCTCACCAGCCATACTCACCAAAAACACGATCACAACAGGTAGTAGTATATAAGAAACAAGAGTATTTGGGTACCCCACACCATTTCCCTTTAGTTAGCTGCTCTTCCTAACGAAGAACGTTCTGAATCTGCCACACTCTCCCCGCCCGCACACACCTGGGCCTCACAACCACGTATCTCGCCCACACACACCTAGGCCTCACAACCACATATCCTGCCCACACACATCTGGGCCTCGCAACCATGTATCCCGCCTGCACCCACCTAGGCCTCACAACTATGTATCCCGCCCGCACACACCTGGGCCTCATCCCGAAGATTCTTGGGAAATAGTAGAACCTGTCCGAAGAGTCTTGGTCCTAAGCCACCCCAATTGAAACCTACCCGAAGAGTCTTAGGTGTAAGGTCGCCTCAAGCCATCACAGCCTAGGGGAGAAGGAGTAGGAAGGTGCTAGTAACTAAGGGAAAACACCCTCTCCCATAAAATGGGAGTGTTCAGAACTAAGTTCTCAACATGGGTGGGGTGTGATAAAACACAAAAGATACAGATATATATATATACCAAACACCCAGCCCAACCTGTGGCTTCTAAACAGAAAACTGAGCACGTGCCTCAGCACTGCTATCACGAAGTATGCAACAAACAATGCCAACCCCATTTAGGATTTCACATTTCAGCAGAAATAGTTTATTTAATTCCTTAACTACTGGGAAACTATCCAAAAACAACCACATAAACATTCGTAAACATATCCCTTCCATCCACAAATCAAGTTAGGAAAAAACACGAGCAACACAACAAATCCCTTCTTATTAACCAACCAACCCCATTGATTATTATTTCTGTTTCATTACCACGTCCCACCATTTATTAAATCTTCCACTTTTTATTTATTATTGACAACCCATAGCCCGTTCACATTCAAACCCATCCCTACAGCCCCTCTGCCAACCACCAAAACCACAACCACACCATAACTCGTACATCATTATCCCTTTAATACCTTTAATTGTAGCCCTGCTGCCCATTACCAACACAATATTCACACCAACCCACAACCAAGTCAACCGCAGCCCCGCTGCTCACCCGATCCACAACAACCCACAAAAACACCCCCATCACATGCCATGTAACCAAGCCAACACCCACATGTTCATTATTCTATTTTGTTCAACCGGGGTGATCACACAAGGGTTACAGATTTTAAACATCCAACTTTACGTGATTAACCAAATTACACATTCCACAAGGTTTATATCCATAAGAAGATCCAGAAGGAGAGGGAAAAATTTAATTTCGTAAGCAAAGGCCCCCAAAGACCGTGTTTTTTAGTAGGTAAAAGCTCATTCAATTCACAACATTATATCATAGGATATAAAGTAACATCAATCACAACTTCCCATCCCCGTTATATAAGCCAATTATTATCTTTATTAAACCGGTTCAAAAGTGCTTCACGTAAAAAAAAGAACACCCACCCCGCATGATGCACAAATTAGAGAGACGAAGGTAATATCCCTACCTCAACAGGTTCTGATCACAGCGCTCCCCCGAATCAACTTTAGAAGACGTATGTTGGCGTCCGTCACTTCTGTCAGGTCCTGGAAAAACCTCCTCGGGTGGAATTCGGAAAGGAAAGGCCGAAGGAGAAACAAAAGATCCAAGATCGGAAGCTCTTCCTCGTAGTTACGATCCTGTGGCCGCTGACGGATCGTGAATCAGATCTCGGACGAAGAAGTTATGGAAGAAAGAGCCTTCGAGTCTCTTGGGAGAGCTCTGCTCAGAGGAGAGGGGAGGAGAGGTGTGGGTTGAAAGGAGGAGTGGACCTCTCCTTTTATAGGCAAGTAAAGAAAAAGTACACGGCGTGTACTTTATGGTACACGGTGTGTACTCGGTTATTTCACACGGTCTCCATGCGGCTTCCAACACGGCTCCGCGGTCGTTGACTGGTCAACACACGGTTTGAGGGTAACGCATACGCGGGGAGGGACTACATGGAATGTAGTTTTTAAACACGGTGTGTACTCATTTATTGCACATGGCAAGGACACGGCTCCAACACGGTACACGGCCGTTGACTGGTAACGCGTACGCAGGGAAGGACTACACGGTGTGTACTCATTTATTGTACACGTCAAGGATACGGCTCCAACACGGGGTGTACTCAGAAAGGGGGTACACGGCATGTGCTCAAACTACACAGCGTGTAGTTTCAAAATTCTATAAAGTGTGGGAAAATTCCATTTTACCCTCCAGAACACTTATTGACCTTCTTTTTGACAAAGAAATGGGTCGGAGAGGTCTGGGCCATTACAATTCCCTCCATTTGATCTATAACCATGTGAACTCATTTCTAAGGGTTTTAAAATCCTAAAATCATAGTTTTAAATTCATTTAAATTGTTTAAATTATTTGTAAAGTTTCAAAATTTTAAATGGAAATGGTTTTTAATATTAATTAATAGGGATTAACTATCCATGGATATGGATATTCTAAAGCACTAGATCTTTCCCTGTTTGAGTCCTCCTTGATTTCTCATGTCTTGGAGAATAAAAACATTGGATTTTGAGTTTGTCAGTATTATATTAATCATCTATGGATTATCCTTCTTCTAGACTTGTATTTCTTTCAAGTTAAAGACATCACCCTCTCTCTTCTATTTTTAGGTGTTCTAAAATGATAATACTAGGTTTTATTATTATTATTAAATTTTCTAGAAAAATAAATTTTCTAAATACTTTTGGAAAATTGATAAATAATTATTAAAATTATAATGAAAATAATAATAAGAATAGTTATAGTAAACTAGTATTATTTTAGAGAGGGGATATTATTATCATATGTTAATTATATTTCCAATGCTTACTTAAATGATAATAATGTAGAAAATTATCAAAGGATGATAATAATATGGAATTTTATCCAGGATTTTTCTAGAGAGAGAGTATCTGATCACATGTGGAATTGTAATTATTATCTAAGAAATAATATAGAATTATCAAGAATAATAATATATAATTATTATGATTATTATGTATTATATAGAAGATAGAGTAATATTATCGCATGTCATATTTTATTTCTTTTTAAAATAAAATGATAGAATCGGTTCTAGGAATCCTTTACAAACCTTGAATGTTGACGTGTAGATGACTATGATAATAAGGCCCAATAGGAGGTGTTCATAGATTTATAGTTTTCAACTCCAACTTTTGAACCACACATGGTGGTTTATAATTGTATTTGGATATGAAAACCCTAATATATGAAGTACTTAACTTTTATATATGTCTTATATGGATTTTTTAATGATATTTCATATCTATGTGTATCCTTGAGAAACCTATTTATGATGGTTGATCACATGAGGTGTGTGTGTATGTTTGTATAATTTTCTTGTTCTTATGTTTCTTACATATGGATTGTTCTAATGATGATGATGTTTATTTTACATGATTTCTAATATATAATCTTGTATACATGTTTTCATGTACTATTGTTTCCTCCATAGTTGATTCAAGTGGATCTATATATACTACCCCCTTCTAAGAGGTATATTTGAGATATTGATCAGCAATTATAAGGGTTGTCCCTTCTAATGAGATGTTTCAAATTTGATTTGTGAACTATCCTATCAAGGAAGGGGTTGTGTCTAAAAATACTAGTGACATTTATTTTTGATATAGAACTCAATTGTATATATCTAGTATTAGAGGACCCAATTTAGGTTTTGTACTTGTGTGATATATTGCTAATTGTGTTTGTATCATGTTTACGTTCATGGCATGCACTAGTATATTTTATGCACTGATATTAAGGGTAGTTGGTGGTGTCATGTTGAGTCTTATACTCAAACACTAATTGAGAAGTTTATTATACTTTTAGACTTCATAACTATGGATCCATTTAATATAAAGGGACCTATGGTGGATTATTGAGTAGGTGGATCAAGAGGATGCAAATGTTGCAAGATAGAGTTCAACTGGGATATCAGTTACTGCTTTCATTTATTGGATTTTTTGTACCATATATCCCTTTTTTCGTATTTGTTTTATTTATTTGGAATTTCATATTATTAATATATGTGTTGTTTTATTTTTTTTATTTTTTTAATATAATAATTATCCAATTATTTATTATTTTTGATTTATTTTCTATTACCTCCTTTATTTATCATATGACGTGATGTCAAGGGTATAGTCTCCCCACTGATGGACTTAGAGCCTCACTATTAATCATAATCATATTGAGTAAAGGGAGGTGTACATGAGTTCATATGGAATTATGGATTATACCTAGTGGTTTGGGTTGGGGTGTTACACAATGAACCTTCTAATTTTTCTTGTGGATAGAGTCTAGCTAGATTTAATTCCTTATTGTTTTGGGTAAATACACAAAGATTTTGGGATATTACTAGTGGATTACCCTTTTGAAAATTAAAAAATCCACCCATAATTAGTTGATGGAAATTTTGAAATTTTTATCTATTCTAAATTGTCCAAATTTAGATTTAAAACTTTTACTAATAGAAAAAACTGCATTAGTGAAAACATATTCATCTAGATTTTAGGTTACCTTTTTCCAATATATTATTGTATATTGATCATAAGATGAGTCAAATATCTTCTTTCCACTAATATGAGTATTCTTGGATCCATGAATCTCATTATATATTTTTCTTTTAGTACTCTTTTTGTTCAAGTACTTGAGAAGTTATAACTTGTATTGATTCCAAATCATTTAATTTCACCATAAGTAAGAGAAACTTAATGTTTAGGGAGTTATTATTTTCTTTAATTGATATCAAAATTTCTTACTAATACTTCTTTTAAATTCTTTATTTTTTTCATACATAATGATTTATTATAGTAGAGTTATCAAGCTATTTTATTCTTTTTTCTTTAACATCTAACGGAGCATCTTTTATAATTATAAAGGTTTATATATATTTTCCAATGCATGTATTACATGTCCATGAATAATTTATATCACAAATTTTTCAAAAAAACTAATTTTTATATCTACTTAAACTAGGGGAAAAATTTATCCAAAGTTACACCAATTATTCCTTTATTTTTATAAGTTATGTAAGAGTAATTCACTTTTAAAACTTTTTACCCAATGTATTCTCCATTCTTTCATGTTCTTCTTTCGGATGTGATTTTTCATTAAGAATTCCCTTTATAAAACTAGTTATATAGATAAATAATTCAATTTTAACTTTATTTAAATGCCTTTTAACTTTATATTAAAAGTCATCAACTATTTGGATAGATTCATCCTCCCATACTCTCTGCAATATGAAGTAGTTTACCCAAAATGATCACTTTCCTCAAATTTAATAGATGAAAACTTACCATTATGATTAGATTCATGTAGTTGTGGCTAATTCTTGTCCTTAATGATATTTTTTCACTTATTTTCTTATTTTTATTCCTATTCTTTAATGTTTTATCTAAAACCAATATTTCATATTTTATAGGGATGGAGAGTGAGTTTCCATCTGAGTCACTTATAAATTTTATTCAAACATGTACATAATATAATTATAATAAAAAAATGTTTCATAATAATATATTCAATAATAGGAAATGTGGATTTTATCAAATACCACTTGAAATGACCAATAGATCATGCAGGGACTCTAATATTAGGGTTGAATCAGTGTACTAAACTTTTACTGAGTTTAAATTTCTGTATTTGTTTATCCCCTATTGATAATTGAAAATTCATCTTGGTTAAGATATATATATCCTTTTTATATTCACTCAACTCCAACCTTGATATAAAATGTGTAAATCCTTTAGAACAACAATAGACAAAGTTTTTACAAGGATTGACTAATAACGAAACATAATCTGTGTCATCTTCAACTATCATTGATACATGGATCGTCACTATTATATTTCAGTGATTATAAGTTCCTAATTAAGTTGCACATAAGGGTTAGTAATGTATCATTAACATTCCATAAGGTGGGTATCATCCACATCCTTAATCTTCTCAATATATGCATGTAATGAGATCTTTATATTGTATCTCATAGTCCTCAACTTCTCAATGTTATATCCTCTCATAAGTATTGGATTCCTTGAACTATCCTTGAATGGATCCTTCCTTGAACCTAAAATTTGATCTTAGATTCTCCCCTATTATTTATTATCACAGAATCATGATTATTTCACCGCAATATGCATCATCGGATTCCTCAAGATCAGCTTATATAATACTATTGTATTATCGGCCTTATCATCCATCTTTATTGAAATATTAGATGTTCCTTGATGTTTTTAGGTTCTCCTACTTCAATACTTATATGATTTTTTGATCATATCTATATCAAGTTCTTCTTCCTTTTTAATTGTATGTGTTTATTCATAATAATATAATTATTGAAGGTTTCTTTATTTAATATTAATTCTTATTCTCCATAAATTTATATTCATATTATTCCATGAATATTGTTTCTATAAAATTGTCATATTGAGAATAGGGAAAATTATTTAATATTTGATAAATATTAAATATTATTAATTAAAAATGGAAGATATTTATGGTTTGAATTCTTACTAAAAAATATAGATTAAATATCTTCTTTTAATTCAATGGGAATCTAAGGATTAATTCCTTCATTAAATCTCCATGAAATATAGAGCTTTTAAATCCTTTAAATCTTTTGAGTGTGCATGGTAGCCTATATAATTGGATTGTGTCATAGTGGGTCATGATGTAAAACTATTATCAATGCATCTCAATTTGAATTATGTTCTACATGAATAATTTTGATTCTTAATTCCATTGAATCTCAGTTCTTATATCATCTAATTTAAATTCATATTATTTGGAATTATCTATTATAGATTCTCTTACTTCGTAGTTTTTTACAAAGGCATCAACCTTACAAATTTGTAAAGAACAATGATAAGTCTCAATGAACCTTATAAAGTTATATAATTAACATTATAAAGTTTTACATTGTATCTAAAATTAACCTTAAAAAGTTACTCAGCCTTATATTCCCATAAATTTGTTGTTTTAATAATATTATTTATAATAATAACCTTACATTATTAGAAGACAACCTCAAAATTTTTTAATTTCTTCTAGGATGAAACTTATGAAGTTTATAAACCTTACAAAGATTATTTTTCACAAAGTTTCAAACCTTAAAAACATTATGAACCTTAATAATATCAAAACCCAACCTTACAAAGATCTCATAACACTGCTATTTTTTACAACTTATTTATGAACCTTATAAAGTGTTTGTGGGAGCCTTACAAATTTTAAACTTAACCATTTTCCTAATTTAGTACAGGAATTACAAAACATATCAAATAAGATTATATTCTCTAAAAATATTAATGGGTAATACTCAAACACTTTAAATTACCTTAAAAAATATATCTAAAGAATCTTCATCACTTTATATAGTTGTTTACATTCTTGGTGCTCAATGAATAAATTATATATACCATTGGATATATTTTCTTATTAAGTAGCAAATCTTTCAAAATATTATTTAAAAAAATCTTATAAAATATATTAAAAACTATTTTGGATATTTTTTATTCATAATAACTTATATTTAAATTATATAATAACTCATTAATAATCACATGTAAGATCTATTGTCTGAGAAACTATCCGTCTAGTTGTCTGAAAAAAATTAGTCATCTAATTTACCTATTTATTATAGGAATCATTTTCACATTTGACATTGAATATTCACTAAAAATATTGAAAAAATAATAATCCATATACATAAATCTTTTTCAGAACTTCACAACTAAGAAAAAGCCTTCTGACCTTTCTACTAAGATGGCCTTAGGGAAAATTACCACTGAGGCTGGAATGAAAACTTACAGCTTACAACACATTGTCCACTGGGAACAATTGATCACTGAAACTTGTGGTGAATATATCCTCCATATGTGAAGTACACAGGAATTAATCCCCCTGATGGATACATAATAACTACCATCTCTAGATAAATGAGTGGAAAATTGTTGGTGTAGAATCTCTGATGGTCAGAACATCGATGACTCTAATATCTGAGATCCTTTATCTATAGTTATAATCCTTAGAGACCTCTGATAAATCACTTCACAAGGTGATCACAAATTAAAATTCATCATCTCAATCACTCTTATTTTTTATGCACCTCTAGATACATTTTCAATGTAAATAGGGTAACTACATATCATATAGTTGGGCATAGCACCACCTCTAAATTCTTAGTCCTGGACACCATGTATGGGAGAAGATATAGGGAAAATTTAAGAAGATCCTTAAATATGATCTGAAGATAATGTATTCTTATTATCTACTAATGGAGGGATATAAACTTAAGCCTCTTTATCACCCTCATCATTGATGAAAGGAACTCCACCAAAAAACTACTTCTAAAAATTGTATCATGAAAGCTCCACCTCCTTGCACTCTCTAAGAAACTACATCCACTACTAATGTGAAAATCTCCTCATATGACTAACAACAAATGGGACTTGATACTCTACCCATACATGGATCAATCTAAATGAAAACTCTAACTCTTCTACCTAATGCTTCATCACTAAATTAGAGACACTCCCCTCATACTTCCAAGCCTTGATGTTATAACTCACAAAAACATATTCCTGTAAGATATATCCTATTCCTTTGGGTAAACCCTTATATGGTCAATCAATTCATCATGTATTACTTTAAAAACCTAATCCACATGTTAATTATTAACATGATCCATATATATAAGGAAAAAAAGTAAAATCTTAAGATCTATATCATGGAATTAATTTAAGATAATTTAATAACATTCTTTTTAATTTCCCCCCAAAATGAACCTAATTCACACACAAGAACAATGAGTACAATGGATGTACCACTCCTTGTTCTATATCCTATAATCATTAGTAATTTTCCTAGGGTGTTTATTGAACATAAATTTCTTTCATCAAATCACATGGGTCCCTAATAATTTGTTTCCTAGTTGGTATCCCTTTCTACATCACACACTAGGTTGGATTAATACTGTTAACATACCAAACTCATGAAATAATTACTAGTAAATAACTATAAAACTTATAATTAATCTCATCTATATCTCAAATACCACTCTATTGAGACCCCCTCCCCCACTGGGAACTCTTTCTAGTCCAGTAGTGAAGACGAGAGTGGCCCCCAAAACATGGCTCCAATGGTTCATAGGTTGGTGACTAGCATTAAGGGTATAAAACATACAAAAGGGAGTCATTTCACTCTTAAATACTAGTAATATAAAGATAAAATTAACAATATAATCCATATATAAAATAAAACTAACAACCCATAATTAATGAAAATTTATACAGATAATAAATCACAAAAAATGAAATACCAAAAAAAAACATACATGGCAACAACTCCAAGATCACAACTGGTAGTGTTTAGCTTGATTTTGTAATCCCTCCTGGAAACCTGAAAAATATATTTATATAGGGGTGAGAATAAATTTATAATTAGTTAAATACTCCTCAATAACACTCATGAAAATGTGTAATAAGTATACTAATTCTTCAATGAATAAAAAAGAACAAACATGTACCTATGTTAGGTCAAATATCACCCAACGTCATCAAGGCTCACTCACCCAATCACACATCTAAATATAATGACATAATAATTGAATAATATAATAGGGAACACTAAATAAATGTCCCCACTAGTTTTTTCCTGTCACACCCCAATGGTATATTCCCAAGTTCTCTCATCCCTTCTACATAACAACATATCTATGTCCCGTATCACAACCATAACCATGTCATCATCACCAAAACATACCACATACTGTATAATACCACATACCATGACCACATATCACTACATCATAATCTCACATCATATCCTCATCACAGTAGGTTATTGTGAATATAAAGGACACCAGCCTCCTGCCGTGCAGAACCCCCACCATGTACCACATACTCTATCACAACATCATCTCATCACATAAATGAACTATAACTTCATGTCATCAAATATGATAACACATTTTAAGGGATATCATGGAATAAGTTTTATTAAGTCATATGTTCCCTCGTCAACCTAGATGTCGGGGAAAACACCCAGAAGCCAAAACATTTGGACATTGGTAAGTTTATCTGACCCAGGAGGGATTTATATCAAATCAAAAGAAAATATAAGATATATCACAATCACATGTTATCCCAAACAAAGGGTTTCATATTAATACAACACTACTATATCCCACAATCATCACCACATCATCTCTACCGATCAATAATCACTTCCATTTCTACAACACAACCATCCCTAATTTCTCACACAAAACAACTATGGAAGTATTCAAAATTTCCCATTTAATCATTTCATTTATCCAATTATAGAATTACCATTTACCATACTAGTTACATTAATTATATAATTAATTATCATATTTAATGATAAACCATTCATTACCCATTAACAATGTTAATTCTCAACAATTACCCATTCTTTACAAAAAATTAAAATTTGTTGTCAACCACAACTTATTAATTTCTAACTCATTATTGTTACCATATTCATTATTACCATTCACATCCCATACCATTAGGTGACTATGAAATATCCCCATGACCACCAAGAATCCAACACATCAACCTGTCAAAGATCATGCCAACAGCCCCCATGAAAATGACACAACACTTCCTCTATCCACACAACCAATGATACCACCCAAGCTATATCACATAAAAGTCCACACAGCATTCAAAATCGATAACCACACATAATCATTACAATCATGGAAAACCACCTACAACACTAGTTGAACAATTCATTCCAACATTCAGAAACCAACCAAAATATTCCACCACCATGGCCACTTCAATTAAAACAATAAAAAAAGTATCCCATAAACATATAATAGCTAATTCCAACAGTGAGACACTTCTAAAAAACCTATTTTATAATATGATTTCATATTAATTCAATATATCTTACATGAGTGATATAACAACAATTCTAAATTTCAAAAATAAATATTAATTACTATTTTAAAGTAGTTAACATTTTATGAAAGTAGATTTCAATAATTCAATCAAAAAAATAGCACATATGTCACAACCACAACAAGATTCTTAGTATCAGCTATAGCTTCTGTCAATCACATATAATAACATAAAATAATATAAAGAACATATGAATCATCCTACTCCTTCAATTAAATTTATTATATTTCATTATCTCTATTTGGTTAATCCTACCAAATCCCATACCATAATTGATGTTTCACTACTAGTGTGCAGGACCCAAGTGAGGAATATGGTCATAAAATCAAGTTCATGAAAGAAAATCCTCATCAACCTAGATCACAAAGATCTCCATCAAACCTACAACCCAAGTCTAAAAAAAAACCAAGGGTAATTTGATGTAAAACCTTATAAGAGTAATAATAAGGGAGAATATATCAAAATAGAACAATATAACTTACATCAGATCATAATCGGTAGATCTGATGAAAATAATGGCCAAATCCTATCGAAGTGAACCCAAAGGTCTCCCTAAGAAGTGAATTTGGTCACCTAAGGATCAAGGAAAATAATTGAATAATGGAAAACTCGAATGGGATCCTAAATTTATAATAAAAGTGGAAATTTAAGGTGCCACAACATGACAGGTCATGGTCACAATGTGGCAGATCCAAACTAAACGAATATATGAAAATTGTATCACAAATCCCCCTTATCTTCCCCATTTTAAACTCAAAAACCCATCAAATTTCATATAATCAAAAAATGGTTATGTCATGAAAAGTTAACCATGGCATGAAAACACCAAAAAATGTAGAACCCCCAAAACTTGACCCCTAGATCTATCATTGTGACATAAATGACCATGTAGTGATGACCTCTCATGGGAAAATTAAATGCTCCCCAGAAAAATTTCATGCTAGGACCAAAACCCTCCCACTACAAATAGAAAAGTAGTAAAGGTATACATAGGAATAAAATCCATATGTAAGGGGATTTTTTTATATATAAATGGATTTCCTTTTCTAAAATACTCCTTTGAATCCTTCACATTATGATCGGAGCTCACCACATGGCAACCTCACCTTCTCTTTAAAGAAACATGGTGTATAAATCCCATAAAATACATCCCAAAGTCATGTAAATCTCCTCACATTATGATAAAAAACCCTACATCATAAATCAAACCTTAAAAGTGTAACTCTCTAACTTTTTCATCTGCCCTTTCTCCTAGCTGGGGCTTCATGTCACACACACCAAGCCACATCATGAAACACTTCCTCTCGATGATAACTCATCTCTAACTCCACCTCCATTACTATAATTCTATCTTGAATCATCCAAAACCAAAAACAAACAATTTAATAGGTCATAAAGGTCTATTAGACTACATAATTGGTTTATAAAGATCACTCAAGAGGTATATAAAAGACAATCCTCTTCCATGGTGTATCCTTTAAAAAATGCAAACTCTCTTTCAAGTTTCATCTTAGATGGATAGAAAGGGAAACTCAAGAAGAATGTTTTGGCCAAATTTTTAGACTAGTAGTAGCATAATTCTAGTAGAGTCAGGTAGTCTAAAAGTTTTATTCTAGAATCAGGGGTTCAATTGGTGAATTCAATAGATTATAGTTGATAGGGAGTTACATCATATATAAAAGTCTATTTTCATTACATAAAGGTCTTCTGGGATTGGTTTCTGAAAATGGAATGATACGTAAAATTAACATGTTCATATTTATAGGTAACTTTATTAGTTCTTTAAAAGTTATAAATCATAGAAAATGAACCTATGGCTATTGAAGGTGGTCAAGGTAAATGGTGGGTCTCCCACAAATGTAAGAGGATGGTGGAACCAATTTACTAGAAGGACCCAAAAATATAGGTAGGGTGGGATCACTTGCATACATGTCTTGGTAAATCATTTAAATTAGTAGTCCAATTAGATGATTTTTTAATAGTGATTATAATCATGTAAATTTTTATAAATGAAAAAAATGTTCATTATTCCTCTCATGTAGATGTAGTATTGTCATCCAAACCACATAAATCCTTGTGATAATTTATTGTATGATTTAATTTTGATTTAATGTTTATTTATATGAGTTTTTATTTCTGAATATGTGATTTATGAAGACACATTGTGGTGATTTAATGTGTTATTGACTTCCTAAATTATGGTATATTAAAGTAACAGGTTCTTTTGTTCTAGTTATTTTTTGGAAAATTGTTTTGTGCTTGATGTTTTTGAAATTTAACTTCCAATGATCAGTGTTAAATAAACTTAAATAAGTGGTATCATTGTAGGTTATTATTCTGGTGGCTCAACACACTCATCAAAAAACTAAATTAAACACTTATCATGACCTTATTAAATTTATTGGGAGTAATTATTTAGGAAGTTATGACATTGGAAAAAGAAAAGGTCTAAATAGATAAATTTTATTATACAGACTTTGGTTTCCAAAGGATATAGATGGAAGACTATCTGATTCAAAAGTACCTTGAGGTTCTATTGAAGGGGGTCAAACCAAATACAATGGGAAAAGTATAATAGAAAAGTTTTTATATAAATTAGTTGGGATTGATTTGTATTTCATTATCATGGAATATTTATTTTAATATTCATGAGATAAAGACTGCGATATAGCTGATGGATTTTCCAGTAAACATGTATGAGAATCAAGTAGTGATAAACAAGGTGTTTATGATGTAGAGGTTATTAAGCATGAAATTAAGGGAATGAAAACTAGTGGCTGATCATGTTAATGAATTTAATATAATTTAAAGTTATTTTTAATTAGTTAAAGTAAATTTCAGGGATAATGTGTGGTAATTTTTTTATTTACATTTCTACAGGAGTCTTGGGATGTAATAGTAACTATTATAAGTAAATATTTTAGGAAGACCAAATTTTTTTTTAGGATTTCAGTAATATTATTCTAAATAAAGATAATATATGGAGGTAAGTCCAATAAATTACTATAACTAAAATAAATACATAATATAGGGGGATTTCTCTTCATCTGAGATGTTGGAGGAAATCTAAAGAAAAATCAAGGGAGATAAGTTAAGGTAAATTGACTGGATGTGGACTCATATGTTGGAATTATGGAAATAAAGGGCATATTAAGAAATATTGTAGAGATCATAGGCTGAATTCTAGAAGGAAATATTATAATAGTTAAAGTTCCATCAGTTTTATAGTCTAAGGTAGTATTAATTTATTTTCAAATTTCAATATTCCATTAGAATCACGGATCATTAATTCAATGTCTTAGTTCTACTCTATGGCCAATAAGGGATGCATAGAATATTATATATCTATAAAAAATAGTAAGGTTCACTTAGTTGATGATTCTTCTCATGAAGACATGGGGAAAGAATATGTATAATTCCAGATTTCAAATGGAAGTTACTTGAACTTATAGGGAATTCGACACATATTGGGCTTATGGAAGAACATTATTTTTGTTTCTTTCCTAGATAAAGTAAGATTTTGAACTAGATTCATGAATATAGTATGGATAATTACTCAGAGTTTGATGGTTATGACTGATGATGTAAAAGACAAGATATTGTATCTAATGTGATTTTCAAATAAAGTAACAATTTTCTCAATGAAAACTTCCAAAAGTTTAGAGTTCTGGCACTATTATATTGGGAACCTTAGTGAGAAGAACTTGCAATTTCTAAAGGAAAAAAGGTATATTTAACCTCAATCACATTGATTTTAGAGTAGTTACATTTTCCTTATGGGTATTTTAAAATTTGGTGATGAGTTTGAGATTTGAGTTTGGTGGATTGGTTATTTATTTTAGTGTAATTACATTTTCATTATGGGTATTTTTAAATTTGAGGAAGAGTTTTAGATTTGATTTTGGTGGATTGGTTATTATTGAAATCGAGTTTTGGATCAAGAACCCTAAGAATAAAAACATCTTAAAGGGGTAATTTTAGGTATGGATTAAGGGAAAATATGTTTGTTGGGTGATCAGATAATTCTTGGGAGATTTAGATTTAATTTTAGAAGTTTTATAGAATTCTTCCTAGGGTGCACAGTTTGGGTTGCATGATTTAAAGAAAAATGTGTGGTTAGCCTTACACATGAAGGTTCTCAATTAAAATTCTATAGTGCACAGATGAGTTTAATGGTTAGTAAATGGTTTAGGGTAAACCATTAAAATCTCATAATAAACCATGTGAGTTGTATTGGGAATGGTATTATCCACATAGTTTGAACATGGTTGTACAAAAAATATTCGAATTGTTATAGAGGGTTCTAGAGTTGATTTGCATGATAGGTGCATAGTTTCCAAATCATGTGGGAAAAGTTTGTGAGGTGGGGTGTCTGGGGTAGTTCTAATCACATGGTTAGTGCATAGTTTTTAAAACCATGTTTCCAAATCAAGCACTCCTTTAAAAAATAAATTTTTTTGAAATTTCCCATCTACCCCTTTTGTGATTTTAACTAGATTTTCTTCCCTTTCATGGCTAGAACCCTTATGTGAGATGATCATTCCTCATCTCCTCTTCCTTGGCAGTTCTCTCTTATTCCATATCTATTTCAGGTGTCATAAATTTTGTAGAATATACTAAGGTGAGTCTACCTCCATCTTCTCTTTATTTTAGTTTTCTTCCACTATCAAGTGGTGTTCTACCATGTTTATCTAAAATTCCATATTTTAAGAGTCTTTGTCTGGTTTATTACTTTCTCCCAATTTAGTCATAAATGGAAGTTAATACTCGATGAGTGGGATTCTCTAGGCATGAAGTAGATGGTCCTGAAACCTAACACATATTCTTATTGTTTTTTTGAGTTTAAACATGATGAGGTCAAGTCAACCATGTCCTGACTTGACTTTAGTTCAATTAAATTTTTTAAATTGAGTTTAGCTTAGTTGAATACCCTTATTAATATTCTATTAACTATTGAAAAATTGAAGCTCATTGATAGATGAACTTAGTTGGGTTTGAGGAGTAATTGGCTTGGGTGAGAAATGGTTATCTAAAATTAAAGGTTAAATATAAAGATATAATTGTAATCGATGGTTGTGAAATGTAATTTCACAACCATATATGATTTGAGAATGGGTTATAACTTTGAATTGAACCTATTGAATTGTAATATTTGGTTTTTAAAATGGTTTTGGCCTTTGAAATGAGTCTATGGAAATGGAAATGGTGTTTTGTAAAAATGATGAATTATGTTTGAAATGGATAGTTGAGAAAAGAGTATGGGATTATGGGATGACCTTGTTATAGAGCAGAATAGTGAACCATGGTTATGAGTTGATGGTTGAACATTCCTTAGTTATTTTTTTACTTGTGAATTGAAATGAACTATTAAATGCTGTCATTGGTTAAATATAGTTCAAGTAAGCAGCCTATAAGGAATTTTCCCTTATAACTTCTGAATGGAATCCTATTTAATCAATAATTGGAAAATTGATAATGTAACACCATAGGTTTCAAGTACTTTACACTTTTATTATGTATTTTTAAGTTATATAATACTTGGGTTGAGTTTTGGGAACTTACAGATGGTTTTGGATTGTTTTGGAAAGGTTTTCAAGGGTTTACGATTTGAGCATGGTTAATGGAAACCATGTGTTGTCTTTAGGAAATAATGCAAGGAGATATTGGGAGTCACTAGGTAGGCTTACTATTGGTTAAGAATTTTACCAAACCATATAGGTTCCCAGGAGAAACCATGTGGATGATAGTTTTTTTACTGCAGCATGTGCATGGTTAGCACATGATTTTCCAAACCATGCAGCACAATCATATAGCCTCTTAGATGATGATTAGTAGAATACACACAGTTGGAAGATGGCCTTCCAAACCAAGTGGAACAACAATGTGGCTCTCTAGTTTAGAGACAGTATATGGTACACGATTTTCACACCTTTTGACAAACCATGTGTCTTAATCATGTAATGTGCATTAAATGATCTGAAAATTAGTGTTTAACCCAAATTAAGGCCCTAAAAACTAGTTTTTCTCCTATTCTCCCAAAATATCAAACTCCTATCCTTACCTTGGAATATTTAGTGTTTTTTGTATAAAATCAGTTTTTATAAAATTAAAGTGTGTTGGGTCTCTAGAATCATCCGTAAGCCTCTATTTTCTCTATTTCTTCTTAGATCTTCTCATATTCTCTCACCGATAATGTTAAATCTAATCCATTATGGATATATCAATGATCATTGATGAGTTTTGATGAGTTCTATATTGGATATATTGAAGGAAAGGCATTGTGTTCCTAAATCTAGAGTTTTCTTAGTGTCATTATTCATTATCAATATCTGTTGAATGGTAGGTGGATTTTATCTCTTCTCCACTTATTCTAGAACTTTAAGGCTTCATTTTTATTGAATATTTTTCTTGAATTTTCAAATGAAACATTGAATTATTTTTTGAAAGAAACCCCTTTTTGTTTATGAATTTCAAACATAGAATTTTAATAACATTTGGAAAACCCCTTTGATTTATAATTTTAAATTATGGATTTAAGACTATATTTTTGGTACAATCCAAGCAAGATGTTCCTTGAAATGTTTTTACGGGAAGAAATGTTTTATATTGAATAAAATGGTATAAAATATTGTAATAGGATATATGGTTGGCGTGGGTTTATTTTCATTGAACATGACCTTGAATAAGGGGTGTAGGGCACCTAGATATTGGTCACCTTGCACTACAAAAAATGGTATTTCCTAGTTGTTGTTTTTTTTTGTATTTAGCAGTTATTTAAACCAACACTAAATGATGCATGAAACATTCTAAAAGTGTCATATGTTTGCATGTTGGGAATCATTTCACAGCACGTTTTGTGTGGCAGTTTTTTATTTCATAGTTTTCTGTTTGGCGGTGGATTTTTTGGTTTTGTTTTTTTTAAATTTTTATTATTTACGTAATTAATTAATTTATTATTATTTATTATTATTATTAATTATTATTATTATTTATTATTATTATTATTATTATTTATTATTTAATATTGGTATTTTTGTATTTATTTATTCATATTTATTATTTATTTATTATTATTTATTATTAATTATTATTTATTATTATTATTATTTATTTACTATTTATTTATTTATTGTTACTAATTTATTTACTTATTATTACTTATCTATTAACTTATTATTATTTATTTATTATTTATTTATTATTATTACTTATTATTTATCCTCCCATGCATGCATATTCCATGCATGTCATGTATAAATTAGGCAAATATATGCGCTAGGAGAGATTAGAACCTCTTACCTCTTGGGTATACTTCAAATGCTTTACCACTCTAACAACCTCTTCATCTAACATACTTATACATATATAAATAAAAAACAACTAATGATACTAAATAATAATAAATAATGAATATATAATGAATATATAATAAATAAGTAAAAAATAAAAAATAAATATATTATAAATAATTATTACATAAATAATAAATACATAATAATTAAATAATAATTAAATATTATAATTAAATAATAATAATAAATAAGTAACAATAAATTATAATAAATGATAATAAATAATATGTGATAATAAATAATAAATAATAAATAAATAATAAATAATAATAATAAATAACTAGAAAATAACTAATAAATAAATAATACATAAATAATAAATAACAAATAAAAAAATATTAAATGAAAAATAAATAATAAATAAATAATAAATATTAAATAATAATTAAATAAATAATAAATACATAATAAATAAATAATAATTAAATTAAAAAAATAAATATTAAATAAATAAATAGTTAATAAATAATAAAAAAATGAATAATAAATAATAATAAATGAAATAAATAATAATTAATAAATAATGAATAATGAATAAATAATAAATAATAAATAATAAATAATATTACATAGTCATTTAACGGTAAATTAATAATAAAAATAAATCAATAAATTTAAAATCAATGATAAATAAATTTTTAAATAATAAATAATAAAATAATAAAATAATAAATTGATATAAATATATAAACATATAACAAAATGTACCTAAATATATATAAACACACATTTATGCTATATAAATGTATATAAATACACTCAAATATATAATTGTATATTAATATAAATATATATATAAACACAAGTAAATGTAAATATCTATATATATATATATATATATCTACACATATATAATATAAAAATATATAAACATAAATATGTATAAATATTTACAAATTTATATAAATATAAAAAAATACTTACATATATATATATATATATATTTATTTAAAAATATTAGAATATACACATAAATATTGATTTTTTTATTGACACACATATGTTTATATGTAAACATTACTTGTATTTGCTTGGATATACAAATTAATGCATTTTCTAAGGTAAATAAATTTGATTATTATTTATTTTAAATGAAATGAATGAAAAATATTTATTTTCATATGGTTTATATGTTTAAAAATACATTTATATGTAAATATGTATTTATACAAGTGATTTATTATAAGTAAATATAAGAAAATATACATATATTTAATTATAAAAAAAACTACATTGTTAAAAATGATAAAACTTCAAAACCATAGTATCAATATGAATGTTGACACCAAAAATAAATTCATTCCCCATAGAAAACAAATATGACCCCCTTAAATGAGGATGAAATTCTATCGAATGTTAAAAAATTGGGGTACCTCGACTAAAAACTCAATTTTGGAGGCCTTTGGGGTCTCTTTTAACATCAAAAAAATAGTTACTAGGGTTCCCTCTACTCATCATGGAATAAATCTCATTGCTGAGTTCAACTTGATATGTCATAGAGCCCAAACAGACACCCAGATCAAAATTTATGGTCGTTTGATGTTCAATTTTTATTTCCTACTTTTATTGAATTAATAATAAATTTTAGTCTTTTAATTGTCACAAAATTTAAATCTAATATTATTTTAATTTATTTCAAAATATTTGATTTGACTAGTTTTGGAGCTAAAAGGAATTTTTGAATCAAAAGTTCTGGTCAATTGGTGTCAAAGTCTTATTTTCAACTTATTAAACATTTGTTTTAAGTTTCAAATTATTAATAAATAGTAATTATAAATATTTATTAATTAACACATTATAATAAATTAAAATTATAAATAATAAACTATATATGATAGTAAATAAAAAATCATAAACTATAAATCATAATTAAATATATATGTTTCAAAAAAATCTTTTAATTAAGCAGAGATGTTTTAAAACCGCTGGTATTTCCGGACAGTTTTTTAAAAAACCACCACTAAAAAATTATTTTTTTTTAAATCAAAAAAAACATTTAGAA
This sequence comes from Viscum album, assembly GCA_963277665.1. NCBI lineage: Eukaryota > Viridiplantae > Streptophyta > Magnoliopsida > Santalales > Viscaceae > Viscum > Viscum album. The sequence goes on from OY728148.1 coordinate 15,459,725, forward strand.
GTGGTTTTAACAACCACCACTAAAAACCATTTTTAAATGCCTATTTTAGTATAATGTTGTGGCAACTTGGTGGATCGATGAGAAACCGGTCATGAGTATGGAACCATCACTTAGAATTCATGTGTGTGTATGAGAGAGTTATAGTGATGGAGTGGGTATTCCAAGTAGAAATAAAGGATGGAAATTTTGATTCAGTTCAATTTATTTTCTTAAAAAATATTATGAATAAATTATTCTACTTTTAATTTAACCTATTTTAAATTGAATCATTATTTTGATGTTTGTCCTTTGATTAAAAATTTTTGTTTTAGACTATGAGGTAACGTGTTCTTATCCTAGTGGCATGAGTTTGGGAGTCTATGGGGAAAGCCTATAGAGTATTGTACTTACCCCCTACTATGAAACTTGGGTGCATTTGTAGATATCATTTTCTTAGTCATGATAAATGGAAAGTTGTTTTACTCCACTAGTGTCTCATCATGACACATCTTCCATAAGTTTATGCTTTGAGCTTGGGATTCTCTCTTTGAGACTTTGGAATGATGCAACATCGATGTTATTTAATTGGATGTCTTTTGGTTTCTTTATGTTTTATTTTATTACTTTATCACTACTAATTTGATTTTTTTGTTTATTTAGTTTTCTCTTCATTTATGTCATTATTTCTAATGCATCATATAGTTGATTTTTGTTGTTTTTATTTTAACTTGTAAGTTTTTTTTTCTTCAGGGAAAATCATACCCTAACATTTTACTTACCCCTTGGAATTTATTTTAGGATTTTGGTGTCTTAGGGGTGTCATCTAATGTTAGTAGCACCTCTGACCCAGACCAAGACAATGGTTTGGGGTGGGATGTTATAAATAGTATCATTCTTGGTTGTTATATCATCTTGGGAGGGTAACAAGGAGATAAAAATGTCATAACATGAAATTCATAGCATAAAAATACATAGTTAACCTTTTTATACCAAACCTGAAGTTTCTAGGGTAGTTTGGGTACAGAAGTTTTCTAAGATACTACTAAGTGAGTTTGCATCTCATCATCATGGGTTTAGCTGATGAGTGTATTATATCATGCATTAGTACTGAGTCCTCCCATTAGATCATCATTGTTCATATTATGTTTGATGATTTTTAGAATATGGTTAAATAGATGATTCTTGAATTTCTAGTTGTAATGATTGTTTCTTATGGTGATTTGGAATATTTTAATCCTTAAATTACTAGTGAGTGATGACTAAATGGGGTTTTTGTGTTATAGATAATGGAATTGTGTAGACATCATAGAAATCAGCAAGAAGTAGCCATAAAAAATGTGGTTTAACCTAAGCCACAGATGAACCAACAACCTGTTCAAAGAATTATTCAATACTTTAAATCCATTAATTAATAAAATTTAAATGATAAACCTTGAAAAGTGTATTGTTCCATGATGTTTTAGAAATATAATTCACCAATCTTTCAAGGGAATTCAGAAACTAAAAAGTAAGAAGCATGGATCAATATAATGAATCATATTTTCAATTTCTCTGGTACGCTGGATTAGCTAAAGGTCAAGTTAGTGGTATACATACTAGAGGATCTTACATGCTAGTTGTGGTATTTAATTATAGAATATAAATTCAACCATGTTCTTTTGTGGGAGCACCTTGAATAATTTTTTGACAAACAACTTTATCCATACATTTTTAAGATATCTCGAACAATGGTTTTCTTTATCATGAAGTAAGATAAAATATCGGTGATGAATTATGCAGCTAAGTTTATGAAAATAGTTCATTTTACTCTAGAAGTAGCTACTAGCACATCCTTGAATTCATGCATCTTTGAGTCTAGCCTACAACCAGATATTCATTCTCATATATTTTTTTCTCTATATTATATATTATATGGACATGGTTAATCTCTATCATGACCTAACCCATCGGATCCTGATTGGCTAGTGGTTAGTCGAGAAAGACACCCCAAGCTTGCATCCAATAGTCCATGGGTAGGCAACTAAGACTGACTAGGCATATCACACACATGAGATTCCTTATCCTAAAATATATGCACACAATCACACATTTACATACACTAGTAATGTAGAAATATAGATAACTCATAATATAAATGTATTCATAATATCTATCCCACATCAGTGTACATAAAGAAGTATATCATAAGTAAAAAAGGGATAAATAAAATCCTACCAAACTGAAAAAGAACCCAACCTTCTAATAACAAGGGGGAATATACCCAAAAGAAACTCTTAGATCCATATGAGGTTTTTCTATAATAAATAATATCCATATGATCCTATTCCACCTAGGAATCCTCTAACAATCCTATCTTCTTTATAAGACACAACATGTGTAGGAAGAGACCATATTGTAGTGAGTATAAACATATCCAGTTGGACACACTAAAATCACCAAACATAAAGAATCAAGATAGAGAATTCATCTCATCATCATGAAGGTATGTCAATCATAATATGAGATGTAATAATAATAATAACCTAGATGTGCTCAAAGGAAAACCCTAAGTCTCAAAGTGATGCCACTTCCTCACTTCTAGCCTAGGATTATACTAGTAGATCAAAGGTAGAATCCTTCTGATATAACACACTCATCAAGTCTCACTATACTGATGGAACTCATCTAAGAGGACATACTTGTTGGGTCTTCTTAGAAGGAAATGCCAAAGAAACTTGCAGTGATCATATGAGATACCCACTCAATAAAATTATACATCACTACAATAAAATAGATATCGATACATAGATTGATAATTTCACCTAGGGACTATAGGAGACTCCAGACCCTACCCAAAGTGAACCCTCTAGGATGGTGATCACATTCCCTGATAGTTAGTAATGGTATTTTTGACCCAAACTAGGGAAGAAATGATATAGGACCACTCCCTAAGCCTCATATAGGGATCCATGACTCTATCTGTGACTAATATCATATATGGTATAACATTCTATGCTCAGGATGTGATGCCCCACTATACCCTCATAAGGATGGACCAAGGGGACTCACCCTAAAGAAACTAGTCTACACTAAAGCGGTCTAAGGGAACTCATCCATTATTATACCAAATCTATTCTAAAGAGAACAAGGGCTCTATATTTTTCCATAAATAATTCCATAGTGTATCCTATGGGGTACACGGCATGTCTCTCTAATTATAGCACTTCCCATGTCTCACCATTTCACATGAAATTTCTTTCTATGTATAGATAGTGTGTTATTTTATGATAAAAATGGTTAGTGGTCAGTGGCATGTGTCTTCTACACAAGATTGTGTACTCTGGCATGTTCTCATATACTATGATCATGCCCATGTACATTGGTCATGCTTGTGTACACTGGTCATGTTTAGGCCTATTCCTATTCACTTTTTGAAATACATGTTGTCTTCCCCAAAACATACAGTGTGTGGGGTCACATGGTCTTTGGGGTTTTTACTCTATGTATATACAGATATGTTTTCCAATGGTTACATAGTGTATGATCTATCACAAATGGTGTGTAAGTTCACGTGGAATCCTTGGTGTGCACTCCCTATATACATCGATTTGACTAGTTAAGGGTCACAAAACATGTGAGTAAATCACAAATAATGTGATATTTTACTCAACATGTAAACCCCAATCATTACATAGATCGAGCATCATAGTGTGTGTGTTCTTTTATACTAACCTTCATTTAGTTTAGAATTTTATATAGCTTCTAGTTCATCATGTTTTATTTCTCTCACCTCCACTATTTCCTTCAAGTTTGCCTCTAATATCACTGCAAAGCCTGTATCTCGGTTGACCACCCTCAACAGTCAAAAAAAAGTCAGATTTCAACCATTATTTATCGATAAAAAATGATCCTCCACACCATCCTGATGAGCCACACATCCCAACTTGTAGGAACCTCGCATCTTACACAATCACTGGGTCACCATCATTGATGGTAGCTAGATTATAGCCACTTGTAGCTTAGGAAAACCTAAGGCTACTCCTCCATAGATATGTTCTCAATCCAACTCATTGATCTACCATTACTTGATCCATCGTCAGGATCCTATTTCCATTGTCACACCTCCATTACATCTCCATAACCCAAAAATAACTCATGAACATGATCTATTTTTCCAAAGAATTAATACATAATTATTGGTCCTCTCAGTTATTATCAAACCATCGACCAACCAAAATACTGATGATGAATTTCAAGAACAAAAGAAGAAAGCAACAAGACACAAAGTGAGCTTTGATCGATGGATGTATTCATTTAGAAATGATCATCATAATACAATAATATAGGATTATAAATGAAAAAAATCAATAAGAAACTAATCTCAAATTCCTAGATCTAGGAAGAGAAATCATACATTAGAAAATCCAACAAAGATCAATCTATAAATTAATTAGGAAATGATTAATTTTTATTCGTATAAATCTATAAATAGGGAAAAAACCAAAAAATCAAACTCCATACCTCGGTTTTGGATCAATCACTAATGAAGAAAATTTCTAAATCATTTTCATTGGTGAGATCCAAGATATAATTCATTGATTATGATCCTCACAATACCTGATCCTCGATCCATTAATCATCTGTTAATTCACTCTCCACTCAAGATATCCATCAATTCATTCACTCTAGGGTTATGTGGATAACCCTAGGGAATTATACCTAGTAGGGTTTAAATATAGGAGTATTAGGTTTAGTCCATGTAATAAATAATATATTTATATTTATTTATTTATTCATTAATATTCCCAAGTACACTCTTGAACCAAATGCTCAACACGTCCAAAATTTATATTTTGCCTTGGGTAAACCCACATTTTAGATTTAATGTAAGTCTTGTATTTCCCATATGAAACACCATTTGGGAGGTATTCCATTCTTCCCAATAAAATTCATGTTCCTGATATATTATATTTATTATTTTTAATATATAAACACCAAGTCTCTCTGGGCCCTAGAATCTCATGTCAACTTTGTACCTTACTTTGAACATATTCTTTGAAATATTACAAAGTTTCAAATAGAAATTTTATATTCATTACACTCTCTCCACCTTCAAGTATTTTCATCCCTAAAAGAAAAATCCTACTCATACATGAGGGTGTTGAGGTCACATCTGTGTCTCCTACTCCAACAAGATCCCCTAAAGCTTCTCATGATACCAACAAGAACACACCCAAGGAAAACATTTTCCCATGAAGGATATCCTCTTAACAGTTCTCAAATGACACTAAGCTCCTTGAAAAGGTAACTCCACCATTAATTTACATCTCACCCCAGTCAACATCATGTGATGATACATATGCATGTCTCCTCAGTTGTTAAATTTTGAAATTACACTTGTGTTTAGTCTGACTGTGGTGGTAGAGTTAAGAGGTACACCACCTGGAAAAACCTATGAAGTAATAGGAAAGGGGGATTTTGAATCTTGGAGATAGCTTGCTACCTCCACCCAATCTCTATAATCCTCAATAAGGTGAGATATCTTGAAGCACATGATATTATAATCAAAATATCAATGCCTTCAATGTCATTTTACAAAGGACTCCTGATGACTCTGCCTAGTACCCATAAACCCTTGGATAAAATACACCTTCACTATTTTCACTCTCTCAAACTTTGGGCCTACAAGAGTTGTCTCCCACTGGATCTGACTAGTATAGTGGTGACCTACAGGGTATCCCATACATGTACTAAAATGGTGGAACATCAATCATAGATGATTCTCCCATCTTTGGAAAAAAATAACAAATGAATTTGAAGTATTGTTTCCATGACTAACCCACCAGGGCCCTTCTGGATGGCGGAAAGATGAGTGTGCCTCCCTAATACCACCTTAAATAGGCTAGGGGTTGGAAACTATTACTGAGTAGGTATATTAGGCACATTTGATTCCTTATCATTAGGTACTTACACACACACAAATATAAAAACACCCACATAATGCTGAAAGGTAAAATACAACTGATACCAAATGCACGCATACATATATATCCCACCTTAGAGTACATAAAAAGTATAATAAAGAATAAATGTCTAAATAAAATCCCACCAAATTTATAAGAGTCTAATCTGTTAGAAATGAGGGGACTTCTATCAAATGAAACTCCCATAACTAACCAAGGTCCATCTAACTCAACTATGATTTGTCTACTCCTGGTCCACCTAGGACTCCATTGTAAGGCCTTTCATCAACATAAGACATGAAATGTCTAAGAAGATCCCATACATGGGTGAGTATAAAATACCAAATATGGAACCCTAAAATCACCAAACATAAAGCATAAATAGATTTGTAATCTCATCACCACATTGACATGTCAATCATAATATGAGACACAACACAAAGAACTCAGATATACTCTAGATAGATACTAAGATGCAAAGTAATGTCACAACCATACTGAAATTGTTGGATTTTACCCGAGGATTCAAGGTAATATCAATGAGAACCCAATCCATGATTATAATAATTATTATGGTGCTCATCCAATAATTTATTCTTGTCGGTTCTCTCTATAAATAAGTACACTTTGGAACTCTAAATATATTGATACATAGATAGGAGATATCACTTAGGGCCTATAGGGGATTCTTAATCCTACCTCGAGTAAACCCACTAGGATTGGGATCACATGACTAAATAGTCAATAATAGGATTACTAACCTAACATAGGGAAGAAAAATGAGATGGGTGATGTTTCCAATAGATCATACATTCACACTAAGAGGGGGCTGAATCATGAGTGACTTGTTTTTACTAAATTATTTTATTTTATTTAACCCCCTTCAATCCTCTGTCGCCTGTTAGGATGAGTGGATCCTATATGAAATGAAAATTTTAAATGAAACACAACACATAATATTTTTTACCTGTTTCGGTACTAAATCCTACACCTTCCTACAACCATTTATACCCCCTAGTTATAGATTCTTCACTATATATATATATATATATATATATATCTGTGTGAGTATGTGTGTGTTAAAACCCAGTGAAATTAATATTATCATAAACTATAAGTACCATAGTGTTCCTCTATAGAGTACCACTATATTTTAAAATTTTCTACCTATATAAGAGACCCATGACCCCAACATGAGGATCTTTATAATACATCTCACAATGTTACCAGTATCCCACCAGCCTGCTCCAGAGTCCCACTGGAGACTTAATCTACTTCAGTGTACCATTGAAGACTTCCAATAATCTTAGGTCGCAAAATATGTGATTCTATGATAGAAATATATCCATTGTCTTTAGACTATTTCAGCACTTCCTTGAGATGAATTCTTTCTCTATAGACAAACTGGATCACCTGATCTACATGTGTACAATCTTCAAGAACTTTGATAACTGTCTGAAAACTGTCTGATATTGTTCATTATTCACTAATATTCAAATGATCTGAACCTTATCAATACATTGAATACTTAGGTATGTGACTTATGAATTAATTCTTAATTTAAGTCTCAAATCACTACCACTACTACAAATACGGCTTTTATCCGCGCTAAAAATGGCCTTTACCAGCGCTAGAAAAGCACTGATAAAGCCAGCGAAGATAAAGGGGGTCCCCTTTATCAGCATTCTGAAAAGTTCTGATAAAGGCCCCTTTTATCAGTGCTAAAAAAAGCGCTGATAAAAGGGGTCTTTTATCAGCGCTAAAACAAAGCGCTGATAAAAGGGCCCTTTATCAGCGCTTTGTTTTAGCGCTGATAAAAGACCCCTATATTAGTGCTTCCTTTATCAGTGCTTTCGTTTTAGCGCTGATAAAGGACCCCTTTTATCAGCGCTTTTTTAAAAGCGCTGATAAAATGTAAAAAATATTAAAAAATCAAAAAAAAATTAAAATTTAAAAAATACTGCCAATCGGGGGGCTTTTATAGTGCTTGAGCCCCCCCTTTTACAGTGCTTTTCTGCCCCTGTACAGCACCCAACGCACCACACTTCACCCTTTAATAGTGCTTGCTCCCATATTTCCCCATGCGTGCGCACCCCTGCCTCCACCAGGATTTGAACTCGAGACCTCCCCCCTGCGCGCCTAAGCCTTTACCACTACTCTATTTTGATTTGTCATCCAATTCATGATATCTATATATATATATATAGTAATATTTATTCATATAGTAATATATATTTATATTAATATATATTTATAGTTATATTATAATATATATATATATAGTTATATTAATATATATATATATAGTTATATTAATATATATCTATATATATATATTTAGTTATATTTATTCGTATAGTAATATATATTTATATTAATATATATATATATAGTTATATTATAATATATATATATATAGTTATATTAATATATATATAGTTATAGTTATATTAATATATATCTCTATATATATATATTTAGTTATATTTATTCGTATATTAATATATATTTATATTAATATATATATATATAGTTATATTAACATATATATAGTTATATTAATATATATATATATATAGTTATATTAATATATATATTTATAGTAATACTAATATATATATATATATATAGTTATATTAATATATATATAGTTATTAGATTAATATATATATAGCTAGATTAATATATATATATATAGCTATATTAATATATTGGTATATAAATATTCATATATTTGTATTTTAAATAAAATGGATGTTAGTTATTATTTAGATAAAGCTAATATATTTTATATGTAAATATATTTTATTATTTATATTTATAATTAAATTTTTAGGTGTGAATATATAAAAAATATGTATATATTATTATATATTTGATTATAAATAGCAGTTCATTATAAAAAAGGATGAAATTTCAAATAAATATTATCAATATGAATTTAATACCTTGGAATAAATTCAGTCCCCACCAAAAAAAGCCAATAATAACCCCTTAAACGAGGCTGAAAATCCACAAAATGTTAAAAAATCGGGGTACCCCGGCAAAAAACTCAATTTTGGAGAACTTATGGGCTTCTTTTGGCCTCGAAAATCCCTTGACCAGGGTTTCCCCAATCATAATGACGTAGATATCATCGTAGGCTTTGATTTGATATGTGGTAGAGCTCAAACGGACACCCGGATAAAAAGTTATGGTCGTTTGAAGTTTGACTTGCGTTTTCAACATATTTTGGATATTTCTTTAATTTTTTTTTTATTTTTTTAGTCTTCAAATTGTTATTAAATGACTATTACTCCATAATAATTATCAAATTTTTAATTAAAAATTTTTTTATAATTTTTTTATAATCCATTTTCACTAAATATCTTATATATTAAGTATATTATAAGTGTAAATGTACATTTATACTTATCTAAAATATATTTAAAAATTATATATTATAATTATATCAATATAAAAATATTTATATATTAATATATTAATAAAAAAATTTAATTTTTTTTTTGAAGTCGACCCTTTATGAGTGCTTTTAAAAAAAGCGCTGATAAAGCCCCCCCCCCCCCTTTATCAGTGCTACTAAAAAAGTGATGATAAAGGGGGTCCCTATATCAGCGCTAAAAAATGCTGATAAAGGGGTTCTTTTATCAGTGCTTTTTTTAGCGCTGATAAAGGCACCCTTTATCAGTACTTTTTCATTAGTGCTGATAAAGGGGGGGCGTTGCGAAAAACTGTTTTTGTGGTAGTGTACACACCATAAAAAATATATCACATGTGAATTTATCAATCATCATAAATGTATAAAAAATGCATGGTTTTCTCAACACTTATTCTAATAAAAGTGTTATTTCATGTTCATGTAAATGTTTTTATAATGAAAACACACTTACAATGACACACCTTATTCTCACTACACATGTAGATTATACACTTCCTTTTATACTCGCACATTCATAAGAATGCATACAAGAATTTTACTTCACCCAAACTAGATGTTCACTTTTCTAAGATTAAAAGTGTCTAAATCCAATTTAAACAAATTATTTGTACATACAATATGTTTTTCAAATGTATTTGGTGTCTTACCCTTCTTCACATAAGGGCATAATACTACTGTCAACCCCTTTTCACAAGTATGAGCATGTATCGGTTCTTCATGTAACACCTCCTTCGCAAGAACTCAAAAATTGCTTCACTCAATCTATGTAATTCATGTAAAAATACTATTATTCATGGATAACATTTCTTGAGTGATTCTCATACTCTTCACATAATAGTATACCTGGTATCTTATTCATTATTTCTTATTTTCATAACAATATATGTGGGTTATCTTCTTCAAAAAGATTAGAATCTCACAGAAGTCATGATTTCTGTATGAAACATAGTATGATACATCTAAATTGGTTCTCATAATAAAAAAGACTTCATGGATACATGAAGGCTTTGTAAATTTTATTATGAATACATAGAATCTTTTAGTAAATACATATTGTTTCTCTTCTCTATTTTACTCTCAATCTCTATCAAATTATCACTTGGATATGCATTCAGATCATATTACAAATGATATCCTCAGGGATATTTATAAACAAACACTACAATAACTTAGTTTATGCTCACTACCTTGCTTCATGTGAATTACCTAATCTCGTGCTCCATGACTTTTAAAAAATAGCATCATTGCAAAACCAAGTTATCTTCACTTATATATTTCTTCAGTTTGATCTTAATTAAAACATGAAAATTAATTTTCATGTGCATTATATTATATTTGAATACTCATAACTATAAAATTTTGATAAAATTATTTGGTTATATCTCCTAGAAATTGTGGAATGTATTTCCTGATGTACAAAAGTCCTTCGATGAAGCTCAATGAAGAAGATGAAGGCCACATGTGATTGGATGGTTAGAATAAATGCAATCCAAAAGTGATGATTCTTTACATATATTTTTAAATAAAGTAACAATAATTAATTATGGTGGTTCCCATATTGAATATCAAGTTGTCCTAGTGCTCCTATTATAATACAAAGTGTTACATTAGCTGTCCGAAATTGATTACCGGAGTATGCTCTTGAATCCTGTTGGTACTTCCCCATATCGGCTCTCTTATTTCAGTGTGCCACTCCACATGGTATCTCCCTGTGCACCCATCCACCACTATGAGGATACCCTACCCGCATCCAACCATGATGGATAGTTAGGGGTTTGACTACCCACCTAAGAAGTAGATATGGTCCCCTAGGCTGGCTAGTGTGTGGTAAGTATAGTTTTTTTTCCTCTCCTTAAACAAATGATTTATCCAATTTCATGCCTTAACATTCACCACCAAGCCACTCAAATATCTTCCTCTTCCATATATTATACACATTATTTACTCATTCACACAATGATTTTTAATTAAGAACAGTTCAAAAAACATAATAATAATAACTCATTACTTTTCACCTTCTCATATTATTGACAACATTTTCAAATTCAACACAAATAAACCACTTGGGTTATTTAATAGGATCACACATCAATCCACATTGAGGTATTCCTAACTCCAAATAATTCTAATACTATATAGAGGATAAAATTATATGCTTAGGACATAATTCTTCACTCTACCTTCATAGGGATTGACAGAGGGAACACACCCAACATATACTTGAGCACACTGAAGAGAACGAGGGCCTCAACCTTCCCTTGGAAAATTACATGGCATGTGTAGGGTATACATGGAATTCATTGGATTCCCTAGTCCTGGTCATCTACTCTAGATTGTTCCTGTGTACTTTGAAACATGACAATATACTCCATCCCATGAACGTACACTCCATCCATGCATGTGTACTTTGGTCATGATTTTATAGGGATGGACCAAGGGAACACACCGTATAGATACTAGACTACACTAAAAAAATGAGGGCCTCAACCTTCCCTAGGAAAATTACATGATGTGTATAGGGTATACATGGAATTCCTTGGCTACCCCAGGTCCACCCGTGTACTATTTCTCATGCTCGGGTACTTTAGAATGTGCTCATGTACTTCATCCTATGTACTTTCACTCCACCTAAAAAATTTATTCGGTCCCCTAGGTTTTCTAGTGTGTTCTAGTCCTAGTTTTTTAGTTTAATTATTAAACAAAAGAGTTATCCAATTTCTTTCCATAAAACTCACCACTAAGACACTCAAATTTATCCCTCTTACCTATGTTTTACACATTGTTTCCTCATTGAAAAAAGGATTTGTCATTAAGAATAATTCAATAATCATCATAATAATAACTCATTTAATTTTAATACTCTCAATTTATTGAAAACAATTTCAACATCAACACAAATAAACCACTTTTCATTGGTAATATCCAAGAACTCTATTGGTGAAAACAAACCCCTTAGTATTGATCATCGATTTATGATCCATTCATTATCCACCAAATATCTCCTCCATTCTATCTCCAAATCCATAGGTTTATGTGGTAAACCCTAGGATCTTATCCTATCTGGGTTTAAAAATATAGACAGTTAGGTCATGGAAATTAATTAAACAAATAAATTATTTAATTTATTTATTTCTTCACCAATCGTTCATTACTTTTCTTTAACCAAACACCCAACGCAGGCAAATATTATATCATGCCTAGGGAAAACCCCACATTTTTGGATTTAATTGAAGTTTTAGATTTATCATATAAGACTATTTGAGAGTTATTTCACTATTTATGGAAACTATGTATACATTATATAATATATTTAATATTTTTATTATATCTATATCGAGCCTCCTGGGGCCCCAGAATCCAAAGATGAATCATTTCCTAGACTAAAAAAATTCCTTTAGATCTTACAAATTTTTAAAAGGAAAAAAAAGTTTTTATATTTTTTTTGCCTCAGGGATTTTCAACCTGAAAAGAAAAAACCTACATAAAATGTGAGGGTATAGAGATCACATCTTGTTCTCCCACACCCAGGTGCTCTCTTAAAGATTCACATACTGCCTCTAGACACACACAAAATGAACCACTTTCCCACAAAGTATCTTCTCCTACTGATCCTTGATCTTTACCAGGTACTCTATGAATGTATCTTCATCCTCAATTTCTAGTTCACTCTAATTGATAACATGTGAAGGGTCATGAACATACCTCCTCAGCTATGAAGCATGGAAGACATCATGTACCTGATATAACTATGATGATAGGGCTTGGTGGTATACAACCTTTCCAACCATACATAGTATCTATAAAAGGATAATGAATCTTAGAGATAAATTTATGCCCCATATAAATCTCAACAATCCCCATTGAGGTGAGACCTCCAAGAACATACGGTATCCCTCATCAAACTCTAAAGGACTCCATATTTGGTCTACAAAAGACTTATGACGGTTCTAGGTAGTCCTTATCCAGACCTGGATTATCTGAGACTTATCTGTTGTAGCTCACACCTACTCTATACCCATGATTGTTGACTAACTTGGATTAGTCCAAAACAGTGGTGATCTATAGGGTCTATCATACAAGGCCTTGAATGGTTCCATGCCAATAGTGGTGTTGTAACTACTATTATATGAAAACTCCAAAAAGGGTAAGTGATCCTCCCAACTATAGCCAAAGTCCAACATGAAATCCCAATAAATATCCTCAAGAACCTGAATAGTCTTCTTAGTCTATTCATCTTTATCATGGTGAAACATCATGCTCAAACACAATTGAGTCCCAAATTCCTCCTATAATCCACTCCAGGATCATGACATGAAGTGACCATAAATGTCTAAAATGATCAATCAAAAAACTCTGTGAAACCAAACTATCTCCATCATATAAAGGCATCTCAAGCTCTCTTCTAAACTATACTCTCATATGGATAGGAATTGATCCAACTTGGTGAGTTGGTTTATAATCACCTAGATTGCATCATGTCTTATTGATGATTGTGGAATCCCAATCATGAATTCTATAAAGATAACATCTCACATATACTCAATAACCTAAATGGTTTAAGCCAAAAACATTATAACCTAGTGTCCATCCTTAACATACTAACAAGTGAGGAATCAAGAAACAAAATTAGCTACACACCTCTTCATTCCCAACCACCGGAACTAACACTAATGGTCTTGGTATATATTTTCCACTTCTTGATGTATCGCTAAAGGGGGTCTATGAAACTCTCTCAAAACAAAATATTTTAATTTCACTAGAACAATAATAAACCTTTTGAAAAGGGTGACATTATCCCCACCTTTATAAAATCCATTAGGGGGACATAAAATGAATATTTGAACATGAAAGGTCTCACAATTGATATATCCAAACTAAGCCTCCATAATATACTTAAGAAGAAGAGGGGTAACAAGAATCAACTAGAAGTAATTTAAACCATCCTCATCTACTTTGGAAAACTATAATGAGGCCAACTACTTTGATTCCTCTCTGAAAAACTACAAACAATATCTCATTCTAAGATAATCTTCCACCATGTTCCCCTTACTAAGAGTATAAACTATATTGAAGTCATAATATTGGAGGAACTCTATCCACCTAATATATCTCAAGTTAATATATTTTAGATAAAATATATACTTTAGTGTATTGTGGTTGGAATAGATGATAAATTGCTCACCCATAATGTAGTGTCACCACATATTTAGGGAAAATACCACCACTCTTAACTTGATATCACTGGTCACATAGTTCTACTCATGGGGTCTCAACTGTCAGGAACCCTAGGATATCACTACCTATCTATATATCAAAACATATCCAATGCCTATTCTGAAGGAATAAAAAAACCACATACTCAACACCCTCCTATTGAAGTCTCAAGATGGGGGGTACCCGTTAACCTCTAAGGAGACTCCTGAAAATCCTGATGGCACCTCTCCATCCACATGAAAGGCTTCCTATTTTGGGTAAAAGAATTCAAAGGTGTTGATATTATGGAGAAATCAGGAATGAATATCCTATAGTATCTATCCAAACAAAGGAATCTCTTCACCTCAATCACAATCTTGTGTGGATCTCAAGCTAGCATTGCCTAAACCTTCATCAGATCTACTACTACTCACTCTTCTGAGATAACATGTCCTAGGAAGTGGACCTCACAAATATATCACTTCGAGATCTTCTCATAAATATAGTTCTCTAAGAGTATGTCCAAAACCATACTCAAGTTCTTCTCAGGATCCTCCTCAGATTCCAAGTACTCTAGGATATCAATAATGAAAACTACCATGAACTAATCTAAAAAGATATGAAATATCTGGTTCATGAGTGTAATAAATTCAGTTTTTTTGACTTATTCCTTTGAATATTTAAATATATGTCTCTATATTTTTCCTAATATTCAATTCTATGTTTGAGAGTCTAATGAATAAAGAATTATTAAATTAAAAATATTAATATATATTAAAGTACACACTTTCATATTTTAGGAATAAAGGGTTTTTCTATTGTTTGGGACCTCGGATGGGAAATATAAGACCATGGTTGTTTCTAAAATGTATATTTTTTTCCAGGTGAAACATAAAGTTGGTCAACATTAGACATTCATTTAAAGGAAACCATTAGTGGGTGTGTTAAGTGAGTAATTAATCAATTTACTTAATTTATTGAAATAACCCAAAATCTAATTATCCTATATATTTTTTTTTATTAAAAATTACTAGGGTAAGTCACATAACCCTAGTAAATTTTAGGGGAGTTGTGGAGGAGAGTCATTGGTGAATGAAAATGGATCATGGAGGGATGGTCATTTTGAAAAGGAATTTTCTTCACGAATTAAGTTCATGTATCTCCCCAAAAATAACATCATATAATCTTTCTTTACTCAAAATCGGTCCAAAATCGAGCCAAGGCATGTTATTTCATGGATTTCTACACTTTTTTTATTTTTCAATAATGGATTATACATCCACTTTTCCCTTTGGTAGGTGTCATTATTTTTATAAACCAAATTATTTATTTATTTATGGATTCTTGATTCATCACTTGTGATCATTGATTTCCTCATCTACAAATGGAATCCAGCCCAAATTATTTACATATTTTCTCCATAAATTATTTATTTTTTAGTTTCTCCCATTTAGATTTGTGCATTTATCATTGGGATTCCTTTGAATGATAGTTCAACAAATACCTAAATATTGATCATTTCACAATTGATATTTGGAACAACATATCATTTTTTGAGTCCATATTTGGGATTGAGAACATGAAAAAGGTAAAATTTAGTTATAGAGGAGATAATAGATGCATCAGAGGTAGTTCAAGGGTTACTCATTTTTTAGTTTTGTTTTTTGAAAAAGAACCGCAATGGGATGCTTCAAAAGAAAATTTAGGTGCCCAAAATCTGGCCACCAATGTCAGATCAGGTGAAGTCAACCTTATATCTAAGTTCCTCAGTGAGATTCATGGTGGAATCAGTGGTGATGGTGGTGCAAGAAAGATGTGTGAAGAAAGTGATAATATCTAGAAAATCTTTACATACATGGTGTTTACTTCAAAGAGAACATTCCATGTAGTCCCATTGTTGCGGTGGATAGTGTTTCTAAAAAAATCAAATATGACATGTTGTGTATATCTCATACACTTCATGTGACCTAGGGTTGGAAACTTGGAGTATACCCTAAGAGTGCATGGACATAGACATGGCTGGCTACATGGGAACAATCAGAGTACATGATCGCATCCATGTACTTGGACATGGTCAGGGTTCTTATATACGAGAATGATCTAAAGTAAAAAAAAGGAATGGCCTAAAAGACATAGTCATTCCCAAGGTATCCAAGACACAACATGTATGTCTTATACACATCATATACTTTTTTCTTTAGAATTATACCTTTTTTATATCCTTCAAGACTCATATTTGGGCTCCTGAGTATCCTATATTGAGTAGTTTCAACTTATAATGTAGTGGTGGCATCTTTTTAGAATCAAAGATACGACATGAGGTGTTATGATAAAGATTCTTATTTTAGAAATGTTTGACTGATGGAAGTGGTCGGGTCTGATCATCAGAGATATTGGGGATGGTACTCCCATGTTACACTAAGGCATGGGTACCCGATACTCTTTACCTAGGTCGAGTCGATACTCTCCCATAATATATAAAGTAATGGTTACTTTATCTATAGAGTGGGTACTCACTTTTCATTAAGATCTAGTGAGGAGTGGGTCCTCCATGGGAGTTAGTTCTCCCTCTAATTTGGAGTGTATTAGTAATGAGTGGGGCCCTCCAACCTGATTCTTGTGAGGTTGCCCATGGTGTTGGGAATCCAATATAGACCTTTGGATCTTTAGGCTAACTCTCTATTCTTATTTGGTCTATGTAGATAAAAATTCATGTTATCTCTCACTTGGGTTTCTTTTGGTCATAACTGTTGGGTTTACCTTTACCCTCTTGTTTATGGTTTGAACTAACTCTTTACATTTTTATTAATCTCTCATTACTTTTTAAGGTGTCCTACTGGGTATTTATATACTCACTCATAAATTGGATTTCCATATATGTTTTGTATCTTATAAAAATGATAGGAATATTATTGGTGATTTTGATGGGTTATGGTATTACATGGAGGTGTTGACCATGTTTAGTGGTGGGCCTTGGACATTATGAGATAGGTTCTCAATAGCCTTTCCTTTTTCCAAATTTCTATCAGGCTAGGACTTCATTTCTGGTTGGTAATACATTTTTTACATTTTATGAATTTTATATCACACTATTTTACTTTTATGTTTTCCTTATAGGTTGTGTCATACATGGTTTATACTCTAGATATTTCAGTTTATTCCTATATCTCTGAACTATTTCATAGTTCTTGTTGTGTGTGTGAATATAGGTACTTATACTAAGGCCTCCCATTTAATTATTTCTAAATAGGTTCTTTTCTCAATACCCAATCCTATTAGAGAAAAACTTGGGGTTTCAAACTAAGCTTTTCACCATCCAGGTATGTCTTGGATGGTTAGGTCATGAAAGAGTGGTATCATAGGTGGTCTTTACCCCAGTTAATGTTTGGAGTTGGACCTATGTGAGGTTTGGTTTAGGGAACTTAGGGAAATGGTGTTGGAGTGTCTCGAGTTTATCTCTTAGTGTAGGGAACCCAATGTTGGTGCAGCATCAAACATATTCATACACCAGAAATATGATTACCTTCTTATCATATTTGTAAACTAAGACATCAGTTACAGTGAACCAATGGTACATGCCTCATATAGGATTTAGTCTTTTGAATTTAATGAATTTCTTGAGATAGATCACCATATACTCTCATCTAACCATGGTATATATTGAATATTTTAGGGTTCCTCTATGATGACTAACAACTAGGATACTAATATAACATCATGATGATGATCAGTTGATTGATGAGGCCTTGATTTAGGGACCCACTCATGGTATATTTCCTCTAATAAAGAATAGAGTCTTTCCACCTCTGTAGAGTAACTAATAGTTCCATTAGGCCTAGAAAAGTATTCTTAAAGGATTAGAAATTTACAATACTTCCAGTGATAGATGTTGTTGAGGTTTCATAGAGATCAAAACCCTTGGGTAGTATATTATTGGATTGAGGTAGTGGTTTGATTCTTCATGATTATTCAATATCTGGTCATTCATATAGTTATTCTTGAGACCAGCCTTCTTCATGGAGAATTAGGGCACTGGTGGATTTTGATCACTTGTACTCACGATAATAAAATTCTCTAATTTTTAGACTTATAGAAGTAGTTCCATGATGATTATTACCCTTTGAGTTTGTAATATATTCATATTCATAAGCTTCTCGAGTTACAATAGGGTGATATGTCAGTTTCTAAGTATTCTGTGATGTTTACCAAAATCACATGTTACTCTCTCAATATGGTATGATATGGATACTTCCAAGAACATAAAATTG
The DNA here is from genome assembly GCA_963277665.1 of Viscum album. Classification (NCBI taxonomy): domain Eukaryota; kingdom Viridiplantae; phylum Streptophyta; class Magnoliopsida; order Santalales; family Viscaceae; genus Viscum; species Viscum album. The sequence goes on from OY728148.1 coordinate 15,478,546, forward strand.
AGTAGTGCCTTCTTAGAGACATCATATCCAATGTGGTCTTCTTATGTATTCCCACTTATTCTAGAGTGTTGGAGTGGGATTTGGTTATAGATATCTTCCTAGAATATGAATTTTGGGTGGTGGGAGTTGATAGTATACATCATGGGGCTATGTTGGTTATAGAATCTATTAGGAATCAATTATCAAGGTCTCAACACAGGACACATACCCATTCCTGGACTCAGACACATGAGTTTGTAGTATAGGTTTCGTGTATAGGATTCAGTCATCCAAAAGAGTGGAGATGTTATGATTGTGATAGTTGAGGTCATATGGATCATGATTTTCTGAACTAACATGTAGATAAAGGTAGATAGGTATTGGATGGACCACCATGTAAAGGGAAGAACAATCATCATGGATCTCACAGGCATGGTTAGGGTAGCCCCCAGTGAGTTGGTGTTGGAAGAAGAATGGTTGGAGCTCTAGAGGGAGGATCTACTAGTGGAGGATGATGTTAAGAGAAACTTTGACCACCACCACCTGGTGTCCCACCCCAGGCTTAGAGGGATGTTGGTTGAGTCTGTGGTAAATTTCAGGCTATGGAGGGATATTTCCAGGTTAATCATGATATGATTCTAGGTATGATCTATAACTCTTGTACTCTTTCTTTAGTGATTGTAGAAAAAATTCAACTCATTATTTTATCTCTATATCCCTCATGTGAGAGATATATCTAATGGTTGTTCCTTTATCCCAGAATTTATTTCTTGAGATTCTTATAGGGATCAATTCTTCTATATCACACATCTACTAAAAATGTGAGTTAGAATTTGGTGGACATAGTTTCTAATGTGACAAATTTGTCATTACGATGAAACCTTATGATTTTATCTTAGGTATAGACTAGATATCCATGGTGCATTCACAATTATACTATCATCACTAGATATTTATATTTATTTATACATATGGTATGATATTATTCTTTATGGGTGAGAGATATATTTTGGTAGAGAAATTAGGGATCATAAGAAAGAAGCATAAACCCATCACCCATCAGTTGTTTAGTTTATCTCATAGTGAAGTTGGATCATCAAGCATCTAGCTTCCAACAGTATTGATGTATTATATGGAATTTTTTTTAATATATTCTAGGACAACCTCCATGGTAGGAGATTTGATTTTGGATAAACCTAAACCCTGGGACTTCACTGATATCTTTTAAGGAATATTGATTGGACCCTAATAAGCTTCAGGGGATGAGGGTACCATTTGAGGACCTATGAGAGAAAGGTTTTATTAGATCTAGTGTATCCCTAGGTGGATCTAGTTTTTTCATGAAAAATATATATATCAGTTTGAGGATTTATGTTGATTATCATCACCAGAATCAAGTAATGATCATGAACATGTACCCATTGCCGAGGATTGTAAACCTTTTTAACCATTTGAAAGGTGGGAGTTGGTTCCCAAAGATCAATCTCAGATCTGGATACTATCATATGATGGTTTGTGAGGATGATATTCTGAATATGGAATTCCAATATCACTATGAACACTATGATTTCTAGGTGATTCTGTTTAGTGTGGTTAATACCCATATTGTGTTCATGGATATTATGAATTGGATCTTCCAGCCATACTTGGACCTATTTTTAGTTTTCATCATCAATTAAATTCTTATATACTTTTCATTATAGGAGGAGTGTGCAGAGAATTTGAGGATGGTATTAGACTTATTCCAGGAGAATCACTTTTATGGTAAGCTCTCAATGTGTCAGTTTTGGATCTGTGAGGTTCACTTTATGTTTAATTTTATCTCTGATCATGTTTTATATATGGATCCATTGAATATTGATGCAATTATTTCTTGGGAACCACCCAACAGTGTGTTAAAGGTACGAAGTATTCTCATTTTGGTAGGTTACTACTAGAGGTTTGTTGAAACAATTCTAGGATAGTAGTCCCTTTGACTGTCTTGACATGGAAATAGTATATGTTTACCTAGAAAGATTAGTTTCATAGATCCTTTGATGATTTGAGGCTAATTATGACCAAAGCTCTTATTTTGAGACTACCAGAGGAGGGTGTTGAGTTTTTGTTTTTTTATGATGCCTCTAGTGTTTGGATCAATTGCATGTTGATTCATAGTTAGGTAGTGATAAATTATGGGTTGATGTATTTGAGACCCTATGAGTATAATTATGTGACCTATGACATAGAGATAGTAGTAGTAGTCTTCACCTTAAAGATGTGAAGGAATTATCTTCTAGGAGAGTGATTCATTATTTACTCTTACCACTAGTTTCTTGAGTGAGTATTGAATTAGAAAGATATTGACCTTATATAGAGGCATTGGTTAGAGTTCCTACAAGACTACAACTTTGATATAGTCTCTAATCTAAGGAATGTAAATGTGGTGGAAGATACCCTTAGTAGGAAATCCCATTCTCACTTAGTGAAGGATGAATCTAAGTAGTTGGATTAATTGTAGATAAACCTAGTGGATGAGAGGGGTATGTCTCATCTTCGGTTGATGGTGGTGACTCCACTGCTTCTTCATCATGTAAGAGAGTCACTATTTAGAGACATTGGATATGAGGTTTTTCTTTACTATATATCCTTAGGAGATAAAACATATGTATTTTTTGATGAAGGGGATATTTTCATCCTTTTATAGGGATAGATGTTGGTTTCGATCATGTTGTGTTATGGTGTGTTGAGGGAGTTTTATACTTATCCCTTGGTTGTAAATATAAGTTTGGAGAATATGTACAAGGATATTTAATATTAATTCTGGTGGGATAGCATGATTAAGACCATCGTTGAGTTTATTTCTCAGTGTCTCACATGTCTGAAGGTAAAGGACGAACATTAGATTCTAGAAGGTTTGAATCAAACTATAGAGAACCCAGAATGTAAGTGGGATGTCATATCGATAGATTTTGTGATTGTAATTCCAAGGATGGTTAGAGTCCACAATACTATCTAGGTTATTATTTACTGACTCACCAAGTCATCACACTTCCTTTCCATCAGGGAGTAGATCTCAGTGGAGAGTTTGGGTCAGTTGTATGTGCAGTAGATTGTATGTATTCATGGGGTACCCATGATGACCCTATTTGATTGTGATTATTGGTTCATGTCACGGTTATGGAGGGATTTAAAGGTGGATTTTGGGACCCAGTTTTGAATGAGTACAACATTTAACCCCCAAATAGATGGCCATACTGACCTTTCTATCTAGGTGTTGGAAGATATGTTGAGAACCTATATTTTGGACATTAGTCGGAGAGGGGAGTATCACTTTCCATTGGTGGAGTTTACTTATAACAAAATATATCACTCTACTATCAAGATGTCACTATTCAAGGCCCTGTATCGGAGACCCTACATGTAACAACCCCAGATTTGTATAACTAAATATTACATCTTTTTAGATGAATATTCAATACATTTCACAAATACTCACCCAAGGACTGAGAAGGTTTGGTGTCTTTGAGGACTAGATACACAATATTCTTATTTCATGAAATATCTTCAACATATCCAATAAATATTTTACAATTTAGTACTATTCATAGACACCACCTACATAAAACATTTCTTAATCACCTAGGTAAAGAAATATAAGAAAGGGTGAGCTCAAATGCTAAATAATGGTAAACACGAGAGATATCAATCAATGATCATATAAAAGAATAAGATAGTTATAATGGTATTAGATCATTAATATAGCTTACAAAGTTCATACCCAATCTATCATTAATTTTAAACATGATTCATCGAATAAAGAATTATCATTTCAAAATACATGAACCATAAGAGTGAGAACTAATCTTAACTCAATCATGAACCATAAGTTCATGTCATATAAGTGTGGCACCATCATAAGTATATAAAACATATCATATATCAATGTTAACAACTAAGACAATCAAATTATTATGGATATAGAATCCCTAGATATTTACCATATCATAATGGATCAAGAATCAACACCTATTTCCCATAGTGGGTCAAGCACATCAATTTGTTTCCTATAACGGATCAAGCACATCATCTTACTTTCCATAGAAGATCAATTAATTCGACTTTTTTCACATAATTATCTCATGATATATAATATTTTACCCAATTCATTAGAGGGATATATAATTCCAATCCCACCCATCACATAATGAAAATCATATATATGTGTGCTATAAAATCATTAAACATTCCTCACATCATTATATCATAACCCATGAAAAGAAAACAACTTTCATAAACTTGTTATCAATTCATTGTAACATAACCCATAAAAAATAAATCGATTTCATAAACAAATCATCATAAATAATCATAAACCATTTAGATAAAGAATAATTATATCAAAATTGGATCATATCCCTAGTAAAACATAATCATCGCCATATTTTTTTATCATTTATTAATAGAAATTCCATATAAATATCATTAAAATATTATTGAGGAAATTATCCCTTCCACTTTAAAATCCCTTGTTTAAAAAAATCCTAAGATTAATTAAAAAACGTATTTGAAAATAATCTTAGAAACGTGCAAAGTTATATTTAAATCATTCAATGTTCATGATGGATGAAATTTTTGTTTATGTCATATATGTTAAAAAATATTTCTTTCACATTTTCAATAAAAATCCAAAAGAACATTAATTTGGAATTGATTATAATATTCATTTTAAATAATTTTTTGAAAATTAAAACATTTGTAAAATTTTATTTAAAAAATAATTGTATAAAAGTAAAAAATTTCTTTAAAACATTTTTATAAAACATGGATATGGAAGAAAAAATATTTTTCATCAAAGAGAGAAATAAATTTGATTTTTCTTAAAAAATTATTTCGATATATTGAGTACTTAAAGAGAGGAAAATGAAATGGAACCATGTATTCTCTTAAAAAACCAAATGAGAAGGAAATTGATGAGTTTATTAAGGGACTAATAATAATATTTCATCATTATAAACTTGATCATAAATTATCTTGATAAACAATGAGATTGTAACATAAAACTTTTACCACTTTGGTAACTTTTAAATCATAATACCCATGAAAGAAATAACATTATATAAATATTTATATCCCATAATTTTTTTTAAGAGTCATAAAATAAATTCATGGGTAGTATATACACCACAAAAAAATAAACAAGTGGTAAATATGGAACATGTCTCGTAGAAATAAAAGTGAGACAAAAATCCCTTACCTCAAGTCTTGAATTTCTTCATACATGTTAGAAAATCCTATATAATAAATTTCGTTTTATTGTAAATATATTCCAAAACCATAATAATATATATCATACCATATATTATTTCCTCAGAAACATTTATCACCAATTTAGTAATAATTCTTTGTTAAAATCACTATTTGGAGTAATAACTGCTTTGTTTTTCAAGTATGTTTTGGTTTGATAGTTTTCTTATTTGTACTTTAATCATGGTCCCATCATATCAAAATTATAATAATGATATATATATATATATAATATATTCATTATATACATATTTATAGTCATCCAAAAAATATAGAAATATGAAAATGAATTTCACCATCCATGGAGACGGTAGGGTCGTATATATACATGTACGCTTTTTATATTTTCTAGATGAATGGAATGAAAGAAAGGTAAATATTAATTCAAATTAAAATATTAATTTTTATAACATATATATAATATATATTTATTAAATCTATCTTAATTACCATCCATGTCAAAAATAAAATGAAAAACATGTCATATCACTTCACGGAGGCGGTAGATCACATCTACACATGAGTAATGTTATCATTTTCCAAAGGATTGGAAGGTAAGAAGGTAGATGTGAAATTATAATTATAGAAGTATAATTATGTTATAAATATCATATAAATATTTTAAATAAATCCTTATATATATCCTTGAGATGTGGTTATGGAAAACTAATTACATTGGTTCATGAGGTGGTAGTCCACCATACATATGATCAATGGTTTCATTTCCCATTTGATAGAAGAGGAAATGGATATAAGTTATTCCTATGAAAAAATAAAATCTTGGAATATGGGACATAGTTATTTTTTTATATCATCATATTTTAATAATATTTTAAGTAATTTGAAGAATCAATAAAACAAAAATTCATGGTTTATGATTATTTCTCTTCTTCGGAGAACCTCTTTAGGTTTACACGTAAATACTTCTTAGAAGGTTTTCATAAAAAAACCAAGACCTCTAGGATGTGTTGATGGAATTTAGGAATTTATTTAGGTAATTATTGGTCAAAATAAAATTATTTTTAAGTATTAAGATGATTGTATAGGATATTTCATTTTATAAGTGGGGTAGAGGACCCTCCTAGAAACCACTTGGAAATTTCCTAAAAGAATCCAAAATGATAAATCAATTCCCATGAAAAATGATTCCGAATAGAAATATATTAAAATTGGTATAATATAAGGTTTAAATATTTCTATATAATAGTATTTTTAAATTTTATTTGTAAAATGTAACCTTCTCTTTTTGTTTAACCCCCGATAAACTTGTTTTAACCTTAACTATGATAAAAAAAACAGTTTTTACTATTCATTATAACAAAAAATTAAGTTGTGATTTTTTGACTAATATTAATTATAATTATTATAAATATGGAATATATTTTACCAAACAAAATTAAAATAATTGGAGGAATTTAATTTAAAATTAAACCCACAAACATGAAGAAAAAGTGGTTTTCTAAAGAAAATGTTTTCATAAGTATAAAACGTTTTTATATAAAACTTGAACATATAATTAATTATAATGAACTAAATTGGATTAATAATAATATAATTTAATTAATATTACTTTTAAAAAATATTAAAACAAAATGATGATTTTATATTATTTAGACTAAAAGGAATTTTTTAATAAAATTCGATATTTTTTACTATTTATCAAAAAATTAATATTTTCAAAAAATTCTAAAAAATTAACTCAAATCAAATCTTTACATGCTGATTTGAAAAATTATGTTCAATTTTTAAAATATATTTTTAAATAGTGGAAAAAATATATTTTATTATTGGTTCATAAAAATAAATTAAAATCATTTTTTTAGTAAATGAATTTTCAAAGAATATAAAGACTTTACCGAAACATAAGTACTTTTTTATCAATATATTTTCTTTATATAAAATATTTAAACATAATTTTCAATATTTTTTTATCCTATTTATACCTAAAAATTTAATGGTTAAGTTATAATGACTATGTTTAAATAACCATATTTTTAATAGTATATTGTGGTTCGTCACAACTCGGTGTTGCATATAATACAAGCTCTCAAAGAAACTAAATTAATTTGAAAAAATATATATATTGTAAAATCATTTGGTGTTACATTATATCCCTATTTAAATAAATTTATCCCTCAAAATTATGTCACTCTGATATATAAAAAATTGAGTATACCTTTAACTCATCATATCCTTAGGTCCCCATATAGCTTCCCCAATCTGGTGGTTTCACCAAAAAAAATTAACTAGGTTAGTGGTCTTGTTTCATAGAATTTTATCTCTATGATCTAGAATCCCCACAAACTATTCCTCATAATAGAGATCTTTCTCCAATGGTATGACCTCTGAGTTTATTATATGTGATAGATCAGGTATGCACTTCCTTAATAGAGATACATAGAACACATCATGGACTTGAGAGGAGTTCAGTGAAAGCACTAAGTGATATGCTACCATACCTACTCAATCAAGAATATAAAAGGATCCAATATACCTCAAGATTATATTCCATTATGTTTAAATCTCATAATCTTCTTCTATAGGAAAATTTGTAGAAACACCTTGTCCCCAACTTCAAATTCGAGATCACACCAACAATTTTCAGTATAACTTTTCTATTGACTTTGAGTTGCTTTGATGTGTTTTTGAATGGCTCTAAATTTATATTATATTTCATCATCTAAATCAGGTCCCAATAAATTTCTTTTCCTAAATTTATCCCAATACATTGGGGTTCTACACTTCTTTCCATAGATGGATTCATACTGGTCTATGTGAATGCTCAGTGAAAGCTACTGTTGTAAGAAAAATTGACTATATAAAGGTGAAGATCCCAACCACCTTTGAAATACATAGAACAAGATCATAGAATATCCTATAGGGTTTGAATTGTTCCCTTAGACTGGAAATCTTTTTTAGGATGATATGCAGTGCTGAAACTCAATTTTGTATTAAGATCTTGTTGAAGGCTTTGACAAAACATCGAGGTAAACCTCAAATACCAATCAGATACAAAATAATGTGATACTCTATGAAACCTTAACGCTTACTTAATGTATATCCTAGTAAACTGATCTAGAGGAAAATATTATATAATAGTGATTATGTTTTCTGATTTTGTAAGGTGATTGACTAAAACCCATTTAGAATTATTCCCTTTTGACATTTTGGGGAGTGCAATGATAAAATATATAGTGAAGTTTTTCCATTTCCATTATGGTATGGGTAATGGTTTTAACACCCCCCTTATACTTTTATCTCCTAGCCTTAACTTTCTAACATACCAAGAACCAAGATACAAAATTTTCAATATCTTTCTTCATTCCATCCCACTATAAATATTATTTCGAATCTATAAACGTCTTTATACATCTAGGATGAATATAGAATGAATAAATATGAGCTTCCTATAAGAAATACTATTCGAATAAAGTATGGAAAAAATAAATACATGGTTCCTAAACCTTATCATTCCATTATAATCAAGGTTAAACTTAGGAACATTTCTAACCTTATTCTATAGCTCTATATAATCCTTCTACACCTCTTTAATCTTCACTTAGATAGATGATTGAACACTCATTTGAGAAAGATAATATTTCTCCACTTACATCAGGATTCCCAAATCCATACATTTATAATAAATAAATATTAGATCTTTTTTATCCTTATCATAGATAATATAGCATGATTATATTGACTCAAAGCATCATCCACCTTGTTTGGTTTCCCAAGGTAGTGATTTATTAATAAGTCATAATCATTAATCAACTCCAACCATCTTATCTGGTTCATATTCAACTCTATTTGTGTGAATATATACTTTAAAATTTTAATATTATTATACATATCACACATTTCTCAATAAAGATAATTTCTACATATCTTTAATGAAAGAAATACTGCAGCTAACTCTAAATCATGATTTGGGTCATTTTTCTCATGGACCTTAAATTGTATTGAGTCATAAGATATGTTTATATCATTCTTCATGATAATGCATCATAATCCATTCTTTGATTAATCACTATAGATTACAAACCCTTCTTACTACATGCTAATTTAACTACAATTTCACTGACTAACATTCTCTTTAGTTCCTTGAAGTTTTCCTCATAATAATTTATCCAAAGGAACTTTAATCCCTTTATTGCTAACTTGGTAAGTAGATTGGAAATGGATGAAAAAATCAAAAAAAAAACATCTATAATATCTAGTCAAACAGATAAAACTATGGATATCATTCATAGTGGTTGTTCTAGGACAATGTTCAATCACCTTCAGCTTTTATAGATCTACTAATATACCATCACTTGAGATTATATTACCCAAAAAGGAAACATTATGTAGCCAAAATTCAAACTAGATAAATTTTTCCTGTAGATTATCCTTCCTTATAGTCTTAAGTACAATCCTCAGGTTATCTTAATGATCTTCCTTCCTCTTTGAATAAAAAATAATGTCATCTATAAATGCTACCAAAAACTGATCAAGGTAATATCTAAAGACTATTAATTAAATATATGAATATAGGAGGGGAATTATAAAAACCAAATAGAATAAATATATATTCATAGTATCCATACCTTTTATGAAATACTATATTTGTTATATCCTCCTTCTGGACCCTCAATTGATGATATCCAAAATGAAGGTCAATCTTAGAAAAGTATTAAGCTCCATGTTGTTGATGAAACATGTCATAAATATGGGGTAGAGGATAATTGTTCTTAATTATGATCAGGTTCAGTTACCAATAATCAATACTGAGTCACATTGATCCATATTTCTTCTTAAAAAATAATCAATTCACACTATGGTGACACACTTATCCAAATTAATCCCTTTTCAAGATTCTATGGAAGTTTCTTCTTCAATTCCTGCAACTCAATCTATTTAATTGTATAGGTAGTCTTTCAAATATGTGTAGCACTGGGTATGAGTTATTTTGATAACTCAACCTCACAATTTGGAGGAATCTTAAGAAAACCTTCTTTAAATACATCAAAAAACTCTCACATAATAGGAATATCATCAATGTTGAGTTTTTCCCTACCATCTAAGATTAAAACCCCTTTTAAATAGGAATAAATGGACAAATAATGGATTTGATCTCCATCATATATTCATGTTTATCATTTAATTGATAGATGATTATAGGTTAGCTCAGAATATCAAATGTGACTTTCCATCATCTAAAATTGATGTGGCCTTTATATAGATAAATCCAATCCATTATTAATATAACTTAAAATTCAACCAAAGTGAGAATAAATGATATTTTCATGAATCACATTCCCATAAACTTCAACCAGAGAAGAATCATAAACATGAAGTGTGATCATCATAGCATTAGGGTTTTTCACTGCTAATTCAACATCTAATAATTTGGGTGTAATTTTGCTACCCTTATTGAATTATTTAGTTATAAAGTAATGGGTATATCCATAATCAAAATAATTCATTAGCAGTTTTAGAGTGGATAGTAAGTGTACCCTTCATCACGACGTTACCATACCCTAATTCAAAAATAGTGATCGCATGACATTTACCTTTGTCTCTCATATTAAAGATTTTTTCCACTGATCATCATCATTAACCTTCAAATTTGAGCACTGGTTATCATAATTCCCATACTCCTTTCATTTTAATCCTTAGATAAAGAGTGGTGAATTAATGGGAATCTTCTTCTCTTCCATTTTGTTAACCAAACCATTCATTTCCTTTAAACATTCATGGGATTTATGACCCACCCTTACATATTTAAATCACATCATAGTTACATTAAAGTAGTTCCCTTGATGTTTCTTATCATATTCCTAGCATTTATATGGATGGAATTTCTTTCCACTATGTGATTTATTCAAGTTTTCGTGAGACTTGTACTTACTTTTCTTATCAAACCCCTAGGAATAGTGGGAATATCCAATTTCCATTTCCACCTTGAGTGAAAATTGAATAATTTATTCATATCTACCAAAGTATATTATAGATAAGACATTTCATTGGATTTTTTATAACCCATTTAATAATTGATCAATCTTACTTTTAGGTTGGATGATAATACCAAACGTGTACCTTGAAAGTCTTGTAAAAATTTCCCCATAGGTACCAACGAATTCATCATCTTTTTACTTTAGCTTAAGTAATTCCTTCTCCATTTTCATACAAATAATATAAAGTAATTATTTAAAAATAATATATTAAACTCATCCCACTTCATAGAGTCAGTCTCTTCATATTTCCTTGAATTATTGACAAAATAACACCATTGATCTGCTTCTCCTTCCAAACTATAGATATCCAAAATGAATTTATCATTATCCAAACACCAGAGAATAGAAAATATCTTTTAAATGGTATTGATACATTTCTCAATAACTAGTGGATAAGTGGAACCACTAAAATAAAGTGGTAATTTCCTCATCAAGGACTCAATAGAACATTTTTCCCTCATTTTCTTATTTGGAAGTTCAAGAAGATTCATTTAATAATAAATTTCTGTGAGAATATAAATTATATTTTGTATTATATCTCCCAAAACATTTGGTTTCTCTGGAGTAAAATCATTACATCATCTATATCATTTAGCATTAACATGGTTCCTTTAGGGTTCATCCATTAACTAAAACCAAAAATTATAGTGCAATCAATAATAATCATAGTGGGAAGCCACATAATCATGAAAAATAATTCATTGTATGTATAAATTAGGACCCCTTATTTTTAATCTATGACACTATTGTTTTTACCTAGGTCATTCATGATCATTATCTATTCAAATCATTTATTATGTTTTGTAAAGAGTTTGTGAAATCCAAAACATATCACCAAGAAGTGTCAAACCAAGTGTGCAATAAGGTTCGTTTTCTTGCACTATGTGATTATCAAGTCAAATAAAAATGGACCCTTTTTAAAGTTATTACCTCTAGGTACAACTATTCTAGAGCCACATATACTTGTAGTATCCAGAAAATAATTCAATTTCTTATAAACCAAATACTCTATCCTTCATCAAAATTCTAGGATATTTTTCTATGTTTAGACTTATCCTTCAACCTATACCTAATGTTCTCACTGAGGTTTTCTTATCCTAGTTCCTAAAAGGATAACTAAAAATATCATTTTATATAAATTGTGACAACTAAGCATCACATATATAAATATTATACCTTTTTAAATAAATATTCAACATATTTCACAAATACTCACATAAGAATCGTAAAGGTTTAGTTTATTTGGAGACTAGATACACAGTCCTCTTATTTTATGAAGATATTAAAGATATCCAATAAATATCTTCCCATTTTTAACACTTCATAAACATTCCCTACTCTAAACCATTCTTTATAACTTGGGAAATGGAAATATAATAAAGGGTGATCTGAAATACTCAGTAAGGGAAAACATGGTAGATATCAATTGTTGATCATATGAAAGCATCAGATAAGAATAAGGGTATGATATCATGAATATAACTTAAAAATTTTATACCCAATCTATCATGGATTGTAAACATTGTTAATGGAATAAAACATTATCATTTCAAATGACATGAATCATAAGAGTGGTAAATCATTATAACTCAATCATGAACCATAATTTCATGTCATATAAGTGTGGCCCCATCATGATTATATAAAACATTTTATATGTCAATTTTAACTAATGAGACCCTAAAATAATTATGGATATAGAATCCCTACCTCTTTCCTATATCATAATGGATCAGGTATTAACACTTTTTTCCCATGTTTGATCAAGAAAATTTACTTATTTCCCCTAATGAAATGCACACATCATATTATTTCCCATAGAGGTTAAATTACATCAGCTTGTTTCTCATAATTATCTCACGATATGTAATACTTTATATAATACATCAGTCGGATATATAATTCTAGTCCCATCAATCACATAATTATAATCATGTATATGTGTTCCATATAATCATTAGACATTAATCATATCATTATATCATAACCCATGTAATGAAAATAGGTTTTATAAACATTTTATCAATATGTTATAGCATAACCCATTGAAAATAAATGGATTTCATAAGTATCTCACCATCAATAGTAATAAACATCTAGAGAAAGAATAATTATAGAACCATTGGATTATATCCCTATTAAAACATAATCATCACCAAATTTTTTTGTTATTTAAGAATATAAATTTTATAGAAATATCATTAAAACATTATTGAGTAAAGTAACCTATCCAATATGAAATAACTAATTTAAAATCTAAAAATTTCACAAAAATTACATAAAACTTTTCTTTTAAAAAAAACTTGGAAAATTTTAAATTAATTGATAAATCATTGAGTGGTCATGATAGTGGAAAAAATTATTCATGTTATACAAGTTAAAACAAATATTCCATTCACATTTTTGGTAAAAAGTACAAAGAACCATGTTCAAAAAATGAAGAGAAGTTTCCTTTTAAAAAAATTTATAAAAATTAAAACATGGTTAAAAATTTATTTAAATAATCATTGTATAATAATAATAAAAACTTTCTTTAAAACATTTTTATAAAACATGGACATTGAAGAAAATTCATGTTCAACTGAAGAGAGAAGTAAAGTTAATTTTTCTTAAAAATGGTATTTTGGTCTCTTAAGTAATTAAAGAGAGTAAAATGAAAAAGGAATCATTTATTACCTATAAATAACCATAGGATAATAAATTTCATGTGTTTCTTGAGAGATAGATCATAATATTTTATCATCAGAAACTTGATCGTAAATAATCTTGATAAATAATGAGAATGTAACATAAAACCTTGACCATTTTGGTAAATTTTTAATAATAAGACCCATGAAATAAATATCCTTATTTGGATTTGTATATCACAATTTTTTTAAGGTAATAATCATAAAATAACTTCATTTTTATTATATAAACCACACAAAATAAATAAGTGGTAAATATGGCATGTATCCCATAGAAATAAAAGTGAGACAAAAATCCCTTACATCAAGTCTTGAGTTTATTATTACACATTCAAAACTCCTATATAATAAATATATTTCTATTATAAATATATTATATAACCATAATAATATATATAATACCATATATTATTTCTTCATAACCTTTTATCACCCTTTTATTAAAAATTCTTTGTTAAAATCATTGTTTCGAGTAATAACTGCTTTATTTTTCATGTATGTTTTGGTTGGATAGTTTTTTTCCTTGTAATTTTATAATTATTAAATCATATAAATAATTTTAATATTTATATAAATATCATATATATTCATTATATACATATTTATAGTCGTCTATAAAATTTAGAGATGGGAAAATGAATTACATCGTTCATAGAGACAGTAGGTTGTACATATGCATGAAAGTTATTTCCATTTTCTTGATGGATGAAATGAAATAAATGTGTATATTAATCCAACTTTAAATATAATTTTTATACCATATTATTATATATATTCATTAAATATATCCTTATTACCATCCATGTCAAGTTAAAATGGAAAATGTATTGCATTGCTTCGTGGAGGTTGTAGTCCACACGTACACATGAGTGTTGTTATCATTTTCTAATGTATTGGAAGCTAAAAAGGTTTATGTGTTATTATAATTCAAGAAGTATAATTATGTCAAAAATATCATATTAATATTTTTTTCTGACGCTTTTTTCTGGGTGAGAATCGTCGTGTTGAGACGCGCTGGTTTTTGCCCCGCATTCCCGCTTTCCAAAGGCGGGTGGTATTTATCACTTCATCAAGGAAATTTTCTTCTTGATTGAAATGGGTTGATGGGATTTTGTTCCCTCATTCCATGGTTTCCTCCTCAAAATTTGTCACCTGTTCTAGGTCTCCCTTAAATATTAAGACGTTGTTCATTAATTTCATTCCTGGTGCCATATCTTTGTAGAAACTAGTTAATTCCTTTAATTTTTTCAGGAAATTCCAAGGGGTAAAGTTAGGGAAGTAAACTTTGGTTAGGGGAGTAGTCACATTGGGAATCGTTGTCATTTCTTGAGACTTAAACACTGGTACACTTGGATTTCTTCCCCTTATTATAGGGCTTCTAGATGGCGTGGAAGTTCGAGGAATCCCACATCAACTATAGTGAATTATATATTAGAGGCATGCATCCAAGGTTTTCCTCAGCTTCCCATGTTAACACAGGGTATGTTGCAAGTTTAACGTCAAGTGGAGATGGATCAGACTGAACATAACACTGATGAGAGTGAATCAAATGGGTATATCCCTAGGAAGGAGAACCTAGGATTCTTAATAGATGGGTGGATAAAAAACAATGAGGATGGATCCGAGGATGATTGTGTCCCAAAAACGGGGACACCATGGTTTACCATTGGCTGGGATTGAACCTCGTGAAGGCCTCTTACATACCCTATGTATATGACAGGGATCAAAACCCACATATTTCAAAGGGAAAAACATGTAATAGGGGTGTACAAAAAGGACAACAACCCAGAGACATACTGGGGATTATGCATGGATGGTGGCCCATCATAAGAGGGACACTCTTGGTTGGATGTTTATGGATTGTGTGAGGATTATGCATGGTTAACAGCTCGAGTGTATGGAATGATCTTACCGGGATGTGGCGACCCAAGTAAGAACCAAGGTGGATGATGGAGGGTTGAATGAAGTGTACAGTGAATGAGATGGAACTGTTGTGAAGATGATAGTGATGTTGGTATTGAACCTCAGGGAGGTTTCCTATGTATCCCCATGGCAGGGAATCAAAGTCCCCATAGTTTGGTGGGGATATGGGATACCTGAGGAGGTGGCCCATGAAAATGAATGCATATATGGGACCTAGAGGAAATAGAACCTCCAGGTTGGGGCATAGACTTCTCAAAACACAAAGGATCAAGGGAGATAATAGCATGAGACATGAGAGATGGGATTGAATCTCAAGGAGGCTTCCTATGTGCCCATGGTAGGGAATCAAAGTCCATGTAGTCTAGGATGGGGCATAAAATCAGGGTGTACGCAAATGACAGCGACCCAAACACATCCTCGGGCATACATGTGGTTATCATCCCATCACAATAGGGACACTCTTGGTTGGAGTAGTATGAATTGAGTGTGAAGATTATGCTTGATTAACTACCTGGGAGTTGGTCTAACAACACTAAGGGACGGACCAGAAATGTGGGTCCCAACAAGGGGGAAACCGAAGTTTACCAGTGTTTAGGGTTGAGCCTCTGGGAGTCTTCCTATGTGCCATGTCTAGGAAATAGGGATCAAAACCCACATAGTACATAAGAATATAGTTTAACATCTTGTGGGATGAGGGTGAATAGATATGAAGTAGTTGGGAATGATGGGTGATGGGCATGAACCCCAGGGAGGCTTCCTACGTACCTCTCCTGGAATGGGAAAAGATCAATGTACATGTAGTTCAAGATGTGGGGGATGGGGATTACACATTAAGGTGGCCCAAAATGGTGTCATAGTCAATGCTTACTCTAATCCCACGTGATTCATGCTTGATGTGGGAAACAAGAGGCAATAAAGACCTTATGATCATGTCATGAAAGGTGTGTCTGTGGGGAATGGATTGGGGCTTACATATGGTTAGTGTCCCAGAGATATGGATATTGGGACTTACTCTAGGAGGGAGGCATGATAAGAAAGTAGGGTGTCCTAACATACAAGGAGGATATGGCCATCATACCTAAAATATTCCATCAGAGGGTGTCGGGGATTACGTGGAGACTACCCGAGGTGTTCATGGTGACAAAGCTCGAAGGGAAAGAGAGAGAAGGAATGAATTTGTGCACATACCCTCTCTTATCCTCTTGGACCTACCACACATGAGGACATCACAATTTAATGTCTTTTGTCGAGGATACAGGTTCTTGGTAGTTTAAAATCATGCAGCTCGGAAGATGGGGATTTGCTCCTCACCCTTAGGACTTACATAACTAGCGTGTTTTAACCCTTGGTGAAGGGAAGGCACCATGAATTCCTTGTAAATACGGGGTTGTGTAGTGATCCATTAAGGGGATCACATTAGTATGGATATTTATAGAATAAATATCTATTATCATGCCTATGCGAAGAAGCCTAAGACCAGGCAATGAAACATGAAGTACCACTCAAGGGACCTTGAAATCACTTTGTACAATCCTAGAGGGTTGTATGGGAGAAGTATGCACATGAAAGTGGTGTCGCACATAAGAGGGGATCAGACATGGTTCCTTAGGTTAAGAAAACACTTGAAGTTCACAAGGTGGGGCATGCACAAGATTGAAGAGGTGCTTGCAAGAGGATATTTTTCATGCATGATTTTTTGGTTGTGCACAAAATGAGTGGAAGCATGCAAGGGGAGAACCTATGCGCAAGATCAACACAACACTAGAGAAAACTTGCGCACAAGAGGAATATTTTGTGTGCAAATTCCTTGAAGTAAAAAATAAATGGGTGAGGATCAATCCCTAGTGGACCCACTAGAAGGAGGAACCCTGGGAGACCTGTCATGCAAGATCCAATACCTTGAGGCCATGTCTTTCGCACGGTCGAGGAAATTTTGAATTTCACGCAGTAGAGAGTATGTTCATCTTTTGTAACCGTCCCATGAAGGGTGAGGGTACATTTCTATTTATAGTTAGAAACTTTAGTGGTGGCGCATGATCTTTGTACAAGAGTCATTTTGACTTCACATTAGGTGCGGAAGAGATTTATCGCATATGGGAATCTTACGTGCTGGTCAATTTTCTTTCACATTGATAACATGGATGGTTTTTGAAAGGTCTCTACAGAAGACTCTGTTTGATGTTGCATTGGGTGCACAATATTTTTTGCGCCATTTCCAATCTTGCATGTAGATCTTGCATCTTGTATGAACCTCCCTCAGGCATCTCATAATTTTCTGCTAATTCAAAATATACCTTAGGTTTTCTTAATAATGGGACTTCATGTCCTTACCCATAATTTAGTGCCAACAAATACCCCTTTAAGAATATCAGCTGAAGGGGAACCTGAAGGTTGGATTTTGAGGTTCATGCCGAAAAATAGAGCACCTAACAGTCGGTGCACGTAGAAAAAGGTCATTTAGTGTGCAAACAACTTCTGCGTGTGCGAAAGGGTCGATCCGCACCTATAAATATGTTGGGGGGCCTTGGGTCCCCACTTTTAATTTTTCATACGATAGGTTCTCTCACTCTTTTGGGTGAAATATCTTCATTTATACATGAAAGATATAAAATTTTGTCTGGCTTTTGCATACACCTTGGGTTCTTTCGCACCATTGGAAATTATTTCACATGCCTAACTGAGACTCATTTTTGCATCCTTAGCTCATCTTGCATGCAATAGAATGTCTTGTGTGACAAAACCCCATTCTTTCATGCATGAACCTTTGTGAATTTAGGACCTGACATAAATTGTTGTTCAGCTGACTGATGCTGAGAGGGAAGCTACCACTACTGCTAGGAGAACCAAGATGGTGACAAACCCTCAGATTCTTTAGCAATAAGGGTCATGTCTGATAATCATATGATTTTTAGTATGCCGACGCAAGCTCATAAGGATTATGTTTTGAGTGATAGTCTACTAATATGGAATTTTGTTATTTTGAAGGAGGTTTTGATGCCAGGATTTGAGACTGATATGCCACAGTCTTGGATAACACGTGAGGATAGCCTTCCACAGTTCAACATTATGAGAAACGGTCACCCCATCAGGGAAACACAAGACATGGCCATTTACATCCTGAATCCAAAGACCAAGACTGTTATAGGGATCGATCTAGATCCTGAGGAATCTCTATCTAACTATGTCAGTACCTTCAAAAGCAGCATTAATAATGAGACCAAAGGTTGGCAGGAATGGGAATTTAGGTCCAGTGGAAATTTCATGAGTGAATGGGCCTAGGCATACTGGGTATGCCAGACATGTGAGGAGTCCAGGGTAGAGCTATGGTCTATCAGGATTTTTGAAGCTATTTGGACATCATAGATTCACTTCTATCATCAGCAAGACCTGGTACCAGAGCTGTTTATCCAGTGGTATCCCAAAACCAATACCTTCCACCTCCACCATGGGGAGGTAGGTATCAGTATGTGGGATATTCACTACATCATAAGAATTCCCCTATAAGGGTACCAATATGATGAGTTCTTTCCAACAGAGAATGTCTGGGGGGACAGGGAGTGTGCCCCTATTCTGACATGGAATCTATTGGAGCTAGCTAAGGAGAAGCTGAAAATAAAGTACATCCTAAATGATATATCTTATTTAGGATGGTTCAGTCTATTTTTGACACATGGAAAAGTGGTAAAAATTCCAGGTTGAGGGAAACAGTGCCCAAACACATCATAGAGGGGGAAGGAAGGATTATACTGGATGGTCCTAGAAGCAGGCAAGTACATATCATGGGGTTTTGGAATGAATTAAAGTCAGGACCCGAATGTATGATATACCGTCTTACTTGCTACATTTTTGAGTGAGTGGTTGTTTCCAGTGAGGGTCACAAGGGTGGGGGTTTTCCCAAGAATTCTATTGATGGCTGAAATCATAGCAGCCAAGAACATGGTTAATTTGGGTGTGCCTCTATTTTCTAGGATATACAGCATTTTGGGATGCATTTATAAGGGGAGAACACCTAGGAGGATATGTGGAACTTTCTAGATTTTTCATGGCTGGGTTGCAGCTCATTATGGTGGGTATCAATTCTTGAATGTAATTCTCCCTCCAGGTGACATTCTATGACCATCCTTACTAAACATTGCTGGAATCCACCTATTGACACTAAAAGAGGAGGGGATCAAAATCAAGATTGGAAACCATACCAACTTCAACTTTCATCCATTTAGAACCTTAGCTGGCCAGATGGTAGATGATGGGTAAGGCCTATTGGAGCAGAGGGAGTGATTGAAAAGTATCAGGGATGGTGTGCTGGTATCCCAGATTGATGGAAAAAATTTCTGTGAACCGTATGTGTCGATGAGGTTTTCTAGGAAATTCAGGTGTAGGAAGCAGATGAACGAGAAAGTATATATAGAGGTTTGGAAAGAGATACATACTTGTATCCTTATCCAACTATGGATCATGTTCATAGCTGTCGGTTTTGGGGAAGTCATCACCCTTCCCCAAACCGATGTCAATGTTGGCCTATCAATTGAGTATGTCACCCAATGGATAACAATGTACCCAGAGGAAATTATATGAAAATGAATTCAGAAAATCAAGGATGCCAGTTTAGAGTCAGGACAATGGGGAAGTAGACAAGTAATAATCTATATAGTTGGAATAGCGTGGGCTATAACTTTGTTGGTAGGAGCATCGCAAGGTGATAATACACCTCTGCCTTCTGAAGAGGGGTGGTCTCATGGTTGGCCTCATGGGTCAGCCAAGGAACTCCCTTGGAAGAAAATAAGGCATCTCCTAAATCTGACCACCAAAACCATTTTTTCATCCCTATGGTTTTCCTGGAGGATACTATGACAATCTATGTCCACCAAAGAGCTATGGTGGAGGCTAGTGCACACTGGGCTTGACTTACCCAATATAGGGCACATTCAGGTGGAGAATAGGGTAAACTTTCATCACCGACATGTGTAACTGACATCCATGGATATGTATGCATGAAAATGATGGAATTATGAGGAACCACATCTCCTAGTGAAAGTGATGATTGGAAAAGAACATGATCGGAAAAAGCTATCTTCTGAGGATGATAATGACAAGGAAGAAGAAGAGAAAGGGGAGGAATAAGAGGAGGAAGAAGAGGAATATGTAGAAGAGGAGTTTGGGGGTGAAGGTCTTAGAGGTGAGAGACCTTAGGAAATAGGCATCCGATAGGGAAACCCCCATGAGATTGTCGAAATCATAGGCTCTGATGCATAACTAGCTGAAAAAATCAAGGTGAGTCTCAACTCTTATCTCTAATGGCCTTTCTCTTTTCATAATCGGAATCCACTAAAAAAATCTATCATGTTTAGGAACACATTGATGATGATAGCTAGGAATACTTCTCTATAGGGGATGAAGATTCACCCATGGATGTGGAAGAACATCCTCATGAGCCTGCATTTGGGATTGAGCAGGGTGGGAAACTAACCATGGTTAAAGCAGTTGAAGGACAAGCCACAAACCAAGTGGGAAGAAATGAACCAAAAGTAAGGGATAAAATGGTGACCTCAAAGTCTCAAGATATTCCAAATGTCCATAATGAGCCAATGTTGATTATCAAATTAACAAGTTTCTAGGGATCTCCTATGGTGATAGCTCCTACTGTGATGCAGGAACTGGAAATTGTTGCTCTTGGATCTTGTAAGTTTCTTCCTTTTTAGGATCACACCTTTTATTGGGGGACTCAGCTAACCAAGATATCAGTTCCCAATGAAGTGATTGCAAGGTTTTAGGCTCAGTAAACTGTCGATTCTAGAACTTGTATAGGTGCCCTACCAATGATTTCACCAGCTCTTGCAGAGCCAACTATTCAAGTTGGTCCCGCCCTAGTACCCAGTGAGAAATAAGTTATAATCATGGGTGATGATACTACTAGGGTTGAGATCCAAGACAGTGAGGGTGAGGTTGCTATAGGGGAAAGAGTGCTAGAGGAGGATCCTTCCACTGAACTCCTGGATATTTTTCTTGAGTACAAGCCTACAGATCCTAAGGAGATGGATGACTCTGATCCCGACGCAACTGAGGAGAGTTGTATGATGTGACACAAGGCATGGAAGTACATAAAATTCTTTCTCAATGAATCACAGGAAGAATGGATGAGCCTAATAGGATCACTTTTCAAATGGTTGTGCTTATTATACACCAGAGGGGTGGATGCTCAATGTCTTCAAATAATAATCCGTGATTATATATATGATAAGATACGAGAGAGTAGCCAGCGCTTCAATATTTCCCAACATCGAATGGAATCAGAGAATATCCAGAAGTTACTGAAAATTGAGAAATAATTATGATGCCTTGAATATCGAGAAAATGATAGAGTGTCATTTATTTTGAGCTATTCCAAGATCATTGAATAGTTCAAGGCCCATCTGGAGGATGCCCTAAAGTAAGTAGTGCAGACAATCTATCAAATGAATAAGCTCCAATTTGAGCAGGCGTGAATACAAGCGAAATCTAATGAGTTATTCTTTGCAGTTGCTGTTGAAGATAGGTAGATCAAGGAGTAGGAAGTATCCCAAGAGGCTACGATCTATAAGGTGGAAGCATTGGAGCAATCAATCAAATGACTCAATCCATAAGGGGCATGTTTTGGCCAAACTCATAAACCTATCTCTCTTTTTTACTTTCCTATTCCGACCTGTGTGCATGTACTGATTATTTTCTTGATTTCTTTCTTATTTTAGTGTATTCTAACCATAACTATGAAGTAATTAGTGATATGTCCCTAAGATCACGAGGGTCATACCCAGTGTGAGAAACATGATAAGAATATATAATTGTTCACTTTGTGTATGAGAGAGCTGGATAAACTTTCGAAAACTTGGGGTTTGGATGACCACCCAAAGTTTTTGAAATAAAAGAGATGGGTCTTGACCGGGGAATAGGCTCCTCATAATAGCCAAAACGCTCTTTCCCACATACTCTAGTGCATGAGAGGGATGACACCAGGGGTGTTGGAATAAATCCGAACAAATAGGAATGAAGAATGTGAACCACGATACCCAAAATTCCGGATGTAGTGAGTATGGCATGAATATAGAGGATTTCTATTTACCAAATTCAAAACACAACATCTATATCGCGTTATCTTGAAATGGGGACAAACAAATGAGGGCCAACTTTTGACTGTATTCGAAACATGGGGCCGAACTCAAAGTGTTGTCCAATGTCTTCTGGAATGTTGGACCAGGATGGAATGTGAGCCTTAAGGCTGAGCATCCTACCCATTAGGGGGTCCCTTCAGATGTGAAAGGGAATGGGAATCAAAAATAAGGGGCATGAAAAGTGTGGTGATGGAATGATAGGCTATTTGGATGAAGTCCAACACTCTTGAAATTACACCACCATGAAGAAAATGCACAAAGTGAGTGTATCAGTCTAAATTGAGATCAGAAAAACTTCCTGGAGTGACCTCTCTGACGAGGACCTAAGATGTTCTACATTTTTATATTGTGTAGATGAGGATGAAAAGCATGCAGTTTAGTGTCATACAGTGAGGACGAGGCATGAATAGTTTAATGTCGTATGACCAGGATATTGCCCATAGTTTTAAGGTCATACTTCCTGGATTGTGGCTAATAGTTTATAGTCATTTTTCATGGACTTTAGGATCCTAGTTTAAGTTAATTGAGTTAGGACCATAATCGGGGCCGAGGGGGTAGAAGGGTTAATAACCCTAGGGCTGGTCTTGAGGTGAAATTCTTGGGCGTTGCTACGTATCCCATGAGGATAAGAATCAAGTCATAAATAGTTCTTAAAGGTGGTATAGCAGGTGGCCAATACCAAAAGGAGGGGAAATGTCTTCTTGAGTGAAGACATTGAATGGATAGATAACTTATCATTACACCATTGTGAATAGAATACATATTTTAGTTCCATACGATAAGGATGTAAGAGATCTTAGTTCATGTTCATAGAGCTTGGACTGAAAATGGGAAGATTCCTGAAATGGAAATATGTGACGTGGTGCCATAAAGATACCCGACGTGAACGGGGACAAAATAGTATGCACTGCACCACAAATTTCCATAAGAATACACATAGTTTAAAGTCATGATGCCTGAACTAAGAGACCAAAACTCCTAGTTTAAGGTCATAGAGTTCGAATGGAAAGAATTGATATTCTTCCATATATGCACAAACATTACTCATATCTCTAAGACTATATGAGATATTCTAGATGTGGGAATCAAGGGTTGATAATATCTTTGTAACACATGGATTACACAGTAGAGGGAGATGGTGTGGAGTCAAAAATGACCCTCACTATGTTGATTCAACCTCTTTAATGTGAATGGGTGCATAGAGGGATAACATGAAGGGTGTTGAAATTTCACTTGAACATGATGGAGTGGAAAGGGGATGTGAATCATGAGACCAATATTTAAGTTTCAATGGGGGTGGAATAATGATGGAGGATAACTATTTACCATGTTTGAAACACAACATCCATATCGTGTAACCTGAAATGGGAACAACAAGTGAGGGTTGACCGCTAACCATATTCAAAATGTGGAACCTTTCACATATCATAGTTCGAAATCCTCTGGTACATTGGCCCAAATTGGTAGGTGATCCATAAGTTTGAGCATCTATATCATCCAAGGGTCCTTTTAGATGTGAAAGATGATGGAAACCCAAATAAAGGGAGACATAAATCATGGAAACGAATGAAAACATGTCCACACATAATCCAACACCCTAGGTCCTAAACCAAAATGCATCTGAACATATTGGTGAGGAATAATATAGGTCAATAATTCCAGACAAGAAGGTGGAAAATGGGTTGATAAACCTAGGGTTGGACCCGAGGAAGAAATGTCTGGTCATTCCTACGTATCCCATAAGGATGGGAATCAAGCCATACATAGTTCTTGAAAATGTAATGTGGTTTATCGTCATGCAACAAGGACACAGGGGAATAGAAGGATAATACCCTAAGGTAAGTACATGGAATGGATATTATAATCCCAATGTGAATGAGGACCCAAGAGGTCCTCACCACACCATGTGCTTCCAATAGAGTTCAGGCCAAGGGGGCGGAAAGAATGCATGATTTGAGATACTTGGGGGATAGACCCAAAAATAAAATGTATGGGAATTACTATGTATCCCATGAGGATATTAATCAATCCATATGTATTTCTTGAAGTTTTTATGGTAGGGTACCCATTCCTGGGGCAACACTATCATGCAGGTCTGGCCCATGCACCAAAAGAATCAACATTTGATAGATATTGTTTGTTATTTAGTGTGAATGTGTGTTTTTTTAAGAAACAAACCTAATATAGAGAATCTAGGTGTCACTGTAAGAATCAATTTATAAATAGGCCTTCAAAAATGGCATGGTGGTTGACCAATATCAAACATGATGCCCCCTCGAGCGAGGACACCATAATGCGGTGTCATTTTTCATCATGCGGCCAGGACGATAGTGTTCATAGTTTAGGTTTGTATGATAGTACCATCCCAAGGGTTTTAACATTGTGAGGAAAATATGAAATAGGTTAAAGTAATTTGGGACTAGACATCATAGTTTAACATCATATGGCTTGTAATTACATATAATAACGAGGTTTTAGAGGGAATGTGCATAGCGTGATAAAGCATACTCGATATGGATGAGGACATAAGTTCACACCACATCATGTGCGGCCCCAGGGGGAGGGACCTCAATCCAAGGGGATAGAAAATAGAAAAGAAATTGGGTTTGGACCTAAAGAATAAACGTCTGGGCATTCCTACGTATCCCGTTGGGATGGGAATCAAGTCGTACGTAGTTCTGAAATTTTCATGTAGTTTAAAGTTGTGCAGCAAGGACAGAGAAGAGAGGGTCTATCCTATAAGGGAAGTATGTGGTGAGGATATTATAGTCCTAATGTAAATGAGGAAAAAAATTCAGATACACCACACCATAAAATCCCATAATAATCGGGACCAAAAGGCCAAACTGAAGAGATAATTAGTGGATCCTGAGTAGGACCTAAAGATGAAATGTGTGGGCATTCCTATGTATCCCATGAGGATGGGAATCAATTAATATGTAGTTCTTCAAATTCATGCAGTTTAACATAATTTAGTAAGGACAAGGGGTTCTTAGTTTAAGGTTGTAGAGCTCCTAACTAAAGAATATTGATTCCTAAAAGTGGGAACAAACCATGACCAAGTACCTAAGACCATGTGAGCTACGCTTGATGTGGGAAACAAGGTTAGAGAAGATCTTATCCACATGTGGAATACTCAGTAAGGGGAAACAGTTTGGAGTCATAGATGACACCAGGACGTTGATTTGTCCTCTTAATGCACAAATGAGAAAAAAGGGGAATGTCTCCAAGAGTGTCAAAGTTATACCTGGATGTGATGAAGTGAAAGAAATGTGAATCATGATGCTAATATATGGTTCATAATGGGGATGGAATAAAAATGGAGAATAACTATTGATTGTGTTCGAAATACAGCATCCATATCATGTGACCTAAAATGGGAACAACAAATAAGGTTCGGCCGCTAACCATATTCACAACATGGGACTTGTGTCATAATGTTTATTGAGATACTCCAGATACTGGCCCAAGATGGTAGGAGAGCACCGATGCCTAGAATCCATGCCATTCGGGGGTCCTTTTGAATGTAAAAGATTATGAAAGCCCCAAATGAAGGAAGAAATGAAGCATAGTGGAGGAATGAAACCATGTCCATGTATAATTTGACACTCTAGGTCCCAAACCATACTACATATGAGCAACTTGGTGAGGCACCAAAAAGGGTCTAGGGGCCCAATTAGGAGTAGATGACACGAGGATATGAGTGGAGGAAAGGGGGAAGGATAGCTCTCAAGAGAGAGGTACGTGGAACAACTGTTGCAAACCCAACTTGAATGAGGACATAATCCCACACCACAACACATACCCATTAGGAGAACTTAGGACAAGGGTCTAGAAGAAAGAGAAGGCTTCTAAAAAACAGGTTTGTACCTGAGTGCGAAATGTTCAGGTGTTCCTACATATCCCATTAGAATGGAAATAAATCCATACATAGTTCTAGAATTGACGTGTATTTTAACATCATGTGTTAAGGATGTAAGGTTTGAAGGATGTTCTAGAAGGAGGGGCACATGATGCGACTGTTGGAAACCCAATGTGAATAGTGACCAAAGAAGTCCACATACCACACCATATGCAATCCCTAGAAGAGAACTAAACCTGGGGGTGAATAAATTTGTTGGGAAAGACCCAAAGATGAATTTTTTGGGTGTTCCTACATATCCATTAAGGATAGGAATCAATTAGTATGTAGTTATTGAAAATGTCATGCAGTTTAATGTCATGTGGTAAGGACGAGGGAAAAGAGGAGTGTCTCAAAGGGATATGTGTGGTTTGGGAAAAAATAACCCAACATGAATGCGGACAAAGAGTATGTACCACATCGCACAATCTTGAGAGATAACTTAGGCTAAGAGGCCAGAGAGGTCAAGGGACCTAAGGTTGGGCCACATATGAAGGATCTGGGCATTCCTACATATCCCATAAGGATGGGAATCAAGTCATAGGTAGTTCTTTAAAATGTCATGAAGTTTAACATCATGAAGTAAGGATGAAGGGGTTATTATTTTAAGTCTGTAGATATTGGACCATTTTGAATTTGATCGTCATGTGGGATGAGTGCTGGGTAGTTTTATGTCCTTCAGCCTAGATGAATCATGCATTTTAATGTCATGTAGTGAAGACGGTGAATATATACTCTTAAGAAAAATACTTCTTGAAGAATTTATCATTTGTGGGATGAGTAATATGCTCACCATCCATGGTGATTAGAGAGTATGAACTATTTGGGTAAACCATGTGAATGATATAAGGTCCTTCCCATTTGGGCTCTAGCTTCGGTGGCTTCCTGTTGAGTATCATTGGCATTCTTAGGGCCAATACCGTGTCACCTTATAAGAATAAGCGGAGGTGAAATTTATTATTAAAATCCCTATCTATCTTGTTTTGATGCCTCTCCATATTGTGAAGGGCATAAATCATGTTCTCATTGAGCACTTCCAATTCATCCAGATGAATTTTGACTACTTTTTCTAGTGTCTGATGATCATAGATGGTTTTACATAATGAGGGTAACTAAATCTTGATTGGCAGGATTGTCTCTGTTTTATACACCAAGGAATATGGAGCCACCTGAGTGGAATTACAAGCTATCGTTTGGTAAGACCCGAGAGCATTGGGGAGTTTGTTTGGACAACTCTTCTTGTTTTGACCAACCATCTTCTGCAAGATGTTAGAGAGGGTTTTATTGAATTCCTCGATCTGTACATTTTATTGCACATGATAGAGATAGGTATGATTAGAATGTATATATTACTTGGCGAACAACTTCTTCATCTCAGCTTCTCTAAAGTCGGTGTCGTTATCAGTGAGAATGGTGTGAGGGGATCTGAATTAGTGAATGATATTAGAGCTCATGAAGTAAATGATGGAATGGGCCTTAACTTCCTTGATTGGGATTTTCTCTACCCACTTGGAAAAGAAATCTATAATGGTCAGAATGAACTTGCACTGGTGATCCCTTGCCAGTGGATATGGTCCCATGACATCGAGTCCCTAGACTGTAATGGTACATGAGTACTTGGTATTATGGAGAGGTTCTGGAGGCCGATGCAAAAAATTAGCATGGATCTAACATGAATAGAAACTCTTGGAAAAATTGATACAGTTATGGATCATGGTGGGCCAAAAGTATCCCAATCTTTAGATCTGATGAGAAATTTTTTTCCCTGCCTGATGAGCCCCTCAGGAACCGCCATGAACTTCTTGCATGACCTAAAAAATCTCACCTCCTTGAATGGAACAGAGGATAATACCATAAAACGCATGTCTATAGAGGATCTTCTCAAGACTAGGACAACTTTATAGGGTGAACTAAACTGCGCGCTGTTAGACCCGATTACGTTCGGCTTGGTCTATTGAGATATTACTATAATGAATATACTCAATAAATGGGGTCCTCCATTCAAGAGTCTCTTAAAAAACTATGGTAGGGGGACCTTGAGGTCTTGATGTGGAGGAATTGGCAGTAAGGTGTCTTACCTATGGGCTATCATCATCATCTGGAGTGATGGGTACATTGAATCTTCGATACACCACATGGATAATCAAATCATCATATTCAGGCTCTGAAAGAGATGTGACAAGGCCATCCAAGGAATAATATTGACTATTCTGTGATCAGGGGACATGAGTAACTTCTGGACGAGAAGGTAACTGGTCCATTAGTTGGTGAGTACACTCTAACAGAGGTACAAGCTCTGGATTCCTGATGACATAGTCACAGTTGATCTTCTTGATGAACTGATCAGATTCCCCTTTTGCATGAAAGTGGGGAACGTCAGTCTCAAGGGCTAGCTCAAGACCAATGATCAGATCTTGGTACTCTACCTCATTATTGGAAGAGACTTTTGACAACATGAATGAATATGATAGGACATATTGTGCATGATTCATGAAGAAGATACCCAGGACCACTCTATTTAGTTTGGGTTCATTGAGTCTTCTACTGGCAGAACTTTGGGAAGCACCACCAAAGTGCATTTTCCAACATGGAATGGATTGATCCACTGAGAGGATTGCCTCATCTCGAAAATAAATATCTAGAGATTGCTCTGTGGGGTATGGATGGGCGGAAATAAAGTTTTCCAATACCTGTCCCTTGATAGAATTCTAGTGGATAAACTTGATGTTGAACTTTTGAAGGATCACTGCCCACTGGGCTAGATAGCATGTCAACATGGGGTGGTTTAGAATGAACTTCAGCAGATCCAATCGGGACACTAGCTATATCTCATGGTGCTGTAAGTAATGTCGCAATTTATGTACTGCAAATACTAGTTCAAGGTTTATCTTATCGATAGAGGAATATCTGGTCTCTTTATTTAGGATCATGTAGCTGAGATTGTATAAACCATTCTATATTCCATCATTGTTCTTCTGAAAGAGAAGGGTGCTGAGGGACCATTCCAGAGCAGTCACATAAAGGACCAAAAGATTTCTGAAGATAGGTGGCATCAGAACTGGAGGTTATAGTAGGTACTTCTTGATTTCCTCAAAATTAGTTTAACACTCCTCATCCCACTAATAATCGGTATCTTTCTTTATGAACCGGGAAAACGGATTACACTTCCCATCAATATTTATAATGAATCTAAGCATATAGGCTATGTGGCCTTTAAAGACTCAGAGCTCTAAAATATTGCTTAGAGGAGACATATGGTTGATGGTCTTGATATTTTCTAAATCAATCTTGATGCCTCTTTATCTGAAAAATAAGGCAAGAAACTTTCTAGAGGTGACCCTGAAGGCACAATTCAAGGGGTTTATCATCAGATGGCGGGAGAGGAGGAAGCCAAACACTTTTTCAAGATCTCTGAGATGGTCCTGAAATTGGAAATATTTAACCACCATGTCATCAATGTATCATTCCACCAATGTCCCTAGTATTGGCTTGAATATGAGGTGCATGGCACATTGATAGGTGGAACCTCTATTATTTAGACCGAAAGGCATTACCTGGTAGCATAAAGTATATTTTAGTTACCTAAAGGTGGTAGAATCTTCATCATTGGGGTCCATTTATATTTTATTATACCCAGAATACCCATACATTAAGAAGAGATCCTAGAATCTAGTGATGGCATCGATCAACAATTCTTTCACGGGAAGGGTAAAATCATCCTTTAGATAGTGGCGGTTGAGATCCTTGAATTCAATACAAACTCTAATCAATCCATTATTCTTCTGGACGGGCGCAATGTTGGAGAAACACCTGGGGTATTGTACCTCTTTGATGAATTTGGATTTGATGAGCTTATCAACCTCATCCTCGACCATGGCACCGTGAGAAGGGAGCATCTTTCTTAGAGGTTGTTTGAACCTATGATGATTTTATGGGAGACCAAGTTGGTGGATGGTGACCTAAGGATCTGGACTAGGCATCTTTCCATAACTCCAAGAAAACACATCATGATGATACCTCAGGAAATCCATGTATTTTTTTGATCTTCTGTAGGCATAGCATCACTGATCAATGTTGGTTTTGGATTTGTCTCATTACTGAGTTTCACCTATATCAATTCATAAACCATAGTGGAGACACCCTCTTCGAATGTGGGATAGGTGTATTCTAAGTCCTCTTCTTCATCCATGGTGAGAGAATCATAGGCATGAGGAAACTCTTCTGAGTTGACAGGTCCTAAAAAGACATTGGTTCCAGCCTGAGCGGTAGTGGAAACCTCATCAGGGAACTCCTGCATTGTTGAAACCATGGTGACAGAAGTTGTTGATCTGATCCCATATGGCCTACAACCCAAGGTTCCACATTTAATGATATCAACACAATAGTGGCATGTCATATTTAGCTATTTTATCCCATCCCAGTGAAACAAGAAAGTATGATGTATTGCTATTTCCATGGGGTGGACATCACAATATCTTATACAAGTAGGGGAATCAAGGATCAATCAAGCTTGGTTTGGGTAAGAATATGAGGTGATCTCATGACGTTCCTTATAATTGAAAATGCGCCTCTCCTTCATTCTCGAGACAACAAATCATTGCCCCATTTCTGGGTTCATAGCCTCTAATTGGTGGATCTGGAAAAATGTAGGTGTCATCTAGGTCTGTCCACGAGTCGGTCACAGCCATATTATGTTAAACATTGTTATCCTAAATCTACTTTTCCTTGATCTTGTAATAGTAGGCATCCAAGTAGAGGGCTTCACAAGAGGAAAAGGGATATGCATCACCTCGGAGTATTCCTACTCAACCATTAAGGGAATACTTAAGTCATTAGTGATATGAGGAAGGGACTGTCACATGTAGGTGGAGCCATGGACTACCCATAAACACATTGTAAGCAGTGTATTGTGAGACAACCATGAACTCAATGGTGAAAAATAGGCCACAGAACTGGGTATTCAGGTGACTATTACCAACTAATTTCTGCTCTGTCCTACCATAACTGAGAATTTTCAGGTTAAAGGGACTCAGATCTACCTCATATAGTCCCATATTTCAGAGTGTCCGGGTTGGGATAAGGTTGATCCCAAATCCTGTGTCGAAAAGACAATAGTGAAACTCCACACCATTTAAATGTCCAATGATGTATAGTGTGCAGATGTTCCCCTATATAGAGGAACCTTCATTTTCTCTAGAGAAAGTGAAAATGGCATAATATTTTTCATACTCGATTGCCTCATCATGGAAGGCTTCTACGGCTACTACCTCTGTCTCAAACTAGAGGGGGCTTCTTAAGGCCTTTGAAAGGGACTCATGCATATCCACTAATAGGAGGGGATCCTTGTGGATATAGAGCTTCATAAAATTCAAGAAATATGATTTAGGATATCATAATTCCATACCAATCATAGACTTTCTCTAATAGGAGGTCTCTCTATGATAGGAGGTATGATGGGCACCGCTGGTTGAGTCATCAGATCTTGGATAGTGCTAGGATTGTCTCGTTTCTCACTATTCAAATCATGTGGAGTGACTACCGGATGAGGTCCAGATTAATGAGTCCTATCCATGACAGAACGTGTTTGACCATAGCATAGTTGTGGTGTCTCTTTATGATCAATTAGTACAAACGGCGGTGGAGGAAGATTTTATGAATCGAGATGAGATTGTTGCGCGTGATGAGCTCTATACTGGGTCTGTTTTCTGGTCTCAGTGGCATGCACAGCTTGGATGGAAGCACTAACCAATGCATTATAGTGATTCACATATCCACAGATTTTTCAACATTGGCGTTGATTGGGAACTTTGGTAGGGTCCATCTGGCACTCTTCATCATTGAGAACCATGTAAGGGTTTTCCAGCTCGATGGTATTGACTGAAGCATACCCCTGGTCGTCACTTGAATAATCCTCCATTATTGGGAACATTCTGGTGGAAATCCCCATCCATGGGGGCATGAAATCACCGAGAGTATGGGATAGATTTGGCATAGGTGGAGGGATTTGTCTTCTCTTGGGTCATCGGTGCTTGCTCCCCATGGAGGATGGAGGCTGAGACATTGACGTTGACGTAGTGGATGCAGGTAACTCAATGACTTCTGAAGTCTTAGGTTACTTAAAACATGCACATATAATACCATGGGAATGTATTACTTCCCTATGAGCCATCTAGTCATCATATTTTTGAGACCCACAGCTAGAAACCTACTACCATTTACCTTCATCGTCACTGTTAGGCCTTATAAACATGCATTCCACCTATGTCAGGGTAAAACCCAATCTTACTATGTTGTTATTGACCTGACCTTGGATATATTCTTTAAAAACATATAATTTCTTGAGCGTGTTCCCAAGGAACTAGTGGTAAGGGCAGTAATTGGAGTGATCAGTGAGATCTGCCACTTCAGGTTTCTTGTATTCTGAAAATCGTAGGATTCCCTGGTCCAAGGCACTTTGGAAATAACTAGGGACCTGAACCTCATTAAATGATTAGGTCTAGTTCCTTTTTTCCATAAAGGGGGGTCTGGGATCATGGTTTTGACAAGGGGATGGAGGACCCTAACGAGGAGGAGGAACCTGATCATCTCACCTAAGTTTCATTGCCATGTTATGTGGGGGTGCCTACTGATTCTAAGGCAGTCACTACTAGGCCAAAGTTTGAGCCCAAGGTGGCACCCCTCGGTGAGGCTATGGATGTGGTTCCACTGGTAATAAGTTTAGTTGTCTAGGGGCCTCTATTTTTTCTACCACAGTTGTCTCGGTCTTGAAGAATCTTCTTGCAGGAACCACTAGAGGCAATGGACATGCCTGTTTGGATTGCTGCAAGGCTTCTTTTAGACACTAGGCTTTGTGAAAGAAATCCAAAAATCACTCTAGGTAGTTATGAGTTATGAGATAAGGGAATATTTTGATCTTTGCATTCCCCATGCACATCATTAGTAACTGCTCCTAGGTTAGCAGCATATCAAGAGAATATGTGAGGCCCTTCCACCTAAAAACAAAGTCTCTGACCCGGTCATTAGGCCTCGGCTAGCATTTGAAGAGGTCTCCAATGCTTGTCTTCTAGGTGGTGGAACAAAAATGGTAAACAAACTATCTATGAAAGTCCTCCCAACTAGCTATTGACCCAATGGGTAACTGGTTGTACCAGATAGATGTGGTCCCTTCTAGAGTCTGTAAGAAACACCAGAGCTTAGTAGCCACCTACTGTGCTAAAGTTCCCAGCATGGGTCAACACCCTGAAATAAAGTGGGACAGATATTGTAGCAGATCACTTGTCCCATTAAAGGGGGAGAATATAGGATTTTAGAAACCTGAGGGTATTGGCATATCGCCCACCCATGATGGATATGACTTTCCATAAGGTGGGATCGCCACTTGTCAGGTTTCCAAAGCCTCCAGGTGGGCAATAAGTGCTTCCATCAGATCATCTGGATGAGGATTACTATATTGATGAGGATCTCTAACCACCAGTGTGTTGGAAGGTTCTTTAACATGGTAAGTATTCCCATTGGCTCGTGGAGTGGTTGGTGGGATGACTTGTAGAACTCCCAAGGGAACGACCTGTGGAGTGGTGAGGGGAGCCTGATCTGGGTCCCGTGGAAGGTTATCATGCAACTTGGGTGGATTTAGTGATGCATATCACTCCCTCTTTCCATAAATTCCATCCTCTACTTTTTATATATGGGTAGGATGGTCAAGGTCACTAGGAGGAAACTCACTAGAGGGAGGTTGTACCTACCCTTGCTACCCTGGTCAAAGATTTCCATAATTTGGTCACTATTCTACAGCATGTTCAGCAAGAAGATCATTGACCATATTTTTATGTTTCATGACATATTGATGAAATGAGTCCTTTTCAAGGTCATATTCTATATTCTGCACTAAGCCAAATAGGTCATAGGGTTTGATGGCCCCAGTGTGCTCTTTACCCTAATTGGGGTACCAACTAAAGGATAATGACTTGGAAGGTGTAGGAAGGCCCAGTAGATTTTTTTACTGGTGAGTAATCTTTTCCAAAGGATACAATAGGTGTGGCACCACCATGAGTGGTAATTTATCTTCAATGAGTCCTAGCTTGGTTTTCTCCTCTGATAGGTCATCCATGTTAACTATGACTATACCTAGAGTCATATTCTCAATATCACCTGGAAAGTTGAGATGGTGCTAGATATGACTGAAATTAAGGGTAGCATAATGCCCCAACCATGGATTTGAACATGGGGGAAAGCCTCATTAATAATATTGTGGAGAAATTTAAAGCTCTGGAGTCATAATTACTGGAGGGTATGATGATGACCGGGTGACTCAGGGCACTGAGCCATGGGGAGAGCAGCCAATTTGACCATGCGCCATTGATGGTCGATGTCATCGAAGTGTTTTTGGATCTTGGGGTAAGATACCCTTCAATAATGGAGATAGAAGTGTGTATCTCATAGAGTTTAGTGGAATAACATGACCTCCTCCTGGGTGAGAGATTATGGAATTCTGAAATATGTTGTTGTAATGGGCCAAAACATCTCAGGGAGATGATCTGTAGTGAGGAGGTTCCAAAAACATTTCAACTCGGACTCTTGATCTAACCCTTAGTTGCCCCATTCATCAACTGGGGGTGGTTGAGGGACCCGAAATGGCACTGAATCAAACCATTATGATGGTAGACTAGCCAGTGGAGAATACAGTGCACGAGCTGACATGCCACCATATCTTGGGCTATCTTCTGTATAATGTACCAATTTCACCACCACATCCCTATAAGATGGACTAATGACCACTACTTCCCACACCGGGATTACGGTCAGGGGTCGTGATTCACACTATTGCATGTCCTCTATTGGTCCTCAGAATAACTCTCTATGATCTCTTATTGAGGTGGAAAATGATCATGTGGATGATAAAAAGTCTTTCCCGGTCAAGCCCTAGAAAGGGTTCAAATACTTCTCCTCCTATATATATCTTCAGAGGGATATATGTATCTAGTGGACCACACTTTCTAGAAGGATGATTCTCATGAACCTTGTTCATGCCCTAGCCCCCAACACAGAAGATCGGGGTGAGGGTTCCATCACCGAATCACACTCCGCCTTAGAATTTGAAAAGATGATGGGTTTAATCACAGTTTGGATCTTCCCAGTATTCTTCCTTTGGTGGTGATGACCCACCCTACTGCCTTAGGATGGTTCTTCATAACAGGGTGCGTTTTTGACATGGGGAGGTCCTCTGTATGGATTGGTGATAGAGTTGGGAGGACCTCTGCCCACACTATATGGGATATGAGGAGGGCCTTCATATCTGTTGTTGCTGACACAGGGAGGACATTCTCTTTAATGAGCTGGGGTGTGAGGGGCACCTAAAAAATGTCAAAGGGAACATGGGGATGACCTTTGTGTTTGATAGTGTTGGAGCAGGGAAGGCCTCCTCTGGAGCTAGTAAACATATAGGTAGGACCCTCATGGTGGTCTTCTATAGTGTGGGGAGGACCTTCACGTTGATCAGTCCTGATAGAAGTGGTACGAAGAGGGACTTCATACTGATTATACTGGACATGAGAAGGACCTCCATGTTCACCATTGATGAAGTTGGGAGTGCCTCTTCTTTGGTGATTTCTAGCATAGGGAGAACCTCTATCAAAATCAATGAGCACATGGGGAGGGCCTCCACACTATCATTAGACTAAGAAAGAAAGATCCTTGTGTTGAGAACCTAGTATGTGAGGGAAATTTTCATACCTGAATCCAATATTATGGGGAGGACCTTCGTGATAAATGTCAGTGAAGCGGGAAGGACCTCTGCTGAATTTGATGATGGTGCCATGGGGAGGACCTCCATACTGAATAAAGGAGTGGGGAGGACCTCTACTCTATCTGATACTAGTATTTGGATGACCTCTGTACTGGATTCCATCATCACAGGCAGACCCATGATGGCTTCTTCTTTCCTTGGTAACTGGGAGAGCCAGTTCATCCTTCTCACAAGGTGAATGGTACTTTAACCTTGGCCAGGCTTGGAAGTTCCCCTGCTTTGTAACCAGGAGGTACCCCTACCCAACGGTGACAGTGGGTTGATAGCTCATGTCGGTGGTGGATCATGCCACTGAATCCATGGATTATGATGCCCCCTAGAGGGAATACTTCTAATATTTCACCCGGCATTGACGTTGGGTTATCCAAATAGAGCTGGTTGTGTAGGGGGATGGACCACCTGCTCTTTGTTCAATAAGACTGGCTGGAAACACTGATGCAGCTGGGTGGGAGACCTCCTCAGCAGCGCCCTAGCTTCAATCCTAGTTGGGTGGACTCTGACATCCCTTACTTCGTCAGCATAAGGGAGGGGTTTATATTATCTCTCCAGGGATAGGCTCCCAAAGCTGTTGAATGTTAGAGTGGGGAGAATCGGCTCCCTGCACGGCCCTTGGGGGTGGTGGAGTTGATAGGGATCTGAGGCCACCATGACTTGGTGGGACATGTCCCTTGTCCTAAAGACCCCTTCTTGCTCATATCGTCAAATAAGGGTACCAATCACCCTCATCGGAATAAATTCAGAGGGTGATAGGGGGCATGGGAACCTAGTAGCTATGGACGTGGGGGTCATCTCATAAGATATAAATTCATGGGGAATTATTGCATTCATATGGCCCCAGCCCCTACATCTGTAGGAGGGTGATGATTAGTTTTATGTAGATTGAGCTTGGGTCCTACAATGTAGGAAAATTAACTCATCAGTATAGACAATAGGATAATAATGCATAGTTCCCCAACATCATTCAATCTTAGATGGCTGGATAGAAAGATTCATGCTGACAATGTCATAAATCGAGATATCAAACGATAAACTTCCCCAACTTTGGTGAATTTCATAGCAGGCCCACTATTTGCTTGGCGGGACCTGGAACCGGATAGCTAGATCCGGTGACATAATTATCTACTAATTTATCAAATGTTGTTAATCTTCATATTGAGAATAATATTCACATCAGGTTCACCATTTCTGTTTCTGACGCTTTTGTTGAGGCGTGCATCATCGTGATTCAATGCACTGGTTTTTTCCCCTCATTCTTGCTTTCTGAAGGAGGGAGACATTCATCACTTGTTTAGGGAAGTTTTCTCCTTGATTGAAATGGGATGATGGGATTTCTATCTCTCCTTCTGTGGATTCCTCCTCAGAATTTGTTGCCTAGTCCGAGTATCCCTTAAATATTAAGATGTTGTTCATGAATCTCATTCCTGGTGCCATATATTTGTAGACATCAGTTAATTATGCTACTTTTATCCGGAAATTCCAAGGGGTCAAGTCAAGGTAGCAACCTTCAATCAAGGGAGTAGTCAAATTGGGCATCTCTAGCATGTCTGGATGCTAAAACATTGGTACTCCAGGATTTTTTCTCCTTATGATAGGGTTTCTTGAGGGTGAAAAATATTGATACATCCCATATCAAATGAAAGAAATTATATTCCAGAGTCATGTATCCTAGGTTTTTCTTGGCTTCCCATGTTAAAATAGGGTATTTTGTGAGTTTAACATCGAGAAAAGATGAATCAGACTAATCGGAATGCTGATGAGAGTGGATCAAATGGGTATATCCCTAGGAAAGAGCACCTGGGAGGCTTAATAGATGGGTGGATCAAGATGCCCAATGTGGACAGATCTAAGGATGATTGGGTCCCAAAAAAAGGGACACCAAGGTTTACCATTGTCTAGGATTGAACCTCATGAAGGCCTCCTACATACCCAGTATAGATGACAGGGATCAAAATCCATGTAGTTTGAAGGGTGAAATATGGAATTGGGGAGTACACAAAGGACAAAAACCCAGATATATACTGAGGATTACGCATGGATGGTGGCCCATAACAAGAGGTAAAATCTTGGTTGGATGGTTATGGATTGTTTGGGGCCTATGAATGCTTAGATTCCTAGGTGGATGACATGATTTTAGCAGGATGTTGTGGCCTGGGTAAGAACTAGGGTGGATGATGGAGGGTTGAATG
Source organism: Viscum album (assembly GCA_963277665.1). Lineage (NCBI taxonomy): Eukaryota > Viridiplantae > Streptophyta > Magnoliopsida > Santalales > Viscaceae > Viscum > Viscum album. Next base: position 15,517,448 of record OY728148.1, read on the forward strand.
AATTGGATGGGGAATGATATGGAACCATCATGAAGAAGATAGTGATGTTGGGATTGAACCTCGAATAGGATCCATACATATTCCCATGGTGGGGGATCAATGTCCATATAGTTCAATGGGGTGATGGGACACCTAAGGAGGCGGCCTGTGAAAATGGATGCATGGATGGGACTCAGAGGAAATAGAACCTCTAAGTTGGGGAATGAACTTCCCGAAACACAAATGTTCAAGGGAGATACTAGTATGAGACATGAGTGATGGAATTGAACCTCAGAGAGGATTTCTACATATCCCCATGGTATGGAATCAAAGTCCATATAGTTTAGGATGGGGTATAAAATTAGGGTGTATACAAATAATAGAGACCCGAACACATGTCGGGGCTTACGTGTGGTTAGCATCCCATCACAAGAGGGAAACTGTTGTTTGGAGGAGTATGAATTGATTGTAGTGATTATTCATTATTAACTATTTGGGAGTTGGTCTAACTCCACTAAGGGAAGGACCAAGGATGTGGGTCCCAATAAGGGGGACACCGAAGTTTACCAGTGTTCAGGGTTGAACCTTAGAGAGGCTTCCTACATACCCTATCTAGGAGACAGGGATCAAAACCCGTGTAGTTTTAAAGCATACATTTTAAAATCATGCGGGATGAGGTCAAACTGACATGAAGTAGTCAGGACCGATGGTTGATGAGCTTGAACCTCGTGAAGGATTCCTATGTACCTTGTCTGGAATGGGAAAAGATCGAAGTCCACATAGTTCAGGATGTGGGGGATGTGGATTACACATTAAGGTGGTCCAAAAAGGGTTTCATGGTCAATTCTTACTCTAAGCACAAGTGAGTCTTACTTGGTGTAGGAAACAAGAGGAAACAAAGACCTAACTATCACGTTGTGAAAGGTGCATCTTCAGGGAATAGAGTGGAGCTTAAACATGGTTAGCGGCCCAGGGAGATGGATTTTGGGACTTACTCTAGGAGGTAGGCCTAATGAGAATAGAGGGCATCCAAACGTATGAGGAGGATATGGTCATCATACCGGAAAAATCTTTTCAGAGGGTGTTGGGGATTATGTGGAGAATGCTTGAGGTGTTCATTGCAACAAAGATCATAGCACTACTACAAAAACGGGCAAGGGAAGCGCGCCCTTATAACAGCGCTAAGCAAAAACGCTGATAAAGGATACCCTATATCAGCGCTAATATTACAGCGCTGAAAAAGCTAATTTTTATCAGCGCTTTCTTAGCGCTGATAATATAAATATTTATCAGCGCTAGAAAAGCGCTGATAAATATGATCTGTATCAGCGCTAAAATATTAGCGCTGATACAGTTGGTCTTTATCAGCGCTTTTTGAGCGCTGATAAAGGTTTCCTATATAAGCGCTAAAAAAGCGCTGATACAGAACACCTCTATCAGCGCTCAAAAAGCGCTGATAAAAATTATCTTTATCAGCGCTAAAAAAGCGCTGATAAAGAGACCCGTTATCAGCGCTATAATTGTAGCGCTGATACGGGGAATCTTTATCAGCGCTTTTCTAGCGCTGATAAATCATAATATTATCAGCGCTAGAAAAGCGCTGATAAAGCTAGATTTTATCAGCGCTATAATTTTAGCGCTGATAAAGGTAGCCTTTATCAGCGCTTTTTTAGCGCTGATAAAACCTTAGTCGACTTTTTTATAAAGTCGGTCGCACAGTGCCCTCGTTTTATCGCAGCTAAAGCTCTCGCGGAACCGTAACCCTGCTACTCTTCTCCCGAATACCGCTGCTGTGTTCGCTTCGCCGGAGCTTGCCGCCCTCGGTACAGTCGCCGTCCTCCGCCGCCCGCAACACCCTCGGCCGACCTCCACCGCCTGCCGCCCTCGGCTGCCCGCAACGCCCTCGGCCGCCGTTCTCTGCCGCCCTCGGCCGCCCTCCGCCGCCCTCGGCCGCTCTCCACCGCCTCCGTCGCCCTCCGCCTCACTCGGCCGCCCTCGGTCGCCCTCCGCGGCCGCCTTCCGCAACCCGCAACGCCCTCGACCAACTAAGGGTATGAATTCTATTCTAGTTTTATTTATTTGTTTCAAACATTCATGGAATCCCTTCAAGTTGTTATGGAATGTATAAAACCTACTAGAATTTGTCTTATGTAATGGAGAGTTGAGGCATGGTGTAGTTTAATGTCCTAAAACCAGGACCTTTGTGCAGGTTTCCATTTTGTTCTGATAAGGAGGGGAAATGATTCACCCTTTTCACTATAGTATAACCAAGAATGTTCTACCATAATCATGCATGAGGGGGGGGGGGGTGGTAGATGTAAATTTTAACCCAGGGGTTCATGAATCCAAGGATTGATATGGTACTTAAATGTCATAGGGTGTTTGATGGTAGTAAAATCCATTATTGAGGACGAAATTGTCTTTGGTTGACATGCCTTTTTAGTGGGAAACATATGCAGATCCACCAGTGCATATTGTGATTAGTCAAATAAAGGTGACCTTAGGACGATGACCGCTCATTTCCGATGGCCATGGAAGGATATGAGGATTAAGACCTTTTTGTGCATAGTGTATGGTTTTTGAAAGGAAGAGACCTTTTTGGCTCCGACATAGTGACAATGGGGAAATTTATGTCTCATGAATAGACCCTAAATATGATGTTTATGTATCACCATGTTTCTTGTGATGGAAAGAATCAAGCTGTACATAGATATTTTAAGTTAAAACTACATGCATGGGTCTAACCCACACAAAGGGAGGGGGAATGTTTAGTTTTTGGGGTGTCTGGACTAGAACATAATGACTTAGGCATTACTATAGAATCAAACCAACTATAGTACTTGAAATCATGCATTTTAGAATCATGCAATTAGAACTATGGTAGAACTTTTTAGTGTCATATTGTGGGGACTGATTCCTTGAAAATCCTGAGTAACTTAATGGAAAATCAGTCTAAGATAATTTGACATGCGCTGGACATGAAGGTGGAGAAAGGTGTAGACTATGACACCATGGATTCTCGAATCGATAAGAATAAGTCCATGCACGCAACTTTTTACCATGCACGCAACTCTCTTTACAAACTCCTATTGAATGCAATTCTACGCGATTCAAAGCCTCATATTTTCTATAAAAGTTGAGATACTAAATTAAGGGGGTATCCTATTATTTATAATCGTTTCTGAACATGAACACATGTTTATCCCAAAGTGTGTAAAACCATGTTTGATGTCACATTAGGTGCATACGTATCTTTTTCTCCTAATAAAGTGATAGATAATCATCTTTTTAGTGAATCTAATATTCTTTTTTATGAATCTTGATTATAGGTTAGACTACTTGATCTCCTTCCAAGGAAGTGGTTCCCTTCTACTGTATTTGGAAGTCTTCTTTTGTGTACTTGAACCATAAATACTAATATTTGAGATTCAAATAGGATGAAGATGAATAAAGATTGGATGGATTCTAATCGTTTAACAATAGAGTACGAGAACGGAGTGAAAGAGTTCATCAAGTTTGCAAAGGATCACACAAAGGATCCTTCTCAAATCCTTTGTCCGTGTTTACGTTGTTGTTATTCTAGACTACTTACTCCAGAGGAGTTGGAAGAACATTTGATATGTCACGGAATAGATCGGAGTTATAAATGTTGGAATAAACACGGAGAAAAAGCGAATGTAGCTACTGGCTGGGATAAAACTGCGTTTTATGGATCGTCAGATATGAATACAAATATAGATAATGAAGAAGACCGTATGGAGGATGTGATTACAGATGTCAATGATGATGAAGATCGTATTGAGGAAATGACAAAGACAATTCAAGATGAACCCCGTGATTGCCCAAAATTGTTTGAGAAGTTAAAGAGTTGTGCAAAGACGCCATTGTATGCTGCTTGCACTAAGTATACAACATTGTCAGCTGTACTGAAGTTGTATAAATTGAAAGCAGGCAATGGATGGAGTGATGTCAGTTTTACGGAACTACTTGCTCTCTTGAATGACATGCTTCCGGAAGATAATGAGCTCCCAAGCCGGACGTATGAAGCTAGACGAATGCTACGCTCGATGGGAATGATTTCTGAAAGAATACATGCCTGCCCGAAAGACTGTATATTGTTTCGAAAGGAGAACAAATCACTTACAGAATGCCCAAAGTGTGGTGCTTCTCGATACAAGAAAGATAAATCCAATCCTACGAAAGTTGTATGGTACTTTCCAATCATTCCAAGGTTTAGGCGTTTATATGGAAGTAAAGAAACTGCAAGACAATTGTCGTGGCATGCAGATAAAAGAAATAAAGATGGGTTATTACGTCATCCGGCCGACTCTCCTCAATGGAAGAAAATTGATCATGAGTATCCTGAATTTGGAAAAGAGCCGAGAAACCTTCGTCTTGCGTTATCTACAGATGGAGTGAATCCTTTTGGTTTTCAAAGCAGCACTCATAGTACATGGCCTGTTATGTTGCTAAATTATAACTTGCCACCCTGGTTATGCATGAAGCGAAAATTCATCATGTTATCTATGCTTATATCAGGACCAAAACAACCAGGTAACGATATTGATGTTTATCTGACTCCTTTGATCGAGGATTTGAAGTTATTGTGGGACTCAGGTGTAATGTTGTATGATGCTTATAAAAGTGAATACTTCACGTTGAGAGCGATGTTGTATGGGACAATAAATGATTTCCCTGCTTATGGAAATTTGTCAGGCTATAGCATTAAAGGAACTCAAGGGTGTCCCGTGTGCGAAGAAGATACAGAATCAATTAGGTTGAAACATTCATCGAAATCTGTGTTTCTAGGACATCGTAGATTTCTACCTCGTCGGCATAAGTACCGATCTTGGACGACATCATTCAATGGAAGTTCAGAAAAACGCACAACACCGTCTCCACTAACAGGTGATCAGCTGTTTGAGAAAGTAAAAGATATGAACACTGTTTTTGGTAAACCATTTTCGAAAAACCTTACGAAAATCGGTTGGAAAAAGAGATCAGTTTTTTTTGAATTACCATACTGGAATTGTTTGTACGTCAGACATTTTCTTGATGTGATGCATGTGGAAAAAAATGTATGTGATAGTGTTATTGGAACGTTGCTAAATGCCCCTGGCAAAACAAAAGATGGAATTAAGGCAAGGTTGGACATGGTTGACATGGGAATACGAGAAGAGTTGGCTCCCGTGAAAGGTGAAAATCGAATGTTTCTTCCTCCTGCTGCTTATACTCTTTCTAGGGCAGAGAGATATCAGTTTTGCAACTTCTTTAATGATGTAAAGGTTCCAGAGGGGTACTCATCAAATATCAAGAACATTGTGTCAATGAATGATTTGAAGTTAAAAGGTTTGAAATCACATGATTGCCATGTTTTGATGCAAGATCTAATTCCTATAGCTTTACGTTGCATTTTACCCAAGAATGTTCGTCATACGTTAACCAAACTTTGTTTCTTTTTCAAAGCTATATGTAGCAAAGTTTTAGACCCGGGGAAATTGCCAGCTATGGAAAAAGAAATTGTCATCATATTATGTGAATTAGAAATGTTCTTCCCGCCAACATTCTTTGATATGATGGTTCATTTGATGATTCACTTGGTGAGAGAGATTCGACTTTGTGGTCCTGTGCACTATAGATGGATGTATCCTGTTGAACGGTATATGAAGATTTTGAAAGGATATGTCAAAAATCGAAGTCGGCCAGAGGGTTGTATAGTGGAGCGATATATTGTTGAGGAAGCCATTGAATTTTGTATTGAATACCTATCTGATGTGGAAAGCATTGGTCTCCCGAAATCTCGTCACACTGGACGCATTGAGGGTGAGGGAATTTCTGGAAGAGAAGTTGTAACAATCAGTATTACAGATCGGGAGCAGGCTCATCTTTATGTTTTGCATAACAGTTGGGAGGTTGCTCCATATATTGAAACTCACAAAGAAATTCTTAGGCAGTTGAATCCATCGAGGGCTGAAAAATGGTTAGCAGATACACATAATCACCAGTTTATAGGATGGTTTCAGGACCATATTTTTAAGCAGTTGGATGAAAATCCGAATTCAATTTCAGAACGACTTCGATGGCTAGCCGCTGGACCAAGTGTGTATGTATTATCTTACAGTGGGTATGTAATTAATGGTTATACATTCTATACGGATGAACATGATGAAGAGAGTACCATGCAAAATAGTGGAGTTACACTAGTGGCTGAAGCGATGCATGTTTCTGGTAGTAAGGATATAAATCCAATTTATGCAAATATGTCATACTTTGGCATTATCAAACTAATATGGGAGTTGGATTATACGACATTTCAATTGCCGATTTTTCAATGCAAATGGATTGATAACAATAGTGGTGTTAAAATAGATGAATGGGGATTTGTGAAAGTTGATTTTAGTAAAGAAGGGTACAAAGACGAACAGTTTATAATGGCATCACAAGCGGTACAAGTTTTTTATGTTCCAGATCCCGCAAACCGAAAGTGGTCGATTGTTCTGTTATCGTCCAAAACTATTGAGGGTTCCGATGAAAATTCAGCTGAGGACGATCCTTTTAGTGGTACGTCACAATCAATTCAGAGCGGTCCCAATGCAGATGATGTTTTGTATGTTAGAGGAGACCACAATGAAGGGATTTGGATTGTCGATAGAGGTGTCAAATCTCTTCAACCTTTGAAAAAAAGAAAGAGAGTTCAGTAAACAGGTTATATTTTGTTTGTAATATAGATCTTGTTATCTCATGTTATTATCTTATCATTACAGAATTTATGTAATTTGAATGAACTGTTCAACCACTTTTGCAGATAATGACTTCTGCACATTCTGGTGCTCCTAACCTTGAGACTGAACAAGTCTCTCAAGCAGCTGCTGCTGCGGCTGCTGCTGCTCCTGCTGCTCCTGCAGCTCATTCTGCTGATACTGTTGCTCCTGATGCGGCTCCTGCTGCTCCTACTGCTGCTCCTGCTGCTGCTCTTGCTGTTGCGGCTCCTTCTCTTAGTGTTGAGGTCCAACAACCATCAGCACATGCCGTTGATATCATAGTAGATGAACATATAGATGATGTTGATATCGATGAAATGGTCGGGAATGAAGGACCGAAGTCGCAGAAATCACAGGTGCGTCGTAGTTTGACAGTGTTAGCCAAAATTCTTAAGGCGAAAAGCAAAGGCATCAAATTTGAAGTCGGATGGAATGCACGAGGCCAACATGTGAATCCCAACAAGGCTATGTTTAGCAGTTACATTGGAGTTGTCACTCGGCAACGCGTGCCGATTGACGTAGATTCATGGCACCATGTTGTGTCCGGGTTGAAGGCTGTGATCTGGGAAGAAATTACGGTAACATTATGAATTTATTTTTTTAATTAACTAGCAAATAAAATGATGAAACAGTGTCTTACTCTTCTCAATCTCTTGCAGAGTACATTTATAGTAGACGACTCACACAAGGATTATGTACTAAGGCTTGCAGGAAAGATTCATCGAGGTTTTCGTACTATTTTAACAAGATGTCACCTGAAAGATTCTAAAGGTAAAATAAACCCGCACCCACCCATTGTCTATGCGCACCTGATATCCCAAGAAGCATGGGATGCATTTATTGGCCGTCGTGGGGATGAGAAGTTTCAGGTACATTGTGAGTGATAATACGCTGTTTGAGGATACCTGTATTCATCACTTTGATTGTCAATATTTCATTTATGAAACAGAAACTCTGTACTGAAAATAAGGAACGTGCATCAAATCCAACATACCCCTATCGTAAAGCAAGGATGGGGTACGCTTCATTAGAAAAGAAAATGGTACGTATTGTAAATTTACAGTAATATTGTTAGGTGCCAATAAACAACATCATAATTATCTTTCTATGTTTATATGTAGATTGATGAATCTAAAACCAAATGCACTTCTATCCCACGTCATGTGCTATGGAAGGAGGCACGTGTGAACAAAGAAGGGAAGTTAATAGATGAGAACACACAAAAAGTGTGGGAAATATGTGTAAGTATGACACGATGATAAAAAGATTTGTTTAAAATTGCTATTACATAAAAATAATTAGTTTTTTTCCTATATCTGACAGTCACAGGAATCAGCTACTCCTGTAGCTGATACAGACCTATTATCGACGGCTTTGAAGCAGCCGGAAAAATACGGTCGTGTCAGAGGTGCAGGGTTTGGGGTGACACCCCGAGTATATTTTGAGAAGAAGAAAAAAATAGATGATACAGAGAAAAAATTGGAACAAATGAGCGAAAAAATAGCAACCCTTGAAGAAAAATTGCAATGGCAGGGAGAGTTGCTAGCAACTTTTATGGGTGGGAAGCAAAGGGAGGACACAACTCAGGAAGAACCACCGCATGAACATCCTGCCCCACCCCCCACCAGCTTTGAGGCGAGCCATTCACCTAAAAAAAATGTCTTAGCCGTGGTAATCAATATTCTAATAACGGTTCCCATTAAATATGAATCAGACAAACACTGATAATTTATCTGTACTGATCTTCTACAGGGTGATAATGATTGTGATTTATATCTGTCAACACCCACCTATCACCTTGTAGCGAGGGCTACAGTGTTCAATATCCCAGATGCCACACTGCATAATAGACCACTTTCAAAAGATCATCTGAAAGTGACGATTACTGTAGCTCATGAGCCAAATGCAATGCTACCTATTCCACTTGATGACGATGATATTCATACGGTTGAAAAGGCTATTGGGACATTCATTGCATGGCCGGCAGAACTTGTAAGAGTACATGCAGACAAAGAGGTATTTATTTCCTTTTATTTTCAAGCTAAACCCTTAACAATTAATGAAAAGAGTGTCTGAATCAATGATTGTTGTTATAGACGGAGAAAGGAAAGGGGGTGACTAACATCGGCTCGAAACCATCTAAAGGATCGACCAATCGATCCCAAGGAGCTACTGAAAGCACAATAACACCACCTGTTCTCTTTCCACATTTACTAGCATTGAAGACTCATGTGGATACGAAGCTAAAAGATGGTAATAGTCATATAGTGATTTTCGAAGATAATATATACGGAGAGGAAAGTCAAGATTTCGTTGCTGCTGAAAATGTAAATGAAATCCTTGAAAACGGTTGGTTAGGCGTCACTGTTGTAAATGTATATATGAGGTATGTTTCCATGAATTGATTTTCTAAAAGCTGATCTAATGTGCAAATTATGACTAAATGCATTTTATATTGTTGACAGACGCATTTATGAAAAACAGTTGAAGGGATTTTCCCATGAGCCAAGATTTGGACTGGTTAGTCCTCATATCACATCAACACACCAAACAAAAATAGAGTCATCAAAAAGGGATGCAATAGTGAAGGACTTGCTGAAAACATTTGAACGCAAGATTACAGATGACAGACTTTTCCTAATACCAACCATGCAGGGGTAATACTCTACGATTAAAGCATATCAATTATATTTTCACTTTTTTTATTACTTATTCCTTTTTGTGTTTTTAGGCAACATTGGTTGCTAATTGCGGTGAACTTGGATACTCCGAAGATTTACTTTCTGGATTCAAAGTTAGGATATCCATCAAACCGACCATACATGATGGAGTTTGTGAATCTGTAAGACACTACATCTTACGTTTTAGGTCTAAACATCAATTTATATAATATATATTATCTTTTACTGAGGATTCTGTTATGATAGGGCGGTGTACCAATATCGTCTAAATCATGGTATGAGGACAGGGGCTAAGCATAAGGAGCCGAGCAAGTACTACGTCTGGACAAATATCAGGGTATATATAATAAAATTTCACTATCCAAACACACCTCAACACAAGTTATTTATTCTCCTAATGATCAATTTTTTTGCAGTGTCCAAAACAAACAAACGATAATGATTGCGGTTATTATGTTTGTAAATTTATGAAAGAGATCGTTTTTCATCAGCAAACTAGCATCCCTAAAGAGGTATTTTCAAAAACAATTACTAGTTCGTTTAAGTTATTTATTAATTCTTTATTTTTTTATTTTGCAGTACTACTATGACTGCCGAAAAGCCTCATACTCACAAGACGATATAGATGTGTTCAGAAACGAGTGGGCCGCATACCTGATGACAGATTGTACACAAATACAATGATGATCTGACTTGGGGACATGTACAATTGGTGGTCATTTTTGAGAGGGGTTAAGGGGATCAAAAGATAAAATATTGTTGTATGTAAATGTTCGTAGCAAAATTGTAATTGTTATTAAATAAAACATTCTTTCTCCAATGAGTCATTTTTCCATTTTAACAGATGATATGCACCAGCAACATGCAAGAATGTTGAACCACTAAAATGGTCGCTCTCTTGTTTAAAATGGACACCACTTTAATTGAAAACAACAACTGACCTACGGAAATCTGACCAGACGCATCTGGATTGCCTTCATCCTTTAGGAGAAGGATCCACGGGTCCTTGGTGACGTGTACGAGTCAACCCCGCCTCAATCCGAGGCACGGTGTGACCGCTACCACCCAAAGGGTCGCTCTCTTGTTTAAAATGGACACCACTTTAATTGGAAACAACAACTGACCTACGTAAATCTGACCAGACGCATCCGGATTGCCTTCATCCTTTAGGAGAAGGATCCACGGGTCCTTGGTGACGTGTACGAGTAACATGCAAGAATGATGGACCACATTTCTTTGGCCTTTGGACAAAAAAACCAGTAAAATCTCCAAAATACCTTCATATCATGCATGAACCAGTAAAATCTCCAAAATACCTTCATATCACGCAGTTCTGAAAAGAGTCACTATTTAAAAGAAAGTCACAAATTTAGATACATCTCGAGATGGTCAGTTGTTGATTTCACTTAAAATTAAGTCCATTTTTAACAAAACAGTGACACTGTGAGTGGTGTCGGCCACACCGGGCCTCGGATTGATGCGGTGTTGAATCGTACACGTCACACATGAGTCATTGATCATTGTGAAAAAGTATCAACGCAATCAGAAGCCGTTAGATCGATTTGGCATATGTACGTAAAATATTGTCCATTTTAAACTAAATACATACACTTGGAGTGATACCGGTCACACCGCGCCTCGGATTGAGACCCCACCCTTTCCCCTCGGCTGTCAAAAATCATAACCAGATAGTCGAAGGGTGATTTTGACAGCCGAGGGGAAAGGGTGGGGTCTGAAGACATTGTAGGATATGTCGAAGGGTGATTTTGTGTGTGACTGGTATCACTCCAAGTGTATGTATTTAGTTTAAAATGGACAATATTTTACGTACATACGCCAAACTGATCTAACGGCTTCTGATTGCATTGATACTTTTTCACAATGATCAATGACTCCTGTGTGACGTGTACGATTCAACACCGCATCAATCCGAGGCCCGGTGTGGCCGACACCACTCACAGTGTCACTGTTTTGTTAAAAATGGACTTAATTTTAAGTGAAATCAACAACTGACATACGGCAAACCGACCAAACACATTGGGATTCTATTGAAACTTAAGGACAACTATCCATGGGTCAAATGTGACGTGTAAGATTCAACCCCGCCTCAATCAGAGGCGCGGTGTGACCGGTATCACTCCAAGTGTATGTATTTAGTTTAAAATGGACAATATTTTACGTACATACGCCAAACCGATCTAACGGCTTCTGATTGCATTGATACTTTTTCACAACAATCAATGACTCATGATACATAGAGAAATTCACTGGCCACCTTCGAGAATGATCTGAAGCACAAACCATGACAGCATTATGTTTTTAACTTCAGCACCTCAATTGAGAATGTGACACCTTTCAGGACTTGGCGCCATTGTATGTCGTTTCGTCCACTGAATGGGTCTATCCTTTTATTTAATTTTTTTAACTTCAGTCAAATATTCTAGAAAGATGTCGCGGCAGATCCTTCACCATTTTGTTTTGCTGAACATCTCATTACATTGTTAAAAAAAAGCAGGGTGTCTTGCATGGGCAATACGTTCTTGTATTGAAGATGATGCACTCCCATTTATTCGAACCCACATGGTTAATTATTTTGTTTAAGCCTAATGATTGATTTAATTATTGTGGAACACATAATCATGAAAATCGTATGATGGTTGTACCCAGATAGGACTCCAATTCATTGGTTAAATCTATTTTCTCATGAGATGTTATGTATGAGATTAGGGAGTAAACCTAGTCCATTAAAATGGGAGTGCATCATCTTCAATACACGAACGTATTGCCCATGCAAGACACCCTGCTTTTTTTTAACAATGTAATGAGATGTTCAGCAAAACAAAATGGTGAAGGATCTGCCGCGACATCTTTCTAGAATATTTGACTGAAGTTAAAAAAATTAAATAAAAGGATAGACCCATTCAGTGGACGAAACGACATACAATGGCGCCAAGTCCTGAAAGGTGTCACATTCTCAATTGAGGTGCTGAAGTTAAAAACATAATGCTGTCATGGTTTGTGCTTCAGATCATTCTCGAAGGTGGCCAGTGAATTTCTCTATGTATCATGAGCGTTCTAATGCATATCTTGTTTGGAAGATCATTGTAGTAGACAACGATCTAAAAGTGGGGGATGAGTGCATATCTGAGCATGTCTTTAGTAGTGTCCCTCAAAATGTCTTTAAACTGACCATCTTGAGATGTATCTAAACTTGTGACTTTCTTTCAAATAGTGACTCTTTTCAGAACTGCGGGAGTTAACATTTCTCCAACATATTCACACACAAAATCACCCTTCGACATATCCTACAATGTCTTCAGACCCCACCCTTTCCCCTCGGCTGTCAAAAAAACCTAAAAGACCATGGCTAGCAATGATCATTCCAAAATGCATTTAAACTGAAACCTTCCAGAAAAAAATAGAGTAGAATACTTGCAAGTTGTAACTTAGGTCGCTTTGCACAAGCCGATTTCCACATTGTTTGTAGCAACCACATTTGCTCCAACACTCTAATGATCTTCATTGCTTCATGTCTTTTATACTCTTCCATAAACCCTTCTCTAAGAAGGTCAACTATCGTGTATGCATACTCACCTTCAAATGTGACGTGTACGAGTCAACCCCGCCTCAATCTGAGGCCTGTTGTGGCTGACACAACTCCAAGTGCCTCTGTTTTGTTCAAAATGGACTTATTTTTAAGTGAGAAATCAACAACTGACATACGGGAAACCGACCAAACGCCTTCGGATTGTGTTGACACTTTAGGACAACGATTCATGGGTTATATGTGACGTGTACGACTCAACCCCGCCTCAATCCGAGACGCGGTGTGACCGGTATCACTCCAAGTGTATGTATTTAGTTTAAAATGGACAATATTTTATGTACATACGCCAAACTGATCTAACGGCTTCTGATTGCATTGATACTTTTTCACAATGATCAATGACTCATGTGTGACGTGTACGATTCAACACCGCATCAATCCGAGGCCCGGTGTGGCCGACACCACTCACAGTGTCACTGTTTTGTTAAAAATGGACTTAATTTTAAGTGAAATCAACAACTGACATACGGCAAACCGACCAAACACATTGGGATTCTATTGAAACTTAAGGACAACTATCCATGGGTCAAATGTGACGTGTAAGATTCAACCCCGCCTCAATCAGAGGCGCGGTGTGACCGGTATCACTCCAAGTGTATGTATTTAGTTTAAAATGGACAATATTTTACGTACATACGCCAAACCGATCTAACGGCTTCTGATTGCGTTGATACTTTTTCACAACAATCAATGACTCATGTGTGACGTGTACGATTCAACACCGCATCAATCTGAGGCACGGTGTGGCCGACACCACTCACAGTGCCTCTCTTTTGTTCAAAATGGACTTATTTTTAAGTGAAATCAACAACTGACATGCGGCAAACCGACCAAACGCATTTGGATTCTGTTGAAACTTAAGGACAATGATCCATGGGTCAAATTTGACGTGTAAGAGTCAACCCCGACTCAATCCGAGGCCCGGTGTGGCCGACACCACTCAAAGTGCCTCTATTTTGTTCAAAATGGATTTATTTTTAAGTGAAATCAACAACTGACATACGGGAAACCGACCAAACGCCTTAGGATTGTGTTAACACTTTAGTACAATGATCCATGGGTCATATGTGACGTGTACGAGTCAAACCTGGGGTGGATTACATGGCTTTCCTACATGGAATATATCCCACTACACGTCTTTAATGAGCCAGCTACGCAGTTTATCCCTTGTACAGATACACAGGAAGAATCACACGAGATCGACGTCATGTACTAACATAGGGCAAGGGTGCATAAGAGGACACAAGATCAAAGGGTAACACGTATATGTTTTTTAACATGCCATGTAATTTCCTATTGATATGACATGTATATTCACACAGGCAGCTGAACATTGGAGTTACCCAGGGTAAAGCGACAAGGCATGTGACCCTTTAAATGACACATAATTTTATGTACCATGATTGATCTCTTTGAACACTATATCAAGGACATATTTCATTAGGGTTGGCTCCCATGATCCTTCCTAGGATGGTTTTGGTATCTTTTCCGACTTACGGTAGTACGATCGCTTCAGCAGGACGTCCTAGACATAGTTGGAGTCTCTCTGAAAGTCCTGGAGTGAGATCATATATCTATTTTTGAGGTCCAGGTAGAGTCATGTATCAACGCAACCAATCCTACCAGACATTGATCCTATATATAGAATGTTAATCTTGATGTCTCATTACAGTACCCCAATTTATGATATGTTACCTTTTTTGTATTAATATACATAATTACTAAGGGTGATGGTTGGGAGAGTTAGGATATCCTTTTTATGTATTGCAGAATGATTCAAGGAGCACGGGCTCTGCACGATTTGTCAAAACCAAGTGGCAATCCAAGGAGAAACAATGCATAGTGGAATGTTCTAGTATTTATCTTCTGAGTTGTGTAGGAATATTTTGTGATACTATGTAATGAGGTAGTTTTGCTTTCTGGGTAGATGGTATCTAACTCATGGTAAGAACACTGTTTGGTTGGGTTGTGATCGGTTGATGACATGCTTGTGGTTGATATACTGGTTTTTGTGCAGGTCTGTGGTTGATATACTGGTTTTTGTGCAGGTCTGCTCGGCTGGCTGTAATAGTGCAGGTTTTTTATTAGCAGCAGGCAGGGATTTAACAGCGCTTTTTTAGCGCTGTTAAATGTCGCCTTTAACAGCGCTAAAAAAGCGCTGTTAAAGGAGATATTTAACAGCGCTAAAAAAGCGCTGTTAAAGGAAACATATAACAGCGCTTTTTTAGCGCCATTAAAGGTATCCTTTAACAGCGCTTTTTTAGCGCCATTAAAGGTGACATTTAACAGCGCTTTTTTAGCGCTGTTAAAGGTGACATTTAACAGCGCTAAAAAAAGCGCTGTTAAAGGACCCCTCCTTTATCAGCGCTGAGCTTTACAGCGCTTTTCTAGCGCTGTTAAAGCCCGATTTTAGCGCTGTTATTTCCCGTTTTTGTAGTAGTGTAGGGAAAGAGAGAGCGGGAGGGAATTCATTCCCATACCCTCTCTGGTCCTCTTAGACCTACCACACATGTGGAAATCACTGTTTAATGTCTTGTGTCGAGGATATAAGTGCTTGGCAGTTTAACATCTTGTAGCTCAGATGATGGGGATTCGCTCCTCACCCCTAAGACTTACATAACCAACGCACTTTAACCCTTAGTGAAGGGAAGTCACCAGCAATGTCGTGTGGAGATGGGGTTGTGGAGTGATCCATTGAAAGGATCACATTAGCATGGATATTAAAAGAAGTAATATCCATTAGTGTGCCTATGTGAAGAAGCATAAGTCCATGCAACACAACATGAATCACCACTCAAGGGACCTTAAAATCACTTCGTACAAGCCTAGAGGGCTATATGGGAGAAGTATGTGCATGACAGAAGTGTCGCACATAAGAGGGACTTAGACATGGTGCCTTAGGGTAAGGATGACACATGGATCACATAATAAGTGGCACACACAAGGTTGAATAGGTGCACACAAGAGGATAGGTTGCACGAAATATTGGGTGGTTGCCTACAAAATGAGTGGATGTGTACAAGGGGAGAACCTGCGTGTAATATTGACGCGACACAAGGGAAAAATTGCATGAAAGAGGAATATTTTGTGTGAAAATGTTGTGGAGTAAAATTAAATGGTATATGATCAAGCCCTAGTGGGTCCACCCAAAGGAGGACACCTGGGAGACTTGTCACACAAGATCCAATTCCTTGAGGCCATGTCTTTCATGTGGTCGCAGAATTGATGTCTTTCGGGAAGTAGAGCATCAATTTGTATTCTATAACTATCCCCCGAAGGGCAGGGGTAAATTTCTATTTAAATCTAAAACTTCAGTGGTGGAACAAAATATTATATGCATGCAAGATTCATTTTGACGTTGCATTGGGTGCAGAAGAGCTTGCACGCATATGGGAATCTTGCACACTGGGAAAATTTCTTTCGCACTGCTGACTTGGCTAGTTTTCGAAAGGTCACCACAGAAGACTCCATTTGACATCACATTTGCCATGAAATATTTTTCACTCCATTTCCAATCTTGCATGTGTATCTTACATCTTGCACCCACCTCCCTCGGGTGTCTCAGAATTGTCCGATGATTCAAAATATGCCTTAGGTTTTTTTAACAATGGGTCTTCATGGAATTACTCTTAATTTGGTTCCAGAAATGTTAAATATATAATTATATACAACCTTGATAGTTTTTTATGAAAAATTAATTACATCATTTCGTGAGCCAGTAGTCTTTCATACACATGATAGAAAACTTTATTTCCCATTTGATGGAATAGGAGATGGATGTAGGTTATGAAACTAACAAAATAACATATAAGTATATGAGAGATAATTATGTTGTTATTTCATCATATTTGAAGAATAATTTAATGATGTGGAAGAATAAATAAAACAAAAAATACATGGTTTAGGACAATACCACTTCTTCAGAGAACCTCTTTAGGTTTACACCTAAAGCCTTTTAGGATGGATTTGTAATAAAACAAAGTACTCTAGGATGTGGGTATGGAATTAAGGAATGTATTTGTTTAGGTATTATCCAAACTAAATTTCATTTCAAGTGTAAATACTTGAGGATAAGATAGGTCCTTCTATAAGTGGGGTTGAGGACCCACTTAGAAACAACTTGAAAATTTCATAAGAGTCCAAAATGATAAATTCATTATCAATCTAAATGCTTCAAAATGGTTATATATTATAAGTATGTATAATTTAAGGTTTAAATATTGATATCCAAAAATAATTTGACAATTTAATTTAGAAAACATACCCTTATTGTTTGGTTTAAACCCCGGTAAACCCATTTTAACCATAACTGTGGTAACTAATTTTTTATTGATTTACTATTCATTATAACAAAAAATATATTTTCCCTTATTAAATAATATTAATTATTATTATTCTAAATATGGAATTCATTTTATGATATTAAATTCACATAAGTGTAGGAAATTAATTTAAAATTAAAACTATGAATGTGGTGAAAAAGGTGTTTTCCAAGGAAAATGCTTTCATAAGTATAAAAAGTATTTATATAAAAATTGAACTTAGAATTTGTTCAAATAAAATATATTGGATTAATAATAAAATAATTTAACTAATTATACTTTTAAAATCATATTGAAACAAAATAGGACTTGTAAATTCTTTAAATGAAAATGCAGTTTTTAATAAAAATCAGTATTGTTTCACTATTCATCAAAAAATTAGTCTTTTTAGAAAATTCTCAAAAATTCACTATAATATAATTTTTAAATTTTTATTTTAAAAATGAATTTAATTAATTCAAATAAATTTTCTAAAAGTTAAAAAAATATATTTTATTATTTTTTCACAAAAATTAAATAAAATCTTTTTAAGAGAAAAAATATATTTTCAAAACAGATAAAGACTTTACTAAAAATTTAGTAATTATTTAAAAATAAATTTTTTTATATAAAAACATCATATATAATTATTAAAATGTCATTATCCTATTAATAAAACAAAATTTAATGGATAGATTATAATGAACATGTTTAAATAATAATATTTTTAATAGTATATTGTGGTTTATTGAAACTCTACATTGCGTGTAACGCAATCTATCAAAATAATTAGATTTATTTTAAAAAATATATTTCTTAAAATATTAGGGTGTTACATTTTACGTCACCCTTATGATAGACTATGATTGGTGAGACATTTATTTTTGGGGAAAAGCTGGTGTAGGTAATGACAGAGAAGGTTTAGGTGGTCTTTGAGTGTATAAGGGTTGCCGAGAGCTTACAAAAATCTTATGTTGATTGACATAATAAACCTTTGGAGTTTGAATAGGGAGACCATGTTATCTTGAGAGTCTCCCCATGATGAGTATTTTACATATTTTTCTTGGAAATCAAGTTATCCAAGAGGTCCATCAGGCCTTTTGATATCCTACGAAGAGTTTGAGAGTTTGCTTATCACTTGGTCTTTCCCCCACAATTGGAAAGAATTCATATTGACTTCCATATTTCACAACTAATAATATTCATGCATGAACAGTTGTAAATTATTGACTAGGGTGAGATAGACATCAAGGAAGGTTCTACCTTCACAGAGTACCCAGTGGATAATGAGGATTTCCATGATAGGACCCTATGTAGATGAACCACCCCTTTGGTTCAAGTGATTTGGCAGTATGAGAGTGTGCATGAGAGATCCTAGGAGCATAAGAGAAATATGTGGGATTAATTTTTTCCCTTTTTTGTAGACTGTTCTTTTCAAGGGGAAAATCCTTAAATGGGATAGAATGTAATGACTCTAGTTTTATTATTTTAGTCCTTTGAGTATTTCTATATATATCTTTGGATTTTTCCTTACAGTCATAAGTGTGTTTTGGATATGAAGGTCCCTGGAATTAATATATTAAAACTATTAATATATATTAAATCACATGCATTCATATTTTATTAACAGATGGTTTTTCCATTTATCGGGACCTTGGATGGATAATCTGAGACGAATGTTGTTTCTGAAATGTAGAGTTTACCCAAGGAATGATATAAAGTTGGTCGATGTAAAACATTCAGTTGAATTCAAACATTGTTGGTTGTGCTAAGTGATTAATTAATTAATTTAATTAATTTACTTAAATAAACAAAAACCTAATTTTCCTCTCTGTATTCTTCATTATCAAAAAATAACCAAGGTTATATGCATAACCCTATGAGATTTTAGGGGATCCATGGAGGAGATCCATTGACAAATGACAACATATCATGAAGTAGAGATTGTTTTGTAAAGGAATTTTCTTTTCTAATGAATTTATTGCATCTCACCAATGACAATATAATGAAACTATTATTCACCAAAAATCAATTCAAACTCAAGGTAGGGAATTTTATTTCCTATATTTCCATCCTTGTTTTATTTTCCAAGCATGGATTGTATATCCACTTTATATTCAGGTAGGTTTAATTCTTTCCATGAACCAGATTATTCATTTTTTTTATTCTTGATTTATCCCATGTGATCACTAATTTCTTAATTTATAAAAAAAAATATCCCAAAAATTAGCCACATTCATTCCTCGTGTTTGTGTTTTGTGATTTTATCCCCTTGTTCTTTTTTTCATTAACCATTGGAAATCCTTTGATCAGTGATTTGATGAATACATGGAAACTAATTGTTGTACAACCAATATTTAGTGCAACAGATGGTTTACACGATTCTAGATTTGGGATTGAGATCATGTTCAAGGTGTTAGGTGGTGTAACAAGATATCAAAGATATATCGAAGAAATGTTGGGGATTATTCATTCATGGGTTTTAGTGTTTGAAGTAGTGGCATGATAGGATGATTTGAAAATAGATTTTGGTGGCTGAAATCTGACCATCGGCATCAGATTGAGTGCATTCAAACCTAGATCTGAGTTCCTCGTCATGATTCATGGTTTAATTGGTAATGATGGTGGTGTGGTAAAGGCACATTAAGACTGCATGAGTTTCTAGAAGATACCAACATACATAGTGTGTACTTTATAAAACATTTTGTGTTGTCCCCTTACTATGACATATAGGGTTTTGGGTGGAATTAAAGATCACATTTCATGTATAGACCATACATGTAGTGGGACCCAAGGATGGTGGCTCAATGTGTATCTCAAGAGTACATAGATATGGACACGACCAAGTACATGGGCATACCCAAATTCCATGGGCATAACCATGTACTCGGACACAGATAGGGTGCTCGTACATGGCTAGAGTACATGGGAATGGTCCAAAGTACATGCGAATGGACTGTAAGACATGGTCATATCTAGGAAAATGAAGAAACACCTTGTATGTCCTACACATTCCATGTAATTTTTCTTGAGGACTTCTACCTTGTGTATATTGTTCTTTAAGACTTATATTTTGTCCCACGGGTATCATATCCTAAGTATATTTCCACGTAGAATTTTATGGTGACCTTTTTTGGAATTAGATATATAACATGAGGTGTTATTAGTATAATTATTCCTTCAGTGAAGCTTAGATGTTGGCAGTGATTAGGTGTGATCATCATATGTGTTGGGGTCGGTACCCCTATCATGCTAGGGCATGGGTCCCACATACTCTTTACATAAGTAGATTAGGTACTCCTCTATACTATAGTAGGGGATAGTCCTATATCTATGAATTAGTTACTCCCATTTCATTAAGCTCCAGTGGGGAGTTAGTCCTCCATGGGAGTTAGTGCTCCCTCGACTATGGAGTGAAGTAGAGAAGAGTGGGGCCCTCCACCCTCATTCTTTTGAGGTTGTGCATGGTGTTGGGAATCAAATATGGAACAGTAGAGCTACAAGTAGAATCGTCATTATTATTTGGTTTGTGGATTTGTAAATATCCTTTCTCTCTCACTTGGGTTTATTTTGAACAAAGTTGTTGGGTTTCTCTTTACCATCTTGTTTATGGTTTGAGATGACTATTGAAATTTCTATTTCTCTCTTATCTGTTTTTTAGGCTTAAAATTCCTATTGGAAATATATATAATCACCCCTACATGGGATATGCCTACATTTATTATATCTTATGTAGATTACAGACACATTAGTAGTGATTTTGGAGAATCATAGTTGTACTTAGAGGTGTTGATCATGTTTGGTGGTCGGTCTTGGATATTGTGAGTCAGGATCTCTACAGTCTTTCCTTTTTCCCAATTATTGGAAGTTTGGGAATTCATTTCTAGTAGGTAATTTATTTTTCCCCTTTCATGACTTTTTTATTATGTTTTTCACTTTGATTTTTTCCTTAGAGGTTGTTTCATGCATAGTTTATACTCTAGATGTTTCGGTTTATTCTTATATCTATTTAATATTTCATGGATATTATTGTGTGCTTTCATAAAAGTACTTAAGATAAGGCCTCCCATATCAGTATTTTATACTTGATGCTTTTATCCAACCCTCAGCCTGTTGGAGTGAGGCTTGGGGTGTCTCACTTGACTTACCACTGTCTAGGCAGGGCCCTATGGGTCGGGTCGTGACAAGGAGTCCCATGAAAACAGTTGGGGCATTCATCATTCCAAAAGGCATCACCAATTAATCATAGTGACCATAGAGACATCAAAATTACATCTTCAGTATATCCTCATCTTGACCTCAGAGTTTTTGATAGCCCAACCTGAGGTCAATCTTTGAAAACCATCACACCCATTTCAACTGGTTGAATAGGTCATCAATTCTTGATAGTGGATGCTTATTCTTGATGGTTTCTCAGTTCAGACGATGGTAATCCACACATAACCTCAAGATCATGCCTGACTTCTTGGAAAACCAAACTGGGGCTATCCAGGGGGAACACTTGGTCTAAGAAATCTCTTCCTCTGAAACTCCTCCAACTATATCTTTAACTCATGAAACTATACAGGATTCGTCTAATATGTTGGTTCATATATTAGGTAAGTACCTAGGTGAAATTGTATACATATGTTTATATCTTAATGGGGAGTTTGGCCCAATATTTCTTCACGGAAGACATCCTTATAAACTACACCACTATAGGAAACTGTTAACTCGTAGTATCCATTGTCCCAAGGGTCATACTAGCCAACTGATAAGTAATCTACTGTATCCTTCTATGTATGATCTCATCCTACTCTGTCTAGTTTTTCATATCACCAATAAAGGAAAACCACATCCCATTAATATGGAAACACTATATCCTCCATCTAAAATAGTAAATCTGTCCATGAACTGTGAAGAGACAGTCCATATTGAGAATTACATCATAAGGCCTCATCACTATTATGAAAAGATACCAAAGTAAGATCTATCCTCCAAGATTTGGGTCACACTATTATTAGAAATTTGTGACCACTAAATCTTCCCTAGTACAAGTCTCCAACCACAAGAGTTAGGGAAGATGCTTATCTGTAATCTCTAGCTCTCGAACAAGAGATGTGGTAAGGAAATAATGGATCATGCATGTGTTTATAAATACTAAAAATAAAGTATATAAGCTAGAAATCATACCAAAAATAATCCTTATAGCCTCTAGGTCATAGGAATCTATTTCCAAAAGTTGTCCTCATCCCTGAACACCAATTACCTAAGCCTAGAGTGGACCACCTAGGATTCCTGGTGGCAATAAATCAAAACACTGACCTCCTCCTACTGCTCTCCCATCTCCTCTGCCACATCTACTACCCTACAGACCTACCTGATATAATAGTTTCCTCTTCCTAGGTGGTATATCAACTATATCTCTATCATCCATACGTAGGGTCATACAATATCGCTCGAGATGTCCCCTACCATTTCAAGAGTAGCATAACCTCTCCCTCAGTTGACTACATCCATCTTGGGAGCCCTAAATTACAGACCCTCTATCTTTAATCTATCTCTAAAAATGATGAGCATGACTAGATCCATGCATCTACCATCAGCCTCCATCTCTTGAAGTCTTATCTCTAGGGTTCCCACTACCATCACAAATAGTTCGTGATAAATCCATAAAGTATCTCTCCACTACCAAATCTTGCTCAAGCACTCTAGCATAAGAAGGAATACAAAGAGATATCACAACATCCTGAATATATTTATAGATGACATAATTAAATCTTTTTTCTCAAAATAATTCATCTCATACCATATCCATGGAGTATCTTGAGAGTTTAATGAACCTCTATGAATACTCTATTGCTGACAATATTCCATGTTTGGAGTTCAAAAATCTCTTAGATATGCATTTCTATTAATATAGCTAGGTATAACTCCTCTTTGAAGAGACAATTAATATTTTTACAAGTAACAAATTCCTAATTGTGTATCTAAATCATAAGGCTCCACCATCTCACTATGTATCCATGAATAAGGCTTATCGTTAGGACCACCATCTGATCTAGAGGGTTCCGGACTAGGTATAAAACTCAAGTAACTTCCTCAAGTCAATCCTTTGCTACCTTATGATATGGATCACCCTAAAACCTAATGGGTATAATGTTATTCATTTATTCATAATTTTTTTTCTACTCCCTTTACTGATTTTCAAGATAAATTTCATGATTGATGTTAAATTCTCAAGTTTAATATTAAATATAATTTTTAATCTTTGTATGAATTAATCTAGATTCAGGTCAGTATACTATTTTGATCATAAATTTCAATATGATGATCCAAATTATGTTATTATTATTTTTTAGTGTTCCTGATTCAAATTCAAACAAATAATTCAAATGTATATTTGGATAATTTAGGAATATAAAGGGTCATATAAACCACACATGAAGGCCCACCGAATTTTTGTAGAAAACCAGACCATCCATGATGATTGAATTGTTAGGCTCAATCTTGAAGTATGAATTTGACAAAACTATATAATATGTTCAGCCATCAGGCCCAAATATATGCCTCCCTCTCCCAATTTTCATTCTAAGCCAACAAGTACCAACTCAACCAACAATTTTCCCAATTGATTCATGAAATTACAACTGATAATCCTATCCAATATTTGAAAATATCCCACAATTCTTGAATTTTCTCCCAATCCACTTACCCAATTAAGAAAAAATATTGGGTATAAATTAAATATTTAGTTTCAAACATTATTATAAGAAATGGTTTCAAGATGAAGGTGTGTCCTAGGCCAAAAACACATTCACATTTAAGAAATTGAAAAATTCATGATATTTCTAGACAGTAGCACATGGTTTAGGAAAATAACCACATAATTGTATCAAAAAGTAAAATGGGAGAAAATTTTAGAGTGTAAATTATAAACATCCATGTATAAAACTTTTAAGAAGAATATTTCTCTATATTCATCTATATAAATGGTCAAATAGTCAATCCAGCTTTAAGGGTATATTTGGAAGGAAAATAGTCCACCACCTTTGACTATAAATACATTTCCCTCCTCTACTTGCAATATATTGGAACTTAAGCACTTAGGAGGATATATTAGAATGACCATATAATTTAAAAAGTCTTGGGAGGACCTTCCAAACTCAATTTTATACTTGAGAGACTTTTCCTCCATTATTTATTGTCATGAACTTCAATTGATTTCAATTATAATCTTGTAATTTTGATTATAATTTCATTTTAATTTTAATGCATGTATCATTATAATCATATATTATTATCATACACTTAATTTTGTGTAATATTATTTTATTTAAATGGTATAAATAAATTTTAAAACCCTTCCCTATTTCACTTTCTCGTTCAATCTAAAGTGTGCATTTTCCTCCCTTTATTTGTGCGTGTTCATCGCATAATTATTTTCTCATGTCATTGCTTCCATTTTTCATTTAACTCAGCATCAAAAACAATATAAACCATATTTTTAACCATCTAAATGGATGATTAAATCATACATTTGGGTGATTTTTAATTTTGGAATGTTAAGTGATTGAGATCTTTTACTCGTTCAAGATACTTTAAATTGACAATATATTTGTTGAACTCAAAATGTCATGGATTAATGACATTTTTTTTGAAATGTGGATTCCATGGATTATTGGAACTAAAATTACACAATGGGTTCATGAGATATTGAACCTTACAGCAATGATAATTGATAATGATTAGAACCTAAATCGAAGCTTGAATTAAATCCAATATTTATCAAATTTTTAAATTAAACATAATCCATAAATCTATTTCCCCTAAACTCTACTAACAATACCCCCAATTCAAAATACAGAACAAAAACAATTGACTACAAAATATAGTACCATTTATAAGGATTCAACCCAATTTTCACTATAAACATTATAGAAAATAACTAGAACATTGAATAGTTTATAGGTGATAATTAGATATTCTTCATATGATATTGTTTATGGGTATAGTGAAATTATAATTAATTTATTTTTATTTTTGTAAAAATCAAAAACAAATACCCAAAATAAATTTAAAAGTGAAAAAAACAAATAAAAACACTCCTTCCCATAAAAAATATTAAATGGAGAAAAACAAAGAAAAAATATCCTTCAAAATCCTTTTAAATTTTTTGTGAGAATTCCCTATAACCTCACAAACAATCCCTCATATTTTTTTACCCTGAAATCATGAAAAATATTCACCAAATTAGGAGGAAAATTTGGGATAGATAAAACACTCAAGAACCATTAATTTCCCATCCAATTTCTATAGATATTTCCAATAATATGAAAAAAAATCATAAAGAAATAGCTACCCCTTATATGAATTACCAACCCCTTGGTATTCAATATTTAATCATAGACTCTAATTTTAAACTCAAATCAAGTTTGATTCATCTTTTTCCTCATTTTCATGGGCTTTTCAGTGAGGATATACATCTTCACCTTAAAGAGTTACAAGTGGTGTGCTCTACCATAAAGCCTCAAGGGGTTTTTGAAGAACAAATCAAACATATAGAATTCTCTTTATCCCTAGATTAATCTACTAAATCATGGCTATACTACCTCCATACCGGTTGCACAAACTCATGTAATGACATGAAGCATGTCTTTTTCAAAAATTATTTCTTGACTATCAAAATGATTCTATCAGAAAATAAATTAGTGGTATCCCTCAATTCTATAATGAATCACTCAATGAATATTTGGAGAGTTTCAAAAATCTTATGGAAACTTTCTCACAAAACCAAGTCCCTAACCAAATATTGATACAATACTTCTATAAAGGGTTATTGGATATAGAGATAACTCTCATTTATTCCACAAGCGATGGTTATCTTATTGAAAAAACTAAAGAAGCTGTGTGATATCTCATAAGAAACATAGATGAAAACATGTATAAATTCCATACTCGAGAACATGTTCAAGTCAAAAAAGTCCAAGAGAATCAATCCTCTAAGACCAATCAGATGAACGAGTGGATGAGTGAACTTAATAGTATTGTTTGATAACTAGATATGGCTACCAAATCCAAAAACATATCTTCCCTAAAATCTAATTTCCCTGGATCTATTAAAAACTATGAAATCTATACCTCACTGGCTCATCCAACTAACACATGTCCACAACTACAAGATGATTCATTTGATTCTTTTAGTCCAATGGATCTCAACAAAGAATGTTCTCATAGTAATAAAACCCTAAATAACTAGGTAAATTGGTTAGAAACTCTAACCAACCCCACTGATATCCCTTCTCTTCTACTTATAACCCAATATTGAAGTACCATTTAGGCTTAAGGTATCATAACCTCATCTATCATCCTTACCAATTACCTCTTAAAAATCCAAATTAATTCCAATATAATCAAGGTATTGGAAACTTCTAACAACCTTATCCTTTTATTCCTCAACCTAAAAGGAGAAATACTCCTCCTGATCCTCCTGGCTTTTACTATCTTAGTGAGCCTTCCCAATTCCAAACCTAAACCAATCAATTTACCAAGAACCCAAATCAATGTAATCCTAATATAGGACATGCATATTCTTATAAGAAACAATGGAAAAGTGTTGCGGAGAATATTTCATTATTCACCCATTCTATCCTCAAAAACATTTAAAAACAAATATGTCAACTTGTATCCCACATAAGTCAACAACAAAAAATTAATTCTTCCCAACTCCCAACTCAACCATTTCCTAACCCCAAGGATAATGTAAGTGCAGTTTCACTTATATCTATAAATAAAACTGTTATGACTCATAATGAGTCCATAAAATATGATTTAAATGTTTATATGGAAAAAGAAAGGAAAAAAAAGATAGAAAAAGAACCTAAATACACTCCCTCACCTATTTCTATTCCCCTAAGGAACCCAATTCCTTTTCCATAAGTCATTTATAATCTTAATAATCCCTTTGAACCAGATTATGAAGTACTCAATATGTTTAGACAAGTTGAATTAAAAATTCCCATATTGGATTCCATCAAAAAAATCCCAAAGTACGCAAAGTTTCTTAGAGAATTATGTACCCATAAGAGATAAATTAAGACCATTGAAAATGTTTCAACCCATTAGTCCATTCTCATGAAGTTAAAATATCCATAGAAATTCTTGGTTCCATGACAAATAAGGATTTCCAAATTTGGTGATACACACATTGACCTAGGAGCCATGACAAATTTCATGCCAAAATACATCTTCTCCAACCTTGGTCTATGTCCCTTTCACCCAAAGAGTATTTTCATCTAGTTAGCTAATTAAAGCACTGACATTCTTGAGGGGATAATTGAGGATGTCCTTGTATAGGTCAATGATCTTATCTTCCGAGTTAATTTTTATGTCATTGATATGAAATGTGAGACGCACTCTTCTTAATATCCCTTGATTACAAGAATACCATTCCTCGTGACATATAGAACTAAAATTGATGTCCATGTTGGAATCATATATCTGAAATTTGGTGAAAAACTAGTCAAGTTTAATATTTTTTAATCCATGTAATACCCATTTGAGGATTGCTCTGCACTCTCCATACTTGCTTCTGAGGACACTTTTGAGAGTTTATTTAATCTTTTTCCATCATGTTCTAATGATAGAGGAGTTTGTGAAATTTTAACCATCCTTAACCAAGTGATAAATGGATAAGTTTTTATTGACCTTTCATGTATAGAATCTATCAATATAAAGGATTTTGAAAACTCTTTAGAGCCCCATATCACTTATGTTATCTAGTATTCCACCTTAGATAGTAATGAGTAAAATGAATCAAAACCAAATTGAATCCCTTACTCTATTTATAAGATATCTATACCATGAATAAAAGATGAAACTGGTCAGAAACCCATTCATTCACACCTCAAGTATGCATTCCTTTTCCATGATCACTTTTATCCTGTTATTGTCTCTACTGCACTTACTTAAAATGAGGATTTCAAAAAAATCAATTATTATAGGGGGAAAAGGCCTTAGGTTTTACCCTAGATGACATAACATGCACCAACACTTCCCTTTACATGAATTAGATCCATATATAAGAATCATCCAAACCAATTAAATAACCTCATAGAAGACTCAATCCACTAATACATGAGGAATTTAGGAAATATTTCACAAAGATTCTTTAAGTTGGTATTATCTAACCAATTTTTTATGGTGAATGGGTTACTTAAATTCAATTGGTTCCTAAGAAGGGTGGGATAACTATTGTCACAAATGAATATGGACAGGTAGTCACAACTTGAGTGAAAAACAAATGGAATGTGTGCATGTATTCTAAAAAATTAAATTATGAAACACATAAATATAACTTTCAACTTCCTTTACTTGATAAAATTCTAGAAAGATTAACCAAAAAGTCAAATTATTGATTTCTTGATGGATACACAAACAACTTCCAAATCCTAATTGTACATTAGGATAAATAAAAGACTACATTAACTTACCCCTTTAGAATATATGCATATAAAATAATTCATTTTGTCCATTGAAATTATCCTACAACATTACTGAGGTGTATAATGGGTATATTTTTATAATTTATTGATCATTTCATGGTGGTATTCATGGATAAATTTACCATTTATGGTGATTCATTTCAATCATACTTCCATTCATGCTCTCTGGTCTAACAAAAGTGTGTCAACTGTAACCTTTTGTTGAATTCTGAGAAATTTAACTTTATAGTTACCAATGGGGTTATTATAGGACACATAATTTCTTAAGATAATATTAAAGTTGAACAAATAAGATAAAGGTTATCTGATCACTTCTTGAAACTACATCAATTAGAGACATCTATTCATTATTTGGTCATGTTGTTTTCTATAATGATTCATTTGGAACTTCAATATTATTCCCCCCAACTCACTTTTCTACTCCAAAATAATGTTATATTCTATTTTGATGAATCTTGTAAGAGATAATTAATTTAAATCCAAGTTTTTTTTACATCTTACCCAATAATTCAACCCCTATATTAGTCCTTACCCTTCAAATTGGTTTGTGATTCTTTTGATTGGACCATTGGGGGTTTTCTTGGTCAAAGAAGATAAAAAATTCCTCATGTCATCTATTATGCCTCAAAAATACTGTATGGAACTCAATATCAATACACTATCATTGAAAATGAACTTTTATCTATTGTTTGTTTCATGGATAAATTTCATGCCTATCTCTTAGGTGAAAAAATCATTATCTTTACAAAACATTCATCTTTAAATTTCTTACTCAAGAAAAGTGATTCCAAACTATGGATAATAAGATATATACTCATTATCTAAGAGTGTGAAATCAAGATCAAAGATATAACTAGAAAATAAAACCATGTGGTTGGTCACTTGAGTAGAATTTCTAATTATTCTCATTTTGAAATCATTGGTCCTAAATTTCTCATTCAAAACCTCTCATCTTTCACTCAAAAGTTACCATGGTATTCCCTAATTGTAAATTACTTGTATTTTTGTGTTTTCTATAATTTTATTTTAAAAGAATAAAAAATTAAGTTGAAAAGTGATTAAAAATACTATTTTTGGGAAGATAATAAGCTTTGAAAAATTGGGGCTAACATGGTGATTAGGAGATGTGTTAATGAAGATGAAAATTACTCCATCATAGAATTATACCACTAAATGACCGGTGGTTGACACTTTAGAAAAAAAGGACCTTCTAAAAGTTACTTGACTTTAGATTCTTCTAGCCTTCACTCTTGAATGACTCACATGAGTTCTGATAATCATTCCACACTTACCAAAATTTTCGTACGATTTTTAAAAGAAATGAAATTCAAAAAAAAATCCATCAATCTTCTGGGAGATATTAAATGTTTGGGGAATAAATTTATTGGGACCATTACAATATTATAATGGATTATATTATATCATTATTATGGTTAACTATGTTTCTAGGTGGGTTGAGTATAAACCCTCTAGATTGGATGACACACATACTGTTAGTGAGTTCCTCAAAACCAACATCTTCCATAAATTTAGAACTCTACGTTCCTTGGTAAGTGAATTAGGAACCCTTATAGGTAATCAAACCATGGAATATATTTTCAAAAATAATGGGGTTTTATGTAAATAATAAACTATATATAACCCCCCAAACAAATGTAATGGATGAAATTTACACTATAGGAGTGAAAAGAGTGCTTGAGAGAATTGTTAATCCCCTAAAAAAAGACTATCCTGAAATAATTAGTGAAGTTCTTTGGGATTATCAAAATTCCTATAAAACACCCATTGGGGTGTCTCATTTTAGAATATTTTTTTGTTAAAGTGTGTCATTTGTTGGTTTAAATCCAACATAAGTCACTTTGGGCTATGAAAACCTGCAACTTTGATTGTGAAAAATCTGGTGAAGATAGATTGTTGTAGTTGACTGAATTGGAGGAGTTGTCCCTTAATTCATTTGAGAATTATAGACTCTAAAAATAAAATGATAAGATAATACATGAAAAACACATCCTATGAAAGGTATTTCATAATAGTGAAAATACAATGCAGTTCAATTATTGATTTTTTCTTCACCTAAGTAAGCTTAATCTTCATTGGTAATTTCCTTTTATTATTACTAAAGTTTGACAATTTGGTGTAATGAAAGTCCAAGACCCTTCTTCTAAAAGAAAATTCATGGTTAATGGGAATTATTTAAATCATAAACATGATAGGACCCACACCTTAGAAGCCACATTGACTTTTATTGGATCCCCAACTACTGCAGTAGATCCACCATTGTATGGAGATAGAAACCCACCAAATCCAAACTAAAGGGACCTCTTTCCATTTAACTTCATATCCATTTATTTATCCTCCTCCTTATATCTCTATATCATTATCTATATATTTACCTGTATTTATTCTTATTCCTCTCTCATTATCACTATCTATCTCAATTTTTTTAAAAGATTCTTTATCCACTATTTTACTTTATTTTCTTTTTTGTGGGTTTTTGCAGAAAAAACAAATAAAAAAGAGTCAAGATTATTCACCCTTAAATTTTAAATATTTTCCAACCATTTTGGGAGGTTAAAAACTTGTTTTTATCTCAAACATATTTTATTTTCATTATAAACTTGGATAAATAACTTTTTTCAATACCAATAAATTTTTAATACTCAATTTTTTATTGTAAAATTGTTTCCCCAATCCATGAGTAACAATTTCAAATTTCATGCCAAGGTCGCCTACAACCATCTTTTTATATTTTGTTTTTTCACCCCCAATTTTGATTATTTGTTTTTTGGACCTTTGATCTAAATTTCCTACTTTAGTGTGAATTTATATGATAGAGAAATTTTATAAACAACATAAGAATAAAAATAGTAAAATAGCATCCAATTACCAATACATTGGTCCTCCATTTTGAAGCCCCTTAAATCCAACGAAACCCTATTTTATAGCCACATTAAAATCCAAAAACCTTGTCCCATCCAATATATAAAAGGATAATTATTTCATGATTTATTAAAATTTAATTATGGGGGAATGGATTTTATTTTAGGCACACTTTCTTTGATATTCAATGTGTCATCATATTATTGAGTGAAAGAATTCATTTAAGTGTGAGGGATAGGTTTTCATTCAGTGATTTTTGGGAATGTACATATTCTTATGTGATTTTTTACAAATGTTATTGTAAAGTGTTTAAAATTGAAAATAAAACAAAAAATAACAAGAAATAACAAGAAAAAAATGGGTTTTATTTTTGGAAGGTCAAAAATAACACTTTCTCAACCTTTGATATTATTATAACTATTAAAATTGCTTTCATGAGGAAATAAAATAAGGTTTTGTACATGAGTGTGATATTTTCTCTAAGTGAAATTTCTAAAAAAAGTAAAAAAGTAAAAAAGAATAATAAAATAAAAATAAAAAAAACACTTTCATTATATTTTCTCTAGTCAATGGGAGAAATTTTATGTTTTATATATATTCCATCATTTCATCCTCTTATAATTTTCTCTCTCTATTTTCTTTCTTGACACATTCGTACCCTTGTAAATATGTGTTTCCATTTCCTTTTATGTCTCATATAAAAAATTGTGCATTTATTTTTTCATGTTGTTGTTCCCCCCCTCTTTTCCTCTATTTTGGACATTATATTACTATTGTCCCAAAGCCAATAAAAAAACCCTAAAACCCTCTATATTTTTATTCACTTTATAATATGGAATGGAAGATAATATATCTTAAAAAAAATTATGATTTTCACTTGTGGTTGGTGAATGAGTGAACTTCCTTGAAAAAAAATCATTATCTTGAGAGGAGTTAATTTTGAGAGCCCCCATTTTCTAATTAAAATTCTTAACATAAAAAATGAATTTTTTAACGCATTATTACAGTAAAAAATTATGGTGTAATTATTTATGTATGAGTGAACTAGTTTATACCTACTTTGATTGGTGAAAACAAAATTTTAATATTTTTTTGTGTGATAAAATTATTTTGTTGTGTTTTTGTGTTTATTGTACATGAGTATATGCATACACTAGTGGAAAAAATGTTTAACATGTCGGCATTTTTCATGTCGGTTTTATATAATCAACGTGCAAAGCTTTAAAAATAGATATATCACATCGGTTATTTTAGAACCGATGTGATATATAGATCTGGATCAATTTTTTAAGTCGGTTATTTTATAACCGATGTAAAAAAAATATAGATTAGATTTTTTATGTTGGTTATTTTATAACCGATGTGAAAATTGAATCTGTCGCGCTTTATCATGTCGGTTATAAAAAATCGATGTGATAAAGCTCCATTTATAACATCCATTATAAAATAACTGACGTTATAAACATAGAAAAAAATAGTTTATGTAACATCCCAAGAAAGTAAATAATGATATATTTTCATATCTATGTCTATTTATGAATTATATGGTGTTTTAGAGTCTTAGAATGAGAATAAATTCAATCTTAGGCATAGAATACTCTAATATTTTTAAAAGATTGTTTTACCGTCTTTTGATGGAAAACCATTTTTAATCTAACTTTTGACAATTTTATAAGCTCTATTTGTCAAAATAAACTTATTCTTTAGAATTGGGACATTTATATTTACCTTGGATAAATTTTTGGTATTTTTCTGACAATGTTCATTTTTTAATGAATAGTGAAAAATACTGCATTTTACTTCAAAACTGTTTTTTCATCTAATTTAATTATATGGTTAGATTATCTTTTTAATTGGTTTTAAAGTGTAATTATAATATATTTTTACCATTTAATCCAATGGTGTCCATTATAATTAATTTCACTTTGAAATCGGACATAAACAATTATCAATCTTTTGATAGATATTGTTTCTTAAAGACACGCTATTTGTTTTGACAACGGGAATTATTTTTAAATTAATTACTGAAATTTATGTGTTTGGAATTTGGTAAAATGGATTCCATATTTGGAATAATATGGCCCAAATTATTTAATTAATACTCTTTTGTTTTTGGACATTATGAATAGTAACGACAGTAATTATCTTTAATTATCATGATTAATTAGTAATCGGGTGGTTAAGGGTAATAAAATAATATCATAATAATATAAAATGACCCCAAAATTTTTCCAAATCCTTTTTTTTGTGTCATGTACTACCATGGTATTCCTTGGTCCAACTTAGGGACCCCATGGAATCACTTTTGTGTGATAATGACCTTTTATCATATTATTTTTTAAAGAAAGGAAAATATAACCAAACTATGTAACACCTAAGTAAAAAAATAATAATTTTGTTTAAATAAATGATATATTAGACTATAAATAGTAATTGGAAATCTAAAAATATTTCCTACGTCATGTTATTTTTCTTATAATTTTTATACATTAAATAAATTTATTTATTTATGACACCATGATGATGCAGTGATTACCTCATTAATGAACAATTTAAATAAAATGAAAATATATTATAAACTCTAAGACTTACACTTGTAGAAAACCTATTGTATGAGTGGATTTCGAACCCTTATCACCTTATCCTAGAAATATATCATTCTGGGACCTTTAAAATCCGAAAACCATTTTATAATAAAGTAACATTTCAAGACTTTCCAAAAGTGTCCCTTCTCCCTCTTATAAAAGGCCCCCGCCTCTATCCCCTTACCCACACCTCTCAAGACCTTTTCTCGTCCAACCTCTGATCATATTATCTCTCCACATCCCTCTATTACTCCTAGAAGCCTCACTTTGGGCATAATTCCTCCCAAGGAAGCCTTTGGCTCAAATCAAAAAGAGTTACCCGATTTAGAGGTAATGTCTTCTCTCGAGTTTCTTCCTTTTATTTTCCTTCTTCACTCACCACTATCTTCTTAGTATTTGATCCCATAATAACACCAGTATCCTCAATATACTAGTATTTTTTTATGAAAAATATTATACCTACACTTACACAAACCTCCGTCTAATGGTTAAAGAACATACTGTTTCTGTGGGTGGCGAATTACTGCCTCATGAAACAATGATTGTTCAATCTTTTTTTAACACCTTTCATGGTGGCCATTAAGATGTCACGGTATTTATATATGATATATATTATTTTTATGTTTTCTTTATGCTTCTGTATTTTTTTTATATATAGAAAACCTTTATGGTTTGTATTATGTGTAAACATGATAATTTCATTTGAGGAAGTGCGGACTACCATCCCCTCAAAGTGATATGACTCATTCATACCATATGTGGTATGTATAAAGGATAGGTTTAATGATATTATATATGATACAATACTATAATTATAATACTACTATGTATCATTATGTTTTAATTCCATTAAATATGAAATATAAATGGAAGTAGAGTTCATGCGTACGTACGTCTTACCGTCTCCATGAACGATGTATTTCATTTCTTACCTCTAAATGTTATGTACTATTATAAACACAAGTATATACTGTATATATATAATATATATGATATCCAAATCATGAATATCATTTTGGATATAATGAACCTTTGACCATATGAACAACATGTAATTATAAGAAGTCCATTTTTGACTTAAGTACCAAATATCGACAAAATGAACATTATTAACTTAAATGATTACATAATGTTTATAACATGTCAATAAGTGATATAAAAGGAATAATAAACTTGAAAAAGGTTCTTAAGCAAGTATAAATTAACTTTAGTTTATTATTCATGAGATTAAAGAATGATTGAGTCAAGTCAGACACGAGGTAAGGGACTTCGTCTCAATCTCCTTTCATTGAGGCATATTTTGTTTTAATACAAGACTTTATTTTATAAGCTGTATAAACACCTTTAAATTTTCATTTCATTGAAAGGGAATATTTTTCTACGAATCGTTTTACTAAATAAGAAAAAATAATGTTTCTTTTAACGTATGCGGTGACAACGACCTTTCTGCCGTTGCAAGTATTATTTGATCTTTGGCTTCCTCAACAAACTGTAATGTTTTTAAAAGAAAATAAATACCATATACTCTATTATGTATTTTGGTATTGAAAATATTTTTGATAATGGATTTTTTATATCAATATATTTAAGTGATATATTGAGATTGAAATGTGGAAATGTTTTCTTTCCTTTATATTTATTTTATGTCTTATGATTTTATAATGGTACTTGGAAATTTGACGGGTGGTTACGTGATAAACCAAATAATGGGTGGTGCTGTGAATACCAGGATGGGTGGTTACGTTATAACCTTCAATTCATTGGGTATGGAAGTCAGCCTTATAGTTATTCTGTTTAGTGACATGTGTGGAAGTTGACCGTATGGTTATTCCATTTAAGTATGTTTATGTTTCAAGTTACCTTTATATGTTATGTGATATTTTTATGGGTAATCTTTGGTTACAAAAGGGTAAGTAGTGATCTTTTATTCAGTGAAGAGTATTTACTACTTCATAAAGGTAAAAAGTGTTACTTATGTTAAAGTATTCATGGTTTACTTTTTGTTTTGAAAAACTAATAGTTTCCTTGTTTGTGTATTCATTACTGAGCTTTTTATGCTCATCCCAAGTTTTTGAAATGTTTTTCACAGGTCAAGGGAAACGTACATGATGTGATGATAATGTTGAGGAAGTTTCAAGAAAGAAACCATGTTTTATTTTAAATATGCTTCCTTCAGTGGAAAAAAATGAATACTATCTTTGATGTAACCACCTTGTTTAAATGTGGAATGTAATGCATTATTTATGATATAATTCTCTAAAACTCTAAACCTGAAAAAATCCTCAATGTGAATTATTGAAATCACCCAAGATTAAGTAATGTTTAAGGTTGGGGCCTTATAGTTGGTATCAGAGGTCAGTTTAGATAACTTTAGGAGTTATAATTCTATTGAATGATTATCAAGATTACCATGTTTCTTCATCTAAGACATGTTTGTTCAGAATGGTTTTCCACAGAGGAAACAGGACAGCTATGTTGGGACGACATCAAGAGGAAAACAACCTTCTGAATCCACAACCTGAGACAGTCAAAATCGGAACTGAATAGTTTGTTTTAGTTATGGAATAGTTGACTCGGGCTATAAATGGTGGTGGTATCCATACACAAGATCATCCAGATCAACCATAGAGAAACATGTCAGTAGTGGAGCATTTTATGAGGTAGTATCCCCTATAATTCAGAGGATCATCTGACCCTGTGCTAGCAGATGGGTGGATTAAAACACTGGAGAAGATTTTTGATGTCATGGGGTGTTCAGAACATCAGAAGGTTAGTATCTTTGTTTACCATTTTTAAGGTGAAGTTGATCAGTGGTGGTCGATGGTGAAAAATATCAGGGATAGTGAAGAGATTGATGATCTTGACTCGGATGAATTAAAAGTTATGTTTCTTGAGAAATATTTTCCTAAGGTGGTTTGTCTTAGGATGGAAAAACAATTCCTAGAATTGAGGCAAGAGGATGACTCAGTGAATACTTATGAAGCAAAGTTCACTCGATTGGCAAGGTATGCTCAAAATTTTATCAGAGACCTTGATAGTAAAATCAATCATTTTTACTTGGGATTAAAGCCAAAATATTGAAGGGCATTAGCTTCTCATGAGTTCAAAAGTTATGAAAATCTTGTTCTATGTGCGGAGAAGGTGGAAATGGAATTTTTTGATGATCATGTGTTCTTTTACAAACAATAGAATAAGAGGTTCAGTTGGAAGGAAAAGGGAAAGAATTCATCAAAGAAGCTTGGAGGTAAGAAAACCAAATATTCATCCTGTGAGAAGTGTGGTAAAATTCATCTTGGAGAATGTTTATCCAAGTCTGTAAAGTGATTTCGGTGTGGTAATTCTGGTTATATTGCTCGTAACTATAAGGAAGATGGTCAAGTAGGCAATGAAAAGCCAGTGGTAAGATATTTTAAGTGTAATGAAATGGGTCATTATGCAAATGAGTGTCTAAAGAAGAACTCAACTAAGGGAAGGCAGACAGACTACAAGCAGAAAGGGGTGGTGAAATCCTTTACAACTACTTCAGCAGATGTTGGGCCATCGAATGAAGTAGTATCAGGTACACTGTTTGTTTGTTCAGATTATGCTAATGTGTTGTTTAATTCAGGGTCTACACATTATTTCATTTCTGAGAAGTTTTCTAATAAATTGGTAATTCCATCTCAAGATATGAATCCCGAAATTATGGTAAAAACACCAATGGGAAACGTTGAGACAAAAATAAATTATAAGAACCTTTTTATCCTTGTGTGTGGAAAGAATCTACCAGAAAACCTTATTATTTTGCCTCTAGTAGAGTTTGATGTTATTTTGGGCATGGATTGGATTTCTATTTATCATTCTAAGATTTAATGTAGAGCTAAAGAGGTTTGTTTTCAGAAATATTTTCAGTTTGTGTACAAGAATGAACCCTTAATTTTGATAACATATCAAGAGGCTGAGAAACTTGTAAAAGATGGAAATGAATGTTACCTTGCACATATTGTTGAAAACAAAGGAACCGTTCAGATTAATGATGTGCCAGTGTTAAATGAGTATCCTAATGTTTTTCCTGATGAGTTTCCTAGAATAATACCAGATTGGGAAGTTGAATTTACTGTTGACTTAGTTCCTGATGCTAATCCAATTTCAAAACCCCCTTATTGAATGGCTCAAGTTAAACTTTTAGAGTTAAAGAATCAATTGCAGGAGTTATTAGATAAAGGTTTCATTTGAACTAGGACATCACCATGGGGTTCTCCTATCTTTTTTGTTAAAAAGAAATATGGATCAATGAGACTTTTCATTGATTATAGAGCATTGAATAACATCACTATTAAGAACAAGTATCCTTTGCCTCATATCGATGATTTTTTTGATCAGCTCCAGGGAGCTCAGTATTTTTTAAAGATTGACTTGAGGTCGGGGTACCATCAGTTGAAAGTAAAATAATAAAACATTCCGAAGACCGCGTTTCGTACTAGATATGGCCATTATGAATTTTTAGTTATGCCTTTTGGGTTAACCAATGCACCTGATGTATCCATGGACCTTATAAATATAATTTTCCATTAGTTCTTGGATAATTTTGTGGTTTTTTTCATTGATGATATTTTGGTGTTTTCTAAAAGTAAATAGGATCATGAAATTCATTTAAGGGTTATTTGTCAAACCTTAAAAGAAAATTAATTGTATGGGAAATTCCGCAAGTGTGAGTTTTGGTTACAAAAAATTTCATTTCTTGGTCACATTGTTTCTAAATATGGAATACCTGTTGATCCTAAAAAAAGGTTGTTACAGAATGGACAAGACCCACAAATGTAACCGAGATTCGTAGTTTTCTTGGTTTGGAAGGCTATTACCGAAGGTTTGTTAAAAATTTTGCACAGTTGTCCAGCCCATTGACTAATCTAACACGGAAGGGTCTTAATTTTATCTGGACAAAATAATGTGATGATTGTTTTCAGGAATTGAAAAGAATATTGGTGAATGTTCCGGTATTGGCACTACCTTCCAGGAATGGTGAGTTTGTTATCAATAGTGATACTTCATTTAAAGGACTTGGTTGCATCCTAATGCAGAATGATCAGGTAATTTCTTATGTTTCACGTCAGTTGAAAACTCATGAGATAAATTACCCTACACATGATTTGGAATTAGTTTTTGTTTTTTTCGCTTTAAAAATTTGGAGGCATCATTTCTATGGTGTAAAGTGTGAAATATATACTGATCACAAAAGTTTAAATTATATATTCACTCAGAAATAATTGAACATGAGACATAGGAGATGGCTAGAATTAATCAAGGATTATGATTTCACGATTCAATACCACCCAAGAAAATAAAATAAAGTGGCAGATGATTTGAGTCGAAAAATTAATGCTTCATTAACCATGTTACGTTTGGAGCATTATCCTTTGGTTAAGGATTTGATGAATTTTTGGTTGGAAGTTGTTGGTGTAGGAAATTGTACTGTTTTGTTTCAGGTATCAGTGAAATCTTCTCTATTAGACAGAATTAATCAAGCACAAAAACAAGACAGTGAGTTTCAAAAAAATGTAGAGCTAGTTAATAAGGGTATGTTACCTAAATTCAACATTGATAATGATTGTGTTTTGAGATTTGGGAAGAGATTATGTGTGCCTTGTGATTCACAGTTGAAGAGAGAGTTATTATATGAAGCTCATAGTTCCCCATTTTCAGTTCATCCAGGCATTACTAAGATGTATAGAGATCTTCGGGAGTATTACTAGCGGGATGGAATGAAAAGAGATATTGTTGATTTTACTATGAAGTGTTTGACTTGTCAACAGGTTAAAGCAGAGCGGCAGTTACCGAAAGGGATGCTTCAGCCTTTACCAGTGCCAGAGTGGAAATGGGAGAATATATCCATGGACTTTGTTGTGGGATTACCAAAGACACCTCTAGGAAATAATACAATCTGGGTTATTGTTGATCGCTTGACTAAATCTGCTCATTTCCTTACTATACGAGATACTTTTTCTCTAGATCAAATTTCTCGATTGTATCT
Organism: Viscum album; assembly: GCA_963277665.1. Taxonomy (NCBI): domain Eukaryota; kingdom Viridiplantae; phylum Streptophyta; class Magnoliopsida; order Santalales; family Viscaceae; genus Viscum; species Viscum album. Next base: position 15,557,735 of record OY728148.1, read on the forward strand.
TAAAGAGATAGTTAGGCTACATAGAGTTCCCCTCTCCATTGTATCTGATCATGATCACAGGTTCACCTCTAACTTTTGGAAAGGCCTTCAGAAGTCGTTGGGTGCTGAATTAAATTTTTCTACAGCTTTTCATCCCCAATAAGATGGGCATTTAGAATGAAAAATTCAGACATTGGGGGATATGCTATGTGCTTGTTCAATGGATTATCAAGAAAGTTGGGACCAACATCTTTCATTGGTTGAGTTTTCATATAATAATAGTTTTCATTCCAGTATACAGATGGAACCATTTGAGGCATTATATGGAAAGTGGTGTCGAACTCCATCTTTTTGGGATAAAGTGGGGAAAGGAAGTTTATGGGACTAGAATTGGTAGAAGAGATTGCAGAAAAAGTTCAGATGATACAGAAACACATAAGAATAGCTCAGAGCAGGCAGAAAAGTTATGCAGACAATAGGAGGAAGGATCTCTCTTTTGAGGTAGGTGATCATGTCTTCCTCAAAGTTTCACCATGGAAAAGTGTGATGCGATTTGGTAAGAAAGGAAAGTTGAGTGCAAGGTTCATTGAACCATCTGAAATTTTAGAGAGAGTTGGATCAGTTTCATACCGAGTGGATTTACCTCTAAGTTTATCTCAGGTACATAATGTTTTTCATGTTTCAATGTTAAGGAAGTACATGCAAGATCCATCTCATGTTTTGAGTCCAGAGGTAGTTCAGCTAGAAGAGAATCTATCTTATGAGGAAAACCCGGTCTAGATTCTTGACCACAGGGAGTAAGTGTTTCAGAATAATTTGATTCATCAAGTAAAGGTTTTTTGTAAAAACCACATGATTGAAGAGGCAACATGGGAATCTGAAAATGCAATGAAGGATAAATACCCTCACTTATTCGATAAGTAAATAAATTGTGGGGACACAATTTCCTAAAGGGGGGAAGGATGTAACATCCCAAGTAAGTAAAGAATAATATATTTTCATATATATGTCTATTTATGAATTAGATAGTGTTTTACAAGCTTAAAATGATAATAAATCCAATCTTAGGCATAGAATACTCTAATATTTATAAAAGATCGTTTTACCACCTTTTGATGGAAAACCATCTTTAATATAACTTTTGACAATTTTATAAGATATATTTGTGAAAATAAACTTATTATTTAGAATTGGGACATTAAAATTTACCTTGGATAAATTTTTGGTATTTTTCTGACAATGTTCATTTTTTAATGAATAGTGAAAAATATTGCATTTTACTTCAAAACTGTTTTTTCATCTAATTTAATTATATGGTTAGATTATCTTTTTAATTGGTTTTAAATTTTAATTAGAATATATTTTTACCATTTAATCCAATGGTGGTCATTATAATTAGTTTCACTTTGAAATTGTACATAAACAATTATCAATCTTTTGATAGATATTGTTTCTTAAAAACACGCTATTTGTTTTGACAACAGGAATTATTTTTAAATTAATTACTTCAATTTATGTGTTTAGAATTTGGTAAAATGTATTCCATATTTGGAATCATAAGTTTCAAATTATGTAATTAATACACTTTTGTTTTTGGACATTATGAATAGTAACGACAACAATTATCTTTAATTATCATGATTAATTAGTAATCAGGTGGTTAAGGGTAATAAAATAATATCATAATAATATAAAATGACCTCAAAATGTGTCAAAATCCTTTTGGTTGTGTCATGGCCGACCATGGGATGCCTTATTCCAACTTAGGGACCCCATGGAATCACTTTTGTGTGATAGTGACCTTTTATCATATTATTTTTTAAAGAAAGGAAAATATAACCAAATTATAAAACACCTAAGTAAAACAATTTTAATTTTGATTACATAAATGATCTCTTAGACTATAAAAAGTCATTGGAAATATAAAACTATTTCATACATCATGGTATTTTTTTTATAATTTTTAGACAATAAATAAATAAATTTATTTCTGACACCATGATGATGTAGTGATTACCTCATTAATAAACAATTTAAATAAAATGAAAAGATAATGTAAAATATAAGACTTAAACTTGTCTAAAACCTATTTTATGGGTGTATTTCGAACCCTTATAACCTTATCCTCGAAATATATCATTGTGGGACCTTTAAAATCCAAAAACCATTTTATAATAAAGTAACATTTCAAGACTTTCCAAAAGTGACCATCCTCCCTCTTATAAAAGGCCCCCACCTCTACCCCCTTACCCACACCTCTCAAGCCCTTGGTTCATCCAACATCTACTCATATTATATTTCCAAATCCATCTATTACTCCTATAAGCCTCACTTTGGGCAGAAATCTTCCCAAGGAAGCCTTTTTGGCTCAAATCAAAAAGAGTTGCCCGATTTAGAGGTAATGTCTTCTCTCAAGTTTCTTCCTTTTATTTTCCTTATTCACTCACCAATATCTTCTTATTATTTTATCCCATAATAACACAAGTATCCTAAATATACTAGGATGTTTTTACGAAAAGTATTCTACCTACACATACATACACCTTCATCTAATGGTTAAAAAACATACTGTTTCTGTGGGTGGCGAATTACTGCCTCACGAAACGATGATTGTTCATTCTTTTTTTAACACCTTTCATGGTGTCCATTAAGATGTCACTATATTTATATATGATATATATTATTTTTATGCTTTCTTTAATCTTCTGTAATTTTTTTATATATAGAAAACCTTTATGGTTTCCATTATGTGTAAACACGATAATTTCATTTGAGGAAGTGCAGACTACCACCCCCTCAAAGTGATATGACTTGTTCATACCATATGTGGTATGTATATAGGATAGGTTTAATGATATTAAATATGATACAATACTGGATTTATAATACTACTATGTATCATTATGTTTTAATTCCATTAAATATGAAATATAAATGGAAGTAGCGTTCATGCGTACATACGGCTTACTGTCTCCATGAACTGTGCATTTCATTTCTTACCTCTAAATGTTATATACTATTATAAATACATGTATATGATGTATATAAATAATATATATGATATCCAAATCATGAATATAATTCTGGATATAATGAACCTTTGACCACATGAACAACATGTAATTATAAGAAGTCCATTTTTGACTTAAGTACCAAATATCGACAAAATGAACATTATTAACTTAAATGATTACATAATGTTTATAACATGGAAATAAGTGATATAAAAGGAATAATAAACTTAAAAAAGGTTATTAAGCAAGTAGAAATTAACTTAGTTTATTATTCAGGAGATTAAAGAACGATCGAGTCAAGTCGGACATGAGGTAAGGAACTTCGCCTCAATCTCCTTTCATTGAGGCATATTTTGTTTTAATACAAGACTTTCTTTTATAAGTTGTATAAACACCCTTGAATTTTCATTTCATTCAAATGGAATATTTTTCTACGAAGCATTTTAATAAACAACAAAAAGGAATGTTTCTTTTAATGTACGCGGTGAAAACAACCTTTCCGCCGCCGTGAGTATTATTTGATCTTTGGCTTCCTCAACAAGCCGTAATGTTTTTAAAAGAAAATAAATACCATATACTATATTATGTATTTTGGAAATGAAAATGGTTTTGATAATGGATTTTTTATATCAATATATTTAAGTGATATATTGTGATTGAAATGTGGAAATGTTTTCTTTCCTTTATATTTGTTTTAGGTCTTATGATTTTATAATGGTACTTGGAAATTTGATGGGTGGTTACGTGATAAACCAAATGACAAGTGGTGCCATGATTACCAAGATGGGTGGTTACGTTATAACCTCCAATGCATTGGGTATGGAAGTCGGCCTTATGGCTATTCCATTTAGTGACATGTGTGGAAGTCGATCGTACGGTTATTCCATTTAAGTATGTTTATGTTCCAAGTTACCTTTATATGTTATGTGTTCTTTTTATGGGTGATATTTGGTTACAAAAGGGTAAGTAGTGATATTTTATTCAGTGAAGAGTATTTACTACTTCATAAAGGTGAAAATTGTTACTTATGTTAAATTATTCATGGTTTACTTGTTGTTTTGAAAAACTAATAGTTTCCTTCTTTGTGTATTCCTTACTAATATTTTTATGCTCATCCCAAGTTTTTGAAAAAAAATTCATAGTTTAAGGGAAAATTACATGATGTGATGATAGTGTCGAGGAAGGTTCAAGAAAGAGACCATTTTTTATTTTAAATATGCTTCCTTTGGTGAAAAAAATGAATATTATCTTTGATGTAACCACCTTGTTTAAATGTGGAATGTAATGAATGATTTATGATCTAATTCTCTAAAACTCTAAACCTAAAAAGATCCTCAATGTGAATTCTTTAAATTACCCAAGATTAAGTAATGTTTAAGGCTGGGGACTTATATTTTATCATGTTGGTTATTAAATAACTGACATTATAAAGCTTTTAAATGATTTATTCTGCCCTGTATTCAGTCATTCTGTTTTCTTTTATCGGGCGACCTGTGACTCGTCTCTCCTGTGCGGAAAACCTAGAAAGTATTCTTCGAAGTTTTGTCCCTCGAACTCATTTTTCCAACATCATTAATCATATTTATTGTCACCAGATCTATCAGGTCGACTCGCAACACTCAAGTAAGCCTCACACGACTCAGTTTCAGTTATTATTTTTCGCGATTCCCTAATATAATTTTTTGAGATGTTATTTTTCTATCTTTTTTCTTGCTGTCATGGTTTGTTTCATAGTGTTCATTTATACAATTCCAAATTCTGGTGAAAGAAACCATGGAAGTGATATCATGCAAGTTTAAAAAATTTATTTGTTTGTGTGTGTGTTCATACAGGGGATGTCCAAGGGGGTGGGGGATGTCCAAGTGGTTGGGTGTTTAAGTTAACTATATTATTCATATAATTTCAATCATTGAAAAAATGTTCAATTAATTAATACAGGATTCTCTTGAGGAGAAGAGCTCACAGGGGGTATTTACAGCTACTGGGAGGCAAGATATTTTATTTGCAGCATTAGGAAAGCCCAAACATCCTGGTCGTGTATGAGAATATCTGATAGGTGTATCGGTAAGAAAAGTTTTGCCACATTCTTCAAATTCTTCTGTTGAGAATAATAGGGTCATTGTACAGGATATTATAGATAGATCAGCTTGAGTACCATTACCTACAGATGAGGTGACAACATTTGGACATAGTATCATCCATTTTTTAATTTGTCCATCTAGACATCTACGACTCATTACCATAGAGGTATGTATGTTATATCTTCTATTTTATTTTTTTATTAAAGTTGTTTTATCATTTGAAAACTAATATATTTTTCTATTTATTTGTACAGGAATACTTCAAAGGTAGAGAAATGTTGTATAGACAACAACAAATACAAATTTCTATGACATCAGATACCGATTCTAGTAGTCTTGATATATTTTCAAGATATTCAAATTTTTTGGCAGATCATTATGAGTTTCCAATAGAATCTCACGTTTGTGTATGTGCAATAACTGTGGGTATTGTGAAAATTGATATCATAGAGCTTGTTACTAGAGATAAGTTGGGCATCAACGTGGTGAAAAATTTTTTCATGTAAGTCTTAACACATTTTCCCTGTGTTATATTTATTAAAAATATATACTTATGTCTATTTTGTATTAGCTATATTTATAAAATTAGTGAGAAGAATGAGCGGACATATGTATATGGATTCATGGAGCCGCATTTGATTTCCCCTGAAGCACATGCATTGGATGAGGAACAAAGAATGCTTTATATTGCTAAAATATTTGAACAGAATATATTCACACAATGTTGGATGATGACTTTTTGTGAGAGGTATGAAACAAATCTCTGGAAAAGAGTTCATTATCTTTTAACATAAAAAACCACTAACCTTAAATTTTCTTTTATTAGTGATCATTGGATGTTAGGTGTTTTTTTTCTCAAGGGAGAAAACACTTTATTGAATATGCTTTGTCCATGGCGATGTGTGGGAAAGCTTTAAGAAAATGTTGGAAAATTAAGTTTCAATTTCTCAATAGTTTTATATATTATAATGAATTTTAAATTTATCCCATTCGTATTATTTTCTAATAGGGGATGGGTCTACTTTCGAAAAAACACAAAGAATAAGAGTGTAAAGATCAAATATGTAAATGTAAAGGTAAATATCCATTTATAATTTGTAATTTTTGATTTATTACATAAAAATAATATATTGAATCTACACTCATTCAAACAGAATTTTCATGAACAACAAGGAATCATTGAATGTGGATATTATATGTTAAGATTTATGTATGAAATAATTACAACTGGAACAGTTGTGAACTTTTACCTGGTAATATTTCCTTTTAAACTTTGCCATAATATTTCATTTGATTTATTCATTATACATGTTAACTACTATGCTTTTAATTTGTAGCTATTTTATGACCCTCAACCCTATATTGATCAAGACGTCAAACACTTACAAGTGTAATGGTCAAATTATTTTACAAGTTTGATTGAATTTTAGTTGTTTGTAGTGTAAAATGTAATTTTGAATATTGTCATTGTAATTGTGTATTTGGTAGTCGTTTAGGTTGGATTTAGTTTTTTTAAATTTTACATTGTAAGTTTTTAATGCTATATATGTGAATGTTTAATTTTTCTCTACTTCTTGTTTTGGTCTACTTATGATGGTTTTTTTGGTATGGATTATGGTCTGGGGGGAGGGGTTTCAAGGGTGTGGGGGTGTCTAGTGGGGTGGGGGTATCCAGGGGTGTGGTAGGGTTGTCTAGTGGGGTGGGGGTGTACTGGGTGTCCATGAGAGTGAGGGGCGGTCCAGGGGGTGGGAGTGTTTCTAAGAGGGTGGGAGGGCTTTCCAGGGGAGCGAGGGGCTATCCAGGGGGTGTCTAGGGGTGTGGGGGTGTTCTGTAGTGTGAGGGGGGTTTCCAGGGGTGTGGGAGGGTTTTCCAGTGGGGTGGGGGTGTCCAGGGTTTCCATGGGGATGGGGGGTTGTCCAGGGGGGTGGGAGCATTTCCAGGAGGGTGGGAGGGTTGTCCAGGGGAGTGGGGGGTCATCCAGGGGGTTTCCAAGGGTGTGGGGGTGTCATGTGGGGTGAGGGGGGTTGTCCAGGGGTGTGGGAGTACTGTTCAGGGGGTGGGGGTGTCTAGGAGGGTGGGGGTTATTCAGGGGTGTGGGGTTATCCAGGGGGGTGGGGGGAAATCCAGGGCTGTGGGAGAGTGTCCAGGGGTGTGGTGGGGGTTGTCCAGTGGGGTGGGGGGGTTCTGGTCTAGTTTTGGTCATGTTTTGATCTGTTTTTGGTCTGGGGATGTTCAGTGGGGTTGGGGTGTCCAGGGGTGTGGTAGGGGGTGTCCAGTGAGGTCGGGGGGTTCTGGTCTATTTTTGGTCGGGTTTTGGTCTGTTTGTGGTATGTTTTTGGTCTGTTTCAGGTCTTTTGGCAGGTCATAGTAGTGGTTGATTAGTTTTATTAAAAAAAAATCTTTTTACGTCGGCTATTTTATAACTGACGTAAAAAATGAATTGGGATTAGTTTTAATGCTAGTTATTTGAAAACTGACGTAATAAATGCATGGGAAATGGTTTTTATGTCGGTTATTTCATAATTGACATAATAAATGGAAATGAATAGTTTTTTACGTCAATTATTTTATAACTGACATAGTAGATATGTGTTCACGTTGGTTATTATTTAACCGACATGGGAAACCACTTGGCAGACAGGTTTATCACGTCGGTTATGAAAATAACCGACGTGATAAATGCTTCGGAGGAGTGATTTATGACGTTGGTTATATAATAACTGATGTGAAAGATTATATACCACGTCAGTTATTTAATAACTGATGTAATAAACCATGAATCCGAAGCATTTTCCACGCCAGGTTTTTATAAATTGATGTGAAAAACGCTTTGGATTTGTGTTTTTTATGTTGGTTTTAAAATAACTGATGTAAAAAAACAATGTTTATAATGTCTCCTATAATAACATCGGCCAAAATCCATCATAGAAAATAAAAAATAACCGCCATAAAAAATGTTTTCTGCACTAGTGATAATACTAAGTGAGGGGGATTTGATGTCATTAAATTATTTATAAATTTTTTATCTTCTCACTTTACTTATTTTCAAGGAAAATTTCATAATTGGTGTGAAATTACCATATTTTAATATTAAATATAATTTTTGATCTTTTTTTGGATTAATCCAGATTCAATTCAGTTTAATATTTTGATCATTTATTTAAATATTTTAATCCAAATTATGTGATTGTTATTTTTTATAGTTCTTGATTCAAATTCCAACAAATCATTAAACTGTATAATTGGTTAATTTGGCCATATAAAGGGCTTTATAGACTACACAAAAAGGCCCACCAAATCTGTGGAGAAAACTAGACCATCCATGTTGATTGAAATTATGGGATAAATCAAAAATTCCAAATATGATGTAACTTCATAATATTTTAAATTCTAACCATTCACAATTTTGATTAAAAAATTAAAGTCCCAACTCAACTAATAATTATCTCAATTGATGCAGGAAACTCTATCCCATGATTATATCCTGGATTTGAAAACAACCCACAATTCTTAACTTTTCTCCAAATAAACTCACCCAATTTAAATGAACTTTAATGGGTATAAATTAAATTTTTAGGTTCCCATATTTTTATAATAAATGGTTTCAATATAAAGGCATCTTTCTATCCTAAAAAAATTCAAATTTACACCATGGAAAATTTTAGGATATTTCTAGACTACAGCATGTGTGTTTGGAAAACAACCATATATTTGGATAAAAATTTCAAATGGCCACCAAATTTGGAGTGTGAAATTTAAAATACCTATCTAAAACTTTGACTAAGAATATTTCTTGAGATTAATATTTTTAAATTGTCAAATTTTTAATCCAACTTGGAGGGCAAATTTGGAAGGAAAACAGTCCACCACCTTGGGCTATAAATACATTCCCCTATTCTCTTTGAAAGAGGTTGGAAATTTATCTCTTATAAGGATATATTGGTATAGATATATCCTTGATAATTTTCTATAAGGATCTACCAAACTCAATTTTATACTTGATATTCCATTCATCCATGCTTTATTTTCATGTACTTCAATTGTTTTCAATTGTAATCGTATAAGTTTGACTGTAATTTCATTTTAATTTAATGAATGTATCATAATCATCATTTATTATTCTCATCCACCTTATATTGTTTAATATAAATGGTCTTAAAATATTTTAAATCATGTTTCAAACCCTTCTCTATTTCACTTTTCCTTCAATCAAAAGTATGTGTTTACCTCCCTTCATTTGTATGTGTTCAACCCACAATTATTTTCTTATCTCATTCTTTTCATTTTTCACTTAACTCATCATAACTATAACACCCCAACCCAACTCACCTCCAAGATGGTGGTCGGACCAGTGGGTCACATAACCTCAAGCGAATATCCCCGAACTCCAGAGGCTTCCGACTAGCAACGAGGGATCTTTTGTGTCCGTGGGGGAGACTATGCCCTCATAGGTAATAAATAATATCACAGCAGAAGTAACCAGCAACAATAATCAATAGCGGAAGCATGTAAATGAATAAACTATAGGATAATCAATATAAATAAATTCAACTGAAAGATAAAAACCAAGTGTGGAAACTCACAAAAGAGTTTCATGCCATGATATGAGTCTAAACTGAAAGTACGGAAAACAAAACTCAAACACACAGTCAACTAAAAGAAAAGACACAAGCAACAACTGCATTGTGAGCAAGGTCTAGTCCTCTTCCCCAGTCTCCATTTTAAGCAGTAATGATAGTCAGGAATCGAAAGCAGCACGCTTCCCCTTGTCAATACCTACGAGCATGTAATCTAATCGTGTGTTGACGATGCCCGAGCAGGGTGTGTGATAAAATCCCAGTAGGTCGGTACCCATGGTGTCTAAACCTTTCCATTTCATGCAAAAATAAAAATGCAGGGTGCCATTACATAACCATTTCAAATAAATTAATTGCAGTGCAATGAAATAAATAAGTCGGCCCAGGTCCCAAACGCCACCCGTGCCTGGTCACCTGTTTCAGCCTAAACTGGTAGTCTGAAAGGGTACCTGTCAGTAGAAATGCACGAACACACACACACACACACAGACACACACACATATATATATATAACCTAGAAATCAAGTCAAAACCAGGAAAAAGTATACCCCAAGCTTGTGCTTTAACTTGGGGTTCAAGTCCAGTGTCAACCAGGCACACTTCCACATATCAAGGGAAATTTATCAATTCTAAACAGACTCAATTAGCAATAACATAAACCTTAAGTGCATCATTATTTAAGGTTCAAGTTGATAGTTTGAGTCTGATCCTGTCCCAAATGTATCTCTACGGAATATACGCCAATTTATCCAATGTCATTGATCCCATCCAAGGCAATCTTTCAAAAGACCAAATATCGCCCGAGGCATGGCTTTACCCTAAGTCTGTCCCGATCTCACAAAAAGGGGTCGAGTGTCATCCGAGGATGGCTTAGCCACATTTCCAATGTATCCGTCCTGATGGGCCCTTTTGGAACCGGTATCACTCAAAAGTATTAGAAAGTCCAGGGAAGTCTCGGTCTGGTAAATCCAATGACACCACCCCCCGGCACCTAGAGGTAACCTATCAGGAACGGAGGATCTAAGTGTGGACCTTAATATGGGACCCGCCTTTTTTCCCTGACCTGAATTTAATTAAATTTTTCACACCAGCAGATATAACATAATTATTATATAAATTCATAGCTTGAAAACTGACCAAATACACTCGTGCATCACAAGGTATAAATTTAACAGTACAACACAATAACTTTCAAGGCAATATACATATCATATCAACCTCAATGGATAATGCATATTTAAATAATAAACAATTCAGCAAAACAAGTGTCAATGATGCAACAATTGAATTTCATGTTCAAGTAGGTATTTATTTAATTTAATTGTAATAAAAAATTATTTCTCAACACATGCAATTAATCAAACAATAAACTCGGTTAATGGAAGAATACACCGATCATGTCGGCAGGCCCAAAGGGATTTCCAAATTTTTTGCAATAATTCAAACAACTATTCATTTAATTTGAAAACAATAAAAAGGGTATGTGCAATACCTATAGCTAATTAAATTAATAACCCGGCTAACGGAAAAATATGCCAACTATATTGGCACACCCAAATGGGTGTCCTATCTTGTTACAACCATTCAAAAAAATTAATTTAAGATGATTAAGGCTGCAATAATTAAACAAAATCATTAGAGTAATTAAAATGGGTAAAATTGCACAAAGCCTGTAGGCACCGACTAACGGCACAACGGTATGTTTTTTATAAATCACAATGAAATAGAGGGAAAGAAATTAGGAACCCTACCTTGTAGTCATAGATGACTTTAATATCCGCAATGGGATTTGATTTGAACTAAAACAAATGAAAACAAAGTATTTTAGAAAAAACCCAAAATAGAGTAAAAATCTTCCGCAATGAACTGAATAAAAAATACTCAACAGAATTGAACGATTACACTTTCTCAACATTATCCTTTTCCTAAGGTTTACTATGCACCTGACAACGAAGAAATTGGACATCGGATGGAGGAGAATCAGCCTTCCAAATGGGCTGCTGGTTAGTGTAACGGGATTGAGATGTGCGACGTGATGAGTGGGAGAGGGAGACAGGAGAAGAAAAAAAAAGCAAGAAAAGAAATAAAAAGAAAAAAAAATAAAAATAAGAAAAAAAAATGATAATGAAATAAAAGGAAATAAAAGAAAAAGATAAAGCAAAACAAAATAATGGAAAGGAAAATAATAAAAATAATTAAAAACGGGAATCCCCCATTTTAATTATTTTCATTTTTCCTATAACCCCCTCTTTATTTTATTTTAGAATTTCTTTTTATCCTTTCTTGCTTTCTTTTAAATATTTTTTAAATATCTTATTACTATTTTCCAATCCTTAATTAATTATTTAAAACTTGAGCACCACACTAAAGTGTGACGTGACATTTTTCATGAAACGTCTGCAATTATTTAAATTAAATAAAAAACTACCTAAGACCCACAGCGAGGTGTGCAGGAATGCGCCTCGGGTCACTTAATTAATTAGACTGCAATAAATTAAAAATGGTTCGTACCTGATTAAGTTTGGGATGCCACAACCTCCCCCCCTTAAGACAACTCGTCCCCTAGTTTCCCTTCTCAGGGTAGTGGAACGTCGTCAGAGAAGAGTTCTGACCATTGTGCACATACATCCATCTCTCACTCCTAGGTCTCGTCCTAAATGTGTTTGTGTTTCCACAACACCTGGACCAGTGGTACTGACTTTCCTCGAAGGTATTTCATGCTATGGTGGAAGATATGGATCAGATACTCCACAAAGGATGCAGCAGTGTCAATATCGATGTTGTCAAGTTCAAAAGAATGAGACAGGTCTGGATGATATTGTCAAATCTAAGATACATGGAAAATGTCATGTATGGCATGGTACCTCTGAGGTAGCAGTAACCGATAGGCTACCAGCCCAACTCTCTCCACTATCTCGAACGACCCGAAGTATCTCGGTGATAATTTTCCCCGTCTCCTGATACGCCTGTGACCCAACCTCGGAGAAACACGTAGAAAGACTCAATGTCCCACCTCAAACTCTAGAGGTCTATAACAACGATCGGTATAAGACTTTTACATGGACTGAGCTGTATTCATACACTTCTAAATCAATTGAACTTGCTCAGAAGTCTCCTGAATGAGATGAGGACCCAACATAGCTACCTCACCTGCTTCGAGCCAGCATAAAGTTAAATGACATGGTCTACCATAGAGAGCCTCGTACGAAGCCATTTGGATTGTCGCCTAGAAGTTGTTATTATAGGAAAACTCGACAAGAGGTAAATTCTTCTCCCAAGAACATCCAAAATCAAGGATACAAGCCTATAACATATCCTATAACACTCGTATAGCTCTCTCAAATTGCCCATCGGTCTGGGGGTGATATGCAGTACTCAGAAATACCTGTGAGCCCAGTGCCTTTTAAAACCCTTGCCCAAACCGTGTAGTAAAATGGGTATCCCTGTCTGAGATAATAGAATGAGGCACACCATGAATTCGCACAATTTCACAAAAATATATCCTTCCCAACTCATCAATTGTAAAGGTGACTCGGATAGGCAAGAAGTGTGAAACCTTGGTCAACCTATCTACAACCACCCATACTACATCGCTTCCTCAAGGAGATATTTTCAAGCCTGTAATGAAATCCATGGTGATTTCATTCCATTTCCATTCAGAAATGGATAGAGGCTGTAGGAGTCTAGTAGGTCGTTGGTGCTCTGCCTTCACCTGTTGGCAGGTGGAGCACCGAGTGATGAAACCTGCTATCTGCTTTTTCATACCAGGACACTAATACTGTCGACATATGTCTCTATACATCTTGGTTAGCCCAGGATGAACTACCCAAACAGAGTTGTGAGATTCCTTCATCAACTCTTCCTGTATACCTGAAGGTACCCATACACGGACACAGTAAAGGAGAGTTTCACTGCCATCAATAACCCAACCAGGAGGTGGGTTCTCTCCTGTAACACTTTCCCTCAAAATGAGACCCTCGGGGTCAATCAACTATTGCTTTTGGACTTTCTCTAGAAGAGAGGATTTCACTGTAAGAATTTCTATAACAGGTTGTCCACTCTGCTCCTGAACCTCCAGATACATCTTTGAAAGCAAGGAAATCATCTGCCACTCACTATTGGCTACCTGTATGAAATGTGTCTGTGTCTTGCGGCTTAAAGCATCCACCACAGCATTTCCCTTCCCAGGGGTATAAGAAAGCTCAAAATCAAACGACTGCAAGTATTCAACCCACCTGTGTTACCTTAAGTTCAAGTCTCATTGAGTGGAGATATATTTCAAGATTTTATGATCCGTGTAAACAACGAATATCTCACCCAAAAAATAGTGTCTCCAACAACGTAGAGCATGAACCACAATTGCCAACTCAAGGTCATGGGTAGGATAGTTCCTCTCATGAGGTCTCAGCTGGAAGGATCTATAAGCCACAACTCGATTACCCTGCATCAAAACTGAACCCAGTCCAGTTCTTGAAGCATCACAATAAATTGTATAACTCTTACTAGGTTCAGGTAGAATCAGGATCGGGGTTGAGGTCAGTCTTCCTCTCAACTCCTGAAAAGACTTTTCACAAGCTTCTGACTAGATGAACTATACACCTTTCTTAGTCAAGGCTGTGAGAGGCGATTCTAAGCAGGAGAAATCCTAGATGAATCACCTGTAATAGCTAGCAAGCTCCAAGAAACTACAGATGTCAAATACACTCTTGGGCTGCTCCCATGAAACCACAATGCTCACCTTTTTTGGGTCAACTGATACCCCTACTTTAGATATTATATGACCCAAGAAGTTCACTTTATCAATCTAGAAGTGGAATTTATTGAGCTTAGCATATAGTTGGTGCTCTCTCTGTGTACTCAGCACGATCTCAAGATGGGTTGCATGGTCGTGTCTGGAACGTGAATACACTAAGATGTCATCCACGAAGACTACCAAAAAGGAATCAATATACAGATGAAAACCCTGGTTCATCAGAGCCATGAAGACTATCGGCGCATTCATGAGGCCAAATGGCATAACCAAATACTCATACAAGTCATACCTACTTTGTAATGCCATATGTGGTATGTCAGATGGTCGCACATGCACCTGGTGATATCCCGACGTCAGATCAATCTTGGAGAAAACAGTTGCTCCCTGGAGCTGGTCAAAAAGATCATCTATACGAGGCAATGGATATCAATTCTTTACCGTGAGCTGGTTGAGTCAATGATAATCCATGCATAACCCTACATTCTTGGAAAAAAGGACAGGTGAACCCCACAGTGATGTGCTAGGTCTAATGAAACCCTTATCCTCAAGGTCTTCAAGCTGCTTTTTGATTTCCTGTAGATCTTTGGGTGCCATCCTATAAGGAGGAATAGACACTGTTGTCACACCTGGCATGAGATTGATAATGAACTCCATGTATCTCATGGGAGGTAAGCCAGAGAAATCGTCAGGGAATACTTCCCTGAAAAGATCCACCACTGGAGGGAATTCAACTAGATTCATTCCCTGGTCTCTCATGAAGAGACTTTCCAAATGATCTATCACTCTACCCAACCCTACGTATTTAGGCTTAGCTTGGTTTGCCTGCATATCCCATTCTTATTTATGAAGATAAGTTTCACCCTCAGGGGATGTAAAGGACAGCCGGCGGTGATAGCAATCCACTTGGTAATGGTAAGGAGAAAGCCAGTTCATACCAAGAATGAATTCCATGCCAAACATATCGAGGATATATAAATTCCAAACAAAACAGTACCAATCTATCTCGAGGGGGAACTCTTGGCACTGGCGTATGCCCTATGTCCTAACCCCAAGCAGGGTGTTGAGAGACATGACACCGTAAAGGTACTCAATTGGAAAACCAAGACTTTCAACAACAGGAGCATATATAAAGGAGTGTGATGTGCTGGTATCAAAAAGAGTAGAAACTAAAGTAGAGGCTACTATAATAGTACCTCTACTATAGATGGCCCTACACTCTTCTCCTCTGGTGCTAGTTGCACTGCATACATGGGACCTGAGCCATGACCCTGATACGCTACCTGGTTGGCCTGAGCAGGTCCACTCTTCTGATACTAATAGTCTAGAACTTGATTTCCTCGACCACAACCTCCACCATTTCCTTAGCCTGGTCGAATGGTGGAAAAAGAACTTCCAGCCTGCTGTGGAGTCATAGATCCCATACCTGATGGAGGTGCAGGTGCGGATCCTCTACCATTGGATTTTGAATAGAAGGAATGGTAGAAATGCTAAAGGTGACCCATCCTGTCATGATCTCGGCACTCCTTGGGATCTCTCATGCACCGCGGCTTCTTGTGACCATCCGTACCGCACTAATAATAAGTGACAGAGCTATCAAGACGTGTTGTTTGGCTATTATTTCCCTCATGTGCACTTTCAAAACAACATTTCCTACTGCTAGAAGAGACATCACCCTATCTCAGAACTAAACCACCCTGGCTCATTGGTTTAGCTTCCCTAACATTTCGCTCTGATATTAGAGCCTGATTCACGATCTTTTTAATAGTGGTCAAAAGAAAGATGTTCACCTGTGAGCGGATAGTATACTCAATCCCGTCCTCAAAATGCCTCGTAGTAGTCTGCGCATCGCCAGTCAGAGATGGGGAAAAATGATGAAGTTCTGTTAAACGAGCATAATACTCTAACACAGTCATAGAGCCCTGCTGAAGATGTAAGAACTCCCATGCATGGTCATCTCTCAGAGTCTGTGGAAAAAAGTGATTATAGAAGGCTTCTTGGAAATTGGCCCAAGCCATGTCACTGGCCTGCTCAGCCTGAGAAACAACGTCCCACCAGCATTTGGTGGTGTCACGAAGCATGTATACTGCAATATTGACCCTTCACTCTGGAGGTGTCTCAAGGTGGTCAAAGATAGACCGTACAGCTTCTATCCATGATTCTACAGCATGAGGGCCACCACTCCCTGAGAAGGTGGGAGGGTACTACTATAGAAAGTCCTGCGTAAGGTCTTCCATAGACGAGGCAGGTCTAGGAATATTATGAACCAACTGCATAAACCTGAGGAGACTATCCCTGAACTGAGTGTTAGGGTCCCTTGGAAGATCGATAGGAGGTATCACCATAGGAGGCTCTACGAGAGGAACCACTGGTGGTTCAGGACCCACCATCTCTATAATGTGCTCATTGCCACTCTCCTAAGACATATCACGAAGATGTTGTGGAGACATTTGTCTACAACAGCCAAACACACCCTTAGACAAGGAGTAAAGAAGGTGAGAAAACAAGTAGGGTGAAAAAGAGGTTAGGTATATAGCCTGCCTCTGAGCACTAAACAACTGAAAACCTACCTCAATAGTTGGGTTTTGATATAGAAGAGACAACTAAAAAGGATTACTAAACAATTCTATATCCCACTCCTAGGTTGATTCTGGATAACATATAACAGACTAACACAACCTTATATTAAATAAACCAACAATTCAAAATTCTACCACTAGGTATAACAGCACTCACATACAACAGGGAAATGCACGCTGAAAGTAGATATGGCATGGAAATATGCATGGAATTTAAATCCTATAGTGCCTATAATGATGCATGGGATGTTTTTCCCTCATATCATTGGGCTACAATGGTAATCCCATTATTTCAATAATACCAGCACAATAACAATGCAATACAATTGAGTCACCCAAGGTGAAATCATATCAACAATAACTGGCATAATCAATAACTACAATCCCAACCCATGAATTTGAGTTTTCCCTTATACATGGGTTATCTATGTCCACGCACAGAGTACATCTCCAATCCCTATATGCTAGTCTCTTCTCTAACCCAAACAATAAGACAAAAGGAAAAACCACCTCTGATACCACTTTGTAATACCCTGACCTGGGTCACCTCTAAGACGGTGGCCAGACCGGTGGGTCACATAACCTCAAGAGCATCTCCCTGAACACCAGAGGCTTCCGACTAGCAACGAGGAATCTTTTGTGTCTGTGGGGGAGGCAATTCCCTAATAGGTAATAAATAATATCACATCATAAGTAACCAACAACAATAATCAATAGAGGAAGCATGTAAATGAATAAACTGCAACATAATAAATATAAATAAATCCAACTTAAATATAAAAACCAAGTGCGGAAACTCACAAAAGAGTGTCATGAAATGATATGAGTCTAAACTCAAAGTACGGAAAACAGAACTCAAACACACAGTGAACTAAAAGAAAAGACATGAGCAGCAACTGCATTGCGATCAAGGCCCAGTCCTCTTCCCCAGTCTTCATCCTAAGAAGTAATGAATAATTCAGCATCAAAAGCAGCACGCTTCCCCTTGTTAATACCTGCGAGTATGTAATCTACTCGGTTATCGATGATGCCCGAGCAGGGTGTGAGATAAAATACCAGTAGGTCGGAACCCACAGTGTCTAAACCCTTCCATTTAGTGAAAAAATAAAAATTCAGTGTGTTATTACATAACCATTTCAAATAAATTAATTGAAATGCAATAAAATAAATAAGTTATCCCGGATCCCAAATGGCACTCGTGCCTGGTCACCTGTTTCAGCCTAAGCTGGTAGTCTGACAGGGTACCTGTCAGAATAAATGCACGAACATGCATATATATATATATATAGAGATATTGTAAGAACCCGGTTCTTTTTTTTTTGAGGTACGGGCTTCTTCCTTTTCCTTTTCCTTATGTGTTTTTGAGAAAATATGGAAAATGGAAAAGAATGCTAATTTTCGAAACTACACACCGTGTACTTTGTCCACACGCCGTGTACTTTTGGCCATGTTGGGATGAGTACACGGGGCGTGTATCCTTGTCGGCGATGAGGGGTGTAGGAACCAACTACACGCCATGTAGTGGTACCTTACACGTCATGTAGTCAGTTGGAAGACTTAAACAGTAAGGCAGTGGCGTCGTCACCAGCTGGGCAACAGTACACGTCATGTACTCGGGAGTACATGTCGTGTACTCATGTTGACAGATGAACAGTGTGGCGGTGCCGCCAAATGAGCAGTTAAATGAAAGAAGTACACGCTGTGTACTTCGTTTTTTTGGCTTAAAACAGGCAGTAGCCTCCTCATTTCGTAGAGGAGGCACTTGAGCCATTTTGGAGCCAAAGGAGGAGGCTGGATCTTTGAAGATCTACCGGGTGTTCGTCTGGAATCCGATTCGGCTTCGGACGATCCCGTTGGAACCGCACGGGTAAGCCCTCTTCTCTCCTGGTACCGTTCTTTCCAATTCTTCTCCTAACATAAGTTATTTACGTTTGAATGAGTGTTGTTATTTGTCAGATCTACGCTGTTCTTGGGCGTTTCTGGAGTCGGCGTTTGGGTATAGCATTCGTTGGCGTATAAGGTAGGTGGCTTAGTGTTTAGTTTTCCAACTGCTGTGTGTTTTGTGCATTTTTGTGCCACGAACCCATGTTGGGGTGTCATGTGGCTGAGGCCATTGTTATAGTTAATACCTATAATTGATTAGGTATTTAATTGTGATAATAAAATGCTGGTTGGGATCATTGCTTGGATCTGGAACCACCCCCGGGGTGTGTTTCTCTGTTTAACCGTTTGGCCAGGATACCCGAGGGTATGCCTTCAAAGTAGTAATTGTAGAATTTTCTTGAGAGGAATTTCTATTACTGCTTGTTTACCTATTGGGCATGGCCCGGTTACCTATTTAGCCTGAGGGCGTTTTTTTTATATTTAGCCTGAGGGCGTTGTTGTGATTAGCCTGTGGGCACTATACTGTATTAGCCTGAGGGCGTGACTGTTTTAGCCCGAGGTCTGTTGTTATTTAGCCTGAGGGCAACCTATCGTGCCTGGGGGCTTGACTTCTGTGCCTAAGGGCGACACTTCCTATGCCTGAGGGAAATTTCTGTTACGCCTGAGGGCAATACCTGCGGGTTGGATTCTGAGTGGCCTGAAGGCAAGCCTGAGGGCGTGGTTACTATTTTAGCCTGAGGGCACGGTTCTGATTGGCCTGAGGGCTTGGTGCTGTTGAGCACAAGAATGTTACTAAGTTAAATGAATTAAACGGATAATAAAATGGCAGTATAACTAGTAATGAGTTACTTTTGAGTACTGCTTACTTTATTGAATTTTTACCACTACACATTGTTGTTGCATGCTTACACGTAGTTGGGCACGGTCCTTTGATGGGTGCCTACTGAGATATATTTCTCACACCCTGTTTGGGTCATGATTTTTAGCCCAAACAGATTACGTTGCTATAGGTGTAGATAGGGTCAAGTGTCCCTATACAGGTACTTGACTATTGTTGAGGAGTAGGAAGGCATGGGACCGAGCCTAGGCTCGCGATGCCGCTACCAGCTGTTTTGATTGTTTTGATGTACTCTATTTTCTGTTGTATTGTATTGATGTATAACATGTTCTGGATGTTTTCTTAGAACTTGAAACATGTAGCATCATCACTTATATACGGTTGGTTATATCCACTGTTTTAGTTATTTCAGTTGTGTATGTTTACTGCTTCCGCTATTTGTTGTATGTTTTATTTTGTATTTCGCTGCGCTACACTTTGAAAAATGAGGGCATAGTTTCCCCACTATGAGACATGGTCCCTCGCTGCTATTCAGCAACCTCTGGCATTTGGGGAAATGCGCTTGAGGTCTTATGGAGAACCGGGCTCGGGGAACCCGTTGTGTGGCACCCGGGTCCGGGATGTTACAAAGTGGTATCAGAGGGGTTTCTTTTCTTGACTTACTATTTGGAGTCGTAGTCAGGGATAGGACGGAACGATAGTTGGTAATAAGTTGTGCCCGAGCATATCTGACCTGTGTACAGGGAAAATCCAGTCTGCCTAATATTTTGCATTATTTTGATTTTGCAATTTTACGGTTGATATGTTTTCACCATTGGGTGACGCACTTGGATTGTGCTGTTTATATTTTATCTGTGGGTTCTATTTAGTTGCAACCCGATGAGATGAGGGTATTTCGTCTCATGCATCATATAGGAACATGCTAGATATCACATGCCATGCATAGTTTCCATGCCATGTAGGTGCATTAGAATTTTCATGTTGTGGTGATAGTTGTTGTGCTAATAAAGCATGTTGTTGTGATAGCTGCTTGATAAATACCTTCCTTGTGATATGGTATGTTTGTTTGAGCTTGTTTATAGGATGGATTCCAAACTTTTGTTTTTGGGGAGTATGGGCCTCCATTGATAGGAATTTGGTGAATCATTGACTTTTTATTGGTTATAACACAGATAAGATGTCAAACTTTGATTCGTGGGGAGTATGGGCCCTCAGGGATCGGAATTTGACACTTAGGTGTTGGTTTTTAGTATTTTAAGGGTTCTAGGGAAGTTTTTGAGGATACTGTCTAGAAAACCCATAATACACGCCGTGTAGGACCTCATACACGCCGTGTGTGTTCTTCTGTTCGGGAAGAAAAATGAACTTTTTGAGTACACACCGTGTACCCCAAGTACACGATGTGTAGTCTCTTCCTGTGTCACAAACTGTGTGGGTGGTGATGCGGGGTAGGGAAGGGCTTGGGTAAAACACGTCGTGTCATTTTTTTGCATGTCGTATAGTGTGACCTGGAGTCCGGCCGTGTAACTAACAACACGGTTCGGTGAACTCCTTGACAGATCACGCCGTGTCAATTATGGACACGTTGTGTAGTGTGACCTGGGGACTCAGCCGTGTAACTAACAACACGGGTCGTTGTCACCTCTCCCTAAACACGTCGTGTACCTGTGGGACACGCCGTGTAGTCTGGTCCGAGGGAAGACCGTGTGGAGTTACCTGTGTGGCTGGGAAACGGGATGGTGTACGCGCCGTGTGCGGGTGTAACACGCCGTGTAGTGTTAAGCCAAGTAGTCGGTCGTGTCACAAATGACACGGTCAGTTGGAAAATAACACAGTACACACCGTGTAGATGTTATACACGCCGTGTAGTTTTGTTGAACGAAAGCCGTGTGGCTTAGCCGTGTAGAAGGACCTGGGCAGGGTAAGGGAAGTCAAGTACACGTCGTGTAGTCATTTTACACACCGTGTAGTCTTGTTTTGCCTTTTTTTTAATACCTTATTCCTCTTGTTTTCTTTGTGGTTCCTTCACTTTCAGTCTTAATAATCTTGAATCTGAGGCGTGCTTTTGGCCATGTAGAGTCATGCCGCCTAGACGACCGCGAGTTGTTCGCCAGGAGAGCGGCGACGATTATACTCCGGAGATGGTGGGACATGGGCTACCAGTTGATCCACCAATAGAGCCAGATGCGGCACCAGCTGTTATACCGGGCACAGGCGCGGAGGTGCAGTTCCGTGAAGGCTTATTGCGGTTGATGCAGAACTTTTAGGGAGCACCGGAGGCTGCCACATCTATGGCCGAGCTGAAACGTATCTTTCAGCAGCAGCATCCGCCGACGTTTTTAGGGGATGGCGGACCACAGGCTGCAGAGTCTTGGCTAGGATCGATGCAGACTATTTTCGAGCACTTAGAGATGCCTCCAGGGCAGAGGGTCAAGCTCACGACTTACATGCTGCGTGATTCCGCCAAGAGGTGGTGGGATGTTACCACCCAGTCAGAGCATCACAGGGACATGGCATGGAAAGATTTTCAGGCAGTCTTCTATGACTTCTTCTTTCCCGAGACGCTGAGGGCAGATAAAGCTCGAGAGTTCATGAATCTGCAGCAGGGTGCTATGTCGGTGATGGACTACTCTACTCATTTTACAGAGCTTCAGCGTTTTTCACCCGTGCTAGTGGGTGATGAGACGTTGAGAGCCAGAAGTTTTGAGGATGGTCTTCGGTATGACATCCGAGCGCTGGTGAATGTTTTCAGGTTGCCTACTGTACACGCGATTGTGAACCATGCGTTGATTACAGAGAGGAACCTACGGGAATCGAGTAGTGTGGGCTAGGGCGGTTTAGCACTAGTTACTGGTACTATTTCTGCTAGAAAGAGGAAGAGACAGATGGACTTCTCTCAGGGCGGAAATACCAGCCAAGCAGCTTCTTCAGGTGGCCCGATCAGGTGCTACCAGTGTGGCAGAGAGGGGCACAAGAGGCCGCAGTGTCCACGAGACCCAGTGGAGTGCCGAGCTTGCGGCAAGATGGGTCATCTGCAACGCTTTTGCAGGGAGTTTCTACCAGTGGCTAGTGAGAGGGGTTTTGTGCAGACTCTGCGTGCGGGATTAAGACCAGTGGCTTCTTACCAGTCAGGGAATTAGAATGCGTCAGGGCGTGTAGGCAAAGATGGTGGTCGTGGTCGTGGTAGCCAGACACCAGGATCGCAGAGGCAGCAGGGCGGGATAGCTCAGGGTAGCCAGGCTATGTCGTAGGGCTGTGGCACTGGGCAGGCATATGCAGTGCAACAGACCCAGCAGGAGCAGGATCCCAGACCTTCTATAGTCAGAGGTACTATTCTAGTAGCTTCTGTCTTGTCTTCAGTACTTTTTGATATGGGTGCTACACATAGTTTTATATATGTACCCGTTGTGGAGGGCCTTGGGCTCGGTGTTTCTACTTTTTCTGATATCTTGACGCTAGACACTCCATTGGGGACTAGGACGGTTGGTGTGCGTCAGTGCAAGGAGTTCCCCCTTGAGGTTAGTGGGTGTCACTTCCTTTGGGACCTCTATGTCCTCGAGATGATGATCTATGACATCAATCTCGGGATGGACTGGTTGGTTCCCTTTCGAGCCTTCGTAGACTGCTACTGTCGCAGGGTGCGTTTCACGTCACCAGAGGGCGGGGAGTTTCTATACAAGGGCGAGTGGGATGTTCAGGCGAGTCGAGCTGGACCAGAGCATCATGGGTGAGGTGGAGTCACAACCCAGATAGTGAGCTTATATCTGGATGACCAGGGGACTTGTCAGACGGATTTCCCTCCAGTTGTCAATCGTTTCAGGGATGTCTTCCCGGATGACTTTTTAGGTCTACCTCCAGTGCGTGAGGTGGATTTCTCTATTGATCTTGTGCTAGGAGCAGCACTGGTGTCCATTCCTCCTTATAGGATGGCCACGCCTGAGTTTCAGTAGCTCAAGAGGCAGTTAGAGGAGCTATAGGTGAAGGGTTTTATCCGACCCAGTACTTCTCCATTGGGTTCTCCGGTCCTTTTTGTGAAGAAGGTGAACGATACCCTCAGACTTTGTGTGGATTATCGGAATTTTAACCAGTTGACAGTTAAGAACCGATATCCCTTGCCGAGGATAGATGATCTGTTTGATCAGCTTCATGGAGCATGAGTGTTCTCGAAGATTGACTTGATATCCAAATATCATCAGCTACGTGTTAGACCATCATATATACCACTTATAGCTTTTCGGAGTAGGTATGGTCTATATGAGTATACGGTTATGCCGTTCGGACTCACGAACACGCCAGCAGTTTTTATGGCTCTAATGAATCATGTGTTTCATTCTTATCTTGATTCATTTGTGGTAGTATTCGTGGATAACATCTTGGTGTACTCTCACACTCGACACGACCATGCCACCCATCTTCAGATCGTATTGAGTACACTAAGATATCATCACCTATATGCTAAGATCTCGAAGTTCCACTTTTGGATAGACCAGATTCACTTCCTAGGTCATATAATCTTAGAGGAAGGAGTTGCAGTAGACCCAGAGAAGGTGAGAGCAGTAGTTTCCTAGGAGAAGCCTAAGAATGTGTTTGAGATACAGAGTTTCTTAGGGCTAGCTGGTTACTACAGGCGCTTCATATAGGACTTCTCCTGCTTAGCAGCACCGTTGACAGGTCTGACTAAGAAGAGTGTGAAGTTCATTTGGTCAGAAGCTGGCGAGACAGCTTTTTAGGACCTGAAGGGAAGGCTAACATCAACACTGATCCTGATACTCCCAGAGCAGGGGAAGAGTTATACAGTTTACTATGATGCATTAGGGATTGGGCTGGGAGGATTTTTGATGCAGGGTGATCGAGTTGTGGCGTACGGGTCTCGGCAGTTGAGGCCACATGAGAGGAATTACCCGACGCATGATCTCGAGTTGGCTGCAGTTGTGCATGCGTTGCGTTGTTGGAGACATTATCTGTTGGGAGCGCATTTTGTGGTTTTCACCAACCAAAAAAGCCTCAAGTATATCTTTACTCAGCGTGACCAGAATATGAGGCAGAGAAGGTGGGTTGAGTACCTACAGTCCTTCGATTTTGAGCTTTCCTATACAACTGGTAAAGGTAATGCAGTAGCTGATGCACTGAGTAGGAAGACTCAGATACAGGCAGTGCAGGAGGCTAGTGGTGAGTGGCAGCTTATGGCTTTGTTCTCTGAGATGCATCTGGAGGTGCATGACAGTCAGGGGTAGAATTATCTTTCCTCGTTAG
The DNA here is from genome assembly GCA_963277665.1 of Viscum album. Classification (NCBI taxonomy): domain Eukaryota; kingdom Viridiplantae; phylum Streptophyta; class Magnoliopsida; order Santalales; family Viscaceae; genus Viscum; species Viscum album. Next base: position 15,582,690 of record OY728148.1, read on the forward strand.
CTATGACTTATACCCTCCTGGACAGAGTGAGGATGAGGCAGCTATCAGATTCAAAAGGTCTAGTTCTACAGGAGTCGGTGGCAAGTGAGGACCCTCCTCCCGGTTGGACGATAGGAAATGATGAGGTTTTGCATTTCCATGGACGTGTATGGGTTCCAGGGGATATACGCGAGGAGATGATGTGGGGGTTTCATGCGTCAGCTTGGGCAGTTCATCCCGAAGTTACCAAGATGTACCGTGACTTGAGGCGTCAGTACTGGTGGCCAGGTATGAAGAGAGTGATAGCTGGTTTTGTTACGAGGTGTTCCACCAGTCATCAGGTGAAGGAAGATCATCAGAGACTAGTTAGACTGTTACAGCAGTTACCCATTCCAGAGTGGAAATGGGATGATGTCGTGATGGATTTCGTGACGGGTTTTCCGAGGTCACCTCATGGCAATGACGCCGTGTGGGTTGTTGTGGACAGACTCACGAAGGTAGCTCACTTTTTTCTAATCAAGGAGACCTTCGTTGTAGAAGAGCTCGGAAGGCTGTATATCCGAGAGATCATACATCTTCATGGGGTCCCTCGTTCTATCGTTTTAGATAGGGATGCCCGCTTTAGGTCTCATTTCTGGCAGAGTTTTCAGAGGACGCTAGGTACACAGGTGCTTCTGAGCACAACATACCACCCTCAGACAGATGTCCAGTCAGAGCGGACGATACAGGTGCTAGAGGACATGTTGTTTGCATGCGTCCTAGAATTTGGGGGCTCTTGGGAGAAGCATATACCCTTAGTCAAGTTTGCCTATAACAATAGTTTTCAAGAAACTATTGAGATGGAACCATACGAGGCTTTATATGGTAGGCCATGCAGATTACCTTTATGCTGGTTAGAGGCAGGTGAGGCAGCTTTACTGGGGTCACAACTCGTGCAGGAGACATCTGAGCAGGTCCAGTTGATTCGAAGGCAGATGGCTACCGCGCAGTCTCGTCAGAAGCCTTATGCTGATCGCCACAGGTGACCTTTGGAGTTCGTGGTCGGGGATTAGGTTTTCTTGCGTGTTTCACCGAGGCTAGGACACAAACGGATCAGGAGATAGGGTAAGCTTTCACCAAGGTATGTGGGACCATTTGAGATTCTGGAGAGAGTCGGGCTGGTTTCCTATCGGTTATAGTTACCGCAGCGGTACCGATCCATGCACGACATCTTCCATGTGTCTCATTTGTGTCGCTACCATTCAGACCCATCTCACACCTTTCAGCTAGAGGAGGTTGAGCTTCATCATGATGCGTCCTTTGAGGAGAATCTGATCCGTATCGTTGACAGGAGCACGAAGGTTCTCTGAGGCCAGTCAGTTCCTCTCGTATGGGTGCTATGGCAGCATGGCCGAGTGCAAGACGAGACCTGGGAGCAGAAGGCCGACGTACGTGTTTAGTGGCCAGATCTGTTCTGATCTTATTCTTTTCCACCCTTGTAAGGGAAATTTGGGGAAGAATTTCTATAAGGGGGGAAGTTTGTAAGAACCCGGTTCTTTTTTTTTTGAGGTACGGGCTTCTTCCTTTTCCTTTTCCTTATGTGTTTTTGAGAAAATATGGAAAATGGAAAAGAATGCTAATTTTCAAAAATACACACCGTGTACTTTTGGCTGTGTTGGGATGAGTACACGGGGCGTGTAGCCTTGTCGGCGACGAGGGGTGTAAGAACCAACTACATGCCGTGTAGTGGTACCTTACACATCGTGTAGTTAGTCGGCAGACTTAAACAGTAAGGCGGTGGCGTCGCCGCTAGCTGGGCAACAGTACGCACCCTATACTCGGGAGTACATGTCGTGTACTCATGTCAACGGATCAACAGTGTGGCGGTGCCACCAAATGAGCAGTTAAATGAAAGAAGTACACTACGTGTACTCAGAAGTACACACCGTGTACTTTGTTTTTTTGGCTTAAAATAGGCAGTATCCTCCTCATTTGGAAGAGGAGGCACTTGATCCATTTTGGAGCCAAAGGAGGAGGCCAGATCTTTGAAGATCCACCGGGCATTCGTCTGGAATCCGATTCGACTTCGGACGATCCCGTTGGAACTGCACGGGTAAACCCTCTCCTCTCTTGGTACCATTCTTTCCAATTATTCTCCTAATTTAAGTTATTTATGTTTGGATGAGTGTTGTTCTTTGACAGATCTACGCCGATCTTGGGCGTTTCTGGAGTCGGAATTCGGGTATAGCGTTCGTTGGCGTATATGGTAGGTGGCTTGGTGTTTAGTTTTCCAACTGCTGTGTGTTTTGTGCGTTTTTGTGCCACGAAACCATGTTGGGGTGTCGTGTGGCTGAGGCCATTGTTATAGTTAATACCTAGAATTGATTAGGTATTTAATTGTGATAATAAAATGCTGGTTGGGATCGTTTCTTGGATCCAGAACCACCCCCGGGGTGTGTTTCTTTGTTTAGCCGTTTGGCCAGGATACCCGAGGGTATGCCTTCAAAGTAGTAATTGTAGAATTACCTTGAGAGGAATTGCTTGTTACTACTTGTTTACCTGTTGGGCATGGCCCAGTTACCTATTTAGCCTGAGGGCATTTTTTTGTATTTAGCCTGAGGGCGTTGTTGTGATTAGCAAGTGGGCATTGTACTGTATTAGCCTGAGGGTGTGACTGTTTTAGCTGGAGGGATGTCGTTATTTCGCCTGAGGGCAACCTTTCGTGCCTGAGGGCTTGAATTTTGTGCCTGAGGGCGACACTTCCTATGCCTGAGGTAAATTTCTGTTACGCCTGAGGGCAATACCTGCGGGGTAGATTCTGTGTGGCCTGAAGGCAAGCCTGAGGGTGTGGTTACTATTTTAGCCTAAGGGCACGGTTCTGATTGGCCTAAGGGATTGGTGCTGTTGGGCACAAGAATGTTACTAGGTTAAATTAATTAAATGGATAATAAAATGGCAATATAACTGGTAATGAGTTACTTTTGAGTACTTCTTACTTTATTGCATTTTTACTACTGCACACTGTTGTTGCATGCTTACACGCAGTTGGGCATGGGCCTTTGGTGGGTGCCTACTGCGATATATTTCTCACACCCTGTTTGGGTCATGCTTTTCAGCCCAAACAGATTACATTGCTACAGGTGTAGATAAGGGAAAGAGTCCCTATACAAGTACTTGACTATTGCTGAGGAGTAGGATGGCATGGGACCGAGCCTAGGCTCGCGATGCCGCTGCCAGCTGTTTTGCTTGTTTTGTTGTAATCTATTTTCTATTGTACTGTATTGATGTATAACATGTTCTGGATGTTTTCTTAGAACTTGAAACATGTAGCATCATCACTTATATACGATTGGTTATATCCACTGTTGTAGTTATTTCAGTTGTGTATGTTTACTTCTTCCGCTGTTTGTTGTATGTTTTATTTTGTATTCCGCTGCACTACACTTTGACAAATGAGGGCATAGTTTCCCCACTATGAGACCTGGGCCCTCGCTGCTAGTCAGCAGCCTCTGGCGTTTGGGGAAATGCGCTTGAGGTCTTGTGGCGAACCGGTATCGGGGCACCCATTGCATGGAACCCGGGTATGGGATGTTACATATATATATATATATAACCCAGAAATCAAGGTAAAACCAGGAAAAAGTATACCCCAAGCTTGTGCTTTAACTTGGGGTTCAATTCAAGTGTCAACCATGCACACTTCCACATATCAGGGGGAATATCTCAATTCTCAACAAACTCAATTAGCAATAACATAAACCTTAAGTGCATCATTATTTAAGGTTCAAGTTGAGATTTGGAGTCCGAGCCCATCCCGAAGGTATTGCTACGGAACATCTGTCAATTTATCCAATGCCACCGAGCCCGTCCAAGGAAATCTTTCGAAAGACCAAGTATCGCCTGAGGCATGGCTTTATCCTGAGTTTGTCCTGATCTCAAAAAAAGGGGTTGAGTGTCACATGAGTTTGGCTTAGCCACATTTCTAATGGATCTGTCCCGATGGGCCCTTTTGGAACTGGTATCACTCAAAACTATTAGAAAGTCCAGGGAAGTCTCAGTCCAGAAAACCCAACGACATTGCCCCCCGAAACCTAGAGGTAACCCGTCATGAATGAATGATATAAACATGACCCTTAATACGGGACCTGTCTCCTTTCCCCACCCTAAATTTAATTAAAGTTTTCACAGTAGCAGATATGACATAATCAGCATATAAATTCACATATTGAAAACTAACCTGATACACCCGTGCATCACAAGGCATAAATTTAACAGTACAACACAACAACTTGCAAGGAAATATACATATCATATCATCCTCAGCAGATAATTTATATTTAAATAGTAAACAGTTCAGCAAAATAAGTGTCAATGATCTAACAATTGAAATTCATATTCAAGAAACTATTTATTTAATTTAATTACAATAAAAGGTTGATTCGAAACACATGCAATTAATCAAACAATAAAATCAACTAATGGCAAAATACACCGATCATATCGGCATGACCAAAGGGGTGTCCATATTTGTTGCAATAATTCAAACAACTATTCATTTAATTTAAAAATAATAAAAAGGGAGTTCGCAATACCTGCAGCTAATTAAATTAATAACCTGGCTAACGAAAAAATATGTTGACTATGTAGGCACACCCAAAGGGGTGTCCGATCTTGTTGAAACCATTAGAAAAAATTAATTTAAGATGATTAAGGCTGCAACAATTAAACAGAACCATTAAAGTAATTAAAATGGGTAAAATTTCACAAAACTGGTAGGCACCGACTAACGGCACAATGGTGCATTTTTTATAAATCGCAATGAAACAGAGGGAAATTGAGTAGGCACCCTACCTTTTAGTCGTACATGACTCTAAGATCCTTAGTTGGCTTTTATTTGACCTAAAATGGATGAAAATGAAGGATTTTAGAAAAACCCCAAAATAGAGTAAAAATCTTCCATAACGAACTGCACGCAAAATACTCAACGGAATCGAATGATTCCACTTTCACAACGTTAGAATTTCCCTAAGGTTTATTGTGCACCTGACGGTGAAGGAATCAGATATTGGATAGAGGAGTAGCGGCCTTCCAAAGGGGATGTTGGTTGGTGTGATGGGATTGAGGGGTGCGACGTGATGAGTGGGAGAGGGAGAGAGGAGAGGAAAAAAGAAAAAGAGAGAAAAGAAAGAAAAATAATAAAAAAATAAAAGATAAGGAAAAAAGGAAATAAAAGAAAGAGATAAAATAAAAAAAGAATGGAAAGGAAAATAATAAAAATAATTAAAAATGGGAATCCCCCATTTCAATTATTTTAATTTTTCTCGTAACCCCCTCTTTATTTTATTTCAGAATTTCTTTTTATCCTTTATTGTTTTATTTTAAAAATACTTTAAATCTTTTATTAATCTTTTCCAATCCTTAATTAATTATTTAAAACCTGAATACCGCACCAAAGCGCGACGTGACATTTTTCATGGAACGTCTGCAATTATTTAAATTAAATAAAAAGCTTCTTGGGACCCGCTGAAAGGTGCGCAGGCGCACACCCTGGGAAGCTTAATTAATTAGACTGCAATAAATGAAAAACAATCTATACCTGATTAAGGTCGGGACGTTACAATAACAAAAAAATATAACCTAAATTTTTACCCACCTCAATGAATGAGTAAATAATATATTAGGTTGATTCGTAATTTTAGGATGTTAGGTGATTAAGATTTTTTCTCATTCAATATTATGTAAATTGACTTTATGTATGTTGAACTCAAAAATTTCCAAGATTAATGACATGTTTTGTTTTAGATGGGGATTCCATAGATTATTGGAAACAAAATTACACATGGGTTCATGAAATATTTTACCTTTCCTCAATGAGAATTGATAATTATTAGAACCCTATTCAAGGCTTGGATTAAATCCAAAACAATTTGGAATTCCAATGAAAATCACCTCTTGAAGTGGATAATAATTTAATGCAATATATTAAAAATCTCAAGGATATCATAATCTCAAATCCTGAATAATGAACTCACCATAATATTTATCAAATTTTTAAATTAAAATTAATTCAAAAATAAATTTCACCTAATCTTTGTAAAAAAAACCCACCCCACCCCCATTCAAAAGAAAAAACAAAAAAAAATTGACTACAAAATATAGTACCATAACCAAGGATTTGACCTGAGTTTCGCTATGAACATTATAGAAGATCGATGAACCTTTGAACAGCAGATAGGGAAAATATTTCTCTCTTTAGGGTATCTACCTCAAAAACCCATGAAGCGGGATTATAATGCACACATCATCTTTTGGTATTGTTAGTGTAACTCACTACTCAATGGGTGGTTGTAAGACTACAAAGCCACCTAGAGGTACCACCTCCTAAACAGGATCCTATACTAAAGTCTCATCACTAGGTAGATTATCCTCTTGATCTAGCTATGGAATCCTAGATAGCTTTCATCATGGAGGTATCCTGAAAATTCCAAGACATACTATAGTCAAAGAGTATATCAGGGGAGACAACTCAAGGACAAAGAAAACCCAACACATTATTATATGATTCATGTACCAAATTTTTACTTGAAACTAGTTTTTATATAGAAAGAGTCAATAATAAATTTATTAAAGTTAATTTGAATAGATACATAGGTCACCACAAAAACACTAGGTTCTCTAGCCTAAGATCCAAACTCAAGACACATTAACATTGTTTTCCTAGTTTCCAAAACAAACCGTACTACTAGAAAATATTAAAACTTCAGTCTTAAGGTAACCCAAATTTGATAATAATATGTCATGACCTGACCCACTGGGGCCTTCCTGGGTTGTGGATAGTTGAGTGTGACTCCCCAAGCTCACCTCCAATAGGCTAGGAATTGGAGACTAGTGTTGAGTAGGTATATCACACACATGATATTCCTTAGCCTATGGTACCTGTACACATGTACACTGTAATGACCTGAACATTTTAAATGGTAATTTTTTTCTAAAAATTGTTGAAATAGTGGGATTCCTAGACCCAACTATGGAGTACTTTTTATTACCATCTCATGTATACATTAAGATATACATGATGTTTACCTACCATTATAGTGTATATATTTCTACATCCACTATTTAATTGTAATGTTCATAGATTGTTTTTCGTATCAAAAGGTTATAGCAAATCCCATACTATAATGAGAATATAAAGATATTATGGCATTAATATTAAACAAGTTTCATACGGTCTAGATACATCTTATTTATTGGACACAATATATAACTAACTATCAGGTGTTGGGGGCTCATAAGTATTGATGCTTCTTCCCATGAAGTTCACACTTGGATCTCTAGCAGTGACACTATTGTAAATTCCTTATATAACAATGCCTATATCCCAATGGTTTAGAAAAACCGTTGGGATAGGTTTCTTATACCAATGGTTTGTTGAAAACCATTGGTATAGTAATTGTTAGTGTTTTTTTCCAACGGTTTGGAAAACCGTTAGGATAGGCCCAGGTAGAGAGACTTTTACCAACGGTTATATATAAAAGTTGGGACAGGTGGAAGTTTTCCCTATGGTTTTTTGAAACCATTGGGATAGGTGATAGGTTCCCCCCCTTATGCCAACGGTTCATGGAACCATTGGTATAGGTATGATATTTACCAACAGTTTTAAAAAACTATTGGGATAGAATGACACAAATGCAACCCCAATTCAGATCGGGATCCTCCCACATTGTGCCCTAAACGAGAGCTCCCTTCCAGCGTGCAAACCCTTCTACCGAGAAATTGATTGTTTGTTCTTCCACATAAAATCTATAAATTATTATTTTTATGTTCTACCTCCATTTATTCCATTTTTCATTCTGATTTCTTTGAAGACAAGGTTGTTTTTTGTTTTTTGTTTTGATTTTCTGTAAAGGACAGCTCCCCTATTCTTTGAGAACCCTTCTTCCCAACCTGTGATCCATCCTTGATTCACATGTCATGATTTATTTTTCGAGGCAATTGTAGGGTTGGTGTGCAATGGGAGGGGGTTGGCTATGGGTGGGTGTGCATTGGGAGGGGTTTGTAGGGGTTGTTGTGCTGTGGGAGGGGGTTGTGGGGGTGCAGTGGGAATGGGGGGTTGTGCAGTGGGAGGGGGTTGGCTTGGCTATAGGGGGGCTGTGTAGTGGGAGGGTGGGATGGTGGGGGATATGTAGTGGGAGGGGGTTGTCGGGGGGTTTTGAAGTGGGATGGGGGTTTTTAGGGGTTATGTAGTGGGAGTGGGGGGTTGTGTAGTGGGAGGGGGTTGGCTATAGATGGGTTGTGTAGTGGGGGGGTTGTAGGGGGTGGGTGTGCAGGGTGGGGGCTACAAGGGGTGAGGGGGGATGTGCAATGTGGGGGTGGGGGCTTTAGGGGGAGGTGAGGGAGGGGACTACAGGGGGGTTGTAGGGGGGGGGGGGTTGGCTATAGTGGGGACTGTGTAGTGGGAGGGGTTGGCTATGGGGGTAGGTTTAGGGGGGGTATGTAGTGGGAGTGGGGGGGTATGTAGTGGGAGGGGGTTGGTTGTGAGGGTTTTGGTTATGGGGGGTGTAGTAGGTATGATTTTGGACCTAATCTAGACCTCCTCCTGACGTATTTTTGGCCATGAAATACCTTCCAGCCGAAGATCCTTCTTCAATCAAACAAATTTTTATTTCTACACTTCAAATTAGTAAGTTTCATCTTAGTTTTAGTGTTCTTATTCTTTTTATTTTATGTTTGATGTTTTGATTTTGATAAAATTATAGTTATTTATGTTGGAGTACCGAACCCTTTATTTGTTTTATGTTTTTTTTTTGTTCTACACTTCATACATCGTAAATGTTCTGTTTAGTGGGGTTTGTTTAGTGTAGGGGTAAAGGGTATGTTTTATGTTTTTTGTTTAGTGGGGGGTGGGCTGTCCAGGTGGGGTGTGGGTTGTCCAAGGGGGGTGGGGGTGGGCTGTCTTGGACACCTTGCAACCCCAGGACACCCCCCCCCACCCGCCTGTACAGCCCCGCCACCCCTGTGGACAGCCCTCCCACCCCCCTGGACAGCCCCGCCACCCCTGTGGACTACTCGCCCACCCCCCGGGACACCCCCCCCCCACCCACCCCCGTGCACAGCCTGCCCACCCCCTGGACACCCCATACCCTCTTGGACAGCCCCTCCACCCTCGTAGATAGCCCGGCCACCCACCCCGTACCACCCTGGACAGCCCCACCCACCCCCTAGACACCCCCTCCCTCAGTGGACAGCCCCCCACCCCCGTGTATAGCCCGCCCACCCCCCATGGACACCCCATACCCCCCTGGCCACCCCCTCCACCCCACTGGATAGGCCGCCCACCCCCTGGACACCTCGTACCCCCTGGACACCCCCCCCCACCCCTGTACACCCCCGGCCCCCCTGGACAGCCCTACCACCCCCGTGGACAGCCCTCCCATCCCCCTGGACAGCCTTTACCCCATGGATAGCCCCCCCCCCCCCCCGGACACCCACCCACCATACCTTGGACACCCCTGACCCCACTGGATAGCCCTACCACCCCCGTGGACAGCTCGACCACCCCCCATGGACAACCCGCCCACCCCCCACCCCCCCTGGACAGCCCGCCCACCCCCCTGGACACCCTTTACCCCCCTGGACAGCCCCCCCCCCCCCACGGACACCCTTTACCCCCCTGGACAGCCCCACCCACCCCCTGGACACCCCGCTCACCCCCTTGGATAGCCTGCCCACCCCCCTAGACTCCCACTACCCCCCCTGGACAGCCTGACCACCCCCATGGACAGCCCGCCAACATGGACACCCTGACCCCCCTAGACAGCCCCCCACCCCCTGGACACCTTCGACCCCCCTGGACAGCCCCACCACCCCCTGGACACCACGCAGCCCCCTGGACACTCCCTCCCTCTTGGGAAATGTATGTGATCACTCAAATTATCTACTAAAATATAAAATTTCTTCGATCTAAAATTTAGTCAACTCCTGAATAATTCTCTTCCACATGTGTACATGATCTTGTACACTCATGTATATTTCTTCAAAGATATTTTGTTATAAATATAGTATTTTGTTGTCTTTTTTATTATGATTCTCATATATAGTAGTGTGTCGGTTATGGTTTCATATAAAGTGAACAATTCTTGTTTACTTAAATATATTTTTGATGAAAATTCAATCTTATTGAATTTCTTTTGACAAAATTACTTATAATAATTATTTTTTACAGAATGGATAGAATTTGTATGTATGAAACCGATCAGATCTCAAATGATTTTCAAAACAATTTGGAGATCTTTTTAGATTTTTCATTTCACAATTCTTTAAATAGTGGTCGCATACACTGCCCATGTTTCATTTGTGTTGGCAGACCTTGGTTGAGCCATGAATAAGTCAGCTACCACATAACCAAATATTTTTTTCAATCAAACTACTATGTGTGGTATCACAATGGGGAGAAAATGAAATATCAAATTGCTGATGATCCAAATGAGAGTACTGGAGTGGAGAATTTGTTATATGACCGGTTTCAGTTTATTCATCATCATGAAAAAGAAAGGATTCTGACCCAAGAATACTTCCATATGAGAACACATGGTGCGTCCAATGAAAATGATGATGTTGTCAGGGTGAAAAATTGAATGATGTTGCCACGACTCTAGTATATCGACAATGTGATAAAATGAAAAAGCTGGAATTTTTAATCTGATTGTTTCATGGGAAAACTATGTATGGGATTTTTAATACAGTAATCGATTACATTCTTAACTTCTTGAAGGATTTACTTCCAGATGATGCAGATATTCCCTCAAACCACTATATGGCATGGAATTTAGTTCAGGAACTTGGATTTTCAAGAAACAAAATTCATGCTTGCCTGAAAGATTGCAGGTTATTCTGGGAGGAAACTGTTGAACAAAATTATTGTATAAAATGTGGAACATCCTGATGGAAGTCAAAATCTAATGGAACACCATCCCTTATGCCACAGAAAGTAATGTGGCACTTTCTATTGATCCCCAAACTCCAGAATATTTTTATATCTAATGAAATATCAATAAAAATGAGATGGCATGATACTGAAAGAAAGAATACTAATGATGAGTTGGTTCACCCTACAGATGGATTTTCATGGTAGAGATTTGATGCTCGATATCTTGATTTTACAGCTGACATGCATAATGTGAGGTTGGTTCTTTCATGCGACGGTGGTATGGGATCCAGACGATCTAGTTGGCATACCTGATTAGACCCTGGACCTCCCACTGACATACCATCCATCCCATATTCTGATCACGATGTGCCGTTAGGGACACACGGGATATTTAGGCCTCCCATGTTTTCCCCACCCTTTACATCTGACCCTCCTCACCCGTCTGTATCATATCGGATGATGATTCTCACTCCTCATCCAGTATTTGGCCAGCCATCCCTGTCATCTTCTTTTACTACTGCTTCGATCTCTCTGGGATTTTATATTCCATCTTCTTTAACCACTGCTCCACCAGAGTCTATCCCTACAGAGCATACATTGGGACCCACTCCATCTGTACAGAGTGTTCCTTCAGTTTCTACGGATCCAGCGGCACCCATTGATCATACTATCGTAGGTATACTTATACAACCCTAACAAATTGTTACACCATTATTTATTTTCATTATAACATGTATTGATAAAATATTTTATTTTCTTTCATAACAGATACATCTACTGATAGGAGGTGGGGGTGTACATGCATGCATTCGGTGTGGAACCACCACACGTAGTTTATGGTGGAATACAATGAAGATAGTCAAATGATTGAAAAATCAGGGCAAAAATGTCGGAGTTTTTTTGCGACGCTTTCCAAATACTCTGAGATCATTCCTGTCAGCCCGCTCTCATGGAGACAACTGCCAAATGAAGTCAATGATAATGCCTGGGTAGAGATATGGGTAAAAAAATCTTTTGTATTTAATGAAATATATTAATTTTTGTATTTATATGAATTAATATTTTGGTTTCAGCTGCGGTTTAATTTCCCCAATGGTGAGGGTGCATAGCCAGCACGTCTAAAGGATTTAGGCAAGCTTTGGAGAGCTTATAAGCATGAGTTGTACATTGGATGGAGTGATAGAGTGGGAACAGAGTTTGAGGCGGTCCCTATCATGGATGATTGTCCATTATAACAGTACCGATAGAAGATTACTCATTGGGTGACTAGCCAATTTATGGTATTAATCAAATTAGAAGTATTTAAATGAAAATTTTCATGTTTTTAGTTAATACTAATTATTAAATTTTATTTAGGATACATATGGAAGAAATAAAAAAACATTCATGATAATTAATACATCCACACATTGGGATGTACTATAATTCCAGATCATAAGAGATAGCTAGTATGACAGTTTATAATCTTTCTTTATAACTTGCACTTTCTATTGCTTCATCCATAATTTATTTGATTGATAAAGTTGTTATATAATTTTAGTTATGAAATTACTATTTTTTTGGTATCCAATTTTTAATTATGGTTTTTTACATTCAATGTCATTTTAGAGGCATAAATTTAATATAGAAGGATGTGTTCCTTGAGAAAAACTGTTTTGCTCGAGTTGAAAGAAGAAAGATGGAACTGCGGTTAATGAACTGACTCAGCAGAAGATTTTACATTTTACTTTGTAGATTTAAAATTTTAATCTCTATTTTGTAACTTAATAATCTATTTATATTTGTAACAGGATACTTTATAGGCCCTTGATTCCCAGGAACCTGATAATTTTGGGTCAAACGATCACTTACATCAGGTGTTGGGAGATGAGCACCCTAGTAGAGTACGCTACTGGTCTGGGAAGAGTATAGTTCCGACAAGGTATTGGACCTCCTCAGGTATGAGTTGTAGTTCCAACGAGTTGCAGGAGGTTAAGGTATAGGCAGAACAAGCTGAAAAAGGTCCACAGAGACGGCAGCACATTCTGATATAGCAAACACTGCATTTATGAAACTAATGGAATCTTTACACCCAACACTTCCACCAGAGGCCAGCACTTCTTGTAAGGAATATATTCCATTGATTCATTCTATATATGGTTCACCATGTGGCAGTTCTAGTGGCGGTTGAGATGATGGAAAGGAGGAGGCCAAGGTGGAGGAGGAGGGTGAGGAGGAGGCCAAGGCGGAGGAGGAGGGAGATGAGGAGGTCGAGGCGGTGGAGGAGGGTGAGGAGGAGGGCGAGGTAGAGGAGGAGGGTGATGAGGAGGCTGAGGCTGAGTAAGAGGGAGAGGAGGAGGGTGGGGATGATGATGGGGATGACGATGAGGATGAGGGTGAGGGTTAAGATTATGGTGATGAGGGATAGATTGATCCATTACATTTTTTACTGATATTACTGACCTTTGATGTTTATTGATCTGTTGTGCCTGAATATATGTGTGATTAGGTAGGTCACATTATCTTTATTTTTTATCTATAAATAATAAAACTTGATTTGATGATTTGATGTGAAATCCCCCTATTTTAATGAAATTGTAATTTTTTTAGTGGAATTTAGAAAATTGGTGGTCTGATTAGAAGTTGATATAATGATATTATTTTTTTAACCTTGAAATAATTTGATTAGAAAATATACAAATATCATCCCATGAACTTGGGACAGCCCCCCCCCCCCACCCTCCTCCCTGGATCCTGGACAGCCCCCCCCCCCCCCCCACCTTCCTCCCTGGACCCCAAACAGCCCCTTAGATAGCCCCCCCCCCCACACACCCTCCTTCCAGGACCCCAGACAGCCCCCCCCCCCCCCCACCCTTCTCCCTGGACCCCGGATAGCCCCCCCCCCCCACCCACTCACCCTCCTCCATGAACCCCGGACAGCCCCTCGGATAGCCCCCCACCCTTCTTCCTAGACCTCGGACAACCCCCTCCTTCCTGGACCCTAGACAGCCCCCCCCCCACCCTCCTCCTACCATGCATAACCCCCACCACATATATCCTCATCCTCCACTGGGTAACTCACACAACTATGTATCACCAACATCATCACACAAATCACTACATCATAAGTTCACTGATCCCAATCTAAGCTCTCTTCAAGATTCACCCTAAATCTCAATCTAATTAACATTCCATTACTATTACTTCAATACCAAGCACCGACCACCTACCTTGATTCGAGAGACAATCGCACTCTTTATTTGGAATCTCTAATCCAAATCTAAGCTCTCTTCAAGATTCAACCTAAATCCCAATGGAAAATAGGGTTTTAGAGCTTCAGAAGAAGATGTGAGAAGAGTGCAAACCCTAATCAAAAATAGGAAGCAAGGAGAGGATTTTAAGTAAAAACAACAGACATTCGGAAAACCGACTAAATGCTTTCTGATTATGTTGATACTTTAGAACAAGGATCCATGGGTCATTTTTGATGTGTATGAGTCAACCTAATCTCAATCTGAGGCACGGTGTGGTTGGTACCACTCAAAGTGTCTCACTTTTATTTGAATGGGATAATATTTTAAGTGAAAACAACAACTGGTATATGGAAAACCAACCAAACACATTCGGATTCTGTTGACACTTTAGGAAAATGATACATGGGTCTTTTTTGATGTATACGAGTTAACCCTACATCAATACGAGGCACATTGTGTCCGGTACCACTTAAAATGTCTCACATTTATTTGAAATGAACAAAATTTTAAGTGAAAACAACAACTTGCATATGGAAAACTAACCAAACACACTATTATTATATTAAAACTTTAGTAAAATGATCCATGGGTAATTTGTGATGTGTAAGAGTCAACCTCAACTCAATCTGAGGTACGGTGTGGCAGGTACCACTCAAACTATCTCACTTTTATTTGAAATGGACTGGATTTTAAGTGAAAAAAACAACTTGCATATAGAAAACCAACCAAACACTTTATAATTGTATTGATACCTCAAAAAAATTATCCATGGTTCATCTATGACGTGTATGAGTCAACTTTTCCTCAATCAGAGGCACGGTGTGTCCGGTATCACTCAAAGTCTCTCTCTTTTGTTTAAAATGGACACTGTTTTAAGTAAAAACAACAGACATTCAGAAAACCAACCAAATGTATTCTGATTGTGTTGATACTTTAGCACAATGATCCATGGGTCATTTTTGACATGGAAAAGTAAACCTCATATCAATCCTAGGGACGGTGTGGCCATTACCACTCAAAGTGTCTCATTTTTATTTGAAATGGACAACATTTTAAGTGAAAAAAACAACTTTCATATGTAAAACTAAACAAACGGATTCTAATTTTGTTTATACTTTATTAAAATGATCAATGGGTCATTTGTGATGTGTACGAGTCAATGCAGCCTCAATTTGAGGCATGGTGTGGCTGGTACCACACAAACTGTCTCACTTTTATTTGAAATGGATAAAATTTTAAGTGAAACCAACAACTTGCATAAAAAAAACTAACCAAATTCTTTCTTATTGTGTTGATACTTAAAGAAAACGATCCATGGGTCAGTTTTTACATTTATTAGTCAACCCCGCCTCAATCTGAGGCACGGTGTGGATGGTATCACTCAAAGTGTCTCACTTTTATTTGAATTGGACAACATTTTAAGTGAAAACAACAACTGGCATATGGAAAATAGACCAAATATATTATGATTGTGTTGATACTTTAGTACAACGGTCCATGGGTCATTTGTGACATGTACGAGTCAACCCTTCCTCAATATGAGGCATGGTGTGGTCGATACCACTCAAACTGTTTCACATTTATTTGAAATGGACAAGATTTTAAGTGAAAACAACAACTTGAATACATAAAACTGGACAAATGCATTTGAATTATGTTGATACTTTATAAAAACTATCCATGGGTCATTTTTTATATGGAAGAGTCAACATCGCCTCAATCCAAGGCACGGTGTGGCTGGTACCACTCAAACTGTCTCACTTTTATTTGAAATGGATAGGATTTTAAGTGAAAACATCAACTTGCATATGGAAAACTGACCAAAAACATTCTGATTATATTGATAATTCAGGATAACGTTACATGGGTCATTTTTGATTTGTAAGAGTCAACCCCGCCTCAATTCGATGCACGGTGTGGCCGTTATCACTCAAAGTCTCTCTCTTTTGTTTAAAATGGACACTGTTTTAAGTAAAAACAACAGACATTCAGAAAACTGACCAAACGTATTCTGATTGTGTTGATACTTTAGAACAAGTATCCATGGGTCATTTGTGACGTGTACGAGTCAACTCCTTCTCAATTAGAGGGACGATGTGGCCAGTACCACTCAAAGTGTCTCACTTTTATTTGAAAGGGAAAACATTTTAAGTGAAAACAAAAACTGGCATACGGAAAACCGACCAAATGCATTCGGATTTTGTTGATACTTTAGGACAACAATCCATGAGTCATTTGTGACGTGTATGAGTCAACCCTGACTCAATCTGAAGAACGGTGTTTCCGGTACCACTCAAACTGTCTGAATTTTATTTGAAATGGACAGGATTTTAAGTAAAAACAACAACTTGCATACGGAAAACTGACCAAACGTATTCGGATTGTGTTGATACTTTAGAAC
Organism: Viscum album; assembly: GCA_963277665.1. Lineage (NCBI taxonomy): Eukaryota > Viridiplantae > Streptophyta > Magnoliopsida > Santalales > Viscaceae > Viscum > Viscum album. The sequence goes on from OY728148.1 coordinate 15,599,212, forward strand.
AAGGATCCATGGTCCAGCCTCACACAATCCACTTCTCATGTGAGGAACTCCTACCCCTATTCTAAAACACATGACATTTAATACGCAAATCCCATCCTCAAATAGTGGGTTCTAGGACCAAATCAAAGTCCCTTTGGGAACCCAATACCAAAGACATAATTGAATATTCATACCCACTACCCAAAATAGGGATTCATCTCACATCACACCCAGGATACCAAATTAAAATTATCCACATACCCCTTGTTCTAATTGAAAAGTCTGTGAAAAACATGTAGGTTATTCTGGTAACCCATCTCATATGTCGAGATTGGCCGGTGTTTCCCACTAACACATCAGGAACCATTTATACATGGATACATAGTCATTAGAGGAATATAAACATACCATGTGCTTCCTATAAATCATCTTAGGTATAAGTACATGACCAATACCATTGTCTATCTTATGGGTATCATGATCCTTGCCCACTCTACCCAAGTTTTTCTATTGGTTTTAAGATAGTCAACCCAAGACCATGAGTAAACATCCCATGTGCTTCCTATAACATGTATGCCTTTTCTCTTGTGTATATTGGTGTTGTGGTTTGAGTGAGGATTGAATTATAAATTTTTAATACTATTATGGGTGTTATTTCTTTTCAATTATAAATTTATGAATTCTGGATGTATTGGATTCTGGCTGTATTAGTAATGAATTCTAAATTTTGAATATTGTTATGTGTATTGGATTTTGGATGTATTGGATTTTAATTTTGTATTGGTTTTATGGGTGTTATTGCATTTCAATTCTATATATATTGGATTGTGGATGTATTGGATTCTGAATTTTTCTCTTGTGTTGTAGTTTGAGTGAGGAATGAATTTTAAATTTCTAAATTTCTGAATTCTGGATGAATTTTAAACATCCCATGTAGGCTTTTGGATTCTGGTTGTGTATGTGTTCTTGCAGGTCATGGAGAGTTGCAGGTTGGAGGGGGATGCTGGCTGCTGTGGAGCTGCAGGGCTGCTAGTTACTGTGGAGCTATAACAGATGTATATCAACGGTTTTCAAAACTATTGGTATAGCATTTTGATGTATATTATACCAAAGGTTTTGTTATAATCGTTGGTATAAACTTGTACCAACAGTTTTGAAAACCGTTGGTATATGATTTGGATGAATATTGTACATTATATACCAACAGTTTAAAACTGTTGGTATAAGGGTAACATATACCAATGGTTTGTGAAACCATTGGTATATCTCTTACATTAACACCTATACCAATAGTTTACACAGAACCGTTGGTATAAGCCTTTACACATGACTTACTTGGCCACAGTTTGGGAAACCGTTGGTATATAATATACCAATGGTTTCCAGGACTTTACCAATAGTTCTGAACTGTTGGTAAAGGGTAGAATTCCAGTAGTGTGAGATCATGAGGACAGACTCACTCATAGGAACACTACATGTTTCAGGTGTCATTGGTTGTTACTATCTATGGATATGTATATAGGTCTCTTGACATGATATCATTTCCAATGTGTTCCATTTGATCGTGTACTTTGATACAAGGTGAAAACCATGATGATGAAATTGTGGCAAGGTAGTTTGTGTTGGGAGCATCATTGGTGGTATGACATTGGTTAAATGGTCAAGAAATGGTTTTTTTTTCTTCCATTTTGAGGAAGTAATATATCCCAGGCCTTTTTTATTAGAATGGTAGTACCTTCATAAGACCATGGCCAAGGAAGTCGAGGATAAATCCTTCCAGTTAGATCAACAAATAATAAATCAAGTAAAGGGTGACGACATAAGTGTGAAACCATCTTTATGAGATATTAAAGACAAAGAGATTATATTACACAATGCATGTTCATAAGTTGGTAATCATTGTTATGACTATACTTATCTCTTTAGGGGCCTTGATGGGTTTCTAGACTCGTCTCTTGGTCTATGGATTTTATTCACTACTATTGAGATAAGGTCCTAGATGGTCATACACAATAGCATATTCAATAATCTACTCTATTTAGTTGAATAAGTATTTTATACATGGTGGGCCCTACCACGGGGTCTGAGTATTGTTCAAGTTATTGATCACTGATAAATAAATAATTTTATATTATTCAAGTAAATAATAATTGGTATTGAATTTAATTATTAAATGTATTTACAAGTTAAGTAAATACGAGGAATAATATTAGTTAAACGAATATTATTTTAATATTCAAGGTTAGTTTAATATTAAGAGGGAATTACGAGTCGATCTAAATGACTTGGGTTTACTAGGTAATATATTTTATATATATTATAGGTATGTGATAAAATAATAAATAATATTGACATAGTTTATTTTTTCATAATTATTTATTTAGTGGATGCTAAATAAACGGGGGTTGGGGAACCCATCTGGTTATTTTCATCACCCACTATAAATAAGTGGAGAGAGTCTCAAGCTCCTGACTATTCATGGAAATTTTTCTAGAACCTCTCTCTCCTCTCACTTCCTAGAGAGAGAATATCTTGATCTGGGTGTTTGGATTGAGTTCTTCTTCACACATCGAAGGCACGTTGATGCAGTGATTGTCGGGGCATTGTAGGTGTCGTCGGATCTCTGTGCTAACAGCCAAAATTTGATGATCGATACTCCAGTGAATTTTTGAAGCATGTGTGGACAATAAAGAGGGATCCCACTATGGATCCTTCAAGCAATGATTCCTAGTAATGGGTTTATGTCAAGTGTAGATTCAGATAAAAATGGTATGTTTCCTATTTATGTTTTTATGGTTATATTAATTTATGTGTGATCCTCAGATCGTATCAGGGCGCAGATCACCATTGACGACAAGTATCATTGTCTTGATGATGAAATTTTTAAAATTACCAACCCACTGGCTTCCGTTGCGCACCTCATTACCTTCAATTGGTATCAGATAGATTTCATAAATTTTATGATTAATGAAAAGTTAAATTTATTAAATTTTAAGTATAGTATTTGATTCCAGCCCCAATGGTTCTGAACGTGAGTCGATCCGAGGTCAGATGACCAAGTTTCTCTCATCCAAAAAAAATTGTGGATCATTTTGTGGTTTTCAAGTATTCAAATTTATTTTGATCCGAGATGAATCTGATGAACCAAAATATCAATTGAACCATAATAGTGTTTTCTAGTTGAATAGTTTTTCACTAGATCTGTAATAATAATTATTATTATATTTTTAATTATTATTATTATTTTATTATTATTATTATTATTATTATTATTATTATTATTTTATGAATTATACATATATATGATTTCCATAATTGGATAGTCTTTGGTGGATATTTGTTGGATGTGTGTATTTTTACACATGTTATAAAAAATACACATCAAGTGGGATGGTGGTGGGTTACACATAAAGTCAACAAAAAAGAGAGCCTTTATGAGAAGGTTAGGGGCCACCCATGGCTTCCACCGCACCCCATTTGACCGGAAGCCTGCCTTGGTCAGACGGCCTACCCCCAGCACTCCACCCTTCAGCCTGACATGCACCTCCTCACTCTCAACAAACCATCACGTCACCTACCTCACCAAATAGCTCCCTTTCACCACCCAGTTCTCGATCGGTTGACCCCTAACCTATGGTGTCGGACCACTACAGCAGTTCTGTTGGAATCACAAACCAAAAAACACGATTCAAAGCTGCCCTCATTTTTCCTCTGGTGTCATTTATTACTTGCACATTTTTCATGGGTCCATTTATTTTCTTTGAATGAATTTAATACTCCGTATTTAATTTTTGGTCTTTCCTTATACCATCATAGATTCTCTGTATTTTATGTTTTGTTATTTCTTTGTACCAACATAAATGTTATTCATTTAATGTTGTGGGTCTATAAATTGATGTAATTGTAATCTGAAATTGTGAAATACAAAGCTTGAAAGCTCTTTTGTGTTGTGTGCCAATTTTTATTCCTCTTAATTATTTCTTCCTCTCATATTTCACGGCTTGTATATCCAACAAACTGGTATCAGAGCGCCAGGTTACCAAGATACTCTAATTTTTTTAAGATGGCCGCAATCCAGCCGCAAGTTCCGAAGCTATCCGAGGACAACTATTAAAGGTGTTTCATTCAAATGAAGGCGTTATTCGGGTCGCAAAAATTATGGAAGATCGTCACCGATGGGTATATTGTACCCTCTACGGAGTAAGAAGCTACCTTCACAAATGAAAAAAAGACAGCCCTCAAAAATCAAAGAAATAAAGACAATAAGGCATTGTTCCTCCTCTATCAAGGTTTGGATGAATCAACGTTCGAAAAGATTGCTGAAGAAACATCAAGCAAGCAAGCTTGGGATACCCTTGCCACCGTATTCAAAGGTGTTGATTGAGTGAAGAGGGTACGTCTTCAAACATTAAGAGTGGAATTTGAAGCGGCGCACATAAAAGAGGGTGAGATCATCTCCAATTATTTCTCAAGATTAATTGTTATTTTTTACAATTTGAAAAGGAATGGTGAAAAGGTGGAAGACATTCGAGTTATCAAAAAATCACTTCGATCTCTCACAACCAAGTTTGAGCATGTGGTTGTGGAAATCGAAGAATCAAAGGATTTGGAGAAACTGTCCATTGAAGAACTGATGGGGTCATTTCAAGTGCATGGGAAACAGATGAAAAATAATACCGGTTCAACAATAGAGCATGACTTGGAGTCCAAGTTGACTCTAAAAGAACAAAAGAATGGCCACATACAACGAGGCGGTCATCGTGGAAGAGGAATAGGGCGTGTATATTATCCAAGATATCAACAAAATCAACAAAATCCTACCATCTTTCATGGAAGAGGGAATGGTGGAGGACGATTCACGCGTGGTTGTGGAAACGCAAAGAACATTCAACGCCACAATTGTAAGAAATTTGGCCATTATACTTATGATTTTTAGAGAAAAGTGGATCATGATGAACGATACAACTATGATAAAACATCTCATCATGAAGAAGAAGGTACCACACTCCTCCTCACACAAGAAAAGGCATGTGAATGCCCCGATATTTGGTATCTCGACACGGGTGCAAGAAACCACATGAGTGGTAACAAAGAACTGTTCGAGGAACTCACAGAAGAAGTTCATGGTGACGTGAGATTTGCTGATTCATCAAAGGTACCCATGATTGGAAAAGGTAAAATCAAAATCTATCAGAAGAATGGTGAACCAAATTACATCTATAATGTGTATTATGTACCAAACATGAAAAAAAATATCATTAGTCTCGAACAACTCTTTGAGAAGGGGTATGTTATACACATGGAGAATTATTCTTTATCTATAAGGGATTCTCACAGGATACTTGTTTCTCAAGTCCAAATGGTGAATAATCACATGTTTCCACTACGAATCAACACAAAGACCGAGGAGTGTCTCTTTGGGCTCGTGAATAATGATTCATGGATATGGCATCTGCATTTTGGGCATCTCCATTTTAGCGGGCTTAAACTTCTATCCTCATCAAACATGGTGAATGGATTGCCAATGATTGAAGCTCCAAATCATGTGTGTGAGGCGTGTACACTCTTCAATAAACAAAGGAACTCATTTCCAAGTGGAGTGTCTAGAAGAGCAATGGAACCACTTAAATTGGTTCACACTGATATCTGCAGACCGCTTAAAACACCCTCACTTGGAGGTAATAGGTATTGTATTACCTTCATTGATGATTTTAGCAGGAAACTCTAGGTGTATTGCATCAAAGAAAAATCTTCTGCATTTGAGATCTTTAAAATGTTCAAAGCTCGTGTTGAAGCTGAAAGTGGTTTTAGAATCAAAGTTCACAGATCTGACAGAGGTGGAGAATACACTTCAAATTCTTTTCAAGATTTTTTGCAGGGAACAAGGCATAAAGAAACAATATACTGCTACCTACATGCCATAGAAGAATGGCATTTCAAAAAGGAAGAACCGCACCATCCTCGACATGATGAGGACCATGCTGAAGGAGAAAGGCTTGCCAAATAACTTCTGGGTAGAAGCAGTGGCATGTACTGCCTATCTGCTCAATAGGTGTCCAACCAAAAGCGTCAGAAACTTGACACCACAAGAGGCATGGAGTGGATACAAACCAAGCGTAGAACACCTAAGAATCTTCAGGTGTGTTGCCTACGCTCAAGTTCTAGAAGTGAGAAGAAGGAATCTTGATGATCATGGTGAAAAGTTCATCTTCATCAGCTACACTGAAGAGTCTAAAGCCTATAATCTCTACAATCCACTAACCAATAAATTATTGGTGAGTAGAGATGTAGTCTTTAGTGAGGAAGAAACTAGGAAATGGAATGATGAAGAACCAAACAAAGAGATTCCAGTCGAAAGAGAAGATTCAGAAGAAAGGCATGATCATCAGGAGCAAACGCCAGCAACACCTTCCCCGGGCACATCGTCAGTACAGAGGAGTCCAGGAGGACATTCCATCACTCCTAAAAGGACTCAATCAATTCAAAATTTGACAAGATCATCCTCACCCATAGCGCCCATAAAAATGAAAAGCTTAAGAGACATATTTGAGCAAACTGAAGAGGTAAATATTTTTTGCCTGTATGAAGATCATGAGCCTCTGACGTTTCAGGAAGCCATAAGGGAAGAATGTTGGAGAATGGATATGAGAGAAGAAATTTGTGCCATATAAAAAAATGACACATGGGAGCTGACCACACTTCCTAATAGCTAGAAAACCATTGGTGTCAAATAGGTGTACAAGATCAAGAGAAATGTTGATGGTGAAATCGATCGCTACAAGGCAAGGCTCATAGCAAAGGGGTATAAACAAAATTATGGGGTGGACTATGAAGAAGTATTCGCTCCTTTTGCTCGCCTTGACACTGTGAGAATGATTATCTCCCTTGTTTTTCATCACAATTGGATGATCTACCAATTGGATGTGAACTCTGCATTCCTAAATGGAATTATAGAGGAAGAGGTGTATGTAGACCAGCCTGAAGGCTTTGTTATGCAAGGGGAGGAAGACAAATTGTATCGACTAAACAAAGCTCTTTATGGGTTAAAGCAGGCTCCTCATTCTTGGAATGCATGCATTGACAGCTATCTTTGAGAGAACGGCTTCACCAAATGTCCATATGAGCATGCAGTTTACATCAAGAAGAATGATCCTGGATGATATTTTCACAAAGGCATTACCAACAGATGTATTCGAAAAAACTCAGAATGATGCTCAGAATGAAGTCGGTTTTGGTTTGAAGGGGAGTGTTGGAATTGAAAACCAAAAACCATGAGTCAAAGCTACCCGTATTTTTCCTTTGGTGTTATTTATTACTTGCACATTTTTTCATGGGTCCATTTATTTTCTTTGAATGAATTTAATTTTCCGTATTTAATTTTTGGTATCTTTTGTACCATTATAAATGCTCTTTATTTAATATTTTGGTCTTTCCTTGTACCGTCATAGATTCTCTGTATTTTATGTTTTGGTCTTTCTTTGTACCAACATAAATGTTATGAATTTAATGTTGTGGGTCTATAAATTGATGTAATTGTAGTCTAAAATTGTGAAATACAAAGCTTGAAAGCTCTTTTGTGTTGTGTGTCAATTTTTATTCCTCTTCATTATTTCTTCCTCTCATATTTCATGGCTTGTATAGCCAACAGGTGCGCCTCTTGTTCACGATTACCAGCAGCGGCTGAGGGGGGCCACCTTTTTCTCCCTACACATGTATAGGCACCTCATCATAACTCCCCGCAAACAGGAACCACCTCCCTCTGTGAGAACTCCCCATGTAAGATCTTCTAGTGGTGCTACCCCGGACCCCTGTCTCCCCCATGTGTTGGTCACCCCCTCGCACCAGCCAACTTCATCATCCGGCATTCCCCTTAGTGAATCCAAACTGGAGTTCTGTGGTGCCACACCTCCTCCAGGTCACCTCCCCTCACCTATCAGCTCTGATCCAGACCACTGCACCTCAGAGGTCCTCCATGCATCATGGTTGTTGAGCCATGCCTTCCGTAGTCCACCGATCACCTACATCGGACGAAGCAACGACACATTGCTCCACTCCCTCACTATGGTCATGTTGACCATTGTGCCATCGTTGACTAGATCCAACTTCAATCGGACCCACCGCCTCTAGTTCCAAGTTTCTCAAGTTCATGTGAGTCGACCTGTTGTCACACGTAGGTACCTCACTGGCAAAGGGGAGGAGATCTAGTTCCATCGATCATCAGTAAGCAGTGCTAGACCCAGTGAGGTAACCTATGAATGTTTCTAAAGGACTGTATTTTCTCCACATTGGTCCGAAGTTGATCTTCTCAACCCTGAACGTGTCTGGGAAGGCTCACCTAGCCCTGAATGGCCTAGCAAAGGGTTTTCATGGTCCAAAACAAGTTTTTGTAGGTTATGCACATCCTGCTTTGGGCCTGCGTAGGTTTTTCAGGGCACAGATAACCTAAATTAATTTAATTTTAGTTTCAAATTAAATTAATTAATTATTAATTTTGGTTTAAAAATAATTTTAATACCTGGGGATAAAAAAATTATTTAATTTTGGAAATAAATTAAATTAATTAATTTAATTTAATTTTTGGAATTAAAATTAAATTAATTAGTGGACTCAAAATAATTAAATTATTTGAATTGATTTAATTTATTTAATTTAATTAAAATACCCTTGCACATAATTTATTACAATTTAATTTTATCGTGCATTAATTATACATGCTTACTGGTCTTGAGTAATGACTCGACCTGTGTATTTCATTGTTCATTTAATTAATTATATCAATTGAGTGTGATTCTTATAATTAATTAAATGGCATTCTCCACATCATCTTTATTTTTTTCCATAATCTATAAGAGCATGTGTGTCGAAACACATTTTATGTACATTTCACCCCTAGTTCCCTTCTCCTGCGAGCGAGTATTCCTATACTTTGACCGAGATGACTCCATATGTGATGTGGACCCCTCCAAGACAAGGTAGTACTCCATATGTGATGTAGACACTACCAAGATGAGGCTATACTCCAGATGATAAGCAAACATAATGGATGAGAATGAAGTACATAAAGAGTCAAGCAACGACTCAGGTACGATGCCCCTAAGTAGTTTTAGAAGATCAAGACTGGTTAGGTAATAGATTTCTTTTATGCATTTATTTTTTATTTTATGAATTTTATAAGAGTGAGAAAATACATAAAATAATAAATAATAAAATGTATAAATAAGCAACATATGTTTTTCTATTAATGTTCAGTTGTGAGTGCGACAACATAGATGAATAAGATTAATAGAAATGGGTTGCATTCATGAACAGAAAAACAAAAAACCCTTAAAGAAATATTAAGTCATTACTGCCTTCCATCATTCAAATTTGAACAAAACTAGGGGTTTGGGGTGTCGATCATGCCAAAGATGAGGGAGATTGTTACTACCAAGTCATTCTTATGAGAGTTATGGGTTGAATTAACTAAATTGGTAGTAAGGATTATCCAAAGATAATTTTCTATCATTTTAGAGGCAATTGTTGAGTAAATCAAGTTATGATTTTAGAAGCTCGAACTTTACTCAACATATCAAGGAACTATCAGCTAATGTGGTTGGAAAATTAAATGATTACCTTAAACCCTCCAAGTAGTGGTATAGCCAAAGCTTGTAGACTATGAGGGGTGGCTCAGATATCCTTTCCACTAGAATACTCCAGTGATAGAGTATTGTGATTCTAGTAAAGATGGTTCCTAGAATTTGATAAAATAGTGGAAGAAATTTAATGATATAATTAATCAATAATGTATGATTCAGCTATCAAGATAAAAAGTACAATCTGCTATAATTTTGCTTTTGTAGAAATTAGAATGTAATACCACAAGAAATAAACTGTGATAATATTGTACAAAGTAAATGTCCAAACTGGAATGAATTTCCAAGTGTAGTACAGGAACTTGTGCACAATTCTACTATATCATAATTTCAAGGTGCTGGAGTCCCTACCTGTTAAGCCACCTCAGGAAAGGAGTGTGTAAAAATGCTTACAGGTTACTCATGTATGAAGCATATGATGGTTATGTCATAATGATATCACCAACATCTGATGTTTTTTGTGGTTACAACATCGATAAATGGTTGATATAACATGTAGTCTCATATTCAAGAAGTATACAAGGAGAAAGTGAAGAAAGATCTGAGAATGGGTGATCAATTACACTTTCTTTATGTAAATATGAATGATGGATCACAATATTTCAAGGAATCCCATTCCTACAACCAATTCCCCTAGTTTTGTTTAATATTTAAAATTAAAAGTACGGTGTAAATGCTCCATTACCTATTTAGGTATGATTCTCCAAGTAATAAGAATATAAAAATACAGATTAGTTTTTAATTATTATGGAAAACAAGTTAAAACACACGGAAATGAGTCTAATGGAAATACTAACACCAAATGCACCTTTGTAACATCCTTAAAAAATGAGGTTGGTTAATAAATAGGAGGTTATTCAAATTGCATAACTTGATATAAATTCTATGGAAGATTAAATGCAATGAACTGAATAGAATAAGAAAGTACTCGCTTCTTCTTCAGGTATATTCATCAATAAAAATGTAATGTTTTGGTCATACTTGGTTATTAAATACAATATTACTTTCACATATATGTATTTAAATACAATAACCAAGTAAGTAATAGAAACATTATAATAATTAAGGTGTCTTATCCAAGAAGCTGAGAAAGGGTGATTCCTAAGTTAGTTGTGAGAAACATATAACTTCTATTTACCAAGTTAATGATTTAAGTCAAACTATTACTGAGTATAACCAAAACATTTATCTCATGTGTCCATTGAACACTAGGATACATTATTCCATGTTCATAAATGAAAGTTTTTTGTGGTGTCTCATACTCAATCAATAGTGTAGTGATACTTGAATCATAGGCAATGAGTGATGAATATAAAATGTAATATTGATTTACCTAGTTGTGGAAATATTATTATTTTTCAAGAAAAACTAAAAGTGGACGTCAAGGTTATACCCAGTTTAGTATTTAGGCTTGGTAAGGCTAAACACCATTGGTATTTTTTACATCATTAGTTTGTAAAAAGAAACCTTTATAAATAAAGGTATGTCACAAAGCTTTTGGAATTAGTTTAAAAATAGATATTGAACTATTACAAGAGTAATCTAGTGGTAAATATACTTCATCAGATTCATTTTAGTAATTAAGGAATGGTAAAGTGAAGTGTACATGGTTGGATGATATGAGTTGCTTTAGGTCAGCATACTGAAGAATATCTTGACCAATAATTCATCGATCATTATAATATAGTGTAGAGTAATTACTAAACAGACATTACCATATTTGAATCACGACATTGATGTTAATAAAAAGGATCAATGATAGGTCTTACATGCTAACATTGATCAATAAAATGTAGCATAGAGAAATTCCTAAATGCACGTTTTATACATCAAAGTCATAATGTATATAGTATCAATGTTGCAACTTGAAAAAACTTCCATTATATTTCAAAATGTTCATTGTAAATAATGGCGTATCCCATAACCATATGCCAAATATAATGAAAATGGATATCATTTGAGTCATACTATGATGGAAATCCATTATGTCATATAATAAGTGTCTAGATGCAAAGTGTTTGTCAGGATATAAACATACTTGCATCAACCAAAACACAATGTGCATCTATGTAATTATCCTAACGGTTTCTTAGGATATTACATAAATCCCTAAGATATAAAATTTGAAGTCAAGTTATAGACTAAATTTTTATATAGGGGTGTGAATATCTACTTGAGATAGTGGGAGAAAGATTGAATTGGATTTAGTCAATGCCGAAGATGTACAAGTAGTTGGAATAGTAACTAGTTCTACAAGTGTATGTAGAAAAAGTATGTTCTAAAGATACATAATGTGTAGGAAGGATAAAACAATAGTGATGGTTTCATATTCACCAAGGCTGGTGATACATTATTCAATGAGAATAATATTTCCTACAAGTAATTAGTATATGACAATCATCTAAGATTGAAAATAGAAATTAAAATTCAATAATGGATTCCATGTATCAAAGTGTAAAGGGGCTTATTATTTAGAATACTGTGGTGAGTATTCAAGTGAATTAATACATGGATGGTACAAGTGTAGTACCAATAAGTCTCGATTGGTAATACCAATTTGGTATTCCTAAATCCACTAGAATTATACTTTTCATAGCTTTATTATATGATCATTTTATTGAGAATTATATGTCATGACCACCAATCGTGGAAGGTGTCTAGACGAAGCAATTAGAAAGGGATGGTCATGTCACAAAATGCTAATAAAAGTTCCAAGTTACTGAAATATAGTTTAGCATTGAAGTAAGCAATAGGACTTAGAATATTCATTGGGAATGAATCTTTTACATGTATCTACTAGAGGTTAGTGGGAGTACAAATACCTAGAAGTTCCATATATTTTTTTTAAATCATTTGGTATTATTATGAAATTTTTGAAATTTACGGTGCTCGATTCTGAGGCCCGGTGTGCCCAGAACAGATTTTTGAACTTTTTTAAGGTATGTTCAGTAAACATGGGGGCAGCATTTTCTAAATTTTGAATCAATTCTCAGAATTGAAATATAAGTACATCATTGAATCCACAGTGCCAGGGTTTTTTTAAGGGGTGCTTAACTTTGACTGCAGTAGGTTGGGTGAAAAAGTTATTTTTCATTAATTTTGAAAGAAATTTAAAATAACCTAAAATTTTATTGAAATTTTCTTACCACCTATTGAGCAGTGGTGGAGGGGACTGTAATGTCCCAGTTCTAGAATCCACCCAGAGGTTCCCTGTATCCAGTTGGTCACATGGCCTCAAGTAGATTTCCCCAAATACCAGAGGCTAACGACTAGCAGTGAGGTCCTTAGGTGTGATAGTGTAGAAACTATTCCCTCATTGGAAGAGTAAAGCAATGGAAATAACAGATATACAATAGCAAAAGTAGTAAAAGAATGCAATAAGTGAACAGTGGAAGACTGAAGAAATAAATAACTAGAGAACATATATATAATGATGTATGATACATATTTATAGGAAAGCAGTCAAACAAATCACAATGATGGAATAAAATATTAAACCAAAGTATAAAATGAAACAGATAAACTCCAACAAAATCGCAAGCCTCGGTTTGGTCCCATGCTCTCCAGCTCCACAGAAATCAAGTACTTGAAGTAGAAGGGTGTTTTTCCTTATCTATACCTGCAACAATATAATCTGTTTGGGCCCAAAAGCATGACCCAAATAGGGTGTGAGAAAAATCCCAGTAGGCAACCACCAAAAGATATGTGCCTAAGAGTCAGTGAATATATATGGTAGGAAAAATGAAAAATAAGTAATAAACGTGGAAGTACTCAAAAGTAAATAGTTCTACCAATTCAATTACAATCAATTTACAATTAAAAATTTATCCAACCAATTACAAATACAAGAAACCCTCTGGGAAAGTTCTCACAACCTATCCCCTCTAGTTTAACTAACAGTCTTAAGTAACCCTATGGGTAGTTCTCACAGCCTAACCCCTCTGGTTCAATTTACAACAAGTATATGGCGAAGACTCTCTAAGGAAGCACTCACTGTAAATTCCACCTATATTCATTTATAATCAAAGACTCTCTGAGGAAGCACTCACCATCAATTCCCCCTATATTCTTTCAATAATAAACTACAGAAACTCTAAGGAATCACTCAACGTCAATTCCTCATGTGGTCTCGTAACATAACTATAGACACTATGAGGGAGTACTCAACATCAATCCCCCCTATGGTCTCGCAGCATAATAATTATAACAATCACTATGGGAAATCCCTCAACGTCAATTTCCCCTATGGTCTCACTACACCAGGTTCCCAAAGCCTCATGTAAAGTAATCGTACACAACTGATAATCAGTAGACAATGTAAACCTCAAAGTACTACTTGGCTAAAGTAGCTACAAGGCATGGAGCATCATATCAGATAAATAATCACTCCATCCTAACAACACTAGGAATGGAAAATAATGGACTAATAGGAAAGGCTAGACCAAACGGTCAAAATCAAACAAACATGGTAAAACATATCCATAGAATAGAAATTAACCCTAAACACAATCATAAATCCTCTACTCTAGCACACAAGGCATTGTAGGCAAAATCAGGGCTAAAACCCATAAACACGCAATACCCCGAACAAGGGTATTGGGAACTTTTTCACATATAACTCAAATACTAACTATGGAAAGGAACGAACCACCTACCTCGGCTTTGTACAGACTATATATGTGAACCTCAGTCCTTGAATCTCCCTAGAACACCGTAGATCTACAAAAATGTTAAAAACGTTCAACCGAAGATATCTCGTGGAAGAGGAGAAATCGAGAGATGATGTTCAAGAAGAAGTGAGAACTCACTCATTCGATTCAAATGTAATCAATGTAGTTTTAATTAGAGAACGGACATCATGTCGGGGCTCAGAGAAGATTTGTGGTCATACAGACGCTCCTTGATGAGACAGATGAAGAAGAAGTGTATTCTGTCAAAAAGACGCGACCCCGGTCCATTTAATGAAAAAAATAAAGTACACAGCGTGTTCTTTAAAAGTACATGGTGTGTAACTTTCTTTTCCGTCCACCACTTTAGGTGGTCTCTAGGTCACCGCACATGGCCATGTGCTTGGCTGTTACACGGCCAGCACATGGTCACTAGAGGCGGCCGGGTACACGATGTGTACGTAAAGTACACGGCGTGTACTCCTGAAATTTCCAGAACCTCATATTTTTCTCAAAAATGACCAAAAAAGAAAAACATACCTATAAATAAGATCCAGGTTATTACAAACTTCCCCCCTTAAAGAAATTATTCCTCAAATTTCCCTAGCAAGGCGGCGTAAAATAAGAATCCTCGAATAGCTCTAGCCACTACAATCGTACATCAGGATCCCTCTCCCAAGTCTCGTCTTGTACTCGTCCATGATGCCATAGCACTCATACTAGAGGAACAGACTGACCATGGAGAACCTTAACACTTCAATAAAAAATATGAAGAGGATGCTCCTCGAATGAGGCTTCCACCTCTAACTCAACCTCTTTGGGTTGAAAAACATGAGATGGGTCTGAGAAGTAA
Source organism: Viscum album (assembly GCA_963277665.1). Classification (NCBI taxonomy): domain Eukaryota; kingdom Viridiplantae; phylum Streptophyta; class Magnoliopsida; order Santalales; family Viscaceae; genus Viscum; species Viscum album. Next base: position 15,614,343 of record OY728148.1, read on the forward strand.
CGTCGAAGATGAGAAACATGAAAGAAGTCATGCATAGCCCGGTACCTCTGAGTTAATTGTAGCTGATATGAAACTGGCCCAACTCTCTCCAACACCTCAAATGGCCCGATGTACCTCAGAGAAAGATTACCCTATCTCCTAATCCTCCTATGTCCCAACCTCGGTGTGACACGCAGTAAAACTTGATCTCCGACCTCGAACTCCAAAGGTCGTCTCCATCGATCAGCATAAGACTTCTGTCATGACTGTGTAGTAACTATCCTCTTCTGAATCAACTATATCTACTCTAAGGTCTCCTGGATAAGACGAGGTCCCAGCATAGCTGCCTCTCCTGCCTCCAGCCAGCATAAGGGTGATCGGCATGTCCTACCGTACAAATCCTCATAAGGTGTCATCTAAATAGTTTCTTGAAAAATGTTATTATATGAAAACTCCACAATAGGTATGTGCTTCTCCCAAGAACCTCTAAAATCCACGATGCATTCTCAAATCATATCTTCAAGCACCTGAATTGTACACTCAGATTGGTCATCTGTCTGGGGATGATATTTTGTACTCAGAAGTACCTGTGTACCCAAATCCCTTTGAAGTCCCTACCAGACCCGAGAAGTAAAACAAGAATCCCTGTCTGAAATAATAGAGTGTGGGACCCCATGTATACGTACAATCTTCCAGATGTACAACCATCCTAGCTCATGAACACTGAAGGTCTCCTTGATCGGCAAGAAGTGAGAAACCTTCATGAGTCTATTAATGACAACCCAAACTGAATCATTTCCTCGAGGTGATCTTGAAAAACATATCACAAAATTCATCACGACATCATTCCATTTCCACTCGGGAATGGGTAACTACTACAAAATCCATATTGGTCACTGATTCTCTACCTTCACCTGCTGACAGGTGAAACACCTCATGAAAAAACCAGTAACATCACCCTTCATACCTGGCCACCAATACTGATGGTGCAGATCTCGATACATCTTGGTGACACTAGGATGAACTGCCCAGATCAAGGAATGAAAGTCCCAAATCATATCATCACATATGTCTGCCGACACCCACACGTACCCACGAAAATGCAAGATCTCATCCTCACCTACTTTCCATCCAGGTATAGGGTCCTCTCCTAACACACTCTCTTGTAGGACTAGGCCTTTAGAATCTGAGATTTTCATCATTCGCACTTGATCAAGTATAGTAGAGGCAACATCCATAGAAGATAGAAAAGTTTGACCCTGTCTATCATGTACCTCTAAATGCATCTCAAAGAATAAATCCATAAGCTACCACTCACTGTTGGCCTCCTGAACTGCCTATATCTGAGTCCTCCTGCTCATCACATTAGCCACTACATTGCCTTTCCCAGGCATGTAGGCAAGCTCAAAGTCAAAGGACTGAAGGTAATCAACCCTCCTTCACTGTCTCAAATTCATGTCACACTAAGTGAAGATATACCTAAGAATTTTGTGGTTGGTGAAAACCACAAAATACTCTCCCAATAGGTAGTGTCTCCAATATCTTAAAGCATAAAAAACCACAACCAACTCAAGATCGTGTGTCGGGTAATTTCTCTCATGTGGCCTCAACTGCCGAGACCCGTACACAACGAACCCTTTTCCCTACATAAGGACTTCTCCCATCTCGATACCTGATGCATCACATTAAATAGTATAGCTCTTTCTAGGCTCTGGAAAAACTAGTATCGACGCTGAAGTCAAACTCCCTTTCATCTCCTGAAAGGATGACTCACAAGATTCTGACCACAAGTACTTCACACCCTTATTAGGCAGGCTCGTCAGTGGCACTGATAAGAATGAAAATCCTATATGAAATGCATATAGTAACCAGCGAGCCCTAGAAAACTTTGTACCTCAAAGACATTCTTTGGTTGATCCCAGGAAACTACTGCTCTCACTTTCTCAGGATCTACTGATACTCCTGTGTCTGAGATAACATGACCCAAGAAGTGAATTTGGTCCATCCAAAAGTGTCATTTTGAGATCTTATCATATAACTGATTCTCTCTCAGTGTACTCAAAACGATCTCAAGATGTGTTGCATGGTCATGTCGAGTGTGGGAGTAAACCAAGATATCGTCCACGAAGACCACCACGAAAGAATCCAAGTATGGATGGAACACTCGGTTCATCAGTACCATGAAAACTGTAGGTGTGTTCGTGAGACCGAATGACATAACCACATACTCGTATAGACCATACCAGATATAGAAGGTTGTAAGAGGTATATCTGATGGTATAACTTGCAACTGATGATAACTAGATCTCAAGTAAATCTTCAAGAACACTCGGTCTCCTCGAAGCTGATCAAAGTGATCATCAATCCTCAGCAAGGGATATCAGTTCTTGACCATCAATTGGTTCAAATTCCGATAATCCACACAATGTCTGAGGGTACCATCTACCTTTTTCATAAATAGGATAGGCGAACCCCAAGTAGAAGTACTAGGTCGGATGAAACTCTTTGCCTGCAACTCCTCCAAATGCTTCTTGAGTTCCTATAACTCTGGTGTAGTCATCCTATAAGGAGGAATATACACCGGTGCTGCTCCTAGAACAAGCTCAATATAAAATTACACCTCTCTCTCTAAAGGCAAACCTGAAAAGTCCTCTGGAAATACATCCCTAAAATGATCCACCAATTGAGGAAAGTCTATTTTTAAAGTCCCCTGGTCATCCAGATATAGACTAGAAAAATGGGCTATAACTCCACCCAACCCATGATGCTTGGGTCCTTCTCTGATCACCTGGACATCCCATTCACCCTTATGAAGAAAAGATCCACCCTTTGGTGATGTGAAACTCACCCTACAGTGATAGAAATTGATAATATCTTGGAAGGGAACCAACTAGTCCATTCTGAGAATGACAACGTATCCCATTATCTCTAAGACATAGAGTTACCAAAAGATGTGACACCCACTAACCTCAAGAGTGAACTCCTTACACTGATGTAAACTAGCTGTTCTAGTTCCCAAAGGAGTGTCTAGCATCAATAAATTAGCAGATTAAAAGATATAGAGCCCAAGGCTCTCCACAATAGCAACAGATATAAAACTATGGGAAGCCCCTATATTGAAAAGAGTATAAGCTAAAATTGAGGCAACTAGGATCATACCTAGAACTATAGAGGGTCCTGGATCCTACTCCTACTGGTTCTACTCCACTGCAAAAGTATGACCTACACTGCAGCCCTATGACCCTGCCTGACCACCCTAGATGATCCACCATGTTGTCACAGAAATCCTAGTGACTAGCTACCACGGCTGCAACCTCCACCTCAGCCTGAATGATCGGAAGAACTCCAATTACCATACTAGTGAGAAACTGGTGGTGCTTCTCATGAACAGGGAGTCATAGAAGAACCATTATCACCAACTTCTAGTGAGAAATTATGACAGAAGTGTTTAAGATGGCTCATCTTTCCACAAGACCGACACTCCATTGGGTCTCTCGGGCAATGAGGCCTTGTATGTCTGACCCTTCCACACTGGAAGAATACCACCTGGATACCAGGAGGTGCATCCCGCCTACTCTAAAATCCACATGTAGACTCCCTGCAGTGCTTCCTGCTATCAGCCAGAGAAGCACTATCTCTGGATGCAGAACCACCTTGGCTCACAACTCCAGAATCCCTCAGGTTGCGCTCCGTGATCAGCACCTGGTTGACTATAGAAGTGATGGAAGTCAACTTGAAGTTGTTCACCTGAGCCCGAATGTCCTGCCTCAGACCATCCTCAAAATTCCTTTCTAGGAACAACACATCTCCCCCTAGAAAGGGTGTAAATTGTTGTAGCTCTGTGAAGCGAGAAGAATACTCCATGACTGAAAGCGTACCCTTCTCCAAACACATGAACTCTCAGGGCCGATCGGCCCTCAAAGTCTCTGGGTAGAAAAAGTAGTAGAAGTCACGCTAGAACTCATCCCAAGCCATGACCTACTAGAGTCCCACCTGTGAGATAACATCCCACCATCTCTTGGCATAATCTCAAAGCATGTACATATCAAGCTTCACCCTCCTCTTTGGAGGCATCTCCTAATGATCAAAGATAGATAGCATGGATTCTAACCATGACTCTACAGCCTGAGGCCCTCCTTCCCCTATGAATGTGGGAGGATGTTTCAACTGGAAAACCTGCGTCAATTCTTCCATCGACTGGGTAGGAGGTGGTGCTCCCTAGATGGTCTATATAAACATCAAAAAGCCCTCCCAGAAATGTGACTTGGTACCTGTATCCATAATGATGGCTAGTGCCAAGAATGACACAACTGGAGGATCTGCTGGTAGTCCTTGATCATCCATATCTAGTGTCTGATCACTACCCTGTAACTGGAGGACAACCGGAGGATGTCTTGGTGGCATGACTCTGCAAGGTCAAGTGCACACCTTAGATCAAGATTAGCAGGGACTGAAACTTATAAGTGTAGGAAGGAAATAAGAGAAATAAATCATTCATGTTTTTTAAAACATGGATACATGACGTGTATAATGCCCACACATTATGTTCCCTTAAGACTTCACATGGGTGTGTACTTCTGCCAACCCAGGTCGTGTAACACCCCATACACATAGCGTGTTCTCCTAACACAAGGTGTGTACTTGAATCATCTTCCCATGCCCAAGTTCTTTTACATAGCTAAGCCACATGGTTCTCCTAGAACTAGACTACATGGCGTGTTAGTTCCATACACAGTTTGTACTAGATGAACTTCACCGACATGTGTTGTTAGTTACACAGCTGGTTACATGGCTGACTCTACACGGCGTGTTTGTTCTAGACACAGTGTGTACTAAAAAGATTTCACTGACCCATGTTGTTTGCTACATGGCCGGATACATGGGTTACACTACACAGTGTGTTCAAGATTTAAATGGCGTGTATAACTTAAGTTTCATCCATCTGTGTCGTTAGTTACATGGGTGGACACATGGTATACACAACACAACATGTTCAACCGGTACACGGTGTGTTCCCCCAAAGATTTCCCAACCTCGTGTCTCTTCCCACACAACCAGTGACATGGTTAAAGAATAAACAGCATGTACATACATTACATGGTGTATACTTAATAAAAATAGTTCCTTCCCAAACAGAAGGACACATGGCATGTATTCATCATTACACTTCGTGTATTCTAGGTTCTTCCAGATTATAAGCCTTAGAAACTACTCCGGAACCCATAAAGCATTGAAACAAATATTAAGGTGCCAAATTCCAATATGTGAGGGCCCATAATCCCTGCAAATCAAAGCTTATCATCTTATACATATCATTTTAAATCATAACAGTGTGATGATCCACCAAATTCCAATCCATGAGGTCCTATAACACCTCAAGAACCAAAGTTTGGTGTTCATTCAAATGAAACCTTACAAAATTTAAAACCCTATCAAAAGCAGGTATTCTATCAAGGCATCTATCACAATAGTATGCATATCTAGCACAACATATATCACAACAACATGAAATCACTAATGCATCCTAAATGGAATGGTAGGAATGCATGACATGTGATTTCTAACAAGTGCTTATATGATGCATAAGATGGAACACCCTCATCTCATCAGGTTGCAACAGAAATATAACCTTAATAATATCAATGTTAACATCACAAAACATGTGATTCACCCAATGGTGAAATCAAATCAACTGTAAAATTGAAAAACCATAAAAATTTCAATAACGAGGTAGATTGGATTTTTCCTGTACACGGATTATCTACTCTCAGGCACACCTTATTACCAAGTACCTATTCCTTCCTACCCCTGGATATAGGCTCCAAAAATTCAGTCAAGAAGAAAAGAAGCTACTCTGATAACACTTTGTAATATCCCGGTTCCGAAAGCCATCCAGAGGTGCCCCGTACCCGGTTGGTCACATGGACTCAAGCACATTTCCCAGAACACCAGATGCTGCCAACTAGAAGTGAGGGCCTTGGGTGTGATAGTGGGGAAACTATTCCCTCATTAGAAAAGTAACGCAGTGGAAATAACATATATACAATATCATAAGAAGTAAAAGCATGAAATAAGTAAATAGTGGAAGACTGGAGAAATAAACAACTAGAGAACATATATATAATGAGTCATGATACATATGTCTAGGAAATCATCCAAAAAAGTCACAATGCTGGAATACAGTATTAAACCAAAGTACTAAAGGAAACAGATAAACTCCAGCAGCATCGCAAACCTTAGCTTGGTCCCATGCTCTCCATCTCCACAACAATAAAGTACCTAAAGTAGAAGGGTGCTTTCCCTTATCTATACCTGCAATAATATAATCTATTTGGGCCCAAAATCATGACCCAAACAGGGTGTGAGACGAATCCCAGTAGGCAACCACCTAAAGATCTGTGCCTAACAGTCAGTGAATATATATGGTTGGAAAAATGAAAAAGAAGTAATAAACATGGAAGTACTCAAAATTAAACAGTCCAACCAATTAAATTACAATCAATTTACATTTAACAAAATTATCCAACCAATTACAAATAAAAGCAACCCTCTGGGAAAGTTCTTACAACCTATCCCCTCTGGTTCAGCTAAAAATCTTAAGTAACCCTCTGGGTAGTTCTCCCAGCCTAACCCCTCTGGTTCAATTTACAATAAGGATATAACGAAGACTCTCTGAGGAATCACTCACGTTCAATTCCCCCTATAGTCATGTGTAATCAAAGAATCTATGAGGAAGCACTCACCATCTATTCCCCCTATAGTCTTTTAACGGTAAACTACAGACACTCTGAGAAATCACTCAACATAAATTCATCATGGGGTCTCATAACGTAACTATAGACACTCTGAGGGAGCACTCAACGTCAATCCCCCCTATGGTCTCGCAGCGTGATAATTATAATAGATACTCTGGGAAAGCCCCCAACGTCAATTTCCCCTATGGTCTCACTACATCAGGTTCCCGCAGCCCCGTGTAAAGTAATCGTACACAAATGATAATCAGTATCCAATGTAAACCTCAAAGTACTTCTTGGATAAATTAGCTATAAGGCATGGAATAACATATTAGATAAATAATCACTCCATCCTAACAACATGAGCAATTGAAAACAATAGCCTAATAGGAAAGGCTATACCAAATGGTCAAAATCAAACAAGCATGGAAAAACACATCCATAGCATGGAAATTAACCCTAAACACAATCATAAATCCTCTACTTAAGTAGAGAAGGCATAGTAGGCAAAATTAGGGCTAAAAACCACAAACACGCAATACCCCGAACAAGGGTATTGGGAACTTTTGCATATATAACTCAAAGACTAACTACGGAAAGTCACAAACCACCTACCTTAGCATTGTACGGATGATATACATGAACCTCAAGCCTTGAATCTCTCTATAACATCGTAGATCTAAAAAAACATTAAAAACGTTCAACCGGGGATATCTTGTGGAAGAATAGAAATTAGGATATGATGTTCATAAATAAGGGAGAACTCACTGATGCGATTCCAACACAATTGACGGAGTTCGAATTGGATAATGGATGGAAAGTTGGGGGCACAGAGAATATCCATAGCCATACGGGCTCTCCTGGATGAGACGGATGAAGAAGAAGTGAATTTTGTCAAAAAGACGCAACCCCGGTCCATTTAATGAAAAGAAAGAAAGTACACGGCGTGTTCTTTAAAAGTACTCAGTGTGTACTTTCCTTTTTTAGCCTCCACATTAGGCGGTCTCTAGGTCCCCACACATGGCCATGTTTCCGGTCATTATATATCCAGCACATGATCACCAGTGGCAACCAGGTACACGGTGCGTACTCCTAAAATTTCTAGAAACTCCTCTTTTTCTCAAAAACAACCATAAAATAAAAACATACCTGAAAAGAAGATCTGGGTTCTTATAAGGACCATGGAGGTGGTCATATTTTTAATAAGGGGTATTAAATTCCCAGTTACACATAATTTGTGTAACCACCTCTCATGTAATTAATGTGGCTCATTAATTATGTCAATCAATGGACTTGTAATTGAGAGGAGGATTATTTCTCTAGTTGGATCCTTTGTCTAATTAAAATGGTGGGAAAAGGGATATTTTAGGGGATGTTGTGGGAGAACTCTGATTAAGTGTTGATGCTCAAACTTTCCAACAAAGAATGGAGGTCTTGACGGCGCCCATTGAGAAAACGATTTGGGATTGACGAATGCTGACAAATTCATCAAACACAGAGTCTTCTTCCACAACCGCGACATCTTCAATGAATCTCAATGTAGGGGTTGTCATTTAATTCAAGAAATCCCCATGATTATTTTCATCATTCTTGATTTTTCGGGTGGTTGTTTCGGGGGATTTGAATGGGGTTTAAATAATATCTATGTGATGTTTTTATTACCTGTTTGTTGTGATGCTAACACGGAGGGCACTGGCCAAACGAACAAGACCCGGACCCTCTGCCACTTCGGTTTTTGTCTTGTTCTTCAATGACAAACCTCCAAATTGATGAAATATGAGAGGCGTACAGCGACGGTGACATCCCAAGAGGCCCATAGGTGTAAAAGAAAGGGAAAACGGACCATCGGAGCTCACCTAATGGCCTGTGGAAGCTCCGCCTGCATGGCACCGACGTGGAGACACCGATGACCAATGCTGGTGGCGATGGCTACGGCCGGCACTCACCTGCCGTGGAAGAGATTTGGTGCCCGAAGGTACCACGGCGGACCGAAGGGGTGGACAGTTAGGGCCAGCCATAGCTACAAATCTGTGGTGAAGGAGGGGACCCACTCACTACGGGTCATGTGGGTGATGAAGTGGCACAGCCTGGAGCCACCATTTAAAGAGTCGAATGGATCTTTAAGCTGTTCGGGAGGTAGACCTTGTGACCCCCGCACAGGTCGTGCCAGCCAGTGGGTCGGGCCGGTCTGTGGCTTAGCAGGCTGAGCCTGCCATGGCCCATCCCAATTGGGCCAGTCCAGGCTAGTTCAGACCTAGACTAAGTCGAGTCATCCTAGAACAGGTCAGATCGGACCCGGACCCCTCTCAGACCCTGATATGCTTAAAAGGTCATATATTGCAAACCAGACGTCCGTTTGATGAACCATCTGTGGTGTAGGGATCCTTGGAGAGAGATGTTTCATTTGTGATACTCCAAAATATTTTTGGAGAAATATGGAGTACAGCTAGGTTGGATTGATTCTGTGTGAATCAATACCTATAGATTCTGTGTGAATCATCACTGACCAATTCTATGTGAATCAACATCTAGAGATTCTATGTGAATCATCACCTAGCGATTATATGTGAATCATCAGCTAGATATTTTGTTTGAATCAACACCTAGTGATTCTGTGTGAATCAGCACCTAGCGATTCTGTGTGAATCAGCACCTAGCGATCCTATGTGGATCAGCACTTATTGATCCTGTGTGGGTCTTGCAAGGGTTGGTACCTATAGATCCTATGTGGGTCAGCAGTAGTGTCTCTTGACAAAATAAGATGATCTAACTTTGAAACTAATCATTTGTACTATTATACTCAGTTATACCTAGTTTGAGTTATGTCTTTTTCTTTGTGATTTGTGATTGATATCATGCTTTTGGTTTTACTTTGTGGAATTATGAGAGACCTTTTGTGGTCTCGGGGTCTCTACTGGGTATTGTTATACTCACCCATGCGTGGGCTTTTCCTGCACCTTGTTGTGTCTTGTGCAGACAACGGACATCCTTGACTAAGACTCGGGGAGCTAGGACCTGACAGCAGTGATGGTTGAAGTGGAGAGATGTGGAGATGAGATGTACCTACCCTTCAAGTAGGATCCCCAGTGGAAGATCTTAGGGGCTGTTTTCTGTTTTTAGTTGTAGTTGTATCTTTTCAGTTGGGATTTTATTTCGGCTCCTTACTTTCAGTACACAATTTTACTACAACAGTTTTACTTTGTGGTTCCATCTTGTTGCATTCTAGTCTATGTGTTTGTCTAGGTTTAAAGTCAATTCCTTCCTATTTTAGGGATATGCATTTCTAGTGCTAGTCTCCAACCCCTGTCCTATGAAAGGTGGGCTTGGGGTAGTCACGGCATGGGCCCTGGGAGATGGGTCGTGACAAAGTGTTATCAAAGGATTCAGTTCTACCAAAGAACTAAGACTCTGATCTTTACAATGGAGCAATAGTGTTAAGTGTTTTGAGTGTGTTTTTTAGTTTGGGGAGTCTAGTATTGGTGTGGTGGCCAATGTATCCATACAACAGGACCTTGAATTCTAATTTCTGACTTGGTGAAAGAAAACACTGATTGCGTGTGTTTTGGAAATGTTTTGCTTTTGATCTCTTTTGATTCAGCTCATCAGGTATAAATTATTGACTGTGGTGCACCTATTCCTTTTCAGGGTGTCACTTTATAGACAGCTAGATAGGATTCCCAAGATAGTACATGATGACGGCCCACTGAGTGACGAGGCTTCGGTGTAGGGCCCTCTTACTATGTTAGAACCTTCGGGTGATGCACTGAAAGCACCACCACCCGTTGGGAAGCAGTTTCCACCAGCCCCAATGGTGGACAATGCATGTTGAATGAGTGTGTTTCATGAGTTACAGTAGTAGAGACCTCCAAGTTTTCGAGGTGAGATAGATCCCCAGGAAGCCGAGGACTGGCTGGAGGCTATGGCTAGAGTTTTCCTCTTAGTTGGGACACCAGCGGAGCAGATAGTGATCCTAGATACTAGTCTTTTTCTGAGCATGGAAGGAAGATGGTGGAGCCTAACGCTTCAGTTACATGACGAGTCAACCCTCACCTGGATGGACTTTGAGAGCCTCTTCATAGCAAAGTTAATTCTAGTGACACTACATTCTATATGTATCTAAGAGATGTTTCACTTATAGCAGGGTGGCTTATCAGTGGCCTAGTACTCGGTGAGATTCATTGACCTCTCACGCTACTCCACTGACATGATGTGGGACCCATTCTTTAGGGACCAAACCTTTGAGGAGGTTATCCTAAGGTAGATCAGAGTTTCGATGATATCGCTCAATATTCTGATGCAGGTTGGAGTTCTTGAGCGAGCATTATTGGTGGAGAGCTTCTTAGCTGAGCAGCCACCAACGGTGAGAGCCACCGTCGGACGACAGGTTGCTGAGTCATCTGCAGCAGGTATTAGGAAGATGACATAGAGGTCCAAGAAGACCAGACCTTCTGGAGGGAAACCCCGAGATGTAGGGTTGGAGGTGCGGTGCTCGCGAGGCAGAACGGATCAGCATGGAAGAAGATTGTGCTTCATGTGCGGAGGGCAGGGCCACATGGCTTTCGACTGCCCGACCCATCATACTGATGATCAAAAAACAATCGAGGAACCACTGAGGTAGAAGCAGAAATTCAAGCAAGGAGGTCTTCATGGTGGTGGACGTGGCAGAGGAGCAGGTCGTGCATTAGGTAGTGGACAATGATTTGAGGTTCTACTACCACCACCCCCAGGTGGTCCACCCCGACCACAGGGAGCAGGTGGACAGGGGAAAGCACAACTACAGGCACCAGAGGCCTCTGACCATGGTTCTTAGAATATGATTATAGGTACATTCTATGTCTATTATACTCTAGATACAGTACTTATAGACACAGGTTCTAGTCACTCTTTCATTATCATGGCACTTGTTCGGATCTCGGAGATTCCAATGGAGTCGTTGGCTTGATACTTGCGATTAGAGACTCCTACGAGAAATGATTAGACGATTACAAACTGGTGCGGGTAGTGTGAGATCACTCTAGGAGGCAAGAGCTTCGGTTGGGATCTCTTATTAGCAGCATTGAGGCCTTACGACGTCATCTTGGGTATCGACTGTCTATCCACATTCCATGCTCAGATCGACTATTTTAGGCACAAAGTGTGGTGTGTCTGCAAAGATGGGATCGGGTTTACCTTCACCAGTGAAGAGGAAACCTTTAAAGCACAAGATGGTCTATCTCGGAGGAGGGTTAAGTCGATTAATCATCAGTTGGATAGCCTCACCCTTGGAGTAGTTGACGTGAGGAGTCTGATTTATCCTGTAGTGGTGGACTAGTATGCTGATGTCTTCCCTGATGATGTTCTGAGACTAGCTCCTTGTAGAGAGGTAGACTTTCACATCAACCTATACCCTGGTACGACACTAATATCTACACCAGCATATTAGATGGCTCCCATGGAGCTTCGTGAGCTGAAGATATAGTTGGAGGACTTGCAAAGAAAGGGGCTCGTAAGGCCCAGTGTTTCTCCATGGGCATCCCTAATTTTGTTCGCCAAGAAGGAAGATGGGAGTTTGAGGCTTTGTGTGGACTATCGGTGCCTGAACCAGGTGATTGTGAAGAAAAAGTATCCACTTCTGAGGATTAATGATCTCTTCGACCAGCTAAAGGGAGCTAAGTGGTTTTTGAAGATAGACCTCAAATCAGGCTATCATCAGCTTAGGGTACAGGATGAGGATGTACCGAAGACATCCTTTAGATGTTGATATGGCCATTACAAGTTCTTGGTGATGCCTTTCGACGTGACCAACCCTCCATCAGTGTTCATGGGGCTCATGAATAGGATATTTCATCCATACCTTGATTGTTTCATGGTGGTCTTAATTGACGACATCTTTATATACTCGACATCGAAGGAGGAGCATGCCACGCACCTTCAGATAGTTCTAGATACGCTTCGAGAGAAACAACTTTATGGAAAGATCTCAAAGTGCCAGTTCTAGATATAGGAATTCCAATTCCTTGGGAACATTATCTCGGATTCAGGATTTGTAGTGGATCTAGAAAAGATAAAGGTAGTGCTTGCTTGGGAGCCATCCTGGAGTGCGCCCGAGGTGCAGAGTTTCTTGGTATTACCTGGGTACTACCATAGATTTGTACCTGACTTCTCTAGGTCAGTGACACCCTTTTCTTCCTTGACAAAGAAGGGGCGTCCTTTCTTTTGGATAGAGAAGTTCCAGCAGAGTTTTTAGGATTTTAGGTAGAGACTGACAAGTGCCCCCATCTTGAGACAACTAGAAGAGGGCATTCGGTATGTAGTCTACTGCGATGCACTAGGAATTGGACTAGGTTGTTTCCTAATGCAGGAGAAAGTGGTGATCTCCTATGGCTCATTGCAGTTGAGACAACATGAGAAAAACTATGCTACCCATGACCTGGATTTAGCAATAGTGGTCTTTGCACTGAAGATGTGGCGACACTACACGATGGGTGAATAGTTTACTGTTTACTCTAATCACAAGAGTATCAATTATATCTTCTTACAGAAGGACCTGAACTTGATACAATGGTGATGGATGAAGTTCCTCTAAGAATATGAATTTGAGATAGTCTAAACTCCTGGGAAAGGAAATGTAGTAGCAGATGCACTCGATAGGAGGTCTGGTCTACAATTGCTGAGTGAGGCGACATAGCAGCTACCTTCATTGCAGATATCCTTTGTAGATAGATATGGAGCATATTATCTCCAGTATATGACTGTTACTCCCCCACTTATTCAGTGATTTTGGGAGGCATAGCTTGGAGATGGGGACTACGAGGCCCGATGTGCTCAGATATCCTTAGGACAGGCTCCAGATGGACCTTTTGAAGGTGTGGATCATGTCATCCTCTTCAGAGGATGTACCATGGTACTAGTGACACTGCGAGAGGAGGTGTTGAGGGGGTTCCACACATCCCATTTAGTGGTACATCTTGAAGTGTAAAAGATGTACCAGGACCTCTGGCATTGGTACTTGTTTCCAGGGATGAAGAAAGTAGTGGAAGAGTTTGAATCCTGATGCCTCACTTGTTAGCAAGTGAAGGCCGAGCATTAGGTACCAGTAGGCTTAGCTCAACCACTTGAGGTACCGGAGTGGAAGTGGGATGGTATCTCCATGTAATTCGTGACAAGGCTACCACATACATCCAGGGGCCACGATTCCATCTAGGTTATTGTTGACTAACTCACCAAGTCATCCCACTTCCTACCCATTTGAGAGAAGGGATCAGTAGAGAGCTTGGGATGTCTCTATGTGAAGAAGATCGCGCGACTTCCTGGGGTGCCATCGACTATCGTCTCAGATCGCGACACACGTTTTACATCCCGGTTTTATAATGGATTACAGGAGGAATTCGGAACTCAGCTACATTTAAGCACAACCTTTCACACTCAGACAGATGGTCCGACAGAGCGGACCATACAGACACTTGAGGACATGCTTCGTGCTTATTTCCTCAATTTTGTCCATAGTTGGGAGGACCCCCTACCCCTAGTGGAGTTTGTATACAATAATAGTTATCACTCTACTATCAGCATGGCTCTCTGTTTGAGGCATTTTATGGGCTACCATGCAGATCACCTCTTTACTGAACAGACCCAGGGGAGTTAGCACTTGTGGGTCCAGAGTTGGTTCAGGCTCCCATAGAGAAGGTGCAGATCATCTAAGAGTGGATGAAGACTTCACAGATCCAGAATAATTCTTATGCCGACAGGAGGTGGAAACCTTGGAGTTTGAAAAGGGATACCATGTATTCCTACGGGTCTCACCCCGGGGAGGATTACGGAGGTTTGGATGGGGCAACAAGCTATCTATGAGGTTCATCGGACCCTTCTAGATCCTTATAAGAGTAGGTAAGGTGGCGTACTGTCTAGATCTTCCCCCACAGATGCACTGGGTGCATAATGTATTCCAAGTGTTGTAGTTGAGGAGATACATGCATGATTCATCACATGTTATCAACTCGGGCGAGCTGGACATTGATGATGGGGCGACGTTTGCAGAGTTCTCGGTGGAGAGAGGGGATCGATAAGAGTGGGTCCTTCCTGGGTGGTTGATTCCTTTGGTGTGAGTTTTTTGGAAGCACAGGAATCTCCATAAGAGCACAGTAGTGTGGGAGGCTCAAATACATGCTCAGTACCCCCTTTCGTTCCCCTAGTTTTTTTTGTAGATTTCAGGGAAAAAAGCACTAAGGTGGGGAGAATGTAAAGACCCGAAAATTCCATATATATTTTTTAAATTATTTGGGATTATTACAAGTCTTTGAAAATTAATGGTGCTCGATTCCAAGGCTTGGTGTTCCCAAAAAGGATTTTTGAACATTTTTATATGGTACATTCAGTAAATGTGCGGGTGAGGTTTTCTAACTTTTGAACTAGTGCTCAGAATTGAAATCAGAGGACACTGTTGAATCCACAATGAAGAGATTATCTTAAGGGGGTCTTAACTTCAACCTCAGTAGTTCGGGTGACAAAATTAGTTTTCACAACTTTTTAAAGAAAATTAAAATAACCTAAAATGTTATTTAAATTTTCTTCCCACCTCTTGAGCGGTGGTGGCGGGGACCACGAAGGTTGTTAGACTTTTAATAAGGGTAATTAAATGTCTGGTTACACATAAGTTGTGTATTCACCTCTCATGTAATTAATGTGGATCATTAATTACATCAATCAATGGACCTTTAATTGAGAGGAGTATTATTTCTCTAGTAGGATCCTTTGTTTAATTAAAATTGTGGGCAAAGGGGGATTTTGGGGGATGTTGTGGGAGAACTCTGACGAAGTTCTGATGCTCAACCTTTCCAATGAAGAACATAGGTCTTGATGGAACCTGTTGAGGAAACGATCTGGGATCGACGAAAGCTGGCAGCTTCATCAAACGTGGAGTCTTCTTCCACCACTACGACATCTTCAATGAATATCAAGGTAGGGGTTGTCATTTAATTCAAGAAATCCCCACTATTATTTTCCTCCTTCTTCATTGAGCAGGTGGTTGTTGCGGGGGATTTGAACAGGTTTTAAACAATATCTATGTGATTTTTTTATTACCCGTTTGTTGTGATGCTAACGCGGAGGGCATACGCCAAACGAACAAGGCATGGACCCTCCGCCGCTTTGGTTTTTGTCTCTTTCTTTGGTGAAGAACATCCAACTTGACAAAATCCTGAATCTAGGACACACGTAGTGACAGCGACATCCCGGGAGGCCCATAGGCGTGAAGGGAAAGGAAAATGGGCCACTAGAGCTCACCTGGTGGCCCACGTAAACTTCGTCGGCGCAACGACACCAGCGACCAGCGCTGACAGCGAAGGCAGCATCTAATGCTCTTTGGTTGTGGAAGAGAGGCGACACCCGAAGGCGTCATGGCAGACCAAAGGGGCGGCCGGCGAGGGCTAGCCGCAGTGACGGTGAGGTGGCACATCATCGCGTGCTGCGGTGAGAAGGTCGTGGCTATGAATCCATAGTGAATGAGAGAACCCACTCCATGTGGGTCCCACAAGAGACAAGGCGGCACCACCTAGTGCCTCCATTTAATGATTCAAATGGATCTTTGAGCCATTTGGGAGGCGGACCGTGCGACCCCCACACGGGTCGCGCCAGCCGGCTGGCCGAGCCGCTGCGGCCCAGCCCAGCTGGGGCGGGTCGAGTTGGTCCGTGACCCAATGGGTCGAGCCCTCCGTGATTGGTCTAGGCCAGTTCAAGCCGGGACAGGTCGGACCCGGACCTGGTCGGGTCGATCCGAACTGGGTTGGATCGGACCTGGACCCCTCTCGGACCTTGATACGCTTAAAAGACCATATCTTGAAAATCATACATCTGTTTGATGAACCGTCTATGGAACGGGGATCCTTGGAGAGAGATGGTTCTTTTGAGATACCCCACAAGAGTTGTGGAGAAAGATAGTGTACGGCCAGGTTGGATCGACTCAGAATCCAACCGGGCCCTCGACACTAAAATGAAAATAACTTACAGACTGGGCATCCAGTTGACGCATCGTCTGTTGTGTTGGAACCCTTATTACATGATGGATCATTGGGTAACTTCTTCATGAGACTTTGTGCCGGTTGAAATATGACTTATGGATTGAGGAGCTGTTTCTTCCAGAAACAAGTGTACTATGAGCGGGAATCTTGTGGCTGACTGAGACGTGAAGAATGAAGAGTGATCCTGTGTGGATCAACACCTAGAGATTCTATGTACATCAACACCGAGCGATTCTATGTGAATCAGCACCTAGCGATTTTTTGTGAATCAGCACTGAGTGATTCTGTGTGAATCAGCACCAAGTGATTCTATGTGAATCAGCACCTAGCAATTTTGTGTGAATCAACACCTAGTGATTCTGTGTGAATCAACACCTAGAGATTCTGTGTGAATCAGCACCTAGTGATTCTGTGTGAATCAGCACCTAGCGATTTTGTGTGAATCAGCACCTAGTGATCCTATGTGGATTAGCACTTATCGATCCTATGTGGGTCTTTTGGGGGTTAGTACTTATCAATCTTGTGTGGGTCAGCTGTAGTGCCTCTTGACAGAATAAGATGATCTAGCTTTACTACTAATCATCTGTACTATTGTACTCAGTTATACTTGTTTTGATCTGTGCCTTTTTTGTGTTTTGTGATTGATATCATGCTTGTAGTTTTCCTTTGTGGAATTCTGAGAGACCATCAGTGGTCTCGGGGTCCCTACTGGGTATTTTTATACTCACCCATGTACGGGTTTGACCGTACCTTGTTGTGTCTTGTGTAGAAAATAGGTAGCCTTGACTGAGACTCAGGGAGCTAGGACCTGACGGTGGTGACAGTTGATGTGGAGAGATGTGGAGATGAGTTCTACCTACCCTTTAGGTAGGATCCCCGGTGGATGATCTCAGGAGTTGTTTTCTGTTTTTAGTTGTAGTTGTATCTTTTCAGTTGGTCTTGTATTCTAGCCCCTTAATTTCAGTACACACTTTTACTACAATAGTTTTACTTTGTGGTTGAATCTTACTGTATTCTATTCTGTGTGTTTGTACATGTTTAAAGGTAATGTCTTCCCGTTTTAGGGACACGCCTTTCTGGTGCTAGTTTACAACCCTTGGCCTATAGAAGGTGGGATAGGGGTAGTCACAGCACGGGCCCTGAGGGACAGGTCATGATAGGGAGCACCACTATTTTTCAAGATAAATATCTTCAGCAACATATGGAAAATAGATTTTGGTCTTACAATTAGTTAAGAACAAGTTGAAATTAAATTATCCAATTATTGACTTAAATTAGCAACCTAAGTTCTAGGTAACATGATCTACTAAGGTTGATCTAATAGTTGCTTGGACCTAGTCAATCATACATATAGTGACATGGTATTGAAAAATACAAGTTGTAATAATTCAAGAGAAAAATTGTTTTCAATGTCACATGGCATTAATCTCTCCAAGTTGACATGCAATGTCCTAGGAAGAGAATAAGTAGTGATTTGAGGTCCATTAACTTCTATGATGGATCAATCACTTATGCCATGATATGTACAAGAATTGATATTTCCATTAAGAAAATATAAGTAATATCTAGTATAAATGTAAGTAAAGCAGTCAGAAATATCCTATTGTACTTCAGAAAGTATAAAAGATGTGTACCTGATAAATGGAGAAGGAATACTAGTTATGGTGGGATACAAAATAGTCTTACTTAGATCAACATGATCTAATATCATAGTTAGGTTAAGGTAATGAGTGATAAAATATCATGTAAGCCAGTGGTAGATATAACTACAAATACTTGAGTACATTGCAGCTTCTGAGTCAGCTAAGAAGCAGTTATATGCAATGATTTGTTCCAGTTCTTGGAATCACACCTAGTAAGTAAATCATTGTCATAATGTATATTATGACAATCTTACTAGAAAATATGTCATGTTTTGATAGTTTATACATTAGAGATACTTAGGGATACCATTTCTTCATAAGTTTTACTCAAGAAGATGAGGTCGCATATAGCAGAAGTACCACACAGTGGAAACATGGCAGACCCAGTAGCTAAAGTTGTCACTCAGTAGAAACATGATCTTTATCATGTGAGTAGCTAATAGGTGTGGTTAGTAAGTTGTCTCTAGTGAAAGTGGGAGTGTTTAAATAGTTGGTTCCCTAGACCCAACTATACAGTATGATTTATTACCAGATCTTGTATATTGTTAGATATACATGATGTTTACTTACCATTATAGTGTATATATTTCTTCATACACTATTTAATGGTAATGTACATAGATTATTTGTCATATCAAAAGGTTATATAAGATCTAAGGCTATAATGAGAACCTCAAGATACTATGATATTAATCTTAAACAAATGTCTTATGGTCTAGATACATCTTACTAATTGAACATAGTAGATGTTTGACTATCAGGTGTTGGGGGTTCATAAGTATTGATACTTATTCTCATGAAGTTCATACTTGGTGATCTATAGTAGTGAGATTATGAGGATAGACCTACTAATAGGAACACCACATGTTTCAGGTGTCATTAGTTGTTTTTATCTACAGACATGTGTATTGGTCTCTTGACTTGAGATCATTTCCAATGTGTTCCATTTGATTGCATACTTTGATGCAAGGTGAAAACCATGATGATGAAATCAGGGCGAGCTAGTTTGTTTTGGGTATGTCATTGGTGGTATGACATTGGTTGAATGATCAATAAAATATGTGTCACATCTAGGTTTAGGAAGTAATATATCTCAGGCCTTTTTAATCAGGATAGTAGTACCTTTATAAGTCCTTTTACAAGGTAGTCGAGGGTAAATCCATCTTATTAGATCAAAAAATAATAAATCAAGTAAAGGGATATGAAACAAGTGTGTGTCCTACTTTATGATATATAAAAGACAAAGATATTATATTACATAGTGTGTGTTCGTAGGTTGGTAGTCATTATTATGACTATCCTTATCCTTTTAGGGGATTTAATGGGTTTCTAGACTCCACTCTTCTTCTATGGATTTTATTAACTTCTTTGAGGTAAGGTCCTAGAGGGTCACACACAATAGTGTATTCAAGAATTATCTCTATTCAGTTGAATAAGTATATCAGACATGGTGGGCCCCACCACGGGGTCCAAGTATTGTCGAAGTTATTGATCATCTATAAATAAATAAATTCATATTATTAAAGTAAAGAATAATGGGTATTAAATTTATTTATTATATGTATTTACAAGTTAAGTAAATATGAGGAATAATATTAATCGAACGAATATTATTTTAATATTCATGGTTCATTTAATATTAAGTAAGAATTACGAGTTGAGTTAAATGACTTAGGTTTATCTTGTAATATATTTTATATATATTACAGTTATATGATAAAATAATAAATAATATTGACACAGTTTAGTTTTTCATAATTATTTATTTAGTGGATTTTCAATAAATGGGGTTCAGGGAACCCATCTATCATCCACTATAAATAAGTAGAGAGAGGATAAAGCTCATGACTACTCATGTAAAATTTTCTAGATCCTATCTCTCCTCCTGCTTCCAAGAGAGATAAGATCATGGTCTAGGTGTTCAGATCCAGTTCTTCCTCAAGCATCAAAGGCACGTCGATGCAATGATTGTCGGGGCATCAAAGGTGTGATCAGATCTCCATGCTAGTACTCATAATTCTATTATTAACACTCCAATTGATTTTTTAAGTCTGTTTAGATCATATAGATGGATCCCACTATGGATCCTTCAAGAAAATATCGACGATGATGATTTTCAGTTGAGCATGACTTCATATTGAAACATGTGTGTTTTCTGTTTATGTCGTTGTGTTTGGATTAACTTATTTGAGATCCCCAGACCACATAAATCTTTGATTGTTTTTTATTATAATAATTGTTGTCTCGATGATGAAATTTTTAAAATTCATGACTCAGCGGCTTCTGTTGCACACCCCGGTACCTTCAAAAATGTGTGTTACATTATATTATACACAATAAAACCATATCTCTTTAATAATGAAGTGAGTATAAAGGGAAATGTGACCATCTATATTTTACCATTATATGACCATTGGTCAAATATGATAGTTTTTAAATATGACCAATGGAAACTATACGCTTGTTAATATTTTTTATGTTATAATTTGTAAGTAGAAATGTCACAGAATAATTAATACAGAAAGGAGAAATAATGTCCTCAACCAGAAGAGTCATGTCATAAGAATCCCATTTGTCATATCTTGGGAGGGAGGTAGCATCATTGGGGTTATCTCTTGACCAATCCCAAGACAAGGTTTAACAAGTGAGTGTATTTCGAAATCTCCTATGGGATAAGTTTAAGTTAATGGAAATTAACACTTGAGCGATGTTAGCTGATTCTCACCATGAATCTATCACCATCGCAAAACTTACCCTTAGGTAATATGCGAGTGTTATAAGGGTTTACATGTTGAGGAACTAGTTACTTAAAGTGTAATTCTATTATATAAATAAAATTTTTATTCCATCAATTCCATTTTAATAATAGTTTTTCTTAATAAAATTGAGATAGAATTTGATAAATTGATTTTTTAGACTGAAATTTTACTTTCTGGAAAAGATATAAATATTTATAATAAACTAATATATTATGAATAATACTTATTTTAATGAAATATTATGATAAAAACACTCTTATTTAAATAAATATGATAAAATAATTTTACTTTTTCAAGTGTCAGAAATTTTACTATGCATTTTCAATCCACTAATATTTTTAATAAATATAGATTTTTTTATTTAAAAGTTAAAATTATAATATTTAGAGAATTATTATAATAAAATAAAATATCATTTTTTAAATGATCACACCAAAATTAGGTTAGGGTGAATTTATGATACTTTTCTAAAATACTTTATTTTTTTCGTGAATGGTAAAAACATAGTTTGAGTTTTTTGGTATGTTTAATGACTTCATAATTATGTAATAATGATTTAATAAATAATTAACCACAATAAAAGACCTAAAATATGTTATTTTATTAAAATTAATTATTTTAATATATTTTAATCAATTTCTAAGCCTATAATTTACTTTCCAAAGTCTAAAATGGAAACCTTAACATTCAAAACATTATTTTTGTGGGAACTTTACTTTTCCATGCCAAAAGAAGAAATATAAAATGATGATATACTATTGTGTATTAAAATAACATAAAATATTACCCAAGTGTCCAAACCCATGGGAAAATACCATGGTTAAGCCCATGTTTTTTCATTTTCAACAACCTAGGTTTCTAAGGTTTATATTTAGAAATTAATAATCAAATCCTCCACTTTTGTTATAAATTTCCACCCATTTCTCCATTTAATTTAACTATCAATCCATTCTCCATTAATATCTGGTAGTTTTACCTCCCAAGGTTTCCTCAATCCCCCAAGTTCCCAATCCTAAATTTATAGGAATAACTCTTCATGGTAAGGGAAATATCATTCTTTTCTCTTCGTTTCGAGAACCTATTTTTGTATATGTCTTATGAATGTTATGGTAAATCTTTATTATTTCCTTTTTATTCATTCCATTAATTTTAAATTATTTTTTATCAATGGGATATCCTCATACCCACTCTTTTTACCCTTTTCTAAAACCATGTTTTACACTCGTTATGTTACCAATTTTACTTCTCAAAATTTCTCTCTTCTCCCCAAGAAATTCTATTTTATTTTACTTTTATGAATACCCAAACCTCTTTATTTTCTAGGGGTATTCACCAAGGTGTAAAAATGATTTATTTTATTCTAGTATTGGAATACATAAAACCCATATTACCTTTCCATGGGTTAAAAATGACATAATAATCATTTTTAAGCACTTTTTAAATGCCATGATTTTGATATGAAACTAATTTTCTTTTATTCCCCATGGGATAT
Organism: Viscum album; assembly: GCA_963277665.1. Lineage (NCBI taxonomy): Eukaryota > Viridiplantae > Streptophyta > Magnoliopsida > Santalales > Viscaceae > Viscum > Viscum album. The sequence goes on from OY728148.1 coordinate 15,636,945, forward strand.
TTATGAAATGATTTATTATGATCTATGTGGATCACATGAAAATTAATCCATATGAATGGTTCACCCTGATAGCACTCTAATTCATTTGTTAAATAATTTAATCTCTATAGATGACATGCTTTATGATACCTTGGTGAATAACCTTGGTAATTCTTATAACACCTTGGAGGAAAACCTTGGTGATATTATTAAGAATATATCATTTAAATGTTATAGCCACATTTTCATGTTATGATTAATGTTATTTTTATTATGATATACCTCATGTTCCCTTTCTCATTCTATAATGATATTCCTCATGTTCTTATTGATATTACTCAAGATCACTTGTAAACCGCTTCCCTTTCTTTCCCTTATCAGGTCTTATGATAACCCTTTCCTTTGATGCATGTCCCTGGGTTATGATATGTAGTAAATAAACTTAGGATGAACCTATGAAGATTTTTTTTAAGTTTATTAGAATAATTTTTTAAGTTTTCATGTATTACGTACCTTTTTTCCAAGAAACTAAACTTTAAAAGATACTTTTCTTGTACAATGTAATGAAAAGTTATGTAATAAAATGGTGTGATGTCATAGTTGTTATCAAAGGATAGTTTAGTGATTTTTAGAAATTATGGTTTGAAAATTTTAGTAAGAACACTACATAAAAGTTTAAATATAATAAAAAATCCTGGTATTTGGGTGAAATATTAAGTAAGTGGTTTCCTATAAAAGAAATCCCTATCTGGATATGAAAAAGTTGATGTGGATCTGAAAAAAATATTTCTAGGGGCAACACCTAAAAACACTTCTTTGAACTATGTTCGAACTAGAATGGGTGCATGACAAAGGGCCTTGTTACACTCTTAGTTTGACACTATTGGGGGGTATGTTTGGTTAATCTCAATATTTTTATGAACAATTATAAAGGATTTATAGATAATGTAATTGTTGTTAAAGAATAAAATATTTTGAATCATCTCCCTATTGTGTTGTCTAGTGAGGGGGCGATGAGGCTTTCTAGTGCCTGCTTAGATGTTTGCTTCTTTTGGACTTGTGGGATAATTTTGACATTTTTTTCTTAAGTCAATTTTCTCATTTTGTAATGGTTTCCCTCTTTCCCATTCCTAAATGAGGTTATATCTTTTTCTTGTTCAATAAAGGGGGATTGACCCTCAACCTTTTCAAAAAAAATATTTAAGAATGATTTTTTAAGACATGAAAATTTATTTAGAATTATAATATTATTAAAATAAACACATTTCTCACTAAGTTTTCTCCTTTTAGAAAATGGTGGGAAATAGGAGGAACTATGTAAATGGTGAGCACAACAGACCATGCACTGATGAACCTTTGATGGAAGATAAAATGGATAACTTCATGAGAATGATGAATCAACTAACTCGAGCTATGATCAATAACCTAGACCAAGTTGAGAGACCAGATTCACCTCGAAGGTAAAAACATTATGTTGAGTCCTTTATTTGTTAACAACCACATTAATTCAGTGGATCTACCGACCCATTGATTTTTGAACAATGAATAATCAATATAGAAAAGATCTTTTTTGTACTCCATTGTTTGAAATAAGAGAAATTCACCCTGGTTGTGTACCTCTTAGAGGGAGAATTTAATCAGTGGTGGAAACTAATTAAAAACATAAATCCAAGAAGGGAGGTTTATTATATGGATTGGGAAGAGTTCAGGGGAACCTTTTCAAAAAATATTTCCCCCATTAGATGTGAATGAAAATGGAGAAGGAATTCCTAGAGATGAAGTAGAAGGAAAATGAATCTGTGGGAAGCTGTAATAATAACTTTATAATAATTTCTCTTTACACCTATATATTTGTCATGGATCCTAATGGAAAGGTTGGTAGATTCTTTAGTGGACTAAGAACCCATATATGGAATAATCTATCCAATCAAGACTATGATAGCTATGAGGAGATAGTGCAGAATTATGTAAAGGTTGAACTAGAGTTTGGAGAGACGCAATGGTCCCATAGATAAAATGAAAATAAGAGATCAATAGAACCAATCATAGGGAGTAACTTTGATCGCCAAAGAGGATGAAAGCAAGTGAAAATTCCCACATGAAACAAATGTGGGAAGAATCATTCAAGGAACTACTTTCTCAAAAGAAAAAAAATATTAAAGTGTGGAATAGATGGCCATATTTCTCTGAACTGTCACACTGAGGAAAATCCTCAACTTCTCAAAACTAATGAAAAAGGGAATATGGTGCAAGCCCAGCCTAAAGTATGATTCTTCAAGTGTGGAAAACTTGGTCACTTTTTCAATCACCTTACAAATAAGAAGATAATACATGGTAATAATCATCAACCTCAGCATAGGTCAAGAGAGAAAGATCAGGATTTTTTTATCACGATGTCTGAAATTGAAGTTCTAAAGGATGTGGTATCAATTACTCTCGTTGTTCTCTAAAATATATCAAGTACTTTGTTTGATTCAGGTTCTATTCATTCTATTTTTTCCTCTAAGTTTTCAAAGAATATAGAATCAATACTTGAATTCATAAAATTAGATTTATTATTCCAGACTCCTTTAGGGAGTATCTAAGCATAAATAGTGTATAGAAACTCTATTATTCACTTTTGTGAGAATAATATCATCAAAAATCTTATAGTCATTCCCATGATGGAATTCAACACTATACTAGGGATGGACTGGATCTCAAAGTATAATACTAAGATCAACTTCTGAAGCAAGGAAATATCAGTGGTCATGAATGGAAAACCTATAGTTATTTTTAAAGGATGGATTTCTTGACCTAATATTTTTTTAGAAGCACCTCCCATAGCCTTCTTTATGGAAATTATTGGTGAAGATAAATAAGGAAATTAAACTATACAAATAGAAAATGTCCCTATAATTTAGGAATACATTGACGTATTTCTTGAGTAGTTACCTGGACCTCCCCTAGAAAGATAGGTATAGTTTTCCATTGAACTCATGACTAGATACAAGATAATATTAAAGACCCTGTATAGAATGGAAAATTTGTAGCTGGAGGAATTAAAGAAAAGACTCCAAGATCATTTGGATAAGGGGTTTATCCGACTAAGTGTGTTTCCTTAGTGGTCACATGTTCTCTTTATGAATAATAAGAATGGATAAATGCGGCTATGAATTGATTATAGAGAACTTAATGGGGTCATAGTGAAGAATAAGTACCCTCTCCCAAGTATTGATGATTTATTTGACCAGTTTATTGGGGCTCAATTATTCTCCAAGATTGATCTTTGATCTGGTTATCATCAATTGAGTGTAAATAAATAAGATATTCTAAAGACTGCCTTCCAATCAAGATATGGGCATTATGATTTTGTTTTTATTCCCTTCATCTTGATTAATGCACATTCTATATCTATGTATTTAATGAATATATTCTTTAAGGGATACCTATATAAATTTGTGGTAGTTTTTATAGATGATATTATGATATATTTTAAAATCCACAAGGAGAATGAGGATCATCTAAGGGTTACATTACAAACTCTGAGCACATCCTTTCACCCTCAGATTGATGGCTGGTCGAAATGGACTATATAGGTTCTTGAGGACCTGCTCCAAGCATGTGTCCTTGATTTTATTGGTTCTTGGGAGAATCATATACCTCTTGTCAAATTTTCCAATAATAGTTATTATGTGGCAATTAAGATTACTCCTTATAAGGAAATATATAATAGGTCATGTCGTTCACCCCTTTGTTGTTTAGAGATAGGAAAGGTAGTGTTACTAGGTCCTTGTCTCATTCAAGAGACTTTGGAGTAGGTTCAGTAGGTGTATATAATTGGAAACTGTAGAGACCCCAATTTTTTCTTATAAGAATTTTAAATATTTATATATATATTTCCAGAGCTAGGCGCTGAGACGACGTGCAATTTTGAGGCCCGATGTGACCAAAAATTAATACTATAAAAATATTAAATATATTTTATATTATGCATGCATAATTTCTTAATGAAAATGGGGTATATCTTAAATGGAATCTCAGATCAAAAATACGAGACAACGGTTGAGTGGAAAATGTGGAGTTTACCCTAGGCATAACCTAAAATAGGTTGGCACGGGGCGTTCGAACATCTCACCAATTGGTGGTACGTTCAGTGGATTAATTAATTATTTAATTAATTAATTAATTAATTTTTAACCTAAATGGAATTATATTAAAATAATTCCATGGTAAATTATCCAATATTAGATGCATAAACCCTGAGGTAATTCTAGATTTTCTCTTCCTCCTTCCATTGGAAGATCAAATTGGATGATGGTGAAATGCCAGATCGGAGCATATCAAGACGCAACAAATGCAACAAATTCCTTTGATCATTGGAGAGTTCATTATTTGTTAAAGAACAATCCAATATCCAAGCAGGGCTCATCAATTTTAGTTTTACACCCTTGTTTATTAAATTGATTGAACAAAATCATCTAATCTATAATCTATGCCAACTATTAGACCTTTTCATGCACCTACGTACCAGATTAAATTTAATTATTTCAATTGTTTCTAACCCAAAAAACTATATTCTTGATTTTTTTCCAATAACTATTTTCCATTTATTCTTAAACCTTTGTTCTTGTGCTTTTAATCCTTAATTTATTTTCTTTATTCACCGGTAGGACCCCAAAGTCTTGGTTCAATGTTTTTTGGTGGTACCAAGGCTGATCGGACCCCCAGAATCACAATGAAATGGAAAACGAGGAAAGGATAGATGCATCTAGAACAAATATAGGATGATTACAGGTTTTGCGTGATAATTTCAATGATTAGAGGCTGGATCTTCAAAAGAAGAGGGTTCGAGGAGTGTGGCGGTGTACGGGATCGCTCAAAATCACATTGTATTTGAGTGTCCAACCACCAGAGGCTCAGAATCCACTGGTAGACAATATATCCACAAATCACAGGCATATTCAAGGCTGGAATTAAAGGCATAAGGATAAATATACCATACAGGAAGTGGATCTGGAAATCTAGGAAAAAACCAACTACACATTGTGTATAGTGATAAACACACTGTGTGTGTCCCCTTAGCTATGACGACTAGGGTTTCGAAAAATCATAAGGATGGAAGGTCGTGTAGTTTTACTACATGTTGTGTACCACCTTATCCATGTGGTCGAGCCATGTGATGGAGTACATAGCCAGGCACATTCCATGTTCCAAGTATATATACATGACCAAATCACACAGGTGACACCCCGTGTGAAGCAACACGCCATGTACCAAAGTACACATACACAATTTGAGTACACGGACACGACCAAAGAACACATCCTAGTCCTGAATAGCTTGTACATGTCGTGCCAACCACTTTCAAGGTGTGTACTTATAAATGGCTTGGAAGTCGTGTATTGGACAAGGACATGGAAGGGTGGTGGAACAGAACCACATGCCATGTGGGTCCCCTCACATGCCATGTACCCCCCTTTGGATCCTTTTGAGGAAAATTTAAGGTTCTGTATCTCCTTCTTTTGAACTTTTATTTTGTATCATGAGTATCCTATCTTAATTTTGTTTCACATAGAACACGATGGTTCCATCAGTTGTGGATTTAGAGATATGATGTGAAACGTTATTGGAACAACTCTTGTTTTGGAGATTCTTGATGATGGTAGTGATTAGGAAAAATCATCAAAGTCTTCTTATAATGTGGAACCCCCCATCAGCATGGGTGAGAGCCCTCTAAAATTACCTTCCTAGTGAACCCCCCTATCAAATTGGGAGCAAGTCCTCAATGACTAGAGTGTAACCCCCCATCATACTAGGGTGAGGGTCCTCAACTTCTGAGTGAATGTAACACCCGAGACTTTTATGAGAAATATTCTGTTTTTATGTTATATAAATCATCAAAGGAATATTTCAATATACACAACACTAGCTTGGCTTGCTTTACACGCAACCGCGGCCTTCCTCGATAGCTTGCGTCGTACGCAATACCGAGTTTCACTAAACAACGATATGCTATTAGAATATTATTAAAACTAGCCGTTATGAATAGTACTAATTGAATTTTGAATTTTACAACATTTTAATTCAACTTTTACATTTTCTAGAATGAGGTATAAAAGCAAAATCAGTTTTTTTGGATAAAAGAAATATTTTTCAAAAAATACAGTTTTGCCGCCTTTTGATGGCACACCCACATTAAATGTATTTTTTGACATGTTTATAAGTTCAATTGGACAAAATAAAATTCTTCTTTTTAATCAGGGTATAAAAATTTACTTTGGATAAATTTTTGATATTTTTCTGATAACTTTCATATTTTGATGAATAGTAAAAATACGCTAATTTTTATTTAAAAACAACTTTTTCCATTGAGATAATTTATATGAATAAATTATAATATTGAATAGTTTTAAAGTATAAATAGAATATATTTTTACCATTTAATATAATTTATGTCATTAGAATTAATTTCACATTGAATTCATAGGTAAAAACATTTCAATCTTTGGCAATGTTTTAACTTCTAAAACCCATTTTCTTAACAACGGGATTTATTTTAAATTAATTACTGCAACTTATATGTTTTGAATTTTGAAAAATGGATTCCATATTCAGAATCAGTGGGTCCAAATTATGTTAATAGGATACTTTTTATTTTTGGGCATTATGAATAGTTACTACGGTAAGTTTTATTTACCATAGTTAAAGGTAAATCGGGTAATTAAGGGTAAATATAAGATTATAAAATTACCCTAACACCTTCCAAAATCCTATTGGATGACTAAAAGTAGATCCATATCACCTAAGGGTCGGATTAGATTCATTTAATGGACTTTTTTCTATGAAAATAATTTAATTATTATTAAAACCAAAGAATGTGACAACATGTCACTTTCTTAAATAATATAAGCATAATAATTTTAATTTGGTGATAAACTTAATGAAACTTCAAAAATGAATAGTCTCAAGAAAGATAATACAATTATATACATCATAGGAATTTATTTAGAATTTTTAGGGATTAAATAATTATCATTAATTATGACACAATAGTGATGTTGAAATTATTTTATTAATTAAAATATCAAATAAATTGTTTTAAAAATATTAAAATAAATATTATATGAACTATTTAATGTGCTACACTAATTTTCTAGATACATATGACATTTTATGAATCTATTAAAGCTTTTATTTCGAACATATCTTCTGTATATATTTTATTTAAATTCAAATAAATGAATAGTGTCAAAATTGGCACTATTGTTATTTTATAAAAATAACATATTATAAAATTGTTTAAAAATCACAAAAATATTTAAAAATTATAAATTAAAATTTATATGGTCTAAAATGTCATAAAGTGTCAAATTATGGAAAATTCACAACACATATGTAATTATTTATAATAATTTAAAATTTAGAATACTATTAACACAAATAAAATTAAATAAGGATAAATCAAGTTGATAATGTTTAAAATAAATTCCTAACATGTCTAAATTTTATTGTTTGATTATATTACAACCCTATCTCATATAATCTTCGGATATGAGTCATTTTGGAAGTTTTTAAGTGGGGTTGGGATTTAATATAAACTAATATTTCTTATATTTCCAAAGGTGCCCCTCTCCTCCCTTATAAAAGGGCACCTCCTCCCTCTCTTCCTCACACCAATTTGAGCCTTCAAGCTCGGCCAAACCCTGCCCATTTCACTTCCCCACTTCCTTAGAAACCTACTAGAGGTACTGGTCTTATCAAAAGACCAACTCTAGTGCCTTAAGAGAAAGTTTAAAGGAGGCACTTCGAGAAAGAGGTAATACCTTCTACCATTTTCTTCAAGTTCCATCCTTCTTATACTCCCTCTTCTTTAGTTGTTTCATTATGAGGTAATAACATAATTATCACTCATATACTTATATGTTATTATAAATATGAAACAAACCTATTTCACCTCTTATCCATCATACAGAAAATGAAATCACCGCGCGTGCGTACGTACGGAATACCGTCTCCACGCTGTGGTGTAATCTATTTTCCACCACCACCTTACTTGGATGGGTATAAGGGTGAAAGTAATGAATATATATATAATTATTTTAAAGTTTTATTGATTCTGAAATAGTATACATACACTCCAATACAATTCCACGATCATGGGAACGATATCATCGCTCGTGCGTACGTATGGAATACCGTCTCCACGATGTGATGCGATTCGTTCTACATGATCTTCATTGCATAATGATTATATAAATGAATTGAATGAATTAATATGATATATATTACACTAATACCATTCTGGAAATGAGGTATCTATAACCTAAATAGAAGAATAAGAATTTATTTGACAAACACGCATAAGAACAAAAAGTAATAAACACCCGAATAACAAGTAGTAATGAAATATTACTAATAAGAAGCTAAGAATATGACCATATATGATATAATAACAATAAGTATGATTATGTAATAAGTAAATAACATTATTTAAATCATTATACAGGAGTTTCAGACACTTACGAAGCAAATCGGACCTAAGGTAAGGGAAAATATCACAATCTCATTTTTATCCGAGATTGTTTATACTTTGGTATTTACTGGGGTGTATTTTATCATCCACATCCATGTTTCCTCAATATTTAATATTATTTCCATCCACCTAAAATTTTTTAAATACAATTTTACCCTTCGGTGAGTTTTTAGTAAAAGATATGAAAGGAATCTTTTGTCGTTTTTCGTACGAGGTACTTTTTGACTTTTCCGACAAAAGTATGAGAAGAATGTTTTTTTAACTTATACGGCATGAATGGATTTTTAAAAAATTATTTCCAAGAAGATTCCTTTACAAGTTTTCAAGTTTATTTTTAATCAACTTCTTTTAGATTAAAATTTTATGACATGTTAAGAAAGGAAAAATGTTTTTGAAGTAGAAAGGATATTTTCCTCAAGAATGGAGTTCAAGAGTTTTATCAAAATTATTTTCCATATAAGATAATATAGGATTATATTTCTATCCCTATTATTACATGGATTTTATTATGTTGTGATGGAAATATTTTTATGAATTCCTTTATCTTATATGAATTGTTTTATGATGTCACGATGTTTAAGATTCCCATTTTTATTACATGGGTTATGCTATGATGTATGGTTTATGATTTTGTGGCACACATAATAATGGTATAATTAAGAGATTGGTGGGACCTATATCTCCCTCCAATGCATTGGGTAAAGATTTTATATCTCATGAGATAGACATGGCTGGAATGGCAGGTTAAACCGGTTCAGTGAAACAGGACTGAAACGAGGAGTGAACTCGGTTCAGAAATGGACTTTATCCACTAAGATAGTCTTGGAAATGAGTCTTGACTAATAAGAAATGATTCTATATGATTATGTGTGTATGCCACAAAGTTTCATGTTTTAATTTATGATTATTGGGATTTAATTTCACTGCTATGATTTATACCATGTTATGAAATTATGCTCTCTTTTGCAGGTTAAGATTTCCAAAATGTTATGTTCTTATGAATATGATATGATTGATATTTCTTTTGTTTAACCTTACTGAGCATTTGAGCTCACCCTTTTGTATGTTTTCTTTCCCCAGGTCAGGAAGAATCTTATTAAGTAAGATATGCCAAAAGTGACTATAGATATGATGAAATAAATGGGAGACAATGTAGACACTTTATGAACTAGTTGTTTATGTTTCCCAGTTTCTAAAGACACTATACCTATACAGTCCTTTCATGGTTTTGTTATATGTTGTAATAAGTATGCTTCAATTTTGAAGTAATAACAATGTATGTAAAGTATGGGTCGTTATAGTGGAACCCACCTATCAGATATGGAATGGGTCCTCTATGACCATAGTGGACCTCCCTATTGCACTAGGTCATGATTCCTCGACCTATAGAGTAGAACCCCCCCCCCATCATCTTGGGCACAGATCCTCTACCTACCAAGTGTAACCCACTATCGGATAGGGCATGAGTCCTTGTGACACTAGAGTAGACCCCCCCCCCCATTAGCATTGAGCATGGGTCCTCTATGGATACTTATAAAGTTGACCCCCATTATGCACTAGGGAATATGTCCTCTACTTAGAGTTTTTAATTCCCCTCAATTGTACAACATAATGATGAGGTGTGGTTTGACTTATACGGTACTTCTGGGCAGATGCATGAGATTCTAGGAATCGTTGGACTTTTGGAACTTTTGGTGACTCTTCCTTCTAAGCTAAGTTGTGAGATGGATATCCCCTTTCTCTCTCATTTGGGATTCCTTTTACTGAGCATATATATATTCATCTATATCCATACCTTTGTATTTGGTTAATCTCCTTCCATGCATTGTGAAGATGTGTCGGGTATGCCACATGCTTTAAATTTTTAGCTTCTCATGGTTTGATGAGTCTAAATATACTTCTATATGTGTAAAATACTTGACATGTAGTTCATGTATAGACCATGTTGAGCCCCTTGTGCTTGGATGTGTTTACTCTCTCTTAGTTTGGGTTGAAATCTTCTCTTTCACTATATCTTGCATCATGTATTCTATATATTTTTATTATTTCCTATTTTATTTCTTACTTCTCCCCCTTTATCTTTTAGGGAATCCTACTGGGTATGTATATACTCACCCTTTCATGGGATTTTCCTACATGTGTTGTGTCTTATGAAGACAACGGACAGGTCGACAATGACTTCAGAGGAGATTAAGAATACCAGGTGTTGTGGACAACATACGATGGTCGTATCTAGGAGATCAGAATTTGGTCTTTCTCAACAGTTTACTTTTCTATTTTTTTCAGGTTGGGACATATTTCTGGTTGGGTGTGTATTTTTTTCCTTTAATTTTCAGTTTTCACTATCGTACTCTTGTACACCCTAGATGATTTTCATGTTTTTCTAGTTGATGTGTCTTTTTATTCTTATTCCTCTACACATATGCATTCATATTGATTTTTTTTCATATAAGTACTTAGAAAATTTCTCCCCCAGTAAGTTATGCCTTTGGTGCTGGTCTCCAGCCCTTGACCTATAAAGGCAAGCTTGGGCTAGTTGCGGCACGAGCCCCGGTTAGGGTTGGGTCTTGACAGATTGGTAGCATATGAGTTTATTCATTAGGATATTGTTTAGTCTAGTCCCCTTATGAAGATTTAGTTATGATTAGGGAAACATTTTCAAATTTTCTTGAGTGTAGCTCTCAAGCTAGGGAGTCTAGTGATGGTGTGGGCGATTGATGTATCCTTTCACCATGACCTTGACTACCTGATTGTCGACTCGATATACTGAGACATTGGTTGTCGGAATCAATGTTACATGCATCATATAGGATTGATTATTTGACTATCCTTATTGAGTTAGATCCCCATTATATATATATATATATATATATATGCTCATCTGATCGTGGTACGTCTTGATAAATCTCAAGATGCCTCTATGATGACAGCAATCCATGATACTAATTTTGGATCATGACAATGATCTGGTGAGCGATGAGGCCTTATTTCAGGGTCCATCCTATGAGATTATTTCTATGGGTGGGTAGGTAGAAACACATACACATTTCAAAAAAAATCTTCCCAGTAGATAAGGATAAGGATACACGCAGGCTTAGCGCACTCCATGAGTTATAGTGCCAGAGACCACTGAAGTTCTGCAGTGAGCCGAATCCTTAGTCAGTAGAGGATTGGCTAGAGCCAGTGGTACGTATCTTCATGCTCATTCAGACCCCAAAAGATCAGGTGGTTTCACTGGAATCTAGCCTTTTCCACGAAGCATCTCGGTTCTGGTTGAGCCTTGTTACATATATGCATGATGAGTTGACACTCTCATTGACTGACTTACAGTAATTTTAACGTGAGGAGTACAACCCCTTCTTCTTGTGCTTGGTTTGGATTCAGGGTCTTATGGAGATGCAATAGGGAGATATGATAGTGGATGATTATGAAGCGAGGTTCATAGGCCTTACACGGTACTCCCTTTACATGGTCTAGGATGGCTACCTCTGAGCATGGAATTGTGATCAGGGACTTCACGGAGATATTTGATCTAGTGTTGTTCCCTTATTCATCCAAACATATGTTAGGGTGTTGGAACAAGAATTGGTGACAGAGATCTTTCCATTAGAGGGGTTTCAAGCAGCTAGAGCTGGCAGTGGGTGTCATAGGCCTGAGTCATCTGTAGTAGCTAGTAGGCACCAAAAGGCATTATCTCAATGTAGGATACCTCCCTTTGATCAGACTCAGGACCATGTTCAAAGGAAGTACAAAGGGCCTATGTAGACCAGATAGGGGTGGTGCTTTTCTTGTGAAAATCGAACTCACGTAGAGTGAGACTGCCTGAAAAGACGTCCAGAACAACATAAGTATATGGCTAATATACTACCATGGTAGAGGCAGAACCGTGATCTGGGATCTCCAAGTTGAGGGTAAGGAGGCACGGAGGGAGGTGGAGCTGTAATTGGGGTAGGAGGAGACATAGGTGTTGAATGGTGCTATGAGATCCTTCAACCACCACCACCAGGTGGACCACATCTGGCTCAAGGAGCTGGCGGTCAGGGTCACGAACAACTACAGGATTTAGAGGTTTATAACCCCACAGTGTACGAGATGATTAGAGGTATTATCTATGTTTATTATAATATTTATTTAGTATTAGTAGACACAAGTTCTAGTCATTCCTTTATCTATATACTATTAGTGTAGGATATGAATCTCCTAGTTGATCCACTATCCCAAAAACTTCATCTTGAGGTACCTACAGGGAATGATTTTTCTATATATTTTATCTACCAGTATTGATAGATATCACTTAGTGGAGAAAGGTTCACATGAGACCTTTTAGTCATCAATATGGAACCCTATGACATCATCTTGGGCTGTATTGTTTGTCCATAGTCTGAGCCCAAATTTAATATCATCGCAGATGATTCAAATACATACATGATGATGGGATGAGTTTCTCCTTTTTTATCAAAAGAGATATCATGGGAGGGAAAGCGGGTTTTGCAAGTAGAAGGCTATAACCCATCACTCATTAGTTAGTGAGTGTGTCCCATGGTGCATTAGGATATTTAGGCATATGAATTCCTTCAATTGTAGATGATTATATGGATGTCTTCCCCAATGATGTTTTGGGACCACCTCTGAAGAGGTATATGGAATGTTGCATTGATTTACATATCAATACCACTATAATTTCTTCTCCAACATATCGAATGGCCCCTACCAAGATCTGGGAGATATCGTTGTAGTTTAAGGACCTTCAAGAGAAGGGTTTCATCAGACTCAGTGTTTCCCCCTGGGTAGCTCTAGTGTTATTCATGAAAAATGTGGATGAGAGCTTGTGAATTTTCATGGATTATCATTACCTGAATTGGGCCATGATAAATAACAAGTACCCCTAACTATGGATTGAAGACCTCTTTGACTAGTTGCAAGGTGTGAAATGGTCCTCGAATATCGATCTCAGGTCCAACTAGCGATATTTGAGGGTTTGTGAGGATTATATTCCAAAGTTGGCATTCTGATGTCATTATAGACACTATGAGTTCTTAGTGATGCCCTTTGGTGTAAGGAATGCCCCTTTTGTATTTATGGATTTGATGAACTAGGTCTTCTAGACATACTTGGACCAATTTGTGGTCATATTCATTGATGACATACTAATCTACTTCTCACCAGAGGAGGAACATGTAGAGCACTTTAGGATGGTTCTAGATTTGCTTCAAGAGAACCATCTTTATGGGAAGTTTTCAAAGTTCCATTTCTGGATTCATTAGGTTCACCTTCTAGGGAATGTCATTTTTTAGCATGTTTTATCTATAGAACCAACAAAGATCGATGCAATGATTTCTTGGGAGCCACCCAAGATCGTATCAGAGGTGTAAAGATTTCTTAGTTTGGTGGGGTACTATAGGAGGTTTTTGGTATGCTTATCTATGATTTCATCCCCTTTGACCGCCCTAACATGAAAAGGGAAGCCTTTTACCTGGGATGAGTGATGCCAGAGGTCTTTAGAGTAGTTTAGGATAAGGTTAATGAGTGATTTAGTTTTGATTCTACCAGAGGAGGGTGTGGAGTGTGTAGTTTTTTGTGATGCCTTAGAAGTTGGTCTTAGCTGTGTGTTGATGTAGTAGTATATAGTTATTGCATACGGATCAATACAGTTGAGGCCCCATGAGAAGAACTACAAAAATCATGACCTAGAGCTGGAAATGGTATTTTTCACCCTGAGGATGTAGAGACACTATCTTCTGGGGGAGATCTCTATGTTTTACTCAAACCATTAGAGTCTCAAGTACATCTCAACACAGAGATACTTGAACCTAAGATAGCGACTCTGGTTGGAGTTCCTACAGAACTATGACTTTGGGATAGTCTATACTCTAGAGAAGGGTAACATGGTGGTGTATTCCCTTAGTATGAAGTCTCAGGCTCACTTAATATAAGAGCCTTATAAGTAGTTGAATTCCTTACAACTGACCCTGGTGGATCAGGAGGGTGCATCTTTTCTTTATTCGATGTTGTTGACTCCTGCACTTCTCGAGCATGTAAGAGAGTCCCAACTAAGATACATCAACTATGAGGTCTTGAATAACTATATATCTACAGGAGATTCACCATATGGATATTGTAAAGGAGGGAATCACATCATCCTTTTCCATGGACATATTGTGGTCCCAGCCATGATGAGGGAGGAGGCAATGCAAGAGTTCCACACTTCTCCCATAGATGTACATCCTGGTGTGGGGAAGATTTATAGAGACCTTCACCATAGATTTTAGTGGTCTGGAATGAGACTATGCGTAGATGATTTCATCTCTTAGTGCCTCGCCTATCAGTAGGTAAAGGCTGAGCACCAAGTTCTGGCAGGTTTGTTGCAGCCTCTTCAGATCCTAAAGTGGAAGTGGGATAGCATATCCATGGACTTTGCGATAGGTATTCTTCCTACAACTAAGGTCCATGACACCATCTGGGTTATATTTGACTGACTCACTAATTCATCACATTTCCTTGCTATTAGGGAGCAGAGTTTGGTAGATATTTTGGTGTAGTTGTATGTATGGATTGTAGTTCACCTTCATGGGGTGACCTTGATGATTGTCTCTGATCATCACATGTGGTTTACATCATGATTATGGAGAGGCCTATAGGATTCATTCAAGGCCCAAATGAGGATGGGTACATCCTTTCACCCCCGGATCGATGGGTAGACTGAGTGCACTATCTAGGTGTTAGAGGTTATGTTGGGGGCTTGCATGTTAGACTTTAGCCAAAGTTGGGAGGACCAATTCCCCTTGGTATAGTTTGTATACAATAATAGATACCACTCCACCATTGGAATGGAGCCTTTTGAGGACCTGTATGGGAGACCTTGAAGGTCACCCTTGTGTTTGATAGATATCAGTGAGACATCTCTTGTGGGCCCGGAGATGATTCAGGTGATGATGGAGAAGGTTTAGATCATGTATGAGTAGATGAGGATGGCCTAGATAAGATAGAAATTTTACACAAATCATTTTTGTATGACCTTGGAGTTTGAGAAGGGAGACCATGTTTTCCTAATAGTCTTCACACGATGAGGATTGAAAATTTCAGCTGGGGAGGAAAGCAATCACTGAGTTTCATTGGATCATTAAAGATCATGAAGAGGGTTGGCAGGGTTTCTTACCACTTCTCCCTAACCCCACAGCTAGAGCAGGGGTATAATGTCTTCCATGTGTCACAGTTGAGGAGATATGTGTATGAATCCATGCACATCATTGGTTGGGTTGAGATGCACATTGAGGATGGATACACCTTTACAGAGCACCTAGTGGCGATCAAGGATTGACAAGATAAGACCCTATGTGGATGGACCATCCTCTTGGTTTACGTGTTATGGTATCATGGATATATGAAAGAGAGTTCCTAGGAGTGGGAGAGCTAGGTTCAGGCTCTGTATCCCAAGTTGTTTGTTTAGTTTTTCTTTTTAGGTATGAAAATATTAGAGGAAGGAATGATATATATACCTGTATTTTTCCTTGTAAGACTTTGAAATATTTCAATATATATTTCTAGAAATAGGCGTGCGATTCTGAGGCTCGGTGAGTCCATAATTAATTTTATAAAAATATTAAATATATTTTATATTGCACGCACATGGTTTTTAAATAAAATGGGATACATATTAAATGGAATCACATATCATAAATCTAAGATCATGGTTGAGTCTGAATCATGGTGTTTACCCTATATACGACCTAAAATTGGTCGTCACAGGGCATCAAAAATCTTTCCCATTGGCAGTATGTTCAATGGATTAATTAATTATTAAATTCACTCATTCATTAATTTTTAACCTAAATGTAATTCTATAAGAATAATTCCATGGATAATTATCTGGGGTAAGCCACATAAACCCTAGGATAATTCTAAAGTTTCCCTTCCTCCATCCATTGGTGGGTCAAATCAGATGAATATGAAATGTCAGATTGGAGCAGATCAGGATGCATCAAATGCAACAACTTCCTTCAATCATTGGAGAGAATTTTATTCGATGATGAAAGATATAATATCTAGGTAAGAATTTTCAATTTTTGTTTTACACCCTTGTTGATTAAATCGATTGAGAAAAATAATCTCATTTATGATCTGTGTCAATTACTGTACATTTTCATGTGCCTATATACTAGATTAAATTGAATTATATAAATTGTTTCTAACCTGAAAATACCTATTCTTGATCATTATATAAGAATTCTTGTCCAACGATGCTTAAACATTTGTTCTTGTGCTTTTCAATTACTTCTTATTCTATACTAGTAGGACCCTGTGGTTCTGATTCGATGTTTTCAGGTGGTACCAATCCTGATTGGACCCCCAAAATCAAAACAAAATGGAAAAAAAGGCACAAATCAACAAATATAGAATAGATCATGGGTGATTAATGGTTTTGGATGATTATTTCAATGATCTAAGGTTATATATTCAATGGTAGAGAATTCATGGTGTATGGTGGAGAATCACACTAGATTTGAGTTTTCATCCATTGGAGGGTCATAATACACTAGCCAACGATAAATACACAAATAATGGGTGGATTAGAGGAAAAAAATCAAATTTGGATGGAAAAATATACCATGAAGTATGAAAATATTTAAATCTAGGAAAAATCCAACTACACATTGTGTACAAAAATGAACATGCAGTGTGTATCCCCTTAGCTGTGGTGATTAGGGTTTCAGAAAATCATAAGGATGGCACGTTGTGTAGTTTCTCTACACATCATGTGCCACCTTCTCTGTGTGTCTGAGTCATGTGATGGAGCACAGATATAGGAACACACCTTGTGCTAAGTACATAGACATGGACAGAGCACACAGGCAGCACCCCATGTGAAGCAACACACTGTGTACTAAAGTACATGGATAGAGCTTGAGTAAACAGACATGGAAAAACCAAACGCCCCTTTCCCGGATAGTTTGGACACGCCGTGTAGTCAACCTTCACGGAATGTACTTCCACATGGCTTGAGATCCATGTACTCTCTAGGTACATGGCCAAACATTGGAGCAGGACCACACGTTGTGTGGGTCCCCTCACATGTTGTGTACCCCTCTTTGGTTCCTTTTGAGAAAACTTCAATGTTCCGTATCTCCTTCATTTGAACTCGTATTTTGGACTACGAGTAGTCTATCCTGAGTGTTTTTTCATGTATAATGTGATGGTTCCATCAATTGTGTCTTTCGATATATGATGTATAATGTTTCAAGAATTACACTTGTTTTGGATACACTCAATGATGACAGTGATTAGGAATAATCATCAGAGGCTTCTTATAGAGTGAAACCCACAATAAGCATGGGTGTAGGTAATATATAGCTACCTTATAAGTAGAACCCCCTATCAGATAGGGTGTGGGTCCTTGATGACTAGAGTGGAACCTCTCTATGTAACTAGGGTGAGGGTCCTTAACTTCTGAGTTGAACTCCCCTATCAAATAGGGTGTGGGTCCTCGATGACCAGAGTGGACCCCCCCCCCCCATCACACCAAGGTGTGAGTCCTTGAACTATGGATTGGAACCCCCTCATAATCTTGGGCACAGGTCCTCTACCTACTAAGTGTAACCCCACTATCGGGTAGGGCATGGGTCCTCATGAAACTAGAGTGGAACCCCCCATCAGAATTGGGTGTGGGTCCTCTACAGATACTTACAGATTGGAACCCCCTAACTCACAAGGTTGTGGTCCCTCTACTTCAAGTTTTTAAATCCCCTATACTATGCAACATAGTGAAAAAGTTTGGTTTAACTTATACAATTACCTCTAGTCAGACATGTGAGATGTTGGGCATCATTGATAGACTTTTGGAACAATTGGTGACTCTTCTTCCTGGGCTGAGCTATGAGGTGGAGATCTCCTTTCTCTCTTATTTAGGATTCTTTTTACTAATAATATATATATATATATATATTAATCTATATTCATACCTTTGTATTTGGTTACTCGCCTTCCATGGGTTGAGAATACATGTGGGGTATGCCACGTGATTTCTGTATTTATCTTCTTATGGTTGGATGAATATACTCTCCTATTATAAGTGGAAAAGACTCATCGTGTATTTTATATACATGCCATGTTGAGCCCCTTTTTCTTGGATGAGGTTACTCTCACTTGTTTTAGGTTGATCTATAATCTTTTACTGTTATCTTACATCCTATGTTTTATTTATTGTCTTTATTTATTATTGTATCTCTTATTTATCCCCCTTCATCTTTTGGGGAATCCTACTAGGTATGTATATACTCAACCTTGAATGGGATTTGGATACATATTTTGTGTCTTGTGATGACGATGGATAGGTCAGCGATGACTTTAGAGAAACTTAGGGATACCGGGTGTTGTGGACTGCGTACGATGGTTGTAGCTTGGATATCAGGAGCTAGGCTCTCGTAGTAGTTTACTTTTCTAGTTTTTTTTAGGTTGGTACATATTTCTGGTTGGGCATTATTTTACTCCTCTAGTTTTCAATTTACACTATCGTACTCTTTTACACCCTAGAGGTTTTTCATACTTGGTTTATTTTCTAGTTGTTTGATCTTTATATTCTTATTCCTCTACACTTCTGCATTGAGATGGTTGTTTCTTTGCATACAGGTACTTAGGAAAAGTCCTCCCCCATGTTATTTATGCCTTTGGTTCTAGTCTCCATCCCTTGGCCTATGGAGGCGGGCTTGGGGTACTTGCAGATTGATCCTCAGTTAGGGTCAGGCCGGGAAAGAAACTTCCTATTATGGACGTGTGACTTCTTGCATGACATAGGATGGAGCTGGTAGCAGATGAATGGGATGTAGCTCGCGATGCTAGATAGACTTTTTAGACTTTTTTACCTTTTGTATTGTATTGTTACCTACTGGTTTTATCCATGTTTCCCTGACATATATATACATGACATACATTATCATCCTTCTATATACGGTTCAGTTTACTACCTTTGGTTATTGATATCAATTTCAGGGCTATTTACATCTGTTTTCTCTACTTATACATTGTTATAATGCTTCCTCTATTTATTTTTTGGTTTCACTATTATGCTACTCTAGTAATGAGGGCATAGTATCCCCACTAACATGCCAAAAACCCTCGCTGCTAGTCAGAAGCCTTTGGGATTTGGGGGATGCTCTTTAGTCCATGTGTCCAATCGGGCTCGGGGAACTGTTCAGTGGCATTCAGGTTCGAGATGTCATAAAGTATATGTTGGAAAGATAATATCTAGTATATAACATGGAATAAGTGATTAAACCATCGCAGAAGAAAATGTAATTCAACTCACCACATTAATTATCTCTTATGTCCCATACATATCTTCATGGAGAGATTTATGCCATGTGACATTGGTAATAATTCTCTCTCGAATTATTCCAACTTTTATATTTTAAATACCTTATCAGTATATGTAATTTGACTTGGTATAAGAAACCAATTATATCTACCTCATTCGATCATGTTCCCTATAATATAGGTTTTTACTTTAAGTCAGACTCTAGAGAGTTACTTTTATTTTGGTCTTAACTAATTGTAAGACCAATAGTTGTTTTCTATATTTTATCAGACATATCTTACTTGGAAAACTATAATTCTCCAACTAACCTATTGTATACATATGGAAAATATTCACTCCAAATTGATATTCTATGATATTATTTCTTACTTCGATCCAGAACATGATTTTAGTAGCTTGCACCCCTTATTGGCATTCTATGGTGCCACCAACCCTTTCTGGTTGTATCTTATAGAAAACTTCCAAGATTGGTAGTCTTGATATCCAATGCCCAATAAAATAATCATAGAAATTATTTATGATAAGTATAAAATTCTAATAGATTTAGGCATAATGGCATGTTATAACTGATTGAGTCTTATTGTTACTACTCTTGTACCATCCATGTAAATGTTTCTCTTAAATACTACCATGGTATTAAGATATAAAACATTCAAAACACTAAGAAACTATACTTTGACTCATAAAATTCATTATCTAATTTTAATTAAACTTTTTAGTATTAGATTATATCCATTTACTTCTTACTTGTAGGATTCATTATTCTCAATGAATAATTTATCACCAATCATGGTGACTATAGAACTATTATAATAGTTTCATTATTCCTATGCAGTATGTAACGACCTAAACATTTATGAATAAAATTACCTTTATTTTGATTAAATTAAATATATTATGGATATGGAAAACACATGAACTTATTTTATTTTATCCAATTGGATTTTAAATGACAATTAAGTATTTTTACTGTTGAAAATATAGTCATTGTGTTGTAATAGTGGGTTCCTTAAACCCAACTATACTGTTCTTTTTATTACCATATCGTGTATAAAAGTTAGATATACATGATGCTTACTTACTATTATAGTGAAGATATTTCTACATCCACTATTTAATGGTAATGTTTATAGATTAATTTTCATATTGAAATGTTATAGAAGATATCAGACTATAATGAGAATCTCAAGATACTATGAAATTAATCTTAAACATAGGACTTATGGTCTAGATGAATCTTACTGATTGGACACATTAGATGTTAGACTATTAGGTGTTGGGGGCTCATAATCATTGAGTCTTCTTCTCATGAAGTTCGCACTTGGTGATCTCTAGTAGTGAGATCATGAGGTCAAACCCACTAATAGGAACACCACATGTTTTGGGTGTCATTGGATGTTACTATATACAGTCATTTGTAATGGTATCCTAACTTGAGATCATTTCCAATGTACGAAATTTTATCACATACTTTGATGCAAGATGAAAACCATGATATAGAAATCGTGGCGAGGTAGTTTGTGTTGTGTGTATCATTAGTGGCATGTCATTGGTTGAATGGTCAAGAAAGGATGTGTTGCTTCCAATTTAAGGAAGTTATATATATTGGGCCATGTTGATCAGGATGGTAGTACCTTGATAAATCCATGGCCATGGTAGTCCAAGGTAAATCTGTCCAGTTAGATCAAAAAATAATAAAGCGAG
The DNA here is from genome assembly GCA_963277665.1 of Viscum album. Lineage (NCBI taxonomy): Eukaryota > Viridiplantae > Streptophyta > Magnoliopsida > Santalales > Viscaceae > Viscum > Viscum album. The sequence goes on from OY728148.1 coordinate 15,658,451, forward strand.
AAAAGGGCGATGACATCAGTGTGCACCATGTTTTATGAGGTATTAATGACAAATAGATTATATTACACAGTACGTGTTTGTAAGTTGATTACCACTATTGTGAAAATCCTTCTCTTTAGGGGCCATGATGAGTTTCTAGATGCCAATCTTGGTCTGTGAATACTATTCACTACTATCGAGATAAGGGCCTAGTGGGTCACACACAATAGCATATTCAAGAATATTCCCTATTCCATTGAATATGTATTTTGGACATGGTGGGTCCCACCACTGGGGACTAGGATTTTTCCAAGGTGACACGATCACCAATGCAATAAATAAATTCATATTCTTCAAGTTAAGAATAATGATCATTGAATTTATTTATTAAATGTATTTACAAGTTTTAAGTAAATACATGAAAAATATTATTTGAATGAATATTAAAATATTCAAGGTTCATTTAATATTTGTGGGAGAAAGAGCAGAGTTACTGGATTAATTATTATCACGTAATATATTTATTATATTACAGGTAAGTGATAATAATAATATATGATATTTATGGCTTAGTATAATAATCTAAATCATTTGTATAGAGTGTTAATTATTTAGGGGTTTGCGAGGCAATGCCGGATAATTTTATAATGATCTATAAATAGAAGAAGAGAGGCACATGCTAAATACTATTCACGAGTTTTCTCTCTATTCTTCTCTCTCCCATGTTCTAGAGAGAGGCTCTAGATCCAAGATCTTGGATCGAGCTCTCTCTCAAGCATAGCAAGCAAGGCGATGTGGTGATCATCGGAGCATAGAAGGAGTCGTTTGAATTCCATATTAGCACCTGGATTTTTATGATCGGTGCTCCCATAGATTTTTGAAGTGTGTGTGGATGATCTAGAAAAAGTTGGCTTCAGATTATTTGAGCATCATTCACCAATGATGATCAGACGTCATGCGTGGCTTCTGATCTAAACAAGGTATTTTACAATTTTAATGTTGTGTTTAATCTCTTCCATGCATGATCCTGAGGAAGTAATTGGGAAGTGATTCACCAACTTGTTGGGGAAAAATTTTAAAATCCCAATTTCGGGGCTTCCGCTACATAATTGTTACCTTCAATTGGTATCAGAGGAATAAGTGATGATTTTAAGCCAATGAAAAAAAATAAATTTTCATTAATCTACGAAGAGGTCATCGTTCTAGTCCCAACACCATAGACAGATCTCCAATCCGACCTCAAATGGCCAAGTTATGGCCATCTGAAATTTTAAAAACAGATTGAAATCAAATTTTGTGGGTATAAAATCGAAGAATGTATAGATATAAATATATGTTGTTTTATACCCGAATGCATGAGGGCAATGAGAATTCTGTTTAAACAAAAAAAATGTTCCGATCAAGTTTATGGTTGGAACAGTTTTTTTCCCGACGAGGTATAATAATAATTTTATTATAATATTATTATTATTTCCTACCTACGTAGTAGGTTTTATAAATTTTTAATGTCTTTTATTAAAAACATAAAAGTGGTGGCGGTCTTGACCTATAAAAGAAAAGGAATAAAAAAAAGGTCAATAGTTGGGGGTCGAGCGCCCCCCCACCCCCATCCACCCACATTGGCCCCACAGGGCCGCCTCCCTCGTACTCGGCGCCTCCTCGCGCCACCCAGTCACCCTGATGGACCACCGCCTGCGAACCGACTCCCCTCCAGTGCACCGCTTGGCGCTGCCCAATCCAGCCGGAGAATCTCTGGCCCGCAGCCTCCTCGATCTGGCTCTCCCTCACTCTCCCAGGTGTGTCGCACCCTCCCTGCTCTACGGCTGACTTTCCATGTCGCCCACGGCCCAACCAGTGGAAGTCGCTGCCCCGTCCAGCACCCCACTCCCACTGTCATCGCTGGATGTCTCAGTCTCCCAGATCTAGCACGGTACCTCTGCCTTTCCTTGTCCGCGTGTACTCCCCAAATCCAGGGACCGCCAATGCGAGCACCGCCACCCATGCAGCCCAGTCATGGCCTTCTCCGGCAGCCGCCACATGCGGTGCCTCAGTCGCCCCGCCCATTCGGCCTCCCCTTGGTCCAACGTCCCTGGTTCAGGAGAACCCATTCGGATAGCATCCCGGGTAGCTGTCCCACTATCCTCGAGTAGTAGGAAAACCCTACCAATCACCTACATCACATCAGTCCCAGATTCCATGGATCCGGATTCAAACTGAGGTAACCACTGTTGTGGGTTCGTTTGGACCCAATCTGACTCGAAACCAGTTTGTGTAGGTCTTCCTAGCTTGAAACGGGCATGAGCCGACCTGCTTGGCCCGTATTTTCTTTACACGGGTCGGCATAGCTCAAATTGGGCTTGCACAGTTTTTCCCTGACCCACACAGGCCCAACCTGGGGTTTTCGGGGTCCATATAATTAAATAGTCAACAATTAATTAATTTGATTTTGGTTTTCAATTAAATTAATTAAATATTAATATTTGATTTAAAATTATCTTTATTTCTATGAATTAAAATTAATTTAATTCGGTGTTAAATTAAATTAGTTAATTAATTTAATTTTTTCGTTTTAAAATTAAATTAATTAATTGAGACCAAACGACGAATATTATTGAATTAAAATCATATTGAAATTTTAATTCAATAAAAATTCTCTCAACAAATATTTAATGCAAGTTTAATTTTATTTATGTATTTATTTTAAATACACAAGTTAAAGCGTATTTGACTGATCATGAGCCTCGGACCAACCAATGCATGTTTGGTGTGTTTTTATTTAATTATTTGATTATTGCATGGTTTTGTAATAATTAGTTAAAAAAAAGGCGATCTATGTGTCATTTAAGAGTCATTATATGTATATGGGCTTGTGTGCCTATTCTTAGAGTTGTATTTTATATCCCGAGAACCCTTCACCTGTGTGCAAGTAATGTTGTATTATGACGAGATGAGTGACCCACGTCGTTAAGAGTCATGGCGACACACCAGACAGAAGATGTGATGCATTAGAAGGGTAGGTGTTTCAATTTGAGTCACAAGTGACGCAACTCAAGGTATATCCCCTAGGGTATAGGTTGATCCATTATTCACTCAATGGATCAACCAATAGAATCGGCTCATGATCAGTTCATCATTTTATTTTTGCATGGTTTATTATTTTTGTGAATTTGTAGTTTGTGCGCGATCACATAGAAATAATAAACAAGCATGCAAGATAAAATGAACATGTGACATGATAAATTTTTCTATTTATAGCATAGTCAGTTGTGAGTGTGTCACATAGTACGTGCTAATAAGATAGAAAATGACTTATTTTGTCACATTAAAAAAATAAAACCCTTAAAGAAATATTAAGTTGTAAATCGCCTTCCATCATTCGAATTTAGACTAAACTGAGTATTTGGGGTGTTGGTCATTCCATAGCTGAGGGTACCTCTTACTACCGGGGAGTTCTTATGAGAGTGGTGGGTCAACTTAACTAAATTGGTAGTGAGTATTAGCCATAGCTAACTTTCTATCATTTTAGATTCAAGAATTGAGTTATCAAGTTATGATTTTAGAAGCTGGGACTTCACTCAATAGATCAAGGAACCACAAGTTAATGCGGTTGGCCAGCCAAAAGCCTACCCTGAACCCTAAGAGTAGTAGAGTAGCCATAGCTTGTAGACTATGATGGGAGGTTCAAGGATCTTTGCCACTATAATACTCAAAAAAAGAGTATTCTGATTTTAGTATAGAGGGTTCCTTGAATTTGATAAAATAGTGAGATGCATTTAATGATTTAATTATTTAATCAAAATGTCTAAATCGGTAATCTAGATAAAAGTACTAATTTGCCAAAATATATTTTTAAAAATTGAAAGTTATACCACAATATAAACTGCAATAAATAATGGACAAATCAAATGTCCACATTGGCATGAGTATCCAAGAATAGTACGAGTGTTTGCGCATAGTACTATGATATAAGAAGCTCAAGGTTCCAGAGTCCCCAATACCTTGTTAAGTCACCTCTAAAAGAAAGGGTGAGAAATTTCTTATAAGGAGACTCGTGTATAGAGAATATGATAGTTATGTCACTATGATTTCATCAACATCTGGTGTTAGTTTCGGTTGCTACATCAGGACATGGATGATATGACATGAAGTCTCAATTCCGAGTGGTTTGCAAGGATAAAGAGATGCAATGATATGAATAGGTAATGGTTACACTGGATCTGTGTAAATTGAAAGGTGGGTTATGATATCTCAACACATCCTATTCTAATATCATTTTCAACACTTTACTCAAGTCTCATTTAACGGTACAAAATGAACAAGTATTCAGTAAATTCTTCATTACCAAATTAGGTAAGGATCTCCAAGTAAATAATAATATCAAAGATGGTTTAATCTTTAATTCTTATGGTGAATAAATTGAAAGAGAAGGAGAAAAAGGCCAAAGGAAAGTAATACCAAGGGAACATTTTTAATGTCCTTCAATGTAAGAGGTATTAATAGGAGGTTATTTTCATTGTAAATTATGAAATAATATAATGGAAGTTTAATCACAAAAAACTGAAATTAAAAAAGCAAGTTACCGCTTCTTCTTCAAAAATATTCATTTATGTAATGTTTCGGTTTTATTTATTGGGTATTCAATACAATATGATTATCAAATATGTGTATTGATATACAAAAACCAAGTAAGTATAGAAATATTACTAGAATTCATCAGTATTCTCCAATTAGCTGAGAAAGGGTGATACCTAGGCCAATGGTGAGAAGTACACAACTTCTTTATTGCCAAGTGAAAGATTCATGGAGAACTATTATTGAGTATAACCAAAAAAAATTATCTCGTGTGTCCTTTGGACACAATGAGACATTATTCCTGGCATCAGAATGAATTTTTCTTGGTATTTAATACTCAATCAATAGTTCAGTGATACAAGAATCACAGGAAATAACAGATGAATATAAAATGTGAGGCTTATATCTAGTTGTGGAAAGATAATTATTTGTATAAATAAAACTAAAAGTGGACATCAAGTTTGTACCAAGTATGGTATTTAGGATCGGTAAAGCTAAACACCATTGGTATTATCGATGTATTTAGTATAGACAAAGAAACCTTTAGAAATAAATGCATGCCGTAAAGCTTTCGGAATTAGTTCAGCAAGAGAGTATGAAATATTCTAAGGGTAAGATAGTGGTAAATATACTTTATAAGATTCCATTAAGTTATTAAGGAATGGTAAAAGTGAAGTGTATGCATGTTTAGAAGATATGAGTTGCTTCAAGTTGGCATGCCAGAGAATATCTTGACTATGCAATCATTGATCATGATAATGTAGCATGGAGTAATTCCTAAAGGCACATTACCTTATTTACATCACTTAATTGATGTTAATGAGGAGGATCGATGATGAGGTATTATATGTCAACATTGATCAACAAAATATAGTGTGGAGTAATTTCTAAATGCACATTTTATACATTAAGGTTATGATGTAAGGAATATCAATGTTGTAACTTACAGAAACTTCCATTATATTTAATGATGTTATTTGAAAACACTAATGATATCCCACAAATATATTCCAACTATAATGAAAAATGGATATCATACAAGTCATAGTATGATAGAAATCTATTATGACATAAGGACATGCGTTTGGATGCAAAGAGTTTGTTAGGATATAAAACAACTTTCATTAGGAACAAACACGTTGTGCATCTATTGTAATTATCCTAATGGTTTCTTAGGATATTATATAAATACTTATGATAGAAAAGTATTATTCAAGTGATAGACTACAATTCTATATAAGGGTACACATCTCTACTTGAGATGGTGGGAGACATATTGACTTGGGTTTAGTTAATGCCATAGATGCACAAATAGTTGCCACAGGAACTAGTTCCACAAGTGCATGGGGAACAAAGTATGTTCCAGAGAAACATATTGCATAGGAAGGATAAAACCATGGTGATGGTTTTTGTATTCACTGCAGATAGTGATATATTATTCATTGTGAATACTATTTCCTACAAGTAAGCAGTGTATGGAAATTAGGTGAGATTGAAAATACCAGTTAAAATTCAATAATGGATTCCATGTATCAAAGTACAAAGGGGCTTATTATTTTGAATACTATGGTGGGTATTCAAATTAATTGATACATGGATGGTACAAGAGTAGTACTAGTAAGGCTTGATTGGTTTCACCAAGTCATTATGCCTAAATCCATTAGAATTTTACTTGTCATAGCTAATTTATATGATCATTATATTAATAATTTGTTATCCTGACCACCAATCATGGAAGCTTTCTATATGACACAACTATAATGGGATGTTCATGTCATAAAATGATAATAAAGTTTGTAAGTTATTGAAATCCAGTTTAGGAATGAATTAAGTAATAAGATAATAGAGAATTAATTTGGAATGGATGTTTTTCTTATGTCTACCGGAGGTTATTGGGAGCACCATAGTTTTCCTAGTAAAATATGTTTGGAAACATATGAAAAATAGACATTGGTCTTCATGTTGGTTAAGACCAAAATGTAAGAATCATTTCTCCAATGATTGAATTAAAGAAGCAACCTAAATTCTAGGGAATAGGATCTAGTGAGGTAGATCTGAAGGTTACTTAGATCTAGTCAATTATACATATAGTGACATGGTATTGAAAAATAAAAGATGTAACAATTCAAGAGACGAATTGCTACCAATTTCACAAGGCATGTATCTCTCCAAGTTGACATGCCTGGGGCATGGGAGAAGATAAACGTGGTGAGTTGAATTTCATAAGCTTATGAGATGGATCAATAACGTATTCCTTGATATGTACAAAAAATTATATTTCTAAGATATACGTTATAGTAGGCAAATATTAGTTATATCTAAGAGCACTGTAAGGGAATTAGTTAGAACTATCCATTTGTACTTTGACAAGTACAAAAGATATGTACTTGGTAAGTGGAGAAGAAAGGATAATATTTTTTAGGGGACACAAACTAGTTTTCCTTAGATCAATGATATCTAATATCATAGTTAGGCTAAGGTGATGAGCAAGAGAAGTTCATATAATCCAATGGTATCCATAACTAAAAATACCAAGTACATTACATATTTTGAGGAAACTAAGAAGTAGTTCTTAAATGCCATGATTTATTCCAGTTCTTGGAATCGCACCTAGTAAGTAATGTTTTATCATTATGATAATTAAATTACCGGTACTATCCAATATGTCAAGTATTGATAGTGAAAAAAAGGGATATACTAGTGGAAACCATCTCTTGAGAAGTTTTACTCAAGGAGATGAGGTCGAAAATAGCATAATTGCTATGCAGTAGAATAGTAGATGTTAGACTATTAGGTGTTGGTGGATCATAATCATTGAGACTTATTCCTATGAAGTTCACACTTGGTGATCTCTAGTAGTGTGATCATGAGAACATACCCACCAATAGGAACACCACATGCTTTGAGTGTCATTGGATATTCCTATCTACGATCATGTGTAATGGTCTCCTAACTTGAGATCATTTATAATGTATTCCATTTGATCTCATACTTTTATGTAATATGAAAACCATGATATTGAATTCATGGCAAGGTAGTTTGTGTTCAGTGCATCATTGGTGGCATGACATTGGTTGAATTGTCAAGAAAGGATTTATCACTTCAAAGTTAAGTTATATATCTCAGGCTTTGTTGATCAGGATGGTAGTACCTTAATAAATTCATGGCCATGGTAGTCTAAGGAAAATCCATCCAGTTATATCAAAAGATAATAAATCAAGAAAAGGGGGATGACATGGGTGTGCATCATGCTTTATGAGATATTAAAGACAAAGATATTATATTACACAGTACGTGTTCGTAGGTTGCTTGTTGTTGTTGTGACAATCCTTATCTCTTTAGGGGCCGTGATGAGTTTCTAGATGCCACTCTTGGTCTTTGAATACTATTCAATACTATCGAGATAAGGGCCTAGAGGGTCACACAATATCATATTCAAGAATCTGCCACATTCTGTTGAATATGTATTTTAGACATGGTGGGCCCCACCACTGGGGTCCGGGATTTTTCCAAGGATATATGATCACCAATTCAATAAATAAATTCATATTATTCAATTTAATAATAATGATCATTGAATTTATTTATTAAATGTATTTACAATTTTTAAGTAAATACATGAAAAACATTATTTGAACGAATATTAAAGTGTTCAAGGTTCATTTAATATTTGTGGGAGTAGGAGCTGATTTAGTGGCTTAATCATTATCATGTAATATATTTATTATATTACAAGTAAGTGATAATAATAATATATGATATTTATGGCTTGGTATAGTAGTCATAATTTCATTTGTATAGAGTGTTAATTATTCGGGGATCAGAGAGGCAATACCAGATAATTTTCTAATGATCTATAAATATAAGAAGAGAGGCACATTCCAAGTACTATTCATGGGATTTATTTCTCCTATTATATCTCCCATGTTCTAGATTGAGAGTCTCTAGATCTAAGAGCTCGGATCGAGCTCTCTCTCAGGCATCACTAGAATGGTGATGCAGTGATCGTAAAAGCATTGAAGGAGTCATTGGAATTCCATGCTAGCACCCAGATTTTGATGACTGGTGCTCCCACATATTTTTGAAGTGTATGTTTATGATCTAGAGAAATTCAGCTTTGGATTCTTTGAGCAGTGATCACCAATGATGAGAAGAAATTATGTGCGGCTTCAGATATAAACCAGATATTTTACGGTTTTAATGTTTTGATTAATATCTTTAACGCATGATACTAAGGAAGTAATTATGTGGTGATTTTACGACATTGAAAAGTTCATGTCATTCATCAATGAAAAGTTTTTAAATCCAATTTTTTTGGTTTCTACTGTGTGCCTGGTACCTTCACGTTGATCAGTGATCCCATGACTAGTATAAATATAGGGTTTTAACAAATATTTTTGGCACAAAAAGGAAGTTATGGCCTCAACTAGTAGGATCATACCCTATAAATCTCTTTTATCGATGATTTTGAATGAGATAGAATTTATGGGATTCCCTAGACCAATTCCAAGCTGAAATCCAACAACTTAAGCATGAGAAAATCCCCACCATCGCGCACCTTACTCTTAGGGCATATGTCGGTGTAATAAAGGGATATATATCAAAAAACTAGTAATAATATTATGTACATTGTTTGTTTATAGAATAATTAATATGTTTTCTTCCTATTATTGTTACTTTGTAAATGATTTTTAGAGCACAAATAGTATTTTTGGTTAATATTCAAATTCAATTAAGAAATATATTTTGATGAATTAATGTATTTTTTAAAATAAGTAATATTTTAATAAAATATTATTATTAAAATACTTTTTTAAAATATAAATGATCATATAATTTTTATTAATTCAAAAGTAATTTTTATTAGGGTTCGAAAATTGTTTTTTTGTCAAAACCCGCCAATTTTCAATAAATATCAGTTTTTATTTTAAAAGTAAAAATTCTCATATATAGAAAATTATTTAGATAAAATTAATATTACTTTTGGAATCAGAATGTCTAAATTATTAAATGGTGAATTTTTCATAATTTCCTGAGAGAGTCAAATTTTTTGGTAAAAATTAAATACCGTATAAATATACAGTGTGTTTTATGACATCATAATAGCCCAATAGTGATTTAATAAATACTATTAAAGGTACCATATTCCAAATATATGTTTTTCATTTAAAATAATGCAATTTTAAGTTTATTTTATTTATTTTATAAATCTTTAGTGAATCCTCCAAGACTTATAATATATTTTAAGATTTTAAAATCATTTCTTTGAAAGTGTGACTCACCTTCACATAATCAAAGGAAAATTTTATTATCTTCAGGACTTGGACTCATAAAATAATTTATATCACTCCAATTTTCTATAAATCATGGGAAAATACCATGGGATGGTTTTTGGTTTTGAATATTCTATTATGTAGTGTCCAAAACCAAAATAATAAAGAAATACCCATCCTTTCCTATATAAACCCACTCAAAATATCATTTATCTTCACTAAAACTCTTTTAATATCATCAAAAAACTTCTCTCTAATCTGTATATTACTCCCAAGGTAACCCCAAGCTCTCAATAAGCCTCTCCTAATCCTTTGTAATCACACATCCAAGTAAGGGATTTCTCCCCTCTCCTTTGAATTTAAGCACCTTCTTCGGGATTAGTTATTTTAATTTCAATTTGTTATATTTTCATTAGTTTATAATCATTAAATTACTATCCAATTGATTTTATTTTTATGAGGGATCATTTATTTCCCCTTATTTGGACCCTTACTTAAGCCGTTACTATACCAAAATTTGGTAAGGGGTTCTCTCTCTCCTCTTTTTATCAAGCACTTAATTTATAATATTCCCTTTTGATTTTAACATTATTAAATTGGGATAGATTATTAAATATCCACCTTATTTTATATTTTATTTTTAAATTATGGGATCCCCTTTCAATCTCATTTATCCCTCTTATGAGCCATTATGTTCACCTGTTACTATGCTGAAATTTTGTAAGGAATCTTCCACCCTTCTCTTTTATCAAGCATTCCTTTTATGTTATGTATTCTAAATTTATTTTTTATTATTTTTGGATATGTTCTTAAATATCCCAATTACTATAAATTTAATTTATAAATGATTAGATACCCCTTTCTCTCTCATCAACTCATTTTATGAATTTCTATATGATGTTTTTATGCTGTCAAAATTACAACACGATTTTCCATGCCAAAATCATCATATAGTGAATACCATACCCATTTATCTATCAAGGGTGTTCACCTTTATGAAAATATACTTATTTATTAGGGACTTAAATGTACGTATTCCACATTCCTTGATCGTGTAATAAAGTATGATGTTTAATGAATCCATGTTATATGATCTATGTGGCACACTTAAGCATGAGATTCAAATGTTTATGAAGGGTGCACTCTAATAGCACTCCAATGAATTTATTAATGTTTATTATCATGATACATCATGTTAGGATGGGGTTTTACTTTATTCCATTATGGGAATTTTTTCCACCATGAAGTCTTGGCGGTTTAACTTTGACTTGTGTTTATGATGCAGTGTTTTAAGTTGTTTCCACATTTCCTATGTTATGATTACCATGACAAATCATGCCTTATTATTCATGTTTATTTATGACTCATTGATATGAATTTCCTAACATGTATTATTATCCTTAGGTTATTCCATGTTTATTCCCTTACTTGGCATTATATCTCACCCCTTTTTTATGTATGTCCTCAAGTTATCCCATGCACTGTTAAGTACGAAGGAATGTTTTGGTCATGTCAAAGAAGTTTTCAAAAATATATTATATTTCATGTTTTAAGTTGTTATGTAATGTTCCTAAACCATAAAGACACTAGATCTATCAATCTTCTATGTTTTATTTAAGTTAAATTTATGTAATAAATCATGTTTAAATATAAAATAAAGAGAAAGGTTGTTATAGTTCATATCAGAGGATAGGTTTAGTTATTTTTGGGATTAGGATTAGAAAATCCTAGTGAAAACCCTTAGGAATAAGACTAAGTTTAAGATAACATCCTTATATTTTTTTGAGTATAGAGAAACTGGTTTATCAAGAAAATACATCCTTGTATGGATAATACAAGTGGATGTGGTTCTGGTATAGATGTACCTAGGAGTAATAACTCAGACAAGGTGTTCCGGGCTTGACTTAGGGTAACTTGGTACACAACAATGAGCCTTACTGTGCACCTGGTCTGACACTCCAAAGGAATATGCTTTGGTAAATTCATAAGATCATTACAAATCATTATTAAGGGAACAAAAAAACACCCATAAGAATATATGATAGGAAGTAGATCATGGATAACATTGAATGAATCCTACAAACTCATAAGTTAAGGATATAAAGGTAAGTTATCCATTTAATGTCATTGGATTCCCCTTTATGTGTTTAAATGTTTAAGATACTCATCCCTAATTTTCTTTTTTATTCTATGCAATGGTCAAAAATAAGAAGAATTGTGATAAAAACTGATGAAAATGATAGTGTTAAGATTGCCCCAATGAGATTCTCAACCCAATGGGAGAGGGAATTGTGAACTTTATCATGATACTATATCAGTTAACTCAAGTTCTGAATATAAAATCAGTCCGGGAGGAGTGCACAACCCCCCCCCCCCTAATAGAGAATAACCCGCAGTCTAGACCTTCATGTGACAAAGGCCTCATACTTTCAATGGATCATATAATCCCTTAATCTAAGAGAAATGGATCAATTCCACTGAAAATATATTCTCCATCTTTAAATGTTATGAATAATAGAAATTTTTTCTAGTTGTTTATGATATGGAGGGTGAATATGATCAGTGGTGGACATTGATCAAGAATACGAAGCCTAAGGAAGATATCGAAGAAATGGAGTGGAAGAAATTATGTAAAATGTTTTTTAATAAATATTTTACTCGCACCCTCCATATTAAGATGAAAAGGTATTTAATTTCACTAAAGAAAAAAGAAAATGAAACTATTGGGGAGTATGAGAAAAAATTCAAAAGACTTTCACTATACACCTCCATTTTTTTCGTTACCCCTAAATACAAGGTTGACCGCTTATTTGTTGGGATAAATCCTAATCTATGAAAATCTTTGGCAATCCGTGACTTTGATAGCTATGAGGAAATTGTCTGATGCACCCTCAAAGTTGAGATAGAGATCAATGAATCTCAGGGGTATCATGGGGATAAGATTCAGAAAGTGGAATTTAATTTTGGAAATCTGATGGATAAATCCAATGGTGCTAATAAATTCCAACACCCCACTTGTAAAAGGTGTGAAAAGAAGCACCCCAATAATTGCCTAAAAAGAATAAGGAAATGATTTAGGTATGGAAGATAAAGTTACTTGGAAAATTATTGTCGACATAAGAAACCTACCAATTTGATAGAGGAAATTAATCATCTAGTCGACCCTTAATGCGTTGTTCATTGGTACAACTGCAAGGAACCAGGTCACTTTGTGAACCAGTGCACTAAGACAAGGGTTTTTGAAGGAAACCAATAACCTCTAAGGTATCAAGAGAGATCTTTTTCCATCACTACCATTGTAGTAAATCTTGACAATTAAGTGGTGACAAGTATACTAGTTATTAATTCATGAATAGTAAATTGACTTTTTGATTTAGGTTCTACGCATTCCTTTATATCATGAAATTTTAGTAGAACTATTAAAACACCACCACAAAGCATGGAAGTAGAGATGTCGGTGAAGATATAAAATGGGGAAATTATTGTATCCCATGTATATAACTCCTTCCCTACCACAATTTGTTGATTGAAATTACTGGAGAACCTTTTCATACTTCCCTTGGAGGAATTTGATGCAATTCTGGGCATGGATTGGATTTCTCTATATAGAGCCAACATAAATTGCCACGAGAGTGAAATCAATCTCCATATAGAAAATCAAACCCCAATTATATACAAGTGTAAGGAGGGGGATGAATTTTCTTTATCACCATCATCTCAAGCGTGAATATTATTTCCCTATGATTAAGCTTATCTAGCTCAAATTATTGAGTCTAATGAAATAACCATTCTCTAAGACATTCCTATTGTGATGGAATACACTGATGTGTTTCCTGAGGAATTGTCTGGTCTTCCCCCTAGCTGAGAGGTTGAATTATCAATCGAGCTTATACATGGGGATTTTCCAATATCCAAGACACCATATAGGATAGATGTTGTGGAACTTGAAGAACTGAATAAACAACTATAGTAGAATATGGATAAAGGGTTTATATTCTCAAGTGATTCACCATGGGGTGAACCAATCCTCTTCATTAAGATTATGGATGGGTTAATGTGTATTTTCATTGATTATCATGATCTCAAAAAAAATCAAGATAAAGAACAAGTATCCTTTACCATGAATTGATGACTTGTTTGATCATCTACTTGGAGCACAATACTTCTCCAAGGTGGATCTATGGCCAAGATATTACCAAGTAAGGGTGAAGAAGGATGATATCACCAAGATTATTTTTTGTACAAGGTACAAGCACTTTGAGTTCATAGTGATGCCTTTTGGACTCACTAATTCTCCATCAATCTTCATGGACTTGATTAATATAGTCTTTAGAGATTACCTCAACAAATTTTTGGTAGTCTTTATATACAATATTCTAATATAATGAAAAACTAAGGAGGAGCATGAGGATCATATGAGCACTATGTTAAATACCTTACGAAATGAGAAGCTCTATGAAAAGTATAGAAAGTGTGAGTTTTGGATACAAGAAGTCTCATTCTTGGGGAATATCATCATAAGTAATGGGATATATGTGGATCCCTCAAAGACAAAAGTAATTTAGAGATGGATGAGGCCAATATCTATGATAGGCATTCATAGATTCCTTGGGTTAGCTAGATATTATCACCGATTTGTGAGAAATTTCTCATGACTGTCAAACCATCTTACCAAGCTAACTCGGAAGGGAGTCAAATTATCTTGGAATGATTAATGTGAAGAAAGATTCATGGAGTTGAAAATGAGTCTTATCACTGCCCTATGCTCACACTACCCATAAGTAGGAATATTTTCATAATTTTTAGTGAATCTTCAAAGAATGGATTGAGATGTTTTTTGATGAAAAATGACAAAATCATTGCCTACACCTCAAGGCAGTTGAAAATCCATGATAAAACTATCCCACACATGATCTAGAGTTGGAAGTTGTGATCTTTGCATTAAAAATCTGGTGTCATTATCTCTTTGGGGAGAACTATGAAATATATTCTAATCAAAAAAGTATCAAATATATATTCACATAGAAATAGATAGATATGCCCCAACAAAGATGGTTAGAGATCATTAAGAATTATGACTGCTCAATCCACTACCATCATGGGAAATAAAACAAGGCGATATATGCTCTAAGTAGAAAAGAACCATCAATTATATCATTTATAAGAATTGAGAAGGATATTATCTTCTTATATTTAAAGAATATGGAAATGGGAATCATAAAGAAAGAAAAATCATCAATCCTTTCATAAATGATTATTCAAATGTCTCTTTTTTAAAGGTTAAAGGATGCTCAAAAAGATGATGTGGGAATTCAGATGAAAGTGGAAACTATCAGAAAATAGAAATCCTCAAAGTTCAATGTTAATGAAGAAGGAATTGTGATATTTGGGTCAAGACTATGTGTTCCATCAAATCATAAGTTAAAGAAATAACTTTTGGATAATGCACATAGTTCGACTTTCTCCATTCACCCAGGAAACACGAAGATGTATTGAGATCTTTGAGAGCACTATTAGTTGTATAACATGAAGAAGGAGATCGTAGAATATACATCAAAGTGCCTGGTATGTCAGCAAGTGAAGGATAAAAGGAACAAGTATAAGGGGATGATGAAACCATTACCCATACCAACATGGAAATGGGAAAACATCACCATGGACTTTGTCCCCAGACTTAAAAAGGCATCTAAGGGAAATAATTCTATCTAGGATATTTTGGATCATCTTACAAAGACTTCACATTTCATTGTGATTCGATAAGATTTCTCACTGGATCAACTATCATGGACATACATCAGAGAGGTGGTAATGATGCATGGAGTACCACTATTAATTGTGTCTGATCAAGATCCAAGATTCACCTCTAAGTTTTGGAAAAGTTTTCAGCATGCTCTAAATACTGATCTGAACTTCAGTATAATTTATCACCCTCAAACTGATGGCCAATATGAGTGGACTATCCAAACACTTGAGGATATGTTGAGATATTTCTCAATGGACTTTAAAGGAATATGAGACCAACATCTTACTTTGGCGGGGTTCTCTTATAATAATTGTTTCCACTCAAGCATCCAAATAACCCCTATGAAGCCCATTATGGGAAGAGGTGCAGAACGCCAGCATGTTGGGATGAAGTTGGGGAACAAAAACTTCTAGGTCATGAAATTTTAGAATAAATGGCAGAGAAAGTTAAGACCATCCAGCATCACATCAAAGATGCTCAGAGTCGAAAAAATAGCTATGCTGATAATTGTTAATGAGACCTAGAGTTTGATTTTGGAGACATGGTATTCCTCTGTATATCTCTATGGAAGAGAGTGAATATATTTGTTAAGAAGATAAATCTTCTTACAAGGTATATAGTCCCTTTTGAGATCCTTGATTGCATTAGAGTAGTGGCCTATTAACTAGCACTCCAACCGAACTTATCTCAATTACATGATGTATTCCATGTATCCCTCTTAATAAAGTGCATACCAGACTCATCGCATGTACTCAATCCAGATGTGGTACCATTGGAGAATGAACTTTCCTATGAGGATCATCCATTGAAGATCTTAGATCATAGAGAAAAATTTCTATGAAATAATACAATGCATGTCATGAAAGTGTTGTGGAAAACCCACAAGTTTGAAGAAGCAATGTGAGAACTAAATGAGGTGATGAAGTAGAGTTACCCGCATCTGTTTTAGTGTGGGAAAAGAAAATTTCAAGGGTGAAATTTCTTAAGGGGGGAAGGATGTAACGACCCAAACAATTATGAATAAAATTCCATTTCTTTTGATTTATTTAAATGTCTTATGGATATAGAAAAAACATGAATTTTTTTTGTTTTATCCAATTGGATTTTAGATGACCATTAATTATCTTTACCATTAATATATTGAAGTTGAACAGTGATCACATGACTAGTATAAATATAGGGTTTTAACAAATCCTTTTGTCATAGACAAAGGAAGTGATGACCTCAACCAGTAGGATTGTACCCTATAAGTCCCATTTATCAGAGCTTCTAAGGGAGATATCATTTCTAGGATTTTCCATATACCAATCACAAGATAATATCCAACAACTTAAGGATGATAAAAATCATTTATGATAGAAGTTCAAGCTCATTGAGATCATGAACCAAACCATGTTCACCGAACGACCCCATGAAAGCCCCACCATCGTGCACCTTACTCTTAGGGAATATGATGGTGTAATAAAGGGATATGTATCAATACCCTTGAAATAATATTATGTACATTATTTTTTATATAATAAGGAATATGTTTTCTTCTTATTATTGTTACTTTGTAAATGATTTTTAAACCAAAAATAATATTTTTGGTTAATATTCAAATTCAATTAAGAAATATATTTTGATGAATTAATGGATTTTTGAAATAAATAATATTTTAATAAAATATTATTATTAAATTACTTTTTTAAAATATAAATTACCATATAATTTTTATGAAGTCAAAATTAATTTTTATTAGGGTTCGAAAACTGTTTTTTTGTCAAAACCTGACAATTTTCAATAAATATCGATTTTTATTTTAAAAATAAAAATTCAAATATTTAGAAAATTATTTAGATAAAATAAATATTATTTTTGGAATCAAGATTTTAAAATTATCCAACGGTGAATTTTTCATAATTTTTTGAGACAGTCAATTTTTTGGCTAAAAAGTAAATACCGTATAAATATATGATGTGTTTTATGACATCATAATAGATCAATAGTGATGTAATAAATACTATAAAAGGTACCACATTCCAAATATATTTTTTTTACTTTAAAATAATGTTATTTTAATTTTATTTTATTTATTTTATAAATCCTTAGTGAATCCTCCAAGACTTATAATATATTTTAAGATTTTAAAGTCATTTCTTTGAAAGTGTGAGTCACCTCCACATAATAAAGGGCAATATTTTATTATATTTGGACATTTGAATAATAAAATAATATATACCACTCCCATTTTCTAGAAACCCTTGGAAAAACTATGGTATGTTTTGTGGTTTTAAATATTTTATTATGTAGTGTCCAAAACCAAACTAATAAAGAACCCCCCCCCCTTTCCTATATAAACCCACCCAATATTCCATTTATCTTCACTAAAACTCCTTTAATCTCATCCACACACTTCCCTATACTCTCCATAGTCCTTCCAAGTCTCCCCCAAGATCCCAATAAGCCTCTCCTAAGCCTTTTGAGTCACACATCCAAGTAAGGTATTTCTCTCTTCTCCTTTAAATTGAAGCACCTTATTTGATATTTGTTATTTTAATTTAAATTTTTTATATTGACATTAATTTATAATCATTACCTCATTGTCATTTTTTTTCATTTATTACCCCTCATTTTTACCCTTACCTAAGCCGTTACTATCCCAAAATTCTATAAGAAATTCTCTCTCTCCTCTTTTTATCAAGCACTTCATTTATGATATGCCCTTTTGGATTCCATATGCTTAAGTTGGGATAAATTTTTACCTATCCACATTACTATAAATTTGATTTTTAAATTATGTGATCCTCTTTCACTCTCATTTATCCCTTTTATGAACCCTTATGTACACTCATTACTATGCTGAAATTTTGTAGGGAATTTTCCACCCTTCTCTTTTATCAAGCATTCCTTTTATGTTATGTCTTCTAAATTAATTTTTCCTATATAGGGATATTTGATTAAATATCCATCTTAATATATATTTCATATATAAATGATGAGATAAACCTTTATCTCTCATCAACCCATTTTATTAATTTCTATATGATGTTGTTATGCTGCCAAAATTGCACCATGATTTTCCATTCCAAAATCATCATGTAGTGAATACCATACCCATTTATCTATCAAGGATATTCACATTTATTCACATATACTTATTTATTGGGGACTTACATGTATTTATTCCATATTACTTTATCATGTAATAAATTATTATTTTTAATGAATTCATATTATATGATCTATATGGCACACTTAATCATGAGATTGAAATGTTTATGAAAGGTGCACCCTAATAGCGCTCCAATGCATTGGGTAATGTTTAGTATCATGATAAGCCACATTGTAATGGGGGTTTACCTGATTCCTTTATAGTAATTTTTTCATCATGAAGTCTTAGCGGTTTATTTTTTACTTATTTTTATGATACAATGTTTTAATTTGTTGCTACATTTCCCATGTTATAATTATCATGCTAAATCATGCCTTATTATTCATGTTTCTTTATGACTCATTGATATGCCTTGTCTAATATATATTATTATCCTCATTTTATTCCATGTTTATTCCCTTACTATTATTTATAGATCACCCCTTTCTAATGTATGTCCTTAGGTTATCCTATGCAGTGTTAAGTATGAAGGAATGTTTTAGTTTGGTCAAAGAATTTTTCAATAAAGATGTTGAATTTCATGTTTTAATGTTTTATGTACTGTTCCTAAACCCCAAATACACTAGAACTCTCGACCTTATGAGTTGTATTAAATGAAATTTTATGTAATAAATCATGCTTAAATATGAAATAAAGAGTAGGGTTGTTATATATTATGTGTTTGTGGAACATCCTTTTTCCATAGGCTCTTGCGTAAATTATTACTATGCAAACTATTTGTGCATCTTCAGCACTGAATAAATCCAATTCAATCATTATATCACTATATAAAATAGATGTGTGAACCCCTTTATAGAAATATAGTTCATCTCTTGACTATAACTCTTCTATATCAAGGATTTATGTGATATCCTTAGAAAACATTAAGATAATTATTTTAGATTCACGTTGTATTTTTATTGATTTAATTTTGTTTATATCATTAACAAACACTTTGTATCAAAACACATGTTCTTATGACATGATGTATTTATATCATACTATAACACATATGATATCCATTTGAAATTATAGTTGGCATATGGTTATAGGATAATGTTGTTATTTGTAAAGTATGTCTTGAAATATAATGGAAATTTATGCAATTCATATGAGTTTTAACATTGATTATCCTTTTAATTACACCATGAATTTCATATGTATAAGGAAATTTGTATTTAGGAATTACTTTGTACTATATTTTATTGATCAATGTTACCATGTAGGAATCATTATTTATCCTCCTTAGTAACATCAAGACTCTGGCATGTATAAGGAAATGTGTGTTTGTGAATTACTCCATGATATATTTTATTGATCAATGTTATCATGTAATACTCATCATCAATCCTCCTTAGTGACATCATGATTATGATTTTAATAAGTAATTTTTCATTTAAAAATTACTCTGTTCTATATTTTAATGATTGATGAAATCTTGGTCAATATATTCTTCAACACACAAGCCCAAAGAAACTCATATCTTTGGACCATGCATATTTCATACCTCACTTTTACATTCACTAAAACACTTAAAGGAATACCATGAAGTATATATTTTACCTCTAAATTAAACTTGGAATATTTCATGCTCTCATTCTGAAAAAATTTCAAATGCTTTGTGGCTTAAATTTATTTCTAAAGTTTTCTTTTTAAAAAAACTAAATAAGTAAATGTGTATTTTAAACTTAAGGAGTTTATCTCCAAATATTCTAAATACCATAATAGTTATATCCTTGAAAAAAAATAGTTTTCTAGACCAATAATTATCTTTACTCCACTGAGTATTAGAGTCATAAATTTTTATATTCATTAGTTATTTCCAATGATTCAAATATTTCTGAGCTATTAGTTGAGTATTAGACACTATAAACAATATTTATTCCAAAATAGAATAATGTCTACTTATTCCCAATGGAAATTTGAGATAAATTTTTGGGTAATAATCAGTAAAATTTTAACTATAATCATTAATCAAGGCGATTAGAATTTTTGTACTTCTCACCACTGACTTAGGAATCACCCTTTCTTAGACGAATGGAGAAATTACTTTAATTATTGTAAAATTTCTTTTCTAACTTGGTTATTGTATTTAAATACACATATGTGATAGTCATGTTATATTTGATACCCAAGAAATATCATAGAAACATCACATATAATGATGAATATACATGAAGAAGAAGCAACTACTTAATTCTTCAATTCAGTTCATTGCATTTAAACTTCCAAAGTCTTATCTCATGACATGCGAAGAAAATAACCTCACGTATGATTATAAACCTATTTTATTCGAAGTATTTTATGAATGTAACTTTGTCATCATAATTTCCATTGGATTTTTTCCTTGTATTTCAACTTGTTCATTATAAGAACTAAATATTAATCTTTCTTTATGTTCTTATAAACTTGGTGAACCTTGCCCAAAAGTTAATGAATCATTTTATCCATTTACTATTTGTTTTTTTAATCTTGAACAAAATTAGAGATTTTTTTGATAAAGATATAATAATATGATGAATTAGAAGAAAGTGTTTCATTTTAAATTTACATGTATTTAGTGTAATCATCATCTCATTCTATTTTTTTCTTCTCTTTCTCCTTACATACTTCTTGGAGATTAGATAACATGTGATATCATTCATGTCCCCGTGATGTATTCATAACTCATTAGATATTGATGATGAAACTATGATGTAAACATAAAATATTTCATACATGGTTCTCATGTAAGTATCTTTGTATACCCTCTCTTCTTGAGATATCTCAACCTATATTGGGGACTCCAGCCCTTGGATTTCCTATATCACAGTACTTTGCACAAACACATGTACTGATATTAAAAAACTCATGCTGGTAAGGACGTGTTCTTTGTCCAAAATTACTTGTAGTGAACTTGTGGTATTACTATCCATTTTTCTACAAAAATTAATTACTATAATATTTGTACTCTTTATCTTGATTACTGATTAGACATTACTGATTCGTTAAATCATTAGATATCTCTCACTATTTTATTAAATCCTAGTACCCCCCATTACTAGATTCAAAATACTCAGTAGGAAGAGTATTCTAGTATAAATTATCTCTGAAATATTTCTTCATAGTTAAAGATATGGATATGCCACTACTTAGAGAGTTTCAATGTAGGTGTTTGACTGTCCAACTAAATTAACATGTGGATACTTGAAATATTGAGTGAAGTCCATGATTTTAAAAAATAATAAACTTGATTTATTCAACTTATTTCCTCTAAAGATGCAACAATATAGCTATGGATACTTATTTTCTTCCATATTTAATTAATTCAACTCATCTCACTCATAAGGACTCCTCAGTAGTAGAAGGCACCCTCAACTAGGGATGAAGAGCACCCTGTACACTAGGTTTTGTTCAAATTCATATGATGGAAGGCATTATGAATTAATATTTATTTTAGGGGGTTTTATTATTTCTTAATGAATGGAATCATTTTTTATCTAATATGCATGTACTATGTGATCATTGTAAAACCCAAAGGATTTATAAATAAATACATGAAACGCTGAGTTTCCCCAAAAATCACTTTTTTATAACCTAGTTAGTAAACAAAATTTTTCTACTTTTGTGATTTGAATTTCGAAAAAATGACATACACGGTTGCATTTGGGGTGATATTTGGAGTTGGATAGAATCAACTTAGTTTTTTATGAATAGTAACTTACCCTTATGAATAGTAACATACCCTTATGAATAGTAATGAATAGTAAATTGGACAAAAAAATAGAAACTTCACCCATGAATGTATAAATACAATTTAGACATCTTATAAGTGAAAAACAATCATAGTATAAGTATTGGTATTTTTTGTATGTCGTAAATATTTTAATAACAATTTTATGATTAATTTAATAATTTAAAATGGAAATTAATTTTCATAAAATGTAATAATAAATTGTTATTTTATTTTATTATGGTTATAAGATAATTTTATGGGACCTTGATTATTTTTTCAAGGTGTTATAAAATGAGTTATAGTTTTAATGTTGTTTTTTTGAACAAATTATGATTTTATTTAAAAATTAAATTAAAAATATTTAGAAAATTATTTTTAAAAAATGGATTTTATTTTTTAATTATACACATTGAAAAATGGTTGGGGTGAATTTTTTGTATTTTTCTAAAATACTTGAATTTTAGGTGAATAGTAAAATATAATAATTTACGATAAATGCTAAATACATGATTTATGGGGTCATAAGTGATGTGAACATGATGTAAGAACACTAGGTTCGAACTAAAATGAAATTATTACTATTCTTGGTCACAAGAATCAATACTATTAGTTTTCCTTGGCAAAATAATAAAATAATGAGTAAAATAATGGGAAATCCTCCTGCCCTCCACTATAAACCCCCCCTGACTCCCTCTTCTCTTCACTCCTCTCAAGCCTTGTGACTTGTCTAAATTCTACTCAAATATCCTCCCAATATACTCTCCCACTTCCATCATCCCTTTTTCTCATAAAAATACCAAAACCTCTCCCCTAAAGAGGCTCTCAAGGAAGATTACTTCAAGAGGTAAATTCCTATTTTCATTTCTTTTATTTCAAGTTCCTTAATTTTCTTTTCTTTACTCACACCATTTCATCCGAATGTAGTTATGAATCCAGTACCTTAAATTTACTAGAATTATATTATGATAAAATAATTATTCTTCATAATTTCTCCTTTTCCCTTCTTTTACACTGGAAATGAAAACACTATATGAGATGTGTTAATTTATAACATTCAAGGATGACGGGTTTTCAATTTCTATTACCATCTTCAATTCTGGTCATGAAACCATTTTTATGGTTGAAACAGACTATAATATATGTATTATAACTTATTTAAGGTTCTTAAATCATTTTTTACATGTGATATTAATTTATAAATTAAAATGAGTTTGTTGTGATCAAGAAGCGCCAATTAACCCAAACAATTGTCAATAAAGTTTTATATAATGATTCATCTTCACTTAAAATAACCAAATGAATTTTATAAGCATGTAATATTATGGTTTTTCAATAATAACATACAAATTCTATTCTATATAAACATTCTCATTCTACATGTTTATCCATTCATGAATATAAGTAAACTGATCATGAAAACAAAGGAGGAAAACACTCCCAAACAATGAAATTAGATCTCTTAACCCATCAAAAGGCCATAAATGAACCTAATAAGGTTATGATAGAAAAATTAAATTTATAGGAGGTTCTATAATCATTAATTTATGAACCTAAATTTGATTATCCAGGACACTAAGATCAAGTGAAGAACACCGCCAGACTTAAGGTAAGGGTTTTCTACCCGAACCTCCATTTTCATTTGGGTTACAATTATCCTCTACTAAACTCAATTAAATTATTATTTATTCATTTTTACTCCTCATATATTCTGTAATAATGTTATATATATTTGTACCAACCATAATCCTACTTTCATTTATGGGGATTTATATGTTTTAAAAGGATATTTCAAAAATTATTCACAAAATACAAGTCTGATTCAAGGGAATTTCTCAAATTCTTACCTATTTTCAAGGGCACTCTACAATATTTTTTTGGAAAAAATTATCTTTATAAAATCAATAATTTTATTATAAAAAATACTATCTTACTTTACTTATGGTTTTATACAAATATTTTTCCAAAATAACTCTTCTTTTCAAAGTAAAAGAGTATTTATCTCAAGAATTACTCGATGATTTTATAAGAGTATCTTCATCTATTTCAACACTATTGTTGATTATTATTTATTATTTGGATTAATATTTTATGATATCATCTAACATATTTAATTTAATGGTTTATGATTAGTTTGAATTTTGATGTGCTATCTTAAAAACATTTACCTATTTACTCTGAATGGTTAGTGTTTATACTTAATGTCCAGGGAAAGTTATTTACATTTCATATATTAGTTTCAATATAAATATATATTTTGTTTATGTTTATCCCCATTTATATGAGGAATTAATTGTACTTAGTAAGTATTGGGTGGGTCCCACTATATCCCCTCAGTGCATCGGTATGTCTCGGTATGTCTCATGAGACAAACTATAGTCTTGGAATTAGGCCTTGACAAAATGAATATTTATGGTCTTGGCACGAGGCCTTGACGGTATGGTTATGATTTCCCTAATTATGAATTCCCTCATTATGAAAATAGTATTGATGTTTCATGAGGTTATTCAACTAGTATAATACCCATGATCATGTTTTATTATGGAATTATTTATTCAACTCTTATTTCTACCATATTATGTTCAAGTTAATTTTTTTAAAGGCATGTGTTTTTAAGTGATTCACCATGCCTAATTTTTATGTTTATGATATCATTCAATGTGTTGCTTACCCTTGATGAGCATTTGAGATCACTCCTTTCTTATGTTTCATTTTACCAGGACATGAGGAGGTATATTATGAATGACATGCAGAAATAACCTAGGAGTTATGGATATTGTTAAAGGAGTTTCTATGTTGTATTTCTTTTAAATTTGTAATGTTGAACTTATGTTTGTATCTTGTTTCCAAAGCTGATAAACTAATTGGTCCTTCGGGATTCATATTCCTTGTTTATATGACAATTTAATAAAATAAGGCACCATCTCTGGGCAACTGGCGTCAGGTCTTTAGAATCATGCTCATAACAGACTATACAGTAAATAGAAAAACAACATTCATCTCATCTTAAATTGATTTAATATATGAATTTTAGTTTATTATTTTTTGTGATCCTACTAGATTGAAAAAAAAAACAAATCAATGCCTAAATAAAATAAAATACATGATTGATCTTGATCATTTGATATTGGTTAATCCATTTACTCACAATGGATCAACCGTGAACCTAGGGGTAAAATACTTGAGTCATCTCTAACTAGTATTACAACTTGAACCCTAATCCAATGTATCATCATATCATATAGAATGTTTCCTCATCTTGGCATGGTCTGTGTCTTATAATAGCCTTATCATAATAAATAAATACTGTCACATGGGTGATGGAGTCTCAAGAATGTGTAATACATATGCAATATATCTCTTACGGAAATTAATTCCCTTATACATATTAAATGATAAAAAATAATGATGCGTAGACTGTCGTATTTAAATTAAGTATGACATATTGTATGCGATTTTAGAAATTAATTAAATACATTAATATCATACATAAATTGGTCGGTAAATGCTCAATATCTAATGGTACACAAATTAAATGCGAAATAAAAATTAAATTTTTAATAAAAATATGTCGAGGGAATTAAATGAATTAAAATAATTCATTTTAATTTTAATTCAATTAAAATTATTTCTCAATCCTAGTTTAATTTTTTTAAATTTAAAAAATTATAACCTAGTTTAGTTGGTAAGAAACCTGGTTAGCTTCCGACATCCCATTTTCCTTTTTCCAAAAGGGATGTTTTAAAAAATGTTGGACTACTATAGGTCATCCCCTTTTAATTTAACATTTTGTTTTTTTTGTTTCATTTTAAAATTCTAAAGTTATAGATATTTTTGAAAATAAATAAAAAATTATTATTATATTCCACAATCATTTGGATATTCACCCAGACAGAATAGTCTTTTCTAGGTGCTTCAACCTTGGTCGAAACTGGGTTCATCGGAAATCACCTCCAACAAACTATTGTGGGAAAAAATTAATATATATATATATATATATATATTCTCTTTAAATTTTAAACCCTAAAACTAAAAATTAATACAATTTGAAACTTTGGATGTCCACAAATACACCATTAGATGTTAGATTGAATCATCATTTGTGGTGTTGAGACCTTTTCAATTACCTCTAAATTAATTTATTACAAATTTAATTTTTCTTTCCTTGAAAATTTCATCTGATTTATTTGATATAAATTTTTGATACTGAGGCATGCACTGAAATCTAGTTGGCCAGGGATTTTAAAATTTTCATCATCGGAGAGATATAACTCCTTTGTCTCTGACGATCTGAGCCTCATTCAAGGTCCAAGGATCTTACATAAATTTATTTAAGCACAAAAAAATAAAACAAAATATTACCTCATTTAGAATGAATGCATGTTCAGCTTTCACTTTTCACCGATAACTGTTTCTTAAAGGATTTAAAATTGAACCTATCTAGATCTTCCACACATGCTTCAAGAGTCCGTACACATTTCATTCATTTAATTTTGGGTGCTATCACTGAGGTATGACAAATTCTTCGACATCTCGATGATCACCATGATCCTATTCCTTTGATATGTGAAGGAGATTGAAGATTAAAATCTTAGAATGAGGCTTTCACTCTCTTGGACATAGGAAGAAAAATAGAGGATCTCTCAAATTAGAGTGGATGAAATGTCACTTAGAAAAGGGATCCCCTTTTCTTATATAGTGGCAATTAAACACCCGAAAATGGTTCCCAACCCCTGTATATAAAATATCCACTAAATAAGTCATCAATTACCTATTATGAAAAAATAACTACGTCATAAATATCATTTATATTTCATCACTTATTTTTAATATATAATAAATATATTACATGATAAAAGAAATCCATTAACTCAACATGAGATTCCCACTAATATTAAATGAACCATGAATATTAAAATAATATTCATTCGTATAATATTTTTCCATGTATTTACTTAAACCTATTGAATACTTCTAATAAATAAATTGAATAAAAATTATTCTAAATGAAAATAATATTAATTTATTTATTCCTTGGAAATCATATTTTCTCAGACATATCTCGGACCCTGTGGTGGGGTCCACCATGTCCTAAGATCCTATTCATTAGAATATGGAAGACTTTTTAATACACTAAAAGTGGAGTTTAGAAACTCATCAAGACCCCTAAATAGATAAGGAAAATTCATAGCAACGACAACCTTTCCTATGAACAAACATTGTGTAATATAATCTAGTTGTCTCGTGATATCTCATAAAATAAGGTGAATACTTCATGTCATCATCCTTTTTTTATTTATTATTCTTTGACCTTACTAGATGGAATTACCTTATTCTACTATGTCCATGGATTTAGTAAAGGTACTACATCCTGATAAACTAGGCTTGAGATATTACTTCCTTTAAGAAGTGACAAATTCTTTCTTGATTATTAAATCAATGTCATACCACTAATGATGCACCCAATGCAATTTATATCACTATGGCTTCAATGCCATAGTTTTTACCTCGAATCAAAATATGTGATCTGATGGTACACACTGATAATAATCTCAATTCAAGAGACCCCTATAGGTGTTCACAAATAGGAACTACCAATGATACCTAAAACATGTGGCGTTCCTACTATAAGGTTATTCCTCATGATCTCATCTACTTAGGTTCACCAAGTATGAACTTCATGAGAATAAGTCTCAATTTTTATGATCTTATAGTACCTGATAGTCAGATATCATCTGTATCCAGTCAGAATGATGTATACAGCCCATAGTGCATATATTTATGATCACTTTCATGGTATCTCAAGGTAATCATTATAGCTTGGTAACTATTATAACCTTTTGATATAAAAAATAATCCATAGACATTACCATGTAAATAGTATAATTATAAATATCAATACTATTATGGTAAGTTTTTATCATGCATAAATCACTATATACATGATATGGTAATCAAAAAGTACTATTTAGTTAGGTCTAGGGAACCCACTATTACAACATAAACATGAAATCACCTAGGTTTCTATTGATTGGTATCAAAGTTTTGGGTATAGAGAAGGATCGATTAAGTTCCTAGCCCTATTGTGTTTGAGATATGTTTCCAACAGCTTGGGGGAAGTGAGGATAGATTCCTGTAGTTTTGGAACAACTCCAATTGGAGGGCGGTTTTGTGTTGGATAGTGTCATAAGTGAAGTGCATGATTTTGGAGATAAATACTATTAAGTCTTACCTACACATGATCATAGACGGTGTTTTAGGTGTGCATACCTCATTTGGATGCAATGAAACTCATGGGAGTGTGATTTAGGCTATGTGGTTTGTTAGTTCAGGAGTGTATTCCCATTTTGGTTCAATAGATTAATGTAGTGAACATTGGTAATCATGGTCCCTTGCATGTTTTGGGTCGATGAGAAGTTGTGTGTGATCCAAGGGTTAATGAACTTGATGAGGCATTACAGGCATAGATTCCCAAGGTGTGGTTGGAAAAGAAAAGACCCTCGGTTGATAGGGGTAGAATTGGTTTAGATCAGTGTGTTGTAACATAGTTAATTCAAGATATCAGTTCTGTTTAGGTATTAATAGGATGGTGGGAATGGATCGGAAGGAATGAAATGTGTTTGATGATAATAAGACCTATTAGGTTTGATGCTCAAGGAGCAGTATAAGGAAAGAAATAAGGTGGGTAGTTCACCAAAGGTTTTTGGATGGAATGATCCTCACTTTGAATGAGACTTATTGAGGATAGAGGATGGAATTTTGTGACCAAGGAGTGGACAACATTTGATGTTAATATTGGTGCTTGAGTTTCAGAAATATAGTTATATCTAACTGTTTTGTTCAGTGATTGTTGGTTGGTGGTCCGTGATATTTGGGTGTTGACCCAGTGGAATGATGAAAAGGGAACTCATATGGTGGGGAGTGTCATGTCATTCATGGGTGTGTGACCCTTAGGTTATAAGGGGTTTTGAGTTATTGGAATATTATTTGGATGGTCATGAAAACACCAGATACAGGTCCATAGGTAGTTCCAATGAAATCTAAATTCCTTTGAGAGTGACACAAGTTTTTTTTGTGTGGTGTTGGTTGGATTCCAAGCAGTTGTATTAGGATTAGGATGACTGGATTGATCCAAAAATAGTTCAATGATGTGTAATTTTGGACTTAATCTAAGATCATGGTGAATGGACTGATTGGTTGGTTTTTTTACTATGGGATTGCACCGAAAGTTTAGGGTTATACCTTGGTTTGTTCTTAAGATGCACATGGGATACCTCTAGAGTTAAAGGCATCACAGTCACAATTTTTGACAGACATGTCAATGGATGAAGCTAATCACTTTCTAGGTATGTCATACAAAGGATGTATTATTGTTTTCCTTATGTTTAATTGAATGTGGTGATTTGAAAAACACCCTAGGTATGTAATTTTGGATATTATAGGGGAATTTTTGGGTTGGTTGGTGCTTTTGGATAAAAAGACAATGTGTTTGGATGGTGGAGGGACATCCATTTTGGTTTGGATCAGGAAATGAAGGATAAAAACTGATGTTAGACTACTATTCTCATGATGGGTCTAGTTTGGTGCACTGGAAATGGAATTAGGTGTGTTGTTAAAACACAAGAATGGTGTTTCATTAAGAATTTTTATCGGTGAGAGGCATTATGCTTCAGAATTTTCTTTTGTGAGTTAAGTCCTATGTTGAGAATAACTATAGAATGGTGGTTTACTAAATGATGAAATGGTGGTGTCTTGGGATAGATAGGCATAGATAAGCATTGTGTCAGTTTTTTGAAATTTAATGGCAGTTGTTTCTCATGTTTTAATAAACATGGAACATAGTTTTTAGGATATGTGCTTTGGAGGTGTGTTGGAAGTTCAAAAATGTAATGCAGTAATTAGTATCAATTAACAAAATAAATTAGTCAGGTGATATAGTTTTATGGACATTATAAATTCTATGGGAAAATAATTTCTATGGTGGAGATTTTTTATTTCCATTTTCCCTACAGACATATTAAAATTTAAGGAAGATTTTATGTTTTGAGTTTGGTGGATGGAGCATTCTTAAAATAAATTTTTATATTAATGACATGAGAGACGGAACATATTAGAGGTATTTTTTGGGAATGTTTTGAGTCCTAATAGGTTTGTTGGGTGCTCATAAATTATTAGGAGCTTCGGGTTATGTTTTGGATGTTTTGGATAACTCTTCTAGAGGTGTATAGTTTGGGTCGCATGGTTTAGAGGGAATTATGTATTTACCCCTATGTAATAAGGTTCTCAATTAAAATTCTATAGTACATAGTTTGCAAAAAATTTAGGGTAAATCATGAAAAATTTATAGGAAATCATGTGAGTTGTCTTGGACCTGGGACTAGGTGCATGGTTGTTGAAAAACCGTGTGAATTGTTGCATAGGGTTATATAGTTGTTTATCATGGTTGGCATGTGGTTTCTAAACCATGAGAGTTGGGGTGTTTGGGATAGTGTTGGTCACATGGTTGGTGCATGTTTTGGAAAACCATGAGGCCAAACTATGAGTCCCTTTAAAAAGTGAAATTTTATGAAATTTCCCCTCAGTCCCTTTTGTGTTTTGAACCCAACTTTCCTCCATTTCTTATCCATAACCCTTATTAACAACACCCCCTTCCTCCTCACCTATTTTATGGTGGTTCTCCCTTGTTCCTTGTCCATTTTAGGAATCAACCCTTGTGTTTGAGATCCTAAGGTGAGTATATCACTCCACTTCCCTCTATTTAAGTTTTCTTCCACTATCAAGTGGAACTTCACCATGTTTAGATAAAATGACCTATTTTCACAGCATTTTTCTGATTTCTCATTTTCTCTTGATTTAGTCTGAACTACTTCCTAATACTCAATGAGTGAGATTATCTAATAATGATGTAGGTGGTCCCTAAACCTAACACATAGTCTTTCTATTTCTCTAAGTGTATATATGATGTGGTAAAGTCAGACATGTAATTCCTTGACTTCGGTTCAATTTAAAGTTTTAAATTGAGTTTGGATTATTTGAATTCCCTTATCAATATGCATTAAACCATATAAAAATGGTATATCTTTGATGGATCTCCATAGTTGGGTTTGACCATGAATGGGCTTGGGGTGAGAAATGGTTGTCTAAATTTTAAGGTTAAATGGGAATCTATAATTGGGATAGATGGTTGTGAAATAGAATTTCACAACCATCAATGATTTGAGGATGGATTAGAAATTTGAATTGGACTTGTTGAATTGTGAGAGTTGGTTTATAATACGGGTTTGGCCTTTGAAATGAGTATGAGGAAATGGAAATGGTGGTTTGTAAAAATAATGAATTATTTTTGAAATGTCTAGTTGAGAAAAGAGTTTGAGATTGTAGGATGACCTTTTTATAGAGAGGAATGGTGAATTGTGGTTATGAGTTGGGGGTTGAACTTTAGTTAGTGAGTTTTTGAATCATGAATTGAAATTAATTTTTTAATATTGGTGTTGGTTAAATAAAGTGCTAGTAAGAAACCCATAAGGTGTTTTCACTTATATCTTGTGAATAACATCCTATTTAATAAATCCTTAGAAAAGGGATAAGGATTTTATGAAATGATAGGTGAGATGATATAATGTCATGGGCTCCAATAATGGTTATGGTCATTTAGAAGTATATTGTTTATTATGTAAATCATTGTATTAGGTGGAATAACTTGGGTGTTATCTCTTAGATTCAGTTTTGGATATGAAATGGGTAGAATGAATTTAGTGATCATGTATTTCATTAGGGTAATCACTTGAATTACATATAAGTATGCATCATTGGATTCAACGGTGTCCAAAGATAAGGAATTACATGAGATACATTGGAATACTCACTGATTCATCACTAAAAATGTCTCTAGGTGGATATCCTTTTTATTTACGTGAAGCCTTGTGTATTGAATTCTATAGATGAATTTCATGGATTCCCTCAAGGAACCCTTTTGAATATCATGAGATAAGATCCCATAAATTGGCTTGATTTTATGAGATAGGATGTCATGGGTTTGGTCCTAGATTTCAGTCAAGATGATAATCTAAATTCCTCAAACTTCTGGTTTCTTTGATTTAGTTTAGGGATTTTCAAGTTTAAATTCTTTGGATTAACCTATATGGAATTGAGAAGAATTACATGGTTGAAATTCATCGATTCATGATGAACTTGTTAGATGGAAATTCCTAGTGGATCACCCACAAATTCCCATGTGATTTATTGATTGTGCTTACCTTGGTGGTATACCTTGGAACTGAATGTGCCATTTTGTATACTATAGACAGAGATACACTGGTGCTAGCTGTAGCAGAAAATTCCAATATCAAGTGTCACATCAGAGCCCGAGATCAAAGGCTATGTTTTCTGCATTTACTTGTTATATGGACTAGTTATTTTAGGAATTTTATTGGTGGTATCCTACTTAGTTATACGAACACCCTACCCGGGCCGCCATGAATCTTTGGTACCCAAGAATAATGATATATGGTTAAAGGTTTAGGTTTATTTTAAGGTCCCGTTTCTTAGTGTTTTTTTGGAATGATAAGAGTGGTGTATGAACAATGGGATAGGGCAGGTCTCAAGACCATTTTGAGATCAGTTCATATTTTTAGTTTATTTATGGGAATTTCTCTTTTTATATATGATTCTCCATGGAGGTATTGTTTTTTTATTTCATACCCATTATTTTTGTATCATTTCATATTGTACTTATTTATTATCATTTTACTACTTTTTTGTGATGGTTATTTGGATTCATTTAAATATTTTCTATTATTTAAATTTTTGGCTACCCTATAAAGAGTTTATAGTCTCCCTATGATATCCTTATAAAACCTCACCACTAGTCGGCGACCTCTAGCATACAGGGAGGTACAATAGTGTCCATGCAGCACATCGTCTTGGAGTACTACTTTAGTATATTCTAGGACTAAGAATTACATTAATAATTTTTGTGATTTGTATACTCAAAAATTAAATAAAGGTTTAATTCATTGTGAATAGAAGGAAACCAAATTCTCAAAAGTTAGATCTTGTGCACACTGATGTTTGGGGTCCTCCACCAGTATGTTCTCATGGTGGGTCAATGTTATTTGAAACATTCATCAATTATTCAACAAGAAATTTATTGGTTTTATTTATTAAGAACAATTTTGAGGTATTTAGGGTTTTTTTCTAAATGGATGGCCACAGTTGAAAAAGAGACAAAAAATAACCTAAAATCCTGAAGGTTCTATAATGGTGGAGAATTTAGTAATAAGGGTTTCTATAACTTATACTGAAGGAAAAGAATTGAGTTTGAAATTTTTTTACCTAGAAAACCATAGAAAAATGGTTTTATAGAGAAGATAAATGGTACATTAACTAAAAAGGCACAGAGCATGAGTCTAATTACATAATGTCTAAGAATATTTGGGTGGATGAATTCAACTGGATAGTATACCTTATTAATAATATTCTTTTAAAAGTAACGGGGAATGAGATTAAGGAGAAATTGTGGACTGATAAACTAGAATAAGTTTCCCCCATCAAAGTTTTTAGAAGTCTCACCTATGTCCATGTGGATTACAAGGATCGGGAAAAACATGAAGTTAATTCTCATGCATGTTTCTTTGTGAGATATGGTGATTAAAATTTTGGTTTTTTGATTTGTGATTATGATAATAAATATTTAATCAGAATCCATAATGTTCTTTTAAATGATAAAGTCTTTTGGGAAGAATAAGACTTGGTGGAAAAGAAAGTTTAGAACAAAGAGTCAACTGAGCATATCCAATTTGATCTAAACAGAAGTTCTAGAAAGTTCATAGGGCATGTAATATCTTGGGGTTTTAATCAGACTATTATAAGATGTAATAGAATTCTAAAGGACTATAGAGGGCTAGGTCAAAGTTCCAAAAAGTGAAGTTATGGAAGTTACAGTTTTGGAAAGAGTAGAACCACTATTTTAATTGCAGAGATCTACCAGAGTCGGATGACCTTTTTAGAGGTTTGGAACTATCATTCATTATTTATTCCTAATGGATGGCGAAGATCTTAAAATCCAGGAAAAAGTGGCTAGTCTCAATAATTCTTGAAAGTGGGAGTTATCTATCAAATATAAGATGGATTCATTGGATGAAAATAGAACATGGTAGCTAATAGAACCAATATAGGGGAAGAAAGTGTTATAAAACATATGGGTTTTCCATTCGAAAGAATAAATTTATGGTAATAATATATATAATGATAATATGGTTGTGAAAGGTTTTTAATAGAAAGAATAAGTGGATTTCTCTAAAATTTTCTCATTGGTAATTAAACATACTACCATCTGAATGGTGATAAGTTTGGTTTCTACCAAAATATTTCACATGGAATAGATAGATATGAAGTCATCATTCCTTCTTTGTGACTTATAAGGGGATGATTTATATGAAGAAACTGGATGGTTTTGTGGAAAAACAGAATAAGGACTTGGTGTGTATGCTGAAGAGAAATATTTATGGCTTGAAGTAGGAACCATGGAAATGAAACCAAAAGTTTTATGCCTTCATGGATGAGAAGGGTTTTTTATAGATAAACTTATATCATTGTTACTACTATAAAGTGTTCAATCATGATATATCTATTATCCTAATCTAGATGACATGATTTCAACAAATCTCGACATTGAATGGATTTAGGAGGTGAAGAATGATTTATTTTGAAGACTTGAGATGAATGATATTAATGAATCCATGAAAATATTGGTAATATGGATTTATAGAGAAATTAAAACCAAAATTTTGGTTTTTTTCTATGAATAATTACATCTATAAGGTCAACGAGTGATTTTTAATGATCATATGTAAGACATTTTTAACCCCATTGGCTGGATACTTTGAATTATCCAAATGGAAATCACCGAAACTGAATGATGAGGATAAATATCTGGATAAATTTCTATTTTAATTAGTGGTGCCTTGATTTTTGGAATGAATGATCTATTTTAGGGTTATGTGTATACATATTTTTTAGGAAAAAATGATTCACGAGAGTGTTCCATGGGCTATGTGTTTACTATCAGAGGGATAATTGTAAGATAGATATCTATTTGGAGCTGATGATAGCATTATTCACAAAAAAAAGATGAATATGTGTCATAAGTAAAGAAAGAAAATAATTGATATGGGTAAAGTTTTTATTGTAGGATATCGGGAGGAGTTAGTGAAGTGAGTTTATTTACTATGATAGTTGGAATGTAATTCATTTGGCAAATAATCTAGTGTCTAACTCATAGAAAAATCACATTGACCTAAAATATCATTTCATTTGGAATATGATGGAACATAGAGTTCTAGAGCTATATAATGTTTATGGGAGTAAAAATCTAGCTGATATATTCACTAAGGTTTTAGTTCAATAAATTATAAGGAAACATTATGCCTCAGTGGGACTAGGTTGATCAGAAAGGGGTGGAGACATTATTGTTGCTACAGAAGACTGATGATTAGTTTTGCCTAAGTATCGGTGGTTTCTATTATTCTTACTTAAAAGTGGTATTAAAAAAATATATTTTTTATAAATGTGAAGTTTATTTCAAGTTATAATTTGTATTAATAGAAAAATAAACCCTAGAATATATGTTTTTTCCTGATGTTCAAACTAGTGGTAGTAAAAGTCCAATGAAGGCTGGTGGTCTAGAAGTTTTGTTTCAGAAATAGGTGTGTAGATGGTTAGTTCACTATATGATTTCTTATTTGAAGTTATATAATATATAAAATTCTATTGTTACTACATAAATGTCTTTCTGGAATGTTTTTCAGCAAACTAATTATATTTAAAAGTAACTTATTCATACATAAAGTTAACTTTCCCAGTTTATCAAAGTTGGCAATCAGGGTAGAGCCACCCATGAGTTATCTAAGATGGATGAGGAAAATTATGGGTCACCCGTAAATATAGAAGGATGGCGAAACCATTTAAATAGATATACCCCATTATATAGGTGGGGTGGTATCACTTTCATATGTGTATTAGTGAATTTTTATGATTAGTAATCTAATTAGTTGATTTCTCAATAGTGATTGTAATCTTATAACAATATATAAATGAAAAAATGTGCACCAGTGATCTCCCATGGATATAGGGAAATAATATAAACCATGAAAATTCTTATGTTCATTCCTTGTATTTTTTTATTTTTCTTGAATGTTTGTTTCCATGAGTTTTTATTTTTGAGTGTGTGAGGAGTGTCAACTTGGAGTAGTGATTTATGGTGTGTTTGACTTCCAAAGTTTTTGTATATTGAATTTATGGGGTTATTCTACTATATGGAATTTCCAATGATTTATTCTACACTTGAAGACCCAAAGTTTTAACTTCTAGTGATATGTGTTCTGTAAGGCCCAAAAGTATCCATGGGTTGTATTGAATCACTCATCACATGAGTAGAACTATCTCGTTGCCCATGGAATGTTAGTACCTTGTGAAATCTAATTGTGGAGGAGGAAGGGAGATATGGAATTTTGTGAGTATCGGTCTAGAGTTCTCACACACACACACCATCTCAATGAAAGTATCAAAAATATATAGGCATTGGGACATTATCGAACCTTACATGACCTTTACTCGAACATTCAATTATAAATGCTTTATAATTTAGCTAAATTTATTCCCACTTGTTTCATCACATGAAAAATGTAATGATAAATTATATATAGAATTTATAGAATGATACCATTTAAAATTATACTATTCATACAAAGGAAATGGATAACCTTATGATATCCCATTAATGAGGCAAAAAATATGCCTGGGTTTTTCATGCATGGTGTTCTGTGTGATAGGATCATATCGTACAATGTGATATGGCCCAAATATATCATATATATGAGGGTTTAGGGAATATCTACATTATGTCTAAGGTTCAATAGTGATTTAACTATAATGATTCCAATGTGATTAGTGAATTCTATTGAGTTTCATGAAACAAAGTGTTTTGTAGTGAGAAATGTTGAAGGAATTGGGTAAATCCTTATTAAGAGGAGTAATCTACTCTAATCTTAATGGGTTAGTATTGGATTGAACCACATTGCAGTGTAATACATGGTATTTTTTATTTAACTAAGTATCTATTGGATCTTTTTCAAGTTATATACTGAAATTTATTTGATATATAGGTTGATGAAACCTTTGTGGGAAGCCTTATGAGTATCCTTGACCAATATAAGAAAGTGTTAATAGGTTAGAAAATTCCATCAATTTGACTGATGTGGAAGCATTACTAAGTTCAAGAAGAAACATGGAAGATTAAATCTCATATAAAATAGTAATGGTTTGTATTTTTATAGAATAATAATTCGAATTACTTTCTAGGATCAGAAATTCCTATGGTGGGGATAATTGTAACACCTGTATTTTTTTATTAAGATGATTATTAAATTTTTATTAATAAATGAGGATGAAATTCATGCTTTACTTATTTTAAGTATTTATCATGAATAAATAATCATTTTATTAATTTAAAATTACTATCATTTCCATGGATATATTTTGTTTTTGTATAAAAAAAGAGAAATGGTTTTGTATTTTAAAGTAGATAATATAAACAAAGTATTTAATGTATCCCACCATGGTTAATTTTAGAGGAATAAAAAAAGGAATTGACTCTATAATGAGCTGATTATACATAGAGAATTTATAACATAAAGGGATAGGTTTTGTATAAAGAGGGGTGTTTTCCATTAGAGTCTTTTGAGTGATCTAGTGGGTGGTGGATGAATTAACAAACAGTGAATGGAAACTTAGAGTTTTGACTAAAGGTATGAGGTATTTATACGATTATTCGTGATTTTTTTAAATGATGAATTTAATTAAGCATAGATCATTCATCTAAAATACATAATGACATTTTATAACTTCACAATGGCATTCTTATGTTATAAAGTTTATATTTTTTCCATTTGAAATTTTTATACAATGATTTATTCATTCTGAAAGTTTCCTTAAATTCTTTGATATAATTAGTGACACAAATATCTTTCAAAAATACACTAGCTCCACACCACTTACCAGATCCATGTTTTTCTATAAGGACCTAGATTTCTGAGTACCCCTCTTTGTGTTTTCAGGGATTATAGGTGTCATTAGGGATCTTCGAGGAGTTCCAGATGTGAGAGTGAGTTTTCATCCATCTAGAGGATCATCACACTATGGAATTATGTGTGGTTCTAGTCATGGTGATACCTATTTGAAATTTTTCCATGGGGAAGGTCATTTTTATTGGTCATTGTGAGGCCTTGGGTGTTTTGAGTTGGCTTTGTGGTGCTTGGTTCACCATGGGATGTGAAACCCCCAGGGTGGTTGTGGTGCCTGGATTTTTTTATGGGGATATTCTCCTATTTAAAATAGGGACCCTTGAAACACTTGAGGTGTGGGAGTTTTGATGATGATTTGAGGAGACACTGATCTTTGTGGGTAGGAAGGAAGCAGTGAGATGGGTCTCTCCACACTGAAGTCTTGGGTGTAGTGAGCATAAATGGATGTGGTTTTCCCTTATGCCATAGTGAATACCTAAGGGGATGAAACGGTGTATTACACACCATGGTGTGTGTAATAATTCCAGTCAAATGTGTTTAATTCAGTTTCAAAATGCAGGATGTCTAGGGGTCTAATCTATTTCAAATGGTAGGAAACTCGGATATCCTTTAATTGAAGGAAACCATAGGAATTTTTTAGGTCTCCATGCCATGGTGAAATACAATTAGGTTTCCTCTATAAATAGAGGGCCCATACTTACTTTGTTTAATTTATATTCTATTCCTTAAAACCCTAAATGGTTGACATTTCTTTCTAAACCTCTCTATCCATTTCTCTATAGATATTAACCTCTTGGTTTGTTGGGATTGAATTATATTGGTTCAAGGTACTCTCTTATCCTCTTCTCCTAGTCTTCCTTGTTCTATTTATATTTTAATGTTTGTTTGGTGAGGTTTCTCTTATTTTGGGATGATTTTCAAGCATGACCTGGTGATGGTTTTTTGTGGATAGGTTCCAAGGTGGATTCATTCAAGTTGGGTGGTGTTTGGTTCCTCAATTCTTCCATTCATGAGAAGTGTTTTCCTTGAAGCTTTGAATCAAATTAGGTGATTCATGAATTATTATTACTTATATACAAGTGTGGGATTATCATGCTTTAGTTTCTTTGGGTAAGGGTTTAATTGACCTAAATAAAGATAATAATTATAATTAAGAATGATTCAGAATGGTGTTATGATCATATGTGGTTTATGATATGTTGATGATGCATTTTTTATTTGTTAGATAGTGTGATATCTTTTAATATAATTATTATTGTCTCTTGGTATGATTGATATGCTTTAAATTGGATAAACAGTGTAAATATGGGAAATATGAAGTGATTAATGGAAGAGGCATATGAAGTAATTACTATTCTTCCTTGAAAACTATTAAACATGTAATTTTTTCTTGAATAATTTGTATGATTGATTATTATCTATTGATAAATACTATTTCTATATGTTTTTTATCAATAAAACCTACTCATAATGAATTAGTTAATTCAATATGACAATAAAAATGTTGTTTTTTGGAAATAAATGTTTGGGGTTGTGAGAGGTAATTATTTTTTGTTATAGACTTGTATGCCTTGGTGTTATGGACTTGGTTTCCCCTTTATTTTGTTATGATAAAAATACATCATTTCTATATATTTTCTTATCTTGGTTGATCCATTGTTATGATTTTGTGAATTCGATGTGGTTATAATGTTATGAAAGGGTTGGGTGGAAAAAGTTGAGAGTAGGACTTTCTTGTTGCCTATTTGTTGATATGGGGATGATGTTGGGATGTATGGAATAGGTTGAGAACTAAGATTGCATATTGTTGGATTATTTTATTAGTTTTTGTTGGTTGGGTAGATGGGAATGGGTTAGGAGTTAGGATTTCCTATCTTTCTTGATGTTCTCTTTTGATGGATTATTTTTAATGATTCGTTGTGATGGAGTACAACAACCTACTATAGTTGGCTTATACACCGTGAGGGCATTTCTCCTTATTATAGTTAAGGTCGATTCCTATAATTCCCAAATTATGGAATGGTAAATTAAATAATAAATGAACCTATTTGATGGGTGTTGTTGATAAATAATATGTTATAAATGAAGTGAAACCATGG
This sequence comes from Viscum album, assembly GCA_963277665.1. NCBI lineage: Eukaryota > Viridiplantae > Streptophyta > Magnoliopsida > Santalales > Viscaceae > Viscum > Viscum album. The sequence continues at coordinate 15,699,044 of OY728148.1, forward strand.
GTAGCTGGAATGAAGTTTTTTAAAGAATCATATGGAAATATAGAATTTGTGATGTGAATTATAAAGCTGGATTGGCTTCTAATGAAATTAATTAATTAAACCAAAATTTTTAATGGGTTTAATAATTAATTAAGGGTAATCACTAATTACTAATTATAAGTGATTAATGATGTTGAGTCTTGATGTCTATTTTCTTATATAAAATCTAAGGCCTTAATGGTGGCAGTCGGGTGTCATGTGGGATGATAGTTATAGTTGAGTCTAAGGTTGTGTGGTTTACCTTAGTGGGTTGTTTAATATGTTATTCTTATATTTTATGATTTAATATGCTCCACCACTCAAGTTGAGAGGGTATTCAATGCCTAGAGGTTTTAGGTTGTGAATTTTTTCCTCAATATCTAGGTTTTTGAGAGAATGGATGGTTAACTTATCCCTCTTCCTCGCTCTCTCTTCAGTGTAGTATGATGCATAGTTGTATCTAATTTGTAAATGATTAAGGTATATGGTACATATCTACACAGGTTTTGATGGATCTAAATTTTACCATACATGCATGTACGGGTTATAATATCTCGAGGTTATAACACATACGTGTATTTTGGTTGTAGTGACTATGGTTACTACAAGTGTACTTGCATAGAATGTGATGGATTAAGGTATAATGAATGAATATAGGCTATAGTGTCTTCTGAACTTACTATTGGTTATGTATGTGATGATATATGTGTGAAAAGGGTGAAGGATGAGATTTATATCCATGGAGTGAGAGATGATATATGGAAGGGATTGTACAGGGTGCAAGATGATATGTATATCCATGGAGTGAGAGATGATATATGGAAGGGATTGTACCATAATACTTTTGATGTCAGTGTATAAGAGTGAAAAATCAATGATTAAGTGGAAGTGGGTACCATTATTATGTATATATTCTAATATGGATATGTTACTTGTATGTGTTACTTGGTAAGAGATCCCTAGTGGGGATGTTATATAGTTTTAATTGTTCAGATAATGAGTTGGTTTCATATATTTATTCACTGGGTTTTTGTATGTTTCTTTCACATTTTTATGAGAGGTTCCAGGGAGGATCCTACTGAGTATACCTATATACCCACCTCATGTATATATATAAACTATTTTTCAAGTCCATAAGAGATATTTGGTGATATATTTGGGCATTACTAGCTTAGAGTGGGTGTTCTGGAGCTATTGGAGATTGGGGTTACTACCTAGTCTATATTTTTTATATTTCCAATTGTTTCTATTTTGTATGAAATTAGATTTCTATATTGATATTTATTCTTTGTTTATTTTTTGAGTTGATTAGTGGATCTAATTTTATATATTGTCCTTAAATTTATATAAAGATGGTAATTCCTCTCATTTGTATTCTTTTTATACTCTTGGTTCTTGTTTCCAACCCACAGACTATTGGATATGGGCTTTAGGGGGTCATCCTCATCTTCACTCTTAACCTGGGAGGGGTACCAGTGGATGGGTGGTCATGAAATAGTATTATTAAATCTGATCATTGATAAATATGATGGAATTTGGATATAAGAACAAGAGAAGATTACATGTGTTTGTAGATCTATCATATCAGCAGGACTTGGTATGTGACATAAATAAGGGATATTTGCTAGTATATGGGTATTTAAGTCCCCCTATGATTTGATGCAAGTACCTTCAAGTTTATTGTACATTCTAACAAAATTAATGTAGCTTTAAAGGTAAAGAATTAGGAAAGGATCAAGCATCGATATTATATATGCTTGTGTTTTAATTTGGTATAAAATAAGAATTAGGTTGAAATTAAAATAATTAATTAACCTTAAATATTCCATATTATGGATTTAGTAGTCCTTAATGTTTTTTATTTTATAGGATGGATCTAGGTCAATATACCCATCAGGTTCATGCCGATGATGCTCATCAAGATGCACAATAAGATCACCACAAGGTTGAGATCGAAAATGGTGATGTTTGGAGGACACTCTAATAGTTTCAATTATAGGGTCTATAGAAGTATGAGGGATCCATTTCAAACAAGGATATTGGGGCTTGGATAGAAGAGGTAGAGGTTTCCTTCAATTTTATTCATGCTTGGATGGAGCACTGAATTTCATTGGTTGTAAAAATGCTGCAGGGGGAAGATTTGAGGTGGTGGTCCTTTTTCCTTAGGGATCATGAGGATTCATTCATTTCATGGGAAAATTTTCATGATCATTTTTATCATGATTTTATTTCATAAACTGTGAATGAGGCTTGTCAATAGAAGATTATTACTCTCCTTCAGGGGAATTATAGTCTGTAGGTGTTTATTATTTATTATAATAATATCTTTTATTATTATTTTTCCCTTCTTATTGATGAGGAGGCAAGGGAGAGGCATTTTGAGGAGTATTTACATCTCGAGATCCAAAGCCATGTCATCTCATTCATGTTTCCAACATATATCAAGGTGGTGGAAAGGTAAGAGGTTGTTAATAGGGTGATATCTAAGACTATATCATCATAGGGGGGAGTCATAAAGACTCTACATATAGAATATTTGTGTCCAAAAGTTCTCAATTTTATGTTCAGTAGAAGATTCAGACAACAGGGAGTCAGTTCAACCTTATTAATCTTGTTTCACTAGGGATAATAGTTCTTAGACACCTACCAGTGGATTTGTAATGATTTTTTGTGCATTTGGAGGTAATTTTCATTGTAATTTTGAGTACCTAACCTTAATTGGTAGTTATCATAGAGTTTTCATCCCTCTTCAGGCTCAACTATTACAGCAATATCCTCAAAGGTCGCATCAGCAACAGTAAGGTGATCCAACCTTTTACCATTAGAGAGGGGATATGTGGGAAAAGTACAACCCTATGATTCATCTCATCCTTATGGACAATGAGAAGATTTTTTTCATGGAGTTGTCCATCATCAGGGCCAGATAAGTTATAGATTCATGTGTGGTTAGATGTATGTGTTAAAGTTTCCAACATCAAGCAATCTATACATCATGCAAGGTATTATCTACTTATATTCTACCTTAGTGTATGCCTTGTTTGACTCAATATATACACACTCCTTCATTTCAATTTCCCGATTACCTTCTTTGGTAATTGAGGTGAATAGGCTTCCAGTTCCCTTGGTGTTGACTAATCTAGTTGGAGTTTGAGATGACTTGTATGATGTGTGTAGAGATTTTGAGTTTATGTTGGGGTGGCATCACTCTTGGGGATATTTATTTTGTTTGTGGATAAAACCATATAACATTATCCTCGACATGGATTATCTTTATTCAGTGAAATATATTTTGGATTAATTTAAAAGGTGCATTGTATTATATGATGTTTATGGAGATAGGGTTGTGTTTGTTGGTGAGTGAGACCCTTATATGGGTCAAAGGTGTTTTGATTCCCTATCTTCCTTGATGGTTGATATTATGATGAGTTTAGTGGAGGATCAGCTAGTGGTGTTTCCTATGGTAATATAATAGTACCCTGGTGTCTTTCTAGAAGAGGTTTTGGTGCTACCTCCTTTATGTGAGATCAATATTGGTATAGAGTTTTAGCTGGGTGTCACTATGATATCAATGTCCATATATAGGATGGTGCCTTCTAGGTTGCAGGAGCTTCGAATTCATATTTATGGTATTCTACAGAGAGGATTCATTCTCCCTAGTGTGTCACCTTGAGGTATTTAAATTAGTTTTGTAAATAATGGAGATAAAATATGTGTCTGTGTATCGATTATCATCACTTGATCCAACTAATGGTGAATAACCATTATCATCTTCCATGGATTAATGATCTGATCAATCATATGAAGGGATATAGCTAGTTCTAGAAGATCGATTCACTATCAATATATCATCAAATGAAATTGAAGGATAGGGATATCTCAAAGACTTCTTTCAGGGTTTGTTCTGGGCATTATGAGTTCACTATAATGTCATTGGTGTTATGAATACTCCATCCTTGTTCAAGGATTGATGAATTATGTGTTCTTTGAATTATTGGATTAGTTCATGGTTGTTTTTATTAATAAAATCCTTGTGTTTTTTATGTCTAAGTAGTAGATAAAGAAGAATATACAAGTTGTTTTAGGAGTTCTATGATATTATAAACTATTTTGGAAGATTTCAAAGTGTGAGTTATGGACCAATGAGGTCCATTTCTTGGGGAATTTTATTCCTTGGTTTTGAGTATTCATGGATCCTTCAAAAAAATTGAGGCAATTATTTATTAGGTATCCTCAACGAACTTTTCAAAGGTGTGAAGTTTCCTTGGTATTATTTTTTATTATAGGTGGTTTGTACCAAAATTATCTTGGATTTCATCTCCCATTACAACTCTAACCCTGAAGTATAAAGTTTTCTTTTGGACTTACTAGTGTCAAACTTCTTTTTATTATTTTAAGGAGAATCTGGTTAGTTCTTCTGATCTTCATTTTTCATAGGAGGGAATTACATTCAAGGTTTAATATGATGATTCATGTCTTGGATTAGGCTATGTCTTGATGTAGTAGATATTTATTATCTCTTTCAAGTCTCAAATTATGACCTCGTGAATATAACTATTCCACCCATGACCATGATCTTATTTTGTTTATGTTTTCTCTTAATTTTTTGCGGCATTACCTCATTAGTGAGAACTTTATAGTTTTCAAAGATCACAAGAGTTTGAGGTATATATTCTCCCAACAAAATTTAAATTTTCAACAGTAATGGTTTATAGTATTATTATAGGTTTATGACTTAAATATTTCCTATAAACTAAGAAAATGGAATGTTTTGGTATATTCTTTAAGTAGAAACTCATGTGTTGATGTAATGTGTGAGCCTGGTGATGCTTAGAGAGTGATAGAGTATCACTCTATGATACACCTTGACATAGTATCTATTGGTCACAGAGAGTGTATTTATTAGATTATGTTTAAATTATCTTTTGTGTAGTGGGTGGAGGAGTCCCAAATGGGGGATTCCAAGGTAGAGATTTGGAGAGATCTACTTGTTTGTTGTGATTCCCCTAAAGGATAGTTTGAGGATGGTCATCATCAGGTGTTGTCTCAGGGGAGGCTCTTCATTCCTTCATTGATGTGTGATGTAGTTCTCTATGGGTTTAATAGTTCTCCCTTGGAAATACATTGGTGTAGATAATATGTATCATGTCATATGAGTTTAGTTTCGGCGGTTTGGAATGAAGCAATCTATTTTAGAGTTTGTCTCTCGGTGTTTGGTTTTCTAGAGGGTGAAGACTGAGCATCGTGTTCCTAATAGGTTGCTTTAGCTACTTGATATTCCTCAATGGAAGTGGGAGGATATCTTGATGGACTTCATCACTAATTTTCCTCAATCCTAGGAAGGATTTGAATATATATGGGTAACCATGGACCTCTTGATGAATTCATCTCAGTTATTAGTGATTGAGGAGTCAATATTGATAGATGTTTTATCAAGGTAGTATATGGAGGAGGCAGTGAGGCCTCATGGTGTTATAAATATGATCATCTCTAATAATGATCCCTATTTAATCTTCAAGATTTGGAGATGTCTCTAGCATTATTTTGGCCCTTAGTTATGCCTTATCTCTACTTTTCATCTATATATGGATAGTCAAACAGTATGAACTATCCATAATTTAAAAGGAATGTTGCACAAATGCATTCTAAATTTGAGAGGTTTACGGGTGAAGCACTATCCCTTAGTAGATTTTTCTTATAATAAAATTCATCACTCTACCATCGGTATGGAACCATTCAAATCATTGTATGTCTGCCCTTACTGATATTTATTATGTTGGACCTTGGTTCAAGAGTTAGGTATTCTTGGATAGGAATTAGTGTAGATCATGATGGAGAAGGTATAAGTGATACACAATTTAATGAAGGCAGTGTAAGATCATCATAAATCCTATGAAAACTATAGGATGATGCCTCTAATTTTTACATTGAATATCATATGTTCTTGAATATATCTCCTCATCATGGGTAGTGGAGGTTTGTTCATGGTAGTAATATTTCTCCTAGATTTTTTAGATATTTCAAGGCATCGATGTATGTTGAAGTTATTGAATATTGGTTAGAAATTTCTTTGTGGATGATTCAGACTCATGACATATTTCCTATGTCACAACTTCTCCAATATGTTCATGATGATTCACATTTCATTGACTATAGTGAACTAGAAATTAAATATTATGAAACCATTGAGGAATGACTTGTTGAGATTTGGGACCATTAGAAGAAGGTGTTGAACAGGCATGTTATTCTTTTTGTTCATTTCCTATGGAGACATAGTGTCTTGAAGGAGTATAATTGGGAGTTATAATCACATACGTGTGTTAAATATCTTTAGATGTTTAGTACCTGATATTTTTTGAGATTTTATGTTTATCCTTTGTTAATTTATTAGACAGTTGTTGATATTTCATGTTTATACACTCTTGCCTCATGATGTGTTAGCAGTATTATGTTTTAGTGAGATCCATGTGTGGTATCTCATGGGGTAGTTGTTTTGTTTCCCTTTTTATTTCCTTTCGGGTTTTTGGTTTAATTTTTAAGGGTGAGAATTTTTTGAGACGTATCTGGTATAAGGGGTAAATTTTCGAAGTCCTTCACTTTTCATTTTATGGGGCTTGGATGTGTCAAGAGGGATATTTTAGGATTTCTGGAGGGGAAATTGAATATTTGGATATCTAGAGGGTCACCACACCATAGAAATGGGAGTAGTAATGTATATGGTGATCTCTCTTTTAAGTTTAGTCATGGGAAATACCATTTTTCATTGCTTGTTTTGAGGCTTGGAAAATTTTGAGTTTGTTGTGTGGTTCTTGGTGTGCCACGGTGATTGAAATTTCTATGGGGTTGTGGTGTCTATAGTTTTGTCTGGTAGTTTTCTCCTATGTAAAATGGGGACCCCTAAAATGTTTGACGTGTATGAATTTTGATTTCGATTCAAGGAGATTCCATGTCTTGTGAGAAAGAAATGGTGAGTTGGGTATCTCAATGCCAAAGTCTATGTCATGGAGAGATTAAACAGCTAGGGTTTTCTCCCTGTGTCATATAGGGTGGTCATGGTGGATACTTGGGGGATGAAATATCATTTTCCATGTTATGGTGCATGGAATGGTGTTGTAAAATGGTGTTTAATATGGTTTTCAAAACACATGAGGTTCAGGAGTCCAATATATTTTAAACGGTGGGAAACTCAGATCTCATTTGACCATGATGTACATGTAGGTCACCACACTATGGTGGAGGCCATTCAGGATTTCTCTATAAAGAGGGTCTTGACTTCCTTGGTTTAATTTCTATTCACTTCCTTTAATTCTTAATTGACCCCCAGAACTTCCTATAAATCTCTAGTCATTTGTCTTAAGATATTAACCTATTGGTTCATTGGGATTGAATTATCTTGGATCAATGTGTTGGAGTTTGTGCCCTGTAACCAACTTCTATATACTTTATGATTACTTGTATTCATTGTTTTTTAATATTAATAATGCTCTTATCACATCATGATTGTTCTTCTCAATAACAGAGTTTGTGATAATGTCCTAAGAATAACTGTCATACAAGACATAGCATCTCCCTGCTATGATGAGAACCTAAAATTTCCAGTACAATATTCTTAAATATATATTCTATAGTCAGATGATAAAATTTTATGAGATGAAAATGATACAAACTATCAAGTTTAGAGACTCATAGGACTTTGAAAAACTTTATCATGGTGTATTTCCTTTATAATTTTCCGAGAAGTAGACTATGAGAACATGAACCACTAGTAAGAAATCCACTATCATAACTCAATATATCGGTCCCCACATGGCTAGTAGTAAGTTGACAATGACACCTCAAGATCACCTCCAATAGGCTAGGGGCTGGTGATTAGTGCTGAGTAGGAATATAACACACATGGGAGGCCTTGGCCTAAAGAAAATATGCACACTCACACATATCCATACACCAGTATAAAAATGAAAAGTTAAATAACTAATACTGTAAATGAATTCATAACATCTAATAATGTATCAGATTATAAAAATAAAAAGGTTCCAAATATAATCTCACCAATACTAAAAAGGAGTCCAACCTAATAATAAAAGGGTACAAATACTAAAAACAACTCCAGGATTTGTATGCGGTTAGTTTAGCACTACTAAGCGCCACCAACTTTTGGTCCACCTCGAACTCCATTGAAATAATTTTCATCTGTATAAGACATGACATGAGTGGGAAGATCTCATGAATGGGTGAGTATATACATACCCAGTAGGACACCCCAAAATCACCAAACACAAATCATCAAATATGGATATATCTCTAAATCAAAAAAATAAAGGGGAATAAGATAACCCATATATGCACATTGGAGGTACTCAAGCCTTAGAGTATGGTTCATCTCAACCTTTCATACATATATTATCATCCTAAATATCACTTTCTATTGTCTCAAGAATTCTTATTAGTACATTCCCTTGGATGATGCTTGAGGATCCCTACCTCATAAAAGTGGGTGAAATATCAGACTCCAATGGAGGATCCCTCACCTATATGAGCTCTATAGATGAGAAAAATTCTAATCCAAGAATAGAGGATCACTACCCTAGTAATGTGGGTGAAATTACTTACTATATCTGAATCTAATAGGTAAAGTATTTCTACCCTAATCATACTCACATGGGCAAGATTATACTCTTTGGGAGGATCCTCATCCCATTAGGTGAGATACCTGAATCTCCATATTGATTAAGAGGGGATAACCTACACCTATATGAAAATTTCTAAGTTCTTTGAAATTATACAGTGTGTCCCATTGTATACATGGTGTGTCTTACTAAATCTAATTCCTCTTATGTTCTTCCATCTCACATATCATGTTCTTACCCATATACATAGCATGTTTATATCATACATGCCATGTACAGGTCTTCTAGGTACTTGGGTGTGCACCTTTTCCCATATCCATTTTCTCTATCAGTGTCCATGTAGTTAGTTCATGTTCATGTACGATACCTATTTACATTCCCATGTACCCTAGATAGTACATTCTAAGCTATCGACTTAGGGGTCACATGACATATGGACTAATTACATGTTTGTGTATTATTTTTCTCAAAATCAATCCCTATAATTGTATGGAGGGGTCCACATGGCATGTGTTCTTCCAAACTACACACCATGTAGATCGAAATTTCATATAAATTACATATATTCACTCATATTCACTCCCAAAATCATCACCTCTTTTTCCACCATAAAACTAGATCAAAATACCCACAAATTACATTTACCAAGCTCTTAATGTCACTAGTGGCTGGATTCTATCCACCTTTTTCTTGAAAATAAATTATCATCGCACCACATTCCGCTCACATTCCATAACCCATGAAACTATATTCCTTGTATCAATCATCAAAATTTTAGAATAATCATCGATCCAACATTGTGCCATAATATATGGTGTTTATGTCACAACAATGATCCAAGAAATCCAAGAATGAAATCACACAATGAATGGGTTCCTAGATAAAGATGAATCATTGGACAATAAAAATACTAATGATGATCATTCAAAGAATGGAGGGATAAAAGAAAAAATCAAAAAAGTAAGCATAAAATGAGGGGCATGTTTGGTTGACCATAATTGATGAAATCTGAATAATGGGGAGGATAATAAAATTACCAAAACCAAAAAAATATCAAATTCATAATTCTTGGAAAATGAAATAATCAATGGGTTGATCAAAAAAGAACGATCCATGAATTAATTTATAATTAAATTAATTTGTGTTCATAAAAAAATAAAGAATAGTGATAGAACCAATAAAAAAATACCTACCTTATATTAGATTGATCTTTGGATGAGTATTCATCTATAATAGTATAATTTCAAGAATTAACTGTGTTCATCATCATCTCCAAGAATTACCACCACTAATCATCATCGATCATCAATCCTACAGTCATCTACTGATGGTATCCTCTACAACCCTCCTATCAATTATCTAGGGTTATGTGCCTAACCCTAGAGATGATCTATAAGAGGTTTTTATATACTGTTTATAGGGTTAGGAGAATAATTATTTAATTAAACAAAGTATTTATTTTAATCGATTTAATTTAATTTATAATTCACCCGCAATTTCACTTAACTAAAACAACTAAATCCAAAAAAAACTTATATTGTGCTTAGGGTAAACCCCATATTATGAAATTAATGGTGGTATATTTTTTCCATATAAGAATACATTTTGTATTTATTCCATTATTTCCAAAAAAATCACATACATGGTATATTATATTTAGTATTTTTAATATATCGATACTGAACCTTCACAAGGCTTGGAATTCCATGTCGACTCACTGCCTTACTCCGAAAATATTATTCAATGTTTTCAAAAGTATCAAAAAAAATAAGAGCTGTTACATTATCTCTACCTTCAAGGATTTTCATTCCAAAATGTGAAAACCTACTCAAATATGTGAGGGTTTTGAGATTGCATATGGTTATCCTGCTCCCATGAGCCCTCATGAAGGTTATTACGCTTCCATTGAACATGAACTAAGGAAATCATTCACCCATGGAGGATATTTTCATGTTAATCTCTAGTCACCACAAGGCACTCTAGAAATGTGGTTCTATCCTCAATGTCTAGGTCACCTCAGTCAATAACATACAACAGATCATGAATGTGTCACCTCTAAATTGACACATGGAAAAGCTCATGCACTTGTTATAACTATGGTGATAAGCTCAAGTGATACACCACCTCACCAAACCTGTAGAGTTTCTAGAAAAGGGTTGATGAACCTTAGAGAAAACATGCCACCAGGGACAAATCTCTACAGTCTTCACTGAGGTGATACCATTGAAAACACATGATGTACCTTTTAAAACTAAAAATTACTCTTTAATCGGTCCACATAGGACTTATGATGACTTTGGATAGTATTCATACACTCTTAGATGATCTTTAACTTTTATACCATCACTTACACTAACTATGGTCTCATAAGTTTTATCTCTCCTGGATCCACCTAGCACAGTGAGGACCTACAAGGCCTCTTATATAGGGCCTAAAATGTTGTTATATCGATGGTGTAATGCTAGTTTTTTTAGTATGAAGACACCACCAAGGGTAAATTATCCTCCCATTTTCGATCAAAATTTTAAAACACAAGCTCATAGCATGTCCTACAAGACCTGAATTATTTTCTCAATCAAGTAGACCATCTGAAAGAAGAACATCATGCTCACCTGAAACTGAGTCCCAAAATCCTATTGTAATTATCTACACAATCAAGATATAAGGAAAGAGTTATAGACCAAAACAATTATGAAGATAACTATATGAATCCAGAATATCTCTTACAAGTATAGGCATTCCAAACTCTCCACTAAACTTTTATCTTAGATGGATAGGAAGTGGTCCAAATTAGTGAATTGATCTATAATCAACTAGATAATTTCATGAACTCTCACTAATAATGTAAGTATCATAACAAAATCCATGGAGATACCATCCCTATTCTACTTTGGTACCTCAACGGGTTGGACCAAACCCACTGAAACCCTATGTCCATCCTTCACCTATTTGCAGGTTGGGAATTATGGGATAAACTTAAAAACACTCCTATTCATCCCAAGACACCAAAACTAACATTTAAGTCATGATATATCTTCTCCACTATTTAATTCACTACTAAGGGGGATATATGAAACTCCCTCAGCACCTCCTCTCATAGTGTGATTAGTACCATCAATCATCCTATGAAAAGGATGAGGTGCTCCCCACCATTATAAAATCCATCATAAGCACATCCTATGAACATTTTTTCATGAAAGACCTCATAATTAATATCTATAAGTTGTGACTTCAGGACACAATGAAGAATCATAGGGGTCACAACCATTAACTAGAGAGATATCACTTCACCATCACCTACATAGGTCAACTATAATGAGGACAACTGCTTTATTTCCTCACTTAGAAAATGTGAACGTGATTTGTGACTAAGATCATCTGCCACTACATTTCATTTATTGGGAGTATATACTATGTAAAAATCATAGTCCTACAAGAACTCTAGCCATAAATTATGCCTTAGGTTAATATATTTTTATGAGAAGATATATCTGAGACTCTTATGATCATAAATGATGATGAATCACTCTCCCATAAGATAATGTTGGAAATCCTTCAGGTAGGACACTGCCACTACCAGATCCAATTCATGGGTCATGTAATTATTCTCATGGGTTCTCAGCTACTGATACCCATAAGTAATCATTGTATGCCTCTGCATCAAAACACATCTAATCCTAAATTTGGAGGCATCGTATAATACCACATACTCAACACCCTCCTTTAGCAGTCTCAAGATGGGGGTTCTCATCAGCCTCTGTCATAGCTTCTAAAAATCCTACCAATAATTATCTATCTACACTAAAGGTTTCCCCATTTAGGTTAGAGTAGTAAAAGGTGTCATGATCCTAGAGAAATTGGGCATGAATCTCTGATAATAGTTTACTAGCCCATGGAAGCTCCACACCTTGGTCACTCTCTTGGGTGGATCTCAAGATAGCACTACCTCAATCTTTATTGATTCAACTAATACTCCCTCCTCTAAGATGAAATGTCCCAGGAAGTGGACCTATCAAATCCAAAAAAAGACACTTTGAGAACATCTCAAAAATTTAGCGCTCCCAGGTACATCCAAATCTATTCTAAAATGTATCACATGCTCCTCCTCTAACATTGATTACATGAGGATTTCATCTATGAATAACACCACAAACCAGTCTAGGAAATGATGGAATATTCATTTAATGAGTCATGTGAACATATTTGGGGAATTAATTATCTAAAGGTTATAAAAAATACTCATAGTGGCTATAGTGGCATCAAAAAATTATCTTTCATACATCCTCCTCTCAAACTTGGAGTTGGTGATAACCCGACCTGAGTTCAATCTTCACAAAACACTTCAACATTATTAATTGGTTAAATAGGTCATTGATTATCAAAAGTAGATACTTACTCTTTATAATCACATAATTCAATAAATTATAATCCACATATAACCTCAAGCTCCTATCCATGTTACTGGTGAAAAAATTGGGGTTGTCTAAGGAAACACACCAGGTCTAATGAATCCCTACTTCTATATATCCTCAAATTTCACCTTCATCACTCATATCTCTTCAAGGGATATACGATATGATGGAATATGTTTTAGGGAAATACTTGGATGTGGTTCTATGCAGAATTCAACCTCTCAATGGGGAGGTAAACCTGATATGTCCTTGAGAAAGATGTACTCATACTCTCCCACCACTACAAGGAACTAAAATATCATATAATATACTGATCTAAGGAATATAGTAGACAAATTATGAGAAATAGATTGTATCCTCCTATATAGGAGTCCATATTGCACTACCTAGGATTCCTTCTTTCCAATAAAGGAAAATATCATCCCATAAATCTGGATGCACTACATCCCCCAACTATAATAGTAAATATTCACATGGACTATAAAGATCCATTCCATACCTATAATTAAATTTTATGGCCTCATCGAAACTATGAATAGATCCCATATGAATCTCTCCCCTTGAGAGTCAGATCAAACTGATGGAGGAAGAGTGAGATAGTTGAATATCCCTCAGTAGAAGTCTCTAATTACAAAGTTCGAGAAAACTAATCCAATATAATCTCTAGGTCTCAAATAAGGGATGAATCAAGGAAGGAGTGGATTTCACCTCTACCTACCAAAATTGTAGTTAAAATCATAAAGATACAAATTGTACTTCAGATCTCACCTAGTGCCTCTATGTCATAAGCCTCCAATACTTGAATCTATCCATGCCATATCCCACCTATTCTTTATATCCAGAGTATTATTTGACACCTTATCACATCCAAAACATCCTTAAACATACCAATAAATGTAACTCATCCACCACACCCCGATACTATCCTCTTTGGGAGGCCCTGGATCACTCATATGGCTATAAAATGCATCACAAGAGTATGTTTCGTTTTGGGGTAATTTTTCTTCTTCTTTTCAGGTTCAAAGACACATCATACATCATCATTACATGGATCCACCAATTTCATACATCTCACAAAATAATACTAGCTGTTAGGACCATCAACTAACCAGGATGGATCTAAAATAGGTGAAATACTCACACCATGGACTCTAGCTAGTCTTATACTAACTAACTATCTAGATCACCCCAAAACCTTGGTGGTATCTACCTCTAAAACTTGTGAAGTACACTAATCCTAAATGTGTCACTTTTTGGAACCAACTACTACTCAACCTAATGGGGAGCATAAACCTAAACCATCATAGGTGGGTCAAAATGTTTCATAATGGGTGGAGGCACTACTTATTGTCCACCCAGAGGGGTCATCACATGATTAGGTCCCAACTCTAAGGCCCTATAATTATTAAGTTCATAATTATGATATTTTTGTGGTATATGTGATGGATTTCATCATGGAGGCATTGTCACACCCTGACCTTAGATACTCCTTTATTTTATCTTTTTTATCTTAGATCTTTTTTGTTGAGGTTCAGGTTAAGCCCCAGTTTAAAGTTTTGAATTTTGGAAGTCTCAAGTGATTTTTGGCCTTTACATGGTGTGAATACGATTAGGGTAAACCGTACAACCCTTGCTAGGTAATCGTGTAGCTTTTTTTGGGTGTCCATAAGTAAGGCTCATGAGTTGCGTGCAGTTTGGGAAACCATGTGGAAATCACGTGGTTTGGTTCTGGAACTAAACAGTGTCATTAAACATGGTTGGAGCATAGTTTCATAACCATTTATCTATCCCACGAAAGGTTCCACTCTTGTCCAGTAGAGGTCACACGGTTTGCACATAGTTTTCCAAACTATTCTGCCAAACCATGTGAGCTTCCAAATCATTAAAATGTGGAAATTACCTCTTTTCCCTCCATTAATTTTACCTAAAATAAGGTTTCTCTTCCATCCTCCAACCTAGGCATTCCAAGGGGATTCTCCAAACCCATCTCCCTTTCTCCCTAACCTACATTGATTCCCCTTGAAGGTACCTAAGGTAATTTTTTTTAGTTTTTAGTCGATTTCCCCCTTCCCTCTCCCTTCTCTCTAGAGTTCTTGGGGTTTCCTTATGGTATTTCCCTCTTGGACGAACTCTAGGGTGTAGGTTTTATGTGTGATTCAATTTTATTTTGATCTAAGGTGTGTAGATTGTTCCTCGGTGCCTATTATTCCTTCTCTGGGAGTTTCATTACATTCTCACTCCATTAAGGTAGATGTTTCCATTATTTTCCTTTCCAAAACAACCCATTTATGGTTTTGTGTTTCTAAATAATTTATGAATATGTTTATCATGATTGTGATGTTTTTATTTTATTTTTTTGGTGCTTTGGTGTTGGTAAAATTTGTTAAAAATGGTTTTCGAAGTGATTCTTCAAATATACCTATGTATATATGCACCCAGTGTGTTTGATAAAATGTAAATTGATATTTTAAATTAAAATTGGATGATTTTGGTGATTTTTTACCTTATATATGTTTTATTAAATTGTTTGGATTGTGATTTGGGCTTTATATGTGGAATGGGGTGACCTTTATAGTGTGTTTTGTTGTGTTGGTTGGAAGACATGTGATGTTTCTTTGAAAAAGGTTTTGGGTAATTTCATGGATATTTGTGGTGTGCCATTGGATGTGGGAACATCCAAGTGTTCTTAGAGTTAACATGTTTATGGGCACACAAATGATTATGGTTTGGGGTAAATTTTCTCAAATTAAAAAAATCAAATTTTAAAACACTTTTCCCTCTCCCTCTCTTCTCTTCTTCAAACTCTTGTTTCTTTACTAACAGTCCCTTTATTTCCCAAATGAAATTAAAGTGGTTTTAAAATTTTATTTGAGAGTATGGATCATATGAAACATTGATAAATGGTTTACTTATAAATGGTATGAGATACCTTTTTTCATCTTTGGTTATTTTGTGTGTTTTCATCTTGGTTTTGAAATGGTGTTGACAGTGGAGTTGGTTTTGGAACTTAAAGGCTAATTTGGAATTATTAACATAAAAGTGTTGTTTAATGTTCTTTTGGAAATTTTTTAGATAATTTTTTTAATATATTGGATTTTATAATGTTTAAGGCCTAGTTGGAACTTTATAATGTTTTGGAAATGAATTGTGGTTTTGAAAGCACAAATTCTCAGTTGGCATCTTATAATGTTTTGAGAAATGTTTTATAAGATCATATGTTGTGATAGACTAGTTGGAACTTGAGCATGAATTGTTGTATGTTAGGAACCCATATGTAGGATTTCCCTAAATTGGTTTTTCCATAGGTTGTGTCTGTTTTGGGTGGTTAAGTGCAGTAATGGAAGGTGAGGTGAGTTACATGTGCGAGGGTCTCCTACTTAAACAATGTACTTTTAACATGGGTTTCTTGGTCATATTTTAGAGGGTCGAGTGACGATTTCTTATCGACCCCAATTAGATGGGTTGGTACCCATTTGATGTCTTAGAGTCCAGGTGGGTTGTGCCACTAGTGAGGTTAGTTTAGAGTATCCAGTTGGTTATTGACTATGGAGATGCACTGTACGCCGGAAGGTGAGTCCAGACCGAGTACATCTGGGGATCGCTCTAGGGATGTTAGGAAATTCCCATGGTTTATTATCTATATGTTATTGTTTATATTCTACTGTAATTGGTTTACTTCTTGTATTACTCATTTACTTTTTGCATATCTTGGTATTTCTTTGTTTGGATTTTGGTTTGGGATTTGAGTTTAAAATGGTAATCCGTTTTGAAAATAGAAATGTGGTGTGTATTGTTTTGAAAAAGGGAAAGTTGTGTTGTTTATTTTGAAATGAGAAAAAACTATTTTCATATATTTATTCCAAACTAGTGTTTGGGGATTGTTTTTGGGAAAGTAAATGTATGGATTCTATTGTGGTTGAATACTGAGTTATTAATTTCACACCTTACTTGTACCATTCGGTATCAGTAGACTTGATCTATTTTATAGGTTTAGGTTTCTGGTTTGCGTGATCATTGTTGGATTAGTTCGATCATGTGGTTAGAGGTGACCAAGAGGTCACATGGTGATCTTGTTTCCAAAGTCTAGTTTTAGTTTTTTATTTAGTTTCTATTTTTTTGTTCAGTTGTATCTGTATCTGGATCATCTTATGTATTTATTTATGACCAGATATTGTTTATTTTTGTGTGCTTAATTTTCTTAGTTTATTTATTTGATCCTAGTTATTATTTGGGGAAAATAGTTCCCATGGTGATTACTTTGATGTTAGAAACTAGTTTCCTACCCATGGGGATCAGGAACTCCCTTCAAGCCTTGTCTCAGACCAATTTGGATGTCAGGTTGGGTGGAATCCTAGCCTAGTTCATGAAAGGCATCCTGTAGTAGTCAAGATTCATCATGATCAATGATAATATCTAAATAACTAACTCAAAAAGAACATGGAAACCATAACTCATTCCTATACGATGCATGTACCTTTTTTCCTGCAACAATTTTTCCCATGTGTCGAGTCGAAAAGTAGGTTATTGGAGTCCTAGTGTATAGATACATCAGTCATCACACCATCACTAGGTTCCCTTTCTTGAAATTCGAACTCGATACACTTAAACACTTTGTTCCTAGCCCCAAACCAATCCTTATGACTAGACTATCTCAAAAACTAACATTTAAGGTCTTAATATGTATTATTCATTATTAAATGTACTGCTAAGGGGGATGTAAGAAACTCCTTCATCACCTCCTCCCACAGTGTGACTGGTACCATCGATCATCCTATGAAAAGGATGAGATGCTTCCCACCTTTATAAATCCATCAGGAGAACATCCTATGAACATTTGGTTACAAAATACCATGAAATTAATATCTATAATTTGTAACTTCTTGACACATTGAAGAATCATATGGGTCATAACCATTTACTAGAGATATGTCACTCCACCATCACCCCATAGGTCAACTATAATAAAGATGACTACTTTGTTGCCTCACTCAATAACTGTGAACTATATTTCTAACTGAGATCACATGCCACTATATTCCCTTTACTGGGAGTATAGACTATCTCAAAATCATAGTCTTGCAAGAACTCTATCCATCACCTCTACCTTAGGTTAACATCTTTCTATGAGAATATATATCTAAGACTCTTATGATCATAATTTATGATGAATCACTCTCCTATAAGATAATGTTTTCAAGCCTTTGGGCCAAAAACGCCACTACTAGATCCAATTCACGGGTCATGTAATTTTTCTCATGGGTTCTTGGCTATAGAGACCCATATTTAATCATTGTACACCTCTGAATCAAAACACATCTAATCCCATCTCTGGAGGCATCATAGAATACTATGTACTCAACACCCTCCTCTAGCAGTCTGAAGATGGGTGGTGCTCATAAACATATATCATAGCTCCTAAAAACCCTACTAACACTTCTCTATCTATACTAAAGGTTTCCCATTTCAGTTTGGAGTAGTCAAATATGTCACGATCCTAGATAAATTTGGAATTAATATCTGATAATAATCTACCAACCCATGGAATCTTCGCACCTTAGTCACTCTCTTGGGTGGATCTCAAGCTAGCACTAACACAATATTTGTTGGGTCAACTAATAATACCTCATCTAAGATTACATGTCCTAGGAAGTGGACCTCTCAAATATAAAATAGACACTTTTATAACTTCTAATAAATATAGTTCTCCCAGGTACATCCTGATATATCCTAAAATGTATCACATGCTCCTCCTCTAACATTGAGTACATGATAATTTCATCTATAAAGACCACCAAAAATTGGTCTAAGGAATGATGGAAGATCTAGTTCATGAGTCCCATGAACACAATTGGAGAATACATCATACTGAAGGGAATCACCAATTACTCATAGTGACCATAGTGACATTGAAAAGTCATCTTTGGTACATCCTCCTCTCAAACTTGGAGCTGGTGATAACCCAACCTGAGTTCAATCTTCAAGAACCACTTCACCCTTATCAACTAGTTAAATATGTTATTGATTATTATAATTGGATACTTATTCTTTATAATCACCTAGTTCATGAAATGATAATCCACGTATAACCTCAAGCTCCCATCCACCTTCTTAGTGAACAAAATTGGGGTTTTCCAGGGAAACACACTAGGTTTGATGAAGACCTTACCCATATATCCTCAAATTTCACATTAATCTCTCAAAACTCTTCAAGGGTTATCTGATATGGTGTAATAGGTTTTAGGGAAGTCCTTAGATGTGGTTCTATGCATAATTCAGCCTCTTGATGGGGAGTTAAATTCGATATCTCCTTGGGAAAGACATCCTCATACCCCCACCACCACAACTGCAAGGAACTAAAATCTCATAGCATCTACTCCTACAAGGGATATACTATCCAAATTATGAGAAATCGGTTGTATTATCCTGCATAGGATCCCATATTACACTACCCAGGATTCCTTCTTACCAATAAAGGAAAATATCATCCCATCAATCTAGTCTCACTACATATCCCACCTGTAATAGTCAATCTACACATGGAATGCGAAGAGATATTCCATAACTATAATTAAATTTTATGGCCTCATCTAAACTATGAAGAGATCTCACATGAATCTCTCTCCTTGAGAGTTGGGTCATGCTGACGGTGGAAGAGTGATATCATCGAATCTCCCTCAATATGAGTCTCTAATTACAATGGTCGAGCAAAATAATCCAATGAAATATCTAGGTCTTGAATAACGTATGTGGAAATAAAGGAGTGTATTCTACCTATACCTTCCAAAATTTTAGCTAAAGTAGTAAAGATACAAATAGTACCTCATATCTCACCCAGGGCCTCTAGGTCATAAGCCTCCACTACCTGAATCTATCCATGAAATTTCCCACCTTTTCTTAATAACCAAAGTTCACTTTGACACCTTAGCATATCCAAAATTTCTTCAAACATACCAATCAAAGGAAATCATCCACTACACCTTGATATTTTCTAATTTGGGAGGTACTGGCTCACTCGCATGGTTTTAAAATGTATCACAAGAGAATGCACCACGGTGGGGGGATTTTTCTTCCTCTTTAAATGATTAGATCCATATCATACATCATCAGAACAAGGCTCCACCAATTTCCTACATCTCCCAAAATAATACTAGTTTTTAGGACCATTATTCAACTAGGAGGGATCCTAACTATGTGAAATACTCACACCATGGACTATAGCCAGTCTTCCACCGCCTAACTGTCTAGTTGACCCCAAAACATGGGTGGTCTCTACCTCTAAAACTTATGAAGTGCACTCAGTCTGAATGTGTCACATGTCGAGACTAACTACTACTCAACCTAACATGAAGAATCCACATAAACCATCATAGGTGAGTAAAAATGTTTCATAATGGGTTGAGGCACCACTTCCTATCCAAAGGGGTCATCTCAAGATTAGGTCCCAGCTCCAAGGCCTCATCATTATCCGGGTCATCTTCGTGATCCTGTTGTAGTATATTTTTTGATTGTCATCACAAAGGAATCTTATAGTAGTTAAGATGCATCATGATCAATGACCATATCTAGGTAATTGACTCAAGAAGAACATGTAAACCACAAATAATTCATATATGATGCATGTACCATTTTTTTCCTACAACTAGTTTCCCCATGTGTCAAGTTGACAAGCAGGTTATCATAGTACTAGTGTATGGATGTGTCATTAATCACACCATAACTAGGTTCCCTGGCTTGAAATCCAAACTCAAGACACTTAAATATTGTTTCCCTAGCCCCAATACAATCCTCATGACTAGACTATCTCCAAACTCTGATCATCAGACAACCTAATCTCCCATACCACTCAGTCCCAACCCAATATATCAGGGCCCACCTGGATATCATTAAACCAAGCGTTACATCCTAATCCCGCATCCAATAGGTCATGGGATAGTTACTAGAATTTATTAAGCATATCACACACATGTGTGACCTTAACTAAAGAACCTACACACACACACACACTTTTTTATACACTAGTATAAAATCATAAATGTAAATAACTAATAATGTAAATGAATCTATAACATATAATCCCATACCAGAGTAAAATAATAAAAAAGGGACCAAATACAAGCCCCCAAATACTAAAAAGAAGTTATACCTTTTAATAAAAGGGGAATATTACTAAAAATAAACTCATGGATCCATTTGTGGTCCATCTAGCACCACTGATATCCACATGCTCTTAGTCAACCAAGGACTCCATAGAAAGACCTATCATCCTCATAAGACATGACATGTACGGGAAAATCCCATTTATGGGTGAGTATATAAATACATAATAGGGAATCTTGAAATCACCAAACACAAAAAATAAAATAGGTATTTATCTATAAATCACAAAATCAAGGGGAATAATATAACTGAGATATGCTCATCGGTGGTACTCAATCCTCAGAGTATGGTATGTCTCAACCATTTATGTGTAAAATTTCATACTATCTCTTTCTTTTTATATTCTAAACCATTATTTATAGTACCTTACCTCTGATAATGCTATAGGATCCCTACCCCATAAAATTTGGTAAAATAACACTCTGGTAGAGGATCCCTCTTTCTTATATGATTTATAAATGGGTTAAATTATACTCCATAAATAGAGGATCCCATATCGGTAATGTGACTGAAATAAATAATTTTATCTAAATCTATCAGGTATATGATCTTCACCTGACGCATACTCACATTAGTGTGATTCTACTCTTTAAGAGTATCTCTGTCTCATAGGGTGAGATACTTGGATCTCCTTGGGGATTAAGAGGGGAAAACTCATTCCAAGATGAATTTTTCTAAGTTCTCTAAAATTACACATTGTGTCCCATAGTACACATAGAGTGTCTCACTAAATATAATTTTACCTGTGTTCTTACATCTCACAAGGAATGTTATTCTCCTTATATACTATGTGTTTGTGTCATACATGGTGTGTAGAGTTCATCCAAGTACTTGGGAATGTGCCTCTTATCGTATCTGTGTACTCTGCCCATTTTCATGTACTCAGCCCGTGTTTGTGTACACTACCCTTTCATATGCCCATTTCCCTTAGTTGGTACACACTAAGCTATTGTCTTAAGGGTCACACAGATTGTAGACTAGTACACATTTGTGTGATATTTTTCTCAAAATGAAATCCTATAACTGCATAGAGTGGTCTTCTTAGTGTGTATTCTACCATTCCACACATCATGTAAAAAATTATTTCATAGAAATTCTAGATCTTCATACATATTTACCCACAATGTCATCAAATCTTATTCCACCATAAAACTCAATCTAAATTCCCACAAACCGTATTTACCCTGGCTGTAACAACGTCGGTGGTCATATTTTTTCCACATTTTTCTTGGAAATAAACTTCTATAACATCGCACACTGACCAAATGAAATAAACCAAGAAACTAGAATCCTTTAATCCATTATATAACTTCCATAATCATCATCAATCCTTTATCATGTTGTAATTTGGGGTGTTTATACCACAACAACAATCTTTAGAACCTCATAATGAAATCATGGAATGAACAAGTTCCCAGATAATATTGAATTATTAAAAAATTAGAATACCAATGATGAGAATTCTGAGAATATAGGGAGAAATTAATGAAACACAAAAGGGAGTATCAAATGAGGTTCATGTCTTGTTGGACATCATTGATGTAATTCAAACAATATATAGGATAATCAAATTATTAAAACCAAAAAAATACAAATTATAGGAAAATGAAATAATACAAAATCTAATCAATAAATAATGATCCATGAATTATTTTATTTAAAATAATTTTTGTTCATTAAATTTTTTAATAATGAATATTAAATCAAAAGCACAAAACACATACCTCAGATTGGATCGATCATTTGAGAAAAATTAGCCTATAAGTATTGAAGTTGAAGAATTAATTGTGTTCATCATTGGATCTAAGAATTCCCACCTCTAATTATAATCAATCATCAATCTCACAGTCATCCACCAATTGTATCCTCCGCAACCCTCCCCTCAATTATCTAGGGTTATGCGGCTAACCCTAGAGATGAGTTATAATAAGGATTACATAAACTATTTCTAGGGTTAAGGGATTAATTATTTAATTAAAATAATTATTTATTTTAATAGATTTAATTTATTTTAGCATTATCCCACTACATTACTTAACTAAAACACCTGACACTGACAAAACTTATGACACAGATAGGGTAAAACCCACTTTCCGTATTTAATGAAAGTTTAATTTTTTTCCACATGAGAAATCATTAGGGAGTTATTACATTATATCTGAAAAAAATTTGCATGATATATTATATTAAATATTTTTAATATATCAATACCAATCCTAAAAATGTCCCAGAATTCCATGTCAACTCCACTCCTTACTCTAAAAATATTATTCTATATTCTTCAATGTTTTGAACAAAAATTTCAAAGTCGTTTCATCTACAGTCATATATCATTGTATGTTTTTATTTATGGTTGTGTGTAATGGTACTTAGACTTTAAAACTATTATTAATGCATATTATGAGTTGTGTAATATGATTTATTGAAAAAAACCATGATGTCATATGTCATGGTGAAGTTATATACATTGGGTGTGTTATTGGTATTGGGCGTGCAGTGGAATCTAAAAATTCATGAATTTAAAAACTTTATTATATGATCGATTCCATAACATCATCGCTAACATAATAGAATCTTAGTTATAACCTAAGGATCTCATGTAATTTAATTTAAGAAAAAAAATAAAATTGAAACCATAACTTTTTCAATTTTGATTGGAAATAAGCTACATTCATAGTTAGAGAAAATCACTCAAAATAACCAAATCCAAATCCCTCTAGATCATCTACACATTCTCTAGAAGATTTCTCAAACATCGATCTTTGATCTTCAGGTTCTATCACAGTAAGTCGAAGGCAATTCTGACATTGATATGATAGTGAGATCATAATTTATTTGATCCATGTGGGAGAAATTAGATTAGGATTCCCCAAACCTTCATCTATTTCTATAAAAGTTGAGAGGGGTGAGAAATTATCTCAATTTTTGTGAGAGAAATAGTATATGAGAATAGTGAATTTAATTCCCTTAAGTAGGGGGTTTAATTTACAAAAAAAAATCACTTTACACATTATATAAATGAAACTCTTTAAATGAAACCATATTCACCATATATTACATAGTAATAATGTCATAAACATCATAAATATTTTATCAATTACTTGTAACATATAAATTTTGTTACATGATAAAATAAGATTCATTAACTTAACTCATTGATCCCGTGTAAATATTTTACAAACCTCAAATATTAAATATTTAATATTCATTTGAAAAATATTTTTCTTAATGTTTACTTAAAACCTTGTGAATATAATAAGTAAATAAATTAATTTTTTGTTATTCTAAACTCAAATAATATTTAATTTATATATTTCCTTTGTGATAAAATAAACTTGGACATTACCCATCCATCATTGTAATTCCCACCATGTACAAAACCCTAATCTATATGAATTGGTCAATCTTATGAATACGCTTTGTGTTTGACCCTCTATGTCCTTATCTTGATAGTATTGAGTGATTATCATACACCAAGAGTGGGGTCTAGAAACCCATCAGGGTCCCTAAGAAGGTAAGGTATTGTCATAGTAATAATAACCTCCTATGAACACACATCATGCAATATAATCTATTTGTCTTATGATATCTTATAGATCAGGTTACACACTTAATGTCATTATCCTTTCTTACTTTATTATTCATTGACCTTACTTGATGTACTTAATTTCTTCTATTATATCCATTGATTTAGTGAAGGTACTACCATCCTAATCAACTAGGTCTATGATATCACTTCCTTTCAGAAGTAACAAATTCTCTCTTGATCATTTAATCAACATCATAACAAAAATGACACACCCAACACAAGCTAACTCACTATGAAAGAAATTAAATGGTTTCCATCTTGAATCAAATTCATCGATCAAATGGTATTTATTGATAATGATCTCAATTTGAAAGACCAATACACATGTCTATAGATAGGAACAATTAATGACACCTGAAACATGTAGTGTTTTATTATTAGTAGGTCATTCCTCATAATCTCTTCCACTCAATATTAACAAGTGGGACTTAATGATAATAAGTATTAGTGCCTATGATCCCCCAACACTTGATATTAAGAAATTATCTATGCCCAATCATTATGATGTATCTAGGATACAGGATATATGTTTAAGATTATTTTCATATTGTCTTGAGGTTCTCATTATAACTGGGAACTGCTATAACCTGATGATATGAAAAATAATCTATGGATATTACCATGTAAATAGTGGACATAGAAATATCAACATTAATATGGTGAGAATGCATCATGAAAAATTTACTATATACATGGTATGGTAATTGAAAGGTACTATTAAAGTTGGGTCTAGGGAACCCACTTTCACAACACTAACACTTACAGTTGATACAACTAGAAAATTATTAATGTTATATCTCACATGAAAATATCAAGCTTCTACTGATTTATGACTTTATTCGCTAGGCCTTCCACATTTCCTTACATGGCTACTCTACTATCGGTGACTTCACCTCCTTGAGTAATAACCCTCAAGAGATGATAACCCCAAGTATATCCTTCTATTCTCTATCATAACCTTGAATTATTATTTACTAACATTGTCATATTTTTATCACAATGATAATACATTCCCAACTATGTATGAATCCAAGAACTGGAACAAATCATTATATATTTTTATAGTGATTTTTTAACTATATCAGAAACCATAATGTACTCATTATTTGTAAATATGGTAATCAATGGATTAAATGATCTTATATTGCTCATTACTATATCCTAATTGTGATATTAGATCATATTTATCTATTGGAAGGTTATTTTTTGTCCCCTTAAAACAAGTGTCCCTTTCTCTCTAAATAACAGGTACATATACCTTATACTTTCGCAAGTAAAATTAGATAGTTCTAACTACAACCCGTGTAGGTCTCCTATATTTATCTAATAATTTATTACTATAAAGTATATTTTGGAAATATTATATCTAGTATATAGAATGGAATATGTGATATACCCATCGCTGGTGCTAATGGAATTCTACTCACCACTTAATCTCCTCCTTTATCTCATACATGTCTTCATAGATAGATTTAATCCATGTGATATTGGTAATGAATATCTCTTAATTTTTCCAACTTGTATTTTTCAAATACCATGAAAGTATATGTACTTTGAATTGGTATAATAAACCCTTATATCTACCTCAGTAGATATTGTTCCCTAGAACTTAGATTGCTACTATAAGTCAATCTTTGGAGAGTTACTTTCATTATAGTCTTAACTAACTATAAGACTAAAAAATTATTTTCTATATGTTACCAATATATTTTACTTGGAAAACAGTGGAACTATCACTAACCTATTATAGACACCTTCCATGTTTTCATTCCAAATTAATATTCTAAGATCATAATTTTTGTATTGATCCATAAATGAATATCTATATCTTACATACCATATTGGTATTCTATGGTGTCACAAACCTTACTAGTTGTGTCATATAGACACCTTCCAATATGGTGGTCTTGAGATCAAATGACCAATATAATGATCATATAAATTTCCTACGATGATTTTAATTCAAATTTATTTAAGCATAATGATTTTTTATAACCAATTAAGCCTTATTAAAACCATGCTTATACCACTCATTTATAAAAAGAGAAATTCAAATGAATTTAAACATGATGATTTGGTATAGACAATTGAGCCTTATCGATACCACACTTGTACCATACATGTATAGTTTCTCTTGAATATCCACCAAAAAAATTACATCAATTAGAGAAAGTACAAAAAAATACAGACTTGATTTTGGTACATTGAATCCATATTCCTAGATTCATATAATCTTTTAAATCATAGTTGATTTTCATTTACTACTTTGTAATATCCATTGATCTTAATGAATAATGTATCACCCACTAGGGTGAATATAAACCCACTACTATGGTTTTAACCTTCTTACATAGTATGTGTCTCTATAACATTCATTTTCCACAAGCTCTTGTAAAACTTATTCCAATGCAAAATACTTGTGCACCTACAGCATTGACTTAACCGAAGTTAATCTTTCTCCCACTATCTCAAATAGAGATTTACCCCATTTTATAAAAATATAGTTTATATCTCAACTATTAATTGTATATATTATGGATTTATTTAATATCCTATATGAAATTTAGAATAATAAAGGAGATGTACTTTGTGTTTTTCTTGATGCAAGTTTGTTTTTGACTTATTCTTAATAAACTCTTTACATTCAAACTCATGTTATTAGGGAATAATAGATTTATTTCATACTATAACCATATGATATCAATTTTTCATTATAGTTGGAATATGGTTATGGGATAACATACTTATTTTCTAAGAATTTCTCAAAAAGATGATGGAATATTTTTAAATTCATACGGTTCTCACATTGATTCTCTTTTTACAAACATCATGACTATTTTGTTTATAAGGAAATGTGAATTTTGGAATTTCTCCAAGTTAAATTTTAATGAACAATTATTTAATATGTGACTCATCATAAATCTTCCTTGATAAAATCATAACTTTTATGTGTATAAGGTAATCTGAGTTTAGGAATAAAATTAACTTTACATTTTATTGATTGATGAATGCATTTTTGAGATATTTTATAGATCACGGGCCTGAAAAAACTCATATATTTTAACTATTCATGCTCTTTACATCACTTTTACGATCCTTAAATCTCATAAAGTAATCTCATGAAGTATATGGATTTACCTCTATCTTCTCCTTGGAATAGTTCACACTCTCTAGCTAAACTAATTTTGAAAGTTTTGTGGATTACCTTTATTTTTAAAGGTTTCTTTTTCCAAAACTAGAGAATTTAACATGTCAATAATACAAATCGTTTTTAGCTCCAAATATTCTAAATACCATACTAGTTATATCCTTGAAAAATACTTTTAGTTTTATGAGACAAATAATTATATTTACTCAAATGGGTATTGGGGTCTTACATTTTATATTAATCATGTATTTCCAATGATTCATGTAAAATTTAACTATTGGTTGTGTATGAAATACCATATACAACATTCATTCCTAAATGTTCTGGTATAATTCAACACACAATTATAGTTTTTGAAGAACCATTCTCTTGGAAATAATAATCATGTGCTTCTATCCACTGATGTAGGTATCATCCTTTCTCAACCGCTTGGAGAATTCACCATGACTTCTAATAATGTTTATTAGCTTCCTTGGTTTATGTATTTAGAAAAAACATGTGATTAGCATATTGTATCTTATACCCAAGTATTGTTACTAAAATATTACTTTTAATGATGAATATACCTAAAGTATAAGCTTTTACTCACCCATTCTTCATTTCATTTCTGTTTCTATTCTAGTGACCTATCTTTCCATGTGCGAAGAAAATAAACTCTTATTCAATGCTCGCCCTCTTTATATTCAATTTCTTTGAAAGGTGTTACAAAATTAAATTTGGAAATGTAATTTTAGTTGGATTTTTCACCTTATATTTCTTATTTTTAACATTAATAATAAAATATTTAAATTTCTTTAAATTATCATCATCTTGGTGAACCTACCCCAAAATATATCAAGGTGGATTTTACAAACTATTTGTTTGACAACTTTTTACAAAACTGGGGAAACTAGGTGGTAAAAATGAGAGAATGAGATGAACTGAAATTTATTGATTGTCTTTGAACCCCAATTCTTATAGTTGATAAATGTAATCTATAATCCTAAGTACATGAGGACCAGCTTGAGTTCCATGTTTCAATTTATACATGATCAGTGTGATCATAATATCATTGATTTATCACTTCACTTTCTCCTTATATACTTCTCGAAGACGATACAATATAGTATAACTATACATTTCATCCTGTTTCATCTAAAACTCTTTGTAATTTGATGATATCATTATAATATAAACATAAAATGTGGTATTTATGTGTCTCTTGTAAGAAAATTTCTCATCCTCACTTACTTTCTAAGGAGGTTGATCATGTACTGGAGACTTCAATACATACAATTTACTTTCATATTGTATTAATATGTGTAAGTTCTTGTACCACTCTTGGAAATTTTTTTTGATGATGATATGTTATTTTTATAATATTGATCACAGTTTATTTGTGGTATTAGTTGTAATTTTCTAAAAAATAAACATAAGTAGATTATTAATTTTATCTTGATTTTAGTTTAGAAATTACTGATTATTAAATCACTAAATGTATCCCACTATTTTATCAAACCCTAATAGCCCACACTACTAGACTCAGAATACCTAGTTTCTTTATTATTATAGTGATAAGGATTCTTGAAACCTATACTATTATCCAATTTATGGATACAACAAAACTAAAAGTGTTTCAAGAGAGGATTTTGACTAGCCAACTTCATTAACTCATGTATCTTTAACTATTGAGTGAAGTCCCAAATTTTAGGAATCGTAACCTTGATTTACTCAAAAAATTTCCTCTAAATTGGAAACAATATAGTTATGGTTACTTATTTTCTACCATATTTAGTTAATTCTACCCATCACTCTCATAAGAACTCCACAATAGTATAAGTCATCCTCAACTAGGGATTATGGGCAACTTGTACACCCAGTTTTGTTCAAATTTAAGTGACAAAAGGCATTACAACTTAATATTTCTTTAAGGATTTTTATTATTACTTGATGAATGAATTCATTTTCTATTTATCATGATTTTACTATGTGACTGCACTCATAACTTAACAATGCATTAAATAAAGAAAACACTCATCACGTCTTGATTTTTTTATCTATGCATGCTTGTTTAATCTTCTATGTGATCACATAAAAATCACATACACAAAATAATAACAAACCATGAATAAATAAATAAATAATTAAACTAATCTTGATCATTTATTATTGGTTGATCCATTTAGTGTAAATGGATCAACCATGATTCTAGGGGTTGAATACTTGAGTCATGTCTAACTCAAATCATAGCTTAAACCCTTGTACAATATTTACACATATCCTTTGGAATTTTTCTAAATATTGACGTGATATGCAACTTATATTGTCCTCAACATTATACATAAAATTAGAAATAAAAAATACATGTATAATAATCCTCATGGATGCACATTCCATTATACATATAAATCAAGGTGAGATGATGTACAGGCCATCAAAAATAAATTAATTATTATAATCATCACCAATAATTTAAATAATAAATTAAATAAATTAAAATCCTGATATACTTTGGTCGTTCGATGCTCAAGATCAATTAACACACAAAATAAATTGATAATAAAATTAAATTTGTGATAAATTTAACTTGAGGGAATTAAATATTAATTAAAATAACTAACACAAATTTTAATTCACATAATATATATTGCACCATCCTAAAAAAATCAACCATTATAGAAATTATAATTTATTTTTGGAAGAAAATTAAAATTTTATGGTCCTCGGGTGGCCCAAAAACCCCTTAAAAGGGGATTTGGGCTATTTTTGGACCCATATAGGACCAAGCGGGTCAGAAAGGGTTTGACCTAGAAACTAGACAATTTGATGAGTGGAGGGGCGTCTGTACTGGTGCCTTGTTGGTGGAAAATGTTTAGGGGCACTATCCACCCCACATTTTAAAAATAAAATTATAAGGTTACACCCACAATGTGTGAAGCTAAGTCACCCCCCCCCCCCGCACAAAAAAATAGGGGTCTATGTAATCACATGGGTAGCTAAGAAAGTAAGTAAATTAAGGTTTTATGTGAAAATAAAAAAGTTTTTATAGATTTTGAAAAAAAATACATATCAACATACCATTTTCTAAGTCGATTGCACACATACACACCTATAAAAAGTTTATAAAAGATTTTATGTAAAAAAAATAAATCTTGAATAATTGGGAAACATCCCACTAATGGGGTAATGTTCAACAGTGGTGTTAAGGGGCCTACCAAATAAACAAAGTGATATAGGTAGTTTTCCTATTATGATTGATATTGGTTCTAAAAAGTTTGGTAGTTCCTTGTGTGATTTAGGTGAAAGTGTAAATATAATTTCATATTCAACATTCAAGAGCTTGGGGTTTAGATAAATTAATCCAACTTGAGTTATTATTTAACTTGATGATACAAAAGTGAGATGTACCCAACAATTACTTGAGGATGTCATCATCATGGTAGAAAAGTTCTACTTTCTGGGGGATTTTCTTATGATGTACAAGGATAGAGATAAGACCCCAATCATATTTGGAAGACCCTTACTATATATGTGAAGGAAACTAATTTATATTTAATGTTTTTAGTTATGTTTAAGAGTTAGTGGACAGGAATTAAAGTTCAATTTTCACTAGGTGATGAAGAATCTAGAAGAAACAAGTGAAGAGTTGGTAGAGGATATCTTTCCAGAATTAGAGTAAGTTGTTTTCCATAGAAGAAGAGTTTATATAGGTGATGTAAAAATAAATTATGAATCTTATAAAGAGGTTAATAAAATTAATAACTTGCTAGAAAAATTTGGAGACAGTGGAGGGACTGTTATCCCTAAGGAATTCAAGTAGGGTCAATGAGTTTGATCAGTCAATGGCATGCCCTTTGACTTCACAAGATTGCTCAAAAAATGTTGGATTGGTCCCATGGATATAGAGAAGGTATTTCTCAAAGGGAGAGTAAAATTAGTTTTAGAAAGAAAATATGGTCCATCTACATTAAGGAATCACAACTATGTCTATTTGTAGATTTGGACCAGGTAACCTCTTACCTACCCTTAATCACTTAACATCAAGAGGTACGGTCAAGATCAATGATAATAACCAAAGATATTTTGGTAGTAAACTCACATTTTTTATGTTTTATAATTTCATTTCATTTCTTTTTAGGAACTAATAGGTGTGTATTCCCTTTTTAATTTTTGAACATTCATGAAAATGGGCCTGCATATTCATTTCTTATCTTAGATTTTCAGTTCCATGAAGATTTAAGGTACAAGAATCTAATGTAGAAAGTAAGTAGAACAAAATAGGATATGATATTCAAAGTGAAATGAGAGTAATCATGAATTTTCAATACTTATTTTTACACCCCTTTATTTTCTAGAATATTTTTTTATCTTTAATGGAAAAAATTACATGCCCATATTTAGATCGTTACTTTACTTTTTCATTAATGACACTTAGAATTTTTACAATCCAAGATTCCATGTTTTAATTTTTAAATTGATGTAATTAAATAAGTAAAATGTGGATATTGTATGACTACAGGGAATCATAGGGATTTTAAATTCATCAAATCATGATTTTTCTTTTTAATCACATGTATATGAAATTTTCTTCCATCTTCCATGATTTAAATTTTAGAAGTTCATGTTGATTTATTTCCTCTTATGACGTATTACATGATTGGTTGAATTAAATTACATTATATTATTCCCTAGAGGTTTCTAAATCAATTTTTATAATCTTTATTAGTAAATTTCTTGAGATAACATGGGACATGTCATCTACTAGGATTTGAATTTGATCTTTTCAAAATTATGATTGTGAAAAAAAATAACTTTAAAAATGATTGAGAAATTTTTTTATATTTATTCATCACACTTGATGCCTACCTAAAAATAATCCTCATTTTAGCTCGTATATACCATGAATTGTTTTTGATAGGAATATCCAGATTTTAAGACAAATTATCCATTCCTAACTATACTCTAGTGTTTTTCCTGATGTTCAAAGTTCATGTGTGGGGGGAGAGGGATTTCATAGAAAAAAGGATAATATATTTTGAGATAATGTGTTGTGATGTCTTAATATATTTTGGTAATAAGGATCATGTTTCCTTCACTATTTTTATTTTTTACCCCTCTATAAGAATAAAAAAAATATGGGTTGAGTTCTGGAGGGTCAAAAATAACCATTACTTGACCAATGATTTTTATCATTTGGGGATGGGTGATGGATGTCAGACTTTCCCTTGATCAATTTTTGAAAAATTAAAAGTTTAAAAAAATAAAAAAATATATAAAGGTAACTTATTTATTGTTATTTAATTATTCATGGCCTTTTTAAGATTGGGGGTGTAGGGAAAATGTTATTTCTAAGAGGAAAATATCATTGTGTTTACTTTGTTTATCATTCTTAACACCTAGAGATTTACCTCTTTTAATACTTAAATTGTATTCACCAATTTCATTAAATCCCTAAACCTTATAATAATTTGATCCTAAGTTAGAAATACCTCATGATTTTTAGTGATATTTGTCTCTACTAAGTGGAGAATGTAGATCATTTTCAAATTCATAAGTTTGGTGCATGTACTCAAGGTATGAGTAAAACTTCACATTTATATTTTACCTTGATTTATGCGATAATAAAAACAATTTTTGAGGTAGATCATGAATTGTAATGTTAATAATGATAAATTAAAATACTTTAATGGAAGATATGATAAGTTCCATCACTTTTTCTTGTGGAAGGTCATTTGAATTTTGTCTAGTGAGGATTTGGAATAATTTTCTATATGTGACACTTGAAATTTATTTTCCCCAATTGAGAATTGTTTGTTTTAATTAATTTTAAATTTTGAATATTGTTATAATGGGTGTTTCTTTTTTAATTCTCAATGGAGAGTTATTCTTTTGGACAAGTTTGGTTTAAGTGTGGGAGACTTGATAAGATAGTTTTTGTGTATAAGTTTTAAAATTTAAATTATTAAATGTTATATTTTTTTAATTGACGATATCTATGTTTAAATTGAAAAATATTCATTTTTGGGTTTTTAGATTATTAGGATGACATTTGTGAAAAAGAAATAAAAAGATAAAAAAACATGTTTTACAATGACTCATTTCTCTTTGTATGTGCTAGTCATTCATCGTGTGTGCTAGTCATTAATCCCTAAACCAAGGAGGGAAATCAACATAAAAATCCCAAGAAAACATAGGAAATTTATTGTATGGGATATCTGAAGAACGCACAGGTTGACACAAGGTAATAGGAATATATCTAGCACGGGGATCAACGCACGGGAGCGAACTATCACACAGGGCAGATCTATGTACAGTCATAGGAGAGAATCATTGGAGTGATAGTAATTCATTGTGTGTGCAAGTAATTCATTCCTAAACCAAGGAGGTAAATTAACATAGAACTCCTAAGAACACATAGGAAAGTCATTGTGTGGGAAATCTAAAGAACGCATGGGTTGACACAAGGTAATAGGATCATAGCTAGAATTGGGATCAATGCACGAGAGTGGACCATCACAGAGGGAATATCTGTGTATAGTCATAGGAGAGAATAATTTTAATAGTGTAGAGTTCAACTGTATATGGTGTCACCTAACCCTATTCTAACTTGATTTACGTTGACGATCCATGAAATCATTTATTACGCAGAGGCCGACTGCCTAAACTTTTGATGTGGGACACGCTCTTCACATGGGTATTTTTCACTTAAGAGGAATGATGTTGTCCTAATATATAATTAATTGCATCATCCTCACACATAAGTTTCACCATAGTTCATCTAATCTACATTTTAAAACCTCCACAACTAATAATAGGAACTCAATTTTCCACTTCCATTTTGAGCCTCACTATATCACAACCATTGTTATACAGCGTAGTGGCCTAAGGAAACCAATCTTATGAATAAGTGTTGTATCATAGAATTTCTGATTAAACATAGTCATGTTCTTTAGATATTGAATAAAAATCATTATGTTATCACCAGAAGTACTACACCATGGATAGAGGGGATAGAAATGAGGTTGCAACATTAAAGATCACCAATACATGATAGTTTATGTGCTTGAGAAGTTTTTCACTGTAGGGTATCCACTATGACATGGAGGTGGAGAAATAGAAAATTGTATGGTTTTTATGAAGTAATAACACTACACCATGATAATTCAGCTACACTATGGCCACACAGTCCATGAAAATACTGTACTAGTGATAAAGGTGATTTCATAGGGTCTACTACGTCTTCACTTTAAAATTTATGATGCCTTCTAGTTTTGCACATGTTTTTGATTGAGTTTGGGAGTATAAATTGTTGAACATGAATTCAAGGGACACACATTAAAAAAATAAGTTCAAAAAAACCCCCAAAAATCAATGATTCAGTTGATAATAATTGAGAAGGCTGAAAGGGAGAAACATATTCACAAATTTGAAGAATAAAAATTCAACGACTTGGCCAAAAATTCCCTCTCTCATGGATTATCTAATATTAAAAATATATTTGGATGATAAATGAGAGGATTACCTGGTAAATCATGGATAAAAATAAAACTAGGAGAAATAAAATTAAAATTTCAAAAAGGATAGAGACTTCACTAGAGGAGAAATAAAATAGGGAGAGGTTATTGTGCAACGGTTGGCCACATGCCCAGAGACTGGGACTAGATCTACTGTTGCTGGGAAGTGTTTTTGTGGTAGTAGGTGAATTTTATTTTCCATATCCTTTCATGACTAGCATTAGGGGGTAACTCTCTTATACCAAGCAATGTAAATAAATTATAATTTTCTTAGTGTTAGTAAGTGTGCATGTGATCAAAAATATATGATGGTTTGTGTAATTCATTTACATTATCATTTATTCTTACCCTCCTCCCTCATGAATGAACAATGTTGTGAGAGTAGGGTATTGTATTTTAAATAAAAAAATAATATATCCCTCTCATGGCATAAAAATTTCACGAGTTAGGGGTAAATTTTTTTAAATAAGGTTTTAAACACCTGCCTATAAATTAAACTCAGTATCTGAGAGGGAAAAGGGGTATTTATAAAGTAAAGAGTGAGTAATCTGAGGGAAAAGGGGTATTTGATTTCATCTATGTCAACATCATTTGATGGATTTTACGCTTATTTGAAGTTGATTTATTAAGATACAAAACTTATATATTGTATTGAAGGTTCTGTGATATGCTTGACTATGGATGTGTTATTTTTATACCATTCATGGTTTATGGATGAAGTATTTACATTTCGTATGCTCGTTTTAATACGAATTTTTATGTTATGTTTAAACCTTTTCGTATGGGAATGCATTGTAATTAATATATGATGGGTGGAGCCCGCTATAGCTCCTAGATGCATCGGTAGGTCTCATGAGACAAACTAGTGTCTTGGCACAAGGCCTTGGAAAAATCTTATTTGTAGTCTTGGAACGAGGCCTTGGCTATGTGGTTATGATAGTCTGGAATTATGCATTCCATCATTATGAAAGTGGTTATTAATATTGCATGTGATTATTCGATTAGTATAATATCCATGTGAATAAATAAATGGAATTATTTCATTTTATTTTTTCCATACTATGTTGAAGTTCAAGTTTAAAAGGCTTTTGTTTAAGTTATACATTGCCTTAAATGTTTATTCTTATTTATGAAAGTTTCCGCTATATTGTTATCCTTACTGGGAATTTGATCTCACCCCTTTTCTATGTTTTATTTTTCCTAGGATGTGAATAAGTAAATTATGAATGACCTGTAGGGATAGTATGAGGGGATAAGAGTGTAGACTATGGAGACTATGTTGTTGTAGTTTTCATTTTTATGATGTAATGTAAAACTTTATGAATATATCTAGTGTTTCCAAGGCTAATAAACTAATCTATATTTCGAGATTTGATATTTCTTGTGATCATGCCAATGTTATGTAATAAAGCACCGACTCTAGGTAACTGGGGTCGGGGCGTTACAAAAAACCCAGTGAAAGTTTATGGGGATTCAACTTTTCCAAAGTATAGAGTTTATTGTATGGAAAGAGGTACTTGAATATGGAGAAGATATTTTCAATCAATATTGTCTAAGAATTGGATGAAGGTTACTCCTATGAAGGTCTAACCCAAGCGTAGGGAAGGTAAATATAAACCATAGACTTGAATACTTTCAGATCATGAAAAAGAACATGAAATAAATATGTTAAGGATGGCTATTTTTTTACGGATCCTTATATATTTTTTATAAGACCAATAAGGACAAAAGAGGTTTTCTTCCCAAGAATGAAGTTACCAGTATTTAACAAACCTGTTAGGGGGTTTAATTATGCAGGGCCACCTAAGGGCATTGGCTGCATAGTCAAATAATAGTATCTTTTGGCTGACAGGTCCGTTATGTAGACTACTTATGCAAGGCCGCCTAAGGGCACATGCTGCGTATTCAGACAAAAGAACTCTCAGAAATTTGACATTTTTGTGACCAGAAGTCAAGAAAAAGGTTATGAAGATCTGGAAGTATTTAAGGTCATGATTATGACACATAAAAATGGGTATTGTCCAATGTATGTAGAGATACACAGATCAATGCTAACCATAATCATGTAGTGGCTGGGTCCTGAATTTAAATACTGGACTTCACTACGTATCCCATAAGTATGGGAATCAAGCCATACGTAGTTCTTGAAATATATTTTAACATCATGTGGGATGAAATTATGAGAGATATTAGTTTAAGGTCATAGAGCTCGGACCATTATAAGAAATACACAGTGTGTGTTTTCATGGGGAATTTTTAGCCAGGGGACTGAAAGTGGAATTTGGGGTTAGGCCCAAAAGACTTGGGGCTGGATTCGAGGGACACTCGAACGTTCCTACGTATCCCATAAAGATGGGAATCAAGCCCACGTAGTTATAGAAATACCCTCTGTACAAATTTGGTTCATACATGTGAAGGGTTAAAGGGTACTTTAGTGAAATTATGGTTTAACCCAAGATAAAAGGTTCAGGTATTTCCATGTATGCACATAGTTTTTTTGAACATGATTGAAGATCAAT
Source organism: Viscum album (assembly GCA_963277665.1). NCBI lineage: Eukaryota > Viridiplantae > Streptophyta > Magnoliopsida > Santalales > Viscaceae > Viscum > Viscum album. Next base: position 15,737,007 of record OY728148.1, read on the forward strand.
GTAAACAATGATTCCCTCTCAGGTAAGGGTATCAAATATTATTGTAGTTTATTGTCATACATGACAAAAGTGTTGTACATTTTAACGTCGTATAGCAAGGACGAAGGTGAACCAATGTAAAGATATTGATTCTGGGGGTGGTTTCATGAATCAACATCATATGAGATGGAGGTGAACCGATGTGAAGAGATTGGTTTTGGGATTGAACCTTGGGAGGTTGCCTACGTACCCATCCTAGAAGGCAAGGATCAAAGTATGTGTAGTTAAATTAAAGAATGAATTATTGATCAAGTTGTTTGGGGGGGGACAATGACCTAAAAAATGATGTTGGGAATTACACGTGGTTAGCGACCCAAAGAGGGCATTATGGTTGAAATTTGATCTAATCTCACATGAGTCATACTCAGTGTGAGAAACAAGAGGTAACAACAACATTAACGATGCACAGTTTAATGTCATGTAGGACATATGAAGGGACTATGCAGTTTAAAGTCTTGCAGTTAGGACTATTGGTGCTACACAGTTTAGTGTCATATAACAGGGACAAAAATAAAATTTAACATCATGTAGGACGTATTATTTCTATAAAGTTTAGCGTCATGTAGTTAGGAAGATAGGGACAATACAGTTTAATGTCATGTTAGACAAAAAGAGGACTGTGCAGTTTAATGTCATGCAGTATGGACAAAAGAGGACACATTTTAACGTCATGTTGGATGTATTATGGTGACTTTTTCACAGTTTAACGTCATGTTGGATTAAAAAAAGGATGATACAGTTTAACATCATGTTGGACATAAGTGAAAATAGTTTAAGGTCATATGCATGGACCGTGGATGGTGCAGTTTAATGTCGTGCTGGACGTAAGGGACATGCAAATAGTTTAAGGTCATATGCATGTACCTTTGATGGTGTATTTTGTGTTTATAAAAAATAATTCTTCAGAAATCTGGCATTGGTTGGAGTAGTGATGAGTTCTCCATCCATTGAGATTAAAGAATAAGCTCCATTGGAATAGACCTTATGTATTGAATAAGGTCCTTCCCACTTTGGTTCAAGCTTGGGAGGTTTCTTTCCTGGTATCATTGGAGTTCTGAGAACTAATACCAATTCTCCCTGAACAAATGAACGAAGGCGGACTTTTTTGTTGAAAGCTCGTGCTATTCGATTCTGATAGACTTCCAAATGGTGCAGAGTGCACAATCTTTTCTCATCTAACCGTTCCAATTCATTCAATCTCTTTTTAGATTGTTCATCTATAGATGATTGATCACAAATGGCTACTCTGAGCGAAGGTAATTGAACTTCAATGGGAAAGACTGCTTCCGTTCTATATACCAGTGAATATGGAGTTGACCGCGTTGTAGTGCGGGTGGTGGTCCGATAAGCCCATAAAGCATTAAAGAGTTTATCAGGCCATGACTTATTATCTTTATCCACCATCTTTTGTAGTATATTTGACAGAGTATTTTTGAAATCTTCTATCTGGTCATTGGCCGCTTCATGATACCGAGATGAATGATTGGATTTGATGTTGTATTCTTGATACAACTTCTTCACCTCGGATGAATAGAAGTTGGTGCCATTGTCCATCAAAATGGTATGAGGGACACCAAATCTGGTAATGATGTTAGACTTGATGAAGATAACAATGCTTTTAGAACTAAATTCTTTGAGAGGTATTGCCTCTGCCCATTTGGAAAAGAATTCAGTAGCAGTAAGAATATACTTAAACTGCTTGGCCGTAGCTGAAGGGTAAGGTACCACCACATCCATTCCTCATGTGGCAAATGGCCACGAGTATTTAGCTTTATGAATCAACTCTGGAGGTTGACGAATGAATTTGGCATGTACTTTGCATGAATGACACTTATTTGTGAAATCAACATAATCTTGTATCATTAAAGGCCAAAAGTATCCAAGCCTTAAAATATGATCAAACAGTCTATGTCCAAACTGGTGGGCACCATAGACTCCTTCGTGCACTTATTTCATGATAGCCATTGTATCTTCACCATCAATGCATCTGAAGAGAACTCCATCAAAACCACGCTTGTAGAGAATTTTCTCTAGGTGATCTAGGCTATCATAAAGAGTAAAATTGACCACATGTCTCCGAATTTTTTCTTTCCCAGCTCTATCAGGTGGAAGTGTTCCATTTTGAAGGTATTCCCTGATAGGTGTCATCCATCCTGTAGTATGACCATATGGTTCAGAAATGGGACTAATTTCATTGATTTTTTCTATTCTGGCTTGAACATAAGGTGAAATTGTATGACGGTGGGCAATAATGATGGTTGTCTCGTCCCGATTTGGATCTGCCAGAGCTGTGGCTATATTAGCCAGTGCATCAGCTTGGGAATTTTGTGATCTTGGGGTATAAGAAAATGTTGGTTCTAAAGGAAACTCTGCCATTAACTCTCTGACATAATCATACAAAGGGATTATTTCTTCTTTTATGATGGCATAATCCCCATTGACTTGTTTTATTACCAGTTCTGAATCACCATTCCCTTTTAAGTGATTCACTTGTGCTTGAAGTGCCAACACCAAGCCTACGATGAGAGCTTGGTATTCTGCTTCATTATTTGTACCGCCTCCCAAAAATGAGAAGGAATAAGGTAACACTTCCTTTTCTGGATAAGTGAGTACAACTCCTAAGACAACTTTGTTGAATTTAAGATTTTCCATTTTCTTCCCTGTTGGACTTCTGGAAGCACTATTAAAGTACATTTCTAATACCTTAATACTATCTTGAATAGATAAGACTTCCTCATTAGGAAGTTCAATATCTGAAGATGTGTCTTCCACTGAAGGGTGTTCATCCAGTAAATCAGCCAAATCTTGGCCCTTTATTGCCTTTTAAGACACATACTGATTGTCAAACTTCTACAAAATAACTTCCCACCTTACCAGACGTCCTGTAAGCATTGGACGACTATGGATGAATTTGAGCGGGTTATTGCGAGATACCAATTGGACCTCGTGATGTTGCAGGTAGTGTCTTAAATTTTGAACTGCAAATATTAATGCTAGGTAGCACTTCTCAATATTTGAGTATCGGGTTTCTGCTTCAAGCATAGTCTGATTGAGATAGTAGAGGTTGTTTTCATTCCCAGCATCATTCTTATGAGAAAGAAAGGCACCCAATGATCGCTCTAAAGCTGTCACATAGACGATAAGTGGTCTTCCTTCAATAGGTGGCATAAGTACCAGTGGAATCAAGAGGTATTTCTTGAGAATATCGAATTCCTCATGAAATTATTTAGTCCACTGGTAAGTGACTCCCTTCTTCATCAATTTGGTGAAGGATAAACTTTTGCCTGCCAAATTGGCAATGAAATGCTGAATATAGGCTAAGTGTCCTTGAATTCCTCTTAATTATTTCAAATTTTGAGGAGGTGACATACCAAGGATTGACTTTTTCTTCTTAGAATCGACTTTGATACCATGATGGCGTACAACAAAGCTGAGAAATTTTCCTAAGGTTACCCCAAAAGCAAATTTTAAGGGGTTTATCTTCAAATTATGTTGTCGAAGCTTGCGGAATATGACTTCCAAATCAGCCAAGTGATTAGAACGTTGTTTGTATTTGGCCACAAAATCTTCCACATAACATTCAAAAAAATTTCCTAGAAAGGTTTTGAAGATACGGCGCATGGCACGCTGATATGTTATGCCTGCATTCTTTAGGCCAAAGGGCATTACCCGATTGTAAAACACACCCTGTGGAGCTCTAAAGGCTATATATTCTTCATCTTCTAGAGCCATCCGGATTTGATTATATCCAGAATATCCATCCATGAAGTAAAGTGCTTCATAGCCAGCTGTCTCATCAATCAAGAGTTATGTAATCAGAACTGGAAAATCATCCTTAGGACAATACCGATTAAGATCTCTGAAATAAATGAAAACTCTAATTTTCCCATTATTCTTTTTCACTGGGACAATATTATCCAACCACTTGGGATATTTAACTTCTATGAAGAAGTTATCTTTGATGAGCTTATTCACTTCAGCTTCAAATTTGGAAGCATAGGTTGGGTGTGTTCTTCTAGCGGATTGTTTGAATCCTCGATGTTCTTCTGGAAAACCCAAATGATGAGTGGAAACATCAGGATCAAGCCCTGGAATCTCTGTATAGTTCTAAGAAAATATGTCTCAATTTTTCTTTAAAAAGTAAATATACATCTCTTGTTCTTTAAGAGTCATGGCCACACTAATTAAAGTGGGGAGTGGATCTTCTTTTGTACCCAGATTTATTTCTCTGAGTTCATCCACGATGGTAGAGATACCCTCTTCAAATGCTGGAGGAGAATCCCTGAGATTTTCCTCTTCTTCTTCAGCATGTTTTATTTCTTCTGTTTCTACTTGCATAGTAGATGATGAAGCAGAATTTCCATAATCAGAAGAGATATCAAAATTTGCACATCTTGAAGAAGAAGCTTCCATTTCCGACCCGATTGATGATGAAGGGTCTTCTTTGGGTAACAAAGAGGAGATGATGGATTGAGAATCGACATCATCATTTACATCTAACATTACTATAACTTTCCCTGTCCTAATTGGAGAAGTATAGACTTGTTGGATTTTAGCAGATGAAATGAAGACATCTCCATTTGAGCTTTCATCATTGCCTGGTGGATCACCACTTTCTCCCATGTTGTCTGGCTTGATTTTCATAATTGACATTTTGGAGGTTTCTATAAGAGTATTTTGATTTGGGTCTATCCTGTCAATTTGATTGATAGGAAACACATAATCTGTACTCACATGTGCTAATGGGTTTACTGGAATCTTTTCCAAACCATACGGAGCATTAACTTTGGTAATCTCCCTTGTTGCGGATTTTTCTTTTCCCTTTATCTGATAGAATTCCGTCTTAATGTATTGATATTCACATGTCTTGAATGGGGCCTTATCACCATATAATGTCCCAACTTGACCATCGAAACAAAACTTGAGACATTGATGGTATGATGAAGGGATAGCTGCATGTCGATGTAGCCAGGGTCTTCCAAGCAAGATGTTGAAGGTTGAGTCTTGATCAACAACCATGAAATCTGAATTGGACACAAGATCTCCAAACTGAGTTCTGAGTGTAATCTCTCCCAGTGGTTCTTGTTCATTTTTATCATATCCTTGTAACATCATAGTTTAAGGAGATAAATCAGATTTTGTGAGGCCCAATTGATGAAGTGTACGAATGGGCATGAGTTTGACTCCTGAACCATTATCAATGAAAGCTCTTCGGATTTCTATGCCATTGACCTTTCCAGATAAGTACAAAGTTCTAATATGTCCATGCACGACATCATCTTCATCTTCATCAGTAAAAGATATTACTTCATGGAATTCTGTAGGATTATTCTCTACATGGTAGATTTCAGCTGCAGCAATTTTAGTCTCAAACTCCTGAGGACTTGACAAAGCCTCAATGAGTGCCTCCCGAAGATCCTTTGATAAATTCAAGGCATCCAGAATTGATAACTTAGTCGGTACTTGGGCCAGATGTTTCAATATATCATACTTTTGATCCAAAGGTCTACATTTCCCAACAGGAACATGTGGTTTAGCAGGTGCCTTGGAAGTTGATGCTTTGGAATTTGATGCATCTTGTACTAGGATAGGAATTGGTAATACTTCTGGCTTTGTAAGATTAGACCGATTAGGTCTATTTACTTGCTGAGAGGAAGAAGATGGAACCTTGTTCTTGTTGAGCTCGTTGAAGGGCTCTACCACGAGTTTCTACCACATACACAGTTCTAATAGGGGTAGAATTGGAATAGTGGCCTCTAAAAGGTCCATGTCTTCCCCTGTATCCTGAGCCTCTGTAACTTCCTCTGATTCCTTTGTTTGATACAGGGAATTTAGGCTCATCAAAATTGAAATTGTGACTAGCATATGGATCTATTAATTGAATCATATTAACAGAACCAAATATCAACTCTTCATCTGATGAAGACTCTGCCTGATTAGCCCATTTAGGTTGTGCCATTTGGTGGGGCGATGCCTGTGAATTTGAAGTAGATGGCATGAAGTATTCCAGAGTCAAATACAACTTAGGCTTTGACACATACTCATCTTCTTCTGATTCTTTTTCTTTCTTTGAATCATGTCTTTTCTTTGAGGATTTTCCCTCTGATGAAGAGGATTTTGCTATAGAAGTCATGGCAGAAGGCACAATTGGTTTCTTCAATTGCGTTCGCAAAATGGCATGAGTTTGGTTGATCGTTTTTATGATCATCCAATCATCATATTTCTACACATTTTTTCTTTTTACTTCTTGTCATTCGCCTTCTTCCTCTGGAACTGTAGCAGTAACACATGCTACCTGGGATGAAGAGCCTTTTAGTTTGACTTGTCCCGAGTTGACCATCTTTTGTAGGAGATCTTTGAAGAAAAAAAACTTCTAGATGGGATGCCCCAACATTTGATTAAAGGGGAAATAGTTGGGACGGTCTTCATCTCCTTCCTTGTTTAGCCTCTTGGGCCTTGGTAATTGAACCAAATTATTTTCCAGAGCCAAAATGAAATAACCAGGAACTTGTTCATTTCGGAAAGAGTAAACTTTGCTCTTCAGATCCTAAAATTGTTTCCGTCTTTGATCTCTTTGATCATATTGACGAAACGGCCTTTTTTGTTGGCGCTCAGAAGGTGGAGCCCTTCGAGAAGATGAATGTTTTTGAGTAGAAGCAGGTACAAGTGCTTGTTTAAGCATAATTGTAGCAGTCTCTGCTTTACCCATTCTCCTTCCTAGAGCTGATGGAATTATACGAGCCTTATCCTTAGTCTTTATAAGATAATATTCAATATTTTGAGTGATTGAAGTAAGTTCTCGAAACCCTCCTGTGTATTTCACAGGGATCAGTGGTGTACGCAACTCATCACATAAATTTTCCACACAGATTGGCAACAGTTCTTCCTGAGGGAGTGCTAAGCTTGGGGAATATGTTAATCCCTTCCAGTGAGCAATGAAATATGAGACCCTTTCAATCTCCATTTGATTACAGTTTGTAAGATCAAAAACTGTTGTCTTTGGAAACGTTGAGCTGAACTGAATAAGGAATTTTTGGTGAAGATCTCCCCACCTGGTAATTGACCGAGATTGCAAGCTTGTATACCAAACAAAATCTGGTCTTGCCAAGGTTCGCATGAAGCATCTGAGTTTCACTGCTTCTTTTTGTTCCATAGTTCCCATAATAGGATCGCAAAAAAGACACGTAATGCATCAAATGCTGTTTAGGATCGCCTGATCCATTGAAAATAGGGAATACAGGGTTCCCAAAACTTGATAGGGGAGGGATTGAATCTACCCATTCAGGGTAAACTCTCTTTTCTGGATGAACCTGTGAATGCTTCCCTTCCATAGTCTCTAACCGAGCTGTTAATGACTCAATGGTAGTTATTAAATTTTGAGAAACATCTGGTTGAACTTGGACTTGAACAGGTACAATGACTGGAGCTGTTACAGATGTGGTGGTTGGTACTGCAAATGATGGTAGCACCGCCAATTTTTGTTGCACTTAACCCATAGGATTAGACCTATGAGGGTGTACTGATAGAGGAGGATATTCTTGATCCATCTCAGTAGCCACAACAAATTCCCTTGGCTGACTAACTCCAGCACGCTTAGGAGGAAGACTACTTTGAAGTAGTTCTGCATTCAACCTACTTAATTCCTTCATTTCTTCCTCCTGTTGTGCAAATCTTTGCTCTAGTGAGAGCGATTGGCCTTCTCCATATGAAGTTTATGTAACTTGATTCTTTCATTTCCCCTTGTTATATCCCTTTCGGAGAGGGGGAAGTGGGTTACTTGAAGGATTACCTAGATTTTGGGTAATCCTTTGATTTCGTGTACGCACACCTTCTTCATTTGTGTCTGTGCGTACAACTTCTTGAGCAGGAACCTCTTCATCTGATCCCTCTAAGTGAGCCTCATGTTCTGGAGGATCATAAACAATGGAATTAATGACATTAATTGATGCATAACGCATCACATTTCTTCTATCAACATTTCTGTGATATTGTCTTCTTCCATGTCCTTGATGAGACATTGCCTTTTATTGATTTGATCCCTCAGGAACTTCTTGGCGAACCGTAATTTGGAGAGAATCTCCTGATAATTTTTCTCTTAGTTCCTCTTGTGGATTCTTCCCCAATAGAGAGAAGACCGACTTTCACTGAGGAGGGGATTGATGATTTGAAAAAGTCCCAGTCCGGTGGATTGGGGTTGTTCCTGTTATTCCCTCTCAACTCCTCGAATCCTATTTGTTGATTCTGAGGGTTGGGTTAAAAGATTCCCCAGTCTGGCAAGCTGGGTGGCTCTTGACATGCTATGTCTAAGACTTTCTTAAAATATCTCCTGATCTTGCAGACCTTAGTCCGGAAATTAGTTGGATGCATCAACCTGCATCCACTTTTATCACCCGGTTCAAAAGACTGTTGGATGATTTCTGACACTTCTGTAACTTGATGATGTGCTTGCTCTATATGAGAGGCATGTTCAATATTCCAGTTTTCTTGATGCAGGATTAATTCAACAACTTGTTCTCTGTATGCTTGATTTTGAGAGGAACTAGTTGAAGCCTGTTCTTAGGCAAGCTTTTGATTAAAACAAAACCCATTGACTTTGGCTGGCCATGGGCAATAGCATTGCATGAAACCATTTTCAGATGGATTTGCTAACTGGAGAGCACAGTGAAATGTAGTGTTCCATGAACACCCCATCCTATAACATGAATACCATATGGGGCATTAGAAATTAACTGGCGCAATCTTTGTAGTGCTCCAAGGAATGAACGTTGAAGGGATCTCTGTTGCTTTTCAACCTTCGGATATTGAGAGACTGATAGAGATGCCAAGTCAATCTGACGTTGTAAACCTTCTATTATCTTAACATGATTTTCATATTCATCATAAGATAATACTTTATTTTTCAACTGACAAAGAGTTTTCCATATGATGAGACGAATATTATGAATTCCATCTTCCATCAACATCTCTGTAATGTCATACTGAGAGTCAGCCAGAGGCCAAAACATGACTGGCACTTCACCTTTCACCAGTTGTTTTCTCATGTTCAGTACTTCCTATTTATCATTCAATGAATATTATTCTACCTGATTAGACCAGAGCTGGTGCTTACTTGTTGCTTCATCAAATTCAATAAGATTGGTAGAGAAATAACTGATCAAACTGGAAGATTAATGACCTAGGGGTGGTTCATAGAATGACCTACACCCTAGGCTATCTTCTTGTTGAGAAAGTATTTCACTTTTTGATGGTAAATCATCAGACATCACTAGCTTTACTTTTTCAAGTGCCTCAAGATAAGAGGGCTTTCTCGTCACTACATTGTCTATTGGAGAATTTTCCAAGCAATGTGTATCACTACTGCAGAGAGGACTTTCGCAGCAAAATTCATCATCATGGGGAGGACCACCATGGTGGGTTACAGAAAAAGATGAAACATTTTGCTCCTTAATATTCTGACCACACAGAGGGTTCTTGTGGCTCTTATCTGAAGATGAAACTTCGAGATCGACCGAATTGTCATGAAGCAATCCTTCATGAGGAAGTATCTGATGCAGACCTTCGAAATTAATTTCCCGAATATTGGGAACTAAGAGAGCTGAATCTTGAGTTGAAATAGATAGTTTTCTGAGTGCATCAAGAACTCCAGCATCGAGTAAGGCATTGTTACAGATGGGACTTTGATTTCTTGATTGTGTTGGGTGGGTATTCTTCTTAGACGCCTTCTTACTCAATTTGGAAGGTGTGTGTGACTGATCAGGAGAAATGATCATGCTAGGATGATTATCTCTGCTCAAACCAGGTGTATGTGTCTGACTTGGTTGTCTGTATGATATGGGGGAGTACGCCCCACAACCCTATTGGAATGGAACAGATGTGTGTGTCTATTCTAGAGTGAACTTTTGATCTGTCACTCCACTGGTAGGGATAGATTTATGTGTCTTTCCCTGAGATGCTGCTAAAGCTGTTATAATATCCTGGAAGGAATCCAGAATAGAAGCAGGGATTTACTTATGCTCTTTCACCATTGATAGAATATGATTGGTGACTTCATCAGCTGGAACGAGGATATATGTCCATTCTATGCTTGGAGTAGGTGTATGTGCCTGCTCATGTCCTCCTTTTCCTATCAATGAATCCTGACAGTACTCAAGTGTGGGGGCAGAGGGTTGAGTCTGCCTCATGTTTGTCGCCGGAGTTTTCCAACTGACTTCTCAGAATGCTACCAAACGAGACTGTTGGTAAGCTTGATCAATACTAGCAGGTGTATGTGTCTGCTGATTGCACTTCGCCGAACATGGTTGATGAGATCCATCATATATAGTCAGACGAGCTTTCTGACTAGCTGGTGATTTATAAACAGGTGTATGTTCCTGTCTATAGTACTCCACCGGAATTTCCTGGCGGGATTGGCGTGATGCTGCCAAATGAGTCTACTGGAAAGCAGAATTAAAATGGATGGGTGTGTGTGACCACTAATTGCTTTCCACCAAGTTAGGTTGGTGTACTTCTCTGGAGATGGCAGAGATGAGAACCTACTCACTGTTGACCGGATTTCACCTCTGGCGATTCGTCTTGCCTGCTCGGGTTCGAGGAATCTGAGCCAAATGCCTGGAGTTGATACCCTCATCATGTTGAGGGTGCACTGCCGCATGAGTCTGGCGGCGATTGTTGATGGGAGCCCTCGGGAAGGACTCATGTCTCCTTGAATTAAGGCCCTGAGGGACCTTCTCATTCACCTCCACAAAATATGGGAGTGAATGGTGATTGCGTTTCGGGGATAATGACCCGAAACTGTTGGAGACGGTGGTTAGCATCGCTTGCTTCTTGATCGCTGGTCATCATTTTCCGGATGACCAGGTTGAATTATTGACTTGGGGGGCTTGTCGAGCAGCCTCCAGAGTCGGAATAGTACCATTTTGACGCTACTCCTTAACCAGCGCATTTGATACCCAGCATTGAAGACACTGAGTAGCTGATTTTGTCCTTAGAGCAGACGATGATCCAGCAGAAGTCGCAGCAGTGGCATTTGCAGCAGAAGTTTTCACAACAGACGTATTCACGGGTGTAAACTTGAGAGAATCCATTTTCTTAATGCAGAAGATCTTGGAAAATAGTGCCTATTTGATATAACAAACATAATCAAGATAAGTCTGGACACTACATCTTTTGGATGAGAAAAATATGTTATTTATTGTTTTGTTTTCCCTCTCATTGAGTTTTAAATAGGGGCCTAACAAATAATCAAAGCATCATTTTAACTTGGTTAAGGATTCACGTCGGGTTCACCATTTTTTGTTTCCTTTGGAATTGGGTATGACCTCATTGATTGAAGGTTCAAACATTCCAATCGGTTTCTAAAAGGTTTGTTTATAGAATCGGAAACATCCAATGATTCCATATTCATTTGGACCTACTTTCCAAAGGTAGGTGCTCATTAGTTGTGGACCGATGAGGCTTAGGAATTATCATTGGTCGAGAGGATGGGAGGTCAGACTCATCACACCTTTTTTAGGGGAATTATTCTTTACTCTAGGACTCTCTTTATAGATTTAATTTATGTTCGTGAATCCGTATTACATTACCAAGTATAAAATGAGCTTTCCTTTAGATCTGACAATCAATGATTGATATGTAGGAAATTTAGAGAATCTTTTATATGTAGTCGAGGTTCTTCGTCGATAGAGAATCATCTGTATTTGTTAGAGATTCTTAGTCAATGGTATCCTTCGATACATAAAAGTATCTTGGTCATTATGATAACTATACTGGTTTTAAAGCCACTCAGTGGGGCACTTAAAGTTTATTTTCATTCAGAAGGACATGGATTATTTCAGAGTTGGGATCGTACCCGCTGATGGGCTACCTATGTATCCTTTGTTTTGGAAAAGGAATTAGAAACCACATAGTTCGAGTAAGGGAGTATGATTTTTATGCATGATTGATGGCTCAAAGAAATATGTCATGATTACTTTTATACTCTAAGCTCACATGAGTCATGCTCGGTGTGAGAAACAAGAGGTATTGGTGAAACCAGACAATTGTGCCACAAAAGATGCAATGATGTGGGGATTATGTATGTATGACTGCCCAAAATAGATGAGGATTAAGATTTAATTTAGGGAATAAATCCAGGAACAAGGTCCATAAAGGTATATGTACTTCATGGATATTTGGGTACTCTAACTTGGGGCTTACTCCTGAGGAAGATGCCCAAATTAGGAGGGGACTCATGATTGGGTTTTACTCCTGAGAAGGAAACCCATATCAAGAGTAAATTAAGACTGGTTAAGAGAAATTAAGGTTGGGGCTTACTCTTGAGAAGAAGGCACGGGTTAAAGGGAATTGAAAATTAAGGGACTTGGGGCTTACTCCTAAGGAGTATGCCCATATTTGAAACTGGGGCTTACTCCTGAAAAGGAAGACCAAATCAATGAGGACTTGGGGCTTACTCCTGAGAATGATGCCCATATTAGGGAACATGTACTGGGGCTTACTCCTGAAAAGGAGGCCCAGGTTAAGGTTCTCTCATATTAAAGGATGAAGTTGAATGAATGAAATCTCTAACTTTAGTGACATAAAGATTTTTAAATCAGTAGGTTTTAAGATATGTTCTAAGGAACTCCTTTCAGATAAGGAATTCAATCAAGAAAACATGCCATAAATGGATTTGAAGAGTGTATTGAAGACTGAACCTTGAATAGGAGAGGTGGAATGGCATAAGAGGGGTTAAATGGGTAGGAAGGGCACCCAAAAATAGAAGGGCATGCAAGTCCTGGTAGGCACGTAGGTACTGGGTGGGCGAGCATGTCCTGGTCACGCATGTATACCTGTGCGGCACATGGGTACTTGCACGATCCTTGACCAGTAGAGTAATACTTGGGCGATTCTTGATCAAAGCCTTTAGGATCATCCTAAGGTACTTTCAGAAGAGTGCCATGCAAGTTTCAATGAGTAGGTAAGGAGGCACGCAAGTGTGTCAATTTACCTTAAGGGTAAAACACTTAGGCATGCAAGTGTTAGTGAATTATAAAACTTATACCTTATTCCTCTTGTTTAGACCTTCCATTCTAGGTAAATAATTACCTAATAAGTGTTTGGAAGACTTGAAGAAGAGACTTGGGCGTTCAGAGCTCTGTATCTGAATTCTAGAAAAAATTCCTCTCTCAAATGGGGGGCCCAATGGGGGTATTTATAGGCTGGAGAAGACCCTAGGCGGTTTTCAAAGAGGGCGCGCAAGTCACTTGTGCGACCATTAGGCGGCGCGCAAGTGTACTTGCATGAAAGTGAGGGAACTTGCACGACCCAAAGGTATTTGACTCCTTTTTCATTCCTTTTTCAATTTTTGATGTTTTCTTCAAAGGATAAATCAATTTGTGCTAAGGAATTTCCCTTTGCATTCGTTTAGACTCTGTGACAAAAATGAGCGTAAACAACGGTACATCTTGGTACTCCCAGGATGGATAGAGAAAGTTGAGCTATGTGCATTGTCCAATAGCTCCTTCTTTATCCCAGGTGATGAAGGCACACAAAGCCACGTTCCAAACCAAATCACACCATAATTGTCGATATGGAACTCTTGCATCTTCCCTTCCTTTAAAGAATTCACCCTCTTTTGTATATCCACATCATCCCTTTGTGCTTCCTTAATCTTCTCTTGGATGTATGGTTGTGTAATCATTTGGGAAATGTAGGATGTATCCCCTTCCCTTATAATTTCCAAATCCATCCTTTGCATATCTAAGAAGATAGAGTCTTTCTCAATCCGTAACATGGATAGAGTAGTGGGTTATTTTCTACTTAGAGCATCATCTACTTTGTTCTCCTTTCCAGGATGGTAGTGAATAGAGAAATCATAATCCTTTATTATATCTAACCATCTCCTTTTATGCATGTTGAGCTCCTTTTGTGTAAATATATACTTTAGCATCTTGTGGTTGGTGTATATGTCACACTTCTCACTATAAAGGTAGTGCCACCAGATTTTCAAGGAAAAAATCATGGATTCCAGTTCTAGATCATGCGCCGGGTAGTTCTGATCATGGATCTTCAGCTGTCGTGAGGCATAGGCTATCACATTGTCATTTTGCATGAGTACACAACCCAAGCCTTTCTTTGAAGCATCACTGTATATCACAAAACTTTCTCCACTTTTTAGTAGTGTGAGTACAGGTGCAGTGATCAGCCTTATCTTTAGCTCCTTGAATCTTCCCTCACATTTTTACGTCCATACATACTTTACCCCTTTCCTTTTTAACTTAGTTAGTGGGCTTGAAAATCGTGGGAAGTTTCTCACAAAATGTTGGTAGTACCCAGCTAATCCAAGAAAACTATGGATTTCTTTGACACTAAAGGGCCTAGGCCATTCCTCAATCACATTTGTCTTTGAAAGATCCACATAAATTCCTTCACTTGTGATCACATGTCCCAAGAACATGACTTCCTTCATCCAAAAGTCACACTTGCTGAACTTCGCATACAACTTATCCTTTCTCAATGTCGCCAACACAATTCTTATATATTCTTCATGTTCTTCCTTGCTCTTGGAGTAGATGATAATATCATCAATAAACACTTCCACAAATTTGTCGCGGTAATGTCTAAATACTCTATTCATCAAATCCATGAAGATTTCAGGGGCATTAGTAAGTCCAAAGGGCATCACCAGAAACGCATAGTGCCCATACCTTGTACAGAAGGCAGTCTTCTGAATATCTTCCTTCTTCACCTTTAACTGATGATATCCAAAATGAAGATCCACCTTTGAGAAGTATTGATCTCCTCTTAACTGATCAAACAAGTCGTCAATACTTGGAATATGATACTTGTTCTTTATGGTGATCTTTTTGAGTTCCCAATAATCGATACATAGTCGCATTGTTCCATCCTTCTTCTTCACAAAGAGCATTGGCACACCCCAAGGTGATGCACTAGGGTGTATGAACCATTTGTCCAGATGCTCTTACATCTACTTATTTAACTCCTTTAGTTAGATAGGATCCATCCTATAAGGACACTTTGAGATAGGAGTAGCTTCGGGTATGAGTTCAATTGAGAACTCTACCTCACGATCCGGGGGAATTTCGGGTAACTCTTCGGGAAATACATCACTGTATTCCCTCATGATGGGAATTTCCACAAGGTTTGCACCTTACTTTGACTCAACCATTTGGGATAGGTATGCTTCTTCATAGGGAATCAACATCCACACAGATGAAGTATTTTTCAAAGGAGATTCATGATCTTCCTTGCATTTGTAGAGGAGCATGGGATGGTTCAGAATGTGAAAAGATATTTCCTTTTCCCGATAGTTGATATGTGATCTATATAAAGAGATCCAATCTATTCCCATTATAGCGTAGAATTCCACCAAGGGAAGTATTACGAGATTTTACAGAATAATATTCCCACATACGCCAACAGGAGAAGAGTTAAACACTTGGGTTTCAATGATTGAACCACTTAGTGTTTTTATAGATATCTCTACTTCAAGGTTTGGGGATTTGATTATATATTTCTAGCAAACTTACAAGATATAAAGGAATGTGTAGAACCAGAATCAAATAAGACTTTTGAAATTATTGAGTGAATATGAAGTGTACCTTGTACGACTTCATTATCTTGCTCCACTTCCACAGTAGTGATGGCATATGCCTTCCCTTGTTCCTTTGGCTTTGGTGGCTGCTGATGCTGATTACCCTCAAGAACTCGAGGTCTAGTGCACTGTCCTGTATAGTGCCCTAGATCCCTACAGTTGTAGCATTGAACCATGGGTGTTTCTCTCCTTTCTTCCGCTACATTATCCTTACTTTTCATGTCTTTTAGACACTCTTGAGCATGATGTCCTTCTTTCCCACACTTGAATCATTTCCCCATCCCTTTAAGGAAGTTCCCATGGTGCAACTTCCCACATTTTTGGCATGTGGATCGTTGAGTTTTCTTCACACCTTTATCAATAGACCCACCAGCTTGAAACTCTATCTTTCATTTCTTATCACCATATCCATGGGACCATTCTCCAAACTCCATATCCACTTTGAGAGCACACTGAACAACTTCTTCATAACTTTTGAAGTCTCTAATTAAAAGAGCCTTTCGAAGGTGTGTTTTTAATACACTGAAGAATATATCAATTTTGCTATCATTATTGATAACAAAACCCAAATCATACCTTCAAAGCCTTGTAAAATTCGCTTCATAGGTTGTGATAGATTCTCCTTATTTTTTCTTGAGCTCTATGAATTCTCTATCCATCTTTGTGCGAAGATTTCGTGGGAAATACTTATTAAAAAACATGATCTTAAAGTCTTCCCATTCCATCTATTCAATTTCCTCCCTTGTATTGGTTTTCTTAATCAAATCCCACCATTGATCGGCCTCTCCATCTAGACGATAAATGGCTAGAGTCACCTTCTCCATCTCAGAATAGTGAAGCATAGAAAATATCTTCTCCATGTATTTAACCCATTGTTCTGCAACTAGAGGATCGGAAGATCCACTAAATATCAGTGGTCTTTGCCACATAAAACATTTTATAGCCAGTTGCACTCTATTTAGTGAAGGAGGATGTTCCCCATTATTATGGTTATTGTTCATAACCTGAGATAATTGGGTAAGAATCGCCATGAAGTTCTGAACTCCACCTCCCAAATCATTGGGGATGTTGTTCAGGCAATCGTTGCATTGTACCTCGCACGAGTTGTTGGCTTGGTTTCTCCTAGTTCCCACCATTTTCTAAAATAGAAAAGGTTAGAACAAAACATAAGTCAACAAGTCATGAATAAATAACTTATTCATTTTCAAAATTTATACTAAAAGAATAACATATTGTATCCCTATGTAGAGATTCTTGTGTGCATATTTGTACTTAGTCTCGTGCTAGAGGTTTTCTCTAGGGTTCACTAATCCTAATTCCCAAATTAACTAAACCATGCCTCTAATACCAACTATAGAGACTCTACCTTTTATTACATTACTATTACATTATTTTAAGATAAACAACATAATAGTATTACAGATAGAGGATCCAAAGGTTTAGTGTCATGGGAAAACTAGGACCATACATAGCAATTACATCATCATGCATAAACATTTATTTAATTTCTTATTCTCTAGCATCTTGTTGGCACTTGACCTCTCCTTAGTACATGTATCCACCTGAGGATATACATCAAAAGGGGTGAGCTAAAATACCAGTAAGAGGATAGATAAGAACAATATAGAATGGGGTGATCATAATCATAACATGGGAAAAAGATCATGAACATGAGAGGAAGCATAAATAAAAGACTAGAAGTGTGGCAATGCATAAAAATGAAACATCATGTCTTAGTGGTTAACTACCGCACATAATTGTGAACAAATATAGCATCTTGTCCATATCATTTCACATTTACTCATGATATTCATCACTTTACCCAATGTATTGGAGCGCTGTATAATTTCGGGCGCACCCGTCACATTCTAACATTCATATTGCGCTATATAATTCCGGGCGCACCTATCACATAATAATATTATCATTATCATGCATGCCACATATAACATATATCAATAATGAACATAACTAACCCAATAAAAGGAATTTTTTTCATCTCATAATAACACATTCCTAAACTTTGGGTTCCCAAAACAAAGAGGGAATAACATACTTGATACAAGAACCATCAACCTTGAATGAGAAGTAAAAGGTGAGTTCTTAAAGAAGAGTTCTTTTGGAAAACATTTTGTTTGACCTAAACAATAGTGGTAAAAATTTATATCCCAGAAAATAAAATAAAATTATGAACAAATGGTTTTTTTGGGGGTAACCATATCAAAAATGGAGTGAAAGAGGGAGAACCCGAAGGATGAAATTTGGGTTCGAGAATTTCCCATTACCTTGTATCTGAACGCTTCCTTCTCTTTAATGTCCTGTATAATGACATTATATTCATTAATTAAAAATTTCATAACCTTTTATACATGAATAGGGTTCATTTTGGTTTCATTATGTCATTTTATGGGCCTTTTGATGAGTTATAGGGTTTAAAAACTTTTTTTCAGGAATGTTCATTTTTATGGTCTTCTTGAGTGGTTAACTCGTATTCTTAAATGAAAGTTCAGGTAGAACATGGGTAAACATCCAGAACTGATATTACATGTTATTAATGAAATTACATAATTTAAATTTATCTTATAATTAATTATATTATATACCATGTGGATGAATCATTAGATAAAAATTAAATGATGATTGTCTGGGTTAATTTGGGAGGTTTTTCAACCAAAAAGAAATTGTTTTAATTTATCACTTAGTAATATATACATAAGTTAGTTCCAGAACTTTAAATAGGACATAATACATATAAAATATTCAGTTTCAACCATAAAAATGGTTTCATGACCAGATATGAAGGTAGAAATGGAAGAAGAAGACATGTCATTCTTGAAGGTGATAAATTAACACCTCACGAACAACGTTCTCTTTAATAAAATAAAAAGAAGAGGAGAAAGGGGGTTGGATGATATAATATACCATTAGTATCATAAAATTACATTGTATGTATTTTACTGGAGTTACCATACCATTTGTACAAAGATAGGTGGGGTGATAATAAGAAAAGAACTTGAAATTGAAAGGGAATTAAAGGAGAAGAGTGAGAGAAATTACCACCTGAATCCTCCTCTAGAGATCCTTCTTAAGGGGCCTAAGCTTGGTCTTTTGATGAGACCAGTAGCTCTTGGATGTGTGTAATGGGATAGGGAAGATGTTTGGGCAGAGTTTAGACAAGGCTTCAAGCTTGAGAGGTGTGATGAAATGAGGGTGTGAAGGGTGGTATTTATAGTGGAGGGGAGAGGAGTTTCCTTAATATAAAATTCATTAGTTTATTAATTTCCCCTAAGACAAGGAATAGTGAGTCTTAAATGACCAAGAATAGTAAAGAGGGAATGTGAGTTTGAGATTTGGGTTCTTACATCACTTGTGATGTCAGTAATAGTGAGTTTAAATTATAATGTATTTATACAGTAAATTAATGTATTTTACTATTCACCAAAAATTCAAGTATTTCAAAAAAATCCAAAAAAATTACCCCAACCATTTTTTGATGTGTAGAATCCAAAAATGAAGTCCATTTTTTAAAAATAATTTAATAAATATGATTAATTTAATATTTATTAAAATCATAATTTATTATTAAAAAACGAGTTTTAAAAAATTCATTTACTTATTCTAAAATATAGGTACATCATACTTTCACTTGAATATTATTTTTATACTATCATAGGTAATGTTATTATTCATCAGGGTATATCACTATTCATAAGGTTATGTTACTATTCATAAGGTTAGGTTACTATTCACCAAAAATTATTTTTATTTTATTAGACTCCAAAAATCATCTTGAACACAACCGTGTATGTCATATTTTCAAAATTCCCAATACATAAGTGACAAACTTATGTTTAAAGGTCACTTAGAACTTAGTAGTTCATTATGTTGTGTTTTCATGTGATTTTATGACATATTTATAAGAAGGTAATTTCCATTGAAAAACTTTGTGTCATTACAAGTAAGGTATCATGAACGTGAAGGACATCAACCTCATACTCTCCTCCTACCATGCATGACCCCCACCGTATATCATATCACACCACATCATTTATCACTCGTAGATACCTGAGATAACACATCACATATCTTCCATAGACACCTAGTCCAACACATCACATCTCACTTGTATACCCTTGTTCTAACACATCAGAGTTGAAGGAAGGGTGAGGGAGAGGGGGTTGGTAGTCATCAATATCACTACCATCCTGGATGTTGGGAAAAACACCTGGAACTCATCACCCATGAGAATTGGTAAGGTTATCCAACTTGAGTGGGATGCATATAAAATAACATAAACATACATGATATAGATAAAGCACACAATACCCAACTTATGGGTTCAAATCAACCACACAAGTACACACCACACCACAACCTCTATATCGCACATCAACCATCACAACTGCCACCACCACTATATGCAACACCACACAACTACCACATAATCCACATAACATTTTACACTTTCATCTTACAAGTTTCACCAGATTTATTCATTAGTCCATTTACCACACATCAACTTTCATCCTATTATATTCAATTACTAACCCATTAATTTATTCATTTCATTCAGCATCATAATTTATTCCATTACTACCTGGGTAACTAACACAACCACACCACACATCCAGTCCAATACACATAACCACCCCCAAAACTCCACACACATCCACCATAATCATCACATCGCATTTCCCAAGCCATCTCACCAAAACAAGCCATTGTGCCACAACTATTGTGCCACAAGCTCTATGCTGCAACCACTGCATCATAACCTTTGCACCATAACACACAATTTCCCACATCGCATCCATGCCGACCTAACACCACATCACTACCCCACATACCGTAAATCCCATCTAGTCATATCCATCATTGCGCAACATCCCAAACCATGCAGGGCAACACAATAAGCACAAAAGTACATCACAACACACATTTTGAATTCCATATTTATTCAAGGGCACTATCACATGTTTTATTTATTTAGTATGGGTATTATCACACAAACTAGATGTCCATGGGAAACTAATTATTAGAAAAATATACATTATTTAATCTTTTATTCAGGAGAGATCACAAAAAACACAGCAAGGGTCATCACAGCATAACAACTATAACACAAACAAGGCTCCCAAGAGTCTTTATTTCCAGAATTGTCAACATACATACATAATAACATCAACAACATATATCAAATCATTGAAGAATGAGATAAATACTTGTACCCATTAATTTTAGACATTACAATTTATTATATCATTATGTTGACCCTTACTATCCACCCAAAGGTAATAAAAAACATGCAGATTTTACACATAGTGTGTAAAAGAGTGAGAACAAGGATCCCTTGCCTCAAAGAAGATTTCCAATCTCATTGTACACCACAGGGCAAAGAAGAAATTCCTGCAAACCACAACCACACATGGGAAACAACGAATCAACATACATCGTAACAAAGGATCATAAAAAAATAGGCTAACTCACATCCCAAACTAAAATTGTACCACCACAGTGGATCCTAGGAAAAGAACAAGAAGAAACTAACCAAGAATAAGTAAGGGATTACCACTAATCGCCAACAGAAATCCACCGGATCTAAAGAATAAAATTGGGAGTAAGGAGGGATGGAAGGTCTCCTCAGGGAACCTAGGGTTCTCCCAAAACAAGAGAGAAGGTATACTTATGAATGACAAAAAAAATCAGTTGAAGGGTTATAAAATATCCTGAAATCCTTCAGTTTTAAGTCGTGTAACATTTAAACGGTGTGTAAACAATGGTTTTTTCAAAATTTCCACTTTTCACTAAAAATTAAGGTGCCTTGGAATTTAATTATTACATTTCATGAATTCCATTTACATGTGTAATCCATATCATGGTTTCCCCTTGGTCACTAACCAAATCATGAATATGCAGACTACACAAGTCGTGAAGCACCTTTACATGTCATGTAAACTTTACACATCGTGAATTTCTTAATACAGCACTCCTACATCTCCATTATCCATTGGAAACTCCCAAAACCTCCCTTGAACACCTCCAACAACCAAAAATGTTAAAGTAATAGGTTAAAAAGGCACATGTTGTTATCTCAGAGAGAATTTGAGATTACTATAGACCTACTTTCAGGGATGAGGATCATATGTTTACATTTATACCATATAACACCCACTAAATTAAAATAATTAGAGATTCTTCTTGATGATCTTAAGGATAAGGGATTTATTGGTCCTAGAGTTTCACCTTATGCATCACCAATGATCTTTGAGAAGATGGTAGGTGGGATTATTCATCTTTTTGTTGATTACTGGAAACTCAACCAAGTGACAGTTAATAAAAAAATATTCATTTCCTAGGATTGATGACCTTTTTTATCAACTCAATGGAACTTGGTAGTTTTTAAAGACTGATATGAGATTGAGGTACCATCAACTAAGGTTTCAAGAGGAAGATATTCCTAAGATGATTTTTAGGAGTAGGTGTAGGCATTATGAGTATCTGGTCATACTGTTTGGCCTTAACAACACTCATATGGTGTTTATGGATTTGATGAATCAAATATACCATTGTTTATTGGATTCTTTCATGATTGTATTTGTGGATGATATCCTTTTTTATTCCAGATCAGAGTGGGATCATGTTGAGTATTTTAATATCATCCTTGGAGTCTTGAAAGGACATCATCTGTATGGAAAGCTATCTAAATGATAGTTATAGATTCAAGAGGTAAAATTTCTGGGCCATGTGATTTATAAGAAGGGTGTCTCAGTGAGTCCTGAAAAGATTTAGGTAATGATTTCATGGGAGCAGCCCAAAAATGTGTTTGAGATCTGAATTTTCTTGGGATTAACTAGTTATTACAGGTGATTTTTTTTAGGAATTATCCAAGCTTGCATATCCTATGACAGAGTTGACCCATAAGGGTGTGAAATTTTTTTGGAGTGATCAGTGCTAGAGATCATTTTAGGAGTTGAAAGTGATATTTAATCCAACCCCAGTATTGATTCTTCCTAATTTGGGTGTTGTTTATGATGTTTACTGCAGTGCCTTGGGTATGGGTTTGAGTTGTGTTTTGATACAGGGGGATAGTTAGTAGCTTATAGCTCTCATCAGTTTCACCCTTATGAGAAGAATTGTCTCATTCATGATCTTGAGTTGGTATCTCTTAAATCTTGGTGCCACTACCTCTTAAAGGAGTGGTTTATAGTGTATTCAGAACATAGTCTAAAGTATATCTTCACTTGGAGGGATCTAAACTTGAGACAGAGACATCGGGTGGAGTACCTTCAGATCTTTGATTTTGATTTGCATATACCCTCAGAAAATGAAACATGGTCATGAATTCTTTGAGTAGAATGTTACTGATTAAAGTAGTGAAGGAATCAACGAGAGAGTGGTTCTTGATGGACTTGTTTGTTGATATGTTCTTGGATGAAGGGAGAGTTGATGAAAAGTATTCATATCTTGTGATCATACAAGATCACTTATAGATGATCAAATTCAACATGTATGGGAATATTATGCATAGTATCCATGCTTTAGCATGAATATTTATAGTGGGGAGACCCTGGATGAGTGGTCTGGGTTTCCCAATGGAGTGTTTCACTTCCAAGGTAGTATTATTTTTCTAATGACTTTGAGATAGGAATTGATGGATGATGAAAACTGATCCAATTGGTCTATACACCCTGGAGTGACCAAGTTGTATCATGACCTGAGACGTCATTACTGGTGGTCGATAATGAGATGATCGGTTGTGAATTTTGTGTCTTGATGCCTTATATTTCAAATAATTAAGGCGTAACATCATAGGACTAGTGGTTTGATTCAACCTTTACCCATTCTAGTATAGAAATGAGATGAGATATCCATGAAATTTGTGATTAGGATACCTCGAACTCCTAGTTTCAAGGATGTGATATGGGTGATTATTGATCGAATCATGAAATCAGTACATTCCAAACCTATCAAGGATTCAATGAAGGTAGAGGGTCTTGGGAACTTTTATGTGTAGGATATTGTCAAAATTCATGGTGTTTTATCAGTTATCATTTCAAATAGGGACTCTCGCTTCACATCTCAGTTTTAGAGTGGATTTTAGGCAGTGATGGGTTCTCAATTGAAGTTGAGCACATCTTATCTTCCATGTATAGATGGACAGTCTGAGCAAGCCATCCGAATTCTTGAAAACATATGTTGGACATGCATAATTAAATTTAGTGTATCATGGGAGAAACATATTCCCTTAGTTAAATTTTCCTATAACAATAGTTATTAGTCTTATATCAAGAAGGATTCATTTGATACATTGTATGGGATTCCTTGAAGGTCACCTCTTTGTTGGGAAGAGGTTGTAGAATGGTCCTTGGTTGGATCGAACATCATCGAGGAGATAACGAATATCATGCAACTAATCAAGAGAAGATTAGTGATAGCTCAAAGTCACTAGAAATCTTATGTTGCCTAGTGTTTTCATTAATTGTAGTTTTAGGTAGGTGATAATGTTTTTATGAGATTTTATCCTTGATTGGTACATTGATGTTTGGGGAGGCAGGGTAAGTTAGCACCTCGTTATGTCGGACCATTTGAGATTGTCGAGAAACTTGGGAAGGTGGATCATCGATTCAACTTACCCGCTTATTTGACTTCTATCTATGATGTGTTCCATGTTTCCCAACCAAATATGTATTAACCATATTTATCCCACATGATTGGGTAATAGGGTGTTTAGATTGAACCTAACACCTCAATGATTGAAAGATCAATTCAGATAGTGGACCGATACGATATTCTTCCGCATTGAAAGAAAATATCATTGGTTAGAGTGATATAGAAGTTTGGTAGGTAAAACCATGCGACATGGGAGTGTGAGGCATTGATGATGAAATAATGGCCTTATCTATTTTTGGTTTTGTGATCCTGATCCTTTTTTGGGAAAAAAAACTTTTAACATGGGGATAATTTTTATAACACCCCCGACCCCAGCGGACTAGAGACGGTGCCTTATTTTATTAAATTAGTGTGGATACAAGATTAGAATCCTAAAGGACTGGTCAATTTAGAAGTCTTGGAAAATGTATTATATACATAAATATTACATTACAATTAAAACATAAAATACAACATAGATAATCCTTTGAGAACACCATTATTCTACTAGTTAATGTCACGACCCGTCCCCCAGGGCCCGTGTTGTCACTACCCCAAGCCTGCCTTCCATAGGCCAGGGGCTGATGACTAGCAACAAAGGCGTAAATCCCTAAAACCAAGAAGGCATTGCCTTTATAAACTATAAACACACACAAAAGAGTAAATTGGAATAAAAAAACTAAGTAAAACTATATACAAAAGGAGTGATGAAAAGTAAAGGGGCTGAAAATACAAACCCAACTTTAAAGTACAAGGAAACTGAAAACAAGTACAACTGAAGAAAGGTGAAAAATAGCTCCTGGAACGTCTACTACAGATCCTACCTAAAGGGTAAGTACAGATAGCCTCCTTAGAACTCCACGTACATCATTATCCTCCGTGTACTGACTCTTCATAAGGTCCACCTCCGAGTACCGTCCAGTCCTAGTGATCTCAACCTCCGTCAGTGATGTCTGTCGTCTGCATCCAACACAACGAGTTGCAAACATAGCCCGTACAGGGGTGAGTATAACGATACTCAATAGAGACCCCGATACCACCAAGGTCTCTCAAAATCCACCAAGGACAAACCAAAAAGTAAGAAATCAATGGATAGCCATTACTTAGGTATATGCCCATACATATACCTAAGTTATCAAGTAACCCATCTCAATCATAAGGAAACACAGAAAACACTGACTCATATCACACAGGTATACAAATTTTGTAGAGAGATAGAAATGATCAAATATAGCCACTAAATCATCTAAGTTTTCAGACCCACATAGGATCCAGGACCAGCAGTTAGAACTTTCGGACCAACACATGATCTAGGAACAGTAGTCAGAGCTGTCGAACCAACAAATGATCTAGGACCAGCTATTCTATCGGACCAACACATGATCTAGGAATATAAGTCAAAACTTTTGGACCAAAACATGATCCAGGAACAGTCATCATAAATTTCATACCAACACATGATCCAAGAACAGTCAACAGAACTATCAGAGCAACACATGATCCAGGAACAGTCAACAGTGCACAACCAGCCACAGGGTTTCCATAAAGCACGCTTGATTTAAGGAGGTTCCACTCCTCAAGATAATTTTTGATACATAAACTACCACTAAGTACCATATAGAAGTATCACAAAGGTCTGACTTGTCATAGGGGTATCAACGCAACTGACGGCGCGTCAATCGGACGCTCGGTTTGTGAGTTATAAGCTTTTTAGTCCCAGGGGCCTGTTTGGATTTGTGTATGATACAACCTAATCGTATCTCAACATTACCAAGAACTATAGTGGGGTATTCTCAAAGGGGTTGTTGTGCTCCAAGAAAACCAGTTCCACTGACGGTTCATCAAACAGTTGTCCGGTGTCAAAGATACGGCCAAAGGAAGTAACAGGGTCGGTAATGGGCCTGGGCCTGGTCTGACCCGGTCGAACCAACTCGGCCCAACCCAGACTGCGATGACCCGGTCTAGGTTGACCCAGTCATCCTGCTAGGTTCGGCCCAGTCCGCTGGTCCCGGCCCAGCGGATTGTAGGGGTGGTTTGTCCCGAAGGTCACCGCGTAGGCAGCTCGACCCGGAGGTCAAGGCCGGTTCGTCCAGCACCACGTGGGGTGCGGATCGGGTGGATCGGGCCGGAAATCCAAGCTGGTTTGGCCAGCGACGCTGTGAATGACATTGTGTGCTGGCTTGGGTGGCCGGCACGGCTCGGCTAGTTTGGCCGGGAGTCGGGGCGCGGGCAGGCCGCACGGGGCACCGGGCAGGGCGCGGGCAGAATGCACAGGGCGCGTGGGCAGTGCACGGGCAGGCTGGAGGGGTGTGCGGGCAGTGCACAGGTAGGTCGGTAGGGTGCACGGGCAGCGCGCGGGCAGGTCGTGGGGCGCATGGGCAGTGGGCGGGCAGGCCGTGGGGCACGCGGGCAGCGCACGGTTAGCACGCGTGGTGCGCAGGCTCCGTTGGAGGCGGTGCGGGACGCCGTGGGGGCGGCGCAGTTCTCGGAGGCTGCGAGTAGTGTGTCCCTTGTCGTTGTCGATTCTGTTGCCTCATTGTTGTTACATCTCCATACCTAAGAACATCATAAGAAGGAAAAACAACGAAGGATGTCGGGCCATGTTAGGTTGGCCCGCACCCTCCACGTTTAGGGAGGTATCAATTGGCTCAACAAGATATGAATTTGATCATTAACATGTCCACAACAAACACTTTCTATCCGATGAAGAAGATAAGAAAAGGTATAACATCATCAAGTAATAAACCCCCTACCTTTGATCGTTGCTCTACAATGAAGTCATGGTAAGAAGATGATGTTGTCGTCGTTCGTCGCGTCTACCACGCACTTCCAATCCAAGATCATGCGTCAGTTCGTTGACGATGATGAGGAGGGAATATTGGTCGAAGATGTCCCACGTCAAAGGGGGTTCCAAGGAAGAAAGTCGAGGAAGATCGTTCTTCATTTTCAAAGGTGTTCTTCGTTGGAAGCGTTCTTCATTGGTAGACTTCCCCCAATATTTCTCCCAAGTTCCTCCTTTCTCTGCACTCCACCCAAAATGAAATCGTTTCCAAATAATAGATTAGTATCTATTATGTTCGTTGGCATAAATTAAAATTTAGTGATTTAATTAAATGAGTTGACTCATTTAATTAATGGGGGTGGAGTTGGCATAACAATTAAAATGAGAGAATTAATTAATTAACTCAGCTCCCCTAATTAATGCTTGATAGGTGGAACAAATTAAATTAAAGGGGAGTTGGCTCCATTAAGGTGGAGAAGGTCAAGGGGTTTCTCCCAATTTAATGGGGAGTTGAGGAGGTTTTACCATCCTCCATTAGTGGGGGGTTAAGCCTCGTGTGGTTCCCACGTCATAACCTCTCACGGGAGGTTATGCTCGGGTGGGCCCCACCACCATAACCTCCCAAGGGAGGTTAAGGTGTGGTGGACCTACCTCCAACTCCCATTAAGAGGTTTTAACCACCCAACCTCCACATGTCAGTTAAAAATAAAATAAAGTGATCTTACTTTATTTTATTACTTCACATGAAAACCCAAAAACTAACTTTTATCCTTGACTCACTGTCGTCGAAGTGAAAGTCTTCTTAAGTGAATATCGGCGCTGTGAGTTCAACGGTGCTCTCAGATTTCAATTCCGAGCACTGGTTCAAAAGTTATAAAAACCCACTCGTACGTTTACTGAACGTACCTGAACAAAACTTCAGAAATTGATTTCGGGCATACCAGGTCTCGGAATCAAGCACCATCAATTTTTGCAGACTCGTAAAAATCCCATTTATTAAAAAAAATCCATGGGATTTTTGGGTCTTTACATTCTCCCCAACTCAGAGCTTTACATCCTCGTAAGCAACAACTTGAACTATGGGAACAAGTGGGGGTACTGAGCATGTATCTGAGCCTCCCACTCCCATGTGCTCTCCTGGAGGTTCTCGTGCTGCCAACGAACGTGCACCAGAGGTATCGACCATCCACGTAGGACCCGCTCCTATTGATCCTCAATCTCCATTGTAACCTCTATGAAATTCACCCCATCATCGACATCCATCTCTCCATGGTCAATGATGTGGGAAGGGTCATTCACATATCTCCTCAGCTGAGATACATGGAAGACATCGTGCACCCAGTGCAACTGAGGTGGAAGATCCAAGCAGTAAGCCACCTCGCCAACTCTACTAAGGACCTAAAAAGGTCCGATAAACCTCAGAGATAACTTTTTTCCTCATCCAAATCTCCATATACCTCGTCAGGGTGAGACTTGTAGAAAGATGTGGTCACCATCCTCGAACTCCAGAGGTCTTTGTCTCCAGTCAGCATGTGACTTCTGTCTGCTCTGTGCAGTCTTCATCCACTCCTGGATGATTTTCACTTTCTCTATGGTATCTCATACCATCTATGGTCCTACTAGTGCTGACTCCCCTGGGTTTGTACAGCATAAGGGTGATCTACAAGGTCGCCTGTGCAAGGCCTCAAAAGGTGTCATCCCTATGGTGGAGTGATATCTTTTGTTGTATGTAAACTCCACCAATGGAAAGTGATCCTCCCAACTGTGACTGAAGTCGATGACACAAGCACGTAGCATGTCCTCTAGGGTCTGAATGGTCCTCTCAGTTTGGCCATTCGTCTGAGGATGGAAGGCGGTGCTCAGACAAAGCTGCGTCCCGAAAGCTTCCTGCAACCCCTTCCATAGCCGAGAAGTAAATCATGTGTCACGATCAGAGACAATAGAAGAAGGTACTCCATGTATCCGCACAATCTCCTACACATAGAGGCATCCCAAGCTCTCTACTAAACCCTGTTCTCTAATCGGTAAGAAGTGGGCCGACTTGGTTAGTCGTTCGATGATCACCCAAATTGAGTCATGACCCATGGATGTATGTGGAAGACCCATCACGAAGTCCATGGATATCTCATCCCACTTCCACTCTGGAACCTATAAGGGATGAACCAAGCCTGTTGGTACCTGGTGCTCTGCCTTCACTTTCTGACAAGTGAGGCATCGAGAAACAAACTCTGCAACTTGTTTCTTCATACTTGGACACCAATGCTGTCATCGAAGATCCTGATACATCTTCGCCACTCCTAGATGTACTGCTAGAGGGGAAGTTTGGAACTTCCTTATCACTTCCTCCTGAAGTTCCACTGGTACCAAGGTACGTCCTCTAAAAAGGATGACATGATCCCCACCTTCAGAAAATCCATTAGGTGCCTACCCTGTGGATATATGAGCACGTCGTGTCTCGTAGTCAGCGTCCCCATGTTGTGCCTCCCTGACTCGCTGAAGAAGTGGGGGAGTGATTGTAAGAGACTGAAGGAAGGATGCTCCATCTCTATCCACAAAGGATATCTGTAAAGCAGTCAGCTACTCTATCACCTCTCCTAGCAGTTGTATACCAGATCTCCTACTGAGCGCATCCGCAACAACATTACCCTTCCTAGGAGTATAGACTATCTCAAATTCATAGTCCTGGAGGAACTCAAGCCAATTCCATTGTCTCAGATTCAGGTCCTTCTGAGAGAAGATATACCTGAGACTCTTGTGATTATAATACATGGTAAAACATTCACCCATCAGATAGTGCCGCCACATATTCAAGGCGAAGACCATTGCTGCTAACTCCAGGTCATGGGTAGTGTAGTTCTGCTCATGTTGTCTCAGCTGCTGAGAACCATACACGATCACTGTTCTCTCCTACATCAAGACACACTTGAGTCCAGTCCCTGATGCATCGCAGTAAACTATGTACCCTATGCCTTCCTCTAGAAGCCTCAATATGGGGGCACTCATCATCCTCTGCCTCAGCTCCTGGAAGCTCTGCTGGAATCTCTCTGACCATACAAAGGGTTTCCCCTTCTTCGTCAAGGCTGATAGTGGTGTTGCAACTATGGAGAAGTCTGGTACGAATCTCCGGTAGTAACCATCCAAAACCAGGAAACTCTGTACCTCCTTCACACTCCTGGGTGGCTTCCAAGAAAGTACTGACTCAATATTCGCTGGATCCACTGCAACTCCAGACTCTGAGATGACATGTCCTAGAAAGTGAACCTCTCGGATCCAAAATTGGCACTTCGAGAGCTTACCATAAATCTGGTGCTCTCGGATCATGTCCAGTACTACCCGAAAATGGTAGGCATGTTCCTCCTCGGTAGTCGAGTAGATCAGTATGTCGTCGATGAAGACTACGACAAAGCGATTGAGGTAAGGATAGAATATCCTATTCATGAGTCCCATGAACACTTCTGAAGTTTTTTTTATGCTAAAGGGCATAACCAAGAACTCATAGTGGTCGTACCGACATCTTAAGGTCGTCTTCTACACATCCTCGTCTCGAACTTTGAGCTGGTGATAGCCTGATCTAAGGTCTATCTTCGAGAACCATTTTGCTCCCTTCAGCTGATCCAAGAGGTCGTCGATCCTCAGGAGTGGGTAATTTTTCTTCACGGTCACCTGATTCAAGAGATGGTATTCAACACAGAGCCTCAATCTCCCGTCTGCCTTCTTGGAGAACAGAATCGGGGCTGCCCAGGGAGAAACACTGGGTCGGATGAATCCCTTCTCCTGCAAGTCCTCTAGTTGTACACGTAGCTCACGAAGCTCAGTGGGAGCCATTCGATATGCTGGTGTAGATATCGGTGTCATCCCGGGGTATAGGTCAATATAAACGTCCACCTATCTATTAGGAGGTAAACCTAGGACATCATCAGAAAAAACATCCACGTATTGGTCCACCACTATAGGATAGCTCAGACTTTCCACATCTACAGCTCTGAGGGTAAGGCGGGCCAACTGATGAGTGATCGGCTGCACCCTCCTCCAAGTAAGTTTTTCCTACACTGTAAAGGCTCCCTTCTCACCAGTAAAGGTGAACCTGGTCCCATCCGTGCGGACACACCTCACTTTGAGCCTAATACAGTCGATCTGAGCATGGACTGTGGATAGCCAGTCCATACCCAAGATGATGTCGTAAGGCCTCGATGCCACTATGAGGAGATCTCAGCCGAATCTCTCACCTCCTAGATTAATCTCACACTACAGGCACTAGTGTGTAATCATTGAGTCTGCTCCCATAGGATTCTCTATCCATAAGGATCGAGCCAGCGGCTCCGTCGGAATCTCTGAGCTCCGAACGAGGGATGTCGCAATGAAAGAGTGACTGGAACCTGTGTCTATAAGAACTGAAGTTATGGTGGAGTAGACATAGATCATACCTCAAATCATCTCTAGAGAACCATGATTTTAAGCCTCAGCTACCTGGAGCTGATCTCTCCCCTATCCACCTAATCCCTGTGATCGGGGTGGACCTCCTTGTAGTGGTGGTGGTAACACCTCAAATCGTCGCCCACCGCCTGCTACATGACTAGCTCCTCTGCCACGTCTGCCTGCTCCCTGTGGACTGCATCGATTGAATCCCTATCTCTACCTGGGCAGTCCTTCGACTATCTGGTGATCATCAAAACGGCGGGTCGGATAGTCATGAGCCATGTGACCCTACCCGCCGCAAGAGTAACATTGCCCTCTCCTGGCATTACTAGCTCTGTCTCGTGTTCCTCGCACAACTGAACCCGAGTCCTGAGGTCGTTCACCAGATAGTATGGTCCTCTTGGACCTCTACGACATATGTCTGCTTTTAGGTGAAAAAGACTCTGCTACGTGATGCCCGGTGGTGGGTCTCGCTGCTGGTGACTGCTCAGCAAAGAAACTCTCCACTAAGAGGGCTCACTCCAACACCCCCACCTACATCGGGATGTTGAGGGAGATCATCGAAGCTCTAATATCTCGCCTGAGACCCTGATTGAAGGTCTGGGCCCTGAAGAATGGGTCCCGCACCATATCTGTGGAGTAGCGCGAGAGGTCGGTGAACCTTGCTGAGTATTGTGCCACTGTCATGCTGCCCTGCTACAGATGAAGTAGCTCCTGTATCTGCACTGCACGTAGGGTGTATAGGACAAAATCTGCTTGAAATAGGCTCTCGAAGTCTGCCTAGAGTAGTGTCACCTTGTCATGCACCTGGAGCATCAGGCTCCACCATCTTCCTACTTCTTCTTGAAGAAGACTCATGGCAAGGATCACCATAAGCTCGGTTGGTGTCCCTACTAGTCTGAAGACTCTCACCATAGCCTCCAGCCAATCCTCAAATGTCTGCGGGTCTGTCTCACCCATGAACCTGAGCGGCCTCTGGTGTTGGAACTCATGCAACGCACTCAAGTGGCGTTCACTCTCTTCTGCTGGGGCTGGTGGTATCGGTGGACCAATGGGTAGTGGTACCGCTGGTGCCTCCGCTGTGATGGGGCCCTGCACCGAGGCCTCGTCGCTCGGTGGGCTACCATCTCGTACATCTCTCGGAACCCTAGCTGGCTGGCTGCATGGAGGCATCCTGAAAAGAAACAAGTGTGCCACGGTCAAAAAGTTATACTTGGTGAGCTGACTCAATATATCAAAAAGAAAACTCTTGAAAACACACACATAATCAGTGTTTTCATGCACTGAGTTGGAAATCAAAAGTTAGGGTCCTGGTGTATGGATACATCAGCCGTTGCACCAACACTGGACTCCCTAAATTGAAAACCACACTCAGTACCCTTAACACTATTGATTCACAGAAAAGAAAGATCAGAGACCTGAGTTTTTTGGTAGAACTGACTCCTCTTATACCAATTTGTCACGACCCGTCCCCCGGGGCCCGTGCTGTGACTACCCCAAGCCCGCCTTCCATAGGCCAGGGGCTGGAGACTAGCACCAAAGGCATAAATCCCTAAAACTGGGAAGGCATTGCCTTTATAAACTAGAAACACACACAAAAAAGTAAACTGGAAGCAAAACACTAAGTAAAACTATAAACAAAAGGAGTGCTGAAAAGTAAAGGGGCTGGAAATACAAGCCCAACTATAAAGTACAAGGAAACTGAAAACAAGTACAACTGAAGAAAGGTAAACAGCTGAAAGGTGAAAAGCATCTCCTAGAATGTCCACCACAGATCCTACCTGAAGGGTAGGTACAGATAGCCTTCTCAGCACTCAACGTCTGTCAGTCTCCTCCATGTATCAACTCGTTGTAAGGTCCACCTCTGAGTACAGTCCAGTCCTGGTACTCTCAGCCTCCGTCAACGTTGTCCGTCGTCTGCATCCAACACAACGAGGTGTGGGCATAGCCTATGCAGGGGTGAGTATAATGATTCTCAGTAGAGACCCCGAGACCACCAAGGTCTCTCAAAATCCACCAAGGAAAAACCACAGAGTAAGAAATCAATGGATAGCCATTACTTAGGTATATGCCCATACATATACCTCAGTTATCAAGTAACCCATCTCAATCATGAGGAAAACACAGAAGACATTGACTCAGCTCATAGAGGTATACAACTTTTGTAGAGAGATAGAGATGATCAGATGTAGCCACTGAATCATCTAAGCTGTCGGACCCACACAGGATCCAGGACCAGCGGTTAGAACTGTCAGACCCACACAAGATCCAGGAACAGTAGTCAGAGTTGTCGGACCAACACCTGATCCAGGAATAGAAGTCAGAACTATCAGACCAACACATGAACCAGGAACAGTCATAAGAACTGTCGGACAAAAACATGATCCAGGAACAGTCAACAGAACTGTCGGACCAACACATGATCTAGGAACAGTCAACAGTGCACAGCCAGCCATAGGGTTTCCACAAAGCACACTTGATTTTGGGAGGGTCTGCTCCTCAAGCCAAGTTTTCAAACATAAACTTCCAAGAAGTACCATGTAGAAGTATCACAAAGGTCTGCCTCGTCATAGGGGTCTCAACGCAACTGACGGCACGTCAATCGGACGGCCGGTCTATGAGTTATAAGCTTTTTAGTCCCGGGGGCCCGGTTGGATTCATGTACGATCCAACCTAACCATATCTCAACATTACCCCGAACTCCAGTGGGATATTCTCAAAGGGGTCTTCATGCTCCAAGAAAACCAGCGCTGCTGACGGTTCATCAAATGGTCATCTGGTGCCAAAGATACGGCCAAAGGAGGTAACATGGTCAGTAATAGGTCTGGGCCCAGTCCGGCCCAATCGGACCGACTCAGCCTAACCCAAACTGGGCCGACCCGGTCAGCCCGCTAGGTTTGGGCCAGTCCGCTGGGCCCGGCCCAGCGGACTGCAGGGGCGGTTCAGCTCGAAGGTCACTGCATAGGCGGCTCGGCCCGGAGGCCGGGGCCGGTTCGGATAACACCACATGGGGCGCGGCTCGGGCGGCTCATCCCGGAAAGTCGAGCCGGTTTGGCCAGTGATGCCATGAAGGACGTCGCGGGCCGTTTAGGGTGGTCGGCGCGGCTCGGTCGGTTCATCCAAGAGCTGGGGTGCGGGCAGGCCACACGGGGCGTCGGGCAGAGCACGGGCAGGCTGTGCGGGGCGTGCGGGCATCGCGCGGGTAGGCCGGCGGGGCACACGGCAGACTGCGGGACACACAAGCAGCGTGCGGGAAGGCCGCGGGGCAGCGTGCAGGCAGCGCACGGGCAGGTCGCGGGGCCCACGGGCAGCACGCGGGCAGGCCGCGGGGCGTACGGGAAGCGGGGTGCGTGGGGTTGGCTGGAGGCGGTGCGGGATGCTGCGGGGGTGGCACGGTTCTCGGAGGCTGCGATCAGCGCGTCCCTTGTCATTGCCTACTCTATCACCTCATCGTTGTTACGTTGCCATGCCGAAGAATTTCACAAGAAGGAAAAACGGCGGATGATTTTGAGCCATGTTAGGTTGGCCCGCACCCTCCGCGTTTATAGAGGTATCAATTGGCTCAACAAGATATGAAGTTGATCATTAACACGTCCGCAAAAAACCCTTTCTATTCGATGAAGAAGATAATAAAAGTTATAACATCACCTTTGATCATTGCTCGACGATGAAGTCCCGGGAAGAAAATGATGTTATCTTCATTCATCGCGTCTGCCACACACTTCCAATCCAAGCTTGTAATGACCCGCGTTTTGAACCGGGTTAAGAAGTGGGGTAAATAGAACGTTTTCAATTACTTAACCGGTCATTTTGAAGACCGGGCTTCGGAACAAGGTTTCGAAGGTTGGAACGCTTTATTTTAATGTTTTTGGGCATGAGAAAAGACCTATCAAGTTTCTCGGGTGGCCCGAGGGGTTTTGGGAGCGTCGAACCCTTGTTTTTAAAGTGTTGCAGAGGGCTCACGGTTAGCGCACGGTTTGGAAAACTGTGTGGCCCAAACCGTGTGGCCTTATTAAATGAGGCAGTGGCGTGCACACGGGTTGCACACGGTTTCCCCAAACCATGCGCCTATCCCATGTGAGAGATCTCTTGGAGGCAAAAGACTCTGAATGGTTTTCCCACGGTTTGGCAAACCGTGCAGGTCAAACCGTGTTCTCGGGTGTGTTTTAGGTTTTTGATTAAAATTAAAATAAAAAGAAAATAAAATAAAATAAAAACTTAAATCTAAATCTCCCTCACCCTCACTCGTCCGAACCCCCATGGCGCGCCTCCCCTCTCCTCTCCCGTGAGTCGCGCGTGACGCCTCCCTCCTTCGTGCTTCGTTTTCGGCCGATTATCCTCAAGATTTATTCTCCGGATCATCACAGGATGTGGAAGGTCCCCCGGGACCTCGTGTGTGTGCGTTTGATGTCCGCCGCCAAAGGCGAGGCGTGTTGCGGTGATTTTGATCCGCCAGTTTGTTTCCAAGGTAAGGGTTTTGCCGGTTTAAGGTTTGTGCATCCTCTAAGTTGATGTCTTTGGTGGTTTTAAGGACCGTAGTGTGTTTTTTCTAGTGTGTATGCAGCTTCGGGTTGGTTTCGGGTTGCCGGAGCTTAGGCGACTCTCCTGCACAGGCATAGGTACATATTTATATGTACGTGGGTTCCCCCAATATGTGTATATTTGTCCATGGTGGTGAATATACACGTATGAGGATAGTTTTCCCCATTGCATATATAAAAAGTGCTTGCACAGGTGAGCGGAGACAGGTATATGTGTAAAATCATATGTGTAAGGATCCTCTTGTGCATGCTCATGGCCATGCGGGGCGTGTGCATAGAGGTTAGGTGTCCTTATACATATGTGAAATCACATATGCCTCATGGGGGAGAAGCAGTGGTAGCTTTAGTTAGAAAGTGCCAAGAGCTGGAGTGGATGGATGGATCCACCTTGAGGTAGGGTCCCTCTCCTTTCCCTTTTATTTAAAGTAAAGTAATAAAGGGTTATTTCTGCAAGTTAGTCTTGAATAAGTGCTTCTGTAAAAATAGTGTGAATTGCAGGAATAAGATAAAATGGTTGTTTGGTCACTAAACTAACGATTTAATAATAAAACCCCTCGATCAGAGGTGCGCTGTCTTCAAGATAAAAGTAGGAAGTAGACTCTTATGCTTGCCTACTAAATTCTTGTTATGCTTTGGTGAAACTTGAATGAAATGGATTAGGATGGTAAGACCATTCCTTAGGATAATGGAATGAGCATGGCTTATGTTAATGGAATGGGTCTAGTGAGTGGGACTTGCCTAGGAGGAGTAGTCCTCAACACCTCTTATTGCTTTGTAAATCCTTATATGTATTTGAAATGAAATGAAAGGAATAAAGAATTAATTGGGTGTTAGCCAATACAGTACATGAGAGGTTTGTCTCATTTACCTTATATCAATGTGACGGATATGATAAATGATGTGATTATGTGATATTGTGAGATGGAAATGCCATGTTTTATTGATATGAATGTTATAAGATGTGTATGCCTTATATCCTATACTAATTAAATGATTAAGCTTCGGTCCAGGGGTAGACCGTGAGAGCTCCCCTATAATATGGATTCGGGATAGGGGCAGACCATGAGAGCTCCCCTAATTGAATGATACAGCTTCGGGCCAGGGGTAGACCGTGAGAGATCCCCTATGTTACAGCTTCGGGCTAAGGGTAGACTGTGAGAGCTCCCTTGAATCATTATTAAGCCTTCGGGCTGGGGATAGACCGTGAGAGCTTCCCCAAGGTTGGGCCAGTGGTAGGATCGAGAGCACTTCCCCTGGGTTAAGGATGTCCATGACTTCCGTCCCAGTCCTACCTAACGTATTATATATATATGTATTCCTTGAATCGTTATTAAGCCTTTAGGTCGGGGATAGACCATGAGATCTTCCCCAAGGTTGGGCCAGGGGTAGGATTGAGAGCGATGCCCCTGGGTTAAGGACGTTCGTGAGTTCCGTCCCAGTCCTACCCAATGTATTATATATATATATGGTGACATGATCGGGTTACTTTACCGGCAACAAGACGAAGCTGGTATAGCCGTTAGGTTTCCTCTGGGGAAACCGGGATGGGTGTTGTTGTTCTTTATTGTTCTGTTTATCGAATCCTACTATACCTACTTATTGCTTTAATTATTATTACATTGTCTGGATTGGGTTAGACATAGGTGGTTCCGGCCTACTGAGATTATTATCTCACACCCTACTCAGGCCGCCATTGCACTGGGGTACCCGAGTAGACCTTCTTGCTTGCAAGACCTAGGTCATGTGTTGTGCTATTTGTACCTGAAGAGTTAGGAGAAAAGGACCAAGCAGGATCTTGGGATGCTCAAGAGATCTCCTGTTGGTCCTTGATGTCTTTTCTTTATTCTTTTGTATTGTATTGAAAGCATGTTGTGTTGTTTACTGCTTTCCATATCTATTTCATCATCCCTGTATCGTGTAAACTGGATTTGTCCACCTTTTATATAAATGATCACTATTTGTTTTCCACTGCTGTTTGTTCATTGTTTATCTATTACTGCTTCCACTATTGAATTTTATTTACTCTAATAATACCGTTGTGTTACTCTAATATGAGGGTATAGTCTCTCCAATATCACCTTCCGAGACCCTTGCTGCTAGTCGGCAGCCTTTGGTATATGGGGAGATGCGCTTGAGGCCATGTGACCCACCGGTCCGGCCACCGGGTCGATGGTGAGCCGGTCCGGAAAGTTACAAAGTGGTATCAGAGGGGTTTTCTCTTCTGATTTGTTTTACTGTTGGGTGACATTAGACATGGATAGGAAGAAACTAGAATTTGGTAATAAGCTGTGTCTGGGATTGGCCACCCCACGCATAGGGAAAATCCAAATTGCCTCGAATGGGATTGTTATCTAAATGATTTTGATTATTACGGTTGATTTGATTTCACCGTTGGGTGATGCACATGATTTCTATTTATACTGTTGATGAAATTGAGGGATTCCATTTCTGTTGTAACCCGAGGATATGAGGGTATGCCATCTCTTGCATCATATAGTCACCTTCTAAGAAATTTCATACCATGCATTATGACATACCATCTAGGATGCATTAGTTGATTCCTGCTGTTGTGATAGGTGTTCTGGTAGTTATTACATGCTTCTGTGATATAGCATGTTCTGTGTTACTGCTTACGATATCATGTTGTTTTTTATTAAAAATGAAATTGGTTGGTTTTTCTAAATTAAGTGATTGCGGTTATGATAGGAGCCAATTTTCAGTTGTAAGGTGTATGGGCGCCTTATAGTTGGGAAATGATAACCTATTTAATCGGATTTCCGAAAAAGGGTTGCTAAAGTTTTAATTGTAAAATGGAATTGATTTTGATTAAAGGGATCCAAATTCCAAACTGTAATGTGTATGGGCACTTTACATATTGGTAGTTGGCCACCCGTATTATTGGATGATTGCTTTTAGCATGTTTATTTATGGAATGTACTTTGTTTCGTCTAATGGGAGCCAAATTTCAACCCATGGAGTGTATGGGCGCTTCATGAGTTGGGAACTGGCAACCCATAATGAATAAAATGACAGGATGCTTCTATGATTTTTATATGTGTAAAATCTATTGATTTTGATATGAAATGTTTTGGCTTGCTGGGACCCTCGTAGGTCGCCTAGTGGTTAAAAAGAAGTTGGTTGAAACTTTCCTGCTTTGCTTTGAGCTGTTTGTTAAAAATGATCAAGTGCCTGGTGATTTTGGTTTTAAAAGGTCACTTGAAGTTTGGAATTTAATCTTTTAAAGTGATTAAAAGAATGGATATGATTAAATATAAAGGTCTTGGAAAAAGGAACTTGTAGTGGTGTCCTCTGTTGAGACCCCGTGTGTGGGTAGGTTAAGTCTTTCTTGTGAGTGCCTTGGAATAGAACCTTACGCGTTTCTGTAGGTTGTTTTCTCTTTGAAATGACATTAAATGTTAGACTTTGAGCCTATGACTTTTTTGTGCATGACCAAGTGCTTGGGTAGCGCCCTTAGAGATTATGTGCTTGGCTTGTTTGGTGAACTTTCTGAAGTTTTGTACTGTTTGGGTACCGTTGTCCCGTATAGGACCTCCAGTTCTAATGACGCCATTTTTTGGACGGGTGGTCATGCTTCTATTGATCGTGTTGAGGGATTGAGCATTGGGTAATGCTCCGTATCAGTTTATTGGACATGCCTCGGGCATGGTCGGTCGCCTTGTTGGTCATTTGACCCTTTATTTTTGCACGATAATGGATGACTTGACATGTCATCGTCCAAGCGAATGGTCATATGGGGAAATATGACATTCGGATAAATCTCTTATGCTGCTGTGTACGGTCTTGGGTCATCTCCGTGGTAGAGTGACCTGAGCATTTGAGAATCAAGTTGTCCCAATGCTCGGGGTAATTTTTGGAAGACTCAGGCGGTTGACACGCCAGTCTGGTTGCTTTGGATTCCTTGTACATTTGACGTGGTTATCATGGATCGGAGGAGTGACGCACATTTGTTCAGTTAATTAGGAACAAGTCTTCTTATGATCATCTTGTCTTTCCCCTTTCGATGACGCCGACCCTTCTAAGGTGGGGAGCGTCGTTCTAGTTGAGTAAAATGTGTCCTTTCGGGTAGAAGGAGCATGCCAAGAAGGAACATCTTGGAAAGTGGTTGGGTTTTGGTCGAATGCTTTTGGGTTTTGGGGGTAAGGTTGATCGACGAATGCCTCATGTGGGAAGAGTCATCGTGGTTGGTTGAAATCTTGATGCGTCGGCAGGTGGAGCCGAGTTTCTTCTCTAGAGTCGACCAGGGGTGGTTCGAATGATCTCCTTTCCAGTTTTTGGGTATCAATAACTGGAATCTGTTTTAATCCTCTTAGTGTACTCTGATATGCGACGAGCTTGTCCCCTATCTTTCTTTCATCTTGGATACACTAAGAGAGCATGGGTCTTATGCCATGCTAAAGCTTTAAAGTTGTTGAGCTCTTTGGATTGTTCTCTTTTGGTGTTTCATGTGGGATGCGTGGTTTCTCCCGTGGTTTCATCTTAGAGACACCACTGAGAGTCGGGTATGAGATTTTCAGTGAATGTCCTCGTGGTGAATGCGGGATGCCTTAGGATAAGGCATCGTTGTTCAGCTTGTAAAGTGTCAGCCACCTAAGTCGGGCGCCTTCTTGAATAGTCAGTCGGAATGGCTTGACTCTTTTTGACCTGGGTTTAGAGGTAAATGGGGAAATCAAATGTTTGATCATTTCAAAATCACGCTATGTGCATCGTTGGAATGCTTAGAGCATGCTTTTGAAATACAGTCCAAAGGTGGTGGAGCTGTGGTTTGAGTTTTGGTCATTTAACGTTAAAACCTAAGGTGGGAAGTACCTTTGATTGGTTTCTTAGAGAGACAACAATGATATTGTGTCTCTGGTATGAAGGTCTTGGGTAAGAGTTGTTCGGGTGTTTCAGCTGGAAAACGAGTGTTGGCTCGGGTGTTGACCGCTTAATTGTCGCGTGCTTAAGTGGATGTTCGTTGGTGCATGGGACGTTTGGAAACATCACGCAATCATTTTAATGAAGCATCATGAACCTTTTATGTTGAATGAAGTGTGCGTTGTTCCCGAGGGCTTCTTGGGGATGAGAAGTTTTAAGGTGGGAAGGTTGTAATGACCTGCGTTTTGAACCGGGTTAAGAAGTGGGGAAAATAGAACTTTTTCAATTACTGAATCGGTCGTTTTGAAGACCGGGCTACAGAACAAGGTTCTGAAGGTTGGAACCCTTCC
This sequence comes from Viscum album, assembly GCA_963277665.1. Classification (NCBI taxonomy): domain Eukaryota; kingdom Viridiplantae; phylum Streptophyta; class Magnoliopsida; order Santalales; family Viscaceae; genus Viscum; species Viscum album. The sequence continues at coordinate 15,778,251 of OY728148.1, forward strand.
TTTTAATGTTTTTGGGAGTGAGCGAAGACCCGTCAAGTTTCTCGGGTGGCCCAAGGTGTTTTGGGAGTGCCAAACCCTTGTTTTTAAAGTGCTGTAGAGGGCGCTGGGTTGGTGCACGGTTTGGAAAACCATGCGGCCCAAACTGTGCGGCCTTATTAAATGAGGCAGTGGCGTGTGCACGGGCTGCACACAGTTTCCCCAAACTGTGCGCCTAGCCCGTGCGAGAGATCTCTTGGAGACAGAAGACTCTGCATGGTTTGCGCACGGTTTGGAAAACCGTGCGGGTCAAACCGTGCGCTCGGGTGTGTTTTAGGTTTTTGATTAAAATAAAAATAAAAAGAAAATAAAATAAAATAAAAACCTAAGTCTAACTCTCCCTCACCCTCACTCGGATGAACCCCCACGGCGCGCCTCCCCTCTCCTCTCCCGTGAGCCACACGCGATGCCTCCCTCCTTCGCGCTTCGTTTTCGGTCGAGTCTCCTCACGATTTCTTCTCCGGATCATCATGGGATGTGGAAGGTCCCCCGGGACCTCTTGTTTGTGCGTTTGATGTCCGCCGCCGAAGGCGATGCGGATTATGGTGATTTCAATCTGTCGGTTTGTTTTCGAGGTAAGGGTTTTGCCCGTTTATGGTTTTCGCATCCTATAAGTTAATGTCTTTAGTGCTTTTAAGGCTCATAGTGTGTTTTTCCTAGTGTGTCTGCGGCTATGGGTTGGTTTCGGGTTGCCGGAGCTTAGGTGACTCACCTGCGCAGGCATAGGTACGTATTTATATGTACGTGGGTTCCCTTGGTATGCGTATATTCGTACATGGAAGCGAATATACACGTACGGGTCTAGTTGTCCTCATTGTATATATAAAAAGTGTCTGCGCAGGTGAGCGGAGATAGGTATATGTGTATAAGAATATGTGTAAGGATCCTCTTGTGCACTCTCATGGCCATGCAGGGCGTGTGCATAGAGGATAGGTGTCCTTATATGTATGTGAAATCACATAGGCCTCATGGGGGAGTAGCAGTGGTAGCTTTAGTTAGAAAGTGCCAAGAGCTGGAGTGGACGGATGGATCCACCTTGAGGTAGGGTCCCTCTCCTTGACCTTTTATTTAAAGTAAAGTAATAAAGAGTTATTTCTGCAAGTTAGTCTTGAATAAGTGATTCTGTGAAAATAGTGTGAATTGCAAGAATAAGATAAAATGGTTGTTTGGTCACTAAACTAACTATTTAATAATAAAACCCCTTGATCAGAGGTGCGTTGTCTTCAAGATAAAAGTAGGAAGTAGAATCTTATGCTTTCCTGATAAATTCTTGTTATGCTTTGGTGAAACTTAAATGAAATGGATTAGGATGGTAAGACCATGCCTTAGGATAATGGAATAAGCACGGCTTATGTTAATGGAATGGTTCTAGTGAGTGGGACTTACCTAGGAGGAGTAGTCCTCAACACCTCTTATTGCTTTGTAAATCCTTATATGTCTTTGAAATGAAATGAAAGGAATAAAGAATGAATTGGGGGTTATCCAATACCGTACATGAGCGGGTTGTCTCATGTACCTTATATCAATGTGATGGATATGATAAATGATGTGATTATGTGATATTGTGAGATGGAAATGCCATGTTTTATTGATATGAATGTTAAAAGAAATGTATGCCTTATAACCTATACTAATTAAATGATTAAGCTTTAGGCCAGGGGTAGACCGTGAGAGCTCCCCTATAATACGGATTCGAGCTAGGGGCAGACCGTGAGAGCTCCCCAAATTAAATGATATAGCTTCGGGCCAAGGGTAGACCGTGAGAGATCCCCTATCTTACGGATTCAGGCTAAGGGTAGACTGTGAGAGCTCCCTTGAATCATTATTAAGCCTTCGGGCCGGGGATAGACCGTGAGAGCTTCCCCAAGGTTGGGCCAGTGGTAGGATAGAGAGTACTTCCCCTGGGTTAAGGACGTCCATGAGTTCCGTCTCAGTCCTACCCAATGTATTATATTTATATGTATTCCTTGAATCATTATTAAGCCTTCGGGTTGGGGATAGACCATGAGAGCTTCCCCAAGGTTGGGCTAGGGGTAGGATCGAGAGCGATGCCCCTGGGTTAAGGACATCTATGAGTTTTGTCCCGGTCTTACCCAACGTATTATATATATATATATGGTGACATGATCGGGTTACTTTACCAGCAATGGGACGAAATGGTATAGCCGTCAGGTTTCCTCTGGGGAAACCGGGATGGGTGTTGTTGTTCTTTATTGTTCTGTTTATCGAATCTTATTATACCTGCTTACTGATTTAATTATTATTACACTGTATGGATTGGGTTAGACACCAGTGGTGCTAGCCTACTGATATTATTATCTCACACCATACTCGGGCCGCCATTGCACTGGGGTACCCGAGTAGACCTTCTTGCTTGCAAGACCTAGGTCATGTGCTGTGCTGTTTGTACCTGAGGAGTTAGGAGAAAAGGACCAAGCAGAAGCTTGGGATGCTCAAAAGATCGCTCGTCGGGACTTGTCGTCTTTTCTTTATTCTTTTGTATTGTATTGAAAGCATGTTGTATTGTTTACTGCTTTTCATATCTGTTTCATCATCCCTGTATCGTGTAAACTGGCTTTGGCCACCTTTTATATAAATTATCACTATTTATTTTCCGCTGCTGTTTGTTCATTGTTTATCTATTACTCCTTTTGATATTTAATGTTATTTACTCTAATAATACTATTGTGTTACTCTGATATGAGGGTATAGTCTCCCCACTATCACCTCCCGAGACCCTCACTGCTATTCGGTAGCCTCTGGCGTACGGGGAGACGCGTTTGAGGCCATGTGACCCACCGGTCCGGCTACTGAGTCTGTAAAGACCCGGAAATTTCAAGGAAAATTTTTTTCTTAATTTTCTTTAGAATTTTACAAGAATGCAGTTTCTGACGGCGCCTGATTCCGAGGCCCGGTGTGCCTGAAATCATTTTCTGAAGTTTGGCTCGGGTACGTTCAGTGAACGAACGAGCGGGATTTCCTATCTTTTGAACCGGTGCTCGGAATCAAATTCCGAGGGCACCGATGGAATCGTAGCGCCGGTAATTGCTTATGAACGCTACTTCCAAAGTTTCATTTACACGTGGTAAGTTGTTGGAATTTGTGGAAGTTGAAATAAAAATTAAACTACAATTTTTATTTTAACTAAGTGGATTAAGCATTGGGTGGAAGTTGGGTTACTACCCAACTTCCCAAGGGAGGTTATGAAGGTGGTGGTACCCACACAAACCCTACCCCTTCACCTTCCCTAACCTTCCATAACTCTTCACATTCTTTAACCCCCCTCAACTCACATTTAATATTTGACAACTTAAGTTTAATAACTTATGTTATTAATTAAGTGAGTTAAGTGTGGTTATTTGAATTTTAAACTCTTGAAATTAAAATATTTTTTATGTTAATAAAATAAGAGGTAAGATTATTTTATTATGGGGTTTAAACCTTTTTTTCCTGAAAGGTTTGGGGAGAAAAGCTAAGTAAAGCTAGAGTTCTTCATCTTCTTCGTCGAAGAACACAAAGAACACGAAGAACGCATCGATCTCCGTCGATGAACGCTGAGTCCTCGGAGACCGACTACGTGACGCCTTTTACCGTGATGGTTCTTCCGTGACGTATTCTTCTATGACGTCTCTTTCCGCAATGAATCCTCATTCGACAAACCTCTGTTCAAGCTCGCACGAGGTAGGGGGTTTACGTGATTTTTCTTACGTGTTCTCTTCTGTCTTTTATCCGCGATATTTGGACCGCATGATATCAGTTAACGGGAGGTGGCCGGACCGCACAAACACGACCGTCCCCATCCCTTTTTGTTTTTCTTATTGTTGTGGATCGAATGAATTTGACGCGGTGTCGTCGCACCGTGCGAGATCGAGCGGCAAGAATGTGCGACGTTGTCACGCCGCGTATTCAAAAAAAATTTAAACTCTCATGCGTGGGTTTTTGATTTCAAGGCATTCGTATACTTTATTTTGGATAAATTATACCCTCATCAATTGATTAAAATCATGTGTTTATTTTTATCCAATTGATAACACCTAACGCGGAGGACACGGGCCGAACAAACACGGCCCGACAACCCTCTATAACTTGTTTATCGATGTGCGGATCAACGGACGACGACGAAGCAGACCGCTATGGAGTTTGAATCCCTTCGCAGTGAAGGTCGGGTCCCGGGAGGACCGTTGGAAAAGACGGAAGGAGAAACGGACCACCGGAGCGCGTCTGGTGGTCCGCGGAAGGCGGTGGCGGCGCGCTGCCGGAAGGCTGGCGGCGGCGGTAGCCGCCGGCTTCAATTAGCGGTGAGGGAGGGGACCGCGCACCCCCGCTCCGTGGCTTCCGTTCAGCCGCGCTGGTCGAGCCGCGGCTGGCCGGTCGAGCCGGACCGAGCCGGCCGGGCTGGGCCGGGCCCAGCCGGGTCCACCCGGTTCGGGCCGACCCAGGGGGGTCGGGCCGGGTCGGTCCGGGCCCAGACCCCCCGTTTTCGGACCCTCTTTGGTCTTTTGCCCATATCTTGGGCTACAGACCTCCGATCGACGCACCTTCAGTTGTGTAGAGATCCTTGGAACGATACGGTCGTTTCGTTATATCCCACTCAAGGTTTTAGAATACTTTGGGTTCGGCCTGGTTGGTTCGGATACGAAACCAACCGGGCCCTTAGAGCGGAAACACTTATATCTTGAGCTCCGGACGTCCGATTGACATGCCGTCGACTTTGATGGATTCCTCTAAATGAGATGGATCATTTGGCTTACTCTGCTCGAGGTTTGGATGCCATCGGAGTATGGTCGGGTTGGTTCGCTCACGAAACCAACCGGGCCCCTGAAACGAAAAAGCCAATAACTCACAGACCGGGCGTCTGATTGACGCGTCGTCTGTCTCGTTGAATTCCTCTTGATGATACGGAACTTTTGGCATACTTTTCCCGAGTTTTGGTTGCTGTTGGATAGTGGCCGGGTTGGATTGTACCCGAAATCCAACTGGGCCCTTGGAATGAAAAAGCTGTTATCTTTCAGGCTGGACGTCCGTTTGACGAACCGTCAGCAGCGTTAGTGATCGCGTTGAGAAACGGTCCCTATGAGTATACCCTATGAGAGTTCGGGATATAGTTGAGATACGGCCGGGTTGGTTCGCTCGTGAAACCAACCGGACCCCTGGGACGAAAAGGCTAATAACTCACAGACCGGACGTCCGATTGACGCGCCGTCTGTTGCGTTGAGACCCCTATGACGAGGCGGTCCTTTGAGATACTTCTTCATGGGACTTTGAGATACTTGGAGTATCGACCTGTAGCTCGTGGAGCAGACCCTCCCAGAGATGAGCATGCGGAGTACGGAGACCGTTTAGCTGGCTGAGACCTGACGACTACTTGACCGACTTGACTTGGAGTGAGTCGGATAGCCCAGTGGACGGAGCACTACTTTGTGAGGTGCAGACCCATGGCGGACGGAGCACTACCTGTGTGACAGTTCAGACCCGCAGTACTCGTCCGGAGAGTACCTCCATAGGCTACTAGGGGGTGTGCACTACTGTGTCTGGGTGACATACCTCAGCGGGAAGCACTACTGTGTTTGGGTGGATGACCCGCGGTACTCGACAGGAGGAGTACCTCAGCAGTCTTAGGTTAGTGAGCAGTACCTTGGAGTCGTGACAGGACCACTGTACACTCCAGAGACAGAGCTCTTCAGCAGTTATGGTTTCGATAATGAAAATCCTGGTTTGAGATGAGACTTTTGACCTTTGTGTTTACCTCATGATTGAGATGGGTCACTTGATAACTTGGGTATATGTATGGGCATATAACTGGGTAGTGGTTATCTGTTGATTTCATGATCTTGGTGTTTTCCTCATGATTGAGATGGGTTACTTGATAACTTAGGTATATGCATGGGCATATACCTAAGTAGAGGTTATCTGTTGAGATCTTATTTTTGGTTATCCATGTTGGTTTTAGTGAGACCTTGAGGGTCTATGGGTCCCTAATGAGTATCGTTATACTCACCCCTGCACGGGCTATGCCCGCACCTCATTGTGTTGGTTGCAGATGACGGGCAATGCTGACGGAGGCCGAGTGTTCGAGGACTGGACGGTACCCAGAGGTGGACTACACAATGAGTCAGTATCTGGAGGTGGACTTCACGGCAAGACGACACACGGAGGAGGTTGACAGGCGAGAGCGTTGAGGAGGCTATCTGTACCTACCCTTCAGGTAGGATCCGTGGTGGACGACCAGGAGCTGTGCCATCTGTACCTACCCTTCAGGTAGGATCCGAGGAGGACGACCCAGGAGCTTCTTCCTTTCTTCCAGCTGTTGTTTTTTTCTATTGTACTTTGTTCAGTTGTAGTTGTACTTTCATTTGGGTTTGTATTCTGGCCCATTTACCTTTCAGCACTTCTCTTTGTACTTAGTGTTTTACTTCCGCTTGTACTCTGTAGTGTTTTGTTTACTTTTATAAAGGCAATGCCTTACTAGTTATCAGGATTTACGCCTTTGGTGCTAGTCACCATCCCCTGTCCTATGGAAGGCGGGCTTGGGGTAGTCACGGCATGAGCCCCGAGGACGGGTCATGACAGAGTCGATGGTGAGCCAGGCCAGGACGTTACAAAGCTCGTGCACTGGTTTGTTGTTGACGATCAGAAGGGAAGATCAGTCAAAGACATCCCGAGTCGAAGGGGGTTCCAAGGAAGAAAGTTGAGGAAGATCGTTCTTCATTTTCGAAGGTGTTCTTCATTGGGAACCTTCTCCCAATATTTCTACCAAGTTCCTCCTTTCTCTGCACTCCATCCAAAATGAAATCATATCCAAATAATAGATTAGGATCTATTATGTTCGTTGGCGTAAATTAAAATTGAGTGATTTAATTAAATGAGTTGAGTCATTTAATTAATGGGGTGGATTTGGAATAACAATTCAAAAGAGAGAATTAATTAATTAACTCATCTCCCCTAATTAATGCTTGAGAGGTGGCACAAATTAAATTAAAGGGGAGTTGGATCCATTAAGGTGGAGAAGGTCAAGGTGTTTCTCCCCATTTAATGGGGAGTTGAGGAGGTTTTACCCTCCTCCATTAATGGGGGTTAATCCTCGTGTGGTCCCCACCTCATAACCTCTCACGGGAGGTTATGCTCAGGTGGGACCCACCACCATAACCTCCCAATGGAGGTTAAGGTGTGGTGGTCCCACCTCCAACTCCCATGAGGAGGTTTTAACCACCCAACCTCCACATGGCGGTTAAAAATAAAATAAAGTGAGCTTAATTTATTTTATTACTTCACATGAAAACTCAAAAACTAACTTTTATCCTCGACTTATTGACATTGAAGTTAAAGTCTTCTTAAGCGAATACTGGCGATGTGAGTTCAACGGTGCTCTCGGATTTTAATTCCAAGAACTGGTTCAAAAGTTGTAAAAACTTTCTTGTACGTTTACTGAACGTACCCAAACAAAACTTCAAAAATTGATTCTGAGCACACCGAGCCTCAGAATCAAGCGCCGTCAATTTTAATGGACTCATAAAAATCCCATGTATTAAAAAAATCCATAGGATTTTTGGGCCTTTACATTTAAACCCTGCATATAAAACTTCTTGGCATCCTAAGGAAAATAAAACATAAGAAAGGGGTGAGCTCGGATGATAAGTAAGGGTAATCATATAGTAAAATCTATCATAAATAAACATAAACAATAAGTTAAGTTTAATAACTAACAACACATTCCATTAAATCATAATCTTGAGCATAATATGGTAAGAATAATAGGTGATCAAATAACACCATATAAATAATCACATGAGAAAGATACTTAACCAAGGATATTCTATTAGTCAAATAATCACATGGAATATCAATAACTAATCTCATAATGAAGGAATGCATAATTATAGACATTTAAAACATATCATCAAGGCCTCGGCCAAGACATCTAAAAATAAATGGTTAGGGCCTCGACCAAAACCATATCTGAAACTAAATGGGTATGGTCCTCATCCAATTCCATATCTTGTTTGCCTCATGAGACTTACTGATGCGTCAAGGGGCTATAGTGGTCCCCATACATCACTTACTAAGTCCAACTCATTCCTCTTATGAAGTGGTAAAACATAACCAACATAAACATTTTTATTAAAAATAGCATAGAAAATGTGAATATTTTAACCATAAACTATGAATGGTATCAAAATAGAACATCCACAGTCAAAAAATCATATATCATTCAATAAAATATGGTAAATGGTATCATAATAGATGAACCTAAATCAAACATAAGATCTAATAGAGGATCTTAACATAGATCAAAATAATCTAATAAAATCATTAAAATTTTCTTAAGAAAAATACCCTTTTTTACTTTGAAAACATTTATCCAAAAATCGTGAATTTATAAAATAAGACATTTAAAAAAATTGAATAAAAGTTTCCCATACCACTTTGAAACATTTGAGATAAATTCTAAAATTAACATTTTAAAATATTTATGTCCTTATAAATAAATCCACAAAACCCATTTTGAAAATGTGGACGTGAATGAGAAAGATTTAGAAGAATAGATCTTAGAATCATTTAAAATGATATTTTAGTTAAATATACCCTTACATAAAACCTTAAAAATATTTATTTTGAAAAAATATTTAAGAAACATGTACATTGATGATAAATATGTCCCAGTAAATAATTACGTATAAACAATATTGGATAATAATGAGATTGTGAAATTAACCCTTACCTTAGATCTGATTTCCCCCGTACATGTATGAAAATCCTGAATAGTGGTTTTAAACATATTATTAAATTTTACCATAATAATAATAACACTTATTATATCATATATGATTCATTTATGACTTTATATTACCCATTTATTAACAATTCCAAGTTAAAGCAACATTTTGGGTAATAATTGGTTTGTTTATCGTACGTGTTTTGCTTGTTATTATTGATCCTATTACTTAGATCATGATTTACTTACTTTCATAATGTAAAACATGATTTATATATCATATATATTCAGTATATAAATATATATATATATATAATATATATAGATGAAATGGAATACACCGTTCATGGAGACGGTAGGCCGTATGTATGCATGAACGTTGTTCTGTTTTCTTATCGTATTGAATGGAAGAAAGTAAACGACATATGTGTGTGTGCGCGTATTATTCTAGTATAATTATTATTTAATATATTTCATATTTATTTATTATATTAATTTTTATAACCATTCTTTAATGGTTAACATGGAAGATGAATCTTGTCACGTCGTAGAGACGATAGGTCGTACATACGCACAAGCGACGGTATCATTTCCTTATTGGTAAATGGGTGAGTAATTAGATGGAATATTAATTATATATAATAAATTTAATGTAATATTTATAATTTATATCCATTATATTCATCATTATACCCATATAAATAAATTGGTTATGAAAACAAATTACACCATAGCATGGAGATGGTAAGTCATACGTACGCACACATGGTGATATTGTTTTCCGTAGGATGGATAAAAGGAAGAATATGGTTGTACCATAATCAAAATAACATATCATCATATATATGATATTGTATTTATTAATTTTTTATTTAAAAAAACACAGTAATAGGAAGTAGAAGAAGAAAATAACTTAAATGAATGGGTAGAGAAATTACCTCTTCTTCAGTGGACTTCCTTTGGATATCCTCTTAAAGACACTAAGGTTGATATTTTTGGAAGACCAAGACCTCAAAAAATTAACTAAGAATTTTTGTAAGATAAATGGTCAGGTTTTGGTCGATCAAGAAGGCTCAAAGTTGTGTGAGGAAGTGAGGGAGGAGGTTTCCTTTTATAATTGAGGTGAGGGGCACTTCTGAAAATCCTCAAAATATTAAAATATAATAAGACTATTCTAGATCCAAATACTTAAAAATAGCCCATAAATGAAAATTAGAATAAATTTTAGACCATATAATATCCCCTTGTGATTATTTAACATTTTTTTAATTTTTTAATAATTTAATGATAAATTAATTCAATAAGATATCATTATTGTCAAATTTAATACTATTCATTTAATTTGATTTCAAATACATTAAGACAATGTGGGAATTAGAATATAATGCTTTCAAATATCTATAATATATCTTATAGATATATAAAACTCGTTAGACATGTTAAATAATCAAAATATATCAAAATTAATATTTTTATATCAATTATTTTGTTTTTCTTTTAATTAAATAAATATTGTTTTAGAATTTAAGAAGCATTTAAGGTAATTGTATAATTTTTAAAAATTAAAAATAAAATTATATAATGACACTAATATAATTATGATAAAAATAAACATTTATTTTCATTCATATCTTGATTTTTTTCCTATATGGACACATAAAAGATATTAAAAATAGAGTGATATTTTGTAACTATCTTTGATTTAAATAATATATAATATATTTTCAATGAAAATTATCCATTAAACAACTCAAAATCGATCATAATGTGATAAGGGTCTAATATTTTTCATCCAATAACATTTTGACAAGTTTTTATTATGTTTTTAATCCTTATCTTTTTGTTTTAACCCTTATTTAACCCCTTTAACTATTACTGTGATATCATATAATTTATACATTATGGGTTAATATAATTACTATAAAAAGCCAAATGATCACTAAATGAGTCATTGATGACATTTTAAGACTTATTCCAATTATTTGGATGAATTTTAGTTTTTTAGATATTATATATCATTTAATAAAATATTATTTATTTTAAAATATCTTAAATGTCAATTTTGACACTTCATTATTTTATCTTATACAAAAATCAAACCAACAAGATAAATTCAAATTAAGACTTCTAAAACATTAATAAAATGTATTATTCATCAATAAAAAAATGGCTGATATTAAATCACTCAAATTATATTTATATTTATATTTTTAATATCATTTATTTAATTCTTCCATTATTTAAACAATTATTGCATCATCCTTATGTCGCAATTTAATTTAATTATTTTTTCATTAAAATTTATAAATAAGTTATCATGATGTATATAAACATTTTATCTTTAAAATTACTATTTATATTCAAATTTATCTTTTTTATAACCCTATAATAAAAATGGTATAGTTATTAAAAATGTGAGTATGACATTTTTAACTTATCTTTAAATAAAATATTATAAATGTCATATTTTTACCCAAGTGGATTAAAAGGGTTATAATTTCAACATAAGGTTGATTTTGGTCTAAACCCACTCATCCAATGAAATCAGGACAAGTTTTAGGGTAACTTTATAATATTATAATATTATTTTTACCTTTAATTACCTAATTTACCCTTAACTGTGGAAAATAAAAATTTACTAAAGTTATTATTCACAATATCCAAAAAAATAAGTTGATCATATTAGACTCTAAATGTCATAATTATTACAACCATGTATGTATATTTTTCCAAATTTAATTCATAAAAGTGGCTAAATTAAGTTTAATACTAATCCCGTAGATGTGGCGAGAAGGTATGTAAAAAAGACGTTCAAAGGTTTAATAAGTTTTTATATCTAATTTCAATATAAAAATGATTCCAATGACCAAAATTGGATTAATATATGTATTATTGATCTATTGTGACTTTCAAAATAAATTTAAAATATAATATTTATTTAAATGAAAAACACAATTTTTAACTACAATACAGTATTTTTCACTATTCATCAAAAAATAAAACATCTCTAAAAATACTAAAACTTCACCCCAGGTTAATTTTGAAATTTAAAATTCAAAAATGAAGTCTATTTTGAAAAATAAAATTTCAAAAAGTTCAAAAATTTAATTTTAAAATAGGTACATCATTAAAAGGTGGTAAAATTCTTCTTTTCAAAAAAATAGTTTTTATACATAAAATCATATTTTTTATTATATAATTGTCTAGTAAACACATAATATGAATATTAAAATTATATATAATATACATAAATTTTATAATGTGATTAATACTATTCATAACTGTTATTTAAACAGTGAGGTTAATCAATCATGGTGTGCTCAAACTCGGTGTTGCGTGCATCGCAAGCTATTGAATTTATTTAAGAAAACATACTATGAAATCTTGGTGTGTTACATTCTCCCCTCATTCAATAAATTACATCCTCACAATTTTAAATTTTACTTTGAAAATAAAAGGTTGATACTATAAAATACCTTTATTGAAAACCCACATCGAAAATAGGGTTAATAAAATATAGTCTTAATAAGAGGAAAAAGGAAATGTGAATGTCACCGCCAAATTAGGCTTTTGAATAGGAGAGCATTGGTGGAAAGTGAAAACATGGGCACAGAAGATAAATCTAACTATGAAGTTCTGATGGAGAGTGATATAGAACATGGTCAGGAGAAAGTTAACATTCAAAAATCCATAAATTCATGATGGTCTAAGGGGCCATTTGATTTATCAGAAAAGAAGGTACTAGGATAACATTTTTTTTGGTCTCAAGATCATTTCCCTAGAGTTGAAAAAAAAAATCATGAGAATAAATACTTACTTGATCAAGCATAATCTCATACTTTCATTGTTCTTTGTTCTATTTTCACTTCATTTCATACACCTAGATATGGATATTCAGGATTAATTTTTATTCTTGAAGCAATTTTGAAGAATAATAAGGTCCACAAGTATTTCCTTCATCCTCTAAATGTTTATTGAAACCAAAGATGTTAGCATATAGTATCCAATAAGTCATACTTTAAACTCAAATAATAACATCCAAAGTTCAACTTAATTAATTCCAAACTTAAGACTTATCTAAATCAATCATATCTTTATTTTGTCATCATATCTCAGTATTAGTAACATATTAAGGGTTATCTTTCCTTCAACCATATGTTTTCCAAAAAGTTTATCTTGCTATTGAGTCACTTTTCTTGGTCATTGGTATCATTCAACATACGGTCTCAAATCCTTAATCAAATAGTACTGTAGTATAGTCCTTATAAATCCCATAATCATTGATAAAATACTCAAATGAAATAATTCTTGAATCCAAAAATAAGCACATTAATCATTACTCTCCGTCTGTGGTAGTAGCATAATCTTGACCATGATCCATTAACCTCTTTTGGGGGTATATTACTTTGATGCATGTGACATTGATTTGTGTAGTGTTCTATCTCTTTGTAGTTGAAGCACTGTACATTAGAAACCTTTTTCTTATCCTTAAAATCTGAAGCACGATGGCCTTTTTATCCACACTGGTGGAAAACTCCCATTCTTTTTAAGAAAGTATCAGAGTGTTTCTTTCCACAGTTATTACATGTGGGAAAATACTTCTTTCCCTTATTCCTTTTATCAATATTTTCCCCATTTATTCTTTTATTCTTATGCTTCCATCCAAATCCATAACACTTTGATTACTCTTTACTTATCCCGTTATCACATGATACAATGTCCTCAAATGATGAGAATGCTTGGAAGACTATTTCCCTTTGAAATATTGTCTTAAGATCATGAAATATATTATTCTTATTACTCTTTGGATCATATGTATTGGTGAGGTTTACATTCCTTCTACTAGGCGCCATTTCTAAATGAAGACATACACTAGGTTGGATCATAATGTATAATCCTAAAACATAAATTGAAAAAAATATTTTTGTCTAGTATCATAATCATAAACATGGTTTCATTGGGATGTTCTTCTATACTTGTCCTAAAATTCTACCTTAGAGTTATGTTTCCTAATCTATTTTTTCTAAATCTAATTTTCAAGGTTACTGCTAAACTTCCTCTTATACCAACTGTAATGCCCCTGACCCTAGTAGCCTAGAGCCAGTGCCTTATTTTATTATATTGGTATAGATACAAGATTTGAATCCCGAAGGACCTATCAATTTAGTATTCTTGGAAAATATATTATATACATGAACCTTACATTACAATTAAAACATAAAATACAACATAGAGAGTCCTTTGAGAATTCCATTATTCTACTAGTTAAACCCTACATATAAAACTTCTTGGCATCCTGAGGAAAATAAAACATAATAAAGGGGTGAGATTGGATACTTAGTAAGGGTATTAATATAGAAAAATCTATCATAAATAAACATAAACAATAAGGCAAGGTGAATAACTAACAACACATGCCATTAAATCATAATCTTGAGCATAATATGGCAGGAATAAAAGATGATCAAATAGCGCCATATAAATAATCACATGAGAAAGATACTTAAACATGGATGTTATACTAGTCGAATAACCATATGGAATATCAATAACTAATCTCATAATGATAGAATTCATAATATCGGACATCTAAAATATATTTTCAAGGCCTCAGCCAAGACATCTAAAAATAAATGGTTAAGGCCTCAGCCAAAACCATATCTAAAACTAAATGGACAAGGTCTCATCCAAGTCCATAACTAGTTTGTCTCATGAGACCTACTGATGCATCAAGAGTCTACGGTGGGCCTCAACCATCACTTACTAAGTCCAATTAATTCCTCTTATAAAGTGGTAAAACATAACCAACATAAACATTTTTATTAAAATGAGCATACGAAATGTGAATACTTTAACCATAAACTATGAATGGTATCAAAATAGCACATCCACAGTCAAACCAAATCATATATCATTCAATGAAATATAGTAAATGGTGTCATAATAGATCAACCTAAATCAAACATAAGATCCAATAGAGGATGTTTACATAGATGAAAATACTCTAATAAAATCATTAAAAATTTCTTGAGAAAAATACCCTTTTTACTTTGAAATCATTTATTCAAAAGTCGCACATTTATAAAAGAATACATTTAAAAAAATAGATTCTGGAATCAAAGTGTCTCATACCACTTTGAAACATTTGAGAGAAATTTTAAAATTAACATTTTTAAATATTCATGTCCTTATAAATAAATCTTTAAAACCCATTTTGAAAACCTGAACATGAATTAGAATGATTTAGAAGAATAAATCTTAGAAAAATATAAAATGATTCTTTAGTTAAATATTCCCTTACATAAAACCTTAAAAATATTCCTTTTTGAAAACATTTTTAAGAAACATAGACATAGATGAAAAATATGTCCTAGTAAATACTTATGTATAAACAATATTGAATAATAATGACATTGTAAAATTAACCCTTACCTTAGGTATGATTACCTCCGTACATGTATGAAAATATTGTATAGTATATATATTAGGTGCTTGGGGGTACAATTACATTTAAATACACACACCACACACACAGGCTGCCAGAAAGGCAGGTCATAGCCCCCCCAGGGGATATCCCACCCCTCAAGCCTTAAATATTCAGTACATGGCCCGTAGGCCTAGTGGGAATGAATCCCATTACATGGATCATAATCCCAGTGGGAAAAAATACCATAATATGGCCCTGAAGACCCAAATTTTGACTTGAAATCCCTTCGATGAATAGTGTTGCTACAGTACCCTGACTGCTACAGTACTTGGGCTGCTACGGTGCCTGTTACAGTACTTCCACCACTACAATCCCTTCTACAGTGCCCAACACCACTACAACATCATTGGTTCTACAATTCCTCTACTGCTACAGTCCTGTTACAGTACCACTACAGTTCTGCTACAATAACATGCGCCTCATGGGTTTTGAACCCCTGACCTCAATGTAGTATTACGGGGTGCTTAACCGCTAAGCCAACCCCAACTAAAAAATCTTGTATAGTGGTTTTAAACATATTATTATCTTGTACAAAAATCATAATAATATTTATTATATCATATATGATTCATTTATGACTTTATAGTACCCATTTATTAACAATTCCAAGTTAAAGTAACGTTTTGAGTAATAACTGCTTTGTTTATCATATGTGTTTTGACTCGTTATTTTTTATCCTATTACTTAGATCGTGATTTACTTACTTCCAGAATGTAAAACGTAATTTATATATCACATATATTTATTATATAATTATATATATATATAATATAGATATATAAAATGGAATAAACTGTTCATAGAGACGGTAGGTTGTACGTACGCATGAATGTTGTTTCCATTTTCTTATCGTATTGAATGGAAGAAAAGTAAATGACATATATATATATATATTATTACAATAGCATTATTATTTAATATATTTCATATTTATTCATTATATAAATTTTTATAATCATTCTTGAATGGTTAGCATGGAATATGAATCTCATCGTATCATAGAGATAGTAGGTCATATGTACGCATGAGTGACGGTATCATTTCCTTATTCATAAAAAGGTGAGGAATTATATGGTATATTAATTATAAAGAATCAATATCATGTCATATTTATTATTTATATCCATTATATTTATCATTATACCCATCCAAATAAAGTGGTGATGAAAATAAATTACACCACAGTGTGGATATGGTAAGTTATACGTACGCATGCATGGTGATATTGTTTTTTGTAAGATGGATAAAATGAGAAATATGGTTGTACCATAGTTATAATAACATATCAGCATATAGATGATATTGGATTTATTACTTTTTTATATAAACAAAATAATAAGAGGAAGTAGAATAAGAAAATAACTTAAACGAATGGGTAAAACAATTACCTCTTCTTCGATAGACTTCCTGTGGATCTCCTCTTAGGGACACTAGGGTTAGTCTTTTTAGAAGACTTGGACCTACAAAACTTAACTAAGAATATTGGTATGAGAAATGGGTAGGTTTTGTTCAATCTAGAAGGCTCAAAGTGGTGTAAGGAAGTGATGGGGGTGCCCTTTTATAATTGAGGTGAGGGGCGCTTTTGGAAATCCTCAAAATATAAAAATATAATAAGACTATTCTAGATCCAAATACTTAGAAATGGCCCATAAATAAAAATTAGAATAAATTTTTGACCATATCCTATCCCCTTGTAATTATTTAACATTTTTTTATTTTTAAATAATTTAATAATAAATTAATTCAATAAGATATCATTATTATCAAATTTAATACTATTCATTTAATTTGATTTCAAATACATTAAGGAAAATTGGGAATTCAAATAAAATGATTTCACACATATATAATATATATTATAGATCTATCAAATTTGTTATATGCGTTAACTCGTCAAAATATATCAAAATTAATATTTTTAATATCAATTATTTTGTTTTTTGTTAATTAATTAAATATTTTTTTAGCATTAAAGAAGCATTTAAGGTAATTTTATAGTTTCTAAATATTCAAAATAAAATTATATAATTAAATTAATATAATTAGGATAAAATATATATTTAAGTTCATTCATATCTTGATTTTTTCCCTATGTGGACACATAAAGGATATTAAAAACAAAGAGAGTGATATTTTGTAACTATCTTTGATTTAAATAACATATAATTTATTTTCATGGAAAAGTGTCAATTAAACTCAAAATAGATCATAATGTGATAAGGGTCGAATCTTATTCATCCAATAATTTTTTTACAAGTTTTTATTATTGTTTTAATCCTTATCTTTTTGTTTTAACCCTTATTTAACTCTTTTAACTATTACCATGATATCATATAATTTATACATTATGGGTTAATATAATTAATATAAAATGTCAAACGACCAAAATGAGTCATTGATGAAATTTTAAGACTTATTACAATTAGTTGGACGAAGTTTAGTTTTTTAGATATTTTATATCATTTAATAAAATATTATTTATTTTGAAATATCTTTAATGTCAATTTTGACACTATTCATTATTTTGTCTTATACAAAAATCAAACCAACAATATAAATTTGAACCAATACTTATAAAACATTACTAACATGCCCAATTCATCAATAAAAATCGTGAATGACATTAACTCACTCAAATAATATTTATATTAATATTTTTAATATCATTTATTTGATTCTTCCATTATTTAAACAATTATTGTATCATCATTGTGTCTCCATTTAAGTTAATTATTTTATCATTGAAAATTATAAATAAATTATAATGATGTAGATAAATATTTTATTTTTCAAATTAATATTTATAGTTAAATTTATCTTTTTTATTACCCTATAATAAAAATGGTATAGTTATTAAAAATGTGAGTATGACATTTTTAACTTATCTTTAAATAAAATATTATAATTACCATATTCTTACCCAAGTGGCTTAAAGAGGTTATAATTTTGTCCTAAGGTTGGTTTTGGTCAAAACCCACTTATCTAATGAAATTAGGAAAAGTGTTAGGGTAAATTTATAATATTATAATATTATTTTTACCTTTAATTACCTGATTTACCATTAATTGTGGTAAATAAAAATTTACTAAATTTTCTATTCAAAATATCCAAAAAAACTTTAGTTGATCCTATTAGACTCTAAATATCATACTTATTATAATTTTGTATGTTTTTTTTTCAAATTCAATTTATAGAAGTGGCTAAATTATGTTTAACACTAATCTCGCAGATGTAGCGAGAAGACGGGTAAAAGAGACGTTCAAAAGTTCAATAAGTTTTTATATCTAATTTCAATATAAAAATGATTTCAATGACCTACATTTTATTAATATATATATTATTGATCTTTTATTAATTTAAAAATAAATTTAAAGGATAATAATTATTTAAACGAAAAATGCATTTTTTAAATACAATGCTATATTTTTCACTATCACTAGTGAAGAAAACATTTTTTACGGCGGTTATTTTTAATTTTTAATGATGTATTTTGGCCGAAGTTATTACAGGAGATGTTATAAACAGAGTTTCTTACATCAGTTATTCTACAACCGACGTAAAAAACACAAATTTGAAGCGTTTTTCACGTCGGTTGATAAAAAACCGACGTGAAAAATGCTTCAGAGGAGTGCTTTTTTACGTCGTTTATTTAATAAAGGATGTGATATATACCCTTTCATGTAGGTTATTAAATAATCTATGTCTTAAAGTACTCTTCTGAAGTGTTTATCACGTCAGTTTTAAAAATAACTGACGTGACAAACTTGTCTGCCAAGCGGTTTTCACGTCGGTTGATAAAAAACCAATGTGGAAAATGCTTCGGAAGAGTGATTTATTACGTCGGTTATTTAATAACTGACATGATATATACCATTTCATGTCAGTTATTATATAATCAATGTCTTAAATCACTCTTCTGAAGCGTTTATCACATCGGTTATAAAAATAACCGACATGATAAACCTATCTGCCAAGCGGTTTTCACGTCGGTTGATAAAAACCCGACGTGGAAAACGATTCGGAGGAGTGCTTTATTACATCGGTTATTTAATAACTGACGTGATATATACCCTTTAATGCCGGTTATATAATAACTGACATCATAAAGCACTCTTCTGAAGTGTTTATCACGTCGGTTATAAAAATAACCGACATGATAAACCTGTCTGCCAAGCGGTTTTCAACATCAGTTATTGTATAATCGACGTAAAAACATATTTACAACGTTGGTTATTTTATAACTGATGTAAAAAACAATCCATTTCAATGTATTACGTCGTTTATGAAATAACTAACGTAAAAACCATCTCCAATAAAGTTTTTACGTTGGTTTCCAAATAACCGACGTTATAAACCATACCAATGCATTTTTTACGCCGGTTATGAAATAACCGACGTAAAAAACAATTTTTTTTAAATAAACCCTAAACACTTCTATTCCCAGCCAAATGACCTGAAATAGAGCAAAATCTTACCAAAAACAGACCAGACCCCCCACCCACCCACCCACACCACACCCCTCGACAGCCCCCCCCACACACACACACACACCCCTGGACATCCCCCCACTCCCCGGACGTCCCCTACACCCCTGGACATCCCCACCACCCCCTGGATAGCCCCCACACCCCTGGAAACCCCCCCCCCCCACCACCATCCTGTATTCCCCCCACCCCCTCGACAGTACTCCCACACCCCTAGACAGCCCTCTCACACCCCTAAAACAGATCAAAAAGTTACCAAAAACAAACCAGAACCCCCTCACCCCACTGGACATCCCCCACCACACCCCTGGACACCCCCCCCCCCCACACACACCCCTGGACTACCCCCCCCCCCCCCCCACCACCACCACCACCCCCTGGACAGCCCCCGACACCCCTGGACAGCCCCCACCACACCCCTGGACACCCCTCCATACCCCTGGACTGCTCCCCCACCCCCTAGACAGCCCCCAACACCCCTGACAACCCCCCCCCCCCCCCCCCCACCCTCCTGGACTGCCCCACCACCCCCTGGACAGCCCCCCTCACCCCACTGGACAACCCCCACCACACCCCTGGACAGCCCCCCACACCCCTGGACTGCCCCCCCCCCACCCCCTGGACAGCCCCCCACACCCCTGGACATCCCCACCAACCCCTGGACAGCCCCCCACACCCCTGGAAAACCCCCCACCCTCTTGTATACCCCCCCCCCCCACCCCCTGGACAGCACTCTCACACCCCTGAATAGCCCTCCCACACCCCTGAAACAGACCAAAAAGTTACCAAAAACATACCAGAACCCCCTCACCCCACTGGACAGCCCCCACCACACCCCTAGACACCCCCCCCCCACACACACAAACACACTCCTGGACTTCCCCCCCGCCCCCATCCCCTAGACAGCCCCCAACACCCCTGGACAACCCCCCACCCTTGTGGACTGCCCCACCACACCCTAGACAGCCCCCCTCACCCCACTGAACAGCCCCAACCACACCCCTGGACACCCCCCACACCCCTAGACTGCCCCCCACCCACCCCCTGGACAGCCCCTAACACCCCTGGACTACCCCCCCCCCCCACCCTCCTGGACTACCCCACCAACCCCTAGACAGCCCCCCTCACCCCACTGGACATCCCCCACCACACCCCTGGACACCCCCCCCCCCCCACACACACACACACACCCCTGGACTGCCCCCAGACCCCCTGTACATCCCCCACACCTCTGGACATCCCCACCACCCCCTGGACAGCCCCCACACCCCTGGACAACCCCCCCCCCCCCCCCCCACCCTCCTGTATACCCCCCCACCCCCTGGACAGCACTCCCACACCCCTGGACAGCCCTCCCACACCCCTGAAATAGACCAAAAAGTTATCAAAAACAGACCAAAACCCCCTCACCCCACTGGACTACCCCCACCACACCCCTGGACACCTCCCCACACTCTTGGACATCCCCACCACCCCCTGGACATCCCCCCACCCTCCTGTATACCCCCCCCACCCCCTGGACAGCACTCCCACACCCCTGGACAGCCCTCCCACACCCCTGAAACAGACCAAAAAGTTACCAAAAACATACCAGAACCCCCTCACCCCACTAGACAGCCCCCACCACACCCCTGGACACCCCCCCACACCCTTGGACTCCCCCCCCCCCTCACCCCCTGGACAACCCTCAACACCCCTGGACAACCCCCCCACCCCCCCACCCTCTTGGACACCCCCCCCCCACCCCTAGACTTCCCCACCACCCCCTGGACATCCCCCCCACACCCCTAGACAACCCCTCACCCTCCTAAACACCCCCACACACCCCTGGACTCCCCCCCCCCCCCACACCCCCGGGACTACCCCCCACCCTTCTAGACAGCCCCCCACACCCCTGGACTGCCCCCCCCCACCCCCTTGGCATCCCCCCACACCCCTGGACAACCCCTCCACCCTCCTGGACACCCCCAACACCCTTGGACTGCCCCCCACCCCTGGGACTGCCCCCCCCACCCTCCTGGACACCCCCTGGACACCCCCCACCCTCCTGGACACCCCCTCAGGGGGAACGCCGCTGGAAGGTACTCATCACTCCCACATGCGAAGCTTGAGCTCTCAAAATGTTTCACATGTGGGAGTGATGAGTACCTTCTAGCGGCGTTCAGCCCCCCGAGGGATGGTGGAACCTCCTCTCCCACCCCCTTGGGCTGCCCCCCCCCCCCCCCCATCCCCATGGACACCCTGGACCCCCACCCCCACCCCACTGGACAGCCCTCCCACATCCCTGGAAACCCCCCTCACCCCACAAGACACCCCCACACCCCTAGACACCCCCTGGACAGCCTCCCACTCCCCTGGACAGCCCTTCCACCCTCCTGGAAACGCTCCCACCCCCTGGACTGCCCCCCCCCCCACACACACACACCCCCAGACAACCCTCCCACACCCCTGGACACCCCCCCCCCAACCTACTGAACACCCCCCCACACCCTTGGAACCCCTCCCCCCCAGACCAGAATCCATACCAGAAAAACCATCATAAGTAAACCAAAACAAGAAGTAGATCAAAATTAAACATTCACATATATAACATTCAAAATTTACACTGTCAACTTCAAAAAAAACTAAATCCAACCTAAATGACTACCAAATACACAATTACAATGACAATATTCAAAATTACATTTTACACTACAAACAACTAAAATTCAATCAAACCTGTAAAATAATTTGACCATTCCACTTGTAAGTGTTTGATGTCTTGAGCAATATAGGGTTTAGGGTCATCAAATAGCTACAAATTAAAAGGATATTAGTTAACGTGTATAATGAATAAATCAAATTGAAATATTATGGCAAAGTTTAAAAGGAAATCTTACCAGGTCAAAGTTCACAACTGTCCCAATTGTTATTATTTCATACATAAATTTTAACATATAATATCCGTATTCGATGATGTATTTTTGTTCATGAAAATTCTATTTGAATGAGTGTAAATTTAATATATTATTTTTATGTAATAAATCAAAACGTACAAATTATAAATGGATATTTACCTTCACATTTACATATTTGATCTTCGCACTCCTTTTCTTTGTGTTTTTTCGAAAATAGACCCATCCCCTGTTAGAAAATAATACGAATGGGGTAAATTTAAAATTCATTATAATATATAAAACTATTGATAAATTGAAACTTACTTTTCCAACATTTTCTTAAAACTTTCCTGCACATCACCATGGATAGAGCATATCCAATAAAGTGTTTTCTCCCTTGGGAAAAAAACCCTAACATCCAATGATCACTAATAAAAGAAAATTTAAGGTTAGTGGTTTTTTATTTTAATAGATAATGAACTCTTTGAGAGAGATTTGTTTCATAACTCTCACAAAAATGCATCATCCAACATTGTGTGACTATATTCTGTTCAAGTATTTCAGCAATATAAAGCATTCTTTGTTCCTCATCCAATGCACATGCTTCAGGGGAAATCAATTGTGGATCCATGAATCCATATAAATTTGTCTGCTCATTCTTCTCATAAATGTTATAAAGATACCTAATACAAAATAGACATAAGTATACATTTTTAATAAATATAATGCATGGAAAATGTGTTAAGACTTACATGGAAAAAAATTTCACCACGTTGATGCCCAACTTATCTCCAGTAACAAGCTCCATGATATCAGTTTTCACAATCCCCACAGTTATTTCACGTCCACAAACATGATATTCCATTAGAAACTCATAATGACCCACCAAAAAATTTGAATATCTTGACAATTTGTCAAGACTGTAAGAATCTGTATCTGATGTCATAACCATTTGTCTTTGTTGTTATCTATACAGTATTTTTTTACCTTTGAAGTATTCCTGTAAAAATAAATAGAAAAATATATTAGTTTTCAAATGATAAAACAACTTTAATAAAAAAAAATAGAATATATAACATACATACCTCTATGGTAATGAGTCAAAGAAGTCTGGATGGCCAAATTAAAAAATGGCTGATACTATGTCTAACTGTCATCACCTCATCTGTAGGTAATGGTACTCGAGATGATCTATCTATAATATCTTGTACAGTGAACCTCTGATTCTCTACCTCTAATTGTTGATGATGAACTATATCTCCTATACAATATATCAACCCATATGAAACTATATGATGTTGAGGATCATCAACATACAACTCGCAATAAGTAGGAAGTTGTGGCGGAGGAGTAGGATAAAAAATGGGGTCTGTGGACTGAGGTGGGGGAGTGGGAGCTACTGGAGGAGGTGGAGGATAAATAATGGGGTCTGCAGGGGTAGGTGGAGGAGTGGGAGCTATAGTCTGAAATTGTCTTTACATGTCTGCAAACATAGACTGTACCGATGCTCTAATATTTTCCTCCATCGTCGCATTAATATTATGAACTTCAACCTCCAAGGATTATATTTTTTTTATAAACACCCTCAACATTAGAAGTTGAAGAACGTGGCAATACTTTTCTTACTGATACACCTGCCGGATATCCTCATACACAACTAAGATGTTCGGGATTTCCCAATGCTGCAGATAAAATATCTTGCCTCCCAGCAGCTGTAAATACCCCCTATGAGCTCTGCTCCTCAAGAGAGTCCTATATTAATTAATTGAACATTTCTGTAATGATTGAAATTATATGAGAAAATAGTTAACTTAAATAAATAAGAGGTTAAACATATTATATATACTAGAAACATTTAAAGAATAGGCAAAAAATAGCAAAAGATCTTACCAAAATCGTCTCCCACATCTGAGATATTATCGCTTTATCCACACTTCTCTAGTCATCATAAAAAATGCTTACTTTTATCTTACCCTGATTTGATACAAAACTCTTAAAATATTTTGCATTTGGACCTCTAGGAATATCATCCTCGTCAAAATCAATAAGTATCCTCTGATCCTGTATACGGGAAAGTGATAATTTTGGTAAACGTGTGCACCCACGTTTACCAACTCTTGAACTCTTTGTCGTAATAGGAGCACATGAGGAAGATTAGGGAACATCAAGAGGATCATGTGAATGTTCCTCCCTAGAGGTATGACCAATATTCTCATCTCCAGAATCATGTAGTTGATCAACTTATTGATCTGTCATTATCCTTCAAATCAAAAAAAAAACAAACATTAGTTCACAAATATACAAATTCAAATATTTTAATACTACTATAATCAGAAAATAGAAAATTGTACTAAGTTACGTAATAGTAAACATGGTTAATATGGTAAGCATGAACAATGGTAAATATGGTCAAGATGGTAAACATGGTAAACATGGTAAACCTGGTAAACATGGTAAAGTAATTGTCACTGAACAAAAATAATGGATATATAATTTATGTAATGGTAAACATGATAAAGTAAACTAAACAAACTTAAAACAAACAAAAACTTATACTTATTTTGTTTTAATACATGTTTTAATAAAGAAAAAACTTACAATATCTAACATTTTATGAAAAAAATAAATGTAAACAAGAAATAAACAAATGTTACCTGTAATTTTAGGAATGTACAAATGGATTGTTTTCCCAAATTCCTTCGTCATGATTGTTCCTTATGGAATAAACCATGTCTTCAATATGCTCATCATTATGTTCTGTTAATATTTCCATGGAAGTAGGGATATCACATAAATCAGCATCTTCATCAAGGTCATCCTCACCAACATATTATTTTTTCCCTTGTAAAACAACATCCCACTGCATATCTGATTGATCTACTACATAGAAAATTTGTTTTTCACGTGTTTCCATTATAAAAGAATCAGTTGTGTCTTCCAATCTATTCAGATTAACAAATGTCATTCCAAATTCATCGTGTTTGACACTGTTGTTACCGATAAACCATTTACAGTTAAAAAAATGAACTTTAATTTTAAAATAATCAACCTCCCATATGTCTTCAATCACTCCATAATATGCACTTGATGCAGAAATTGGGTTTTTGTCCTTAGCACTCGAAAAATGCATTACTTCTACAAACACCAATACACCACTATTCTAAACTGCACTTCTGTTGTCTTGAGCTTTCATATGAAATGTATAGCCATTAATGTCATAACTAGACCATGTTATCACATTTAAACATGGACCACCCACTATCCATTTTAATGTCTCTGATACATCTGATCTACCAAGCAAGGTCTTTTTAAACCATGACAAAAAATTTTTGTTGTGCTCATTCAAAATCCACATTTATTTCTTCTTTGGATGACATTGTTTCAACTCATTAATATGAAATGTGATATATAGTTGAGCATCAACTATGTTATTCAAGATGTATGATTCTAACTTCTTCATCTGTTCAGATGGCAACGATTTGACTTTTAATCCACGAACCCCCTTTCCCTCATTATTAACTCGTTCATGGCGAGATGGAAGCAAACCTATGTGCTGCACCGCAACCAAGTAGCTCGTACAAAACTCTGCAACCTCCTCAGAAATATACTTTTCAATAATGGAGGCTTCAGGTTGATATGGATTCTTAACATACCCCTTCAATATTTTCATATACCTTTCAAAAGGATACATCCAACTAAGATATACAGGTCCACAAAGCTTTATTTTTCGAACCAGATGAATCATTAAATGCACCGTTATATCAAAAAAAGTTGGAGGAAAATACATTTCCAATTGACAAAGTATACAAATTGCATCCTTTTCCAAAATGTTCAAAGAATTCACATCAATCGCCTTATTACAAATTGAATTGAAAAAATAACACAACTTCATTATAGTCTTTCTAACACTGATGGGAAATATTCCATGCAATGAACCTAGTAGAAGTTATTGCATTATGACGTGACAATCATGAGATTTCATACATATCAACTTCAAGTCCTTCAATGAGACAAAAAAATTTACATTTGAAGAATAACCTTGAGGCACTTTGATATCATGAAGACACTGAGAAAAGCTAATTTTCTCCATCTTCTATAATGTATGACAAGCCAGGGGAAAATGTATTTCTTCCATTAGGAGTGAGAGCTAACTCCAAACGTATTCCCATTGATAGGAAGTCTAATCTTGCATTCAACCCATCTTTTGTCTTTCCTTTAATATCTAACAATGTTCCAATCAAACAATCACAGATATTCTTCTCCACGTGCATGACATCAATATTATGTTTAACTTCATGATATCTCCAATATGGTAGATCAAAAAATATTGACCTTTTCTTCCAAATATGTCTATCATTACCAGATTTATGTGTCTTTCCCAATGTCACTTCAAGGTTTTTCACCCTCTCAAAATACAAATCATGGGATAAAGGTTTTGGAGAAATATCAAATTCTTGTGAGCCATTGAATGTCTTTTTTAGTCTTCTATAAGAGTGATCCATAGGCAAAAACTTTTGATAACCCATGTACACTATTTTCCTCCCATGATGAAATTGAAAATATGACATCTGTTGTTCAGAAATTGGACATGCTTTATGCCCTTTAACACTATATCCAGACAAATTTCCACATGCTGGGAAGTCATTTATAGTGAACAACAGTTGAAAATATTCCATTTTATAAGAATCATACACCCTAATACCATCCACCCATAAAAGTTTCAAATCATCAATCAACGGTGATAAGTAAACATCAATATCATTGTCGGGTTGCTTCGGACCAGAGATCATTATACTCAACATGACATATTTGCGCTTCATACAAACTTCAGGAGAGGGGTTGTAAATTACCAATAAAATAGGCCATGAACTATGTGTGCTACTGAGGGTTCGGTATGGATTCATTCCATCTGTGCACAACCCTAGTCTGAGATTTCTAATTTCATTTCCAAATGTAGAATACTGCTCATCAAGTTTCTTCCATTGTGGACAATTAGCTGGATGACATATTTTTCCATCACATAACCGCTCATCAGCAAGCCATCTTAACCTTTTTGCATCATGTGAATTAGCAAATAAATGTTTGAAACGATGAATTATAGGAAGATACCAAAATACCTTTGAAGGGGTCTTTGTAATCTCTACATCAGCCTGTGATTTTTCTTTCACCTTATACCGTGATGTCCCACATTTAGGACACTCTGACAAAAATTCATATTCCTTCCTATATATCATACAGTCATTTGGACAGGCATATATTTTCTTGTATCCCAATCCCATCAGGAATAATATTTTCTTGGCCTTATAATGTGAATCTGGAAGATCGTTATCTTTTGGAAGAATGTCTTTCATCAATTATAGCAGCTCTGTAAAACTTCTGTCACTCCATCCATGTTTCGCCTTCAGGTTCATTAATCTTAACACTGCCGAAAAAACCGTAAAATCTATACAACCAGGATATAATGATTTTCCAGCATCACCATATAGACGCGCAACTGTCGGTTCTATCTCAATTTTTTCTGCTGCAATATCACGAATCATTTCTTCAATTCCATCGGAGTTACCATCTTGCGAATCATCATCATCAGTGACATTCTATCCAGTTTCACCATGCCAAATCCAAGGTCTGTAACTCGAATTAAAAACATGACAAATTAGATGATCTTTTATCTATCTAATTTTCAGCTTATTCATATTCAAACATTTCAGGCATGGACAGAAAAAAATGTCACTACTTGGAACATTTCGTTTAGCAAATTCCGAAAAGGAATCAACACCTTCCTCATATTAATTGCTCATTTGATGTTCTGTAATCCAACTTCGACTCATTATTACCTATAACAAATATCAAAAGTATAAATCTTTTTAAGATAAGACAAATATATGTTTCTATGAAAAAAATCATAATTTGAATGTAAAACAATTTTGAAATATAAAACAAATCTAATGCGTATTTAAAAAAATATGCTTGAATATGATTTTAAAAAGAAAATATAGTTGGATATAAAAGTTTTAAATTCCATTGAATCAAAGAAAACCATGGGGCCTCCAATGGTTGATAGAAAATTGTAGAAAATGGAGTAAACCTGAGAATCAAATCAAATTTAAAATAAAAACCCGTATGGAGAAAATCACAATGTAAATCCAATCATCACAGCACAATGGGGTCAGGATAACTATGCATATTTGAAAACCACGACATGGTCTCCCCCATAACCCATAATTTTCTCATAGTCGATGACTGGTCAAAATATATATAACCAAATAGAATCATATTGCAACACTAATATCCATGAAACAATACAATCAACATGTCATAATCTCACAAACCACGATGCAATAGTCAATCCCAACTGACACTTATCCCCCACCCCCTTTGGAAACCCCCTGGACACCACCACCCCCTTGGACAGCCCCCCCCACCCCCCACCTGCTTGGACACCCCCTGGACACCACCACCCCCTTGGATAGCCCCCCCCACCACCCACCCACCCCCTGAACACCACCCCCCACCCCCTTGGACTCCCCCTGGACACCACCACACCCTTGGACAGCCCCCCCCCCCCCCCCCCACCCCTCAGGACACCACCCCCCACCCCCTGGACAACCCCCCCCCTGGACACCCCCCACCCCTCCTGGACACCCCCACCCCTCCTGGACACCACTACCCACCTCCTACCCCCCTGTACACCCCCCAACCCTCTGGACAACCCCCCCCCCCCCACACACACACACACACACCCCTGGACTGCCCCCCACCTCCATGGACACCCTGGACACCCCCCAACCCTCTGGACAGCCCCCTGAACCCTCTGGACATCACCCCCCCCACCCCCTTGGACACCACCTGGACACCACCACCCCCTTGGACATCCCCCCACACCTCTGGACATCCCCCCCCCCACCCCCTGGACATCCCCCACCCCTCTAGACAACCCCCCCCCCCCCAACCCACACACACACACCCCTGGACTGCCTCCCCCCACCACCACCACCACCACCTCCATGGACACCCTGGATAGCCCCCAACCCTCTGGACAGCCCCCCAGAACCATGGGATTTTAACCTCAAGCTACTAGTTTGGGTATATCTAGGGATTTTAACCTCAAGCTACTAGTTTTGGTATCATGACATTATTCAAAATGAAAACCATGAATTGTATCTCCTACTAGTCTAAAATTCTCTATTGTTCAATAAATCAGGTTTTAATAGAATATGAAGGCTTATAATAGTCCATGAAAATAAGCGACGTAAATAGTTTATGGAACAACAAAAAGTGATACCCAAAATAGAAACAACCAAGGATCCAAAATAAACATTCCACCATGAAAACCCATATATACATATAAAATAAATCACAATGGTACATGGAATGGGTGTATCACAATGGTTTAGATATAAATTGTAGTAATATAGGTGAATGAGATCATTAGTTGTCAATGACAACAAATATTACCATAAATGTAGGGCATCCGTGAAACAAAAACAAACGAAATAGAAGTAGGTGAGTCTTACTTGAATATTGCGAGTCGATCTAATATATATGGTGATAATAAATAAGATTATGATGGAAAAATGAGGTAAGAGGGTTTGAAATTGAAGAATCTTACCTAGTTTAAACAAAAAAATCGCAAAACGTAAATATAGACTATCCAGGAAAAAACAAACAAAATAAAGTCGTGGGAGGATTACCTGAGTGTTGTGAGTGGAGATGATAGATCCGAGGAGAGTAAAGATGATAAACGATGATGGGAAAACGAGTTTAACTAAACGAGATCGAAGAGTCGATTCTAGGTTTTCCGCGCGAGAGAGACGAGTCGCAGGTCTGTCGATCGAAAAATCAGAAATGACAATCCACGGGGTTGATAAATTTTTTAAATGTTTTATAACATCGGTTATTTAATAACTAATGTTATAAACTATTTTTATTACATTTATAACGTCGTTTATTATAATAACCAACATTATAAATGTATCAGATACCGGTTTTTTTACGTCGGTTATTTTATAAACGACGTAAAAAAGCCGTGTGTTGGTTTTTTACATCGGTTATTCTATAACCGACGTAAAAATTGTCGTGTGTTGGTTTTTTACATTGGTTATAGTATAAAAGATGTAAAAAATTCTATGGGTTGGGTTTTTACGTCGGTTATCAAATACCCGATGTCAAAAAGGCCTCAGATGCCGCCTATTTTATGTCGGTTATTTTATAAACGACGTAAAAAATTCGTTAGATACCTCATTTTTTACGTCGGTTATCAAATAACAGACGTAAAAAATTTAATCTCAGTATTTTTTATGTCGGTTATAAAATAACCGACGTAAAAAACCACATATCACAGATTTTCACGTTAGTTATATATAACTGACGTAAAAAATGGTGACCTTAAAAACGTTTTCTGCACTGATGGTTCATCAAAAAATGAAACTTATTAGAAAAATACTAAGAATTCAACCTAACTTAATTTTGATATTATAAATTCAAAAACTAAGTCTATTTTGAAAAATAAAATTTACAAAATTTCAAAAATTTAGTTTTAAAATAGGTACATCATTAAAAGGTGGTAAAATTCCCCTTTTAAAAAATATAGTTTTTATGCATAAAATCAGATTCTTTCTTATGTAATTGTCCAAAAAAACATATGATGAATGTTAAAATTATATATAATGTACATAAACTTCATAATTTGGTTAATACTATTCATAATCGCTATTTAAATGATTAGGTTAATCGATCGTGGTGCACTCAAAATTGGTGCTTCATGCAGTGCAAGCTATTGAATTTATTTAAGAAAATGTACTGTGAGATCTTGGGGTGTTACAATTGTGATGCCTTCTGGGTCATACTTATGCTTAATTTCAAGATTGGTTTATTTCTTGTGAGGTTATAGAGGCTTTCGGGAGTTGGGAGTCAAAAATTTGGAGTTTCATGAAAAACAGGTCAGGCGCATGGTTTAGGCACCCAGTTAATGGTAATTGTACGGTAACCGTGTGATATATATCTATGAGTTATAGTAGCAATTTTCACAGTTTCACTATGCACTATTATAAAATGGACATATAGCTATGGGACTATAGCCACTGTCGGAAATGATTGTGGCTATAGGTTGTTGCCATGGGTGCTGCCCATGGATATAAGTTATTGCAACAGGCACTGCCCATGGCTATAGATTGTTTCCATATGTGATGATCGTGGCTATATGTTGTGCATACAGGAAACCTGTAGATATGGGAACTGGTCCTCGTGGCTATAAGTAAATATTTTTTGGCACCAATGTGGCGAGAAATTTTTTCCCATGTCAGAGGAGAGTGGGAGGAGACCTATTTCCATGGGAATAGAAGCCTATGGATATAGCCACCTCCAAAAACATATGTTTATATAAGCATATGTGCATGTTGCTATAGGCCATTATTGAGAACCCCTATGGCCATGGGAAAAGGAGCCAGTGGCTATATCCCCCTTCAAAATTACATATACCCACAGGCACAGGTGGCTAGTGGTTATAGATCTTTCCACATTGGAAAAATAAAATATTATTTATATATAAATATATATTTATATATATATGTTCCTATATATACATAAAACACATCCTAGAGTAGTGGTAGTGGTCATTGTATCCTAGGGTAGGGACGCGGGTTCAAAACCCTGTGGATGCAAATATATTTTTTGACCTGTAGCCACAAGCACTACTTGTGGCTATAGATAAGGTTGCCCGTGGCTATAGGATATATCCACAAGCATCACTCATGTCTATAGATTAATTGTATACTTGTGTTAGTTTGTTTAATCATGTGAGTCACCAAGGAAACCATGCAAGAGGATGGGTTTTGGTCCAGAGGTCGTCACACGGTTTGAGAACAGTTTTCCAAACCGTGCAGTTATTCCTAGGAAATCGTGTGGCTTGGTTTTCAAGGGACAATGGTTACTGTATAGATATCACACAGTTTGTCTAATCGTGCGGCCTAACCATGCAACCAAATCCAAACTTCTTAAAATAGAAAATTACCTTGATTCCCTTGGCCATTTTTAACTCTAATCTCCTCCTAATCTCTCATTATCTCGAACTAGGCCCTCCATGATACTCAAGAGGGCTCTCCCTTTGATTTATTGGTGATACTTGATCATTTTGGGTGTATCTCATCAAGGTATGTTCAGTTTTTCTCTCTCTTTCTCCTCTTTTCCCTAGATTTATCCTCAGTCACTCTTCCTCTTGATCCATTGGAACCCAATTGGATTGTGATTGTCAGATCCAAGGTTGTGGATGTAGAATTAAAGATTTTCTTTGTAGATCTAGGCTTTTGAGGACCGAATCTCTTCATTTCCCATCACCGATTTTGAAGGCAATGAGTTTTTCATCATTCTTGAGGTTGGTGTCTTTATCTTATGGTCTATCCTCTGGCATGCCTTGTGTTTTTATGATTTTATTTGGTTTTCATTGAAGAAATTTATTATTTGAAATCCATGAGAGTGAATTAATATTTGAGGCCTATGGAAATGTTTTCTAAAAGGGGTTTTTTGATTGAAATTGTTTTGATACACATGATGTGTTTGATAAATTGCCACAAAGATGATTTTAAAAATGAAATGGATTTTCAAGTATGAAAGTGGTGTGGTGTCGCTATAGAAAATGTTTTATGAAAATGTGGGCATGAAATGAAATGGATTTTCCTTAGAAAATGTTTTATGAAATGTGAACTTGGTTTCTTGAACGTGATGATGATGTATTAGCACACTGGTAAGACCTTGGGGTACGGGGGGCTAGAAATATGCGAGCCCTATTGGAGTTAGTTATCAATAAGGGAGGTTCCCTTAATGCCATGGTTGCTAGGGAGTATCCTTTCTGAGGGACTGATGTTCCTGGACATTAGAGTTCACTTATAGCTGCTAGTGTTTGTTTTTCTAAGTTGTGTACACCCTTATGTTGTGATTGTCCCTTTGGTGCTTTGAAGATGTATTACGTGCTTGTTTATTTGATATTCTAAATTGTTCAATTTATATGGATATGGATGATTGAAACTTGTATATTTCATCTACTAAAGGAAACCCAAAGGTTGAATTTATATGGAAAATGATTTCTTTTTAAATGCTTATGAGATCCATTTTATACAAGAACTAACGGATGCACATGGATAGAAATTGTATAGATTTCTGGTGGTATCCTATTGAACTTTAGTTCTCACACCTTTCTTTTTCCTTTGGGCGTTTGTAGTCTTGGTATTACGGGATACATGTAAAGGGAAGAGTGTCATGTAGAGGATGGCTCTCCTGAATTGTGTTGTATTCCAATGGGTTGGTATGGTGGTGACATATGGTCATGTGGAGATGTACCCATGGGTTTTCGTGTTGATGGCCTATCAGTTCGTTCATTTAGACCTTTTCATCCAGTTGTTGGATGTTACCTTTTATGGTTTGGTTGTTTTTGACATGATGTATCTTGGATATCTATAATGATGCTCTATTTGTTTCTATCTTATTATATTTTTGTTGAGGGTTAAATCATTCTCATGTTTCTTTGTATAATAATCTAGTGTTTGTCTCCAGTTCGTGGTGATCGAGAACGCGCTTCAAGCCTTATAGTGGGCCAATTCGGGTGACATTATTGGTTGACTCGGGTCAGTCTGTCACATTGCTTGTCTTACTTGATGTCCACTTTTGATGGTTGATTTCTTGATGATTGATTGAGGTGACTTATAACTGCCTATTGTTGTTCTATGAACCACGAGTGCATTTCTCCCTATGGTAGTTCAAGTCGAGTCCTGAAACACCCAAATTATGAAATGGTAAATGAAATGATAAATGAACACATGGGATGGGTGTTGTTGATGAAGGTAATGATATAAATGAAGTGAAACCATGGGATGGTTGGAATTAATGCTCTGAGATCATGGGATGGAAATCTAGATGTTGTAATATGAATTATAAAGTAGGATTAGCTTATAATAAAATAAAATGATTAAACCAAAATTTTTGATGGGTTTAACAATGAATGAATGGTAATTGCTAATTTCTAAATGGAAGTGATTAATGATGTTCAATCTTGATGCTTGTGTGTTTATATGAAATCTAGTTTCCTAGGCCTTAGCTGTGGGAGTCGGGTGTCATGTGGGACGATAGTTGTAGAGAGTCTTAGGGTAGGTAGTTTACCTTAGTGGGTTGCGTGATATGTTGTTCTTATATTTTTCTAATTTCATATGCTCCACCCACCCAACTTAGGTGGGCAGCCGACGCCCAAAGGTTTTGGGTTCCGAGTTTTTTTCTCAACATCCAAGTTAGTGAGGGAATGGAGAGCTGACTTATCCCTCTTCCCCGCTCTCCCTTCAGCGTAGCATGATGTGTAGGCGTATTCAGGTTGTAATGGATTAAGGTGTAGGTTATTTGTATACATGGGTTGTAATGGCTCTCAGTTTTACCATACATGTGTGTGTGGTTTGTAGTGTCTTGAGGTTATAGCACATGCATGTATTCCAGTTGTAGTGACGGTGGTTACTACATTTGTACTAGCATGGGTAGTGGTGGATTGAGGTATAATACATGATACATGGGTTGTAGTGGCTTCTGGATGTACTCTTGGTTATGGATGTGATGAGATATGTGTGAACGGCGTGCAAGGTGATATGTGGTTGTGTTACTGTAATGACCCACTTATTCTCATTGGCTTGAGAATACAATGAATCATTATTCAGCCTTAAGTGACATCTCCAAGATTTCAAAGGCTGGAAATAAATACCAAAGGGTTTCAAATACAAGTGGGGGACAATTTACCCTTTAAGAAATAACCATTAACCAAACAAACCATGACCAAACAGCTCACTATATGATGCATGGTTAAAAGAAAGATAACTCAACTACATTATTCATATCAAACCGCTTTCAAAGTTTTCAATAGCAGAAGACCAAACAAGTATCATAATAAACAGTGGATAAACAACTAAAGACTCCAAGAAGACCATAAGACTCCATGCTCCCCTAGATCCATGCTCCAAGATCACCAAGTGGTGTTAAAAACATGTGACACGTTACCTTTTCCCTTGTCCCGTAAGATAGCATCTGTAAAAGCACCAAAGTTCCAAAGCGGGGGTGAGTATAAAACTCAGTAGGTTTTCCCCCAATGACTTCCCTACTCATGCCACTAGGATAGAAGATTTAGAAATATTTATATAAAATAGTTTATATAAAATAATTTCTCAAACGGTTTATAACTAAATATAAACAAGTTTCCAAAACTATTTGCAACCAAAAGCATACAAGTGTAATTGAAACCAATTTTCCAGCAAGTTATTTTTCCAGAAAAATAACTAAACAAAGCTTTAAAACCATTTCTCAATGTTCCTTTTAGCATACCCAATCCATTCCACACATCCACACAATCAAACATGCATGCTACACGATGACAGTTCCATACTCATGAGCAGTTTCTCATCAATCTACCAAGTCGTCACAAGGTAATTGTATCCCATGTGCCATTAACCCTTTGGCACCGAGCACAAGGTCATATTTCAACCAAGTCCAATATATGAAACATGAACACACACACCACATATGCCCAAAGATCATTTTAAAACAACCCTTTCAATAAAATCACCTTTTTATTGAAAATTGATTTTCATTAAAACCATTACAATACCAACTCATTTCAATAAAACGTCTATTTATTGAAACCCCTTTCACAATCAAACCATTTAGAAGTTCCATAAAATCCACCATTTTAAATCACCATTTTAAATTAAATAAACTAAAACAATTTTCACAAAAATTTATCAAGATTTCACAAATCTACCAAAAATGATAAATCATCACTAAAGTGATTTATTCCATGTATCAAACCAAGATTCACAATCAATATTATCCAAGTTAATCAATTTGAAATTAATCCAATCAATTATATCAAGAGTAGATGAGAGAGAATCCACATACCTCAAAGGTTTTGACGAAACTTGACAACGAATGAAGAACGCTCAAGAAAACTAGGTCGATTCTTCACAGGATCACCTTAGATCTCTTCTCCTAGTAAGAACAAGACCAAATCTCAACTTATTTGGAATGAACACTCATAAATATACCCATAATAGGTGTAGATATGAGAAACCAAGAAGATATGAGAAGTAGATCTAAGTAGATCTAAGAAACCAGTCAAGAACGATGAAGAACAGTCACATGCCTCAAGAATCTGGGTTCGAAACACCAAGGGAAGCCTT
Source organism: Viscum album (assembly GCA_963277665.1). Classification (NCBI taxonomy): domain Eukaryota; kingdom Viridiplantae; phylum Streptophyta; class Magnoliopsida; order Santalales; family Viscaceae; genus Viscum; species Viscum album. The sequence continues at coordinate 15,815,045 of OY728148.1, forward strand.
CATATTGACTCCAAATCACTTGGAAGAGGTTCTCCTATCTTCAAGGAAGATAAATCCTGAGTTAGGGCCGCTTAGGAGAAAAAAAAAGCAGATTAGAATCAAAAACATGTGAGATCCACTTTTTTAGGATCTCACTTTAACCATGTGCACGGTTAGTTGGCACGGTTAGAAAAATTGTGTGCTAACCGTGTGTTAGATACTGTCTAGAAAGACCCTCACACGGCTTCCTCGCACAGTCTCTTTAACCGTGTACACACCGTATTGAAGCTCTCTATCTCAAACCTGCTATTGCGCACGGTTTCTCCTAGGATTTCCGCACGGTTTGGATAAACTGTGCACAGCCTGTGCGCCTCTCCTTTAGCCCCCCAAAACTTATTGAAAGTTCACCAAACTCTCCCAACTTTCCACCTTATACTTTATATCCATAAAAACATAAATAAATGGTTATATACCATAAACTAGGGGTACTACATTCTCCCCACCATTTGTCTTTCCATCCCTAGAAAGTAGAAAAACATTCTTGCCCTGAAATAGTTCTGGCCATTACTCTTTCATTTCCTTATCATGTTCCCAAATCTGACCATGCTGCCATAGAACCCAGACTATACCGATGATTTCCCATGCAAAACTTTCTTTTGCCTATCCACTATCTATACCGGGATATGTACCAATGAAGCATCCAGCTCTAGGTCAACATGATCTCATCTGATCACATGGTCAAGATCAGGCTGATACTTTTTTCAACTGAGATACGTGGAACATATTATGCAACAAACTGAACCATGGTAGAAATTCCAACCGATATGAGACCTCTCCAACCCATTCCAGTATCTCGAAAGGGCCAATGTATCAAGGAGATAAATTTTCATGCTTCCCAAAACGATGATGTCCAAGCCTTGGAGAGATCCTCAAAAACACATGATCACTCACGGAAAATGACAACGACCATCCACGATGATCCGCATAAGATTTTTGATGACTCTAAGTCGTCTCCATCCTCTTTTTGATCAGCTGAATCTTCTCTATTATTTCTTGGACAAGTCTTGGATTGAATAGTGAAGTTTCACTTGTTTCCACCCAGTATAGTGGAGAACGATAAGGACGTACATTAAATGCTTCAAAAGGAGTCATATGTATTGAGGCATGATAGCTGTTATTTTATGAGAACTCTGCTAAGGGTAAGTGCTCCTCCCATGAGCCACAAAAATCCATTACAGAAGTCCACAGCATGTCTTCCAATGTCTGTATCATCCGTTCATATTTCCCATCCGTCTGAGGATGATACGCCATGCTCATATTCAACTAAGTGCCAAGGGATTTCTATAAGGATTTCCAGAAACGATACATAAACCTCATATCTATGTCTGAGACTATTGACATTGGTACACCATACCTCTTTACCACTTCTTGGATATATATTTTAGACAGATCTTCCACCATATGAGTTTCACAAATTGGAATGAAATAGGTCAACTTGGTAAGATGATCCACTATCACCCATATGGAATCATGTTTATAGACCATTCTTGGGAGACCTGTAACAAAATCCATAGCTATCTTATCCTATTTCCACATGAGAATCTATAAATACTGCAGTATACTTGTTGGTATTTGATGTTCTGCTTTAACCTACTGACAAGTTAAGCACCATGAGACAAACTCGATCACCTTTCTTTTCATGCCTCCCCACCAAAACTACACCTTCAACGTCGTATACATATTTTATGTGCTTGGATGTACAACCCATCTCGAATAGTGGTAAGCATGAAGGAGTTGTTCATGACAAGACATAGGTACAACCATTCAATCTCTGAAACACAAAATTGAACTCCCATCAAGTTTCTAACTCTCAATGGTCTCCACACCATTGAGTTTTGAACTCATAACCAGGCATTCTGCATCAGATGTTTGTACCTCTTTGACCATCTTTACCAAATCAGGAACAAGCATAGTTGAAAAGAAAACCACAAAATCACCTTGGTCTTCACATTTTACATTCATGTTATCTGGGACCAACATCAATAGCTATTCATCTGAAGCTTCTTTCACTAACTGATCATATGACTTTCTGCTCAATGCATCTGCCGCTGAATTTCCTTTTCACAATGTATACATCAAGTCAAAGTCAAACATTTGGAGATACTCCATCCATCTCCTTTGCCTCAAATTCAAATATCACTGTGATAAAATGTGTTTCAAGCTTTTGTGGTCTGTGAACACAATAAATTTCTCACCAAAGAGATAATGACGCCAAGTCTTCAAAGCATGAACGACTACTGCTAATTCCAAGTCATGTGTTGGGTAATTCTTCTCATGCACTCTCAACTGCCTTGAACCATAAGCCACAACATGATCTCCTTACATAAGAACACAACCCAACCACGATCCCAAAGCATCACAGTACACCACATATCCCCATCCTGATTCTGAAAAAATCAAGATAGGTGCTGAAGTAAGATGAACTTTCAGCTCCTAGAAAGACTTATGGCATTCTTATGTCCATTGGAATAGAGCGTTATTCTTTGTCAAAGTTATCATTGGTGAGGCTAACCATGAGAAGTCACGCACAAAGCATCGGTAATAACTAACTAGACCAAGAAAACTTCATATCTCAAATACATTCTTCAGTGGTTTCCATGAGATCACTGCTTCTATCTTTTCAGGATCCACCGAAATACCTTTTTCAGAAATCACATGGTTAAGAAAGCATACCTCCTATATCCAAAAATCACATTTAGATAGTTTTTCATACAAACAGTGATCTCTCAAGATCTGTAACACTATCTTCAGGTGTTCCTCATGCTCATCCCTTGTCTTTGAATACACCAAGATGTCGTCTACAAACACCACAACAAAAGAGTCCATATATTGCTGAAATATCTGATTCATCAAATCCATGAAGATTGTTGGTTCATTCGTGAGACTGAAATTCATGACTACATATTCATAGTTTCCATATCTGCTTCTAAAATATATCTTCAGAATATATTCCTTCTGAACTCGCAATTGATGATATCCTAATCACAAGTCAATTTTAGAGAACCACTGAGCTCCCCTAAATTGATCAAATAGATCATCAATGCATGGAAGTGGATATCGATTTTTTATCGTAACTTGGTTAAGCTTACGATAATTGATGCACAGTCAAAGAGTTCCATCAGCTTTCTTTACGAACAAGACTGGGGCTACCCATGGAGATGTACTTGGCTGAATGAAACCCTTGCTTTCTAGCTCCTCCAACTGCACTTTCAATTCCCTTAAATTTGTTGGTGTCATCCTATAAGATGGAATGGAAATAGGACTGGTCCCTGTAAAGAGATCAATCGTAAAATCCACTTCCCTTATAGGTGGTAACCTTGAGAAGTTCTCGGGAAAGACATCTAGAAATTGATCCACCACTACTGGAAAACTGACATCCTGGATCTCTTCCATCGATGCCAAAGTCAATGCTGCCAACTGGAAAGATATTGTTCCCACCACTGGTTCCAACAATACAGTTGCACCCTTCTTTACAACCTTCTCTCCTTTGAAGATATGTTTGACACCATCCTCAGTCATGAAACTAATTGTCCTCCTATAACAGTCGATGTGAGCCTTAAACATTTTCAGTCAATCCATACCCAGGATTACATCATAAATATCTATCTCCAACGTCGAGAAATCCCATTTTATCTCAACTCCATCAACTGTTATAGCACATGCTCTACACACAAAGGCTTCACATTCTCTTTCACTAAGAGAAGTTTGCAGTTTTATCACAGAGGGAATAATTTCAAGTTTTAAACATAGTAGGTCAATAACACGAGAAGAAATGAAGGAATGTGATGCACCGGTATCAAACAGTACTTGCATGAAGGTAGAATTCAAAAGAATCGTACCTCTCACCGTAGATGGTCCAGCCTGATCATCCATAATCATCTGCTCGGCTCCATATAGTTGATTCGTCATTGCACTCTTCTCTTTGTTGCCTTGATGATATTTCCCTTGCTGAGGAGTCATGGTATTCTGAGAATCACCATGTCTAGCTTTTCTCTGCTAAAGAGACTAATTCTACTGGCCTCGTCATGTTGAATCATGTGATGCTTGCGACGCCTGAGAAGTGTCTCGAGCACCAGACCTCAGAGCACTGTGACAAAAGTGCTTAAGGTGTCCCATCTTATTGCAATTATGGCTAATCTTGGTGGTGTTGTACACTCCCGCTTTATGTGGTCAAAGGAACCACATTGGTATCATCCCTCTTGGATCTTTGATCATGGAGGAAGATTTACTGATCCAGATGTCAGATTCGGATTCCTGCTCCCACCTTGGAAATAGGTATTTCTCTTTCGCTTTCTCCCAGTATTGGGGTTTCCACCATTTCTAGTAGAGATCATCATACTTAATCCTCCCATAACTCCTGATATGTCTTGCTCATCCACTGTCTCTCTACTCACCATCTCTGTATAATCATTAATACAGAGCACTGCAATCTTCGATCTAATTTCCTGTCTTAACCCTGATTCAAATATGTGTGCCTTCAGTGACACACTCACCGCAACTTCTGGTGGAAAGCATACAAAATTCATGAATTTAGCTGCATAATCTATGAAAAAGAGATTCTCCTGCTTCAGGCTAAAGAAGTATGTCATCCTATGGATCTTGAACGTGTGAGGATAGAATTGTTTATTAAAAAATTCCTCAAAATCCACCCAAGTAAGGCCTTGATCTGTTTTAGCATGCAATACTAGTTCCCACCACTAACATGCAAGATCATCAATTGTATACGTCGCCATCTTGACCTTTAGATCCACCGGTGTGTCGATGAACTCGAAAATACGATTCATCCTACTGAACCACACCTCTGCCTTCTCGGGTTCAGAATCACCTCGGAATATGGGTGGATTCTGCTTTATGAATTGGATGGAATGGTCCACATGCCTTGGATCATCCATCCAATTCCCCGTATCTGCAGCCTGAAATGCTCGGATGATGCTCTGAACCAGCTCTTGGTTCACCTGTGGCTCAGGTGAAACCACATTCTTTGCAGCTTCTTCTGGTTGGTTTCTACGATGGTGCCATTTTTTAAATAAACAAAAAACTCTGTAAATTTCACTCTCTAGCAATTGATGGCTTAGTATTTCAAATTCTATCACATAAACTATCACAACATTGTTTTCCAAAAACAACATTTTTCATGTTCAACCATCTTTTTAAAAAAATCAATTCTTTCTTTTGAAAATCAAACAGTTTTCAAAATTCCATAACCATCTCCTTTTTCAAAATCTTTTCTTTGAAAAAAAATTTCATACTCTTTCAAAAATCAACACTCTTACACTTACAAATCATTATTCCAAATGATGTATACACTCCTAGTGGGAAGTCATTCCTCTAATGCATGGTATGTTTTTCTCATTGGCTAAACCCATAACAGTGAGATTTCAAAATCTTAGAAGTGTCTCCAAACACTTATGTACCCAACTCCCTGGTAACATGAAGTTCAACATAAAAGGGTTAGCTACGTCCTTTTATATTATACATTTCAAGTTCCGACAATCCTAATCTATAAGATTCCAACCCAAGGAATAGACAATAAGGAATTTCAACTCCAAGACCAAGAACAATGAAAACTACTTGTTAAGCAAGGACCGAATAAGTTGATACCATTTGTAATGACCCACTTATTCTCATTGGCTTGAGAATACAATGAATCAGTATTGGGCCTTAAGTTGGAAATAAATTCAAAAGGATTTCAAATACAAGTGGGGGTGATTTACCCTTTAAGAAATAACCATTAACCAAACAAATCATGACCAAACGGCTCACTATATGATGCATGATTAAAAGCATGATAACTCAACTACATTATTCATATCAAACCACTTTCAAAGTGTGCAATAGTAGAAGATCAAACAAGTATCGTAGTAAACAGTGGATAAACAACTAAAGACTCCAAGAAGACCATAAGACTCCATGATCCCCCAGATCCATGCTCCAAGATCACCAAACAGCCCATATATCACGAAGTGGTGCTAAAAACGTGTGATATGTTACCTTTTCCCCTATCCCAGAAGATAACATCTGTAAAAGCACTAAAGTGACAAAGTAGGGGTAAGTATAAAACTCAGTAGGTTTTCCCCAATGACTTCTATACTCATGTCACTAGGATAGAAGAGTTAGCAACATTTATATAAAATGGTTTATATAAAACAATTTCTCAAAATGGTTTATAACTAAATATAAACAAGTTTCCAAAACTATTTGCAACCAAAAGCATACAAGTGAAATTGAAACCAATTTTCCATTAAGTTATTTTTCCAAAAAAATAACTAAACAAAGCTTTAAAACCATTTCTCAATGTTCCTTTTAGCATACCCAATCCATTCCACACATCCACACAATCAACCATGCATGCTACACGATGACAATTTCATACTCATGAGTGGTTTCTCATCGATCTACCAAGTCATCACAAGGTAATTATATCTCATGTGCCATTAACCCTTTGGCACCAAGCACAAGGTCATATTTCAATCAAGCCTCGTATATGAAACATGAAAACACACACCACATATGCCCAAAGATCATGCCAAAACAACCCTTTCAATAAAATCACCTTTTTATTGAAAATTGTTTTTCATTAAAACCATTACAATTCCAACTCATTTCAATAAAACATATTTTTATTGAAATCCCTGCCCAATCAAACCATTTAGAAGTTCCAGAAAATCCACCATTTTAAATCACCATTTTAAATTCAAGAAACTAAAACAATTTTCACAACAATTTATCAAGATTTCACAAATCTACCAAAAATGATAAATCGTCACTAAAGAGATTTATTCCATGTATCAAACCAAGATTTCACAATCAATCTTATCCAATTTACTCAATTTGAAACTAATACAATCAATTCTAGCAAGAGGAGATGAGAGAAAATCCACATACCTCAAAGGTTTTGATGAAACTTGACAACGGACGAAGAACGCTCAAGAAAACCGGGTTGATTCTTCACGGAACCGCCTTAGATATATTATCCTAGCAAGATCAAGACCAAATCTCAACTTATTTGGCATACACACTCATATATCTACCCATAACATGTGTATATCTGAGAAACCAAGAAGAGATGAGAAGTAGATCTAAGTAGATCTAAGAAACCGATCAAGAACGATGAAGAACGGTCACATAACTCAAGAATCTGAGTTCGAAACACTAAGGGAAGCCTTCAGATTGACTCCAAATCATTTGAAAGAGGTTCTACTATCTTTAAGGAAGAGAAATCCTGGTTTAGGGCCGCTTGGGAGTAAAAACGAGTAGTTTAGAGGAAAAAAACGTGTGAGATCCACTTTTTTAGGATCTCACTTTAACCATGTGCACGGTTAGACAAACCATGCGCTAACCGTGTGTTAGCTACTGTCTAGACAGACCCTCGCACGTTCTCCTTAACCGTGTGCACACCGTGACGAAGCTCTCTGTCTCAAACCTTCTATTTCACACTATTTCTCCTAGGAATTCCGCACGGTTTGGATAAATCATGCGCAGCCCGTGCGCCTCTCCTTAAGCCCCCAAAACTTATTGAAAGTTCACCAAACTCTCCCAATTTTCCCCCTTATACTTTATATCCATAAAAACACAAAGAAAGGGTTATGTACCAAAAACTGGAGGTACTACAGCTACTCTTTAGATAGATATGTTTCTATCCTTTTCATGGTTTTCCTTATTCTTTATCTAGGTAGGGTCGAGAAGGATTTGGGAGGACACCTATAATGGTGAAGTCAGAGATTTGTTTGATTCTCATCAATAATACAGTTACATGCCATGTAAATCATAAAATGATAATAATTCATTTTTATCAAGAGGGGACGGGTTTTTCAGCGATTATGAGAATTTTCAATCACCCGACATGTAATCTAGTTACACGTCGTGTAAAACCCCAAGCTTTGTTTTTAAACAAGCAGCTCAGCTGAAAATTTCATTTTTTTTTTCTTCCTCTATAATTCCTTGCTCTCGACCTAGAGGCCTTCCCCGGGCTATTTTGGGAGCCTCCAACCCCTCTAAGTCTTTTTGTTCGGCGATTGATTGTTGTTGCGATCGTGGTGTGACCTTCCGGGTAAGCATTCTCCTTGTCTCTTCATCTCTTCCTCTTTTCCTCCTAGGAGTTATTGGATCATCTTGGTATTGATGAATCTAAACTCCACGTTGATAAATCATGTTTCTAGGATTGAGTTCCTGGATCTCCTACGCCTTCCTTCTTATTAGTGGGTTCTGTTGTGGGCCTTTTGTTTCCGTGAGAAAGATAGGTGGTTCTATTAAGATGCATGATTTATATTAACCCTAAATTGCTTTATTAAAATTCAATTATTTTGAATTAAATGCAATCGCTTGGTTTTAATTACATGGATTTCAATTTTTTGTTGAGAAAACCCCAATTCCATTAAATTAGGATTTTAAAAATGGGTTTTTGGCATAAAATTGGAAACCCCAATTCCATTGAATTGGGGTGTGTTTATGGAAATTTGTGGTAATTTAAATTGTTTAATTTAAATTGTGAATTTTATGGGAAATTTTTCAATTAAATTATTGAATTTAATTATGAAAATGGATTGTGAATTGATTTCAAATCCCTGTTTTTTAAAATAGCTTAAATGGTTTTGATAGAAACCTTAGGGTTTTATCTTGGTGAAAAGGCGTATTTTTTATTAAAAACCCATTTTGGTATTTAAATGGAAATTGGTGTATTTGAAATGGAGAATGGGATTAATTTTATTTTAAGCGGTCTTAAAATAAATTATCCATCGTTGTTTTTTTATTAGAGCACATACAAGATTTAGGTAATTAGTGAGTTATTTGGACGACACATTATGATTTACAACGTTCTAAAACATCATATCAACACATCACATCCCTTAGGCGATGGTGATGAGACCTCTTTGGCCTGAGTTCAAAGGGGTGTATGTATATATTTTTCGTATCGCCTTGAGTGTGGAGTCCCTATAGCCTAGAACTATCATACCTTCTTAGGCATATGACCATGTTGCTTGCTTGTGTGTATTTCAAATGAATATATGTCATTGTTGTAAACACTTTTACATGTCTTGTGAATTTATATAAACCATTTTATATAAAAGTGTTTATTTAAGCCATTTGTGAAAATTGTTATTTGTGTAAATCACCCCTTTGTTTAAAGGTAATTCCATTATTTGAAATGTGAAGCATGATTTGTTTAAATATGATTTGAAATGCCAAACTTTTTTATTTGAAAATTGAAAGCACTTTCTTGGTTAATTTGATATTGGCATCTTGTTATGGAATCCTTGGGTGAAATCCTACTAGGATATGGCTCACACCCTTCTTGTGCCTTCGAGTTTTTGTAGATTACCTCCTTCCAAGATCGAGCAAGGGAAAAGGATCGCTTGGAGGTGGTTCTAGTTGTTGATCCGTAGACTTGGTGAGTTTCGTCTGTTGGGACTTGGGCGGGTTTTTTTCCTACTTCTGGTACTGGGTTGTAGTACTTTGGGTTGTTATACCAGTTTGGCTTCTGGTACATCTCCCAGTAGAGTTTCTTTTGTATTCATACTTATTTTTTATCTTTCTTTCGCATTGTTAGTGGAAAAATCATTCCCACTTAAATTTTATATGATGTCAGGTGCTAGTCGTCAACCCGTGGGGATCGATAATGGCTTTCAATCTATGTGAGGATTGGCTTAGTTATCAGGTTACCAGGGTACTCGAGCTGGTTCGTGACAAAGTGGTGTCAAAGGTCCAGGTTGATCTTCTTGTCTTGAAGTCGGTATGCATTTATGAAATCTTTTTGGGACTTAGGAGGTAGTTACAATTGAGTTTCTGGCCAAGTCTCACCGTAATGAACCTTAAATCGTCAGGGGTGGTTAGGAAAAGACATCTTGTGAATTAGTTCTAGTCTTTTCACTATTTTGATTTGGATAGATTGAAATCCAAATCTTGTATATTCTATCTGTTGGGATTAGTTTCCCTTATTGCTCTATTTGAGTGTTAATCTGATGTCTTCCTTGTTATTTTTTGATGTTGTGTAGAAACATGCCTCTGAGAAGGTGTGCAAATCGGATCCAAGAGAAAGTTACTATTGAACCTCAGCAAGCGAATCCTCTTGTGGAGCCAAATTTGGTTGAGGTGATTGTGCGCACTGTCCAAGCTCTGGGGCAAGCATCACCTCCAGTTCCCGTTCAGGTTCCAGTTGTGGAACCTTAGAGGGACGTCCTCAAGATTTGTTCTTAGGAGTTCCTTTTCCAGAAGCCAGAACCGTTCAAGGGCTCAAATGATCCTCAAGAGGTTGAGGAGTGGTTGAGTGGAATGGAGTGTTTGTTTGGGTTCTTGGACACACCTGATGAAATCAAGGTAAAGTGTGCCACCTTCGTGCTGAAAGGACCGAGAAGAAGATGGTGGGACACTATGGTTACGATGAAGAAGCGCAAGGGATTAGAGTGGAAAGACTTCAAAATTATTTTCATCGACCAGTTCTATCCAAAAACAATGTTGTTGGCCAAGTCTATAGAGTTTTCCAAACTTGAGTAGGCTAACAGGACCATGACAGAGTAAGCAAACCATTTTTCTGAGCTTGTGCATTTTGCACCTGAGATTATGTCGAATGAGAAGATAAAGGCTCAAAGTTTTGAGTTGGGACTTCGTCAAGATATTCGTTCTTAGGTTTTCTTACTGAAGTTGTCTTCTTATGCTGATGTGCTAGATATAGCATTTATGGTTGAAATGAACCTGGTTGGAAAGTCAGGGTTATTGAAAGTTTCTTTCTCTCCCGGTGGTAGTGTGAGTTCTTTCAAGGGAAAGCGGAAGCGTGATGACTCTCATGGTGGTTCTCAATGACAGGGTTTTTCTAAACCTCCTGCAGTGTCTGGCAGAGGTCCTTTAGTTTGTTACCAGTGTGGAAATCTGGGACATTCATAGAGGGTTTTCACTGAGCCACCCAAGAATTATGGCTCATATGGACACTTAGGTCACTTGCAGAGGTTTTTTCATGTTTATACCACTTCATGTAGTGGCATAGGATCATCTTCACCCTCTATAACTGCGGCGCAATCAGATGCTTCACATGTAAAAGGGTTCCAGCCACAGGCATCTGGAATGAATCTTCTCAACACAGTGGAAGAGTCTTCAGAGGAAGCGGATATGGGTCCAGCAACCGTGGGAGGTACCATTACTATAGCTTCATCATTAGTGACTGCTCTATTTGATATTGGTGCATCTCATTCATTTATTTCAACCCTCGTTGTTAATTTGCTTAATCTTCCTATGGAGCTTTTATCTTGTGCAATGGATATTACTACAGCCCTTGGTACAAAGAGAGAGTAGGGTCTCCATAGTCCCTCTTGTGTTTTCTCTCTATCATATGTTAAGTTTTCTTGGAGTTTTCTAGTTCTTGACATGAAACCTCTTGACGCCATTTTCGGGATGGATTGACCCATTGCCAATAAAGCCCGGATTGATTTTTATCTTCGACGGGTCTCTTTTACTACACATAGTGGTATGTGTCATTTCTTCCAAGGAGAATGGGACCCAAGGTCGAGCAGAGCTGAACCTTCTTATCCAGAGTTGGGGAAAGTAATATCGGTGTTTGCCTTTGTGTTGATTACCGAAATCTCAATTGAATAACGATAAATAACAAGTATTCGTTGCCATGGATTGATGATTTGTTTGATCGACTGAAAGGGGTGAAGTAGTTCTCGAAGATTCATCTTCGCTCTGGTTACCATTAGTTGAGGATAAAAGAATCTCACATTCAGAAACCCATCTTTTAAAGTAGGTACAACCATTATGAGTACCTTGTTATGCCCTTTGGTATAACCAATGCTCCTGTAATTTTCATGGCTTTGATGAATAGGATTTTCCATGAGTACCTTGATACCTTCTTAGTGGTCTTTGTGGATGACATTCTCGTTTACTCTAAGTCCGATGAGGATCATGCGCATCATCTGAGAATAGTTCTAAGTTTGCTGATAAATCACAGACTTTATGCCAAGTTTTTGAAATGTGACTTCTGGATTCGAGAAGTAAAATTCTTAGGACATGTGGTGTCGAAACATGGTATTTCAGTTGATCCCGAAAGGGTGAAAGTTGTTATGACATGGGAATAATCACGAAATTTCTTCAAGATTCGGAGCTTCTTGGGTCTAGCAAGCTATTGTCGTCAGTTAGTTAAGGACTTCTCAAAGTTGGATTCTCTAAGGACTACACTAACTCGAAAGGGAGTAAAGTTTTTTTGGAATGAGAAATGTCATAATTATTTTATTGAGTTGAAACATCTTTTGACTACTATGCAAGTGTTGACTCTTCCAGAGGCCGGGCAAGGCTATGTGGTCTTTTGTGATGCATCAGGTTCAGGTCTGGGTTGTGTTCTTATGCAAGGTGACCATGTTGTTGCCTATGGATCTCATCAACTTAGGTCACACGAGAAGAATTATCTAACACATGAGAAAGTTTTACCGTGTTGTCAGACCACAAGAGATTGAGTTATATCTTCTCTCAAAAAGATTTGAATCTCCTCTAGAGGCGTTGGGTGGAATACCTGCAGTCTTTTGATTTCAACATCGCCTATACCCTGGGGAAAGGGAATGTCATTGCAGATGCTTTGAGTAGAAAACTTCCGACCCAGGCAGTGAAAGAATCATCGGAAGAGTGGAACTTGATGGATCTCTTTTCACAGTTACATATAGGAGTCCAGAAATCAGGGGTCGAGATTTCCTTGGCCAATGTTCAGTTGACATCCACTCTTCTCAAATTGATTATTTAGGAATAGAATTTTGATGATGATTTCTGTAGCATTAGAGACTCTCTTAATGATGGGGAGACTGTGCTTGATTGGTCGTTCTCTAAAGAGGGCATTCTATGCTTTCGGGACTGTTTTGGGGTACCGTCTTTGGTAAGGAAATCTATAATGGGGGATTGTCATAGTTATCAATGGGCAGTGCACCCAGGATCCACAAAGATGTTCTATGATATGTGTCGGTAGTTCTGGTGGCTAGTTATGGTATAGGGCATTGTTGAATTTGTCTCTCGTTGTTATATGTGTCAGCAGGTTAAGGTCGAGCACCAGAAACCTTTGGGTTTGCTTCAGCCACTTCCAGTCCATACTTGGAAGTGGAATGAGATCTCAACAGACTTTGTGGTTGGACTATCGCATACCCAGAGAAAGAAGAATGTGATATGGGTTTTGATCAACAGACTGACTAATTTGGTACACTTTATACCCATTCGTGATGCAACCAAGGTCGGGGAGTTGGGAAATCTCTATGTGAACGAGATTGTTCGTTTTCACGGAGTTTCATCTGCTAAAGTCTCTGATAGGGGTCCTCGGTTCATTTCTCATTTTTTGAGAGGCCTTCAGGAGGCACTGGGATCTCACATCCGTTTGAGTACGGCATACCATCCGAAGTCGGATGGTCAGACAGAAAGAGTTATACAGATTCTTGAGGATATGCTTTGTGCTTGTGTTCTTGACTTTGGTGGAGCTTGGGATGATCGCTTGGGATGATCGCTTGGGACTAGTTAGGTTTTCTTATAAAAATAGTTACCAGTCTGTGATCAGAATGGATCCTTTTGAGGTCTTGTATAGTCGGACATGTAAATATTTGTTGTGCTAGTCAGGGATTGGTGAAAGTTCCTTGGTTGGACCGAGCTTGGTCCAAGAGATGACAGCGAAGATTCAGTTGATTCGTTAGAAGATGCTGACGGCACAGATCCGGTATAAGTCTTATGTTGATCGTTGTCGTAGACCGTTGAAATTCTCAGTTAGTGACTAGGTGTTCTTGAAGGTTACACCTCGGTTGGGTCATCAATGGCTTGGGAGGCAAGGGAACTTGCTCCTCATTTTGTGGGACCTTTTGAGGTTTTTTAGTAGGTGGGGAAAGTTGCTTACCGTTTAGCACTACCATCGTAGATGACGTCGATACATAACGTGTTCCATGTATCACAACTTTGAAAGTATCTATCTGATTCATCTCATGTTCTGAGCTAGAGTGATCTTGAGGTTGAGCTTGATTTATCTATGACTGAACGACTAGTCAGGATAGTTGATTCTGAAACCAAGATGCTTCATGGGAGGGAGAAGCATTTGGTTCGTGTGCTATGGCAGCACAGTTCTGATTCTCATGAGACATGAGAGCGCGAGGCACTGATGAGAGAGCAGTGGCCTCACCTTTTCGATATGGAAACTTATTGACGAACTTTCTAGGGATAGAAAGTTTTTATGGTGAGGAGGTTGTAACATTCCATTACTTTCAAACATGCATGTTTATAACCTTGTCGTAGTTTTCCTTTTTCTTTATCTAGATAGGGCTGAGATTGATTTGGGAGGTTACCTATAATAGTGAAGTCAGGGATTTGTTGGATTCACAGAAAAAACCGATCATTTCTACAACATGTTGGAGATTTACACGTCGTGTAATATGGTTACATGTCGTGCAAATCATAAAATGATAATAATTCATTTTCATTAAGAGGCGATGGGTTTTTTGGCGATTATGAGAATTTTCAATTACACGACGTGTAATTGGGTTACACGTCGTGTAAACCCCCGAGCTTTGTTTTTAAATAAGCATCCCGACTAAAAATTTTGTTTGTTCTTCCTCTAGACTTCCTTGCTCTCGACCTAGAGGCCTTCCCTAGACAATTTTGGGAGCCACCAACCCCTCTGGGTCTTTTTGTTCGGTGATTGATTATTGTTGCGATTGTGATGTGACCTTCCAGGTAAACGTTCCCCCTATCTCTCCATCTCTTCCTCTTTTCCTCCTAGGAATTGTTAAATCGTCTTGGTATTGATGAATCTAAACTCTGTGTTGATAAATATTGTTTCTATGGTTGAGTTCTTGGATCTCTTGCGCCTTCATTCTTGTTGGCGGGTTTCATTACGAGCCTTGTGTTTCCGTGAGAAAGGTATGTGGTTCTGTTATGATGCCTAATTTATATTAACCCTAAATTGCTTTATTTAATTTCAATTGTTTTGAATTAAATGCAATCGCTTGGTTTTAATTAAATGGATTTCAATTTGTTTGTTGGGAAAAAAACTCAATTCCATTAAATTGGGGTTTTAAAAATGGGTTTTTGGCATGAAATTGGAAAACCACCAATTTCATTGAAGTGGGGTGTGTTTATGGAAATTTGTGGTAATTTAAATTGTTTGATTTAAATTGTGGATTTGATGGAAGGTGTTTCAATTAAATTGTTGAATTTAATTATGAAAATGGATTGTGAATTGATTTCAAATCCCTATTTGTGAAAATGGATTAAATGATTTTGATAGAAACCTTAGGGTTTTATCTTGGTGAAAAGGCATGTTTTTTATTAAAAACTCGTTTCGGTTTCTAAATGGAAATTGGCATATTTGAAATGGATAATGGGATTAATTGTATTTTAAGCAGTCTTAAAATAAATTGTCAATCGTTGTTTTGTTATTAGAGCACATGCAAGCCTTAGGTAGTTAGTGAGTTATTTGGACGGCACTTTACAATTTACAACGTTCTAAAACATCACATCAACACATCACATCCCTTAGGCGATGGTGATGAGTCCTCTTTGGCCTGAGTTCAAAGGGGTGTATGTACATATTTTTCATATCACCTTGAGTGTGGAGTCCCTATAGCCTGGAACTATCATACCTTCTTAGGCATACGACCATGTTGCTCGCTTGTTTGTATTTCAGATGAATATATGTCATTGTTGTAAACAGGTTTACATGCCTTGTGAATTTATATAAGCTATTTTATATAAAAGTGTTTATTTAATCCATTTATGAAAAGTGTCATTTGTGTAAAGCACCCCTTTGTTTAAAGGTAATTCCATCATTTGAAATGTGAAGCATGATTAGTTTAAATATGCTTTTGAAATGTCAACCCTATTTATTTGAAAATTGAAAGCACTTTCTTGGTTAATAATTTAGTATTGGCATCTTGTTATGGAATCTTTGGGTGAAATCCTACTGGGTTTTGACTCACACCCTACTTGTATCTTCGGTTATTTGTAGAATACCTCCTTCCAGGATTGAGCAAGGGAAAAGGATCAATTGGAGGTGGTTCTAGTTGTTGATATGTGGACTTGGTGAGTTGCGCCCGTTGGGACTTGGGCATTTTTTTCCTGCTTCTAGTACTGGGTTGTAGTACTTTGGGTTATTATACATGTTTGACTTCTAGTACATCTCCCAGTGGAGTTTCTTTTGTATGCATGCTAATTTTTTATCTTGCTTCTGCATTATTAGTGGCAAAATCGTTCTCACTTACATTTTGTATGATGTCAGGTGCTAGTCATCAACTCATGGGGATTGGGAACGTCCTTCGAGCTATGTCAGGATCGACTCGGTTATCGGATTACCAAGGTACTCGGGCTGGTTTGTGATACACGAGGTGCGGGATGATATATGGAAGGGATTGTAGCACAAGACGTTCGACGTTGGGGTGTGAGGGCGAAAAACCAATGGGGAAATGGAAGCGGTGTAACTTTATTATGTATATGTTTTGATATGGATATGATGCTTGCATGCATTACTTGGTGAGCGAGTCGTGCTGAGGATGGGATATAGTTTTACCTCTTTAGGTGACAAGTTGCTTTCATTTGTTTATTCACTAGGCTTTATTATGCTTATTTCACAATTGCGCGAGAGGTTCTGAAGAGGATCATACCAAGTATACATGTATGCTCACCCCATGTATATATATATATATATATATATATATATATATATTTTCAAATCCACAGGAGCTAGTTCGTGATCAAGTTGGGCATTACTAGCTCGAAGTGGGTGTTCAGGAGTTGTTGGAGATCGTGGTTGCTACCTAGGCTTTGTTTTTTGCATTTTCAATCGTCTTCTCGTTGCCTATTGGAGGTGGGCTTCATGGGTCATCCTCATCTTCACTGTCGGCCCAGGAGGGGTACCAGTGGAGAGGGTCGTGACAACTCCACTTTTCGAGCGTGACACGAGTGTAATGCCAAAAAAACACAATGTTGTACCAAAAAACTGAAGGTAGAGGTTTTCTTCATATAGGTTATAGACTTGAATTGATATAAGGATTTTGATGATAGTGTTTGATAAATCATCAAGTTAGCCAAGATCATCAAATTTACGGGATTTCAAGAAAATGCATCCAAGTTAGTGGCTCTGATATATCATAAGGGAATAAATATGGTTTAAAGACCTGAAAGCCCACCTGAACCTGCCTAAAGACTAATCAGGTCCAACCTGAATAATTAAGTAGTTCATTGAGTAATTTTTTTATGATGTCATACTTGTGCAAGATATGATGGTTGATTGTATAATTAGAAAAACATCCTTTTCATACTAGTGAATGTCTTGATTTTACGAATTTAATTAAAGGAGCATTTACCTCTCAATATAATATTTTACACGAAATACTACAATAAACAAAATCTTACAAAAAAACAATAATATTAAAGTAGATGTTATAAATATTTTTAAAGAATTAAATAGATGTATTTGTTTAACTTCGGATTTATAGACTGTTAATCAACATATTGAATATCAATGCATTATTGCACATTTTATTGATAATGATTAAAAATTAAATAAAAAATGTTTCATTTAAATTAATTGAATTTTCATATGTTAGTCATTCATTAGAAGTTGCGTTGAGATATTATATTTATTAATGGGGTTTAAAAAATAAATTATTTATGTTTACAATAAACAATGCATCATATTATAATGATATTGTGTCATGTCTTACAACTACATTGGTTTGTGTTAATATAATAATATAAAATGTGTTGGACTTCATTCAAGAAATTTTAATGAAAGCTTTGTGTAAATGATTTTATGAAAATTTTATTAAAGGATGAGAAAGTCTCATGGGAAACCTTCGACTAAAAACATAGGATCAAGATTTGTACTCTTCCAATATTATAGAAGAGTTTTTGTGCAAATGTACAATGGATTATTGCACAGAAGAGTCTGAGAGCAGGTTTATGGATGAGGAAGTCTTAGAGGAAACCTTTGGGGCCAACCTCGGTGGATTAAACAAATTGACCTATTCATGGGTTTTGATGATAGATTTCTCTATATAGATATTGAATGATAACTGGTAAGCCCTTCAAGGATTGTTACTTGAATTTGTGGGATTTGAAAAGATTGTACACCATGAAATGAATGAAAATAGTGAATTTTTTAAATGGAATTTTGGAAGTGAAGTAGTGAGTTTCAAATTGTAACAATGATTTGAAAATGATTTTCTTTATTTCAAGTTTAGATAAATGTTGACTATTTGAATTATTGGTTTATTAGGAGTATAGTTTAAGTAATTAATTGCATTTAAATAATGAATTGTTTTTTAATCGATTTTAGAATAAATTATTTTTATGTTATTTTCTAAAACATTCATGTTGTAATAATCATTACCTATGGACATGTCTTTTTTTATTAATTGTGATTAGTTTCATTAGAAAGATAGTGGAAGAATTGTTTTATAAATTCATTTGTGTGTTTGTTTTAATGGATTATGATTGTTTTAATGATATTAGATATGCAGTCCCACAACTCAAGCTCGACCCAAGCTTGTTTAGACCCAAGCAGGGCAGCCCGAGCCAGACCCAACCCAATCACCCGGACGAGCAGGCCACATTAAACCAGGTCAACCAAATCTAATATGAATATTTTAATAAATTAATCAAAACTTGATTTGTTTTAGCATATTTCAATTATAAATAATAAAAAAAAAAAACTTTCACCTTGAGACCGATCCATGACTCGTCGCAGTTATTGTGTGGGCTGTTTTTCCTTACACTCTGATTAAGTTAGTGCTCCATTATGCTCCTTTTTCATCCCTGATTGATATATAATTGATTTTATGTTTTAAGATGTGTATTTTAAGGTTTTTTTAGTTGATATATGTTTTGTTTCCCAGATCTAGTTTAGTGGTAGTGGTCATGTGGGATGTCAAAGAGGTCTCAAGTTCAAGACTCCGACTTCCTTGACGTTTGTAAATATAAATTTGGTCTTCTAGAATTATCATAGTTTTAGGTTGGTTTTCTTTTTATGATTATGTCGATTTTAGGTTTTGCTGGTTTTTTACCTTTTGTATTTGGTTTTTTTAATGCCTTTATTTTATCATTTTAAAGTAGGGACGGCAACTGGTACCTAGTTACCTGACTCAAATATTAAATGTAATACCAATTATATTCAAGCTCGGGATTAGATATTGATTTTCAACATTAAAAGTTCTGGTTTTGGTATCATTCTTAAAAGGATTCAGATACTATTTGTTGATGGGGTTTATTTATTACGTGCATACAAGTTCTCTGCTCGTTTATATTGTTACCAAACCTATTTTTGTCTGTCATGGTCAGCTTCTTTATACCGAGAGAGAGAAGGGGAGAGGGGGATATTGTAATTGTAAAATCTTGATGGGTGTAAGGTTTAAACTCTTACAAAAGCATTATAAAACTGGTAAAAGACTCACCTTGCACTAAAAACAGGCTCAGAATCCAGGGTTGGCTGTGTCCTTCTGGTATACTTGAGAAGCAAACCTTCCGAAGAGAGGCCCGGCACCCTCAAATCCCTGAAACCGCCATGGAAGCAACTTGGATTCAATTCCATTACAGGAAGAAAATCAGAAGAAGAAACCAAACCTTATATAGGGTTGCAGATCCTTCCCCTCCCATTTCTTTCGTTCATGGAAGAGCATGGAGAACCGCTCCGAAGGTATGGATGGCAGAGACGACACACTGAAGGCACGAACCCACATCTCAACCCCGACCCTCTCGGTCAGTGCTTCACCTTCCAACATCTCAAACCTCACTTGCATGCCATCCGGGACTTTCCTCCTCCACTCCTCCATGAAATTATCCATCTTCATCTTCCTCCCTCTCAGAATACCTCTTGCAAAATGCACACACAACCGCTTCTCATCCAGCCTCCAAACACAATCTTCGTTGCCAGTCCTGTGACCAAAAACCTCCAAGCAATGGAGGGCAAGTTGGTGAGGGAACCCATCCAACTCTAATCTCTGCATGACCTCGTGTTCATTCAGAGCACCCAGACACCAATCGTACAACACCACATTCTGTAACAACATGCTCAGAATCGAGTTCATGTATGCCTCGCTCACGATCCTCCAGTAACCGTTGATCTCCACAGCAGAAATCGCCTGCAAACCAGATTTCAGTTCATCGTCACTGGCTTGGATACCGGAAGTAAGATCGTCCCATTTATACAGACGACAGTTGTTTCCTTCTGTTTCATCAAATTCATCATCCATGTCCGACACATATGGATTCTCTGAAAGAAGGTTTCTAAGCTTGTCAAGCCTCGGAGCAACCTCAATGAGTTCCATGGCACCGGGTGCCAGTTTGATGGCGCCGGAATTGGGTTGTTTTTCAGATGGTGTGAAAAGACCCGAGTCGGAAGGAGGCACAAGGAATACGGAATTAGAAGTTCCAACAAACTTGATGGCGTAGGTCTTAGACTGGGTGCAAAGAACTGCATCTTCATTCAGCTGTCCCCTCAACGATACCCTGCATGGATTTAGATATTAAAATAACTTAATGTGGTAGGTGATATTGTATTATATATAAATCAACAATAATATATTTTAATTATTTTAAAATATTTAAAATTGAGTTAAGTTCAGGCTTCAAAATCACTAATTGATCGAATTTGAATTGAGTATCAAGCTTGACCTCAAGTACTGTATCGACTAGACTCACTCAGTTGCACCATTTTGCATGAAGGAGGTAATCCGTTAATGAAAAGTGTGAAATTTGCAGCAATAATATCAAGGCCTGAAAAAGTATTGAAACAGGATACCTTTGCTGATAAACTTCTGGGAGGAACTTCTCATCTACCTCGAGGAGAATCAGATCATCATGAGGACCAAATAACGGATGATATGAAACAGAGATAGGGCTGTTGGGCAGAAGGTTCAGAATTGTTTCGGCGCATAATCCACCACCTGACTGTGGCGGTTCCATCTCAGCCTCTTGCTCTCACTTTTCTTCCCCACCCAAGGGTCCTCTTAATTGTAGATTACACTGGTTCAAATGGGATGATTTCAATTGTGACACCTATTTGCATAAGAACTGCTTAATAATTTTATCAGATGATTGAAGGAATCATCAAAACTGCACATTGAATATTTCATAGAAAAAGAGTTTCTATGATCTTCTGATATTACTTCCCTTGAGTTGAGCCTTCCATGGCCCTATTAATGATAGCCTCAGAGGTTCTCTAATTTTCAGTTTGCTAAACAGCCCTAACTTCTCCAAAGATGTAAAATCGTTGCAATTAGGTTTAATTTGATTCTAAAGAGAAAATGTCATCTTATGGTTGGTCAATGAAATCATCTATATAGAATAAAAATTCCGTGTTCAGTACATGTGAATGGGTCAAATAAATCGACAACAAAACATTCAACCAAGGGTAGCAAAAATTGACCATCACAACACAAAGATGAGAATTGAATGTTAGTCTGAGCAAAAGCATGACTGCAACAGGCTGAAAACTGTTTATATCTAGCATGTTTAGTGAGAAAGAGTGACATAAATTACTGTGGCAAAAAAACCTGAAAGAGAGGACTTAATTCCTTCTTGGCATTCTTATATAGCTTCTTTTAGGACTCTTACCTAACAATGAGATAGTAACAGAATAGGAGAAACTCAAGGAGAAGAACACTCTCCAGGAGCCATGGCCGAGGTCCAGTCCGCCTAGCCAACCAAGCTGGAAACAGAAATGAATATCACACTCCTCCCATTCCAACCATTCCTCTATTTATTAACTTCTGCTAAATACTAACAGCCCCAACCTGCCCCAACAACTAAAGAAACAAAAGGCACCACTGCCCTTGGCAGTTATTACAACCCCATGCCAAACACTACTCTGTCCCTGAGGGCCACCCCCACTCTTGCTGCATAAGAGTCTTCACCCCTCAGCTGCATAAGGATCTTCCCCCCTCTTGCTATGTAAGCCCCCCCCACCCTCTGCTGCGTAAGGGTCTTCCCCCCTCTTGCTGCGTAAGGGTCTATGTCCCTGAGGGCCTCCCCCCCCCCCCCTCTTGCTGCGTAAGGGTCTTCCCCCCTCTACTGCGTAAGGGTCCCTCACCGGGTCCCTCACATCCTAACAATTTCCCCCCTCAAATATCACCTTGTCCTCAAGATGGTGTTGGTGGAACACCAGGTAAGTAGAGAAACCAAAATCATAAACCATAACAAATATTGTCCCACGCCCTTTAAAAGCTATTGTCGGTTGTGGCTTCAGCGATGCCGCTGGCAACAGTACAGCTTTTGCAGTTCCTCCTTTAAGTGATATATCAGGCATTGCCGCATGTCATCTCTTGTTGAACTTTCACTCCTCCAGCAAAAACAGCTTCAAGCTGTCGTGGCATAGGGCAATTTCCCCCATGAAATTAATCAGCTGCACAAAGTAAACACAGCTCGGCCTTTTGAGCACTGGAAACCAGCCAACTCTGGTTGTGCAGCACCTTGAATGGCAACCCCCCTTTCCCCTTGAAGACTGCAACACACCTTGAAGAAAGCAGCAAACTTGGGCATACTGTGGATCAAGTTCCAGTGAGATCTGCTGGCCAAATTTTTCCCTGGTTGAAAATACAGCTCGTGGACCAATAAAATGCCCTCATGAATCACTATTGACACCAATATTCTCCAAATTCGGAACAACACCAGTTAACATAGGAGGATAGCATTCCGATACAATTCTCCACTGCATTGTTGAACACCAAAAGCTCCTGATTCAGCTTCATGTACGTGGATACTCACACAAATTCGGAAAGGTACCTTGTGGCCAAACTAGAATTTTCCGCTCAACCAACTAAAAATTTCAATAAATGAATCCTCTGACAAAATGCCCTTAAAAACTGGTCCAAAGCCACCTGCTCCAGGCCTGTTAGAAGGAGAAAAATCTTCTGTAACAGCCCTTAGTTCAACCAAACTTGAACTGTCTGTGCCAATTTGTAGAGTCTTCATATGGAAGAGACTCACTCCAAAAATGGAAACTTGAGGTCGTATATAACTAGTTCCTCTTCCGACCCGCAAGTGAAGGACAACTAAGTAGTTGTAGCGTACATGGGCCATAAACTGTCGAACAGTCCATAATGTACCCCTTACTGCTATTCTAAAATTAAAATCTTTAAACAACTGATTGCTCTGGACCCAAATATCATTAATGTGTTGTCCAAGACTTCTTCAAACCATGTCCACATCAATTTCCTTTTCAACAAACTAGAGAGTCTTTATATATTGGAGATTTCCGTTGCTTGTGTTGAATATTGATCCCACTGGTAATCCACACATCCTGATTGTTGTGGATTTCTTGCTGCCACTCTCCTCAACAATCTCCACTTCCTTAGGAAACCTTTCTTTTGCTCCCCAAAGCCTTTTGCCAAGGCCGCTTCAGTCGAAAAATTCTGTGTTGCAACGCCACCACACCCAGCTCCCATGTTTGCACAGCTATCACAACTAACAAAATCTCCATTGATACCAGCAGCAGCTTTTACTGCAGAACCAACACCGAATTCTTTCGGAAAATCAGGTTTAACTTCCGCATTTAGAATTCATGCAAGATGAGCTTCCTAAGCCAAACCAACTTCCGCCCTCCTATATTCTTCTCATCTCAAATAAGAGGTAGGCGGTTGATTGTCTTAGACACAGAGAGTAGGAAGTAAGTTGTTCGGCTTTGTTCCCCACCTCTGCGCATCTAGCAGAACTTCCATCCTCACAACATCCGCAATGGGATGCTATTCAAGCCGTTCCTGATAGGATTCAAGGTACTCAAAGCAATATTGAACAGTTGACTTCGTAATTTTCTGCATCTGCTCAAGCCTAAACTGTAGCTCCTCTCAGCACTGTCTCACTTCCATCTTTCCACAGGAAACCTCCATAGGCGGCGGTACACACAGGCTCAGTTCAACTACAAACATTGAATCAAAATTACTTGGCATATTTTGTTGTATAGGTATCACAGAATATTTGTCTGGTAATTCTTCCTTTTCCTCATTGTCCACACATGTAGTCCAAACCGGATCAACCTGTCATGCTAGAAATTCCAAGTCCGCTTTCAATAGTTCTAGCTGAAATTCTCGCCGTGATTCTCTCATCTCATGTAGTGCTCGCCGGAGGAGGGTGATCACATCCTTCCCAATCGGTGATGCCTCCAACTCCCGCTCTTCCTGAATCTGCACTTGCTCCTGCTCTTCATTCTTCCGCAGAAGCCTCTGGTATGTCGATTCATTAGTAGTGTTCCTTCCTTCCACCATCGTCTGCATCCACACCGATTCTACTCTGCTTTATTATACCGAACTGTCACACTAATCCGTTCACACCAGGTGAGTTCAAGCTCCAGCGCCCGTACAGCAGAAGTCAAGTAGAAGAAAGAGAGAGAAAATCGTACTGTGTTTACCTTTTTTTCCAGTAGTGATCGTGTCGCTCAGCCGTAATTGTCTCCCTCATGTGATCACAACACTCAACCAAACGGCTCTCAACGTTCAATTCTCCCCGGCATGCTTCACTTTGTTCGGCACTTCCACTCTTTACGATCGTCCAACTCATGGTTCAACAAACGTCCACCCTGCCAACTAGCTCTCACTCCTTGAGTTCACAATGGACAGATTCTCTCAATAAAAGCACCAATTTATTAGGACTCTTGTCTAACAATGAGCGCACAACTGTACTTAGGTAGTGAAGAAAGAACAAATGCAGAGCGGTATTAAATATTTCTAGAGGAGATAATAACAAAATTACAATAGATGAATACACCACACTGTAGATGGAGAAGACGGATGGTAATGAGGAGGAGATGAAGGAGAGAACTCGAGGAGAAGACCGCTCTCCGAGAGCCATGGCCGAGACCTCCCAAGGTCCAGTCCACCTAGCCAACCAAGCTGGAAACAAAAATGAATATCACACCCCTCCCCTTCCAACCATTCCTCTATTTAATAACCCCTGCTAAACACTAACAACAACTACCTGCCCCAACAGCTAAAGAAACAAAAGACACTACTGCATTTGGCAGTTAGTACAACCTCACGCCAAACACTACTCTATCCCTAAGGGCCTCCCGCCTCTGCTGCGTAAAGGTCTTCCCCCCCTCTCAGTGCGTAAGGGTCTTCCCCCTCTTGCTGTGTGTTAGGAATGCAGGGGCTGGTTGGGGTTGTCCGTAGAAGAGTGTGGGTACTACTAGGGACATATTTGTATTTTGGTTTAGATAGTTTTGGTCAGCTGTTTAGTGGGAGCATCTTTGTAATTTCTTATAGTCAGTGGTTGGGGGTTGTTGGCTGGCAGGAAGGAAAATAAATAAGGGGAAAACAGGTTAGGGAGGGGTACGCATTCATTTTTTGGGATTTCAGCAAGGCTGCTCGAGGCTTGGACGTTGGGTTGGGATGTTTCGACTGGCTCTCGGAGAAGTGGTCTTCTCCTGGGGTTCCTCTCTCTTCTTCTCTCCTCCATACTGTAATTCCTATTTTCAGTTAATGATCAAATCTATATATTGCTGCCTTTCTTCTTTCTCTCTCTCTCAATATTTACCTAACATATGGCGACTCCGCTGGGGAGCACATTAAGAGAGTGCGTCGACGGCTAGAGACTCGTATGCTAAGAGAACGATCGTTGTTGGACGTTTGAAAAGAGAGAAAATCGTTGAGAGTCGAACTCAGGCCACAAACGCAGCTGAGAGATTATCACAGAGTGAAGTCGTTTAGCATGACAAACAAGGCTGGACATTTTGAGCAAGCCGCTGAAGAGTGGAGGTCGAGACATAACGTTGATTGCAGTACCAGAATGACATCGAAACTGGTTAGGAGTCACCAGGCGCAGGCGGCAGAGTTGCAAAAGCTTCATTCATCTATGAAAATATTGCGAGTGCAACTCCAAGAACTCGCATAGCTAACGGTTCAACAATGTTCTGAGGAGCAGCAACTTGTAATTGGTTTATCAGAACCTCTAGCAGCGGAAGAAAAGAAACAGAGTAAGGTTGTTTCGATTGTGTCTGGAGTCGATAATCTCACTTGAGGACGGTCAGGGATTAGGGAGCAAATTAATTCCGTACATGCTCTCATGGACAGACTGCGGTGTGTATTGCAAAGAGTGGAGCTGCCTACTTTTACTGGAATCGTGAATGAATACAAAGAGGAGGTTGAGCAGAAAAGGTATGCCAAGGAGGAACAAGATGTTCTCGGTCCGCATTTTGAACCTCAGGATGTTCAGCTTCCAGGAGTTAGTGGCGAGGAGAATGAAGGGAGTGACGCACGCAGTGCTATTACAGGAGGTTTGGATGACGAGTGTCGCTGTTAAACATAATGTTGGGGCTTGGCGAAGAGACAGCGCAGCAGAAGCTTGTCCGAGTACCAAAAGTGCTTCAACGGGCCATTCGAGCATTGGATGAGCACCACTTGGTTGCGGGATTGGATGGGGGCTACAACAAGGGTGATGATGTAATCGGAATACAGTATGTTGGAAGGGAGTTACTGTTTTTCTCCGGGCTACAGAATCCAAGAGTTGGCAAAGTGCAATTAATCTGGAGCGATGGAGAGACGGAGACAATTTCTTGGGTGAGCGTGTACACATACGCGAAGCCGAGTCAGAAGTGTTTGGTCTTAAAGATCACCGAAAGGAAATATATTGGAAACATTATCCGCCTCCTAAAACACTAATAGTAATACTTGTTGTACCTCTCAAACCCCTCGAGGTTTAATTTTCATGATCACTGTTGGAACCCATTTAAGTGTAAATGGGTGAGTCTCACATCGGACTTACCCATCCTGTACATTTGTTTCCTAATCTACAAAAGGATGTACAATCACCCTCTTATGTTTCTAACTTGTTTTCAAGTGTTTGTGTTGATAGGCACTAGGTTGCCAAGAAAATGGCCCAAGAAAGAATCATCAAATGGACTGATTTTCAGACCACCGGCCAACCGGTGGCACACCAGCGGCCAGCCGGTGGCACCTGCACAGCAGAGGAGGCTACTGCCTCACCACCGGCCAACCGGTGGCCAAACACCGGCCAGCCGGTGGCACCCAGACTGAACAGGGTTTGCTACTGCCTCACCACCGGCCAGCCGGTGGCTCCACCACCGGTCAGCCGGTGGAGCCTGGACAGAACAAGTCTCCCTTTTCCAAGGCACCGGCCAGCCGGTGGGACTGTACCGGCCAGCCGGTGGACACAGTCAAACTAGCCGTTGGGCTGTTGACCAGCCTGCCCACTTGGCTCCCAACGGCTCTTTTAGCCTCTCCAACGGCTCCGAAGCCTCCCCAAGGGTTCCTAGCCTATAAATAAAGGCCAAGGAAGCCCCGGACACCTACCGGAACATATACGAAGCCAACGGACATATTTTGGATCAATTGGCCAACCTCCGGCGACTTCCTCCAAGGGAACCCCAAGTGCTCCAACAACTTCCACATCCAAGGAGCTCCACCCAAGAAGCTTGGAAGCGGCCTTCAAACATCTCCAATCCATCAAAGGCGCCCAAGACTTCCTCAATTACGGTTTTTCTTTGTTTATTTTATTTTGAGCTTTAAAATTGGGTTTGTGCCTACAAACCCCAAACCTTTTCTCATCCCCCTTTCTTTTGGGTTCTCACACCACCATTAAGGTGTGAAGAGGTTTCTTCAAGCCTTTCCTTTTAAAAGGCTTGTGTTTCGGTGAGCTAGCCTTCACCCGTTAAAAAGGCTAGTGGGTTCTTGCTAAACCAATTAAAAGCAAGTGGGTTCTTGCTAAACCAATAAAAGCAAGCTGTAATAGGTCCTAGTGCTACCTCAAAGCCTAGTGGGTTTCTTGCTAAAACCATTGAAAAGCAAGCGGTAGGAATCTCTCAACGGTTGAGTTGGGAGCGGAGACGTAGGCCGGGTTTTGGCCGAACTCCGTTATCAATTTCGTGTGTCTTGCCTCTTTACTTTCCGCTGCATTCTTTACTTTGATTTTTAATTTGTTAATCAATTTTTTAAAAGGCAATTCACCCCCCCTCTTGCCATCATTCCTTGGGGTGTTTTCTCCGACCTAACATTTGGTATCAAAGGGAACTTTGAGTAATTCCCTAACCCGGTTTCAAATTTAAGATCCATTTAGATGGCATTAACCTCTTTCGCCCCCGAAGGCTTTTCTTTGGGTCGGGCTCCATTTTTTGATGGGTCCGACTATAATTATTGGAAAACTCGCATGACCACTTTTCTTAGAAGTATAGGATATCCTATTTACAAAATTGTCATGCAAGGTTATTCTTTGTCTTCCCCCGACGAATCCAAATGGACCCAAGCCGACATTAGAAATTTTGAGCTTGATGGCAAAGCCATGAATGCTCTTCATTGCGGCCTTGACCGAAATGAGTTCAATCGAGTTTCCACTTGCACCTCCTCACATGAAATCTGGAAACTTTTGGAGGTTACCCATGAGGGAACCAACAAAGTAAAGGATACTCGATTGGACATGTACCGTCAGGATTTTGAGTCTTTCTCTATGCATTCAAATGAATCTATTTCTGAAATGTTTACTAGATTTACTGACGTGTGCAATGGGAGAAAGTCCCTTGGTGATGATGTTTCAGCTGAAGCAATGGTCAAGAAGATTCTATGGGTCCTTCCGAGCTCATGGGCACCAAAGGTGACGGCGATCCAAGAAGCTAAGGACGTCAAAAATATGCCGGTAGAGGAGCTCATCGGATCCCTAATGACGTACGAGATCACGATGAGGAGGCAAGCTCAAAAGGAGGGCACACCAATCAAGACACCAAAGAACATCGCCCTCAAGGTACAAAAAGAAGTAAGCTCCTCCTCCTCATCATCATCTTCATCATCTTCATCTTCAAGCGGCGACTCGGAAATGGAAAATCTCGCCCGCCAAATGCACAAATTTATGAAGAAGCACAAGAAGAAGAAGAAATCCCGCAAGGCGCGTAAGCAAGAACCCACCGCAAGATCCGAGCCCAAGGTAAAATGCTACGGGTGCGGCGAAAAGGGCCATTACAAGCCCGATTGCCCACTGAACAAGAAACGGGCCAAGGAAAAAGGCAAGAAGAAGGTCCTCAAGGCGACATGGAGTGACACCTCACCTCCTCATCATCCTCCTCCTCCTCCTCCTCGAGCGACCAAGGTACCAAATGCCTAATGGCATGTAATGAGGTAACATCTTCCGATTCCTCATGTTCTTCAAATTCAAATTCTTTAAATCATTTATCTTATGAAGAACTCTCACATGCTAGAGACCAACTAGAAAATGGTTTTCACGAACTTTCTTCAAAATTTGTTGCTTTAAAAAAATCTTTCAAAAAACTCTCCTCCGAAAAAGAACAACTTCTCAAAGAGAAGGAGGAGTTGACCCTTAAAATCCAAAACCTCCCGGATATTGATTCCATGGAATCAACTATCAAAGACCTTAGAGAATCCCTAGCCAAATTCACCCAAGGAGAACAAAATCTTTCAAAATTGCTTGGTTCCCAACGAATTTCAAGAACCACCCAAGGGCTAGGATATACCAATGTAGCTTCCTCCTCCCATGCACCCACTATTTTTGTAAGGGGGAGCTCCGAATTTAAATTCTGTAATTATTGCAAAAAATCCGGGCACCTCATATATGAATGTAATTGTAAGAACGCCCGGTATGGTAGGCCCAAATCGATTTTTTATTCCGATGAATTCTATAGGAGAAGACCCGCTACAAGGCAAGTGTGGATTGAAAAATCCCTCTTAGCGAGTCTCTCCGGGCCTAAAATCATCTCTTTTCAAAATCCCTCTCCCTGGTGACTTTTTTGTTTTTATTTAGGGGGAGAACTTTCTAAATTGTTTTCAAACTTTGTTTCAAAACTCTCAATTTCAAAAATTTAGCCCGTTTAATTTCAATTTCAAAATTTTCGATTCCAACTTTCAATTTCAACACTTGGTTTCAAATTTTCATTCAAAATCTTTCAATTTCAATTCTCTTTTAAAACTTTCAATTCAAACTGTTATTCAATTTTTGATTCAAAACTTGCAATTCCAATTTCAAAAATTTCATTGGTTTAATATCTCCATCTTGTTTTTCAAACTTAGTTCCCTCAATCAAGTTTTATGCCCCATTCTATTTTGATAATCACAAAGGGGGAGAAATTGCTTGATTGATTGGGGGAGAATCTTTTCTCTCATTCTTTGATTTATTTTCAAACTATCATTGAAGAATGTCTTTAATTTAAGTATTTTACATTAATTGTTTCGGTGATTGTGATCATCAAAATAGGGGGAGATTGTTGTACCTCTCAAACCCCTCGAGGTTTAATTTTCATGATCACAATCACCCTCTTATGTTTCTAACTTGTTTTCAAGTGTTTGTGTTGATAGGCACTAGGTTGCCAAGAAAATGGCCCAAGAAAGAATCATCAAATGGACTGATTTTCAGACCACCGGCCAACCGGTGGCACACCAGCGGCCAGCCGGTGGCACCTGCACAGCAGAGGAGGCTACTGCCTCACCACCGGCCAACCGGTGGCCAAACACCGGCCAGCCGGTGGCACCCAGACTGAACAGGGTTTGCTACTGCCTCACCACCGGCCAGCCGGTGGCTCCACCACCGGTCAGCCGGTGGAGCCTGGACAGAACAAGTCTCCCTTTTCCAAGGCACCGGCCAGCCGGTGGGACTGTACCGGCCAGCCGGTGGACACAGTCAAACTAGCCGTTGGGCTGTTGACCAGCCTGCCCACTTGGCTCCCAACGGCTCTTTTAGCCTCTCCAACGGCTCCGAAGCCTCCCCAAGGGTTCCTAGCCTATAAATAAAGGCCAAGGAAGCCCCGGACACCTACCGGAACATATACGAAGCCAACGGACATATTTTGGATCAATTGGCCAACCTCCGGCGACTTCCTCCAAGGGAACCCCAAGTGCTCCAACAACTTCCACATCCAAGGAGCTCCACCCAAGAAGCTTGGAAGCGGCCTTCAAACATCTCCAATCCATCAAAGGCGCCCAAGACTTCCTCAATTACGGTTTTTCTTTGTTTATTTTATTTTGAGCTTTAAAATTGGGTTTGTGCCTACAAACCCCAAACCTTTTCTCATCCCCCTTTCTTTTGGGTTCTCACACCACCATTAAGGTGTGAAGAGGTTTCTTCAAGCCTTTCCTTTTAAAAGGCTTGTGTTTCGGTGAGCTAGCCTTCACCCGTTAAAAAGGCTAGTGGGTTCTTGCTAAACCAATTAAAAGCAAGTGGGTTCTTGCTAAACCAATAAAAGCAAGCTGTAATAGGTCCTAGTGCTACCTCAAAGCCTAGTGGGTTTCTTGCTAAAACCATTGAAAAGCAAGCGGTAGGAATCTCTCAACGGTTGAGTTGGGAGCGGAGACGTAGGCCGGGTTTTGGCCGAACTCCGTTATCAATTTCGTGTGTCTTGCCTCTTTACTTTCCGCTGCATTCTTTACTTTGATTTTTAATTTGTTAATCAATTTTTTAAAAGGCAATTCACCCCCCTCTTGCCATCATTCCTTGGGGTGTTTTCTCCGACCTGAATCTTTTCTCTCATTCTTTGATTTATTTTCAAACTATCATTGAAGAATGTCTTTAATTTAAGTATTTTACATTAATTGTTTCGGTGATTGTGATCATCAAAATAGGGGGAGATTGTTGTACCTCTCAAACCCCTCGAGGTTTAATTTTCATGATCACAATCACCCTCTTATGTTTCTAACTTGTTTTCAAGTGTTTGTGTTGATAGGCACTAGGTTGCCAAGAAAATGGCCCAAGAAAGAATCATCAAATGGACTGATTTTCAGACCACCGGCCAACCGGTGGCACACCAGCGGCCAGCCGGTGGCACCTGCACAGCAGAGGAGGCTACTGCCTCACCACCGGCCAACCGGTGGCCAAACACCGGCCAGCCGGTGGCACCCAGACTGAACAGGGTTTGCTACTGCCTCACCACCGGCCAGCCGGTGGCTCCACCACCGGTCAGCCGGTGGAGCCTGGACAGAACAAGTCTCCCTTTTCCAAGGCACCGGCCAGCCGGTGGGACTGTACCGGCCAGCCGGTGGACACAGTCAAACTAGCCGTTGGGCTGTTGACCAGCCTGCCCACTTGGCTCCCAACGGCTCTTTTAGCCTCTCCAACGGCTCCGAAGCCTCCCCAAGGGTTCCTAGCCTATAAATAAAGGCCAAGGAAGCCCCGGACACCTACCGGAACATATACGAAGCCAACGGACATATTTTGGATCAATTGGCCAACCTCCGGCGACTTCCTCCAAGGGAACCCCAAGTGCTCCAACAACTTCCACATCCAAGGAGCTCCACCCAAGAAGCTTGGAAGCGGCCTTCAAACATCTCCAATCCATCAAAGGCGCCCAAGACTTCCTCAATTACGGTTTTTCTTTGTTTATTTTATTTTGAGCTTTAAAATTGGGTTTGTGCCTACAAACCCCAAACCTTTTCTCATCCCCCTTTCTTTTGGGTTCTCACACCACCATTAAGGTGTGAAGAGGTTTCTTCAAGCCTTTCCTTTTAAAAGGCTTGTGTTTCGGTGAGCTAGCCTTCACCCGTTAAAAAGGCTAGTGGGTTCTTGCTAAACCAATTAAAAGCAAGTGGGTTCTTGCTAAACCAATAAAAGCAAGCTGTAATAGGTCCTAGTGCTACCTCAAAGCCTAGTGGGTTTCTTGCTAAAACCATTGAAAAGCAAGCGGTAGGAATCTCTCAACGGTTGAGTTGGGAGCGGAGACGTAGGCCGGGTTTTGGCCGAACTCCGTTATCAATTTCGTGTGTCTTGCCTCTTTACTTTCCGCTGCATTCTTTATTTTGATTTTTAATTTGTTAATCAATTTTTTAAAAGGCAATTCACCCCCCCTCTTGCCATCATTCCTTGGGGTGTTTTCTCCGACCTAACAATACTGAAGAAGTTCAAGAATGTGTTTAAAAGGCAAACTGAAAATGAAGATAATTGTTGCAGAAGCAGGGTGAAAACTGGAAATCATATGCATTTAAAGAGTTAAGATGAATTGTCCATGAGGCAGATGATATTGGAAGTTAGAAGAGAGACCTTCTCGGATATTGCTTGTGATGTTCCTTCTGAATACAAGTTTTTGGGCCCTAACAAGTGTGTTGACCTGATTTTTGTTTACCAAATCAATAAATTTGTAACTGTGTTGTGGTGTGGCACCAGTGGCTGTGGCAAATCTACATGTCGGCATTGTTGGGCAGCAGGTTGGGCGTCACAACTGTAATTTCCACAATTTCTTTTCAGCACATGATGAGTGGGTTTGCAGAAGAAAAACGAAGTCCTCTACAAAGATCTTTAGCATATCATACTGGGAATTCTTGGACGAGGTTGTTGGTGCAAAGGCAAAAGCTAAAAAGGGGCCCGAGGAGGAAAACGTACAAAAAGTTCCCACAAAGGGAGACTTCGACGCTCAGAACCCAGAGAATGGCTCTACTAATGATTTGCAGGGACAATTCATAAAGTCACAGCAACAAGAGGGTGCAGGGGAGCTGGGCAGCTTGGACAGAAACGCTAAGGAAAACTGCTTCACCTATCCTAGCTCGAGTCTGAAAGAACAAAGCATGACGAGTGCAGGGAGCAAAGCTCGTGGAGCAAGTAATGGAGGTTTGAAAGATAAAATTCGCAGTGCTGTTGCGTTTGCATTGGAGCATGGCAAGGAGGCAGTGAGGCGGAAATTTGCTCGGGCTTTGCAAGAGCGACGATAACAGACTATGCAAATGATGGAAGAGTTGCCTATGGATTCTGTGACATGGGGAGACAACGGGTGTAAGAGCAATGTAGCAATTGGGTTACCAAGGATGAGTGGTTTACTGGTAAGGTATGTGTTTAATATGTGCAGCAGCGGTTATGTCTTAACGTTCATGGCAGTGTATTTTTCCCAAACCAACTCAAAAAGATGAGGAACTCATTGTTGTCCGGGGCGCAGCACTTTTCATTTAAGTTGATGGCAGTTTTTGGTGTGAGGAACAATGTAGTTCAGTTTGAAGGCATTCTCTACCAACTTGACCAGCCCTCTGCCTCAGCTACGGGTTATTGTTCGGAAAATCAAAATGCGGGTGTGTCAATGTTCCCACCACATTTGCTTAGAGGAACAGCATAAATTACATCTACAAACCTCCCTGCTCGAGCTCATGGTGATGGGGCTGGGAAATTCATTAGCAATGCTAAAGCTCTCTATCCGCATCTGGTCAAATTTCTTTACAACATTGAAGCTTATGAAGAGGTTGCTTATGTGTTGCATGAAATTTTTCACAAACACTGCACCATAGTAAAGGCTTATGAAGAGGTTGCTGATGTGTTGCATGAAATTCTTCACAAACACCGCACCATAGTAAAGGCATTCAGTTGTGATGAAGCTTTTCTAGAGCTCTCTAGTTCAGAATTTCCAAACACTTTTGGTCGTGATTCTGTTTCCAAATTTGCTCATCCAAGGACAACTTTCGATCACCGTCATTTTGGAAACGGGGAACAAAGCTGAACCGGATCTGGGAAAGGATCATAGTGAACCTAGAGAAAAATCACAAGCCTCCTTGTTTGGTAAAACTGAATGTTTGTCTCCAACGCTCAGAGGATGGTCAGGGGATGCCGATGGGAGTCGGGGGAATGGTGCAGAACCAGCTGGCAATTTCTGCCCGTCGAGAGAAGATCAATGTCTTTGTTGCACATGCAGTCTGAATTCAAGCAGCAGAATGACAATGGTTATGGCTTCAATGTAGATGGAGTTGGTCAGGTTGCTGCAGAAGTTGATGCAAGTGTGCACCCATCTTCAGAGGAGGGCTACCATTCCAGTGTTCTGGAAGTCGCGTCATGCTTTTAGGAGTTCCACCTTGGGGACGGGTGGTTTTTAAGCAGCGAGAAATGTTATGAATGCAGGGGTTAGGGTTGTCCGTAGGAGAGTGTGGGTACTACCAAGGACAAATTTGTATTTTGAGTTAAACAGTTTTGGCCAGCTGTTTAGTGGGGGCATCTTTGTAATTTCCTATAGTTAGTGGTTGGGGGTTGTTGGCCGGCAGATAGGAAAATAAATAAAGGGCTAGCGGGTTAGGGAGGGGCACGCATTCACGTTTTGGGATTTCAACAAGGCTGTTGGAGGTTTGGACATTGTTACGTTCCGGCCGACTCTCGGAGAAGTGGTCTTTCTCCTGAGATTCTTCTCTCTTCTTCTTCTTCATCTTCTTCTTCTCTCCTCCCTACTATAATTCCTATTTTTTGTTGGTTTAATACTGTTGGAGTTTGCATCCCACATCGGACTTGAGATCCAGTGTGGTCTTAATTGTTCATTATAAAAGAACCCCAAGAGCTCCTTTAGAGAGAAGACCTTGGGGGTTCGGTTTCTCCTAGTTTATCATTTAACCTGGTATCAGAGGGAACCTAATCCCGACCTCCCTCCCATCTATTTCATTTTTTCCCGTCGGCCTCTAGGGTTTCTTCCGGTTGGGGGGCGGCGGCCTCCATGGCCAGCAAGCCATAGGTATTACCGCCGCCCCCCCTGCCGGCTATCTATCCCAGGCGGCGGATCTCCCCCCTGCCGGCGGATCTCCCCCCTGATCCCAGCGGTTCCTTCCGCCCTTCCCGTGGCCTCTCTTCCCGGCGTCCCGCCCGGCGGCTTCCGGCTACCGCCCAACTCGTGCCTCCTGTTCCCCGCCTCCTTCGCTCTGCGCGGCTCCCGCTCCCGTCGCCCTGGCCCCCACCTCGAGTGCCAGTTTCCGGCGTCTCCCTCCCGCGCGACTCCCGACATCCCGATCCCAACGACCCTCCAGCGCGCGCCTCGCCGTCCGGCCGCCAGATCCCGCGATGGCTCACAACGGGTCCTTCCGCACGATCCCGACGGCCAACCCTCGTCCAGGAACCCTCATTCAGGCGCCCTCATCCAGGCGCACTCGGCCCGACGCGCCCTCTTCGCGCTCCTCCCTGCGCGCGACGCCCCGCCTCCCTCCCTCCCGGCGGATCTCCACCCCTGTCGGCTCCTCCAGCAGCCGGCCTCCACCCCTGTCGGCTCCTCCAGCAGCCGGCCTCCGGTTTTGCTCGGATCCCCCCCCTCCAGTGCGCTGCTCTGCAAGGCAGCCCTCCCTCCAACCGGTTTCATCCGTTTCAATCCGACGAATCTCATCGTCCGGCACTTCCTCCGGTGAACCGCTGCTCCCACCATGTCGGCCACCTCCTGCGGAATCCCCGCCTCCCGTCGCCGGCATCTCCCGACGACTCCCGGCAGCCGCATCCCTGTCCATCGGCACGCCTCTGCGCTGGCGCAGCACTTCGACCACCTCGGACCGGGCCCTTTGGCGCTGGCACGTCTTCGCACTTCCTCCACCGTGGCGCAGCAGCTCGACCACCTTGGATTCGGGCCCTTTGGCGCCGCCAGATCCCGCAACACTTCGGCGGAATCCCCGCCTCGCGTCACCGGCCCCACAAATGCGGCTTTCCCGATGCTAGTGTGGATTTCCCGGCGTCTCATCAACCGGCCCCACTAGTGCGGCATTCATGCCGCTCCGTCAACAGGCCCGGTCTATGTGGTTTCTCTGTTGCGCCCGCGACAACTTCATTCATCCATCATCCGGAAGGGGGAGTTGCGATCGTGAGGGAGGTAGCAACCTTGCAGCTTTATCTTTTATTCTGCTTTGTCATGTTTTGTCATTAAGCTGGGTATGTCCAGCTTGAGGGGGAGTGTTTGAAGTCAGTTGATTGCTTTGACTTCATTGGTTTCGTTTGTTTTTTTTTATGTGTCCAAGCTAGGTTCACCTAGCTTGAGGGGGAGTGTTGGAGTCTGCATCTCACATCGGACTCGAGGTCCGGTGTGGTCTTAATTATTCATTATAAAAGAACCCCAAGGGCTCCTTTAGAGAGAAGACCTTGGGGGTTCGGTTTCTCCTAGTTTATCATTCAACAAATACAATTATCAAATCTATATACAATTCACTATATTTTTTAGTTACAATCATTCATGGGTTTACTGTACTCAAAATGTGAGCATCATAGCCACCACTCATAATTTGGAAAACTCGTCTCACACCCAAAAAAAGCCACTTTTTGAATCATAACACAAGTTAAGAATTTACTATCTTATTTATTTACAAAAAAGATAGTAACTAACCAACCAATAATTAGGAGTGGGCAAATGAGCAGTTAACCAAACAGTTAACCTAAAACCGAATAAAAAATAACAAAACGGTGATACTAAATTGGGTTTTGGTAAGTAAAAATAATCAAAAAAACATAGTTGGTTTTGGTAAATTTTAATAACCAAAAGTCGGAAAAAAACAGAACTATTTTTTATTTTTATTAATTTAATATCTTTAAATGACCTCTGAGATTGATTATAATCTTCCAAAAAAACAAAATATCTATGTTTACAAATTTATCTTTGCAATAAAATAATTTGTTTTTTATAAAATTTTAATATTCATTTATGATCTCAGGTTTTTGCCCAACGTGGTCAAGGTGAATTTTCTTTTTCGCATAATGGTTGGCCGAATAGTTAACCAAAAACCAAAATAAAAATAAATGAATGGTTATAGGGAAAATTGATAGACGGGAAAAAATTAAAAATAGTTTTTGGGTTTGGTTATTAAAATGATAACCGAAAAACCATATATTTATTGAATATCAGTTTTGGTTAAACCAAAACCGATATTTGCCCACCCCTGTCAACAAAGAACTCATAAGAGAGGAGAGAACATTAAGAACTAGGGTCCCAAATAAGATTTCTTCCAACAATATAAATTTCTTCATGCCTAGCGGCCTCTCTTTTTTGCTCTGTTCATTTTCATGTTGCACAAACGGTTTGCAATTACATTCAAGAAGTATTTACATAGACATGCAAACAATCTCCACTCATTCTTGTATTTTTCATATTTGAAGTCATGAAAAATTACCCACAACAGTCAAATGGTACATTTGAACAATTGAATTGTTAGAACATTAACCCATTTGAAAAGCTGAATGGCACCTCATAACAATTGTTATAGACCAACAAATAGTTGGCAATCTAATAGAGCTCTATTCATTGACATTAGTGAATAGTAATTGCAGCAAAAATGGAAACACGCATGAATAACTTAGGTGTTAGTGGAGCGGGTTCTGGTTCGGTGGGTGTTACCCCACATTACCCACGCCCCCCATTCTGCACACTTATCAGCGTAGGGGTAAAATGGGGAAAGGGGCAACTGTTAGTGGGGTGGTGGGACCAGCTGTTAGTTCGGCCGGTATTTAGTGGGAGAGCTGGGGTTTTGCATGGGGGAACCTTTTGGGCATTCTGTTGCAACAGAACGGGCGGGGGTCAGTGGCCTGACTTTTGAAATATCGCACAGCAGCAGCAGGCGAACCTGGAGGAGGCATCTCCATCTTCAACCTGTTGTAACTTTTCTTCTTCATCTCCAATATTGTAATTCAAGAAGCCAGTAATATAATTCTGAATACACTCCTCTGTATCCTTTAATTCCCTATTCCCGAACACACACACCAAAACCGTAACAATTTTGGCGACTCCGCTGGGGATTCATCGATCTGAGGAGCTGAACAGAGGGAGGGGCCGACAACGCAACTACACATCCGTTCTGAAAAGTCTGCAACGAGTTGTATGCAAACTCGAATGGAGCACCGAGTAGCTTCGATCGAATCATCTATGGAGAGTATAAGGGTTGTCATGACTTCTATACAAGAAAATGTTGAGAAAATGATGAGCGGACAGCGTGAAAGCTTGCTAATAGCACGGAATGAGGCGCAGCAGACTGAGGAACGTGTGATGCTACGAGTCCGGAATCTGGAAGAGCAAGCTATAGAAAAATTAAGAGGAATGGAATCACAAATTGGACGCAGCTCAGACGCTGGAAAACAGAGTGAAAGCGCAATGAACCGGGCAGATAGCAGGGAGTACGTCGAGCGCCTGGGTAAACTTCTAGTTACAGAGGCGGCCGAACAATTGGAGGAGTTGCGCAGTGTCTCACGAAAGGTAGAATTACCCGCTTTTGCTGGAAATAATCCGTTAGGGTGGATTACTAAGGCTGACACCTACTTCCTAATAAATCGAATTCCGGAGGACCTGAAGTTGCAGCATGCACAGTTGTGCATGGAAAGTACTGCGTTGTACTGGTTTCTGTCCTGGAACAGCATTACCCCAGGATCTACCTGGAGCTCCTTCAAATCTGCATTTCTGGAACGGTATGGGCGGAACACAGATGGGGACCCATTATGGTTTTTGAAAAACCTGAAACAAACGGGCTCAGTAGATGAACATATTGAGGAATTTGAGCAGATTGCCTTAAGGCTGTCTGATTTTCCAAAACAGTGGTACATGAGCCTATTTATGGGAGGATTGCGACCTGAAATTGAAAAACCGAATTTCAACCCACAAACCAGTAAATAAATTTCGAATGATAGTTCTGGCAAGAAAGGTCGAAAGAGAGTTGGTAAGTGAAGGGGTGTTGCGGAGTACCCGTTTCCGCCCAATGGTGCCTCCTGTTTCCCGAAGTTCTGGAGTAGCAACAGCGAATTTTTCTATGTCCCGACCAGCTAATGACCGAAACCGACGAGACGAAGAATTGCGGAGGGTCGTTGGTGATGACCGTTGGGGAGGAGTGAGAGCGCTTAGTCGGCAAGAGCGGGAGGAACGAAAACAAAAGGGATTATGTTTCCGTTGTGGCCAACCCTTCCGACCCATGCACAAATGGCCTAAAAAACATATGCGGTTGTTGGTCTGGGAGTATGAAGAACCTGAGGAACCACAGGAGGAAGGAGTTGCGCAAGAGGCAGCAGAAGGGGAGATAAAAGCTGAGAATGAAGTTCTGAACGGGAAACCAGCCGTCCGGACAGGGGAGCTGGTAGAGCTACGTAACATGGGAGGAGTGAGGGCTGATTCAATGTTGCTTGCTGGAAATTTAACAGGAGCACCAGTACCGGTACTTGTGGACAGCGGTGTCAGTCACAACTTCATCTCCAAGCAGTTGGCAAAATTTGCCAATGTGAAGGTTGTTCCGACCAAACCCTTCAGTGTAACTCTCGGCGACGGGTCTTGAGCTCTCTCTCAAGGGTGTTGCAAGCAGGTTTTGCTTAATCTGAAAAACTTTGATGTCATTATTGACGCCTATGTCTTTGACACAGGAGGGTCGGACGTGATCTTGGAAATGCAGTGGTTAAAAGGTCTTGGCAGCGTGTTGACAGATTGGGGCCATAAGACGATGGAGTTCGTGTGGCAGGGGCGGGAAATCAAGCTGCAGGGAAGGTTGGGTGAAGAGGAGAATGATAAGAAGTTGTCTGACCAAGCTCTGGCTAAAACCTTGTTTATTGAAGGGTGGGTTTGGATGGCACAAATCCAGTCTCCATCAAGGGGAATGGGCAGAGGGCAAGTTGCCCAGCACCAAATGGAAGAGGTTCTGCACAACTTCCAGACTATGTTCGACCAGCCAAGGGGGCTTCCACCACCAAGAGAAACAGACCATGCTATAAACCTGGTAGCCGGGGCGACACCAGTTGGCATCAGGCCCTATAAATTGGCTCACTATCTTAAAGATGAGGTTGAACGACAAGTCAGTGATATGATGATTCAAGGGATAATCCTACACAGCTGCAGCCCATTTGCTAGCCCCATAATCCTTGTAAAGAAAAAAGATGGGAGCTGGAGAATGTGTGTCGACTACCGAGCTCTTAATAAGCTCACAATTCCGGATAAATTTCCAATTCCCATCATAGAAGAATTGTTGGACGAGTTGCAAGGAGCAACATACTTTTCCAAATGGATTTAAAATCTGGATTTCATCAGATTTGGGTCTGAACATCGGATGTTAGTAAGACAGCTTTTCGTACTCACGAGGGACACTATGAATTTCTTGTCATGCCATTCGGGTTGATGAATGCCCCAACTACTTTTCAGGCCACCATGAACAGAATGTTTAGGGAATATTTGAGGAAGATTGTCTTGATATTCTTCGATGACATTCTGGTCTTTAGTAAAACTTGGGTGGACCACTTGCAACACTTGAGGATGGTCTTCCAGGTGTTGCAGAATAATCAGCTCCATCTAAACCGCAAGAAATGTTTTTTGGCACAACAATCCATGGAGTATCTAGGCCATATTATCTCGGCGAATGGCGTTTCGGTGGAGCCATCAAAGGTTGAATGTGTAATTGGCTGGCCACGACCACATTCTGTCAAAGGAGTCCGGGGATTCTTGGGTCTAACTGGCTACTACAGGAAGTTCGTTGAAGGATATGGCAAGATAGCAAAGCCACTCACAGAGTTAACCAAAAAAAATAATTTCCATTGGACTCCAGCAGCTGAACAGGCCTTTAATGCCCTTAAGAAATGTCTAGTATCAGCACCACTACTAGCATTACCTGATTTTAAACAACCATTTATCATCGAATGTGATGCCTCTGGCCTAGGGGTTGGGGCTGTCCTCATGCAAGCTGGGCGACCAGTAGCTTATTTCAGTAAGGCATTAGCAGACACTAACCTCTCCAAATCAGTTTATGAAAAAGAGGGCATGGCCCTTGTCTTAGCAATTAACCACTGGAGGCAATATCTGATTGGGAACCACTTTATTGTTTACACTGACCACAAGGCCCTCAAGCATCTCCTCAGTCAACAACTTCACACGGCAAACCAACAGGACTAGCAGGCAAAGCTCTTGGGGTTTGACTTTGAAATAGTCTACAAACTAGGGCGCTTAAATCAGGCGGCAGATTCCCTTTCCCGCCGGGCTGCTGGCGATCTGGACAACTCTGATGAACCAATAACATTAGGTTCAGCAGTATCCGAACCTCTTTGGTTGGAAACAAAAATTATAAAGGCAGAAAATCAGTAGGATCCAGTGCTGAAAAGCATAATTTCTGTTGTCCAGCAGCGCCCCTCAACACAGCCCAGGTATGTTGTTCGTCATGGCTTGTTGTTCTACCAGGATTGGCTCGTTCTGTCCCCGAAGTCTAGCCTCATACCAAAGCTTTTACAGTATTATCACTCTTCGCCAATAGGGGGCCATGTTGGATTTCATAAGACCTACAAACGTTTGGCAGTTGGCCTATTCTGGAGGGGAATGACAAAGCAGGTTCAGCAATTCGTCCGAGAATGCGATGTTTGCCAGCGGTATAAAACTCAGGCTTTGTCTCCAGCCGGACTTCTCCAACCGCTGCCAATTCCTGCACGAGTCTGGGAAGATATTTCGATGGATTTCCTCTCTGAACTGCCCAAATCCCATGGATTTAACGTTGTCTTGGTGGTTGTGGACCGCTTCACCAAATATGTCCACTTTTTACTATTGCGCCATCCATATACTGCCAAGGATGTTGCTGAACTTTTCATTAAGGAGGTGGTTCGCTTACATGGTATCCCTAGCTCGATCCTTAGTGACCGGGATCCTATATTTGTCAGCAATTTCTGGAAGGAATTATTTCGCTTGGAGGGTACCACTCTAAAGATGAGTTCATCCTACCATCCCCAAACGGATGGTCAGACGGAGATTGTTAACAAATGTCTTGGAACGTATCTGCGTTGTTTTGCTTCCGAAAGGCCACAAACCTGGTCCCGATGGATGCACTGGGCTGAGTACTGTTACAACACAGCAACCCATTCTTCAACTAAAATGACTCCTTTCGAAGCTGTGTACGGGCGAAAACCACCTGCTGTGCAGCGGGTTACTGAGAACTCTACTCCAGTGGACACAGTGCATACACTGCTTGCTGAGCGGGACCAAATGATAGAACTCCGGCACAACCTCACCCGAGCCCAACAGTTAATGGTTCAAGCAGCCAACAAGCACCGTCGGGATGTTTCTTATGAAGTTGGGGAACTCATTTTTTTCAAACTCAGGCCAAACATCCAAACTCCCAAGTCCCAAAAACTAACTCCTAAGCTGGCTGCCCGCTATTATGGTCCATTTGCTATTGAAGCGCGTCTGGGAAACACCGCTTATAAGTTGACATTGCCCCCAACAACACGGATACATTCGGTTTTCCATGTCTCGCAGCTTAAGCGTGTTGTTGGGAAGTCTCCAGTTCACTCCGAGCTACCAGAATTGTGGGACGGATCTTCATCTTCTGGTCCTCGACCAGCATCGATCTTGGCTGCGAAATCCACACCTGGGTACCCACAAGGCACTTAGCTGATTCAGTGGCAAGGCTTACTAGCTGAAGAATCCACGTGGGAGGATGCAGCACACATCATTTCGCAGTTTCTGGATCTGCACCTTAAGGACAAGGTGCCAATTGTCGAGGGGGAAATTGTTAGTGGAGCGGGTTCTGGTTCGGTGGGTGTTACCCCACATTACCCACCCCCCCCCCCATTCTGCACACTTATCAGCGTAGCGGTAAAATGGGGAAAGGGGCAACTGTTAGTGGGGTGGTCGGACCAGCTGTTAGTTCGGCCGGTATTTAGTGGGAGAGTCGGGGTTTTGCATGGGGGGAACCTTTTGGGCATTCTGTTGGAACAGAACGGGCGGGGGTCAGTGGCCTGACTTCTGAAATATCGCACAGCAGCAGCAGGCGAACCTGGAGGAGGTCTCTCCATCTTCAACCTGTTGTAACTCTTCTTCTTCATCTCCAATACTGTAATTCAAGAAGCCGGTAATATAATTCTGAATACACTCCTCTGTATCCTTTAATTCCCTATTCCCGAACACACACACACCAAAATCGTAACATTAGGAATATCAAACTGGTCCATGATTAAAAAAGGGTATAAACTGCCTAAGGGTGGCTGAGAGATACTTCAACCTGATGTTGTCGTCAAATGTGAACTCGACTGGGGTTCCCGCTGTCCCAGCGATTCCCACCTCTCCTACCTTCTCAACGTCCCGCTCCCGCACCTACCTCTTCTCCTTCATGTTCGACGACCCACTCCCACACCTCCCCTCATTCTCTCTTCCACATCAGACCACTCGCGACCGACCTCTCGCGTGTTTCAATCCTATTCGAATCCACAGTTTTACCTCAAACGGTAAATATATCTCCTCGCCACCACCCAAATTTCCCCACCTCTTCATCCTCGGCTCCTCGTCTACCAGCCTTTGATCCCCGTCAGTTTCCGGTCAGTCTCTCACACCAGTTACCTAAATCGGCAAGGTTTTATCTCTATGTGACCACTACCATTGCACGTAAAGTCAGTTATATATGGATAACTAAATGGTTTACTATTAATATTATTCAACCCAATCAAATTTGGGTGTCAAAGCATTTGTTTAAATTTTGCAAAAGTGTCTTAGGAGCATCAAGAA
Source organism: Viscum album (assembly GCA_963277665.1). Taxonomy (NCBI): domain Eukaryota; kingdom Viridiplantae; phylum Streptophyta; class Magnoliopsida; order Santalales; family Viscaceae; genus Viscum; species Viscum album. Next base: position 15,859,158 of record OY728148.1, read on the forward strand.
TGAAGTTTCTATCTTAAAAACCTCACAAATTTCAAGACACTGGGATAAAGGAAGACTGCATGATAATAGGAGATGATTTTACCCCATTCGGCTCCGCAAGGCACATCCAAGCCCCAAGGTCCTAGTACCCGCTTCGGTGATGAGAAAGACTTCACCAGGAAGAGCGTGTGTGGATTGTAATGGGTTGGGGTTTCTATTTCAAAAAAAAATAGCTAGTAAAAACGTGGGATGTTTAAATGTTTCTATGAGTGAATTTTGGTTGCAACATGAGAGACTGGATCATTGTAAACTAGAGTTAATTTCAATGTTTTTTAGTAAGAAATTAGTGGGAAAACTCCCTTTGCTTAAATTTGAAAAGAACATTTTTGTAATCCTTGTGCCATTCAATATTGAAAACACAAAATCAAGCCACGCCACGGAAGAGTACGTCACTGCATCATTGTTATATGTCCAAATACACAAAACAAAAACAAGAAAGAATCGAAAACAGCTATCAAGAAGAAAAAAAACAATTGATAAACAGATTTGAAAAGAGATAACAAAATCGATTCATGATGACAAGACAAATGATTTACAGAATTGAAAGAAAGGCGGAAAACAGTGAATGAACATGGAGATTTACATGCTTTGGTTCAAATTGGACCTACATGCACAACATGAACACCACAGGCAGCAAGATCTTTACTATTAAAAAAACAAGCATAAAAACAAAGAAGACGCTGAAAAACAGTAAACAATAACCTATCCAAGCGGGAGTTCTGGGCAAGCTAGGAATCGATGATGAACTTCAATTCTAGGGTATGACATATACTCCTCACTGGATAAACTCCACTCGAGACGCATGAACTTGAAACATCTCAATGAAAGGGAAAATATAAAGAAACTGAAGAATAAAATAACATATGCATACAAAGTAGATCTCTCTATGCCAGAGATCGATCATGGTGTTCAAAAAGATGATTGAGGCCATTTTTCTTTCAAAATGGTCGAAGCCAAAGCCGTCGGAAAAACCTCCAAAGATCAAGTATCTCCATGAACCGGCAAGGAAGTTCGGAGAAGGTAAATCAGAGCTCTCTCTCTTTCTTGCTCTCAAAAAACTTAGAAAGATGGAAAAAAGTTTGAATGGGAGTATTAAAAGGCTCTAGGAGCCATGAAGGCACGTTGCGGGTGAGTCAAACAACCGATGCAATAGTTTACATGATTTTGTGTAAATGGACAAAGAAAATACCAATGCTCAAATCCATTTAAATCCGAAGAGCTCAAGAATCTTCCCATGTAGGCGTATGCCAAGAAAGACACTGTCGTACAAATAGTTAAAGGGCCGAGCAAAGAAATCTATTCAAATGCTCATTCAAAAATTTTCTTTCGCACCCGAAATAATTTTTTCATGCCTAAAAGTTTCCTCGCGAAAGAATTTTTCATAAGGAATTTTTCTCACGACTAAAAGAAAATTTTAACACAAGAGATATTTTATGACCCAAAAGCATTTTATGACCTGAAAAATTTTACTCACCTCTTAAATTTTATTCATGGGATGAGACAACAAGTGCTCCTCACAAAACAACGTCGTCGCTTCCCAGGGCCGGCCCTAGGGCAAGCCCAGAGAGCCCCCAAGCTAGGGCAACAGGCAAGCAAAGAAAAAAAATATGAAATTAAGGGCAAAAATTTCAGCATTTCACTGTAGCTCTTAATACATTTTAGGGCAAAATTTCATAGACAGTCTTGGGCAACAGAATTTTGCGGGCCGTTCCTATCGCTTCCGTATGGGTATCACCCCATTTACTCCTTTCATGTCGGCCTACATTGTAGGTGATCTATTATCCCTAACTTTGCATTTGACTCGTCTTCTTCTTTCTTGGAAGCACTTTATATATATAGTCACAACATATCCATCCCTTCACTGTGAGGCCCATGGGCCCTCTTTGAATGGTGTCATCATAAGATTTGACCTCTCAGCGGGTTGTCAGTCTTCGCATTTCAATCTTCATCTCTCAAGCTTTTAATTTTTAAAAAACCGAATCATGTGGCACCTTGACCCCCCCCCCCCTCGCATAGCACATATTTTATCTGCATTCAATTCCATCCAAATTTCGGGTCAAAATCCAAAAGATTGAACTCACAAGATGATACTCTCAGTGACCCGGAAATAAAGCTTCGGTTCTAGTGTTAGAATTTAATAAGTACCGTAACATAGATTGGTAATCGTCCCTCGAGTTGCATATTGCGCAAATTTAAACTTACAACACTTGCTTCCGGTGTTTGCCTCGAACATACGATGGTAGAAATATAGCAAGGAACTAGATAAAGGCATAAGACTGTCAGATGGAGAGACAAAAGATATTAGGGCAGACAAAACAACCTACTTAAAATTCCAATGAGACCCAGTTGATTCCCGCTCCAATCATACCAATCCCGAGGATTTGTAAAACTGGCAGCTCAAGTGGAAGCAACAGAAATGGATTGAACAAAATCGAAAGAATAAGGTCGAGAACAGCGATGGAGAAGGTGAGATGGAACGTCCAGACGAAAGGAACGACCTTCGTTTCTGAGTGGCGCCCCAGATATGATCCATTTGAGCGGAAATTGCACTCTGTTTATTTATGGTTTCCCGCCATTTATTGATCACTACATCCATGTAAATGTTAGCAAAATGACTAGAAACATAAATTATTAAAATTTCATGATAAATTGGGGGGCATATAGGTAATGTGATACTGTAGGGAATATAATTGCATTGTCAAACAATTGTCAATCTGTGGTTATTAGAGATTGTGATGTAATTAAATTAAATAAAAGGGACAAAACATTAATTTATTTTTATTCAATATCATTTTTGTTACAGGAGTGGAAGATGCGACATTTAACTTTTTCTCAGATTGAAGAATATCCTTTGCCCCAAGTGCTCACTCGGTAGCTTCAATGGGAATACTCTTCTTGAATTCTGATAACAATAAACCACCAAAAAATAATAAAAGTTTAAAGCATTAGTTCTTATAGAATGGTGAAGTCTCTTCCTCAATGAGAGGTGAATACATTCTTTTATAGACAAAGTAAACGAATTACAAGTTGGAATAATCCGATGTGGGGCTCGGAAATACCTTTAACCCGAAAATACAATTAACAGGGTTTAACACTCCCTCTCGAGCTAGTACATGATAGCTTGAAAAAAGTGTCCCATAAAAAAAGACACCAAAAAAGACCATACATACTCCCCCTTAAGCTGTGTTGCTAATGTTATGGATGTCCAACTAATATAGAGAGAGTTCAGTCGAGCTCCCAAGAGGCCTTTGGTGAAAATGTTAGAAACCTGATCAGTCATCATAATGTAGTTGAAACTAACATGATGATGCTCGATGTGATGACGGAGAAAGTGGCAGTCCACCTCGATATGCTTCGCACATTCATATAAGACTGGATTGGAAGTAATCTTTATGGATGCCTGATTATCACACCAAATATGAGTAGATGTTTGTGGCGAGAAACCAATCTCATGGAGAAGATGACGGAACCAAAGAATTTTGGTAGTGACTGTGTCCATCACACGATATTCTGATTCAGCATTGGACCTGAAGACGACAGTCTATTTCTTGCTTCACCGTGAGATTAAATTATCTTCCAGGAAAATGGAAAACCCAAAAGTATACTTCCGGGTAGCCAAGCGGCCAACATAGTCAGCATCATAGAAAGCCTTAATATTCTGATGATCGTGATGTGAATACCGAAGACCACGGGTCGGGTCTTTCTTAATGTACTTAACAATGCGACAGACAACATCCCACTGAGATTTTGTCGGATGTTCCATTAATTGGCTAACCTTACTGACAGTGCATACAATATTTAAATGAGTCATGTTGAGATAATTGAGTTTTCCCACAAGATGATGATACCTCTCTGAGTGAAAATGTGAGTTTGTGCTATCATATAGAGACAATTCTCTGGGTTTAAGAGGAGTGTCAACAACAATTTTTTGAGACAAACCAACATCCTGCAAGATATCCAAAGCATATTTTTATTGGGAAAGAAAGATGGTGTTAGGAGAACGGGAGACTTCAATGTCAAGGAAGCTTGTCAGAGGCCCTATATATTTGGTTTGAAATTGTTGTTAAAGATAAACCTTTAGATGTGCAATGTCATGTGAGTCACTCTTAGTGATAATGATATCATCAACATAGACAATCAGTAAGATGCAGTCGTGAGACGTCATGTGGTAGAAAATAGTGTAGTCCTTCATATACTCTGAGAGAGACCAAATGTAGTGATGACTGTACAGAATCTTCCAAACCGTGCACAAGGAGACTGCTTAAGTCTACAAAGAGAGCGACGAAACCGATAGACATGAGAATCAGCTCCTGAGACAAGGAAGCCAAGAGGTTCTTTCTCTTCTTTAAGAAAACCACGTAGAAATGCATTCTTGACATAAAGTTGATAAAGAGACTAATGATGAGCAGTGACAAAGGAGATGGATAATCGAACAAATTTCACCTTCACAACCGGATAGAATGTATCAAAATAATCAACACCATATGTTTGGGAAAAGCCTTTTGTCACACATATGGCTTTAAGGCGATGAAGAGTGTCATCTTCATTTAGGTGTACAGTATAAATCCACTTGTTGTCGACCACCTGTTTACCTACCGAAAGTGGGACCAGGTCCCAAGTATGATTACCGTCTAGAGCCTATAATCTATCTCATATTTCTTGAAGCCACCCGGGGTGAGATTCGGCTTCACCAATTGTGCGAGGAACAAATATCGTCTCAAGAGAATATAAGTCTTTGTATAAAGTTGTGTAAATAGGATTATTATAGCAAGAGCGAGTACATTTCTGTAATTCAGTTGACAATTCATCTATTATCGAAGCAGGAGCATCTGACAAAGTTGGGGAGATAGTGTCCTTAGCCTGGACAGGGGACACATTCGATGGTCGATGAGAGTAGACGGTGCCAAAACGGTGATCAGAAGAGTGGACACTTGAGGCAAGGGTGAGTGGATGGTGAGAGGAAGAAAGTCGTCGATAGTGATGTCTAGGTGGGAAGAGAGAGGAGATAATGAAGAACTCTCAACAAAAGAGACATCAGTAGAGATGATATATCGATGAAAATCTAAAGAGAAACATCGATATTCGCGCTGAGTGTGGGAATATTCGAGGAAGATGCAACAAAGAGATTTTGGAGAAATTTTTGAGGGGTTGGGACGAGTGTCACATACATAAAAAAGACACCTAAACACATAGAGTGGAAGTGGGTGAGGTGGGAGAGATGAGAACAAGGCATGGAAAGGAGTCTCCCCTAAAAGACATAAGAACGAAGGTGGTTTATAAGGTAGGAAACAATAAGGATAACATCCCTAAAAAAATGAAGAGGCACCTGAATTTGAAATAATAGGGCACAAGTAGTCTCTAGAATATGATGATGACGCTTGGCCACTCTATTCTACTGAGGTGTATCGGGACAAGATGTGTCACGAACCAACCTGGGTCGACCCTGACCTGGTCACCCGAGTCGGCCCGCGGTGAGGCCCGAAGGGCGTTCCCGATCCCCATGGGATGACAACTAGTTTCAGGCATCAAAATTAAACAGGTGAGAATGATTTGAACCATAAATAAAATATAAATAAATAAATATAAAATAAACTATACAAACAAAAACTAGCAGTGGAAAGAAAATAAAACCGCACATACCTTTATGTGACCCTTTGGGTCACCACCGACCTCAAACCAATGTCACACTACTGCGACTGAATCCAAGCAAGACGCAACACCCGAAGCTAAAAACAAAGATAAAACTATAGGTTTGAGTATCAAAACTCAGCAGGCTAGCCCGATAATCTATTCCCAACGCACTTACTTTAAAATAAAATAAACATCAATTTTCAAGTTGGACTACAATATATAAAAGTATGTTTTTCTACATGTCTACTAAAAAAAAAGCACAACTCATTGCCCATAATCACTTCCAAAACAAAGTTCATTATATTAGTGTGCCATTCACATTTTATAAAGGGAAGTGATAATTTTCATTTTCGATGGCATGAAAGATTTTAAAACACATTGACTTTAAAACATTTTTCACAAGCTTTTAAAAACCAACACATCACTTCTAAGCAGACACTACACAAGCAGGTACTATAATATTCACATAACATGGGCAATGAAAATATACCTACAAGTACCACATTCATCATTATAAGAAACCAAGAGCTAATAGACATAGGTGAACCCAGAAGATCAAGAACAATCCAGAACATACCAATACATGAGACCCCATCCCTGGTAGCATGCCACACACGATGAAATCAAAATGCCCAAACGCCCGACCACCCTGACTCAGGACATACCAAGGGGCCCAATCCCATAATAATAAACCCAAATATATCCACCTACTGTGGGCCACTAGTCAGTACATGAACTGCCAGTGTGACAAACATTCTTAGATAATTCTCTTAATATTCTAGGTTCCCATGTATCATGTATATAACGGGGGTGGTCCAACTAATGCAAACTGAGCATCCAATCACAAATATATATAATAATAATAGTTCACAATAGGCCTCACCCCGAGTCTCCCTAAAGAGTGATTGATTATCACCTATCAACCGTTCAAGGTTCTGGTGCTCTGCTAATGTGTATTGCAATACTTCGGTCGAATCCTCAATGATGATACTTTATATAGTCGATTTTTTTAATTGACTGTGTTATGATTGAGGGGTTTGTTTGCAGAGCTTGTGAAATAATTTATGGATTATGTTTGAATTAACAATTTTATGACGATTGAGGTGAGTTCATTATTAGGGATTTAAGCTTGTGATATCTTTGAGCTTTGCTTTATATTGCATTAAATTAACACCCACTTCACAAGATGACGTTGATTGGAATTCCTAAGTGTTAAGGCTTTAATCCAAGCCTTAACTTAACTTAGGGTTCTAATATTAATCAAATATCGTTTATGGTAGTGTATTTATGGTTCCAATAATACATGGAAACCACATGTTAAACAAAGCATGTTATTAATTCATAACATTCGTAGTTTAATATACACAATGTTAATTTAAAGAATATTCATCGAGTAAATACCCTCAATCACTTAACATCCCTAAATTTTGAATCACCCCAATGAGAGATTTACCCAAACATTGAGATAATTAGTAATATGGTTTATTATTTTTATGATGATGAATTAAGAAGAGAATAAAATGAAAGGGATAATAAAAGATTTGTGCACCGAACACACACACAGACGATGAAGAGAATTAAAAACGGAATTTAGATTGAATGAGGAAGAAAAATAAGAGAATGGATTGCAACTTGATTTAAACTATTTTAAGAACATTAACATTTAATAACATAGGGTGGTTGGTTAAAAGAGAAAATGAGAAATAAAAATGCATTAAAACAGAATTACTACACAAACACTTATGAGATTACAAACAAAGAAGAACACAAAAATAAATTAAAACAAAGAGAGGACACTATAACATAAATCACCTTTAGCGGAGGTCTTTTAGCGGAGATTTTATAAACCGCCACTAAACCTCGTTATTTTTTTCCAGTCGCGACACCCCCCGACCCCGACCCCCCTTCTCCCTCAGACCCCACTACGAGCGATCCCCAAACCCCAGCTCCACCGGCCGGCCATCCGTGCCACTTACCCCAACACCCGACCCCGAACCCCCTTCTCCCCCCCGACCCCTGCAACCCCATCTTCTTCCCCAACCCCCACGAGACCCGAACCCTAGCTCGCCTCCCTGCCGCTAGTGAATTTTATTTTGATCAGTGTTTCCATTTAATTGAATTTTATTTAAGAGATTTATGTGTACTTGGATTTATAAATTAATTTCTAATCCAGATAATGAGGGTGTGGGTTATCTAGGTTTGGTTTATAATGGTTTTATATAACTTAACTTGGTTTTTATGTGGCTTAAAGGTTTTAATTTCATGTTTAAATGAAATTTTTATGTAAATTTGTATTTTATACATTCGAAATGTTTGATAAAATTAAAAGGATGGTTTTATATAATAAAAACACATAGTCATTCGATTTTAAGGTAAATTGGTTTTTCAAAGTGGGTTACCCTTTGGGGGTTAAATGGTTTCCATGTTTCAAAGGGACATGCTGTTTTATGAAATGGAATTGTGATTCATTTTAGTTATGTTGGTTGTGTTTTGGAAATGATTATGATTTCCCTTATATTGGTTTTTGTATTCCAAAACATTTTAAAAAGGGATTTACAAATGTATATATTATATGTGATAATTGAAAATCTTGGATGACACTTTGCGATGTGATATTTGAGTTGATTGGTTCGTTGTTCCCTTGTTGAGCCCCTTTTCATTTATTTATGATGTCATTTGTATCCATGTGATGATTGTTTGTGATGTGATTCGTGATTTTCTTATGGGTGGGGGCTCATTATAAGCTAAATGTGGGATGTGAGAAGGATTTCATTATTATGCTAGCCTTTGGCTATTATTATTTTCATTGTATGAAATTAACTTTAAAATTGTATCACTTCCTTTAGTTATTTTATATGGAACACTAGGATACTATGTGGGAAGTCATGAGATGTTTCTAGGCACATTGAGATTACACACTTTCTAGTTACCACTAGTTGTACAAAATACCAAGCTAGTGGGGTGTCACAGATGAGATTGCATTTAGAGTGATTTGTTTAATGGATGTGTGATTGTTAACCTGATGGAGTTAGGTCCACCTTTTCATGTATTATACTTGTCACATTAGTTCCTAATGTGTTTCCTCATGATATTTATCATGTGTTATGCCTTTAATTATTTATTAGCTTGTGTATTGCTTTTTTACTTGGATGGAATTTCATTAAAGCATTGATCCTCCAATGATTTAGTACTGATATTGATTAGTGTTGTTCCACTTGTTTACTGGCATACTTTATGAATTTCTATAGGGAATTTTTCTTCATAGTTATCCTTGTTTCTTTACTTACTTTGAGTTTGTCATGTTAAATATTTCAAGTGAGGGGATTTTTTTTAAATTTTCTAGCCATTATTAGAAATTCCTTTGATATGTTTTTAAACCATGTAAGAGTTTTTTTATAAAATGGGTGATGTTTTAAGGATAGATGAATGAGTTTTGAATTGGAATTATTTCAGGAAAAACATCTTTATACCATGTTTTATAAATGTTATGCATTGATAAAGTGTATGTTTTATATTATATTTATTTATATATCATGTTAATGAAAAAAAACTATTTTTCTATATTATTCTTAAACTAGAAATTATAGTTCCTATTATAAAATAAATAAAAGTCAACAAATTACGATGAATATAATTAATAACTTTGCATGAAATTCTATTCATTATACTCTCATGAATTGTAGAAGATAACACTTCCAATTCAACTAACTGCTATATCAGAATGATCAACTTGAAAATATCTCAATGCTCTGAAAGTTGACTTCTAATATAATGCTTCAGCTTAACTCTTAACTTTTTTACTAATGCTGAACTTACTCAAATATATCTAGAAATACTCACTATCTTCTTAAAATGTATATTTCCTAATAAAATACTCACTATATTCTTGTTTCTTCAAGTGATTTTGTAATCACATGTGTATAAGCATACACATGCATGCACATATGTACTTTGGTTTTCTAGTGGGTGATTTACCATATGTATTTATATAGGAAAACCTTATGTACCATATTTATATATTTTTTCAACTAGTATATATGAATATCTTTCCTTATTTAGTAGTAACTATTTGTTTTAATCTTTTTTAATATTGTATAGGCACATTGTGATATACATAGATAAAAGCTGGATCACATTACCGAGGAACACACCTCAGTATGTTAAGGGTTTGAAGATGTTTTTAGATTTTTCAATTTCCAATCAATTCGTTGAAATGAGAATAATATGTAAATGTCCTAAATGTAAATTTAGAAGATGGTTGAAGAGATATGAAGTTTATGAACATTTAATACTGAAGAAATTCCCTGATTAATATTCGTGTTGGATTTGACATGGATAATTGAACGTTACAGAAAGGTTGAGCACTGATGTTAATCCACAGAATGAGCTCCCAACTTCATTGACAATGGAAAATGAAATGCAAAACCTCATAAATGATGCATTCGTCATTGAAAGACACCACTATCAACATCAAAACATAACAGAACAACCAGATGAGGTTGCTACAAATTACAACGTGACAAGTGATGTTTTTTAGACTGTAACACAACCAGATCAAGATTATAACATATCTTGGATCCTCCTATTGATTTTGTGGAGACAAATGTAAGATAAAACTTCACCGAAGAAAATAAATTTCACGATTTAGTTGACGATGGAAATCAAGAGCTGTATAGTGGATGTTTGAAATATTCAAAGCTTTATTTTCTACTGAAGTTGTACCATATCAAATGTCTATGTGGAATTACAAATAAGGCAATGTCCATGGTATTGGAATTGTTGCGTGATGTATTTCCTGAAGAAAAAATCCCCGAGTATTTTTATGATATGAAAAAATTTGTTATCAGGCTTGATATGAATTATACAAAAATACATGCATGTCCCAATGATTGTATGCTTTATTGGTAAGAGGATTCAAGTAGACAGAATTACAAAAAATGTTCTTCTTCTATATGGAAGTCAATGGGTGATGTTGGAAGTCTGAATCAACATTATTTCATGAAGAAGAAGAAAGGGAACACACCTACAAAGGTTTTTCATTACTTTCCTTTAAAGCCTCGATTGCAAAGATTATTCATGTCATCGAAAATCGCCGAACACATGAAGTGGCATTCTGTAGATAATAACAATGATGGGTTAATGAGACATCCATGAGATTCACAATAGTGGAATACATTTGATTCATTACATCCATATTTCTCAACTGATCCTAGGAATGTTCGATTGGGATTGTCTACCGATGGATTCAACCCATTTGAGACTTTGAGTACCGGTTATAACATTTGGCCAGTTGTTTTGATCCCTTACAATCTTCCTTCGTAGATGTGTATGTAGTAAACATATTTTATCATTTTGATGATTATTACTGGAAGACAAATGCCTGGAAATGATATTGATGTATACTTACAGCCTTTGATTGAATAATTACAGGAGTTATGGAGCAACGGTGTTGAGACATTTGATGCTTCTTCTACAAAAATGTTCAAAATGCATGTTGCTTTAATGTGAACCATTAATGACTTCCCTGGGCTTGAGAATTTATCTGGTTGGAACATTTACATGGGTTTGTCTTGTCCTATTTGTAACTTTGGTTTTGAGCCCAAATAGCTACCTCACAGTAGAAAATGGTGCTTCTTGTGCCATCAATGATTTCTCGATACATCTCATAGATTTCGGGTGAACAAATCAAAATTTAACGGTTTCATTGATCATAGACCACCTCCAAAGTTGTTAACTGGTTCTAAAATATTGACATAACTTTAAAATGTTGAAACAAAATTTGGGAATGTTCATTATTTTAATGATAGTGGGAAACGGGTTCGAAGTGCATCGTCAAGTGAAATCAGAACGCAACAATGGAAGAAAAAAAGTATATTCTTCAAACTTCCATATTGAGAATTTAATTTGTTGCGACATAATCTTGATGTGATGCATATTGAGAAGAATGTATGTGACAATTTGATTTTCGCATTGCTTAATGATCATGGAAAGTCGAAGGATCATCTCAATTATCGAAAAGACTTACAAGTAATGAACATAAAACGTGATCTCTAGCTAGATGAGGATGAAAAGTATGCTCTGACAATTTTTACAATGAAAAATAGGGATAAAGATACATTCCTTCGATTTTTAAAGAATGTGAAGGTATCTAATGGGTATTAAAGTAACATATTGAGGTGTTTTGACTTGAAGAATCATAAGTTACATGAATTGAAAAGTCATGATTCACATATTTTGTTACAATAGTTACTACCATTGGCATTGCGTACATTATTACCTGAAAAAATTACTGTTGTTGTACTCCAATTCTACAAATTTTTTAGACAACTATGTGAGAAATATCTGCATCCATTTTAGATTTACAAACTCTAGGAGAGGTTTGTATTAACCCTTTGTGCAATGAAGATGATCTTTCCTCCATCATTTTTTACTATCATGATGCATTTAACTATGCATTTGGTTGAGGAAGCTAAATTAGGAGGCCCTGTTCATTATCGATGGATGTATCCAATTGAGAGGTACTTTATTTATATGTTTTTCAGTTAAGTAAACAATTATTGGAAATTAATTAAATGCATAATTATTTTTATTTTATTTCACAGATATCTTGGGTATTTGAAATCATATGTGAGAAATAAAGCTCAACCAGAAGGCTCTATTGCTGAAGACTATTTGGATGAGGAGTGTCTTACCTTTTTTTCTAGATACTTGGATGATATTGAGACAAGATTTAATTGAGTTGTATGTGTTTATGACACATCGAATCAATATCAAATACATCAGAAATCAAAAATCAAAAATATTTCCTGTTATTGGCTGATCAGTTGGGAGAGCCTCAAATGTGACACTGATAGAATTGAAATTATTACAGATACATAGATATGTGCTTCTGAATAGTGAAATTGCAGATCTATTTATTGAAGAGTTGAGGATACAAACAAAGAGATGAATGAGAGGCCGAACATGAAATGAGAAAAATATAACGAAATCTGTTAATAAAGAGATTGTAGAATGGTTTGCATGATGTGTAAGTTCATAAATATTGCAATTAATAAAAATATTAGTTTGACACATATATTTTTTAAATATAATAAAGTATATTTCTTTTTTTAGATCATGAATAATGATACTCGATCAGAGTTGTCAGAATATTTGAAGTTTCTTTCTCGAGGTCCTCTAAAACAAGTTAGAAAGTTTGACTCTTACAACATGAATGGATTTAGATTTCGTACAGTCGGTCGAGAAAGGGATTTGAAAACACAGAATAATGGTATATTTACATTTTTTGAAGTGGGATACTATGGAAAGATGACTAATAATATTGAATTAAACTACCATGGGCATTTTTCAGTTGTTTTATTCAAATGCAATTGGGTCGATATTATTAGAGGTGTTAAAAGAGATTCCTTGCAATTTACTTCTATAAACTTCTCTCGCTTGATGGATGTTTGTGATTGTGAAATACATGATCCATATATCTTATCATTGCAAGAAAAAATGGTATATTATGTGAATGATATTGTGGATGAAGGGTGGAGTGTAGTTGCTCACGTAATACAAAGAGATTTATATGATATAGGTGATGAAGTGGGAGATTTGACCTCTGAAATTGAATCTCATCAACAATAAGAAGCAGAATTATTTGTCCATCATGATATTGAAAATATTACTCTAGAAAGGATAAATGAAGTGGATGAAGTAATGGATCAGGAAACTGACGTGATTGAAGGGGAAAATGATTGTATGTACAATTATTTATTCATTCAACAACCACTTATTTCATTTGTGCAGTCATTCATGATCATTGTTATGTATATTTTGTTTGTTAGTAATGGGCATCTATTATCATTTTTAATTTTTTTTTCTGCATATATTTTTTGAAATATATGTTCTGAACTTAATTTTATTTGATTAAATGACAGGAATGCCAAGGAGGAAGCGATACACTGTTTCATCCACTACTACGACAGATGACGATCCATCTGTCTCCCTCCCTACGTCATCTGAGCCACCAGCTGCCTGCCCCCTACACCATCTCCCCCTGCACCATCTCTCACACCCTCTATGAGCATCCCTTTAGAATCTGAGTCATCGAATCCCCCTTCATCAGCCTCAGTAGTGGGGCAGTGACGCACCACTTCTAGTTCATCACAGGCATACTGGAGGGTCACTGTTATAGATACAAATTTTAATATAAATAAATTTATTTCACTTTTTTTATACTAATTGTTTGTTCATTAAAGATGAAAAAATGAAACTTTAGAGAAAAATATAAAAAGTGAATATGTGTGGAATATGAATGGAGAGAATATAGTTGTCCCATTTAATTCATATGGGGTCCCTACGGATGACGTTGTAGGATTACTTGGCCAAATTCTAGGCCAGCTGGCAGCGGAGCCCATTTCCCTTCATATTTCTTATGATGATTGGATACATATGCCTCCAAGTTGGAAAAATTAAGTTTTTTATTCTCAAATAAAGGTAATTTTAATACATTATGGTGTAATTTAATGTCATGTTATTAATATGTTCAAAATGAATTTCTGTATACAAATGTTTTTCCACTTTATAGCTACTGATGTGATAGCACGAAAGTGGACGTTGAAAAATCTTGGTAAGAAATGGAAAGACTTCAAATGGAGATTGTGGAGCGATGTCAATGATACTTCGTCGATCGCCCAACAAATGTATGAGAATCTACCCAATGGAGTACCCAAAGAACAATGGAAAGTTTTTGTTGACAGACATCGTGATGAGAAGCATATAGTATTTAAATATATATTATTATATTAACCTCATTTTACATTTATACATGTATATTAAGAGGAGATGAAATTGAATACATTAATATTAAATTTCATTTTATTTATTTTCGGATATCTCAAGAAAGAATGCATCAAGTCGGGCTAAGCAAGTCATCCCTTACACTGCGGGGTCAAAAAGATTTTCTAGAAGCCAATCGACTCTGATAATCTTTTCATTAGTTTAAATATTTATAAGACAATATTATCTGTTTAATATATTAAACTGTTTATTTATCATTATTTAATTCAGTCATAGAGTTTAGAGCATGAAGCATCCCGAACTGAAGTGTGGTTGGATGTTCACAAAAAATGTGATGGAAGTTTTGTTAATGATCCTGCCAAAGAAGTTGGGGTATGAATTCATTTTTTCATTATAATAACTTATTATCTATTTTAACTATGTTAATATATATTGATATTTGATTTATAGGTAAAAATTAAAGAAATATGGGATGCCAATCCTGGGCAGTCCTACTCAGTCTCCCAGGATGATCCGATTGCTAAAGTCCTTGGGAAGGAGCATCCTGGTAGAGTGCGCATGATGGGTTTGGGACTCATACCATCTGAGGTCTTTGGTAGGCCATCGGGGATTGCAGCTGCATATACTCTTGGTTGTAGTCATTCCATACCTGGAGATGCTCAGAGAGAGATTTTTTCTCTACGAAACACAGTTCAAGACCAGGGGGCTCAGATATCTGCTTTGTAGAAAGCGTTGACTGATATACGTCAGGAGATGAGAAGATATCCCCCTAGGGGTATTGCATCGACTGGTGGTGAGTAGGTAAATCAAAAAAATTCAAAATCATTTAGTTTGAAAACTTTTATTGGGTTTAAGTTTAAATATAAATATGCAACACTATTTAATTTTCAATATAATGTTCTTATAGGTGGTAGCAAAAAGTGGAGATAGAGGTGGAGAGGGTGACAATATCTATTCATCATCGGACAATGATTAGTAGCATTGTTGGTATGTGGAAAAATATTGTAATATTCGGTTTGTATATGTATCATGTGTGGCACATAATTGCCTCCAAACATTTTCATGACCTAACATTTTCTTGATTTCTCATGTTTCCTTTTATGTATTTTATTGATTTCTGATTTTTCCTTTTATGTCTTGATTTCTCAAGTGTGGTATGCACCATATATATCGACTCTTTATTATGATGATTCATTTTTTATGATTTATTTTTCCTAAATTCATTTTTTCATTATAATAACTTATCCTACATTTTCTATCCCAATGCATTTACCACTACATTTTCATTTCTAAGAAGTAATTCTTAGTTATGCTCTTGTATCAATACCTAGGGATGAGAATGTGTGTCTCGCTAACATGTTTAAGATAGATCAACCTTTAGTGTGACATAATCCTAGTATCCAAAATTTCAAAAAATAGTTGGAATCCATAGATACTGATACGAGATTAGGGGAAATTTTGCTACACTGTTTGAAATGGGGTTTTCCCACCATTTCCAAAGTGGCCTCCAAGAACAGTTAGGCAGTGTGAATAACAATGTCCATTATCTTAGTAGACATGACATGTCGATGGGAAACTCCCAGTAGATTCTCTAGAACCCCCTGCCCTAGAAAAATGTTAAATATACTACATGATCAGTTACTTATCATTCATAACATCAAATACCCTATCAAAAATAATTTATTATAATCATCCATATTCCTTGATAGAATATATCAACCCCCTTCACGAGACACTCTTCCCTTTGAAGGAATGTGCCTGATCACTTCTATTATATTCTGCACATCAAAATAACTAGGATGCATAATGGGAGTTACAATATATTAGGAGCCAGATTCCATTCCTTCTAAGGAAACCACACTAAAGACTCTTTTTCCAAAGAAATAACATGAGTGAAGCAAATATGATACTTGAACCTGATCCATCACTCTTAAAAAATTAGGAACCCTTATCCATAGGAGAGATTATTTTACCTTTTTTCTATCTTTAGTGTCAAGTATAATAATTCCACATGGAATAACCCAAGCGAGAGATGATTTTACCTAATTTCTATGTTATGTTTCATTTATAATAATTCCACATGGAACACCAACATAAATTAATCCCAATAAAATATTACCACATCATTATTCCCATGATAAAGGGTCTACCACCAACATACTACACCCCAAATCTTTTGAGTAACTAAGGAATAAATAAATAACCACCCAATCATGTTTCTAAAGGACTGTAGGAGGGTTTAAATTTATCGACACATATATGGAATAAAAATATAAATAGTTACTATATATATAGTAGTAATATATATAGTTTATATATATTTCATACATCTATATTACCAAGGTATGTGAAGATGTATGTATCCATATACTTATAATAGTATTGATGAATAGACCATGGAATAACTCAAACATCCCTAACCAGTCTAACGATCCTATGTACTCATGTAATTGGGTACATTCCCTATATCCCAATAGAGTGAGAGACGCCATGAAACAACACATGGGATGTTGAGTGCACCATCAGGTCAAAATTCTAGTCATGGAATGTGGTGAGTAAATCACAATACTTATATAGTAACATTTTTTTTGATACACCATGCTCAACACCTGATGTAAGGAATTGTGATATCTCCTTGCTCAACAATCTCATACCATCATACCACAACCTCTATAAAGGCATATATTAAATATAACTAGCAAGGAGAATTACCAAAAATCTATATCTTCTATCTACACCATATATATAATAAAGGAATAATCATTTGTGTCATAATAGATAATAAAAAACCTCTTATTCATGTCTTTATCCATGTTCAATTCCCATTTAAAATATTACAATTAGTATAAAGCATTTTATAAAGCATAAATCAAGAGCATGACATTACAATTACTTGGGGTTATTCCATTTAAAACTAATTGATTTATTTTAAGAAATTAAATCCATCAATAATTATCCATTTCACATTATCAGTTACATTTAACTCATTCAATTCATTAAAACATGTGAAACCCATATATAATATCAATGGAGTCACTTAGATGGTGACATGTTAATCTAGGAAATTTACCACATTAGAAATTCCAACTATAAGTGGTCCAAACACCTAAGGGATGCCTTGGGTTCTATAAAATAATCATATATAAAGGGATATTACATTCTTGAACAATTCTAGAAGATATGTGGGAGTACCAACATTTGAAAAAAAATCATATTGTCCCATTTCACATAGATCACCCAATGGGTGACCATATAAGTTGCACACAACATGTGAACATCCAATAAAGGATCAACTAGTACATATGAGTCTACAATGGTCAATTTTAAATACATAAATTCACCACTACATTTTATTGGATACTAGGATTATGCCATGTGATATGTTTATCTGCATTCCTTTACTCACTAAATGATGCATTTGGTTGTGCTTAGTTAAGCATCTCTTTTCATATTGACTGTAGTATGTATTCTGTTGGTGTTTTGGTATTCTTGGAATGGTTTTCTTTCAGGGAATTGGTATAGGGGCTCCAAAAACTGGTTCTTTTTTCTTCTTCTTTTAAATCTTCTCTTTAGCAGTGTAAGAATCTGGATCTTCTTTTCAGGTATGTTTTCCTTTTCTGGTTGTTTTTGAGAAAAAGAGTAATTTCTGGAAATTTTCGAAGTATACGTCGTGTACTTTATGAGTACACGCCATGTACTCAGTTACCGTAGGTAGCCATGTGCTGGCTGTGTAGTGGCCATGCACACGACCATGTGGGGGTGACATGGAGGCCACCTAAAGCGGAGTACGGAAAAGGAAAGTACACACCGTGTACTTCAAAAGTACACACCTTGTATTTTCTTTTTTTTTCATTAAACGCACCAGGGTCACGTCTAATCGCTAGAACACTCTTCTTCTAGGTCTCGTTCGACCAAGAGCTCCATACGGCTGTGGATCTTAGACGAACCCCTGAGCGAGTGTCCGTCCTCTGAATCGAACACCGTCGGTTGCGTTGGAATCGCATCGATGAGTTCTATCTTCTCCTAGAGCACCATCTCCTATTTTATCCTCTCTCGTGAGATATCATGGGTTGAATTTTTTAGACATTTTTGTAGATCTACCATGTTCTAGGTCGATCCAAGGGCCGACACCGGAGTATATCGATCTCCCAACATCGAGGTAGGTGTTTTGTGCCTTTCCATTGAAATTCTTTGAGTATTATGTGCAATTTTGACCAATACCTTTGAACGGGGTGTTGCGTGTTTACCATTTTACCCCTATTGATTGCCTGTCATTCTTGTATGCTTGTGTAGAGTTCAATTGGATATGAATAGGGTTGATTGCTATACTTTGGATGTATTTCCCAACATGTTCTGTTTATGACCGTTGGTCTGCTTAGCCTGTTTGGCCGCCTTGCCTGTTTTCCATGCCTAGTGTAGTAGGGTGGAGTGTTTGTATTCTAACATGCTTGATGTGTTGTAGACTGGTTATCCAAGTAGTTATGTAGGTTTACTTTTGCCACATTGCATTGCTATGATCATTGACCTACACAGGACCGTGAGAACCTGGTGCAGTAGACTATAAGGGGAATTGACCGAGTGAACTTACTCAGAGAGTCTTTAAGAACTTTAGGCTATAAGGGGGATTGACCAAGTGAGCTTCCTCAGAGAGCCTAGGACCACTTAAGGCTATACGGGGAATTGAATGAGTGATCTTCCTCAGAGGTTCCTTGAATGCTTTAGACTATAAGAGTAATTGACCATGTGAGCTTCCTCAGAGAGTATTTGAATTACTTGAACAACTTTGGGCTATGAGGATAATTGACCAATTGAGCTTCCTCAGAGAGTCCTTGACCTTGGGTCTATAAGGGGAATTAACCATGTGAGCTTCCTTAGAGAGTCCCTAACTACCTTAGACTATAAGGAGAATTGACTGTGAGTGCTTACTCATAGAGTCTTTATATATTCTAATGACTGAACCATAGGGGATAGGCTGTGTGTACTTCTTAGAGGGTTACCTTGCTTGATTAGATGCTTATTTGATATGTGGAACTATTTATTACTGAGTACTCTCTTGTTTATTGTATCTTTGATTATTACCTGCCATATGTATTCGCTGACTGTTAGGGACATATATTTGGGTGGTTGCCTATTGGGATTTAGCCTCACACCCTATTTGGGTCATGCTTTTGGGCCCAAACAGATTATATTGTTGTAGGTATAGATAAGGGCAAGCACCCTTCTACGTTAGGTACTTGACTTGCTGTGGAGATGGAGAGCATGGGACCAAGATTAGGCTTGCAATACTGAGGGGATGTTTATCTGTTTCTTTTGTACTTTGGTTTAGTACTGTTTGTATTTTATCATTGTGATTTGTTTGGATGCTTTCTTAGACATATGTATCATGCATCATTTATATATATACGTACTCCAGCTATTTCTTACTTTTAGTCTTCCGCTGTTTACTCTTGTATGGATTATTACTGCTTCCGCCATTGCATGTTGTTTACTTACGCTGTGTTACTCTACCAATGGGGGCATAGTTTCCCCACTATCACACCCAAGGCCCTCTCTACTAGTCGGCAGCCTCTAGCATTTGGGGAAATGCGCTTGAGGCCATGTGACCAACCGGGTACGGGGCGCCTCTGGGTGGCTTCCAAAACCAGGACGTTACAAAGTGGTATCAAAGGGACTCTTTTCTTCTTGACTTACTGTTTGAAGCCTATAGCCAAGGATAAGATGGAATTGGTACTTGGTAATAAGTTGTGCCTGGGAGTAGCTAACTCGTGTATAGGGAAAATCCAATCTACCTCGTTTAATTGTAATTTTTCTGGTTTTGTAATTATTACAGTTGATTTGATTTCACCTTGAGTTATTCACATGATTTTTATTGTTATTGTTGATGTTATTGAGGTTTTATTTCTGTCGCAACCCGATGAGATGAGGGTATGCCATCTCATGCATCATATAGGAACTTGTTAGAAATCACATGTCATGCATTCTTTCCATGCCTTTTAGGATGCATTAGTGATTGCATGTTATTGTGATAGATGTTGTGTAGAATATGCATGCTATTGTGATAGATGCCTTGATAAAAATACCTAGTGTTTGATAGGGTATTGTTTGTGTAAGGTTTTTTTTGAATGAATGCCAATATTTGGTTCTTGAGATGTTATGGCCCCTCATGGATTGGAATTTGGTGTATCATTGACTTGTTTTCCTTGTTATAACATGTATAAGATGCCAATATTTTATTCGCAGGGAGTATGGCCCCTCACGAATCGTAATTTGGAACTTTCAATGTTCGTTTCAGTGTTTTTCTGGGTTCCGAAGTAGTTTTTGAGGCTTACTGTCTGGAAAAACCTAGAATACACACAGTGTAGTTTTTACTACACGCCATGTGTTCTTCTATTCGAGAAGAAATAGTTTTTATTAAGTACACTCCGTGTAGTCTCTAACCGTGTCATAGGCCATGTGGGAAGAGACACAGGGTTGAGAAATCTCTATAGGACACTCTGTGTACCGGATGTGAAGACCGTGTGTAGAGACCCTGTGTCCACCCGTGTGACTAATGACATGGATGGATGAAAACTTAAGCTATACACATTGTTTCAGGACTGAACACGCCGTGTAGTCTAACCCAGGTACTCGGCTATGTCACGAACAACATGGGTCGGTGTTATCCTTCCTCATACATGTCGTGTTCATCTGGAACACGCCATGTAGTGTGAGCCGTGTGTTAGGCTGTGTTGCTAATAACACGGGCCAGGTGAAGCTTGTCTAGTACACACCATGTCTATCTTGAACACGCCGTGTAGTCTTGTCTTAGGAGAGTCATGTGGCTTAACCGTGTAGAAGGACTCAGGCAAGGGAAGATGATTCAAGTACACGCCGTGTGTTTGGGGTGTTACACAACCATTTTTAGTAGGAGTACATGCCCATGTGAATGGCTTAAGGGGACACGCTGTGTAGAAATTGTACACGCTGTGTAGTCATATTTTGTAAAACTTGAGTGATTTCTTTCTCTTATTCCATTATTACACTTCTAGTTTTCATTCCTTGATAATCTTGATCTAAGGTGTGTGCTTGACCTTGAAGAGTCATGCCATCGAGGCATCCTATGGTTGTGCGCCAGTTTCCAGGCGGTGATCAGACACTGAACATGGCTGATCAGGGACTTCTAGTAGATCCTCTTGTTGCACCAGTCTTGGCACCATCCGTTATACCTAACATAGGTACTGATGCATAGTTCATAGAGGGATTCATGAGGATGATGCAGAATTTTTAAGGAGCGCCGCCTCCTGCCCCGTCGATGGTATAATTGATGCGGGTCTTTCAGCAGCAACATCCTCCCACTTTATCAGGGGATGGAGGACCCTAGGCTGCAGAGTCATGGCTAGAAGCCACGATAATGATTTTAGAGAATCTAGATATACCTACAGAAAAGAGGGTGAAGCTAGCTACCTACATTCTTCAAGACTCTTCCAAGAGGTGGTGGGATGTGATCTCACAGGCAGGACGCTAGAAGAACATGGCTCGGGATGATTTTCATCACGTCTTCTATGATTACTTCTACCTGGAGACGTTAAGGGCCGATCGAGCCTAGGAGTTCATGAGTTTGGAGCAGGGTACTCTTTATGTTATGGATTATTCCTCTTGCTTCACAGAGCTATAGTGTTTCACGCCTATTCCAGGAGGTGATGAGTTATTCCTTGCATGGAAGTTTGAGGATGGTCTGAGGCATAACATCCAATCTCGGGTGAACATCTTCAGGTTGACTTCGATATCCTATATCGTCAACTAGGCACTGATCACAGAGCATAATCTGAGGGATTCTGGAGCTATGAGTCAGGGCGGTTAGACATCCATAGTTAGTATTCCTCCTACTGATATCAGGAAGCACCGTAGGGAGATTGCACGAGGAGATCAGAGTAGGCGGGATGCATCTTCTAGTAGCCAGGTGGTATGCTACTAGTGCGGGAGGAGCGGGCATATAAGGACTCATTGCCCGAGAGACCTGGTGGAGTGCTGATCATGCGACAAGATGGGTCATCTTCAGCGCTTCTATCAGATTTTCTCACCATTAGCTGGTGACAGGGGTTCTTCTATGACTCCACGTTTAGGAGTAGCACCACCAATTTCTCATCAGTCAGGGAACTGGAGTTCTTCCGGCCGTTCGGGCCGAGGTGGAGGTCATGGACGGGGTAGCCAGTCGCCCAGTTTTCAACGACAACAGGGTGGATCAGCTCAAATTGGTTAGGTAGGGTCATAGGGTCGTGGTGTAGGCCATACTTTTGCAGTGGAGTAGACCCGACAGGATCAGGATCCCAGAACTTCTATAGTTCAAGGTACGATCTTAGTAGCCTCAGTTTTAGCTTCTGCTCTTTTCGATACAGGGGCTTCCCATAGCTTTATATCTGTTGCTGTTGTGGAGAGCCTTGGGCTCTGCATCTTTTCTTCTTCTGATATCTTGACACTAGACACTCAGTTGGGGACTAGAACGATGAGTGTGTGTCAGTGTAAGGAGTTCCCCCTTGAGGTTGGTGGGTGTCACTTTCTATGGGACCTCTATGTCCCAGGGATGACATGCTATAATGTCATTCTCGGAATGGACTGGTTGGTTCCCTTCCAGTCAGTCGTCGATTGCTATCGTCGTAGGGTGAGTTTCATATCACCAGAGGGTGAATTGTTTCTTCATAAGGGCGAGTGGGATGTCCAGGCGAGCAGAGCAGACCTAGAGCATCATGGGTTAGGAGGAGTTACAACCCAAATTTCTATTCTGTATCTGGATGACCAGAGGACTTCACAGATGGACTTTCCTCTAGTGGTGGATCATTTCAGATATGTCTTTCCAGAGGAATTTTCAGGTTTTCATCTAGAGTGTGAGGTGGAATTTTCTATTGAGCTCGTACTAGGAGTGGCACCGGTGTCCATTCTGTAGGTTTCGGGCGCAGCGGAAGCGCATTAGTGGGTTTTCCCAACTTTAATTTTAACGTTAAACAACGTTAAATCTGAGATCCGTCATGATGTAAAATGCCGAATCTTCAGAATATAACAAAGAATGAAAAAACTTAAGAGGTAATCCCGAAACCATAGAGATAGGATCATCATATGTTGGTTATAATTAATTTAATTAATTCACAAGAATTACCTTAGTGGAATTATTTCTTCATTGATATATTCGGTTACAATCCTGTGATTCGTCGTTGCGTCGTAGAATCCAAGTGTAGGATTCCTCTAGCGGTGATCCACACATGTGCCACGTATCTCTGGATGTCGTTGAAGGGATCTCCAGGTGCTAGCACATAAGAACCTTTGCTTGCGATGTCTGCCTTTGATCGCCTTAATCTCTCAGTCTTGAGAGCGTTCTTTGAGGAAGGAGTTCTTCCGGCCTTGAAATAATTCTCAAGAATTGTTGTGCACAATGATTCTCTTGAAAAGTGTTGGGTTTGTGAGGATATTTATAATCGAGTTTGGGGTTATAGAGTTATGAAAATAAATAAACGTGTTACATGTTTTATTTATTTCATTAACTCTTATTGGAAACCCCCATGTCGAATCATTAATTCCTTGACATGCGCCCATGCTGATTATAATAAATATCATTTAATAAAAGAATATTATTTCCCCAAAATCCCGACTGGAAAAACTACACGGCTTGTAATCATAAATACACGGTGTGTACTTATTTTCCAAAAGGAAAACTATAATAAATATAATCATTAATACATGTCATGTAATTATTTTTCATTCCCTTTCAAGATTGAAAACTACACGACATGTAATCATTAATACACGACGTGTACTTGTTTTCATTTCCTCCACCACATTTATTAGACCTTGAGTAATGGCTATTTATTTATTAAATAAATGTAACTGCATTACTCACTAATAAATATATATTATTTCACCCACAATTATTCCCTCGAATAACTAGTGTCAAAATAAATGCTATCATGCATCCTTAAATAATTATTAAACCACAGTCAGGAATAATATTTATTTAACTTGTTAAATTAATATTTAATTGAGATACATGGACACACTTAGTTTGTGACCCTCTAGGCCTCTTTCTAGTTGGCATTAGGCGGGCTTGCCTAAAGTCTAATATTACTATCTAGTAATGGGTCAAGGCACCCAAGAGAAAGAAGTTGACGCCGCATTGACATGTCACCTCATACGAATGCTTACCATGTAATATAATCTCTTTATCACGATATCTCGAATCAAACGGGTTGCATGCTAGTGCCATCAACCCATGTGATCAATTATTCTTTCTTTAACTTTTCGGAATTGAACTTTCTCATACCTTACAATGGCCATGTATTTATTTAGGCTATATCAATTCCATCAAGGGCTTGAGGCATCTACTTCCGTTATGGATCAGAAGGGACAAATCCTTTCTCACATTATCTATTAATGTAGTATTACTCGTGACGCACCCAACGTATCCTACCTCGCTACGAACAGTGTGTCATCATAGTTTTTGTCAATATATCTAAGTGAGCGAGTTGTAATACCCATTAATAATAATCTTAAAGTCTAAGGACCAATACACACGTCCGCATATAGGAATATCTAATGACACTATGAAATGTGGATTTCCTACTGGCGGGTCTCGTTCTCATAATATCCTCCTGGATATTACCAAGGGCGCACACCATGAAAATGTGCCTCAAAGTTTTATGAGTCCTCACCCCTAATGACCTGTATTATTTGTGTCCCTCAAATAACATCATCCGACCATAGAACATAAATTCAAGAATAGTGTTATAGCACCTCCGGGTTCTCATCATAGCAGGGATCTACTATGACCCTTTAATGAAACAGTTATCCTTAGGACATTATCACATGCATTGTCACGTAGAAGAACAATCAAGATGTAATAAGGCTTTTATTAATGAATAAAGTACAAAGTAGTTGGTTCTAGGCCACCAACTCCAACAGACTCCCACTTGGACTAGAGCCAACTTCTAACAACCTTTAACCTGCTAGCTCTCACATGATATTCATGATTCTGCTGAGATAGGCCTTTAGTCATGGGGTCCACCACGTTCTCTTCCATAGACACTCTGCTCACTGCAACTTCACCCCTTTGATAAAAATCCCTCAAGAGGTGATACTTTCGGAGTATGTGCTTTGTCCATTGATGTTACCTTGGTTCTTTTGCAAGATCCACCGCTACAGTATTATCACAATACAACGTGATAGGATCTTTACTTCTAGGCACCACATCAAGCTCACGGACAAATTTATGAATCCATAAGGATTCCTTGGCTACATCAGAAGCCGCTATATATTCGTACTCCACTGTAGAATCGGCGAAAACTGGATGCTTTGAACTCTTCCAGCTCACATCTCCTCCATTGAGATAGAAAACATATCCAGATTGTGACTTCAGATCGTTTTGATCTGTTTGAAAACCAGCATCAGCATACCCTATGATGAAAAGCTCCTCGTCTCCTCCATACACTAAGAACATATCCTTAGTTCTTCTCAGATACTTAAGGATAGTCTTAACAGTAGTCCAATGTTGTTCTCATGGATCTGCTTGATATATGCCTACCATGCTCAGTGCATAGGCAACATCAAGCCTAGTAAATAACATGACATACATGATTGATCCTATAGTCGAGGCGTATGGGATCTTACTCATTCTATCTTTCTCCTGTTGTGTCTAGGGACACATTTTCTTAGAAAGATGTAAGCCATGTGGCACTATATTCAATCCCCTCTTGGATTGTTCCATACTAAATCTCTTTAGTATTTGGTCTATATATGTACCCTGACTTAGTCCAAGAAGCCTCTTGGATCTATCACGAATGATCTTGATCCCTAGAATGTAGGCTGCTTCACCCAAGTCCTTCATAGAGAAACACTTGTTCAACCAGTCCTTAACTGATTGTAAGACTGGTAAATCATTTCCAATAAGCAATATTTCATTAACATATACTACTAGGATAACGATTGCATTCTCATTAAACGGCTTATAAACACATGGATCACATTCATTCTTAATGAAACCAAATTCCTTTATGGATTCATCAAATCGTATGTTCCATGACCTGGATGCTTTCTTTAATCCATAAATGGATTTCTGCAACTTGCAAACCCATTTGGCTTCACCTGGTGTCACAAACCCTTCTGGTTGTGTCGTATAGACATCTTCCTGAAGGTTCCCATTAAGGAATGTTGTTTTGACATCCATTTACCAAATCTCATAGTCATGGTAAGCTGTTATGACAAGTATGATTCTTATAGATTTAAACATGGAAACTGATGAGAAGGTTTCATCATAGTCAATTCCTTGATGCTATTTGAATACTTTAGCCACTATCCTTGCTTTATAGGTGTTAACTTGACCTTACATGTCCAGTTTTTTCTTGAATACCCATTTGCATCCAATAGTATTTACATCAATTGGCTCATCGACCAAAACCCAGACTTGGTTCTGATACATGGAATCCATCTCAGAATTCATAGCTTCCAGCCATCTTGTAGCTTCTGATCTTTCTACTGCTTTCTTATAGGATAGAGGTTCATCATTGTGCAACAATAATGATTCACCATCCTCGGTGACTAGGAAACCAAATCTCTCGGGTTCCCTTACCTCTTTGGAGCTTCTACGCAGTACTTGTGTTTCTGGAACCTCTTCCACGGGGACCTGTGGAACTTGTTCCTGTACCAACTCCTGTGTATCTTGAGAATTAACTTTGTCGAAGTCAATATTGCTCCCACTATCCTTTTTGAGGA
The DNA here is from genome assembly GCA_963277665.1 of Viscum album. NCBI lineage: Eukaryota > Viridiplantae > Streptophyta > Magnoliopsida > Santalales > Viscaceae > Viscum > Viscum album. Next base: position 15,886,344 of record OY728148.1, read on the forward strand.
TGTGCTCCCTCTCAAGAAAGACGACTTGTGTGGCAACAATCACTTTCTTGTCTTGAGGGTTATATAGGTAATATCCTTTCGTTTCCTTGGGATATCCTATAAAGATACACCTTGTGCCCCGTGGTTCTAGTTTGTTGCATGAGAATGCCTTAACAAATGACTCACATCCCCATACACGTGTATGCGACAAAATGGGTTTCTTTTCATTCCATAACTCGGAGGGAATTCCATTTTTCGCCTTATTTGGTACTCAGTTTAATGTGTATGTTGCAGTTTGTATTGCATATCCCCAAAAGGATAATGGAAGATCTGCATGACTCATTATCAAACTCACCATTTCCAACAAGGTGTGGTTCCTCCTTACACTAACACCATTCCACTATGGTGTATAAGGAGGAGTGAGCTGAGATAGAATCTCGGACTCCCGTAGAAGATCGATGAACTATTGGTTCAGATATTCTCCACCTCGATCCGGTCGAAGTTTCTTTATCTTCTTACCAAGATGATTCTATACTTCATTCTTGAATTCCTTAAATTTATCTAAGGCTTCTGAATTATACCTCATTAAGTATACATATCCATATATACTCAAATCATCAGTAAAATTAATGAAGTAAGAATATCCACCTCTAGCTTCTACTGGAAATGGTCTACACACATCCGTGTGTACCAATCCTAGAAGCTCTGTGGCCCTTTCACCTTGTCCACCGAAAGTCAGATTGGTCAATTTACCTTGTAAACAAGTATGATATCTATCAAGCGGGTTTATCTTAGTAGTGTCTAAATAGCCATCTTGGCATAGCTTTGTCAAACGCTTCTCGTTTACATGATCGAGATGGTGATTCCACAACTGGGTGATGTACGAGTCATGTGAGTTTGTTCTGTTATCGATTGCCAACACTTGGTTTTTGTAATTTAATACATACAAACCATTATTTAAATGTATCATACCATAACATACGTTATTCTTATAAAAGAAACAACCCTTATTTCCAAACTTGAAAATAAATCCATCTATATCCAAACAAGATACAAAAAATCATGTTCTTAGTAACACTAGGCACATAATAACAATTATGTAAAACCAAAATCATCCCAGTTGGCAATGAGAGGTGGTAATCTCCCATAGCCAATGCAGCTAACCTTACGCCATTGGCAGCTCAAAGATCCACCTCTCCTCTGGAAATCTTTCTAAATCTACTTGGTTCCTACATTTGAATACAGATGTGAGCCCCACAAGTTGTATCTAATACCCAATGTGTAGAAATGGAAAGATTACAATCGATAACGAACACACATTTAACATCCCCACGCTTCTGTGTGCAGTTCCTCTTCTAGTGGAATTTCTTTCCACATGAAAAAAATACTTCATCCCATTCCTTGCCCTGCCTCTGGATCTTCCCCTTCTTAGAGGGATGGTGCTTGGGGGATTCAGACCGTTTATAAGTTCTTGGCCCCTTTGCCTTGTCCTTCCTTTTCTTATTCACCATAAGGACTATGGGTTTTCACGCCCCATGTCCTTATCTACCTGGTGAATTAAGGTCAGAAGTTCTGATATAATCTTCTCATTGTTGCTCATGTTGTAGTTGACAATAAAGCTATAGAAGGTCTTGGTCAGTGATGATAGGATGAGATCTGTACGCAACTCATATGGGAACTTAATCCCTAAGATGTCCAGGCATTCAATGTAGCCAATAAGCTTGACCACATGAGGCCCAGCTGGTGTAGACTCTCCAAGCATAGTTGTAAACAAAGCATTGGAGATCTCATATCTCTCCCGTCTCGCCTTCTATTGGTATAAATCCTTAAGGTGATACATCATGCTATACACGTCCATGTTTTCATGTTGCTTCAAGAGCTCATTAGACATGGATGATAGCATGAAACACTGGACATATATGGCATCATCCATGTGCTTCATGTAGAGAGATAGTTCCTCATCACTGGTCTTCTTTCTAGGAACAACTGGAATAGGATCTTCCAGTACATACAATTTCCTTTCGCGGCGAAGGATGACGCATAAACGCCTCTGCCACTCTTGGAAATTGGTGTCGGTGAGAAGGTTTTCCTTCTCAATTATGGTTTTCAATGATATATTTGAAGTCATTTTTATTACTGTTTCTAAAAATTAAGATGAGAAAAGGTTTAGTACTTTATAAAATTGAGACAAATAAATAAATTAATACTTATTAGTCACCCACTATTTTATCAAAATCCAATAGCCCTCACCATTGACTTCAGAATATTCTGTTGCCTGAATATTCTAGTGGCAAGGATCTATATTTCCCTTCGCATTACCCCAAATAGGGTTGGTCAAGCAACTTGAAGGGTTTTAGGTAGGCATTCCAAATGCCAACTGCATTAACTCGCAGCTCCTTGATCCGCTGAGTGGACTCACCAATCCTGAAACCCTTTTATTTTGGATTTCCTCAACCTTTGCCTCTTGGTCACACCAAGTCCTACTATGGAAGTCAACCCTTGATGCAAACCAAGTCAAGTCAACCCAAAACCTTGAATTATAATTCCACGATAATTGAAAGCACCCCAACTAGGGTTGGTCAAGCCCTTTAAACTATGGTTCGATTCTAACCAAGATTATGGAATGATATACCGACTTAATATTTCTTTGAGGGATTTTATCCTTATACGTAAATTGACAATTTATTATCTTTGATTAAATTCTTGTTAATATTAAGCGGGATATACTTAAGTGATTAACCACGTCTAAGATAATATTTACGCATAAGCCGGTTTTATTTTAGTTCCATCTTGCATGCTCGTTTAATTCATTAATTGTGTGATCGTTACAACACACCCATAATAAATAAACCATGAAACTGACAGAAATAAAATAAATGGTATGATCATGATCTTTTTCTATTGGTTAGTTTATCTAGTGGTTGATAAACTAACCCAAGACCTAGGGGAGAAAACACCTTGAACCTTTCAGGTTCGTGTTTACATCTTTCCACCTATCTGCCTTTGTATCTCCTTGGATTGGTTTCGCCTTGGCTCCTGACTTGAGCCGCCTACACTAGCTTGGGAGCTCCATCCATTATATATGAATTTATCTCACACACAAGTGAGGGGTAAAAAGGGGTTTTTACATAAAATAATCCTTGGGCGTGCAGACCCTACATATTAATGAGGATAAGGATTGCATGCCAACAAATTTAATTTAAATAAATAAATTAAAAGAAACCATTCACATACAAAGGTCTTGGTCTAGCTCATGATCATCCATACATGTAACTATATTTATGCATAAATAAAACTAGCATTCAATTCCTTAATAGTTCTTGCTTAAGATAAATCACGCTCGAATCAATTAACTATCTTTAATTAATCAATCATTTTATCTTAAACCCTTTTCTGATTTTCTTTGATATTCTCATCCATCATAATTTTAAACAAATAAATCCATTTAAAATTATCCTCATACGTAACTTGTACCTTGGAGACAACCTGGTGAATTCTTGTTCATTACACAGATGTTAAATTAAACACATATATATAAAACACCTATCATGTGTTGTGCCTCAGCTTTACGTCTGCACTATGGTATACGTCTCAAGGGTTTGTATAATATAATAATAAATTTTAATAAATTTGCATAATTTGGGTGAGTACACAGCGTGTAGTTCCGACTACATGGTGTGTACTTTTTTTCACCGTCCATCCGAAGTACATGCCCGGGGACATGGCGTGTAGATGTACTTCAGAAATTTTTGGAGTACACGACTTGTTCAATTGGACACACGTCGTGTAGTATCCTCATTACACAGTTTCCATCTGGGAAAGCTATGTATGGGGTACACAGTCCAACCCTAACCCGAAGGGACTACACACCGTGTTCAGTTGAACCACACGACGTGTAATCCAGAAACCATGTGCCACCTGTTCCTGGTCAACACACGGTGTCATAAATGACTTAGATAGGATCCAATACATGGCTTGATTTGGTGGATCAGTCAATGCATTGAACCTAGACTACACTACGTGTACTTCCGAATACACGCAGTGTATTCTGGTGTTGTACGACCAAGAGCATTTGGAACCTCTGGATGAGTTCCTCTATTTTATTTTAATCAAAATTAAAAGAAAAATTTGTTTCTGTAAGGTGAACGAGAAATGAGAGGGGAGGAACATATCTCGAGATTCAGAATTTAAAGATCGATTAACTTGAATTGAAACGACTAAATTATTAAATGCGTAAATCACTAACAAAAAACTAAATAATTATAATAAATGATATGAACCCTCTGATACCACTTGTAGGTTTTGGGCGCAGCAGAAGCGCATTGGTGGGTTTGCCCAACTTTAATTTTAACGTTAAACAACGTTCAATCCGAGATCCGTCACAATGTAAAATGCATAATCTTCAGAATAAAACGAAGAATGAAAAAACTTAAGAGGGAATCCTGAAACCATAGAGATAGGATCATCATATGTTGGTTATAATTAATTTAATTAATTCAAAAGAATTACCTTGGTGGAATTCTTTCTTCGTTGATGTCTCCGGTCACGATCCTGTGATCCATCGTTGCATCATAGAATCCAAGTGTAGGATTCCTCTAGCAGTGATCCACATGTGTGCCACGTATCTCTGGACGTCGCCGAAGGGATCTCTGGGTGATAGCGTGGAAGAACCTTCGCTTGCGATGTCCGCCTTCGATCACCTTAATCTCTCGGTCTTGAGAGAATTCTTGGAGGAAGGAGTTCTTTAGGCCTTGAAAGAATTCTCCAGAATTGTTGTGCACAATGATTCTCTTGAAAAGTGTTGGGGTTGTGAGAATATTTCTAATCGGGTTTGGGGTTATAGAGTTATGACAATAAATAAATGCATTATGCATTTTGTTTATTTCATTAACTCTTATTGGAAACCCCCATGTCAAATCATTAATTCCTTGACATGCACCCACACTGATTATAATAAATATCATTTAATAAAACAATATTATTTCCTCAAAATCCTGACTGGAAAAACTACACGACATGTAATCATAAATACACGGTGTGTACTTGTTTTCCAAAAGGAAAACTACACGGCATGTAATAATTAATACATGGAGTGTACTTTTTTTCATTCCCTTTAAAAATTGAAAACTACACGGCGTGTAATCATTAATACACGACGTGTACTTGTTTTCATTTCCTCCACCACATTTATTAGACCTTGAGTAATGGCTATTTATTTCTTAAATAAATGTAACTACATTACTCACTAATAAATATATATTATTTCACCCACAATATATTCTCTAGAATAACTAGTGTCAAAATAAATGCGATCAGGCATCCTTAAATAATTATTAAACCACGGTCGGGAATAATCTTTATTTAACTTGTTAAATTAATATTTAACTGATATACATGGACACACTTAGTGTGTGACCCTCTAGGCCTCTTTCTCGTTGGCATTAGGTGGGCTTGCCTAAAGTCCAAGATTACTGTCTAGCAACGGGTTAAGGCACCCAAGAGAAAGAAGTTGACGCCACATTGACATGTCACCTCATACGAATGCTTACCATGTAATATAATCTCTCTTTCATGATATCTCGAATCAAGCGGGTTGCATGCTAGTGACATCAACCCATGTGCTCAATTATTCTTTCTTTGACTTTCTGGAATTGAACTTTCCCATACCTTACCATGGACATGGATTTAGTTAGGCTATATCAATTCCATCAAAGGGCTTGAGACATCTACTTCCATTATGGAACAAAAGGAAAAAATCCTTTCTCGCATTATCTATTAATGTAGTATTACTCATGACGCACCCAACGTATCCTACCTCGCTACGAACAGTGTGTCGTCATAGTTTTCGTCAATACATCTAAGTGCGCGAGTTGTAATACCCATTAATAATAATCTTAAAGTCTAAGGACCAATACACACGTCCGCATATAGGAACATCCAATGACATTATGAAATGTGGATTTCCTACTGGTGGGTCTTGTTCTCATAATATCCTCCTGGATATTACCAAGGGCACACACCATGAGAAGGTGCCTCAAAGTTTTATAAGTCCTCACCCCTAATGGCATGTATTATTTGTGTCCCTCAAATAACATCATCTGTCCATAGAACATAAATTCAAGAACAATGTTATGACACCTCTGGGTTCTCATCATAGCAGGGATCCGCTATGACCCTTTAATGCAACAGCTATCCTTAGGACATTATCACATGAATTGTCACACAAAAGAACAATAAAGATGTGATAAGGCTTTTATTAATGAATAAATTAAAAAGTAGTTGGTTCTAGACCACCAACTCCAACACATTCCTCCTTATAGGATGGCTACACCGGAGTTGCAGGAACTCAAGAAGCAGTTGGAGGAGTTGTAGGCAAAAGGTTTACTCTGACCCAATACTTCTCCTTGGGGTTCGCTTGTCCTGTTTGCGAAGAAGGTAGACCGTACCCTTAGGATTTGTGTGGATTCACTACCACAAAAACAGTTTTTCGCAGCACCCCCCCTTTATCAGCGCTTGTTTAGTAGCGCTGATAAAGGGGGGGGGCTTTATCAGCGCTTTTTTTAAAAGCGCTGATAAAGGGTCAGATTCAAAAAAAAAATTAAAAAAATATTAATATATTAATATATAAATATAGTAATATTGATATATAAATATAATATATAATTTTTAAATATATTTTTGATAAGTATAACTGTACATTTACACTTATTATACTTAATATATAAAATATTTAGTGAAAATGGATTCTTAAAAAATTTAAAAAATATTTTTAATTAATAATTTTCTAATCATTATGGAGTAATAGTCATTTAATAACAATTTTAAGACTAAAAAAATTAAAAAAAATTAAAAAAAGATCTAAAATATGTTGAAAACGCAATTTAAACTTCAAACGACCATAACTTTTGATCCGGGTGTCCGTTTGAGCTCTACCACATATCAAATCGAAGCCTGCGATGAGATCTACGTCACTATGACTAGGAAAATCCCAATAAAGGGATTTTCGAGGCCAAAAGAGGCCTAGAAGGCCTCCAAAACTGAGTTTTTAGTCGGGGTACCCCGATTTTTTAACATTTTGTGGATTTTCAGCCTCATTTAAGGGGGTATTATTTGATTTTTTTTGGTGGAGTCTGAATTTATTACAAGGTATTACATTCATATTGATATTATGTCTTTGAAATTTTATTGTTTTTTATAATGCACTGCTATTTATAATCAAATATATAACTCTATGTACATATTTTTTATATATTCACACCTAAAAATTTAATTATAAATATAAATAATAAAATATATTTACATATAAAATATATTAGCTTTATCTAAATAATAACTAACATCCATTTTATTTAAAATACAAATATATGAACATTTATATACCTATATATTAATCTAACTATATATATATATTAATCTAACTATATATATATTAATATAATAACTATATATATATTAATATAACTACAGATATATATATTAGTATTACTATAAATATATATATTAATATCACTATCAATATATATATTAATATCACTATATATATATTAATATAACTATATATATATATTAATATAACTATATATATTTATTCATATAACTATATATATGTTAATATAATTATATATATGTTAATATAACTATATATATGTTAATATAACTATATATATGTTAATATAACTATATATATATTAATATAAATATATATTACTATACAAATAAATATAACTAAATATATATATATATATAGATATAGATATATATTAATATAACTATATATATATATTAATATAACTATATATATATTAATATAACTATATATATATATTAATATAACTATATATATATATTAATATAACTATATATATATATATATTATAATATAACTATATATATATTAATATAAATATATATTAATATACGAATAAATATAACTATATATATATATATATATCATGAATTGGAAGACAAATCAAAATAGAGTAGTGGTAAAGGCTTAGGCGCGCAGGGGAGAGGTCTCGAGTTCAAATCCTGGGGGAGGCAGGGGTGCGTGCGCATGGGGGAATATAGCAGCAAGCGCTATTAAAGGGTGAAGGGGGTGCGTGGGGTGCTGTACATGGGTAGAAAAGCGCTGTAAAAGGGGGGGCTCAAGCGCTATAAAATCCCCTTCGATTGGCAGTATTTTTTAATTTGTTTTAATTGTTTTTTAACTTTTATCAGAGCTTTTTTAAAAGTGCTGATAAAAGGGTCCTTTATCAGCGCTAAAACGAAAGCGCTGATAAAGGAAGCACTGATAAAAAGAGTCTTTATCAGCGCTTTTCAGAGCGCTGATAAAGGGTACCCCCCCTTTATCTTCGCCAGCTTTATCAGCGCTTTTTCTAGCGCTGATAAAGGCCATTTTTAGCTCTGATAAAAGTCGTATTTGTAGTAGTGATTATCAGAAGTTTAACCAGTTTACGGTCAAGAACCGATATCCTTTACCAAGGATTAATGATCTCTTTGATCAGCGTCGAGGAGCCCGGGTGTTCTTGAAGATTGAATTGAGGTCTGGTTATTATCAGTTGCACGTTAGACCATCTGATATACCTCTTACAGTCTTCCGAAGTAGGTATGGTCTATATGAGTATATGGTTATGCCATTCGGTCTCACGAACGCACCTATAGTTTTCATGGCACTGATGAACTGAGTGTTCCATCCATACTTGGATTCCTTTGTGGTGGTCTTCATGGACGATATCTTGGTGTACTCTCACACTCGACATGACCATGATACCCATCTTGAGATTGTTTTGAGTACACGAAGAGAGCATCAATTATATGTTAATCTCTCAAAATGCCACTTTTGGATGGATCAGATTCACTTCTTGGGTCATGTCATCCCGGAGGCAGTAGTATCAGTAGACCCAGAGAAAGTGAGAGCAGTAGTTTCCTGGGAGTAGCCAAAGAACGTCTTTGAGGTACAAAGTTTTTTAGGGATGGCTGGATACTTCAAACATTTCATTCAGGACTTTTCACGCTTAGCAGCACCACTGACGGGTCTGACTAAGAAGGGTGCAATGTTTTTGTGGTCAGATTCTTGTGAGTCATCCTTTCAGGAGATGAAAGTGAGGTTGAATTTAGCACTGATACTAGTCTTGCCAGAGTCGGTCAAGAGCTATACTGTGTACTGTGATACTTTATGTATCGGGCTAGGAGTTGTGATTATGCAGGGAGAAGGAGTCATTGCGTATGGGTCTTGGCAGTTGTGGCCACATGAGAGGAACTACCCGACACACGATCTCAAGTTTTCGGCAGTTGTTCATGCTTTACGCTGTTGGAGACATTATCTTCTGGGAGATCATTTTGTGGTTTTCACCAACCACAAAAGTCTCAAGTACATCTTCACTCAGCGTGATCTGAATTTGAGACAGCGAAGGTGGGTTGAGTACCTTCAGTATTTTGACTTTAATCTTGCCTACATACATGGGAAAGGCAATGCAGTAGCTGATGCGCTGAGAAGGAGGACTCAAATATAGGCATTTTAGGAGGCCAGTAGTGAGTGGAAGATTATGGCTCTGTTCTCTGAGATGCATTTGGAGATGCATGAAAGATAGGGGTGGACTTTTCTTTCTTCTGTAGTTGTTACCTATACTCTTCTTGATCGAGTGCAAATGAGGAAACTATCAGACTCAGAAGGCCTAGTCCTATGAAAAATCGTGTCACGAGAGAACCATATTCCTGGATGGACAGTAGGAGAGGGTGAGATCTTTCATTTCTAGGGGCGCGTATGGGTGCCAGCAGACATACGCGAGGAGCTGATGCAGGACTTTCATTCTTTAGTTTGGGCAGTTCATCCTGGTGTCACCAAAATGTATCGTGATCTACACCGCCAGTATTGGTGTCCAGGTATGAAGAAGGATGTTGTTGGTTTTATCATGAGATGTTCCACTTGTCAGCAGGTGAAGGCGAAGCATCAGTGACCATCAGGGCTTTTGCAGTAGTTACCCATCCCCGAGTGGAAGTGGAATGATGTCGCGATGGATTTTGTGACCAGTTTTCCAAGGTTGCCTCGAGGGAATAATGCAGTTTGGGTTGTCATTGACAGACTTACGAAGGTATCTCACTTCTTGCTGATCAAGGAGACCTTCGGTGTTGATGAGATGGGATGGTTATACATCTGTGAGATTGTACGTCTGTATGGAGTTCCACACTCCATTGTTTCAGACAGGGATTCACGTTTTACTTCTCAGGTTTGGTAGGGGCTACAAAAGATTTTGGGTACACAGGTACTTCTGAGTAAAACCTACCACTCCCAAATAGATGGATAGTCCGAGCATACAATTCATGTGCTTGAGGACATGCTCAGAGCATGCATCCTAAATTTTGGAGGTTCTTGGGAGAAGCACATACCTCTGGTGGAGTTTTCCTACAATAATAGTTTTCAAGCAACTATTCAGATGACACCTTATGAGGCTTTGTACAGTAGACCATGTTGATCACCCTTATGTCGGCTGAAGGTAGAAGAGGCAGCTTTGCTAGGACCTCATCTTGTTCAAGAGACTACAGAGAAGATAGAGTTGATTTGTAAGAGGATGGATACTGCACAGTCTCGATAGAAGTCTTATGCTGATCAGTAGAGACGACCTCTGAAGTTCGAGGTCGAGGATCAGTTTTTTCTACGTGTCACACCAAGTTTGGGATATAAGAGGATTAAGAGATAAGGTAATATTTTTTCGAGGTACATCGGGCCGTTTAAGGTGTTGGAGAGAGTTGGGCCGGTTGTCTATCGGTTGCAGTTACCTCAGAGGTACCGGGATATGCACGATTTTTTTCACATTTCTCAACTTCGACGTTACTTTTTAGACCCGTATTATGTCTTTAAACCTAAGGAGGTTGAGCTTGAAATGGATGCGTCGTTCGAGGAGCATCCTATTCGGGTTGTTGATCATAGTAAAAAGGTTCTCCATGGCCGATCTGTTCCTCTGGTATGAGTGCTATGGTAGTATGGGAAGGTACAGGATGAGACTTGGGAGAGGGAGGCCGATGTACGAGCACAGTGACTAGACTTGTTCGGGGTTCCTTCTTCTACGTTGCGCTAGGGAAATTTGGAGACGAATTTTTTTAAGAGGGGAAGTTTGTAAGAACCTGAATCTTATTTTCAGGTATGTTTTCCTTTTCTGGTTGTTTTTGAGAAAAAGAGGAATTTATGGAAATTTTCGAAGTACACGTCGTGTAGCGTCCATGCACACGACCATGTGGGGGTGACCTAGAGGCCGCCTAAAGAGGAGTATGGAAAAAAAAGTACACACCGTGTATTTTTTTTCATTAAATGCACTGGGGTCATGTCTAATCGCCATAACGCTCTCCTTCTAGGTCTCGTTCGACCGAGAGATCCGTACGACTGCGGATCTTCGACGAACCCCCGAGCGAGCATCCGTCCTCTGAATCGAACACCGTCGGTTGCGTTGGAATCACATCGGTGAGTTATATCTTCTCCTAGAACACCATATTCTATTTTATCCTATCTCATGAGATATCTTGGGTTGAACATTTTAGATGTTTTTGTAGATATACCGTGTTCTAGATCGATCCAAGGGCCGACGCCAGAGTATATCGATCTCCCAACGCCGAGGTAGGTGGTTTGTGCCTCTCTGTTGAAAGTCTTTGAGTATTATGTGAATTTTTTACCAATACCTTTGAATGGGGTGTTGATTGTTTACCATTTTACCCCTATTTATTGCCTTCCATCCTCGTATGCTTATATAGAGGTCAATTGGATATTAATAGGATTGATTGCTATGCTTTGGATGTGTTACCCAAAATTTTTTATTTACGACTGTTGGTCTGCTTAGTCTGTTTGGCCACCTTTCCTATTTTCCATGCCTAGTGTAGTAGGGTGGAGTGTTTGTATTTTGACATGCTTGATGTGTTGTAGACTGGTTAGCCAAGTAGTTCTGTAGGTTTACTTTGGCCATATTGCATTTCTATGCTCATTGACCTACATAGGGTCGTGAGAACCTGGTGTAGTAAACTATAAGGGGAATTGACCGAGTGAACTTCCTTAGAGAGTCTTTGAGCACTTTAGGCTATAAGGGGGATTGATTGAGTGAGCTTCCTTAGAGAGCCTAAGACCACTTGGGGCTATAAGGGGAATTGACTGAGTGAGCTTCCTCAGAGAGTCCTTGACTGCTTTAGACTATAAGGAGAATTGACTATGTGAAATTCCTTAGAGAGTTTTTGAATTACTTGAACAACTTTGGGATATGAGGGGAATTGACCAAGTGAGCTTCCTCAGAGAGTCCTTGACCTTGGGGCTATAAGGGGAATTGACCATGTGAGCTTCCTCAGAGAGTCCATGTCTACCTTAGACTATAAGGGGAATTGACTGTGAGTGCTTCCTCAGAGAGTCTTTATATATTATAATGGCTGAACCAGAGGGGATAGGCTTCGTGTACTTCCCATAAGGTTACCTTGATTTATTAGATTCTTATTTGATATGTGGAACTGTTTATTGCTGAGTAATCTCTTGTTTACTATATCTTTGCTTATTACCTGTCATATGTATTCACTGACTGTTAGGCACAGATCTTTGGGTGATTGCCTACTGGTATTTAGTCTCACACCCTGTCTGGGTCATGCTTTTGGGCCCAAACAGATTATATTATTTCAGGTATAGATAAGGGAAAGCTCCCTTCTACGTTAGGTACTTGACTTGTTGTGGAGCTGGAGAGCATGAGACCAAGCTTAGGCTTGCGATGCTGAGGAGCTGTTTATCTATTTCTTTTGTACTTAGATTTAGTACTGTTTTTATTCCAGCATTGTGATTTGTTTGGATTATTTCTTAGACATATGTATCATTCATCTTTTATATATATACTTACTCCAGCTATTTTATACTTTTAGTCTTCTGCTATTTACTCTTGTATGGATTATTACTGCTTTCGCTATTGCATGTTGTTTAAATCTGCTGTGTTATTCTTCCAATGAGGGCATAGTTTCCCCACTATCACACCCAAGGCCCTCACTGCTAGTCGGCAGCCTCTAGCATTTGGGGAAATGCGCTTGAGTCTGTGTGACCAACCGGGTAGGGGGCGCCTCTGGGTGGCTTCTAGAACTGGGACCTTACAAGCGGTGGTTTTAACCACCGCTAACTGACCGCCGCTAAATGTCGATATTTTTTTATTAGTGGTGGTTTTAACCACTGCTAAAGTGGACCATATTCCATGCTTTTGTCTTGGTGGTTATATTTTTTGTGGCGGCGATTTTTCCTGGTAGGTCATTACTTTTTTTAGCGGCAGTTTTAACTACCGCTAAAAAAAGTAATCCCCTGCCCGAAAAAACTATCGTGAGAAACAATATAACCATCGTGAAAATGTTCCAACTATGACGGTTCCTATAAACCACCACTAAACCACTTTAATCACCACAAATAGTTTCCTGACATGCAATTTAGCGGTAGTTTTCAGAAACCTCCATAGAAGCATATGGTGGCGGTTTAAACCGCCGCGAAATTGCAATTTTCCTGTAGTGGGAGGAAGAGTATCTCAAGTGAAAACTTGAGTATGGAAGGTCATCCCAAGACTTTGTAAATACTTTATTAGATCCAATGTATGATCCTCTCTTCTAAAATTCCAACTTTTTGCAAGGAAAGGAGGGGGAAGTATTTATAGTTCAAGGAAGTGGATTGTTTGCATTCCAAAACTACCCCCCAAATTTCATCGCCAATTTGATATTTCATAAAGCCTAATCTGGATAAATATTATTCTTAAAAGTTGTATATATTAAATTTTTCAGTCTACTCTCAAAATTTGGAGGCATTTGGACTTATGGATCCAAAGTTATGACGGTTTTTATAAACAATGTTAAACTGTCCATTTCTATCTATGCTTTTTCGATGGCCGAAATGTGAATGGATTTTTTAATAGGAAGATTCCTTAAAATACAAATTCTTTCTTCTTAAAAGGTGGACATGTATATCTTTTCTTTTACACTGCAAAATCTAATCTTGAATGGATGTCTCTATCAGAAGAATTTTCAATATTGGTGTGCTGATTTTAATTCCCATACAGAATGGTGGGTTGGATTTAAATGCATCAGTTGGGACCTTGGTTTTGGATTTGGGCCTTAATATTTTTATCCATGATTCCTTGTAATTTCCCCAGAACTTTTGAGGATAATAAAAGAATTTTTACTTCCTGATTGAGCCCAGCAATTCAATCTTCATGGCTGGTCCAATTTCTTCACAGATTGTGTGAGACTTCTTGAGTGGACCACATGACCCTTCAAATGGTAGAATTGGACAATGATTCATTCTAATGATATGTTGAAAGTTGAATAATAAATCCTAAAAAATAAGAACCATAAAATTTGGATAATCAGGGTGAGATTTTTAATTAAAATAGTAAACTGAATCAATTGGACTACTTCAAATAATGCTCAAAAATTATATTTAGTATTAAAACATGAGTATCTCACACCAATTATGCACTTTTACATGAAATTTAATGAAGGGAGTATAAAAAGGTTATTAATAAATGAATAACATCAACTCCCCCACACTTAGTCTTGTGAATATCCTCATGTGGAACAAAAACATTACTAAATAATTCTCACTCGCCAACAAATATTAAAATTTTGTTTTCCCCAATCAGGGGAGGTTTAGACCATTTCACTCATCCATATTGAATTCCACCAAAAATTGTTATAGAAATAATTTTCCAAAAAACAATTCATTTTTCATGCTCAAATTTATAAATAGAATATGTGGGAACTCAAAACTTACCCCTCTCAAGATGATAAAAATTTACTTCTGGTGGTTCACGCATTCACTAACCAAAAGTGAAAATCTTAGAGTTTGAAAGAACTCTCAGCTTCCATTCCCTATCCTAAAGTCCACAAGAATCAAGAGGTATTTTGAAAGGTTTTTTGTGGCTATGGGATGGTAGGAATATAATGTCCAAGAGAGAATAGAAGAGGGGTAAAACATTATCATGGGTAAAACAATACACAATTTTTTTGAAACGAAACATGGAAGGAAATGGAAACACATATTTACAAAGGAATGATTGTGTGAAGAAAGACACAAAGGAGGATGAAAATTTGAAGGGGATGAGAATATGAAATATTTAAAAAACACAAAACTTCTCCCAATGACATAATAATATATAATGGAAGTGTTCTATTTTTTTTTCAAAATTTGAACTTAAACCAAATTTTACACTCATATCTCAAACCATGATTGATCTTCTCATGACACTAATTGTAATAGTTATTAAAAGATCAAAGGTTTAAGAAGATTGATTTTTGACCCACCCAAGAAACAACCCATTCTTTTTTTTTCATTTTTATTTATTTTTTGAGCACTTGTCAATAACATTTAGAAAATTACATAAATAAAAGTACATTCCCCAAAATCACTGAATGAAAATGACCCCCCACACTAAAATGGATGCTCACCCTCAATCACATGATAACATGCTGAAAGATTAAGCAAAGGATACCCAAAATTAAATCCATTCCCCCCATACTTAAATTTCAATAAATTAAGCAATGTAAATTCATATAGATATTGGGTGGGATAAGGTATTGGGATTGTAATGTGGATATCAAAGAAAAGGTTTTCATATGCTTAGAGGGGCTTTCAAAATAAGGATCAATGTAAGGGTAATGGGAGGCTATTTGGATAATGTGATTCTCATGAGGTTAAGAAAATGCCTCTATCATATTAATATAAACAAAAGTAGGAAATTCAACTCGAAGGTACACAAACTCAAGACTCACAATCAGGGGTGAAACACAATTTGAAAATATGTCCATAGGTGGCCTTGGCATGAAAGCTAATTTTGTTCCTCACTATTAGGGAAGAATCATTTTCCAAATCTAAAACTAAGCATTCAAAAGTTTTTATTCTTGAAACAAAATTATTTATCAAAATTCATGATGAAAATGAATTTTTTTTGAGATGAAAACATGTATTTTTGACTCCCAAAAATGGTTGGACAAAATTTCAAAAGTGGATGGTGAGTAAGTATGACTCCTTTTGTTTTTTTTTTAATTTTTTAATTTTTTTAATGTTTTTTAAAATACACACCCACACAAAAGAGAAAGAGAAAAATAAAGGGCTCTATGAAGGAAGTGGTAAAAAAATGAAAGAGAGAGGAAGAAGAAGAAAGAGGGAGAGATTTAAAGTTAAATAGGTGCCCCCTAGTTTGGATTTGGTGGGTCTCCATCTCCATCAAGTGGTGAATCTATGGAATTCGATGTCTTCTTGGGGCATGTTTCCTCTCTAGTGATGCTTTGAAAAATTTACATTACCTAAAAGATAATAAAAACAAGAAGCATTATTCATTTAATAAAAAACTAAAAATAAATTAAAATTTCATAAAAGTAAAAGAAAACATGGGTTTCCTCCCAAGTAGTACTAAATTTATTTTTCTACATTTGGACAATTGTAGTGGACTACCTATAGTCCGATGGTGGCCACACTATTTTCTCAACTCGAGAGTGCTTCCAGAAAAACATCTCCTTTGGGAGTCCTGATTGTTCATTGAATAATTTATCCCCTTCCTTGTTATTGCTCTTGCAGTTCAATAGGGGTGTAAAGAGAATATGTCCATCCTCTATTTGGTATTAAACTTGAGGAATGATGTTTTCCACAAAGTGATGATTTTCTATGATTGGAAATTCAGGAAGATGTTTCAATTCTGATGGTATGTTTATGTAAGCTCTAGATAATATGAAATCAAAGTATGATATCCCAGTTGTTTTTAACTCATTTATTTCATCACTTACTGAAGTAAAATAATGAGGATCTATGGAGTCATAAGACTAAATAAAAATTTCAATATCCTTTATATCAATGTTTTTTTCCAAAGAATGGTCAATTTCAACCTCACCAGTGATCACTTTATTAATTAGGGAACAAATATCACAAACATCACTACCATTAGGACAATATAAACACTTTTTTTCAAGGTTCGCCTCACATATAATAGAATTTTCAGAATCATGGATGGGAAATGATGAATGTTGGATAATCTAATTCGAATAAATAATTGATCATGCTAGTTTATTTTCCTCATTACTGTCCAAGTTAGAGCAGTGGAGATCAGAGGTGATATGGGATTACAAAGAGTTTTCAAGATCCTTTAGATCAATGAAGTTTTCATTTGTAATGTCAACATCAACTTTTCTATTTATGACTTAGTTAATAAGGATTTAATATTCACAAAATCCTCTATTATTAGAATAGGAAGAACACAATGGATTTGGATTCAACACACTCTTAGAGAGACTTTCAGAAGCACGAATAGAGAATATAGATTCATTCTTTGATGGGTATCGAATGGATTGAAAAATATTTAACTTGTCCAGTTAGTCACCAAATTCCATGGATAAGATGCCAACATGGACATTAATTTTGGTTTTAGATGTCATGAGGAAAGGTCTTCCTAGAATCAGATGATATTGGAAATAAGTTTTCTCACCTTTCATGTCAATCACATATAAGTTAGCTGGGAAGATAATATCATTGACTCAGATAAGGACATCCTCAATTATTCCCTCAGGACTAGTTGTGTTTCGATTGGCTAACTGGATGACAACACCTGTTGGGTGTAAAGGACCTAAACTAAGGTTTGAGAAGATGGATTTGGGCATGAAATTTATCGAGGCTCCTAGGTATATGAGTGCATCATCAAAGTTGGAACTTCCTATTTGGTATGGAACTGTAAAGGTCCTAGGATATTTGCACTTCATGGGTATGGAATGTTGTGTTGAAACATTCTCAATGGTCCTAAGTTTTCTCTTATGAGTGCAAAATTCCTTAAGAAACTTTGCATACTTAGGGATTTGTTTTATGGCATCTAAGATGATAATTTTGACTTCAACACGTCTAAACATGTCTATTATTTCAGGGTCAGGTTCAAAGGGTTTTCTTAGCTTAGAAATAGCTTGAGGAAAAATAATTGGGTTCCTTAGAGGAATGGAAGGAGGTGAGGGAGTGGATTTAGGTATTTTTTAGGCATTTTGGTCTTTTATTTTTCAATCTCAACATTCAAAGGGGATTTAGGGGATTCATCATGAGGCATAGTGACTTTATTTTCTGATCTAAGTGAAATTGCACTTACATTACCCTTAGGTTTGGGTAGTGGTTGAGCTGGGAGTTGGGAAGAATTGTATGGTAGTTGCTGGCTTAGGTGGGATGCAAGTTGAACAATTTGGGTTTCAATGTTTTTAAGGCTATAATGAGTGAAGGAGGAAAGATCTTCCATAATGATTTCCCATGGTTGCTTGGAAGAAGAGGCATGTCCCGCATTGGGATTAGCTTAATTTTGGTTCTTGGGAAAGTGATTGTATTAGTTTTGGAATTGGGAAGGCTCATTAGAATAGTGAAATATGGGAGGAGCAAGAGGATGATTGATCCTTTTAGGTTGAGGAACAAAATGGTAAGGTTGTTGGAAGTTACCAACACCTTAACCATATTGGAATTGGTTTGGGTTTTGAGGAGGGAATTGAGGGGTCTGAGAAATGGTATTACCATAACTCAACCCTTGGTTAAAGGTAGAAGAGAAGGTCTTAGAGTGGGGTTGGTTAAAGTTTATAATTAATTGACCTGATTGTTAAGGGTTGGTGTTCCTCTGAGAATATGCTGCATTGAGATCCATTGGGCCGGATGAATCAGATGAATCCTCTTAAAGTTATGGACATGTGTCAGTTAGATGAGATGGGGAGCTACAGATTCCATAGTTATTGATAGGTCTAGGGAACTGAGATTGTGGAGAAGATGAGGTTGGAGCTTTGGAAGCCACAACTAGTTGACACACAAGACCTGTAAGTTCACTCATCCACTCTGTCATCTTGTTCGGCTCTATCGATTGATCATCTTGGGATTGTTTGACTTGAGCATGTACTTTAGTATAGAATTATTGTGTGTTTTCATCCATGTTTCTTATAAGTTCTCTTATAGCTGTGTGAGTTTTATCAACAAGAGCACCACCACTTTCAGCATCAATGAGAGTTCTCTTCATATCCAATAACCCATCATAGAAGTATTGGATCAAGAGTTGGTCAGGGATTTGGTGATGTGGATAGGTTTCCACAAGATTTTTGAACCTCTCCCAATACTCATGGAGTGATTCATTTAGGAATTGATGGATACCAATTATTTCCTTTCGGATAGAAGCAGTACGAGAAGCAGGAAAAAAATTTCTAAGAAAAGTCACGTAATGTCATTCCATGTGATTATGGAACTAGGAGGGAGGTAGTAAAGACATGACTTGGAAGTTCCAGCTAGGAAAAAAAGGAATTCTCAGAGTTCGATTTATTTATCAGAAACCCCTTGAGGATTCATGGTAGAGCACACCACTTGAAACTATTTAAGATGAAGATGTGGATCCTCACCAACTAGCCTATGGAAATGAGGAAGAAGATGAATCAAACCCGATTTGAGTTTGAATTCAGACTCTATGTTTGGATATTGAATACCAAGGGATTGGTAATTCATATTAGGGGAAACAAGTTCTTTAAGGTCTTGTTCCCTAGGATTAGCCATATCTAATTCAATTGTTTGTAAAAGGATTGGTTCTTGAATGATTTGATTATCCATAATGCTCCTTATAAGTTGGAGAAGAGTTCACTAAATTTCATGGTCAAAAAAATCTAAGGGATTGTTTGGGTGGCTATGGGGCATTCAGTTTTATTTTGAAATAAAGAGGAATATGAGTTTTTATTTGTGTTTTTTTTCTCATTTATGATTTTTATGAGAAGGCGTGTTTTTCTTTGTGTTTTTTTTTCATTTTTTTAAATTTTTTTTTCTTGTTTTTTTGCAATAACCAAAAACTAATGACTACTTAATGCACCATCCCCGGTAACAACACCATTTTAAGCACAACCTATTTTCACCTATTGACCATTCAAGGTTCCGATTCTCTGCTAATGTGTATAGCAGCACTCGGGTCGAATCCTCGGTGATGATACTTTATATAGTTGATTGTTTTTAATTGATTATATTTTGATTGGGGGGGGGGTACAGATCTTATGAAATAATTTATAGATGATGTTTGAATTAAAAATTTGATAAATATTGATGTGATTTCATTATTAGGTAGTTAATCTTCTGATATCTTTAAGATTTTCTTTATATTGCATTAAATTAACACCCACTTCACAAGATGACGTTGGTTGGAATTCCTAAGTGTTAAGAATTTCATCTAAGCCTTAACTTAACTTAGGGTTCTAATCTTAATCAAATATAGTTTATGGTAGTGTATTTATGGTTCCAATAATCCATGTAAACCACATGTTAAACAAATCATGTTATTAATCCATAACATTCTTAGTTTAACATACACAATGTTAATTTAAAGAATATTCATCGAGAAAATACCATCAATCACTTAACATCCCTAAAATTTGACTCAACCCAATGAGATATTTACTCATTAATTGAGATGATTATTAATATGGTTTATTATTTTTATGATGATGAATTAATAATATAATAAAATGAAAGGGATAATAAAATATTTGTGCGCCTAACACACGCACAGACGATGAGGAGAATTAAAAACAAAATTTAGATTGAATGAGGAAGCAAAACAAGAGAATGGATTGCAACTTGATTTAAACTATTTTAGGAAAATTAACATTTAATAATAGAGGGTGGTTGATTAAAAGAGAAAATGAGAAATAAAAAATGCATTAAAACAAAATTACTACACAAACACTTATGAGATTACAAACAAAGAAGAACACAAAAGTAAATGAAAAAAAGAGAGGAGGAAGAGTCTCTCAAGTGAAAAATTGAGTATGAAAGGTCCTACCAAGACTTTGGAAAGACTTTGGTCATGACAATGTATGATCCACTCTTCTTAAATGCCAACCTTTTTCAAGGAGAGTAGGGGGAAGTATTTATAGCCCAAGGAAGTGGATTGTTTGCATTCCAAAACTACCCCTCCACTTACATCGGCAATTTGATATTTTAGAAATCTTAATTTGAAGAAATATTATTATTAAAAGTTTTATATATTAAAGTTTTAAGTAGACTTTAGAAATTTGGAGGCATTTGGACTTATGGATCCAAAGTTATGGCGGTTTTCATAAACAATGTTAAATTGTCCATTTCTATCCATGCTTTTTCAATGGATGAAATATGAATAGATTTTTGAATAGAAATATGCCTTAAAATCTGAATGATTTCTTTTAAAAAGGTGTTAATATATATATTATATTTTAAACTGCAAAATATCATCTCGAATGGATGTATCTATCAGGAGAATTGTCAATATTGGTGTGCTGATTTTAATTCCCGGACATAATGGTGGGCTGAATTTAAATGCATCGGTTGGGCCCCTTGGTTTTGAAGTCGGGCCTTAATATTTTTATACATGAGTCCTTATAATTTCCACCAAACTTTGGAGGAGAATAAAGGAATTTGGACTTTCTGATTGAGCCTGGAAATTCAATCTTTATGGCCGGTTCAATTTCTTCACAGATTCTGTGGGCCTTCTTGGGTGGACCATATGACCCTTCAAATGGTAGAATTGGACAATGGTTCCTTCTAATGATATGTTTAAAATTGAATAAGGAATCCTAAAAAATAATATCTATGCAGTTTGGATAATCAGGGTGAGAGTTATAAATAAAATAGTAAACTGAATCAATTGAACTAATTCAAATAATGCTCAAAAATTATATTTAGTATTAAAACATGAGTATCGCACACCAATTATGCACTTTTACACGAAATTTACTAAAGGGAGCATACAAAAAGTTATGAATAAATGAATAAAATCACTCCCCAGGGACTAATCTCATGCCTTAAAATAATTAGAACATAAAGAGTTCCCACCGAGGAACCCTGATAATGGATCACAAGGATTCCACAACGAGGACATCCCATCCATCAAATATAGACAGGCATGAGAAACATCCAATGGAGGTTTTCATACTAAATATTTTTTATCAATTTCATGAAGTTAATGAACAAGATTTTAAGAATTTCACAAAACTAACATTTATCAAACATACAATCCATATTTCAAAAATAGGTGTAAACACACCATTTGCCATTCCAAAACCATTTACACCATTTTGTTAAAACATTTTCGTTACACTTTGAAAATAACCCATTTCTTAAAAAATGCCAAATGTGCCATTCATGGGAAACACATATCAAAATACCTAAAACTCGATGCCCATTCCTTTATAAAACCCAAAATCATTTGAAAAACCCATACAAGGAACCCAAGACATCATTTCATATAATACTAACACATTTACAAATCCAAACTAGGCACTTTATATCACAATTTACTCAAAAAAGACAACCGAGAATTTAATCGAACACAAGGTGTGCGTTATCTAACACAATAATTCTATTTATAATAAATCAAGGCATAAAATACTACTTTGCACACCAAATGATTAAATCAAGGATAATACATCAATATTTATAAATTAAAGCTACAAAAAGCATGAAACTGATTGTAAGGACCAGTGTTTTTCTGGACTGCAGTTTTGAGCAGAAATTTGAATTTTTGTTGTTAGATGCTTATGAGGGGTAAAATGGTCTTTTTACCATACCATTTGACCTCAGATATTTTTTATGACCACTCTATTGGTCTCGTAATAGGGTGTTTACCCAAGGATAGATGTTTGGTGGAAATCTGAGTTGTTTGAATTTTAGTGGAATATTTAATATTTAATATTATTAAATTAAATATTAAATTATTCGTGCAGGTTCGTTCAGCGATAACTTTTAAAGGAAGTGTCATATTGAGATTCCATCTTCGCCGTTGAGTCTGGAATGTGGAGTTTAGCCTAGGCGAGGCATAAACTCGAGTCGGGTGCCGGGGCCGGTCCTATCCCCCTTTTCTTTTCTTTCCTTTTCTTTTTTCTTTCTTTTCTCTTCCTTCCTCCTTACGCACGCCTCCTGTGCGTGTGGATCCTCCTTGGTCGTGACCTATGAGACAAATGGTAGATGGAGAAAGAGTGAGAGAGGGAAGGTATTCTTGGTACCATTACGAAGCCCTCGACACGCTGATTCGGCATATGACCACTACGGGAAAAAAGACCTTTTGTGATGGGAATAGATCTCATCGCAAATAGTCCATCGAAAAGAATATTTGCGATGGGGACATCAACCCGTCACAAATAATTAGTTATTTGCGACGGGAAAAGGGGTCCCGTCGCAAAAGGTTTGGCGCAGTTTGCACGCCAAACCGCGGGAAGGGTATTTGCGATAGGGGGTGCCTCCCCATCGCAAATACCTAGCGGCGGTAAATACTATTTTCCACGGGGAGACACCCCCATCGCAAATACCCAGTGGCGGTAAATACTATTTACAATGAGATATTCCCCCATCGCAAATAATGTGTCGGCATGTTACTATTTGTGACGAGACCCGTCGCAAATACCCTTTTAAGCACCGATAATACTTAATGCGGCCGAATGTATTTGTGACGGGAGACCCGTCACAAATAGTCCCGTCGCAAATAATCTAACCTATATATACCCATCTGTTTTTTCCTTCTTCCTCTCTATTCCCACTTTCTCTCTCTCTAAACTCTAATTTTAGAGTTACAATTTCTCTGAGTTAATTTTTTTTACGAATAGATTTTGAAGTCGTCTACACTTATAAGAGATCAAGTTTAAAGGTATTTATTTTTTATTTAATTTAATATTTATTTCATTTTTTATATTATTTTTAATTATTATTAATTAGTTGTAATTATATTAGATTTAGACTATTTTGTTATCAATATTTATTTGGAGTAATAAATTGAAATTATTATTTTCAATTATTAATAATTAGTGGTAATTAGGAATTATTAATGATAATTAGTAACAAATATAAATAATTAGTGGTAATTAGTAATTTGTAGTGGTGATTAGAAGAAATTAATATTAATTAACGCTAATTAGTAATAATTAGCGATAATTAGTAATAATTAGGAATAAATAGTAATAATTAGTAAAAAATAGTAAAAAATACTAATAACTAGTAATAATTACTAATAATTACTAATAATTACTAATAATTAGTAATAATTAATAATTATTAGTAATAATTAATAATTATTAGTAATAATTAATAATTATTAGTAATTATTACTAATAAATAGTAAAAAATAGTAAGAATTAGTAAAAAATAGTAACAAATACTAATAATTAGTAACAAATACTAATAATTAATAATAATTATTAATAAATAGTAATAAATACTAATGATTAGTAATAATTAGTAATAATTACAAATAATTAGCAATACTTAGAAATAATTAGCAATGATTAGAAATAATTAGCAATAATTAGCAATAAATAGCAATAAATAGCAATAAATAAAAAAAATAGTAATAATTAGAGAAAATTAGAAATAATAGGAATAAATAGTAATAATTAGTAAAAAATAGTAATAAATACTAGTAATTAGTAATAATTACTAATAATTAGTAATAATTACTAATAATTAGTAATAAATACTAATAAATAGTAATAATTACTAATAATTAATAATAATTACTAATAATTAGTAAAAATAGTAAAAAATAGTAAAAATTAGTAACAAATACTAATAATTAGTGACAAATACTAATAATTAGTAACAAATAGTAATAAATAGTAATAAATAGTAATAAACTAGTACTCGCCTGTGCTATTGCATGACATATTTGATTACTAGTTTTTCTTTTAATAAGAGATTAGTGTTTATAAAAGTTAAGAAGAAACAGTAATGTTGAATAAATTATTATTAGAAAGTAATGGCGTATGATAATCGAATAGGAGTGCATAGAATATGAAGATGACTTTCAAATAGTTGAAAATGAAAAAGAAAAGTATATGAATCTTTAAATGTTGTGTAAGAATATTTGAATTTGTTTTCAATTTTGATAATAATAACTATAATGTAGGAACTGAAAGAAAAAGGGCACTAAAAGAAAAATTGAAAGCTAAATGAAATACAAAAAACTACAGTGCCTTGGAACATTAGTACCCTTCTCTTCCTCCACCAGAACCATCATTTTCCACATCAATGAAACGTTGAATGAATCTACATTTAGTTACATAGTTCATGATCAGTTATAGAGTACACCGCATCTCCCTCAAATCCTGTAAAAAAAGTAATGAACTAAAGAATGAAAACTTATTTTATTGACCATATGTTCTTTAATTATTAATAACAGGAATGTTGCAATTGAATATGAATCATTTACCATGTTTCTATTAGACCATAAAATATAATATTTTAATTTTCTAGTAATATTGATTGTGATAGAATAATTTTGCAGTGATTTGAATGTCATACCTTATTACAGTACGAAGAAAGTCTTTCTTCATGACCATGGTGGTGGAAGTAAGTCACTGAATCCATCCACATAAGAAAAATATGACAAGTAAAAAATGAACCACTCATATAAAAAAATGATACATCATGAATAAAGTAAGTGAGATACACAACATACATGGAAATAGAGTGAATATTGGTGATGAAAAATATAGGTGGAATCATTCCATATAACTATAGATGTGAATTTTTGTGCACAGTTGTATATAAATAAAATTATTGTATGAATAAAGTATGCATAGAAGTGTGATTTCAAAGAGTATAACTGGAACCATTAAATAAAACTATAGATGTGAATTTATATGTACAGGTGTATATAAGTTAAATCAATGTATGAATAAAGCATGGAGGACTAACACCCTATCATTTAGAGGATTATTGACTTCTATAGGTGAAGGTCTTGCACCCCTTCATTTGGGGGAGTACCAACTTCGACTGTAGCATGGAGGACCCGCACCTCATCGGGGTGTAAGGGAGTGCTAACCCCATACCTAACATCTCGATACATACTCATTGCCCAAAATAGTGGAGTATTAAATCTATGATTAATGTTTACCTTGACATCAAAATTTCACTATAGGAGTACCTAAACCCAATGTTTTCTATGAATGTCTTGACCAAACTCTATCACCCATTTTATGGTGCTAAGATACACGACCAGAAAAATATGCCTTGTTAATGGCCTCTCATAACTATGAGAATCATTCAATTGTGATATATATGAAAATTAAATTATAACAATCAAATATAAAATGATCATATGATTAATATAAATTGATTTACAACAAATAAAAAATGATTGTTTCCATTACATTTAAAATAAGGCCTAACATATTACTGCATGTTTCCCTATAATATTATCATATTAGATTGGAAATTTTTTCTAATATATTTTTGAGTATATTAAAAAACATTATATTTTTGGGTGTGATATTCTCATTCACCATTCATATTGTGGGCGTGAAATATTATATTTGTCAGATTAATTACACATAACAATTGAAAGTTCAGAAATGTTGATTGAAATTTATAAACATTTAATGAAATTTAACTTGAATTTAAATGATAATGAAATTTCAAAATTCACAGAATAATAATGGAATAAGAAATTTCAAAGTTCAGACTTTCAATATTAGTCTAACATTAACATTCATAATCATTTCTAGCTAGCCCCATCAATAAAAAATGAATAGTATAATCAGTGAAAATGCAATATCACAAATAGATGCACAGTATAATCAGTGAAAATGCAATATCACAAACGACATTGATCACAACCAAAAAAATTCCCAAAAAATAGAAAATAATTACAAAGATAGATTAAATTTCTAATTTGGATTCTCAAAAGCTAAATATAGAAAGTGCCATCAACATCGCTCATTTGGGGAAATAATCCTCATGTCCCACATTCAGAAATAATAATTTCTTACCCCAAAAAAATTGAATGTGAATGAAGGGAAGTGTTCTTCAATCAAGAAGAAGGACTTTAATATGAAAACATAGCAGAAAAATGGGAGAAAATATAGCATCAGTTCATATGTAGCACCCACTCCAGTGCTTAAGAGATCCAAAATGATGAACCTCTATATCCATCATTGTAAGTTGATATCCCAAATTTTTGAATAAGTGTAGGGAGAGTGTCATATATAACACCCACTCAAGAAATAAAATATTTGAATCCTCTCCCCATCCAGTATTTTAAAATAAATCAGGACATCCAACAATACATTAACAGTTCCTAGAATCCCTTATTCTATGATAAATATTGAGACCCCCCTTTGTTTCACCTGATTCTAAGGAGAATGGGACCTTAAGAAATATACTTCCAAAAAACCAGAAGATTGAAGTATTTAAAAATCAAATAAAATGAAAACCCACATATTCAAGCTCTGCTCTTATTTCCCAATCAAACTCGTGAGTATTCACCTGACTGAGGAAATAGGAATCCCATGTTACACCATATGGGGTTGCAAAGACATAGATGTAACGTCTCGGTTCCGAGTGCCACACAATGGGTTCCCCAAACCCGGTTCACCATGTGACCTCAAGCGCATTTCCCCAAACGCCAGAGGCTGCCGAATAGAAGTGAGGGCCCATGTCTGATAGTGGGGAAACTATGCCATCATTTGTCAAAAGTGTAGTGCAGCGGAATACAAAATAAAACATACAACAAACAGCGGAAGCAGTAAACCATACACAACTGAAATAAACAACAGCAGTGGATATAACCAACAATATATAAATACTGATGCTACATGTCTTAAGTTCTAAGAAAACAGCCAGAACATGTTATACATCAATACGATACAACCAAAAGCAGAGTACAACAAACAAAGCAAAACAGCTGGTAGCGGCATCGCGAGCCTAGGCTCGGTCCCATTCCCTCCTATTCCTCAACAAAAATCATGTACCTGTATAGGGATTCTTTCCCCTATCTACACCTACAACAATGTAATCTATTTGGGCCGAAAAGTGTGACCCAAACAGGGTGTGAGAAATATATCTCAGTAGGCACCCACCAAAGGCCCATTCCCAACTGCGTGTAAGCATGAAACAACAGTGTGCAATAGTAAAATGCAATAAAGTAAGCAGCACTGAAAAGTAACTAACTTAACAATTAAATTGCCATTTTATTATTCATTTAATCCATTAAATTTAGTATCGTTCTGTGCTCAACAACACCAAGCCCTCATGCCAACCAGTATATTTCCCTCAGGCTAATATAGTGAACCACACCCTCAGGCTATACAGAATCCAACCCACAGGTATTGCCCTCAAGCATAACAGAAATTGCCCTCAGGATTAGGAAGTGTCAACCTCAGGCATAGAAGTCAAGCCCTCAGGCACAAAAGGTTTCCCTCAGGTGAAATAACGACAACCCTCGGGCTAAAACAGTCACGCCCTCAGGCTAATACAGTACAACGCCCACATGCTAATCACAACAATGCCCTCAGGCTAAATAGGTAACCGGGCCATGCCCAACTGGAAAACAAGCAGTAAACAAGAAATTCCTCTCAAGTCAATTCTATAATTACTACTTTAAAGGCATACCCTCGGGTATCCTGACCAAACGGCTAAACAGTGGAACACACCCCCCGGGTGGTTCCAGATCCAAGCAACGATCCCAAACAACATTTTTATTATCACAATTTAATCACATAAACAATTATAGGCATTAAATATATCAATGAACTCAGCCACACGACACCCCAACATGGGTTCGTGGCACGAAAACACAAAAAACACACAGCAGTTGGAAAACTAAACACCAAGCCACCTACCTTAAACGCCAACGAACGTTATACCCGAACGCCGACTCCAGAAACGCCCAAGAACGGCATAGATCTGACGAAGAACAAAACCCATTAAAATGTAAATAACTTACATTAGGATAAGAATTGGTAAGCAACATTCTAGGAGAAGAGAGGGCTTACTCGTGTGGTTCCAACAAGATCGTCTGAGGCGGAAACCGATTCCAGACGAACACCCGGCGGATCTTCAAAGGTCCGGCCTCCTCCCTTGGCTCCAAAATGGCTCAAATGCCTAATCTGCCAAATGAAGAGGCTACTGCCTATTTTAAGCCGAAAAAACAAAGTACACGGCGTGTAATTCCAAGTACATGACGTGTAATACTTTCATTTAACTGTTCACCTGGCGACTTTCCGCCAGCGCGACACTATTCACCTACTGAAAAGAGTACACAGCATGTACTTCTGAGTACACGGTGTGTACTGCCGCCCATTTGGCGGCTGCTCCACTGCCTTACTATTTTGTCCTGCCGACTGACTACATGGTGTGTAAAGGACCACTACACGACGTGTAGTCGGTTCCTACACCCTTTTTCACCAGCAAGACTACACGCCCCGTGTACTCATCCCTACACGACCAGAAGTACACGGCTTGTGGAAAAAGTACACGGCGTGTAGTTCCAAAATTTAGGATTTTCTCCAATTTCCATATTTTATTAAAAACACTTAAGGAAAAGGAAAATGAAGAATCCCGTACCTCAAAAAGAACAACCGGGTTCTTACAAACTTCCCCCCTTATAGCAATTTGTCCCCGAATTGCCCTTCCAAGGGTGGAGAAGATATATCCATGAACAACTCCAGCCACTGAGCACATACATCGGCCTCCCGCTCCTAGGTCTCATCCGGCACTCGGCCATGCTGCCATAGCACCCGTATGAGAGGAACTGTCCGGCCTCAAAGAACCTTGGTGCTCCTGTCAACGATACGAATCAGATGCTCCTCAAAGGACGCATCTGCCTCCAGCTCAACCTCCTCGGGCTGAAAAACGTGAGACAGGTCTGAATGATAGCGACGCAATTGAGATACGTGGAAGACGTCGTGCATGGATTGGTACCGTTGTGGTAACCGCAACCGATAAGCAACCAGCCTGACTCTCTCAAGAATATCAAATGGTCCCACATACCACGGTGAAAGTTTACCCTGTCTCCTGATCCGCTTGTATCCCAGCCTCGATGAAACACGCAAGAAAACCTGATTCCCGACCACGAACTCCAAAGGTCATCTGCGACGATCAATATAAGATTTCTGACAAGACTGCGCGGTAGCCATCCGCTTCTGAATCAACTGGACCGGCTCAGAAGTCTCCTGCACGAGACGTGGTCCTAGCAAAGCTACCTCACCTACCTCTAACCAGCACAACGGTGATCGGCACGACCTACCGTATAAGGCCTCGTATGGTGCCATCTCAATAGTCACCTAGAATCTATTGTTATAGGTAAACTCGACTAAGGGTATATGCTTCTCCTAAGAGCCCCCAAAGTCTAGGACACATGCACATAACATGTCCTCTAGCACCTGTATCATACGCTCTGACTGGACATCTGTCTGAGGGTGGTTTGCTGTGTCAGAAGCACCTGTGTACCCAGCACCCTCTGAAAACTCTACCAGAAACGAGACATAAAGCGGGCGTCCCTATCTGAAACAATAGAACGAGGGACCCCATGAAGACGTACGATCTCTCGGATATACAGCCTTCCGAGCTCGTCAACACCGAAGGTCTCCTTGATCAGCAAGAAGTGAGCTACCTTCGTGATTCTGTCCACAACAACCCACACGGCATCGTTGCCATGAGGTGACCTCGGCAACCCAGTCACGAAATCCATTGCAACATCATCCCATTTCCACTCCGGAATGGGTAACTGCTGTAACAGTCCAGCTGATCTCTGATGCTCCGCCTTCACCTGCTGACAGGTGGAACATCTCATAACGAAATCAGCTAAATCTCTCTTCATACCCGACCACCAATACTAATGTCTCAAGTCACGGTATATCTTGGTAACCCTGAGATGAACTGCCCAAGTTGAAGCATGAAACTCTCTCATCAGCTCCTCACGTATATCCCCTGGAACCCATACTCATCCATGGAAATGAAAAACCTCATCATCGCCTATCGTCCACCCAGGAGAAGGGTCCCCACTTGCCACCAACTCCCATAGAACTAGGCCTTCTGGATCCGATAGTTTCCTCATCCTCACTCTGTCCAGTAGGGTAGAAGTCACAGCTAAAGATGAAAGATAAGTCTACCCCTGACTGTCGTGCACCTCCAGATGCATTTTAGAGAACAAGGCCATGAGCTCCCACTCACCACTGGCCTCCTGCACTGCCTGTATCTGAGTCTTCCTGCTCAGTGCATCAGCTACTGCATTACCTTTACCAGGTGTATTGGCAAGCTCAAAATCGAAGGACTGTAGGTACTCGACCCACCTTCGCTGCCTCATATTCAAGCCACACTGTGTAAATATGTACTTGAGGCTTTTGTGGTCGGTGAAAACCACAAAATGCTCCCCCAATAGATAATGTCTCCAACAGCACAACTCAAGAACAACTGCTGCCAACTCGAAATCATGCGTCGGGTAATTCCTCTTATGTGGTCTCAACTGCCGAGACCCGTAAACCACAACTCGGTCTCCCTGCATCAACACTGCTCCCAGCCCAATACCTGATGCATCATATTAAACTGTATAGCTCTTCCCCTACTTTGGGAGTATCAGGATCGGTGCTGATGTCAACCTTCCCTTCAGGTCCTGAAAAGCTATGTTGCAAGCTTTCGACCAAACGAACTTCACACCCTTCTTAGTCAGACCTGTCAACGGTGCTGCTAAGCGGGAGAAGTCCTGTATGAAATGCCTGTAGTAACGAGCCAACCCTAAGAAACTCCGTATCTCAAACACGTTCTTAGGATGCTCCCAGGAAACTACTGCTCTCACCTTCTCTGGGTCTACTGAAACTCTTGCCTCATAGATGATATGACCCAGGAAGTGAATCTAGTCCATCCAAAAGTGGCACTTTGAGAGCTTAGCATATAGATGATGCTCTCTCAGTGTACTCAATACGATCTCAAGATGGGTGTCACATTCGTGTCGAGTGTGAGAGTACACCAAGAGGTCGTCCACGAATACTACCACAAAAGAACCAAGATACATATGGAACACACGATTCATAAGAGCCATGAAAATTGCTGGCGCGTTCATGAGTCCGAACGGCATAAACGTATACTCGTATAGACCATACCTGCTCCTAAAATCTATGAGAGTTATATCATATGGTCTAACGCGTAGCTAATGATATCCCGGCCTCAAATCAATCTTCGAGAACAGTCGTGCTCCATGAAGCTGATAAAAAAGATCATCAATCCTCGGTAAGGGATATCGGTTCTTAACCGTCAACTGGTTCAGCTTCCGATAATCCACGCAAAGTCTAAGGGTACCGTCCGCCTTCTTCACAAAAGGACCGGTGAACCCCAAGGAGAAGTAATGGGTCGGATAAAGCCCCTTGCCTGCAACTCCTCTAACTGTCTCTTGAGCTCCTGCAACTCAGGTGTAGCCATCCTATAAGGTGGAATGGACACCGGTGCTGCTCCTGACACAATCTCAATAGAGAAATCCACCTCTCTCTCTGGAGGTAGACCCGAAAAGTCCTCCGGGAATACATCCCTGAAACGATCAACTACAGGAGAGAAATCCGTCTGACAAGTCCTTTGGTCATCCAGATATAAGATCGCAATCTGGGCTGTGACTCCACCTCGCCCACAATGCTCTGTTCCAGCTTGACTCGCCTGAACATACCATTCTCCCTTGTATAGAAACTCTCCGCCCTCTGGTGACGTGAAACGCACCCTGTGATGATAGCAGTCCACAAAGGCTCGAAAGGGAACCAACCAGTCCATCCCGAGAATGACGTCATAGCTTGTCATCTCTAGGACATAGAGTTCCCAAAGGAAGTGACACCCACCAACCTCAAGGGGGCACTCCTTTCACTGATGCACACCAGCCGTTCTAGTCCCCAATGGAGTGTCTAGCGTCATGATAACATGTTGGGAAAAAATCCATCAAGGTAACATTGAAGTATTTTTGGGTTGATTGTGTTTGTTGACAAAGCAGGTTTTCATGAATAGTTGTCGAGTTCCCAAGAAGATGTTGACAATCCTTGTTGAAAAAGAATGATGACAAAGGAAAGGACGATCTGGAGGTGGTACAATAGAGCAGTACAAGGTGGACCCGTTTCCCAGTGTTTTCCAAATTTTGGGGGTCCAAAATTTGGAGTTTGGTGAGCATTGCGAAAAGTGTATTTCCATGAAGATCATAATTTAATATGGCAAAGGCATGAATTTCGCGAAGATAGGATGCATGGTTTGGAAATCGCGAAGGCAAGAAAAATGGAGGCAGTGATACTTCGCGATTACGTCAAAGCTTCACGAACGACAGAGTTGAAGCGCATCGCGGCGGTGGAGGGATTTGCGAGGGAGCTTCGCGGCGAAGGCGCGAAGGAATGTTGACGAAGATGCTTCGCGATTACGTCAAGCTCCGCGAACGGAAAATTGCCGTGGTGCTTCGCGATTTGGACAGAATTTCGACGGAAACTTTGGAGCTTCGCGATTTGAGATGATGTGGCGTTGAATTCATGTGGAAAGTTCGAGGGTCGGTGGAATCGCCTATAAATAGAGGCCGACCCCCTCGAGAGAAGCAGCGAGAATTTTCAGAGAAAATCCATTGCTCTCGGTTCGCAGAGGTGGTTCGCGAAGGCAGTGTGCTTCGCGAAAGGGGAGCTTCACGTCAGCTATTTTAGCTCTGCGAAAGGTGTGTGCCCCGCGTTGGCTCAGTGAGCTTCGCGGAGAGGCAGGAGCTCCGTGACAGCCTAAGCATTGCGAATGTCTGTGCATTGCGACAGTGCTTTGTAATAGAGCTTCACGAAAAGGCAGGAGCTTCACGAAGGCTTGTTTGAGATTCGCGAAATTGGAAGCTTCGCGAAGTAGGGTTCTTTGCGAAGGTACTTTCCAAAGGTAATTGCCTAGTGTTCAGAGGCAAAGAGGTATTCATCAGTGGATGAAAGTTGGACTTCAATAGAGCATCTATCAATAGTTGAAGATGCATTGTTTCATGCAAATGAAGAGACCTACAGGTCTATAAATTGTGAGTGGATTCCCTTCTAGAGCAGCGAGCTTAGGAAGAGGAAGAAGGTGATCCTCTCCACCGGCAGTGAGCCAGAGAGAGAGAAATAGGGAGTGACCCTTGGGAAAGCAGTGAGCTGACCCTAAAACTTGTGAAGGCAGTGATCCTGGGAATAGAAGTGCTCTATCCCAACTTTTGTATCCATATATTATGAAGACTAGTGGGATTTGGTACGCACGGAAACTTGTCGCCATATGCTCCTTGGACATAGCCCAGTGAGGGTGAACCAAGTAAAAATCTTTGTGTCTGCCTGTTTGCTTCCCTGCATTACATTCATAGTATCATCATCAGATAAAGAAGAAAAGAAGTGGTCATAATAATCACATGAGTGAAAACAAAGTGACCCTTGTAATAAAGAGGTCAAGATCCAGTGGGGTAGGAAGAATTTTGGAAAGAATATCCATACCCTGATTCACCCCCCCTCTCAGGGTATATAGGCCCTATTGGCCCTAACAATTGGTATTAGAGGGAAGGTTGCTTTTATCAGATTTGTTTGCTCCGACGTGGTGTAGTCGATCTATGTGTTTAAATAATCAGTCTGCTCTTATCTCGGTGAGCCATGGAAAAGGGAAAAACATCCAAGAAGAAGCAGAAGTTAGGTGGTATTCCTCATTGTGGAAGTGTGTTTGGAAAAAGTGTGATTCAATTAAAAGAATCAAACAGTTTACTGAAGGAAGGTCTGGTTGAATCTGACAGGGAAAAGATTGATTCACTCAAGCATGATGCATGAATGAGTGAAGTACATGAACTTCAAAGTGATATTGAAACAAGTGATGATGAAGAAGAAATAATTGAAGGAATAATAGATATGAAAGCTGAGTTAGAGGTTTCTCTTGAAGAGATAGATGTTTGGAGAGCCAAAACCAAGAAATCTAACAAAGTTGTTCACGATGCCAAACTCTATATGCAGCAGCAGGAAGAAGAGAAGTCTGAGTTGATGGATAAAATTGAGGAACTCAAGTTATCAGCACCAGAGAACTCAGAAACAGTTGGTGAGTATAAGCTTAAGATTGAAGAATAG
The DNA here is from genome assembly GCA_963277665.1 of Viscum album. NCBI lineage: Eukaryota > Viridiplantae > Streptophyta > Magnoliopsida > Santalales > Viscaceae > Viscum > Viscum album. Next base: position 15,921,141 of record OY728148.1, read on the forward strand.
AAAAGGGAGATCAATGGCTTGAATAGAAAAGTGAAAGATCAAGTCAAGTGCATCGAAGAACCTTATATTCCAAGTGACGTTGGAAACACTGAAGAAGTCAAATATAAAGATATCTGGATCAAAGTATTGGAGATTGAGGTCAAAAAGCTAAGAGGCTTAAATCAAAGGCTTATTGACATAGTTACTGACCTAATAGAGAAGAATGATTCTCATGCCGAAGAACTACAAAAGATGGCTAAAATGAAAGGAAAACAGAAGGCTGGTGATTTTGAAGAGAATCAAAAGTCAGATGAAGTTCAGAATCTGAAAGCTAGAAATGGTGATCTAGCAACACAGTTGTCTGAAGAAGTTCATAAGAATCAAATACTACAACAAGAGAATGCATGTTTCTTTGATTCTATTGAAGAAGAAAAATTGAAAGTGAAAGAGAAAAGTGACATGGTGGAAAAGATGACACGTGAATTAGAAGATGAGATGAGTAGAGGGAATCTTCTCAAGAGATAACTTGATGTCCAACTTGAATCAAGGGAGACGAAGATTCAAAAGTTGGAAGAGGAGCTAGAATCAGTAAAGAAGGAAGTGGAGAAATCCAATGCTAAAGGAATGCCAAAAATGAAGGATGCCTTACACTTGCTATTTGATCATCCTTCGACAAGTGATGATAAAATAAAGAACAGATATGCTATTTCTGAAGAGAAACAATAGAATATTTTCTCAGCTCAAAGACCAGTAAGTTTCGGAAAATCCGGTATCGAATTTGATAAATCCCCTCCCATGCAAGATAGAAAGAGAGCTGTGAAGAGTTCCAGATGTGAAAGAAATCCTATAGGTGATGGAGATAAGCCTAAAAGGACAGTTACAAAAAGTAGTGATGACATGTTCTATTTTTGTGGGATTCAGGGCCACATATCAAGCTTCTGTTTAGAGGCTCTGGAATACATTTCAGGCTGTGAAAACAGAGACATTACTAAATATGAGAATAAGAATAAGTATCATGATAAATCAGAGAGAAGAGTTTCTAAGAGGAGAACATTCATCAGATGCTATTACTGTGGAAGGATGGGACACACCATGCGTATGTGTCAGGAAGCTCAGGAGATCGATGCCAGAAGAAGAAAACAAGTTGCATCAACATCTCAGTAGAGAAGTGATGAAATGAGGTATGCCTTTAATAGAAAATGTTTCATATGTTCTGTTCATGGGCATTTGGCCAGACAGTGCAGCAAGAAGAAAGCGGGGAAGGAAAAAGACTCGAGAAAGAGATTACCAACTCCAGTGGTACATAATGAGAAATTAAACACTAGGAGACAAAGTGGTAAGGTGAAAAATAGGCTTAGAGCCTCAGGGGAATCACATGGAGCTGAACGAAAGGTGTATCAATCACCTCCTCTATCGTACTCACAACTGCTCTCAAGGAGAGAATGTGAACAAACCTGGAAGATTAAGGGGAGATCTACTCCAGCTGTGATAAAGAAGAATGAATGTTCAATGGAGGACTCACCACCAGCGAAAAAGAGTGTGGTGACTCAGACATCTTATAAAAGAAAGATGAACAAAGAATGCATCAAAAAATCCACATGTCGTGTTTCTCAGCGAGAAGTGAAGGAAAGAGGAAGACCCCTAAGATGGGAGAAGAAGAAAGGGAAGATACCAAATAGAGAGGTTCCTACTCAGAGAAATAATCAAGGAAAATGGAATTTTGGTTGAACCTCAAAGAAGAAAATGTGTACTAGCGGGTTTATACCCCCAGCGGTGAGAAATGCTGAGCCTACCAAATCTACATATCAGAAAAAGGCTCAGAATGTAGGCAATGAATGCCCAGTCATATGGCCAGAACAGTTGAAGTTGGCTAGGTAGTTGGAGGAAGCAAGAAATGAGTGTGATGCCCTCTAAGAAATAATCAAAGGGTTGACCCATCAGGATCAACCACAATCCTCATCTTGAGGAGTCCAGAAGGAACCCCCTATCCCTATATATATAAATGCTATTAACTGATGATTCATTTGTTTCAGGTTTTAGGGAGATACGATCCATGGGGTAGTGGCATCTAAGGATGCAAAGTGGAGAAGTGATATTCTCTAGAGTTTAAATTGATTCAAATCAGGTAGAAGAATTGAAAATGAAAGGGAGAAACTGAGCACAATTAGCAGTGATTGTGTTATTAACTTTATCTCTTGTTTCCTACACCGAGTTTCAACTCAGTAGGCTTAGATATTTTGTTAGTGGATCAACTATGAGTGGAATATTGGAACAAATGATGCAGGAGGAAAAGACTAGTTATGGGTCTAAACAGATGAATGTTGGGCCTAACTACGGGAAGAGTTTCATAACACAGGGGGAGCATTTAATAACAAAATAAGATGCAAGAGCCATCAATGCAATAATTGGATGACTCGGCTCAGGTGTTTCCTATTGGGGGAAGAAAGAAGCACAGGGAGAAGCAACAATAACCTTGCATTTCATGATTATTTACATTTCTCTAACAATGTGGTATCAGCTGACTGCTTTCAGGATACCAAGAAGCTGCGAGAGAAAATTAAAGGTGTGTCAACAAAAATACGAGAGAAGAAGTTTGAAGGAAATGACATCATTAAATAATGACATAGAGAAAAGTTTCCTGTTGAAAGTGAGGAAGTGGTATGAGACTCAGGGAGAGCAGAAGTGACTGAAGTTGATTCAGAAAAAGATACTGATGGTGAGTACAAGGAAGTAAAATACTCATCTGCACAAAAGCCAAAGATTCGAGCTAAAATTAACAGGCAGAATATCATCAGTTATCAGTGAGCTCCATTTCAGACAAGGGAAATGAAATCACTATAGCATGCATCTTTTCTATCTTAGGTTGAGTTGAAATGCATTGCTGATGCAGCTGATGATGAAAACTGGGTCCATCCATGAACGAAGAGATAGATCAGATTGAGAAGAATAAGAAGTGGGAGATTGTTTTGAGGCTAGTAGATAAGAAATTAATCGGGAATAAATGGGTCTTTTGCAACATGATGAACGAAGATGGCACAATGATTCAAAACAAATCACAACTGGTGTGAAAAGGACACTCCCAGATAGAGGTAATCGATGTTGAAGATACATTTGCACTGGTTTCAAGGCTGGAGACAATCGGATTATTTCTAGCCATTGTAGTGCAACGAAAGTTCAAGGTATTCCAGATGGATGCCAAATCAACATTTTTGAATGAGATTCTGGAGGAAGAAGTGCATATCGAGCGACCATATGGTTCTATTATTCATGAGGATGAGAACAAGGTGTGTCAGGTGAAGAAAGAATTATGTGGGTTGAAACAAGCACCGAGAGAATGGTATTCAATGCTAAATCAATATTTGCAGAATCTGTGATTCAAATGAAGCATAGTGAAGGTGTCTTTCATAAATATGAAAAAAGGGTTTTGATGAGGTTTGGAATGGAGAAGTCCAAGGAAATTAAGACTATGGTTTCTACCCAGATGAAATTATCAAATGATGAGGATGGAAAGGCAGTTAATATCACAGAATACATGCAAATTATTGGAAGTCTGTTGTAATTAACTGCAACAAGGCCTGATATTGTTTTCGCCACATGCCAAGCAGTGAGATATCAGAGTACTACCAGGGAAATCCACATGATTTCAGTGAAAAGAATACTTAGGTATATCCAGGGCATAGTGGAATTTGGCTTGACATATACTAACAAATCTCAGACAGAGTTATTGGGATATACTAATGCAGACTGGTCCGGTTCAGTAGATGATAGAAAAAAAAACATCAGGTGGTGTATTCTATCTTGGTGGATTGTGTATTTCTTGGCTAATCAAGAAGTAATATTGCATTTCATTGAGCACCGCAGAAGCTGAGTATATTGCGGCCACTCAAGCATGCACACAGTTATTGTGGATGAAGCAGAAGCTTGAAGATATGGGAGTAGAAGTGAAGTCTCCGATCGGAATCAAGTGCGACACACTCAAGTGCTATAAATCTTAGAAAAAATCCTGTCTATCATTCAAGGACAAATCACATTGAGATTAAGTATCATTTTATCAAGGAAAAGGTTGAGTAGGGAATCGTGAAGTTGGAGTACGTGCCTACAGAGCTACAGGTTGTAGACATTCTGACAAAGGCCTTACCCAAGGAAGCTTTTGAGAGGCATCGACTGGCTCTGGGAGTTCAGTTGATTCCCCGCACTTGAAATAGTGTGTATGTGGGACCCCCCCTCTCCCCGAGGTATGATGTGTTTTTCCCTAATGTGCTGATATGTGTTCTCTACTATGTTACAGACTACAAAGAAGTGACCTTTGGGTTCGTTGACAAAGGGGGAGAAAATAGTGATTGTTCAAGGAGGAGACAGTGTGGCTATTTGAGAAATCATGACAGATACGGGGAAAAAATGACCAGTGGAGCAGCCAGATAGGGGGAGAAATGAGAAAGGGGGAGATTTTTAAATCTGACAATGCTAGAAGTGATCGATCAAAGCAGAGATATCACGACAGCTGAGGGTCGTGATAAAAGAAGAATAGTGGTGTTGGAATGGTGAGAGAAGGCTTCCAGCTATCACGAATTGGGATCAGTGTGGTTCAACAATTGGTATCAATTTATGAATTTGTATCAGGTTGGAATCGACAATTGGTGTTTGACATGAAGTGATTCATTGATGAACTTGTCATACTACTCTTGTTTCTCACGCCGAGCATTGCTCATGTGGGCTTAGAGTACATGTTAAGTGATTCCTTGAACGCTATCATAATCGCAAGAGGCGAATGGTGGTAGTGGCTGGAAGAAGACTCAGTAAGGTATCAAAGTGCAGAAAATCATTCTGAGCAGAGTTGTGAAGAGTTTTCAACAAACCCAAAGGGGGAGATTGTTGGGAAAAAATCCCTCAAGGTAACATTGAAGTATTTTTGGGTTGATTGTGTTTGTTGACAAAGCAGGTTTTCATGGATAGTTGTCGAGTTCCCAAGAAGATTTTGACAATCCTTGTTGACAAAGAATGATGACAAAGGAAAGGACGATCTGGAGGCGGTACAATAGAGCAGTACAAGGTGGCGCCGTTTACCAGTGTTTTCCAAATTTTTGGGGTCCAAAATTTGGAGTTTGGTGAGCATTGAAAAAAGTGGATTTCCATGAAGATCATAATTTAATATGGCAAAGGCATGAATTTCGCGAATATAGGATGCATGGTTTGGAAATCGCGAAGGCCAGAAAAATGGAGGTGGTGATGCTTCGCGATTACGTCAAAGCTTCGCGAACGGAAGAGTTGAAGCACATCGCAGTGGTGAAGGGCTTTGCGAGGGAGCTTCGCGTAGAAGGCACGAAGTAATGTTGATGGTGATGCTTCGTGATTACGTCAATCTCCGCGAATGGAAAATTGCCGTGGTGCTTCGCGATTTGGACAGAATTCTGGCGGAAACTTTGGAGCTTCATGATTTGAGATGACGTGGCGTTGAATTCGCACGGAAAGTTCGAGGGTCGGTGGAATCGCCTATAAATAGAGGCCGACCCCCTTAAGAGAAGTATAGAGAATTTTCAGAGAAAATCCATTGCTCTCGGTTCGCAGAGGTGGTTCGCGAAGGAAGTGTGTTTCGCAAAAAGGGAGCTTCGCGGTGGCTATTTTAGCTCCGCAAAAGGTGTGTGCCCCACGTTGGCTCAGTGAGCTTCGCGGAGAGTCAGGAGCTCCGCGATGGCCTAAGCATTGCGAATGTCTGTGCATCGCGACAGTGCTTCACGATAGAGCTTCGCGAAAAGGAAGGAGCTTCGTGAAGGCTTGTTTAAGCTTCGCGAAATTGGAAGCTTCGCGAAGTAGTGTGCTTTACGAAGGTACTTTCCAAAGGTAATTGCCCAGCGTTCAGAGGCAAAGAGGTATTCATCAGTTGATGAAAGTTGGACTTCAATAGAGCATCTATCAACAGTTAAAGATGCATTGTTTCATGCAAATGAAAATAACTACAGGTTTATAAACTGTGAGTGGATTCCCTTCTAGAGCAGTGAGCTTAGGAAGAGGAAGAAGGTGATCCTCTCCACCGGCAGTGAGCCAGAGAGAGAGAAATAGGGAGTGACCCTTGGGAAAGCAGTGAGCTGACCCTAAAACTTGTGAAGGCAGTGAGCCTGGGAATAGAAGTGCTCTATCCCAAATTTTGTATCCATATCTTATGAAGACTAGTGGGATTTTGTACGCATGGCAACTTGTCGGCGTATGCTCCTTGGACGTAGCCCAGTGAGGGTGAACCAAGTAAAAATCGTTGTGTCTGCCTGTTTTCTTCCCTGCATTACATTCATAGTATCATCATCAGATAAAGAAGAAAAGAAGTGGTCATAATAATCACATGAGTGCAAACAAAGTGACCCTTGTAATAAAGAGGTCAAGATCCAGTGGGGTAGGAAGAATTTTGGAAAGAATATCCATACCCTGATTCACCCCCCCTCTCAGGGTATATGGGCCCCTATTGGCCCTAACGTAACAGAAGATGAAGAAACACAGAGCCCAAGACTCTCCAAAATGGGTACATATATGAAACTATCTGTAGCACCCATATCTAAAAGTACTGAAGATAAGACAGAAGCTACTAAAATAGTACCTATGACTGTAGAAGGTCTGGGATCCTGCTCATGCTGGGTCTGTTGCACTGCATATGTCTGCCTAGTGCCGCGGCCCTGCGACACAGCTTGGATACCCTAAGCTGTCCCTCCCTGTTGCCTCTGAGATCCTGGTGTCTGGCTACCACGGCCATGACCACCATCCCTGCCTGCATGCCCTGACGTATTCTAGTTCCCCGACTGGTAAGAAGCCACTGGTCCTATTCTCACACACGGAGTCTGCACAGAACCCCTCTCACTAGCCACCGGTAGAAACACCCTATAGAAGCGCTGCAGATGACCCATCTTTCCGCAAGCTTAGCACTCCACTGGGTCTCGTGGACACTGTGGCCTATTGTTCCCCTCTCTACCACACTAGTAGCACCTAATCGGGACACCTGAAGAGACTGCCTGGCTGGTACTTCCACCCTAAGAGAAGTCCGCCTGTCTCTTCCTCTTGCCAGCAGAAAAAGTACCAGTAATTGGTGATAAACCTCCCTAGTCCACACCTCTAGATTCTCGAAGGTTCCTCTTTGTGATCAATGCCTGGTTCAAAATAGAGTGTACAGTAGGCAACCTGAAGACATTCACCAGTGCGCATATGTCATACCTAAGACCATCATCAAAACGTATGGATCTCAACGTCTCATCACCCACCAACACGGGTGAAAAGTGCTGAAGATCCGTAAAACGAGCAGAATAGTCCATCACCGACATAGCGCCCTGCTGCAGATTCATGAACTCTCGAGCTCTATCTGCTCTTAGCATCTCCGGGAAGAAAAATTCATAGAAGAATACCTGAAAGTCTTCCCATGCCATGTCCCTGTGATGCTCTGACTGGGTGGTAACATCCCACCACATCTTGGTGGAATCACGCAGCATGTATGTTGCGAGCTTGACCCTCTTCCCTGGAGGCGTCTCAAGATGCTTGAAAATATTCTGCATCGACCCCATCCAGGACTCTGTAGCCTGTGGTCCGCCATCCCCTGAGAATGTAGGCGGATGCTACTGCTGGAAGATACGTGTCAGCTCAGCCATGGATGTGACAGCCTGCGGTGGTCCCTGAAAGGTCTTCATGAACCATAAAAACCCTTCACAGAACTGCGCCTCTGCGCCTGTGTCCGGTATAGCAGCTGGTGCCGCATCTGGCTCTGCTGGAGGATCAACTGGTAGCCCATGGCCCACCATCTCTAGAGTATACTCATTGCCGCTCTCCTGGAGAACAACACACGGTTGTTTAGGCGGCATGACACTACAAGGTCAAAAACATGCCTTAGAACAAGATTCATCAAAGACCGAAAGCGAAGAAACCCAAAAGGGAACAGGAGGAATAAGGCATTCAAAATTTGCAAAACAAGACTACACGGCGTGTACCCTTACCACACGGTGTGTACTTGAATTCCCTTCCCCTGCTCGGGTCCTTCTGAACGGCTAAGACACACGACTCCCGTCTGAACAAACTACACGGTGTGTATATAATATACACGACATGTATGGTGTTATTTTCCAACTGCCCGTGTCGTTTGTGACACAGCTGACTACCCGGCTTGACACTACACGGCATGTTACACCCGCACACGACGTGTCAACAACCCCGTTTCTCTGCCATACGGCTAAGTCCACACGGTCTGTCCTCGAACAAGACTACACGGCGTGTCCCAAAAGGTACACAACATGTTCAAGGAATGGAGACACCGACCCATGTTGTTAGTTACACAGCCGAGTACCCAGGTCACACTACACGGCATGTTCATAATTGACACGACGTGTTCTGTGAAGGAGTTGACCGACCCGTGTTGTTAGTTACACGACCGACCTTTGGGTCAAAACTGCACGGCATGTGTATCTGGTACACGACGTGTTTTTACCAAGCACATCCCTACCTCGTGTCTCCACCCACAAGGTTTGGGAGACAGGAAGAGACTACACAACGTTTACTCAGAGTACACGGCGTGTACTTAAAAAGTTCATTTCTCTTCCCAAACAGAAGGCCATACATGGCGTGTTTAAAATACTACATGGCGTGTATACTGGGTTTCCAGACAGTATGCCTTAGAAACTTCCCCAGAACCTAGAAAATATCGTAAACCAACACCTAAGTGTCAAATTCCAACCCGTGAGGGCCCATACTCCCCACAAATCAAAGTTTGACATCTTATCTATGTTATAACTAATAAACAGTCAATGATCCACCAAATTCTGGTCAATGGGGGCACATACTCCCCAAAAACCAAAGTTTTTCATCCATTCAATAAACAGGCTTACACAAAAATTACCCTATCAAATAGCAGACATTTTTTTTCAGTGCAGCTATCACAACATCATGCTTTTCTAGCACAACTACTATCACAACAACATGCAATTTTCTAATGCACCTACATGGCATGGAAAATATGAATGGAATGTGATTCTAGCATGTGCCTAAATGATGCATGATATGGAATACCCTCATCTCATCGGGTTGCAACTAAATAGAACCCATTGATAAAATATAAACAACACAATAAAAGTGTGTCACCCAATGGTGAAATCTTATCAACAGTAAAATTTGCAAAATCTGAAAAATTGCAAAATACGAGGTAGATTGGCTTTTCCCTATACACTGGTTAGCTACGCCCGGGCACAACTTATTACTAACTACCATTTGTCCTATCCTTGTCTACGACTCCAAATAGTAAGCCAAAGAAAATAACCCCCTCTGACACTACTTTATAACGTCCCGATTCCAGGTGCCACACAACGGGTGCCCCAAACCCGGTTTGCCACATGACCTCAAGCGTGTTTCCCCAAATGCCAGAGGATACCGACTAGCAGTGAGGGCCCAGGTCTGATAGTGGTGAAACTATGCCCTCATTTGTCAAAGTGTAGCGCAGTAGAATAAAAAATAAAACATACAACAAACAACGGAAGCAGTAAACCATACACAACTGAAATAAACAACAGCAGTGGATATAACCAATAGTATATAAATGATGATGCTACATGTATCAAGTTCTAATAAAATAGCCAGAACATGTTATACATCAATACGATACAACCAAAAGCAGAGTACAACAAAAAAAAGCAAAACAGCTGGCAACGACATCGCGAGCCTAGGCTCGGTCCCAAGCCCTCCTATTCCTCAACAGAAATCATGTACCTATATAGGGACTCTTGCCCCAATCTACACCTGTAGCAACGTAATCTGTTTGGGCCGAAAAGCGTGACCCAAATAGGGTGTGAGAAATATATCTCAGTAGGCACCCACCAAAGGCCTGTTCCCAACTGCGTGTAAGCATGCAACAACAGTGTGCAATAGTAAAATGCAATAAAGTAAGCAGTAATGAAAAGTAACTAACTTAACAATTAAATTGCCATTTTATTATTCATTTAATCCATTAAATTTAGTATCGTTCTGTGCTCAACAGCACCAAGCCCTCAGGCCAACCAATATCTTTCCCTCAGGCTAATATAGTGAACCACGCCCTCAGGCTATATAGAATCCAACCCGGAGGTATTGCCCTAAGGCGTAACAGAAATTGACCTTAGGCATAGGAAGTGTCGCCCTCAGGCACAGAAGTCAATCCCTCAGGCACGAAAGGTTTCCCTCAGGCAAAATAATGACAGCCCTCGGGCTAAAATAGTCATACCCTCAGGCTAATACAGTACAGTGCCCACAGGCTAATCACAACAACGCCCTCAGGATAAAAAGGTAACTGGGCCATGCCCAACAGGTAAAAAAGCAGTAAACAAGCAATTCCTCTCAAGGAAATTCTACAATTACTACTTTAAAGGCATTCCCTCAGGTATCCTGGCCAAACGGCTAAACAGTGGAACACACCCCCCGGGTGGTTCCGGATTTAAGAATCGTTCCCAACCAACATTTTTATTATCAAAATTTAATCACCTAAAAAATTCTAGGCATTAAATATATCAACGGCCTCAGCCACATGACACCCCATCATGGGTTCGTGGCATGAAAACGCACAAAACACACAGCAGTTGGAAAACTAAACACCAAGCCACCTGCCTTAAACGCCAACGAACGTTATACCCGAACGTCGACTCCAGAAACACCCAAGAACGACGTAGATATGACAAAGAACAAAACCCATTCAAACCTAAATAACTTACATTAGAAGAATAATTGGTAAGAATAATTCTAGGAGAAGAGAGGGCTTACCCGTGCGGTTCCAACGAGATCTTCCGAGGCAGAAGCTGATTCCAGACGAACACCCAACAGATCTTCAAAGGTCTGGCCTCCTCCCTTGGCTCCAAAACGGCTCAAATGCCTCCTCTACCAAATGAGGAGGCTACTGCCTGTTTTAATCCAAAAAAACAAAGTACACGACGTGTACTTCCAAGTACACGGCGTGTACTCCTTTCATTTAACTGTTCACCTGGCAGCTTTCCGCCAGTGCGGCACTGTTCACCTGCCGACAAGAGTACACGACATGTACTCCTGAGTACACGGCGTGTACTGCTGCCCAGATGGCGGCTGCTCCACTGCCTTACTATTTTGTCTTTCCGAATGACTACACGGCATGTAAAGGACCACTACATGGCTTGTAGTCGGTTCCTACACCCTTTGTCACCGGTAAGGCTACACGCCCCGTGTACTCATCCCTACACAACCAGAAGTACATGACGTGTGGAAAAAGTACATGGAGTGTAGTTCCAAAATTTAGGATTTTTTACCATTTTCCATGTTTTATTAAAAACACTTAAGGAAAAGGAAAAAGAAGAAGCCCATACCTCAAAGAGAAGAACCGGGTTCTTACAAACTTCCCCCCTTATAGCAATTCGTCCCCGAATTTCCCTTCCAAGGGAGGAGAAGATATAGCCGTGAGCAAATCCGGCCACTAAGAATGTACGTTGGCCTCCCGCTCCCAGGTCTTGTCCTGTACTCAGCCATGCTGCCATAGCACCCGTACGAGAGGAACTGTCCGGCCTCAGAGAACCTTCATGCTCCTGTCAATGATACGAATTGGATGCTCCTGAAAGGACGCATCTGCCTCCATCTCAACCTCCTCGGGCTGAAAAATGTGAGACGAGTCTGAATGATAGCGACACAATTGAGATACATGGAAGATGTCGTGCATGGCTTGGTACCTCTACGATAACCGCAACCAATAAGCAACCAGACCGACTCTCTCAAGAATCTCTAATGGTCCCACATACCGCGGTGAAAGTTTACCCTGTCTCCTAATCCACTTGTGCCCCAGCCTCGGCGAAACACGCAAAAAAACCTGATTCCTGACCACAAACTCCAAAGGTCGTCTACGGCGATCAACATAAGATTTCTGACGAGACTGCATGGTAGCCATCTGCTTCTGAATCAACTGGACCTGCTCAGAAGTCTCCTGCACGAGACGTGGTCCTAGAAAAGCTACATCACCTGCCTCTAACCAGCACAAGGGTGATCGGAACGACCTACCGTATAAAGCCTCGTATGGTGCCATTTCAATGGTCGCCTGGAAGCTATTGTTATAGGAAAACTTGACTAAGGGTATATGATTCTCCCAAGAGCCCCCAAAGTCTAGGACGCATGCACGCAACATGTCCTCTAACACCTGTATCGTACGCTCTGACTGGCCATCTGTCTGAGGGTGGTATGATGTGATCAGAAGCACCTGTGTACCCAGCGCACTCTGAAAACTCTACCAGAAACGATAGGTAAAGTGAGCATCTCTATCTAAAATGATAGAATGAGGGACCCCAAGAAGACATACGATCTCTCGAATATATAGCCTTCCGAGCTTGTCAACACTGAAGGTCTCCTTGATTGGAAAGAAGTGAGCTACCTTCGTGAGTTTGTCCACAACAACCCACATGGAATCGTTGCCATGAGGTGACCTTAGTAACCCAGTCACGAAATCCATCGCGACATCATCCCATTTCCACTTTGGAATGGGTAACTGCTGTAACAGTCCAGCTGGTCTCTGATGCTCCGCCTTCACCTGCTGACAGGTAGAACATCTCATAATGAAACCAACTATATATCTTTTCATACCCGGCCACCAATACTGACGTCTCAAGTCACGGTACATCTTGGTAAACCCGGGATGAACTACCCAAGCTGAAGCATGAAACTCTCGCATCATCTCCTCGTGTATATCCCCTGGAACCCATACTCATCCATGGAAACACAAAACCTCATCATTGCTTATCGTCCACCTAGGAGAAGGGTCCCCACTTGCCACCGACTCCCATAGAACTAGGCCTTCTGGATCTGATAGCTGCCTCATCCTCACTCTATCCAGGAGGGTAGAAGTCACATCTAAAGATGAAAGATAAGTATGCCCCTGACTGTCATGCACCTCCAGATGCATTTCAGAGAACAAGGCCATGAGATCCCACTCACCACTGGCCTCATGCACTGCCTGTATCTGAGTTTTCCTGCTCAGTGCATCAGCTACTACATTACCTTTACTAGGTGTATAGGCAAGCTCAAAATCGAAGGACTGTAGGTATTCGACCCACCTTCGCTGCCTCAGATTCAGGGCACGCTGTGTAAATATGTACTTGAGGCTTTTGTGGTCGGTGAAAACCACAAAATGACCCCCCAATAGATAATGTCTCCAACAGTGCAATGCATGAACAACTGCTAGCAACTTGAGATCATGTGTTGGGTAATTCCTCTCATGTGGCCTCAACTGCCGAGACCCGTACGCCACAACTCGGTCGCCCTGCATCAACACTGCTCCCAACCCAATACCTGATGCATCACAGTAAACTATATAGATCTTCCCCTACTCTGGGAGTATCAGGATCGGTGCTAATGTCAACCTTCCCTTTAGGTCCTGAAAAGCTGTCTTGCAAGATTCCGACCAAAAGAACTTCAAACCCTTCTTAGTCAGACCTTTCAACGGTGCTGCTAAGCGGGAAAAGTCTTGTATAAAACACCTGTAGTAACTAGCCAGCCCTAAGAAACTCCTTATCTCAAACATGTTCTTAGGATTCTCCCAGAAAACTACTGCTCTCACCTTCTCTGGGTCTACTGAAACTCCTGCCTCAGAGATGATATGACCCAGGAAGTGAATCTGGTCCATCCAAAAGTGGAAATTTGAGAGCTTAGCATATAGTCGATGCTCTCTCAGTGTACTTAATACGATCTCAAGATGGGTGGCATGTTCGTTTCGAGTGTGAGAGTACACCAAGATGTCATCCATGAATACTACCACAAAAGAATCAAGATACGGATGGAACACACGATTCATCAGAGCCATGAAAACCGCTGGCGCGTTCATGAGTCTGAACGGCATAACCGTAAACTCGTATAGACCATACCTGCTCCTGAAAGCTGTGAGAGGTATATCAGATGGTCTAACAGGCAGCTGATGATATCCTGACCTCAAATCAATCTTCGAGAACACTCGTGCTCCACAAAGCTGATCAAAAAGATCATAAATCCTCAGTAAGGGATATCGGTTCTTAACCGTCAACTGGTTCAGCTTTCGATAATCCACACAAAGTCTAAGGGTACCATCTGCCTTCTTCACAAAAAGGACCGGAAAACCCCAAGGAGAAGTACTGGATCAGATAAAGCCCCTTGCCTGAAACTCCTCCAACTGCCTCTTGAGCTCCTGCAACTCAGGTGTAGCCATCCTATAAGGAGTAATGGACACCGGTGCTGCTCCTGGAACAAGATCAATGGAGAAATACACCTCTCTCTCCAGAGGTAGACCTGAAAAGTCGTCCGGGAAGACATCCCTAAAATGATCAAAAATAGGACGAAAATCCATCTGAAAAGTCCCCTGGTCATCCAGATATAATCTCGTAATCTGGGCTATGACTCCACCTCGCCCACGATGCTCTGGTCCAGCTTGACTCGCCTGAACATCCCATTCGACCTTGTATAGAAACTCTCCACCCTCTGGTGACGTGAAACGCACCCTGCGACGATAGCAGTCTACAAAGGCTCGAAAGGGAACCAACCAGTCCATCCCGAGAATGACGTCATAGCTTGTCATCTATAGGACATAGAGGTCCCAAAAGAAGTGACACCCACCAACCTCAAGGGGGAACTCCTTGCACTGACGCACACCAGCCGTTCTAGTCCCCAACGGAGTGTCTAGCGTCATGATAACATAAGATGAAGAAACACAGAGCCCAAGGTTCTCCACAATGGGTACAGATATGAAACTATGTGTAGCACCCGTATCGAAAAGTACTGAAGATAAGAAAAAAGCTACTAAAATAATACCTCTGACTGTAGAAGGTTCGGGATCCTGCTCATGCTGGGTCTGTTACACCGCATATGTCTGCCCAGTGCCGTGGCCCTGCGACACAGCTTGGCTACCCTGAGCTGTCCTGACCTGTTGCCTCTGAGATCCTGGTGTCTGGCTACCACGTCCACGACCACCATCCCTACCTGCATACCCTGACGTATTCCAGTTCCTCGACTGGTAAGAAGCCACTAGTCCTGTTTCCGCACATGGAGTCTGCACAGAACCCCTCTCACTAGCCACCGGTAGAACCACCCTGCAGAAGCGCTGCAGATGACCCATATTTCCGCAAGCTCGATACTCCACTGGGTCTCGTGGACACTATGGCCTCTTGTGCCCCTCTCTACCACATTGGTAGCACCTGATCGGGCCACCTGAAAAGACTACCTGGCTGGTACTTCAACCCTGAGAGAAGTCCATCTGTCTCTTCCTCTTGCCAGCAGAAAAAGTACCAGTAACTGGTGCTGAACTGCCCTGGTCCACACCTCTAGATTCTTGAAGGTTCCTCTCTATGATCAACACCTGGTTCATAATAGTGTGTACAATAGGCAACCTGAAGACATTTACCAGTGTGTAGATGTCATACCGAAGACCATCCTCAAAACGTCTGGCTCTCAACGTCTAATCACCCACCAACACGGGTGAAAAGCGCTGAAGCTCCATAAAACAAACAGAATAGTCCATCACTGACATAGAGCCCTGCTGCAGATTCATGAACTCTCGAGCTCTATCTGCTCTCATCATCTCTGGGAAGAAAAAGTCATAGAAGACTGCCTGAAAGTCTTCCCACGCCATGTCTCTGTGATGCTCTGACTGGGTGGTAACATCCCACCACCTCTTGGCAGAATCACGCAGCATGTATGTCGCGATCTTGACCCTCCGCCCTGGAGGCATCTCAAGATGCTCGAAAATAGTCTGCATCGACCCCAGCCAAGACTCTGCAGACTATGGTCCACCATCCCCTGAGAACGTAGGCGGATGCTGCTGCTGGAAGATACGTTTCATCTCGACCATGGATGTGGCAGCCTGCGGTGCTCCCTAAAAGGTCTACATGAACCGCAATAAGCCTTCACGGAACTGTGCCTCCGTGCCTGTGTCCAGTATAGCAGTTGGTGCCATATCTGGCTCTACTGGAGGATCAACTAGTAGCCCATGGCCCACCATCTCTGGAGTATACTCGTTGCGCTCTCCTGGCGAACAACGCGCGGTCTTCTAAGCGGCATGACACTACAAGGTCAAAAACACGCCTTAGAACAAGATTCATCAAATACCGAAAGCGAAGAAACCCAAAAGAGAACATGAGGAATAAGGCATTCAAAATTTTCAAAACAAGACTACACGGTGTGTACCCTTAATACACGGCGTGTACTTGAATTCCCTTCCCCTGCCCGGGTCCTTCTGCACGGCTAAGCCACACAGCTCCCATATGAACAAAATACACGGTGTGTATATAATCTACACGATGTGTATATAATCTACACAGCGTGTATGGTGTTATTTTCCAACTGCCTGTGTCATTTGTGACACGACCGACTACATGGCTTGACACTACACGGCGTGTTACACACGCACACGGCGTGTCAACAACCCCATTTCTCTGACATACGGCTAAGTCCACATGGTTTGTCCTTGGACAAGACTACACGGTGTGTCCCAAAAGGTACACGGTGTGTTCAAGGAACGACGACACCGACCCGTGTTGTTAGTTACATGGTCGAGTCCCCAGGTCACACTACACGGTGTGTTCATAATTGACACGGCGTGTTCTGTGAAGGAGTTCACCAACCCATGTTGTTAGTTACACGGCCGAACTCTAGGTCAAAACTACACAGCGTGTGTATCTGGTACACAACATGTTTTTCCCAAGCACATCCCTACCCCGTGTCACCGCCCACACGGTTTGGGACACAGGAAGAGACTACACGGCGTGTACTCAGAGTACACGGCGTGTACTTAAAAAATTCATTTATCTTCCTGAACAGATGGCCATACATGACGTGTTTAAAATACTACACGGCGTTTATACTGGGTTTTTGGATAGTATGCCTCAGAAACTTCCTTGGAACCTAGAAAATACCGTAAACCAACACCTAAGTGTCAAATTCCGACCCGTGAGGGCCTATACTCCCCAAGAATCAAAGTTTGACATCTTATCTGTGTTATAACTAATAAACAGTCAATGATCCACCAAATTCCGGTCAATGGGGGCCCATACTCCCCAAAAAACAATGTTTAGAGTCCATTCAATAAACAAGCTTACACAAAAATTTCCCTATCAAATAGCAGACATTTTTTTTCAGTGCAGCTATCACAACAACATGCTTTTCTAGCACAACTACTATCACAACAACATGCAATTTTCTAATGCACCTACATGACATGGAAACTATGCATTACATGTGATTATAGAATGTTCCTAAATGATGCATGAGATGGAATACCCTCATCTCATCGGGTTGCAACTAAATATAACCCATTGATAGAATATAAACAGCACAATACAAGTGCATCACCCAATGGTGAAATCATATCAACAGTAAAATTTGCAAAATTAGAAAAATTACAAAATACGAGGTAGACTGGCTTTTCCCTGTACACGGGTTAGCTACGCCTGAGCACAGCTTATTACCAACTACCATTTGTCCTGTCCCTATCTACGGCTTCAAATAGTAAGTCAAAGAAAAGAACCCCCTCTTATACCACTTTGTAACGTCCCGGTTCCGGGTGCCACACAACAGGTGCCCCAAACCCGGTTCACCACATGACCTCAAGCGCATTTCCCCAAATGCCAGAGCCTACCGACTAGCAGCGAGGGCCCAGGTCTGATAGTGGGGAAACTATGCCCTCATTTTTCAAAGTGTAGCGCAGCGGAATAAAAAATAAAACATACAACAAACAGTGAAAGCAGTAAACCATACACAACTGAAATAAACAACATCAGTGGATATAACCAACAATATATAAATGATGATGCTACATGTCTCAAGTTATAAGAAAATATCCATAACATGTTATACATCAATACGATACAACCAAAAGTAGAGTCCAACAAAACAAAGAAAAATAGCTGGCAGCAGCATCGCGAGCCTAGGTTCGGTCCCATGCCCTCCTATTCCTCAGCAGCACTCATGTACCTGTATAGGGACTCTTTCCCCTATCTACACCTACATCAATGTAATCTGTTTGGGCTGAAAAGCGTAACCCAAATAGGGTGTGAGAAATATATCTCAGTAGGCACCCACCAAAGGCCCGTGCCCAACTGCGTGTAAGCATGCAACAACAATGTGCAATAGTAAAATGCAATAAAGTAAGCAGTACTGAAAAGTAACTAACTTAACAATTAAATTTCCATTTTATTATTCATTTAATCCATTAAATTTAGTATCATTCTATGCTCAACAACACCAAGCCATCAGGCCAACCAGTATCTTTACCTCAGGCTAATATAGTGAACCACGCCCTCAGGCTATACAGAATCCAACCCGAAGGTATTGCCCTCAGGAGTAACAGAAATTGCCCTCAGGCGTAGGAAGTGTCTCCCTCAGGCATAGAAGTCAAGCCCTCATGCACGAAAGGTTGACCTCAGGCGAAATAATGACAACCCTCGGGCTAAAACAGTCACGCCCTCAGGCTAATATAGTACAGTGCCCACAGGCTAATCACAACAACGCCCTCAGGATAAACAGGTAACCGGGCCATACCCAACAGGTAAACAAGCAGTAAAAAAGAAATTCCTCTCAAGGAAATTCTATAATTACTACTTTAAAGGCATACCCTTGGCTATCCTGGCCAAATGGCTAAACAGTGGAACACACCCCCCGGGTGGTTCCGGATCCAAGCAACGATCCCAACCAACATTTTTATTATCACAATTTAATCACCTAAACAATTCTAGGCATTAAATATATCAACGGCCTCAGCCACACGACACCCCAACATGGGTTCGGGGCACGAAAATGCACGAAACACATAGAAGTTGGAAAACTAAACACCAAGACACCTACCTTAAACGCCAACAAACGTTATACCCGGACGCCGACTCCAGAAACGCCCAAGAACGGAGTAGATCTGCCGAAGAGCAAAACCCATTAAAACATAAATAACTTACGTTAGGTGAAGAATTGGTAAGCAAAACGCTAGGAGAAGAGAGGGCTTACCTGTGCGGTTCCAACGAGATCATCCGAGGTGGAAACTGATTCCAGACGAACACCCGACGGATCTTCAAAGGTCTGGCCTCCTCCCTTGGCTCCAAAACGGCTCAAATGCCTCCTCTGCCAAATGAGGAGGCTACTGCCTATTTTAAGCTGAAAAAACAAAGTACACGGCGTGTACTTCCAAGTACACGGTGTGTACTCCTTTCATTTAACTGTTCACCTGGTGGCTTTTCGCCAACGCGACACTGTTCACCTGCCAACAAGAGTACACGACATGTACTTCTGAGTACATGACATGTACTGCCGCCCAGCTGGTGGCTGCTCCACCGCCTTACTATTTTGTCCTTCCGACTGACTACACGTCGTGTAAAAGACCACTACATGGTGTGTAGTAGGTTCCTACACCCTTTGTCGCCGGCAAGGCTACACGCCCTGTGTACTCATCCCTACACAACCATAAGTACACGACGTGTGGAAAAAGTACACGGTGTGTAGTTCCAAAATTTAGGATTTTCCCCCATTTTCCATATTTTATTAAAAACACTTAAGGAAAAGGAAAAAGAAGAAGCCCGTACCTCAAAGAGAAGAATCGGGTTCTTACAATAGAGATCCATAAATGTCCCACTATGGGCCTTACTAACCTTCTCAAGAGATAAAATGGAGTTTTAAGTCAATAACAGTTAAAACATATATACAGTTAAAACACATATACATTGTCTTCCGATGTAATTGGGAAGATATATAATTCACATTGCCACCAATAACTGGTTCAATATAATGAAAGTGAATAGAAACACATAACAATCAAGATAAGATTACGTTAATCATGTTTCTATAATTGTGATTTCAAGTCGGCAAGACTGGAAAATAGAGTATAAATAAACAATGAAAATGGATTCGAACACATATACAAAAGGAATATAATATAAAATGCACACACAATTATTATATGGGGTTTTATTAACACATATACATATAAATAATGAAATGTTTTATTCCACATATGTATGGTATTATACCATACAGTTAACCTGAATATGAAGATCAAACAAATATGTAGTATGTAATGTTAAATGAAGGGGTGAGACATAATGCAAACCAGTCAAGAGGTATTATAACATGTTAAGTCATACTAACAGTGGTATAATGTCTCTATATTGAGTTTTTCAGAGATTTAGAAAATGGAAACATAAGATAACATACTGCAGGGGTGAGGTTTCTGTGAGAAAAGTGAATGGACACATACTGAGTTATCTAGAAAAATGACATACTCTTTGAATACCTTCGACATACATAAACAACAGAGTAAGAATTTTAATGAATTGAGTTATTAGGCCTTGTTATTTAAGGAGAAGAAACATGTATTAGAAAGGGGGGATGCTTGGAATAGTAAAAATGTTTTTAATACAATTAGTTTGTGACTTCTTGAATGTGGTATAATGTCTCTATATTGAGTTTTTTAGAGATTCAGAAAATGGAAACATAAGATAAATTGATGCAGGGGCGAGATTTCTGTGAGAAAAGTTAATGGACACATACCGAGTTATCTAGAAAAATGACATAATTTTTGAATACCTTCGACATACATAAACGACAGAGTAAGAATTTTAATGAATTGAGTTATTAGGCCTTGTTCTTCGAGGAGAAGAAACATGTATTAGAAAGGGGTGATGTTTGGAATAGTAATAATGTTTTTAATACAATTAGTTTGCACCAACATTCAAGAAGTCACAAACTAAAAAAAGAGATTGAAAAGGAAAATAAGTTATTATCTATGTGTATAGATGTACCTCTTGAAATTAAGATATATCATAGAGAAGATAGCAGTCCCAAAAATAAGCCCTCGCTGAAATTACATGAAGTAGTAGAAAACCCATAAAGGGGAAGAGAGTTGAATTTCAGGAAACCATATCTGCTATGTAGATATAAAAAAAGAAATTGTTAACAAATATAAAAATATGATAATTCATCAGGAATAATACCTTTCATGTTTCCATCGCTTGGAATAAAAACCCTTTCCCATAGCACAACCATAGCTCCAAGTTGGCCTGACACCAAGAGGAAGTATTCATCAAAAGCAGTTTGATGACACAAAGTCTTGTGGAATCCCTTCCACCTGAGAAAACTATAGGAAAGGAAGAAATGATCATCTTGTAAATTAATACACTGACATATACAGATTCTTTAATGGAAACTGACATTGATCCCCCTACTGATGATAATTCCCCAAGAATAATACCTTTCATGATTCCATTACCTGGAATAAAAACCCTTTCAGTTGGTGCAATCATAGCTCCAATTTGCTCAGACACCTATAGGAAGTATCCATCAAAGCGGTTTGATGAGACAAAGGCATGGGGAATCCCTTCCACCTGTGAAAACCTTAGGAAAGGTAGAATCTTCATACCTATATGGAATAAAATATGGACATATGAACAAATTAAAAAAAATATGAACCTGTTAACCCTTTTATAATAAAAAAAATACATAATAAAATAGTGAAATACCTCAAGTCAGGGGTGTTATATCCTCACTAACCTATTGATGAAATGTTTAGTACCTACTCCTTAGATTCATATTTTAACATAATGGATACTGAAAAATATATTTTGTTAAAACAGTATAAAACACACTGAATGTAAAACACAGTAAATGTAAAGAACTAATATTATAAAAGAAACAGTTCATATGGAAACACATACCTATAGATCCCTCACACACCTTCGAAACAAACTGCTTTAGAGTTAAATTAAAAACTTTATGGAAACCAAACATTTAAAATCATCACATATTCTTCCATTATGTGGGGGATTAATTTAAAAAGATGTAACGATAAAGAAAAAAATGTATAAGTGATAACATCAATATCAATACATGCCAATAAATAGATAAGTAACATCGAAAAAGAAACATGATATAATCCTCTTCTTTAATCGCACAAAGTATAAAAACTCAGAACATGTGCTACAGATAAAGAGGTAAAACCCATTCATGGAAAACAAAACCAAGGGAAATCTTAGACGTATATAGGGCGTCTCATTGATTCCCTTTTCCAGCCAGCCATAGTAATGTTCTATATTTAGGGCATGGAAAGGAAGTTTCAAATAGGTAAAATGATTAGTAACAAATACTAATAATTAATAATAATTACTAATAAATAGTAATAAATACTAATGATTAGTAATAATTATTAATAATTAGCAATAATTAGCAATAATTAGAAATAATTAGCAATGATTAGCAATAATTAGCAATAATTAGCAATAATTAGCAATAAAAAGCAATAAATAGCAATAAATAACAACAAATAGTAATAATTAGCGAAAATTAGAAATAATAGGAATAAATAGTAATAATTAGTAAAAAATAGTAATAAATACTAATAATTAGTAAAAAATAGTAATAAATACTAATAATTACTAATAATTAGTAATAATTAGTAATAATTAGTAATAATTAGTAATAATTAGTAATAATTAGTAATAATTACTAATAATTAGTAATAAATACTAATAAATAGTAATAATTACTAATAATTAGTAATAATTACTAATAATTAGTAAAAATAGTAAAAATTAGTAAAAATTAGTAACAAATACTAATAATTAGTAACAAATACTAATAATTAGTAACAAATAGTAATAAATAGTAATAAATAGTAATAAATACTAATAATTAGTAATAATTAGAAATAATTTGTAATAATTAGAAATAATTAGTAATAATTAGCAATAATTAGCAATAAGCAATAATTAGCAATAATTAGTAATAATTAGCAATAATTAGGAATAGTTAGCAATAATTAGTAATAGTTAGCAATAATTAGTAATAATTAGCAATAATTAGCAATAATTAGAAATAATTAGCAATAATTAGCAATAAATAGTAATAATTAGCAATAAATAGCAATAATTAGCAATAAATAGCAATAATTAACAACAAATACTAATAATTAGCAACAAATACTAATAATTAACAACAAATACTAATAATTAGCAACAAATACTAATAATTAGGAACAAATACTAATAATTAGCAACAAATACTAATAATTAGCAACAAATACTAATAATTAGCAACAAATACTAATAATTAGTAACAAATACTAATAATTAGCAACAAATACTAGTAATTAGGAATAAATACTAATAATTAGTAATAATTAGTAATACTTAGTAATAATTAGTAATACTTAGTAATAATTAGTATTAATTAGTAAAAATTAGTAAAAATTAGTATTAATTAGTAATAAATAGTAATAAATACTAATAATTAGTAATAAATACTAATAATTAGTAATAAATAGTAATAAATAATAATAATTAGTAATAAATAGTAATAATTAGTAATAAATAGTATTAATTAGTAAAAAATAGTTATAATTAGTAAAAAATAGTAATAATTAGTAAAAAATAGTAACAATTACTAAAAATAGCAATAATTACTAATAATTAGTAATAAATACTAATAATTAGTAATAAATACTAATAATTAGTAATAAATATTAATAATTAGTAATAAATACTAATAATTAGTAATAACTAGTAATAATTAGAAATAATTAGTAATAATTAGTAATAATTAGTAATAATTAGTAATAAATAGTAATAAATAGTAATAAATACTAATAAATATTAATAAATAGTAATAATTAGCAATAAATAGTAATAATTAGCAATAATTACTAATAATTAACAATAATTACTAATAATTAGCAATAATTACTAATAATTAGAAATAAATACTAATAATTAGGAATAAATACTAATAATTAGTAATAAATACTAATAATTAGTAATAAATACTAATAATTATTAATAATTATTAATAATTAGAAATAATTAGTAATAATTAGAAATAATTAGTAATAATTAGTAATAATTAGTAATAATTAGTAATAAGTACTAATATATAGTAATAAATACTAATAAATAGTAATAAATGCCAATAAATAGTAATAAATACTAATAAATAGTAATAATTAGCAATAAATAGTAATAATTAACAATAATTACTAATAATTAGCAATAAATACTAATAATTAGCAATAATTACTAATAATTAGCAATAATTACTAATAATTAGAAATAATTATTAATAATTAGCAATAATTAGTAATAATTAGTAATAAATTGAATGAATTAGTAATAAATTGAAAGAATTAGTAATAAATTGGGATAATTTTAATAAATTGTAAGAACTTGGCACAATTTTCATTGGATTGGCGGCACTCCTTTTGCTCAATGACTCTTCTCCTTTCAACTATTACCGACTAAAAACATTATGAAAAATGTGCTCCTATGTATGTATATCCAATGTCATATGCACGAGATTGGACATGCATTCGTAGGACCACATTTTTCAGATTATGTTTTTAGGTGGTGATAGTTGAAAGAAGATGATTCATCGATGAAAAGGGGGCTCTTTTGTCCGACGACTCATTTACTTGCATATTTCTCACATTGAAATCACAATGAAGAATCTGGTTAGAGGTACACTTATGCATTCTCGTATGCATGGGAATGTATATGCATACCTCTGAGCCGATTCTTCATTATTATTTCAGTACGAGAAAGTTGCAAGTAAATGAGCCATCAGACAAAAGAGCAGCCGCCAATCCACTGGAAATTGTGTCACCTATAATTAGTGGTAATTAGTAAGAAGTGGTTGTAATTATTTATCTTCTCATTTTTGGATAATGTTTTTATTATATCAAATTATTCAAAAAAATAATGATTTTATATTTTGTATAAAAATATGGAACAAGGAAGTCTAAAACAATCATTATTAGATGATCGTGCTTGGATAAATCAATGCAAAAATCCAAACGGTTATAGTTTAAATCCTATATATATTGAGGTTGTTGAAACTTTCTTATCATTTGCATCATCAAAACCAATTTTTTTTCAGAAGACACAATTAAGTTTCCATGTAAAAAATGTACTCTGAGAACGTTTGACACATTTGAAAATGTTGGGGGACATCTCCTGCATTTTGGTTTTCAAATGGATTATGTTTTTTGGTATCAACATGGTGAACACGGTTCTAGGGAAAATACTAATAATTTGATTCCGAATCCATCACGATTTTAAAATTTAGTACATGATGTTGCAGGTCCAATTGTTCAACAAACTAAAATTCAGGATGATATTGATTTAACTCATGAGTTGGAACCATTTGAATTTTATGAGTTGTTGAGGTCTACTGAGGATGCATTATATCCTAGTTGCAAGATAAGAAAATTTGAAGCAATTGCAAAATTTATGGCTATTAAATTAGATAATGGAATTACAAACAATTGTTTTGATTAGATATTTTCTTTGGTTAAAACACTGTTACCTGAAGAAAATGTGTTTCTTAAAAATTAATATGAGAGCAAGAGGATGGTTCGTAATCCGGGACTTATTTATCAGAAGATTCATGCATGTTCAAATGATTGCATGTTATATTCTGGTGAAAATGAGTCATTGGATATTTTTTCCCACATGTGGACAATCGAGGTATAAAGAAGCTCAACCGGGGAAGTCTGGATAGATTCTTATAAAATAGTTGAGATATTTTCTACTTACACCCATGTTGCAGCGTTTATTTATGGCTCAGAACACAGCAACAATGATGTCATGACATAAAACAAAGATTTAAACTGGTAAAAGTTTGAATCATCTATATAATGGTAATTTATGGAAACATTTTGACTGAGTGCATCTGTTTTTTGATTTAGAAGCCCGAAATGTGCAATCAGGTATTTCTACTAACGATTTATATCCATTTGATTCTCGTGGTAGTTAGTATTCATGTTGGTATGTCTTTATAACTCCGTACAATTTATCTCCAAGGATGTTGATGAAGGAGCCTTATATCTTTTTGACCTTATTAATCCCAGAACATCTGAAAAAGAATATTGATGTTTATTTGAAACCATTGATTGATGAGTTAAATTCATTGTGGAGTAATGGTGTTAGTACATATGATGTTGTTGCGAAACAAAATTTCCTACTAAAAACTGCATTGATGTGGACAATTAGTGACTTCCTAGCATATGACGTGTTATCTTTCTAGAGTACACATGGTCCAAAATCATGTCCTTATTGTATGAAAGACAACAAATTATTTATGCTCATCAATGGAAAAAAACCTTGCTATTTTGAATATCATCAAAAATTTCTTCCAACCGATCATCCTTTTTGGAGGAAAAAATATCATTTCAAAAAAGGCACAATTGAAAGGGTTGAACCTCCTAAAATGATCTCAGGTACAGAGTTAAAATTCGTTGTATTTTCATTATCTCCCATCGCATTTAGACCA
Organism: Viscum album; assembly: GCA_963277665.1. NCBI lineage: Eukaryota > Viridiplantae > Streptophyta > Magnoliopsida > Santalales > Viscaceae > Viscum > Viscum album. The sequence continues at coordinate 15,947,367 of OY728148.1, forward strand.
ACAATAAACCAACAGAAAATTCATAACTTTGGGAAAGAACACAATTGGATAAAACAGATCATTTTTTGGGATATGCCATCTTGGTATAATTTGTTGGTCCACCACATGTTGGATGTCATGCATATTGAGAAGAACTATTTTGATAATTTATTTCATACAGTTTTGGATACACCATGTAAGACCAAATATAATGTAAAGTCACGATTAGATCTTGACCAAATTTATAGGCAACTGAAACTTTAACTATTTTAAAATGTCAGATCACAGAGGTTAATGAATCCAAAAGCAGCTTATACACTATCCAAAGAGATTCTCTTATTATTTTGTTAGTGGATTGCAGATTTGAGACTTTTAGATGTCTATGCTTCCAATTTGGGTAGATGTGTTAGGAATGGTCATATTATTGGATTAAAAAGTCATGATTGTCATGTTATAATGGAAAGACTTATGCTTATTGGATTAAGAGGTTTGTTGAATTTTATGATTTGGGATTCGATAACAAACATATCAAATTTTTTCTGAGACATTTGTGCGGAGACAATAGACTATGATGAACTAAGAAAACTGGAAGAAGATGTCATTGTAATTATATGTAAACTGGATTTTTTTTCACCGGATTTATTTGACTCAATGGAACATTTAATATTAAATTTTTCACATGAAGAAAAATTTGGAGTTATAGTATAGTTTCGATGGATGTACCCATTCGAGAAATGCATGCAGAAATTGACGAAAAAAGCACATAACAAAGTATCAGCTGAAGGATCAATTTCTGAAGCTTATTTGTAAGAGGAAATTGATTTTTTCTGTGCTCATTATTTTAAATCTAAATATCTCTAAAAACACGACTGCATGGGACAGAATGACGGGAATGTTGATTATGAAATGGGAAATCAATTATCAGTATTTAATTAGCTAGAGCTTGGCTTTATTAGAGTTCATGAATGATGACTTTCAGATGATTAACATCATAGAGCTCATACATATGTTCTGCTCAACTGTGAAGAAATGACATAATTTGTACTATGAGTGCTTCTATAACTTATTCTATAATTTATGTCACAGTAAGTAAACTTATTTTATTTGTAGGTTATATGATAATCATATCAAAAAATAGCTTCCAAAAATTACAACTGCTACTCTTGAAGAACACCGACAAAAAAAATCTCAATGGTTTAAAAAACCGGTAACATAAATTATTGATGGTTTAAAATATCAATTTAGTTTATTATTTATTATATTGATAATTGTTTTACAAATTTTCTGGTGTCTCAACATGCTGATAAAATTGATAAGCGACTGTGTATATTGAGTAACCCACCATTCAAAATGGTTAAATATTATAATGCATATGTGGTGAATGGTTTTAGATTTTATACACATGTATATGGGGAATAAAAAAACAATGAACAATAGAGTTTTCTTGAGAGGATATGATCACAGAGAAACTAAAGTTGACTTTTATGGCTTGCTGGATGAAATTATTAAACTGTGTTATCTAGGACAAAATTACATAACGATGTTTAAATGTCAATGGTTGGATACTGAGAGAGGCTTGCGTGTTCATCCGACTCATGGAATCATTGATATTAAATATAAAAGTATTCTTGCAGTAAATGAACCATTTTTACTAGCTCAACAAACACATCAAATTTATTACACAAAGTACTGTGCTACTTTAAGAGACCTGAGTGATTGGTGGAGCATAATAAAAATCAAATTTTGGGAAAATCATTTTAATCAAAGTGAATTTGGTTTCACTGAAGTTCAAGGAATTGAAATTTTTCAAAAGACTACTCAAAATCCATCTTTTTAATAAAGATACATGAATATCGATGATGACACATCACAATTAAGGGTCGATGGTGACGATGATGTTAGTGATGTTACAAATGAATTTTAAATGAAAAAAGGTGATGAAACTGAAACTCATATGGATATTGATGATGACGAGGAGGAATATGAAGACATTGACATTTTCATATATGAAGATGATGATGAAGGTGAACATTGATACAGTTAAATGCTGGTTATAATCATAACTAATATATATCTATATATAATAGTTATTTTCAACTACTTTCTAACAACAATCATTTTGTGTTTCAGATGGATAATGATCTATTTAGTCAGTTGCAGGAGTCTGAGCTACCTTTAGATGAGAAGTATTTGGGATCATCTAACCCTCAGCCTACTGGCAGTTCAGGGGGTACGCGGAGGGGGTGTGGTCTTGCATGACTGATGATTCCTGAACCTATCCCTGAGTGACTTCCACGCCTTGGATTCGATCTACACATAAAGAGGTATGGTAACATGTGTATTTTAGTTAGCTTTCATTAATTTATTTATGTACTAATTGTTTGATTATTTGTACATTTTTCACAGTTTTGCGCATATAGCTGTTGGACATGAGAGTGCTATCTTGAGAAATTATTTTTCTCAGCCATAGATCACATGGGAACATATTTCCATTGATGTGTAGCTTGAAATGTTCGATCATTGGATAGCACGTAAATAAATAATATTTATTTTAAAATTTATTTCATTAATAACTTGATATTATAAATTATTTGCAGTGTTTATGATATCTCATCGATGATAGCATGTGTGACACTATCCACGTGGTATGAGAGGTGTCTATGCATGACCGTTTCTATCAGTTTTTGTACAATTTAAGAAAGACGACCATGAAGAAAGCTGAAGTGATAGTATTTGATGAGTCGTGTAGAGCCCACTGACTAGAGTACACTTCATCTCATGTTTGGGATGGATTATGTTCAAACTAGTTGGGTGGTGGATTTTAGAGAAGATCTTCATTGGGCTGACAAAACCAGAGGAGATAGGAGGTTACACATCAAGCTGGTAGCCGTACATTCAGTACGCATAGAGAGAATCTGGTAAGTAATTTTTTTAAATATTTTATATAACTTTAAATATAAAAATTTTATTTTATATTTATATAGGCAGTCAGATAATCTCATATTACGGAGTATGATGTTTATTAGAGGATGTACAATGATCCAGCCACTGGAGAGATTAGAGGTGATCACCAGTGTCAGATTGTGGTCAATATTATTTCTTTTTCAGTTTGAAAATTAACTGCATAAAATATTTTCACTATTTTAATTTCAAATTGGAACTGAAGGAGTCATATGAGGTTGCGACCTCTCAGAAACAGGCTGAGAGTGAGGTCGAGACGACTGATCAGACTAGTGACCACCATTTCGATGAGGCGACATAGATGCAGGTGACCCAGTATGCCTTCAAGAAGGGATGAGTAATTGGTATTGACTCTTGATTAAATCTTGGGACTTATTTTGGTACTGTTGTGATGTCGACTTCCAGCTCGAGAAGAGATTGTGGAGAGGCATCATCTTCTGGATCACAGTATCAGGAGCAGCTGCGAGCTCAAAGTGAGCTTATAGAGAGTTTTCATAAGGAGCATGAGGAGATGCATTAGCAGTAGCAGCATGAGGAGGAGTGTCGGCGATAACAACAGCATTATGAGGAGCAGATGCATCAATGGCAGTAGCAGCAACACGAGAAGATGAAGTACACGTGTCATCTGACTCATAGTTTAGGGATGGAGTTTCCTCCACCATCTCCTCCAGCTCCTCTACCTCCTCCAGGAGACCATCCCCCTATTGATTTTTTTTGTCATGTTAAAAACATTTTAATTCAAATTTTGTTGTAATATTAACTATTTACAGTTTCTGTCTTTTATTTTGGTGCGAATATTACATAATTTTTTTTAATATTTTAATGTTTTATTATTTATTATTAATATTATTTTTTAATATTTTTTTATTTTACTAATAATAATAATAATAATTTATTATTTTTTTATATTTTTTGTTAATATTGAGAATTTTAATATTTTATATATATTTTTTATTTTAATAATATTAATATTATTTTTTCATAAATATTAATAATAATAATAATTTCATTATTATATTATTAGTTTTTTTTATTATTAATATTATAATAATATTTTTTTTATATTATTAATATCAGTATTGTTATTATATAATATTATATTATTTATATTAATAATAATAATAATATTATTATTTTCTAATATTAATTTATCATAATTTTATTGAATATTTTTATTTTATTTTATTAAGTATTTGAGACGGGACCTTTTGCGATGGGTTCTCGTCACAAATAGTTTATATATTTTTTAAATAACTATTTGCGATGGGAAAACGGGCCCGTCACAAATAATTTTTTGCGACGGGCCTGTGGAAAAAATATTTTTTATATAAAAATGGAGAACTATTTGTGGTGGGCCCGTCGCAAAAAATACTATTTGCGACGCTATTTTCTACAACGGGCTATTTGTGATGGGACCCTATCACAAAAGATCATTTGCGATGAGATCCCGTTGCAAATAACCTGTCACAAATACCTCAAATTCCAGTAGTGGACATCCATGGATGGTGAAATCAAACGAAGCTTCTGCAGTTTCTTCCTGAAGGTAGGCCCATTTACGTTTTCACCATAGATCCCTTTTAAACGCATTGTTTTAAGTTTTTAAAGCCTGTTTATTCTTGCTTGTGGCCTCTTAAGGCCAAACATGTTGTTTCAGAGGTGAAAATAGGGGTTTCAGGTGATCTGATGGATTTCCCGTCGGGAAATCCAGGTTACACGGCGTGCGTTCCAGGGGAACACGCTGTGTGTTCTTCTTGTTCGGGGAAGAAGAAGTTTTCTTAAGTACACATAGTGTGGTGATATGACCGTGTGTCCAACCGTGTGAGAAAGAACAAGGGGTTTTTGTTTTTTAACAGTACACACTGTGTACTTTGAAGTACATTCCATGTACTTTTACATAGGCAGACCCCATGTTGTTTTGGCCATGTATAAGTACACATCCAGGGGAGGGATAAGAGTACATGCCATGTACTTTGAAGTACACACCATGTACTTTTTCCAACTTAGTAGTTTGGGGTATTTTGTGCCATGGAAATCAGAATTGTGCATGTGAGTAGTCCATTTTGAGATTTTTTCCACGCAGATCTCAATGGCGGAATCCTCTTGACATTTACAGGCCATCTAAGTGGTGTTTTGGGGGTTTCTATCAAAATGGATAGGTTTTTCCTCCGGTTATCAAGTTCAGTTGTCACTTGAGAGTGAGAATTGACATGGATGATAGGTTGGGTGTTCAGACTAACCTAGTTGAGACCTTTGATATGAGATGATATGCAAGCTATCTCCCATGACCTATGATTTTGAGGACATTCCCCTTATGAGACGTGCCCTTCTGGCCTATTAGGTCGTGAGACCAGATGCTTCCAAGGATCCACTGATGGATGCCTTTGCTTATGTTTTGACCCAGGGAGTCCCTTATAGGATCTATCTCTTGTTTTTCTTTGAGAGGATCTCTATTATAGGATGAATCTATTGTTCTTCGTTTGAGGATCCTGTGTAGGATTCCTCCCTTACTCTTCGCTATGGATCCCATGTAGGATGCCTTCTCTCGCATTTACCTGGAGGATCCTGAGTATGATTCCTCCTTAGTGTTTGACTTGAGGGATGCAGTGGGTGCCTGTGGTTTGACCAACCCTGATCTATTACGTCAGGTTTGGGTAGATATGGTGTTCGAGTGTCACATAGAACCCATGCCAAACTTGCAAGCCCATGGGGCTGTGGATGTAGTGTTAGGTTGGGCATTCGAGCCACCCTAACTCGTTTGTTTATATCTAAATTGGTTTTGTTGATGCAGTAGTGTTTACCAGAGGTGATTCTTGGTTAGTGGATATTGATACTAATGCGAGGCATCTTTCTTATTTGTTGGGATTTCCAGACATGATCTCTTGGGATCCGGCTTCGGAGCCATGTTATTTCTGATATTTTATTGGTACCCTGAGGAATTACGTGGGACATGGCTATTGAGCCTGGATAAATATATATATATATATATATTGTGATATATATTTTTTGGGATATCTATAGGTTCTTCCTAGTATACAGATGCTGAGAATTACATGTTTACTTTTATGCCTTGAGTGATACCTAGATTCCCGTGGTAGGAATGCCTTGGACAGACTCATGTTCATAATGTTATACCTGTGGGAAAGGATCAGATATGTATGTGGGAAAGGATTAGATATGCCTGTGGGAAAGGATCGAATATACCTGTGGGAAAGGTTGGGATATACCTGTGGGTGAGGTCATGCTCTGCCTAAGGGAGAGGATTTTGCTATGCCTGCGGGCAAGGTTTTCTGAGTCTTAGTTGGATTCATGGGCTTATGCTCTATGGTTTCCGACCAGTGACCTCTTTATAGGATTGACCATCGGTATATGGTATCCTTCATTACAATATTGAATGTATGTATACGGTATATTTATTTACAAGATTGAATGTTAGTATACGGTATCCTTTTTTAGTGATTGGAGGCAAGTACAAGTGAACCCAGGTGTAGGACGAGCATCCCCCCTGTGGTGATGTAGCTTGCTCAGAGATATAATTCTGGCATTGACCAAATCATGTACATGTCGATGGGATTATGAACCCAGAGATTGAATTAACGATACATGACTTGAGTGGCACAATGTATAGCTCAATGCCTTTCACAGGATGTTTGGGAGATCAGGGTTATAGACCCAAGGATCAGCTATTGTTGTGGTTTCATGATGTTTGATACACATACCTATGAATATTCATATTTATGTATATATGTATAGGTATGGGACTATACATGTATACATATATAGATATGGACATCCATGGTGGCACTTTCCTAGTTGACAGGGATTACAAACCCTGGGTTCGACTGTGGTTTCACGTTTTGTTTTTACTATCTTTTGTTGTGTTCTAGATAGGATGAGCACATTACTGTTGCATACACTTTAAACAACAAGGTTATAGGTTACTTGTCGGGGTGGCCTACTGAGATTATTTCTCACCCCTACACGTGCACCTCAATGGATGTGTAAATATTATGTCTTCTTTTCAGGTTGAGCATGAGTTTCATGGTGGATGGGGATGAGGCTCAGTGTTGCATGATCGAGCAGAGCTGTTCGAGTGGTTTTACTGATCAGGATGATATAGTTCGAATAGTTTTTGGAGATCAAGTATGTGGATTGACTCAGAGTTAGTAGTATAGCCCTGTACTTTTACTTGCAGTTTCTTTTGTACTTGTATCTGTATGGTCGGACCAGTGGGTGACCAGTGTTGTATTGTATTGCATAGCTATTCAAGATTTTACAACATTTTACTATTATAGTTTGTTCTATTTCAATTGTTTATTGCTTCTGCACTCTGTTTACTTTCCACTGTGTATGATACTTGGATATTTTCATTATTTTATACTATGATATGATGGAATAGTCTCCCCACTATCACTTCATAGGCCCTCGCTGCTAGTCAGCAGCCTCTGGCATATGGGGAGGCGTGTTTGGGGTCTTGTGGTGAACCATCTCGAAGCATCAGTTTATTGGATTCTGGGTCGGGACGTTAGAAAGTGGTATCAAAGGAGTTTCATTTCCCGATCTTTAATATTTGGAATATGGTATATAGGAGTATTAGGAATGTGTCAGAACCTGTAATGGATATTAGACTGGTGTATCGAGAACACTTGTTCTGGTAGGAAGTCCCGGTTGCCAGGGTTTGGGATCGCTATTCTGATTTTGGGATGTTACAATTGTATATGATTTTTGCCTTGATATACACACATTTTGTGTGTTAGTGTTTTTATTTACTATGGATCTATGGATCTTCTCCATTGGTAAGAGGCCAAAGATGGATTTTGACTCTTGGCTGTAAAAGGCAAGAGGCGTCTCATGCATCATACTACGCACATAGGATTTACAACATATAGGCCTGATAGTGTGTGTTTTTACTGACGACTGAGACCTTTGGGTCTGATTACACATACTTTTACTCTTATTGAAGGTTATGTGGATCTACATTGAGGTGTTTTTTTAGATTCTGATGACTCAGTCCTCATGAACCTCCTATATAGTTACCCTAATAGGTCAATATGGCATGTGATGCCTTTCTTTTTAACCCCTTGTTGGGTGTTTCTTCTAAGGTTTGTGGTTATCTAGTTGAATTTTTGAGTACAATGCCGATAGATACCAAGACTTTTCTTTTGAACTAGACCTCCAGGGGGTATTTCCATATACAAATACCTGATGAGTGTAAGTTTAGTTTCTCTTATGCGTTGGTTGTGACCTCCAGGGAGCAGTTCCTTCTAGGAATTATCAGAGAGGATCAGGGACCTCGTAGGCCATGTTTTTCATCTTTAACCCTCGTTGGTCATTGTGATCTAACCTGCTTTTCAGAGGTTTGGATCTTTTGGGCTAGGTGGTTAGATCTTGTGACCCGATTTTGAGGCTTTTTTCTATAGGTCTTGGTGGAAGACCTAGATACCCTTAGTTTTGACTCAAACCCTTGTAGGTCGATGTCTGTTTTGTTCATGGGAAACCCATGTGAGAGAGGCTGGCCTGCATCTTCTGATACCTTTTTTTAAAGTGAGCTTAGTTTTATGTTTATTTTGCGATCGAGGCACAATAGGTGCTTGAGTTTTTTCTTTAGGCATGTTGATGCTTTCTGCTCTCAATGAAGCACCTAGTGTGCTTGTTTTTTGAGACTGGCTCCGATGGGAAAGACTGTTTGAGAGCCTGGCTTGGTTGACTAGTTTTTTATGAGTTTTCTAATGTAGTTAGAGCGTGGGTAGATGCTAACTATTGGAACGATGTCGTGTGTATATGTCGGGTGGTAAACACACACACTATTTGCATGTGGTATCATTTGAATCTAAATCGGTGAGTGGATGAGTGCGAGCCGAGGAACAATGTTTCAAGTATTTACATGGGCTTGGACCCCAAGAGTTTTGTTGAAATGTACCTCCTTGGTAGAGGTGACATTGTGAAATACCAGGTTACCATAAGACGATTAACCTGTGGATGAATCATGGTCAGGTTTTGACAGGATGGTGAGTGTGGCTCGGAGGGAGCTGGACACACCTTTTTGTAGAATCTTAGTGTACTCCTGTTAGAGATGATCATGCATTATCTTGATTTTTCTTGAGTATTCTGAGAGATATTTGGACCTAAGTCAAGATTATTTTTCTTTATTAATGTTCTTCCCTATCGAGGAGGTAACCTATTGTGGTTGTGCTCTAGGAGTGGTGTAAGGAAATCCATATATTGGGGAGTGAACCATTGGCTGTTTGAGGGTGGTTTTTCTCATTTCGGTTAAACTTAGGTGTTTCCCATGAGCTTTTGATCTTGGATTTTTATTTTATGATGACGATGGGGGTATTCTTATGGCGGGGAGTACCAGATCGATTTTAGTTAAATGTCTTCCGAGTAGGAGGTAGTTGTTAATTCTATATGACTGATCATTGGACAATATAGATAGATTGGTTGTGTAGATGCTCGGGTTAGGATCATGGTTGTTGGTTCTTTCACCAGGCTTCTCAGGGACGATAAGGTTTATGGTGGGGAGTTTTTAAGGACCCGTGTTTTTCCGGACTGCAGTTTTGAGTAGAAATTTGAATTTTTGTTGTTGGATGCTCTTGGGGGGTAAAATGGTCTTTTTAACCTACCAGTTGACCTCAAATAATTTTTCTTACCACTATTTTGGTCCCTGAATAGGGTGTTTACCCTAGGATAAGAGTTTTGTGGAAATATGATCTATTAAAATTTTAGCGGAATATTTAATATTTAATATTATTAAATTAAATATTAAATTATTTGCATAGATTCGTTCAGCGATAAATTTTAAAGGAAACATCAGATTGATATTTTGTCTTCTTAATTGAGCTTGGAATGGGAATTTTAGCCTAGGTGAGGCATAAACTCGAGTCGGGTGCTGGGACCGGCCCGTGCCCATTTTTCTTTTCTTTCCTTTTCTTTTTTCTTTCTTTTCTCTTCCTTACTCCTTGCACACGCCTCTTATGTGTGTGGATCCTCCTTGGTCATAAACTATAATAGAAATGGGATATGAAGAAATATTGAGAGAGTTAAGGGATGTTTTTACCATTGTGAAGCCCTCAATGCGCTGATTCGGCGTATGACATCCATGGATGATGAAATCAAACAAAGCTTCAGCGGTTTCCACCCGAAGGTAGGCCCATTTATGTTTTCTCCATAGATCCCCTTTAAACGTGTTGTTTTAAGTTTTTAAATACTGTTTATTCTTTCTTGTGGCCTCTTAAGGCCATATCTGTTGTTTTGGGGGCAAAAACAGGGGTTTCGGGTGATCCAAGAGATTTCCTGTCGGGAAACCCAGGTTACACGATGTGTGTTCTAAGGAAACACATTGCGTGTTCTTCCTATTAGGGGAAGAAGAAGTTTTCTTAAGTACATTTCATTTACTTTGAGTACACATCATGTGGTGGCATGGCTGTGTGTCTAACCATGTGAGAAAGAACACAATTTTTTGGTTTTTAAATAGTACATGCTGTGTACTTTGAAGTACACACTGTGTAATCTTACACAGACAAACCCCATGTTGTTCGAGCCATGTATAAGTACACATCCAAGGGAGGGATAATATTACACTTCATGTACTCTAAAGTACACACCATATACTTTTTCTAGCTTAGTAGTTTGGGGTATTTTGTGCCCTAGAAGTCAAAATTGGGCATGTGAGTAGTCCATTCTGAGCATTTTTTCACATAGATCACAATGGTGAAATCCTCTTGAAATTTAGAGGTAATATAAAGGGTTTTTGGGGTTTCTATATAAATGGATAGATTCTTCCTCCAGTTATCAAGTTCAGTTGTCACCTGAGAGTGAGACTTGGCGTGGATGATAGGTTGGGTGTTCGGACTAATCTAGTTGAGACCTTTGATCTGAGATGAGCTATGAGCTATCTCATGTGACCTATGATTTTAAGGAAATTTCCCTTGTGAGACATTCCCTTATGCCCAACAAGTTCATGAGACCTGATGATTCCAAGGATCCACTGATGGATTCCATTTCTCATGTGCTGACCTAGGAAGTCCCTTGTAGGATCTCTATCCTATTTTCCTTTGAGAGGATCCCTGTTATAGGATTCCTCTGTTGTTCTTCGTTTGAGGATCATGTGTAGGATCACTCCCTTAATCTTCACTAAGGATCCCATGTATGATGCCTTCACTTGGTTTTACCTGGAGGATCCTGAGTAGGATGCCTCCTTAGTGTTTGACTTGAGTGACCTAGTGGGTGCCCATGGTTTGACCAATCCCGAGCTTTTACGTTGGGTTTGGGTAGAGATGGTGTTCAGGTGTCACCTAGAACCTATTCCAAACTTTCAAGCCCATGGGGCTGTGGATATAGTGTTGGGTTGGGAGTTCAGGCCACCCTCACTCGTTTTTTTATATCTAACTTGGTTTTTCTAATGTAGTAGTGTTTACCAGAGGTGCTTCTTGGTTAGTGGCTATTGAGCCTAACGCAAGGCATATTTATTGTTTGTTGGGATGCCTAGACGTGCTCTCTTGGGATCCGGCTTATGAGCCATGTTATTTCTGATATTTTACTGGCACCCATAGAAGTTAAGTGGGACTTGGCTGTTGATCCTAGATATATATATATATATATATATTGTGATATATAATTTATTGGTATATCCATAGGTTCTTTCTGATATCTGGATTTTGAGACTTACATGTTTACTTTTACGCCTTGAGTGATACCTGGATTCCTATGGTACGAATTACTTGGACAGACTCATGGGTAGAATGCTATGACTGTGGTCAAGGACTGGATATGCCTGTGGGTAAGGATCAGATATGCTTGTGGGCAAGGATCGGATATTCCTGCGGGCAAGGTTGGGATATGCCTTTGGGTGAGGTTGTGCTCTACCTGTGGGCAAGGTTTTTTCTTTGCCTGCGGGTAAGGTTTTTCGAGTCTCAGTTGGATTCATGGGATTATGATATGTGGTTTTCGACCAGTGACCTCTTTATAGGGTTGAACACTAGTATACGACACCCTTATTTACATGATTGACTGTCATTATATGGTATCCTTCTTTACAGGATTGGTCGTCGGTATACGGTATCCTTGTTCAGTGATTGAAGGTGAGTACGAGTGAACCCAGGTGTAAGACGAGCATCCCCCCTATGGTGACGTAGCTTGCTCAAAGATATAATTATAGCATTGGATGAAGTAGGTACATTTTGATGGGATTATGAACCCAGATATGGACTTAACGATACACGGATTGGGTGGCACGATGTCTAGCTTAATTTCTTTCACAAGATGTCCAGGCGATCAGGGTTACAGACCCAAGGATCGACTGTTTTTTGGTTTCATGATGTTTGATACACATACCAATGAATATTAATATTTATGTATATATGTATAGGTATGAGACTATACATGTATATGTATATAGATATAGATATCCATGGTGGCACTTTCCCAGTTGACAGGGATTACAGACCCTAGGTTTGACTGTGGTTTCACATTTGGTTTTTACTACCTTTTGTTGTGTTCCAGCTAGGCTAAGCATGTTGCTGCTGCATACACTTTTAGCAGAACAGTTATAGATTGCTTGTTGAGGTGGCCTACTGAGATTATTTATTACCCCTACACATGCACCTCAGTGTACATGTAGACCTTATGTCTTCTTTTTAGGTTGATCACGAGTTGCATGGTGGATGGGGCTGAGGATCGGTGTTGCATGATTGAGCGGAGCTGTTCGAGTGGTTCTACTGATCAAGCTGGTGTAGTTTAATAGTGTCTGAAGATTAGGTATATGGATTGTCTTGAAGTTAGTTGTAGAGCCTTGTACTTTCACTTTCAGTTTCTTTTGTACTTATATCTGTATGGTTGGCCTAGTGGGTGGCCGGTGTTGTATTGTTTTTCATAGATGTTCGGGATTTTATAACATTTTACTATTAAAAATTGTTCTATTTTAGTTGTTTATTACTTTTACACTCTGTTTACTTTATACTGTGTATGATACTTATTTATTTCCACTGTTTTCTACTATGATATTAGGGCATAGTCTCTCCACTATCACCTTCTAGGCCCTCACTACTAGTCGGTAGCCTCTGGTATACGAGGAGGCGCGCTTGAGGCCTTGTGATGAACCGGCTCGGAGCACCGGTTTAGTGGCTTATGATTTGGGACGTTACACTGTCAGTTCTTAAATTTAAAAGCCAAGTGCATGGGAAAAACCTACCTTAAAGGATGGCCAAGCCAAAGCTTTCTAACTCAAGCAGCATCCTGCTTGCAAACACACACTTCCATATATATATATATATATATTTAAACAGATGCATGTATTCTCACACACACACACACACACACACACACACACACACACACACACACATATATATATATACCAGGGATTATGCATGTGCGACTTCGAAATCAATTACAACTCCCCCAAAATGACGACGACAGAGCAAATAGACCTGAATCTGACAAGGGTTTCCAGAACATGGACCAATGGGTCTCGATACACCCTCCACACAACCCTAAAAATGGAAGAATCATAAAAAACTAAATCAAACCCTCACCTAGACATAAGTAAGGAATCGACTCAAAACATATTTTTAACAAATCAAATCATCAAAAAAACAATAGAATCATTTAACCAAGTTCATTAATGAGATGTGAATCAAGTTTAAAAATTTATTTAAAACTCTCAAGCATAACATAAATTGAATTAGAAAGATAAGGTATGGAAATTCCTACCTCAGAGGTGTGAGAGTGCAACCGAACTTCAACAGAAGGGATACTAAGACCTCATAGACCCTAAAATTCAATAAAACTGAGTTACAAACAACCCCTAATATCTAGGGTTCGACTAAGGGGATAAAACCCCAAAATCAAGGAAAAAGCACACTAGAGGGGGGGGGGGGGTCACGCCAGAGAGGGTCATGCCAAACAGTGGGCCGCATCAGATAAGGGGTCACGCTAGACATGGGGTCGCACCAGACAGGTTGCACTGGAGAGAGGGGTGCGACTGAAGAGAGAGTGCTGACAAGAGGAGAGGGGGAAGAGGAGGGCACCAACGAGGATGAGAGTGTGCAAGGGTGGTTGGTACACACTGTATAGGGGAATAAAGGGAGGATGGTGTGCCATGGAAGGTGGAAGGGAAGGGGAAGGGTATTAGGGTTCTTTAAAAAAAATAGTTATAATAATAATAATAATAATAATAATAATAATAATAAAATTTATGTTAATAATAATAGTTTTAATAATAAAACAATAATAATAGTAATTTTTTTAATAATAATAATTATATTAATATTCTTCATAATAATAATAATGATAATAATTTAATAATAATAATAATGATAATAATTTAATAATAATAATAATAACTTAATAATAATAATATTATCATTATTTACATTATTATTAAAACATTATTTAAATTTTATTTTCATAAAATTTTATTTATTTTAAAAATTGGGAAACCGGACGGTCACCTGGGCTAACCATACGGTTACCGCTAACTGTGCGGTTCTTGTGCACCGGCCTAAAACCCACCAAAATCATCAAACTTTAAAAAATTTAAACCAGCACTCAACCCAAACCTAGACGAGAATATCCAAAGCCAAGAAATAATAAAATAAAATAATTTTAAAGGTTGAGATGTGACAATTTTCCCCACCACAAAAACTTTCTGCCCCCAAAAATTCACCAAGCCAAAAGTTAATAAAAAATTGATTCCATAACCGAAGAAACAAGGAATTCCAAGGTGACTATTTATTTCCCAAGTCACACCAGACTGATCTAGAAAAAAAACACAACCGAAAACAAGGGGAGAACATGAGAGGGTTCTCCCCACCATAAGGATTCTACTAGCACGTAAATTAAAACTCAAACATACCACCTCGGGAAGGGGGTCCAACGTGAGAATTCCCAACCGATCCAAACCGGCTTCCATAGCACGGGAAAAACACCACCACTGCTAGAACTAGAATATTTTAACACACCAACTGGACCCCCAATATTAGGGGAAAACTCAAAAAAAGAAACTATGACTAAAACCCAACAATTAATCAGATCCACTTTTCACCCATTTCACAAAACTCAAATATATCTAAGCTAGTACAACTGAAACCAAAACTGGAACCAACCCATGCGAGGGGAAAAAACATGTTAAAAAAAATAGATGGTTCAAAAGGGACACATTTTAACAGGTAAAACTAATTTAATTTCAATGGATCAAGTCCATCACACTTTTAAAATGAATGATGAATTTGCGACAATAGGAAAACAAAATTTGGGTCAAGGTTTCACACACACTTGTCAATTACTGATTGTGCACAAGATTCACTCTGAGACCTATGGTGGGAGATATGATGGCTGAAGCATCTCCTGACTCATAGTCAGACATTGGCATCCTCTGGTAACTTCTCCTTCTTAAAATGAAGCTTCTTGCATAACTTTTTCAAATAAACCAAACAATCACAACAATGACATATCTTTAGAGGGATATGACACGAAAACTTATAATTCCCAGACCGACCACACTGATGGCACACCAGAAAGCGGTCTGATGAACTAGAAGTCAGAACTAATGAGGATAGCTTCTTAGAAACAAGTTCTTCTGGAATCCACTCCTCGCCATATGGGGAACCTTCATGAATGAAAAGAGGAACCAAATTACCAATCATTTGTGCTCTGGGAACCAACTTATCTAGGAACACTTCATCCACCAGTTTCTCAAAATAAAGTTCCTTAAAAGAGAAGAACCACTCCTTGATCTTTGGACAAAGACCCCCAAGGAAAATATAAGTCTTCATCAAATCCTGCAACACCACCTCTGGAGAAAAGGAATACATATCCTTTAAATGGTTAGCGTAGGCCTTTACCATCTATTGGACTTGTTGAATACACATGATTTCTTCCATTTTCTTCATCTTTACCTCCTCAGGTATGAAACACCGGAAAAAGACAGACTTAAAAACTTCCCATGTAATCCCAACTTGCATTGACGATAGGGAAAAAAACTCTCATTCATCTAGAGTTGGACCTTCAAACAGACCCAAAATGGAATGAACTCTGACAACTTCGGGAGTTCCCAATACCTTGAAGAC
This sequence comes from Viscum album, assembly GCA_963277665.1. Taxonomy (NCBI): domain Eukaryota; kingdom Viridiplantae; phylum Streptophyta; class Magnoliopsida; order Santalales; family Viscaceae; genus Viscum; species Viscum album. Next base: position 15,963,371 of record OY728148.1, read on the forward strand.
ACACTTGACCTTTTCAAGCCACTCCACTGCCTCTAACAAATCTCAATCACCATGAAGTACATTAACCATTTGAGATGAACCAAAAAATGTGCATGACTCCTTAGAAATCTTGGAAACCTTTCTGGGTGGAATTTTATGAACAACACAAGAAACATAACAAAAAATACAACATCAATCTAAAACATAATCGGGAAGAATATCTCAATCCAAAAAAACAGCCTAATAAGCCAAGCACATAAAATCATAACTAAATACCCCCTTTTCAAAATATTATTTTCATTTTAAATTTCAAAACCGCCTTCTTTCATGGCCACTTTCGAAATACCAAAACCCACTTTTTACAAAACCAAACCCCCATTATAAAATAAAACCAAGTTTTTAAGCCATTTTCCCCTTTAAAAAATTATTTTAGAAAAAAATGATAAGCCTTTAATCTCAAACACACACCCATGGAATCTTACGAACCATCACATGTGTGTCCATCAAATTCCACTTACATCATCCACTGAAAAGTTCCCCCACACAATTTATATACATACACTACAAACATGTGACCTTATATAGAGAGTACCAAGGGTCACATATCTATTTTCTTCATCAATTGCAAGTGTGCACCAAAGTTTTAAACAAAAAAAATCTTTTAAAACTAATTTTACCAATTTTAAAACTACTGAGAAGAATCCATTTACTATTTCAAAGCCTATTTTGATTTAAAATCCACCTTACCAATTTGAAACCACTCAAAAGCAAACATTTTCATTCCAAAACCATTTCCATTTTCGGAATACATTCACACCGACCAAAACCAAGACAAATAACAACTTAAACCAAACTATCGGAAGGAGGGACTAACGTTTATGCCTAACTCAACGACATGTTAATGAGTTATTCCCCAAGTAATTCATAACACTAAGAGGGACTTGAACCATGAACTTGGACTCCACATGATTCACTACTCCATGTTGGATCACAACGTGACATTGGATCACCTCCATTGTCATCCCTCAATCCAAAACAAAGACAAAAGACTCAATTCCCAGACTACCCCTAACAACTTGAGTTTCAAAATGAGCAAGAGTTCATGACACCCTTTATGTACCTACCTCCCAAGTCTCAATAGTCCTAATATCTATCTAATGGACACCCCAAATAAAAAGGGCCTCCTATGATACCATTTTTTCATAAACCAACCCAGGTCATCCCTGACCCGGTCACCTGAGTCGATCTGTAGCAAGGCTCGAAGGGCGTTTCTAATACCCACGGGTTGGAAACTAGTGATGAGAATAAAAATTAAACATGTGGGAACAATTTTTCCCATTAATAAAAGATAAATAAATAAATAAAAAATGAACTATAAAAACAAAAACTATTATTGGAAATAAAATAAAACTGCACATACCTCTATGTGACCCTACGGGTCACCACCGACCTCAAATCAATGTCGAAATACTGCGATTAAATCCAATAAAGAGACAGTACCCAAAGATAAAAACAAAGATAAAACTATAGTCATGATTATTAAAACTTGGTAGGATGACCTGGTAATCTATTCCTAATGCACTCACTTTAAAATAAAAGAAACATCATTTTTCAAGTTTGAACTACAATATATAAAAGTATGATTTTCTACATGTCTACTAAAAAACAAAGTAAAAATTATTTCCCTTAATCATTTACAAAAAAAATTTCATTCTATTAGTGTGCCATTAACATTTTAGAAAGGGAAGTGATGATTTTCATTTTTTATGGCATGGAAGATTATAAAACAAGTTAACTTTAAAACATTTTCACAAGATTTTAAAAACCAACACATCACTTACAAGCAGACACTACACAAGTAGTCACTAAAATATTCACATAACATGGGCAATGAAAATATACCTACAAGTACCACATTCATTATTGCAAGCATCTAAGAGATAATAGACATAGGTGAACCCAGGAGATCAAGAACAATCTATAACATACCAATAAATGATACCCCATCCCCGGTAGCATGCCACACATGATGAAATCAAAAACACCCAAACGCCTAGCCACCCTAACTTAGGATAGACTGAGGGGCCCAATTCCATAGAAATAAACCCAAATATATCCACCTATTATGGGCCACTGGTTAGTACATGAACTACCCATGCGGAAAACGTTCTCAGATAATTATCTCAATATGCCAGGTTACCATGTCTCATATATATAATGGGGGTGGGATAACCGATTCCAATTGAGTGTAAAATCACAAATATATATAATAATAATAGTTTACAATAGGCCTCACCTCGAGTCTCCCCAAGGACTAATCTCACACCTTAAAATAATTAGAACACAAAGAGTTCTCACTGATGAATCCTGATAATGGATCATGAGGATTCCAAAACGAGGGAATTCCATCCATCATACATAGACAAGGCATGAGAAACATCTAATGGAGGTTTTCATACTAAATATTTTTATCAATTTCACAAAGTTTCCAAATGGGATTTTAAACATTTATCAAAACTAAAATTTATCAAACATACAATCCATATTTCAAAAAGAGGTGTAAACCACCATTTTCCATTCCAAAAACCATTTACAACATTTCCTTTAAACATTTCCAATACACTTTGAAAAAAACCCATTTCTTACAAAAATTCCAAGCGTGTACATCATCGGTAAAGCATATCAAAACACCTAAAACCTGATACCCATTCCTCTATAAAACCCAAAATCACTTGGGAAACCCATACAAGGCACCCAAGACATCATTTCATATAATACTAAAACATTTAAAAATCAAACTAGACAATTTATATCACAAGTCCATCACAAAATCCAAATAGACATTTAATCAAACACAAGGTGTGCGTTATCTAACACAAAAATTCTATTTATCATAAATCAAGGCATAAAATACTACTTTTAACATCAAATGATTAAACCAAGGATAATAAATCAATATTTATAAATTAAAGGTGTGAAAATCATGAAACTGATAGTTCTTAAATTTAAAAGGAAAGTGCATGGGAAAAACCTACCTCAAAGGATGGCCAAGGCAAAACTTTCTAACTCAAACAGCAGCCCGCTCGCACGCACACACTTCCATATATATATTCTTAAACTTATGAACATGCTCCACACACCATGAGGGAACACACACATAGAAGATATATATATATTTATATATATATCCATACTTGGGAATATGCGTGCACGCCTTTGAAACCGATTGCAACTCCCCCAAAATGACAATGGAAGAGCGAATCGACCCGAACCGCCTCGCTTTCGGCGGTGGTTACCGGAACACGAACCAATGGGTCCTAAGACACCCTCTGCACAACCCTAAAAATGTAAGAATCATGAAAAAACAAATCAAACCCTCACCTAGAAAGAAGTAAGGAATCACCTCAAAATATATTTTTAACAAATCAAATCATTAAAAAAACACCACAATAATTTATCCAAGTGCATTAATGAGATACAAATGAAGTTTAAAAATTTATTTAAAACTCTTCATCATAACATGTATTGAATTAAAAAGATAAGGGATGAAAATGCCTACCTCGGAGGTGTGCGAATGCAACTGCGCTTCAACTGAAGAGAGAATAAGACCTCATAGACCATTCACACACCCTAAAATCCAATAAAAATGAGTTACAAACAAACGTTAACATCCAGGGTTCAACTAAGGGAATAAAAAGCTAAAATCAAGGAAAACACACAGGGGGGGGGGTCGTGCTAGATAGGGGGTCGCGCCAGACAAGGGGTCATGCCGAACAAGGGGTCGCTCTGAATAGGGGGTCACATTGGAAAGGGGGTTGCGCCAGAGAGGTTGTGCCGAAGAGAAGGGGTGCGATTGAAGGGAGAGTGTTGGTGAGAGGAGAGGGGGAAGAGGAGGGTGTCTATGAGGATGGGGGTGCGTAGGGGTGGATGGTGCACATTTCATAGGGGAAAAAAGTGTGTGTGTGGGGGGGGGGGTGGTGCACCATGTAAGGTGTAAGGGAAGAGGAAGGGTATTAGGGTTCTTAAAAAAAGTTATAATAATAATAATAATAATAATAACAATAAAAGTTATGTTAATAATAATAATAGTAACAAAATTTTATTAATAATGATATTAATATTTTTAATCATCATCATAATAATAATAACTTAATAAAAAAATAATAATAACTTAATAATAATAATATTATCATTATTTTTATTATTATTAAAACATTATTTAAATTTTATTTTCATAAAATTTTATTTATTTTAAAAATTGGGCAAACGGACGGTTACCTGGGCATACCACACGGTTACCGCTAACCATGTGATTCCCATGAACCGGCCCAAAACCCACCAAAATTATCAAACTTTAAAAATTTTAAACCAGCACTCAACTCAAACCTCAATGAGAATACCCAAATCTAAGAAATAATAAAATAAAATAATTTTAAAGGTTGGGGTAAGACAAGATTTTTGATGATGGATGTCACGATCCTTGAGAAAATACTGAAGGTAAGTGGATAAATATTCTTAACTATTGTATGAGTAGAGACATTTAATAGTCTTTAAGAATTGAGTGTGAATTTCACGGTAAAAAGTTTCGAAAATATCACACCTCGGAACGATCATGAAAGAGGCATAACCATATCACCCAAGAGAATTCATCAATGAAGGATGAATAATAATGATAACTTGACTAAGTAATAACCACATAAGGACCCCATACATCAGAATTAACTAGGTTGAAAGGATTCATTGAACACATTTACAATCGAGGAACATACGTTGCCCGATAATGTTTAGCAAACTTACAAAATTCACAATGGAAGGAAAGGTGTGGACTAAATTGGGGGAAAATCTTATGTAAGATGGAAGCCGGTGGATGACCATAGTGAAAATGTAGGTTGAGGGCATGAGAAAAGGTGGATGGGCAAGAAAGGGATGGTGGGGTATCAAACATGTACACCACATCACTAAGGCAACCTCTACCAAGTTCCCTATTCATTGACCGCTCCTAAACAATAATATCAGAAGACATGAAATGGCAATAAAATTTAGTTCTTTTATGAGTTTATTGATGGAGATAATATTAAAATAGAAATGAGGAACATGAACCATTGAATTTAGGTGAATAGTCAGAGTCATGGAGCATGTGTCAAATCCCATAATAGGGATTGAAGATCCATCACCAACAGTAATTGCAATGGAATTAGTATATGGATGATAGGTGGTAAGAAAACCTGGATCACCTATGAGATTATTAGAATCACTAGAATCAAGCATCCAAGCTGTTTGTCGATGAGAGATATAGCGGTGGGTCCACCGGTCTAAGAAATAGAGGTTAAAGAAGAAACAAGTGGAAAAGAAGCCCGATGTGATTGTACAAGTGAAATTTCTTCCATTGAGAGTGCTAGTTTGTGACGAATCCTGGATGGTGGTGAGGATGATGCCATGTTTAGAAGAATATAGGGAACCTACTCTGGGCAATAAGGGATTTTTTTAGATAATCAGAAAATGTCACGGCAAGAATAGTCGTGTCAGTAGTATAAAGGCGTGCGCAACATCAGTCGTAGAAAAATATTTTTCCTACCAAAAATCAGTAGAAGTTGTAGGATCTTACATATGGATTCTATTGGGAGGAGTGGGAAATGGTTGGAAATGATCTAGTAAAATAGTGCGACTGATTAATAGGATTCGATGGGACTGGTCAGTGGTGGTTTAGAACTAGCGAGGGTTGGCTTTAGGGGCTCAAGACAGAGGCGCGTGACTAGTTCAGATGAGGGAGATTTATCCATTTATCACTGAAGATCGATGACAATATGTTGATGTAGGTGCAGAGGCGAGCTGTCGCAGGAGCCCATTAAGGAGGGGCACTACCCTAGATACCATCGTGTGAGGGGGTTTGAGGCACGAAGGAACCTTTAAATAGGAGGCGGGCCACTGGATATGGCCTCACATGGGAGTTTCTGACCAGGGAGGATTCGACATGGCGTATGGAGGGGCGATGGGAAGGGATAATGTCGCACACAAGGAGGGGTCCGCGGAGGGTCATCCCACACATGGGGGGGGGCAGCAGAGGGCTATCATGCCTAGGAGATTTTTCACTGATGAGTTGTGTGCAACGTAGGAGCTATGTAGGTAGGGGCTGTTGTGCGCATCAGGAGGTGGGATCCATAGAGGGCTGTCATGCATAATAGGAGGGAGAAGCGATGGGGGGGGGTGCTATGATAAGGGGGTGCAGGGATTCCACGTAGGAGGCACTAGCGACGGGAGGCGATGTATTCCGCATGAGTGGGCTGGCGTCAGGGCACAACATAATTGGGATGGAGGGGTTGGTTGATGGGATGCTAGGATATCTGCATAGGTGGGTCTGATAGACTGGATGCTAGGAAAACCGCACAAGTAGGGCCAGTCGACGGGGGTCCAGGATAGCTATAGAGGAGGGGAAGGTTATCATATGTAACCTGCCTTTGATACCATGTATAATGGTGAATTCCTTACCTTAAGGAGAGGTGGATACATTCTTTTATAGATATAGGAAAATAATTACAAGTTGGAATAATCCGATGTGGGACTCGAAAATACCCTTAACCCAGAAATACAATTAACCAAGTTTAACAATTATCTCAATATAACATTAGAGATAAGAAAATTAAAATTGAAATAAGTTAAATTATGAATCAATTATGAAAGTGCAGTGATAAATGAACACACAGTTAATTCAATGCATTGAATAATTCAATTTATTGAATTTATACTTCAACATGACAACTGTAAAAATGAATATACACTTCAAAATATACAGTGAAAAAGGAAAATTTTCGAGTTGAAAATATTGAAAATGAATAAAAAGTTTAAAACATACCATGCATTTCCAAATTTTCTTGTATTTCAAAATGAGACAGCCAATACATATGCTAGATTTAAGGCAGTCCTAATATATAAAATTCATTAGTTATGATTTAACATGTGGGAAAATATTATATACCAAATTTTTTAATGTTTGAAAAATAAAATAATCATGAATTTATCTTCATATCCGGTCAACATCCTCTATAAGAGAAGTGAAAGAAAAATTCAATATTATTTGGAATATACACATAATGATTATCTGAATGAAAGAAAAAAACATTAACAATGCATTAGTGAGACCATATTCCAAAGTAGAAAAACTGATAAAAAGACTTTCCCTTATACTAAAAAATAATTTAATGTATTTTTATTAAATTTCAATTTAACTATCACCCTAGTTATTTTATAGTTATTGATTTGCATGTATGAAGATATATTGTTGATTTTCTTACAAAAAAAGGAAAGGATACATAATTTTAACAAAAAATCTAATATAAATGAAAAAATGCATTAATTCAACTCAAAATTCACCTCTTATATTTTTCTGGAAGCATTGACATATCAATGTGAAAATGAGAAAGATGAACTGTAAAAAGATATTCACCTAGTGCTATTATAATCTACCTTCCTTATTTTTTTTCCTTATAATTATCCAAATTTAATAACTATATAGTAAAAGATGCATATATAATGTGGTTATCAACATTAATGATCAAGAGGAGAATAACAGTAAATGAAATATTTTTGTAAACTGAACAACTATATATACATTAATTCACAGTTATGTATTAGTGTAAATAACAGATGTGAAATTATGACAGTACTAACCCAAATAACTTAAATTATAACTAATGTAATTTCAAAAGCTTAGTATTCAAGTTTACACATGTACATGGATTAAAAAATAGTAGTTTTTAATGAATCATATAGTTTTCCCTTAAATTCACAACTAAATAAAAATTTCATAACATGTGGATAGAAAAATTTCTCAGTGAATAATGTAAGAATTAATGGCAGAAGAAATGGTGAACATAATAATTAATTAGGAATACAAATCCATGTGTGGAAACTTTGGAAAAATTTAATAAGGAGTACAATGAAACTATGATAATCAACAATGTGAACATTAAATATTTTATGAAGTATGAAAATGAGAATAATTGTAATATTAATATTAAATAATGAATTTAACTTTGCATGTATGTATTTTAGTTTCAGAAAACAACCCACGATGCGGGACCATAAAATAATGAATATAATGGTAAATTCATTAATCCATATATAGTACTGTAGCAGTACTGTAGTGGGAACTGTGCAGTACTGTAGCAAGTACTTTTTGATGCTCTTTTCCGTCATAGAGTCTAACGATTGAAGAAGGGAAATACCTTAGTACAAAGTGATTCATCCTTTTAAGAAACATCAAAAATTGACAAAGGCATGAACAAGGATTTGTTTACACTTGGGTTGTGCAAGTTTCAGCATGGACGTGCAAGTATACTTGCGCGCCTCATATTGGTCACGCGGGTGACTTGCGTGCCCTAAGTTATTGTCTCCTAAGGTCTTCAGTATCCTATAAATACCCCTTGTGGGCCCCCCATTTCAAAAAGGAAAAAATCCAGAAACTCAGATTTGAGCTCCCGACACCCTAGTCTCTTCTCAAAGCCTTCTGAACGCTTCTAAGGTAATTTCTTACCTAGAATGGAAGGTCTAAAGAGAGGGAACAAGGCCTAAGTGTTGAAATTCATCAACACCTGCGCACCTAAGTGTCTAACCCTTCAGGGAATTGAAGACACTTGTGCACCGCCTTATCCCTTCAACAGAACTTGCACACCACTCATTTAAAAGTATTTAGGGATAACACTAAGGTCTTGATCCAAGCCTCACCCAAGTTTTACCCTAAGGTTTGTCCGTCGCGCAAGTACTCATGTGTCGCGCAAGTATACTTGCACGACCATGACTTGAGCGCCCGACCATGACTTGCGCGCCCGACCAGGACTTGCGCGCCTACCTTCTTTTGGGTGCCCCTCCTTTCCATTCATCTATTTTCTTCAAATCCACCTTTCCTCTTCAATATTTAGCCTTTAGAATCCTCTTCAAAGCCATTTATGGCATGATTCCTTGGTTGGATTCCTTATCTGAAAGGAATTATGTGGAACATCTCTCAAAACCTAGTGATTTACATATATTTATGTCACTAAGGTTAGATATTTCATTCACTCAACCTTATCCTTTAAGATGAGAAGATCTTTAATATGGGAATCCTATTTAGGAATATACCCCAAGTACCCTATTTACGGGCATCCTCTTTAGGAGTAAGACCCAGTCTTTAAGTTCCCAAATTTGGGCCTCCTTCTCAGGAATAAGTCCCAATCATAATTCCCTAACCCGGGCCTCCTTCTCAGAAGTAATCCCCTGTCCAAGTTCCCTAATTTGGGCATCCTCCTTAGGAGTAATCCCAAAATTCCAAATTCCCTTAACCTGGGCCTCCTTCTTAGGAGTAAGCCCCAGTTCTTAAGCCCCTTTAACCTGGGCCTCCTTCTCAGGAATAAGCCCCAGTCATTATTTCTCTTAACCAGTCTTAACTTCTTTTGATTTGGGATTCCTTCTCAGGAATAAAACCCAATCACAAGTCCCCTCCTAATTTGGGCATCCTCCTTAGGAGTAAGCCCCAAGTTAGAGTATCCAAATCTCTATAAAGCACATATACCATTATGTAACTTGTTCCCGGGATTCTTATCTAAAGTAAGTCCCGATCTTTATCTATTTGGGCAATTATACATACATAATCCCCATATAATTCCTTATGACCGCATCCTTCGTGACACAAATTATCAGGTTTAATGATACCTCTTGTTTCTCACACCGAGCATGACTCACGTGGGATTAGAGTGTAAAAGTAACCACAACACATCTCTTTGAGCCGCTAATCATACGTAAGCCCCACAATTCCCAAACGAACTACGTGGACTTTGATCTCTACCTTAAAAGTGGAGTACGTAGGAAGCCTTTCTAAGGTTCAAGCCCATCACCCATTAATTCCCATCTGTCCCATATGATGTTAAACTATACCTTAATTCCCAAAATATGTGGGTTTTGATTCCTTTTCTAACAAGGATACTTTGGTAGCCCATTTGCGGGTACGATCCCAACTCTGAAATACTCCATGTCCTTCTGAATGACAATAAACTTCAAGTGCCCCGCTGAGTGGATTTTAAACTAGTATGGTTATGATAATGACCAAGAGATCTTTATATAATGTGTTGGAGGATACCATTGACTGAGAATCTATAAAAAAATACAGATGATTCTCTATCGAGGAAGAACCTCAAATACATATAAAAGATTCTCTAAATCTCGTACATATTAATAATTGATTGTCAGATCTTAAGGAAAGTTCATTTTCATACTTGGTAGTGTAATAAGGATTAACGAACATAACTCAAATCTATAAAGAGAGTCCCGGAGTAGACAATAATTCCCCCCAAAAAGGTGTAATGAGTCCGACCTACCATCCTCTTGACCAATGAAAATTCTTAAGCCTCATCGGTCCACAACTAATGAGAATATACCTTTGAAAATTAGGTCCAAATGGATATAGAATCATTGGATGTTTTCAGTTCTACGAACAAACCCGTTAAAAACTGATTGGAATGTTTGAACCTTAAACAAACAAGGTCATCCCCATTTTCAGAGGAAACAAAAAATGGTGAACCCGACATGAATCTTTAACCAAGTTAAAATGACGTTTTACTTATTTGTTAGGCCCCTATTTAAACTCAATGAGAGTGCCAACAAAACAATCAATAACATATGTGCTCATAAAAAAGATTTAGTGGCCGAACTTATCTTGATTATGTCTGTTATATCAAACAAGCACTCTTTTCCAAGATCTTTTGCGTTACAAAAATGACTTTTTTAAAGTTCACACATGTGAATGCCTCTGCTGTGAATACCTCTACTGCTACTCCTACTGAACCGTCGTCCTCTCTGAGGACGACATCACCTACTCAGCATCTTCAACACTAGGTATCAAATGCACTGGTTAAGGAATACGATCGATATGGTACTATTCCGACTTTGGAGGCTGCTCGACAATCCCTCCAAGTCAATAATTCACCCTGGTCGTCCGGACAGCGACGACCAGCGATCAAGAAGCAGGCGGTGCCAACCACCGTCTCCAACCGTTTCGGGTCGTTATCCCCGGAATGCAACATCCATTCCCTCCCATATTCTGAGGAGGTGAATGAGAAGGTCACTCAAGGCCTTAATTCAAGGAAACAAGAGTCCTTCCCGAGGGTTCCCACCAACAATTGCCGCCAGAATCGTGCGGTAGTACGCCCTCAACATGATGAGGGTGTCGTCTCCAGGCATTTGGCTCAGGTTCCTCGAACCTGAGAAGGCAAGACGAACCACCAGAGGCAACAACCTGTCAACAGTGAGCAGGTTCTTATCTCTTCCATTTCTGGAGAATTCCACCAACCTAACTTGGTGGAAAGCAATGAGCGGGCACACACACCTGTCCGTTTTAATTCCGATGTCCAGTAGACTCATCTGGCAGCAGCACATCATTCCTGCCAGGCAATTCCAGTGGAGTACTATAGATAGAAAAATACACCTATTTATAAATCATCATCTAGTCAGCAGGCTCGTCTGACTACATATGATGAAGCCCACCAACCCAATGTGCTGACAACTGGTAAACATGCACATACACCCGCTTACACTCATCAATCCTGCCAGCAGCCTCATCTTCCAGTATTGAAGGAAGTTTATCAACCATGTTAGGTAAAGTTCAATCAGCAGGCGCATACACCTGCTAGTATTGATCGAGCCTACCAATAGTCTCGTTTGGTAGCACCCAGAGAAGTCAATTGGAAAGCCCCAATGACAAACAGGAGGAAAACTCAACTCTCTTCCCCCATACACGAGTATTGTCAGAACTCACAGGCAGGAAAAGGAGGACAGGAGCAGGAACACACTCCTACTCCAAGCATGGAATGGACATATATTCCCATTCCGGCAGCTGAAGTCACCAAACATATTCTAACAATAGTGAAGGATCAAAAGCAAATCCCTGCTCATATTCTGGATGCCTGCCAAGATATTATAAAAGCTTCAGCAGCATCACAGGGAAATAAATGAAAATCTATCCCTACTAGTGGAGTGACATATCAAAAGTTCACTCCAGAATAGACACACACATCTGTTCCAGTCCAAGAGGGTTTTGGGGCATACTCCCTCATATCATACGAACAACCAAGTCAGGCACATACACCTGATTTGAGTGGAGATAATCAGCCTAAACTGACTATTTATCTTGAGCAGGCACATAAAACTGCCCATAATAACCACTTTCTTAAACAATTAGTTCCCAAAGTGATTAAGAAGGCATCTAAGAAAAATACCCATCCAGAACAGTCAAGAAATCAAGGTCCAATCTATAATAAGGCCTTACTCGATGCTGTAGTTCTTGATGCACTCAGACATTTATCTGTTGCAACTCAAGATTCTACTCTCTCAGTTCCCAATAGTGGGAACATTAATTCTGAAGGTCTGTATCATAAAATTCCTCACGAATTCTTTCTTCATGACAGTTTGGTCGATCTTGAAGTATCATCTTCAGATGAGAGTCATGATAACCCTCTGCGTGGCCAGAAGATCAAGGAGAAAAACGTTTCATCTTTTGCTGTAACCCACCATGGTGGTCCTCCCCATGATGATGAATTTAGCTGAGAAATTCCTCTCCGCAGTATTAACTCACATTGCCTGGAAAATTATCCAATGGAAAATGTGGTGACGAGAAAGCCCTCTTATCTTGAGGCACTTGAAAATGTGAAGCCAGTCATGTCTGATGCTTTACCGCTAGAAATTGAAATAATTTCTCAACCGGAAGATAGCCCGGGGTGTAGTTCATTCTCTGAACCACCCCTAATTCATGAATCTTCTAATTTAGTAAATGAATTCTCTACCAATATTGTTGAATCTGATGAAGAAACAAAGAAGCACTAGATTTGGTTTAAACAGGTAGAAGAATATTCATCAAATGATAAGGAGGAAGTAATGAATATGAGAAAACAACTGACGAAAGGTGAGGTACCAGTCATGTTTTGTCCTTTGGCTAACTCTCAGTATGACATTCCAGAGATGTTGATGGAAGATTGTATTCAAGATATTCGTCTCAACATGTGGAAAAATCTTTGTCAATTGAAAAAGAAAAGATTATCTTATGATGAATATGAAAATCATGTCAAGATAATATAAGGGTTACAATGCCAAATTGATTTGATCTCTCTCTCAGTTTCTCGATATCTGAAGGCTGAAAAGAAGTAGAGATCCCTTAAGTGTTCATGCCTTGGCGCACTAAGAAGGTTGCGCCTGTTAATTGCCAATTCCCCATCTGGTATTCATATCAGGGGATGGGGTATTCATGGAGCACTGCATTTCACTGTACTCTCCATCCAACAGAGCCCGCCAAAAATGGTCTCATGCAATGTTATTGCCCATGGATGGCCACAACTAATTGGATTTGTTTGTAATCAAAGGCTCACTCAGAACATGCCTCAACTAGTTCTTCTCAAAATCAGGAATACAAAGAACAAGTTGTCGAATTACTCTTGCATCAGGAAAATGAGAATATCGAACAAGCTTCTCATTTAGAGCGAGCGGATCATCAAGTGACAGAAGTGTCAGAAATCATTCAACGGTCATTTGAGCCAGGTGATTTGAGTGGATGTAGGTTAATAAATCCAGCCAATTTCCGGACTAAAGTCTGTAAGATCAGAAGATATTTTAAGAAAGTCTCAGATGTAGCAGCTCAAGAACCACCCCAGCTTTCCAGACTAGGGACTCTTTTAACCCAACCCTCAGAATCAACAAATAGGATTCGAGGAGTTGAGCAGGAATAGAAGGAACAGCCCCAGTCCATTTGACTAGGGACTTTTTCAAATCCTCAATCTCTTCCTCAGATAAAGTCAGTCTTCTCTCGATTAGGGAAGAATCCCCAAGAGGAACGAAGAGCCGAATTATTAGGAGATTCCCTCCAAATTACTTTTCGTCAAGAATTTCCTAAGGGATCAAATCATAAAAAGGTAGTGTCTCAACAAGGACATGGAATAAGATAATATCGCAGAAATGCCAATAGAAGAGATGCAATGCATTATGCATCAATTAATGTCATCAATGCCATTGTTTCTAATACCCCAAATGATGCTCACTCGGAGGGATCAAATGAAGAGGTTCCTACTCAAGAAGTTGTACACACAGACACAAATGAAGAAGGTGTGTGTATAAGAAATTAAAGGCTTACCCAGAATCTGGGTATTCCTTTAAATAACCAACTTCCCCCTCTCCGAAAAGCATCCAACAAGGGGAAAGGAAAGAATTAGGCTACATTCCACCCTTCCTATGGAGAAGTCCAATCACTATCACTAAATCAAATATTCGCTCAACAAGAGGAAGTGATGAAGGAATTAAGGAGGTTGAACGCAGAACTACTTCAAAGTAGTCTTCCTCCTAGGTGTGTTGGAGTCAGTCAGCCAAGGGAATTTGTTGCAACTACTGAGATGGATCAATAGTATCCTCCTTTACCAGTACACCCTCACAGGTCTAATCCTATGGGTCAAGTGCAACAACAACTGGTGGTGTTATCCTCAGTTTCAGTACCAGCCACCACACCTGTCCAAGCTCTAGTTATTGCACCGACATAGGTCCAAGCTCAACTGGATGTTTCTCAAAATCTAATGACTACCATTGAGGCATTAACATCTCAGTTGGAAGCTATGGAAGGAAAACGTGCACCGGTTCAACCAGAGAAGAGATATTACCCTGAATGGGTAGACGCAATTCCTCCCCCATCAAATTTTTCAAGTATCAAATTCCCAATCTTTAATGGTTTGGGAGACCAAAAGATACACTTAACACATTTTGTTTCTCATTGAGATCCTATGATGGGAACCCCTCAGCAACAAGAAGCAGTTAAGCTCAGGTGTTTTGTACAGTCATTACAAGGGCCTGCTTTTGTCTGTTATATAAGCTTTCAATCCTGGTCAATTACCGGGTGGGAGGATCTTTGTCAACAATTACTTCTTCAATTCAGCTCAACTTTTCTAAATACAAAAGTTTTTGATCTTAAAAATTATAAGCAAAGGGAGAATGAAAAGGTTTCAGATTTCATTGCTTGATGGAAGGGATTAACATATTCCCTGAGCTTAGAACTCCCTCAAGAAGAGTTTTTTCCAATTTGTGTGGAAAATATACGTGATGAATTATGCACGCCATTGATCCCTGTGAAATACATAGGAGGGTTTCAAGACCTTACTTCGATCGCTCAGCAGATTGAAGATTCAATTATAAAGACTAAGGATAAAGCTCGTGTAATTCCATCAGTTCCAAGAAGGAGAATGGGTAAAGCAGATACTGCTACAGTTATGCTTAAACAAGCACCTGTACCTGCTTCTACTTCAAGAACTTCATATTCTCGAAGGGCTCTGCCTCCTGAGCATCAAAAACAGAGGCCGTTTCGTCAAGATGATAAAAGATATCAAAGACGGAAACAATTTGAGGATCTAAAGAGCAAAGTTTACTCTTTCCAAAATGAACAAGTTTCTGGTTACTTCATTTCAGCTCTGGAAAATAATTTGGTTCAATTGACAAGGCCCAAAAGGCCAAATAAGGAAGAAGATGAAGAACATCCCAATTATTTCCCATTTAATCAGATGTTGGGGCATCCCATTCAAGAGTGTTTTGTCTTCAAAGACCTCCTGAAAAAGATGGTGGACTCGGGATAAGTCAAACTGAAAGTTTCTTCAGCTCAGGTAGCATGTGTTACTGCTACAAATCCATAGGAATAAGGCGAGTGAAAAGAATTAAAAAACAAAAATGCACAAAAATATGATGATTGGATGGTCAAAAAAAATGATCAAACGAACTCATGACATTTTGCGAATGCAATTGAAGAAACCAATTGTGTCTTCTGCTATAAATTCCACGGAAAAACCCTCTTCATCAAAGGGAAAATCCTCAAAGAAACGAAATAATTCAAAGAAAGAGGAACAATCAAAAGAAGATGAGATCATGTCAAAGCCCAAGTTGTCTTTGACTATGGCAGATTTTATGCCATATACTTCAAAGCCACGGGCACCGCCCTGCTAAACGGAATATCCTAAATGGGCTAATCAGGCAATATCTTCATCAGATGAAGAATTAATCTTTGGTTCTGTTAATATGATTCACTTAATAGATCCTTATGCTAGTCACAGTTTCAATTTTGATGAGCCTGAGTTCCCTGTATCAAATAGAGGAATTAGAGGGAGTTCCAGAGGTCTGGGATATAGAGGAAGACGTGGATATCCTAGAAACCACTATTACAATTCTACCCTTGCTAGAACTGTGTATGCAATAGAAACTCATGGCAGAGCCCTTCAGCGGGCTCAACAAGAATAAGCAAATTCTTCCACACAAAGCAGATTCAGTCCTGGTACAATTATTCTAGAGGATTGGTTAGAGGTTCCACCTTATTCCTCTCAAAAATTAAATAGACCTTTTTGGTCTAATCTTCCAAATCCAGAAGTATTGCCAACTCCTACCCCGATACAAGATGCATCTACTTCCAAATCATCAACTTCTAAGGCACTTGTGAAACCACATGTTCCTATTGGGAAACACAAACCTTTGGATCAAAAATATGATGTCTTGAAGCATTTGGCCCAAGTACCAGACAAATTATCAATTCTGGATGCCTTGAATCTATCCAAGGATCTTCAGGAGGCACTCATTGAGGCTTTGTCAAGTCCTCAGGAGTTCGAAACTGAAATTACTGCGGCTGAAGTCTACCATGTAGAGAATAGTCCTAGAGAATGACATGCAGTAATATCTTTCACAGATGAAGATGAAGATGATGTTGTGAATGGACATATTAGACCTTTGTATTTATCTGGCAAGTTCAATGGTGTGGACATCCGAAGAGATTTCATTGATAATGGTTTAGGAGTCAACCTCATCCCCATTCGTATACTTCATCGATTGGGCCTCAACGAATATGATTTATCTCCTTCTACTCTGATGTTGCAAGGATATGATAAAAATGAACAAGAACCACTGGGCGAGATTATACTCAGAACTCAGTTTATAGACCTTGTATCCAATTCAAATTTCATGGTTGTTGATCACGATACAACCTTCAATGTTTTTCTTGGAAGACCTTGGCTACATCAACATGCGGCTATACCTTCATCATACCATCAATGTCTCAAATATTGTTTTGATGGTCAAATTGGGACATTGTATGGTGATAAAGCCTCCTTTAAAACATGTGAATATCAATACATTGAGGCAGAATTCTATCACATGAAGGAAAAGGATAAATCCACAACAAGGGAGGTTACCAAATTTAATGCTCCATATGGTTTGGAAAAGATTCCAATAAACCCATTCACACATGTGAGTACAGATTACGTGTTGCCTATCAGTCAAATTGACAGGATAGACCCAAATCCAAGTACTCTTATGGAAACTTCCATAATGTCAATTACGACAATCAAGCAAGACAACATGAGAGAAAGTGGTGATTCACCAAGCAATGATGAAAGCTCAAATGGAGATGTCTTCATTTCATCTGCTGAAATCCAGCAAGTCTATACTTCGCCAACTAGGCCAGAAGAAGTTATAACAACATCAGAGGTGAAAAATGATTTCGATTCTCAATCCATCATCTCCTCTTTATTACCCAAGGAATACCCTTCATCATCAATAGGGTCATAAATGGAATCCTCTTATTCAAGATGTTCAAATTTTAACATCTCTCATGATCATGGAAATTCTGCTTCGTCATCTACTATGCAAGTAGAAATAGAAGAAATGACACATATTGAAGAAGAAGAGGAAGATCTCAGGGATGCTCCTCCATCATTTGAAGAGGGTATCTCTACCACCATGGATGAACTCAGAGAAATAAATCTGGGTACAAAAGAAGATCCACGCACCACTTTAATTAGTGCGACCATGACTCTTAAAGAACAAGATATTTATGTTTCATTTTAAAGAAAAATCGAGATATATTTTCTTGGAACTATACAGAGATGCCAGGGATTGATCTTGATATTTCTACTCATCGTTTGGGTTTTCTAGAAGAACATCGAGGATTTAAGCAAGCCACAAGAAGAACACACCCAACTTATGCTTCCAAAATTGAAGCTTAAGTGGATAATATTATCAAAGCTAACTTCACCAGAGAAGTTCAATATCCCAAGTGGTTGGATAATATTGTTCATGTGAAAAAGAAAAATGGACAAATTAGAGTTTGCATTGATTTTAGAGATCTTAATCGGTATTGTCCTAAGGATGATTTTCTAGTTCAGATTACAGAACTCTTAATTGATGCAACAGCTGGCTATGAAGCACTTTCCTTTATGGATGGATATTATAGATATAATCAAATCTGAATGGCTTCATAAGATGAAGAATCTATAGCCTTCAGATCCCCTCAGGGTGTGTTTTTCTATTGAGTAATGCCCTTTGGCCTGAAGAATGCAAACAAAACACATCAGCGTGCCATGCATAGTATCTTCAAACCCTTTTTAGGGAAGTTTGTTGAATGTTATGTGGACAATTTGGTGGTTAAATCCAAACAATGTTCTAATCATTTGGTAGATTTGGAAGTCATATTCCACAAACTTCGGCAACATAATTTGAAGATGAACCCCTTAAAATTTGCTTTTGGGGTAACCTCAGGAAAATTTCTTGGCTTTATTGTATGACATAATGGTATCGAAGTCGATCCTGAGAAGACAAAGTCAATCCTTGGTATGTCACCTCCTCTGAATTTGAAATAATTGAGAGGACTTTAAGGACACTTGGACTATATTTGGCATTTCATCGCCAATTTGGCAGGAAAAAGTTTACCCTTCACCAAATTGACGAAGAAGGGAGTCACTTACCAGTGGAATGAAGAATGTCAAGAATCATTCAATATTCTCAAGAAATATCTATTGATTCCACCAGTATTAATGCCACCTGTTGAGGGAAGACCACCTATTCTTTATGTGACAACCTTAGAGCGATCATTGGGAGCCTTCCTTGCTCAAAAGAATGATGCTGGGAATGAAAAAAACCTTTACTATCTCAGTCGGACTATGCTTGAAGTAGAAACCCAATATTCAAGTATTGAAAAGTGATGCATGGTGTTAATCTTTACAGTTCAAAAGTTGAGACACTACCTGTAACATCATGAGGTCCAATTGGTATCTCGCAATAACCCACTCAAATTCATCCTCAGTCATCCAATGATTACCGGACGTCTGGCAAGGTGGGAAGTTATTTTTCAGCAATTTGATATCCAATATGTGTCTCAAAAGGAAATAAAGGGTCAAGATCTGGTTGATTTCCTTGCTAAACATCCTTCAGTGGAAGATACATCTTCAGATATTGAACTTCTTGATGAGGAAGTCTTCTCTATTCAAGATAGTCTTCAAACATGGGAAATGTACTTTGATGGTGCTTCCAGAAGTCTAACAGGGAGGAAAATGGAAGATCCCAAATTCAACAAAGTTGGGTTAGGAATTGTGCTCATTTCTCCAGAAAAGGCAGTTTTACCCTATTCCTTCTCATTGTTGGGAGGTGGTACAAATAATGAAGCAGAATACCTAGCTCTCATCATAGGACTGGAGTTAGCGCTTCAGGCACAAGTGAATCACTTAAAGGTGAAAGGTGATTTAGACCTAGTAATCAAACAAGTCAATGGGGATTATTCAATCAGAAAATAAGAGTTAATCCCTTTGTATGATTACATCAGAGAGTTAATGGCAAAGTTTCCTTCAGAACCAACATTTTCTCATGCCCCGCGATCAAAAAATTCCCAAGATGATGCACTGGCTAATATATCTACAGCTCTGGAACATACAAATCGGGACGAGACAATCATCAGTATTTCCCACCATCGTAGAATTTCACCTTATGTTCAAACCAGAATAGAGGAAATTAATGAAATTAGTCCCATTTTCTGAACCATATGGTCATGCTACAGAATGGATGACACCTATCAGGGAATACATTCAAAATGGAAAACTTCCACTTGATAGAGCCAGAAAAGAACAAATATGGTGACGTGTGGTCAATTTTACTCTTTATGATAGACCATATCACCTAGAAAAAATTCTCTACAAAAGATGTTTTGATGGAATTCTCTTCAGATGCATTGACGGTGAAGAGACAATAACTGTCATGAAAGAAGTGGATGCAGGAGTCTGTGGTTCCCATCAGTTTGGACATAGAATATCTGATCAAATTCGAAGGCTTGGATACTTTTGGCTATCAATGATACAATATTGTGTTGATTTCACTAAGAAGTGTCATTCTTTCCAAGTACATGCCAATTTCATTCATCAACCCCCAGAGTTGCTTCATACAGCTAAATACTCGTGGCCATTTTCCACATGGGGAATGAATATAGTAGGACCTTATTCTTCAGCTACATCCAAGCAGTTTAAGTACATTCTTAATGCTACTGACTTCTTTTACAAATGGTCAGAGGAAATAACTCTCAAATAAGTTAGTTCTAAAAGTATTGTTAGCTTGACCAAGTCTAACATCATTACCAGATTTGGTGTCCCTCATACCATATTGACGGTCAATGGCACCAACTTCTGTTCATCCGAGGTAAGGAAGTTGTATCAAGAATACAACATCAAATCCAACCATTCCTCTCAGTATCATGCAGTGGCCAATGGCCAAATAGAATCCTTCAACAAGACTCTTTCAAATATACTGCAAAATATGGTGGATAAAGATAAGAATTCATGGCCTGATAAACTCTTTCATGCTTTATGGGATTATCGGACCACCACTCGCACTGCAACACGGTCAACTCCATATTCCTTGGTATATGGAACAGAAGCAGTCTTGCCCATTGAAGTTCAATTACCCTCGCTTAGGGTAGCCATTTGTGATTATTCATCTACATATGAACAATCTCAAAATCTATTGGATGAATTGGAACGATTAGATGAGAAAAGATTGTGCACCTTGCACCACTTGAAAGTCTATCAGAATCGAATAGCACGAGCTTTCAACAAAAAAGTTCATCTTTATTCATTTATTCAGGGATAATTGGTATTGGTTCTCAGAACTTCAATGATACCAGGAAAGAAACCTCCCAAGCTTGAGCCAAAGTGGGAAGGACCTTACTCAATACACAAGTTCTACTCCAATGGAGCTTATTCTTTAATCTCAATGGATGGAGAGCTCATTAAGACTCCAAACAATGAAAGATTTCTAAAAAAGTATTTTGTGTAATACAAATACCATGACGGTCCATTAATATGACCTTAAAATATTCGCACCATCGTCCAACATGACGTTAAACTGTGTTTTCCTTGCTGCAAGACTTTAAACTGCATAGTCCTTTATCGTCCAACATGACGTTAAACTGTGACATCCTAGATACATGACGCTAAACTGTACAGAAGTCCCTTACATCCAACAATACGTTAAACTACATAATCGCTGGTCCATGCATATGACCTTAAACTATTTTCACTTACATCCAATATGACATTAAACTATGCCATCATCCAACATGACGTTAAACTGTGAAAAAATCCCTAATACGTCCAACATGACGTTAAACTGTGTCCTCTTTTGTCCTTACTGCATGACATTAAACTGCATAGTCCCCCTTTCGTCCAACATGACGTTAAATTGTATTTTGTCCCTGCTACATGACACTAAACTGTGCAGCACCAATAGTCCTCACTGCAAGACTTTAAACTGCATAGTCCCTTCATTTTTCCTATATGAAATTAAACTGTACATCGTTAGGGTTGTTGCTACCTCTTGTTTCTCACACCGAGTATGACTCATGTGAGATTAGAGTAAAATTCAACCATAACACCCTCTCTGGGCCGCTAACCATGTGTAAGTCCTGACACCATTTTTTAGGTCGTTTTCCTCAAGAATAACTTGATTACCAATTCATTCTTTAATTGAACTACGCAGACTTTGATCCTTGCCTTCTAGGATGGTTATGTAGGCAACCTCATGAAGTTAAAGCCCAAAACCAATCTATTTACATTGGTTCACCTCCATCTCATATGATGTTGATTTGTGAAGCATCCCCAGAACCAATAATTTTTACATTGGTTCACCATCGTCCTTGCTATATGACGTTAAACTATTCGCACTTTTTGTCCTCTATGACAATAAACCACAACATTATTTTTCACTCTTACATGAGAGGGAATCATTATTTACATTGATCTCCAATCATTTATATTTTAAAGACTACGTGCATACATGGAAATGACCGAACCTTTTATCTTGGGTCAAACCATCATTGCACTAAAGTCCCCTTTCACCCTTCACTTGTACGAACTAAATCTGTACAAAGGGTATTTCAAGAACTACGTGCGGATTGATTCCCATCCTTATGGGATACATAGGAACGTTCAAGAATCCCTCGAATATAGCCCCAAGTCTTTGGGCCTAACCCCATATTTCACTTTCGATCCCTTGGCTGAAAATTTCCCTTGTGAAAACATGAATGTGGTATGAAAACCCTGGTCTTCATTCACATCAGGTTTATAACAAACACACACTGTGTATTCCTTCTAATGGTCCGAGATCTATAACCCTAAAATAAGATCTCTTATACTCTCGTCCCACGTGACGTTAAACTATATTTCAAGAACTACGTATGGATTGATTCCCATCCTTATGGGATACGTAGTGAAGTCCATCACCTCAATTCAGGACCCAAACACAACATGATTATGGTTAGCATTGTCCTGTGTATATTCTACATGCATTGGACAATGCCCATTCTAATGTATCATACTCCCAACCTTAAATACTTCCAGATCTCCGTAACCCTTTTCTCAACTTCTGGTAACAAAATGTATGATACCCGAGAATTATTTTGTCTGACTATGCAGCACGTTCCCTTAGGTGGCCTTGCATAAACAATCTACATAATGGACTTGTCAGCCAAAAGATGCTATTATTTGACTATAAATCCAATGCCCTTAGGTGGCCCTGTATAATTCAACCCCCTAACGGGTTTTTCAAATAGTGGCAACTTCATTCTTGGGAGGAAAACCTCTTTTGTCCTTATTTGTCTTAATGAAAATATGTAGGGATCTGCAAAAATAGCCATCCTTAACATATTTGTCTCATACTCTTTTTAATGATCTGATATTATTCAAGTCTATGGTTTATATTTTCCTTCCCTACGTTTGGGTCAGATCTTCACAGGAGTGACATTCATCCAATTCTTTGATAATATTGATTGGAAATATCATCTCCATATTCAAGTACTTTTTTCCATACAACAGACTCTATGCTTTGGAAAATTTGAATCTCTATAAACTTTTTCTGGCTTTTTAGCAGTAGAAAAGTAAATTTCTGAGAGTTCTTTTTCCTGACTATGCAGTACGTGCCCTTAGGCGGCCTTGCATAAGTAGTCTACATAATGGACCTGTCAGCCAAAAGATGCTATTATTTGACTATGCAACCAATGCCCTTAGGAAGACCTGCATAATTCAAACCCCTAATGGATTTGTTAAATATTTCTAACTTCATTCTTGGGAAATAATTATTCTAATGCCTTTTATCCCTTTTTCGTATCATTCCTCAGATTCAAAATTTTTTAAGTCATAGTTTACATGTTTTCCCCCATACTTGAGTGTGGTAATCTATTTTCAGATAAATTATCAAGGAATTGAGTCAATTTTAATCCATCGGTTAAAGCTATTTCGACCTTAAACATTAGCCTTTTTATGTCCGACGTGCATGAATTTAAACTGCCCACAAAAGACAAGGGAACTCTAAACAAAAGTCAAGTCCCATCTCACTAAACATACATTTCGTATGAGTTAGGTAATATTGAGCAATTAAAAAGATTCAAGGTTTGTAGGGTTATTTTTATAATCCTATCAAGAAATAAAACTATGCTTACTAGGCCCATTGGATTAGGTAAAATTTAAAACAAGTAGCAAAAGAAGGCATGGACAAATGATTGAAGATGAAAGTGTTTTTCATTGAGTCACAAGAGTTAGAAGGACATCCACAGATTAGATTCTCTTCTCTTTTTCAAGAATTACAAGAGGCTTTCAACATAACTCTTCATTTGATTTATGGAATCCTGATCTTCATCAGAAACCACATGGAATTCATTCATTCAATTGGATACAATAAGAGACACAGTGATACCGACTCTTCTTGGAACAATTGTAAAAGAATGTTCTTGAGTGCGGTTTGAGAAAATTTTCTGCTGATCAAACAGTGAATCTATTTCTGTCCAAGAGACTTGGAAGATAGATACATGGATTTGAGAATGGAGCATTAGAAGTAAAGAGCCATTTGGAGAGAATACTCTTTTCAGATATAGTTTTAATGCCATGATAATCTTCTCTCCATCAACCGATAGTGGAAAACATATCAGCTCATGCATAACCAAAATAGAGGAGTAGCAATACGGCTACATCTCAGACATATAGTTCTTTGCATCTGAAACGTTGACTCCTTGCAGATGAACATTGCCATACAGAGGCAGATAGATGTTTTGTAGGAAATTATGATGATGTTTCTTCAATTACTTGGACAAATCTGGAAGAGTGATGTTGCAGATATCATAGTAATCATGGCCAACGATGCTCATCATATCATCAATTTGCTTGCTGGCCAGTTCATCATCCATTCTGATTCTTCTAGGAGCCATTGAATCTACACAAAGGTCAAATAATTAACTCTTAAGTAAGTTTATTTTTCATAAAATTTGTGAAGAAATTCGAAAAAATGGATAAGGCATTAAGGCGTGCAAGTCCAATATTGGCACACAAGTCTCATCCGATCGCACAGGTTTTGGCACACAGATATCACCGCACAGGTCAAAATACCTCTAAAACAGTGCAAAAACGAACAAAAGCAATGAAACCACGGAAAATCAAGACACTTGTACAATGAAGGCAACTTGCACAACAAGAGTGGGAATATTTGAGAACCGGTTGCTTTGTGTGAGGAATGGCTGCATATTTATAGGCCAGGCTGCACCCCTGCGTGCCGAAGCCTATGCGGCTCGCACCTGCACAACTCCACCTACGCGCTCAACACCTACGCGCCACAGTTCCTTGGTTTTCTCCTTTTTCCTCAGATTCACATCCTCCTTCTTTCGGATCCAACTCTGAGGGGGGGCTTTTGTTGATGCTCCTTTCCTTCACAGAGTCTAACGATTGAAGAAGGGAAATAACTTAGTCCAAAGTGATTCATCCTTTGAAGAAACATCAAAAATTGACAAAGGCATGAACAAGGATTTGTTTACACTTGGGTCGCACAAGTTTTAGCTTGGTCGCGCAAGTATAATTACACGCCTCATATTGGTCGCGTAGGTGACTTGCGCGCCCTAAGTTATCATTTCCCAAGGTCTTCAGCAGCCTATAAATACCCCTTGTAGGCCCCCCATTTCAAAAAAAAAAAAATCCAAAAACTCAGATTTGATATCCCGGAGCCCTAGTCTCTTCTCAAAGCCTTCCGAACACTTATAACGTAATTTCTTACCTATAATGGAAGGTCTAAAGAGAGGAAAAAATGCCTTAGTGTTAAAATTCATCAACACCTGCGCGCCTAAGTGTCTAACCCTTCAGGGAATTGAAGACACTTGAACACCGCCTTATACCTTCAACAAAACTTGCACGCCACTCATTTAAAAGTATTTAGGGATAACACTAAGGGCTTGAGCCAATCCTCGCCCAAGTTTTACCCTAAGGTTTGGCCGTCGCGCAAGTACTCATGTGTCACATAAGTATACTTGTGCGACCATGACTTGCACGCCCGACCATGACTTGCACGCCCGACCAGAACTTGTGCGCCTACCTTCTTTTGGGTGCCCCTCCTGTCCATTCATCTATTTTCTTCAAATCCACCTCTCCTCTTCAAGATTTAGCCTTCAGAATCCTCTTAAAATCTATTCATTGCATGATTCCTTGTTTGGATTTTTTATCTGAAAGGAATTCTGTGGAACATCTCTCAAAACCTAGTGATTTACATATCTTTATGTCACTAAGGTTAGAGATTTAATTCACTCAACCTCATACTTTAAGATGAGAAGATATTTAATATGGTCATCCTCTTTAGGAATAATTCCCAAGTCCCCTATTTATAGGCATCCTCTTTAGAAGTAATTCCCAGTCTCCAAGTTCCCAAATTTGGGCCTCCTTCTCAGGAATATGTCCCAATCATAATTCCCTAACCTAGGCCTCCTTCTCAGGAGTAAGCCCCAGTCCAAGTTCCCTAATTTGGGCATCCTCCTTAGGAGTAAGCCCCAAATTCAAAATTCCCTTAACCTGGGCCTCCTTCTCAGAAGTAAGCCCCAGTTATCAAGCCCCTTTAACCTAGGCCTCCTTCTCAGGAATAAACCCCAGTCATTATTTCCCTTAACCAGTCTTAACTTCTTTTGATTTGGGCTTCATTCTTAGGAATAAAACCCAATCACAAGTCCCCTCCTAATTTGGGCATCCTCATTAGGAGTAAGCCCCAAGTTAGAGTATCCAAATCTCCATAAATCACATATACCTTTATGGAACTTTTTCCCGGGCTTCTTCTCTAAAGTAAGTCCTGATCTTTATCTATTTGGGAAATCATACATACATAAGCCCCATATCATTCCTTATGACAACATCCTTTGTGGCACAAATTATCAGGTTTACTGATACCTCTTGTTTCTCACACCGAGCATGACTCACGTGAGCTTCGAGTGTAAAAGTAACCACGACATATCTCTTTGGGCTGTTAATCATACGTAAGCCCCACAATTCTCAACCGAACTATATGGAATTTGATATCCACCTTAAAAGTGTAGTATGTAGGAAGCCTTTATGAGGTTCAAGCCCATCACCCATTAATTCTCATCTGTCCCATATTACATTAAACTATACCTTAATTCTTGAACTATGTGGGTTATAATTCCTTTTCTAACAAGGATACGTAGGTAGCCCATCTGCGGGTACGATCCCAACTTTGAAATACTCCATATCCTTATGAATGACAATAAACTTCAAGTACCCCGCTGAGTGGATTTAAAACCAGTATGGTTATCATAATGACCAAGAGATCTTTATATAATGTGTTGAAGGATACCATTGACTAAGAATATCTAAACAAATACAGATGATTCTCTATCGATGAAGAACCTAAAATACATATAAAAGATTCTCTAAATCTCATACATATTAATCATTGATTGTCAGATCTTAAGGAAATATCATTTTCATACTTGGTAGTGTAATAAGGATTCATGAACATAACTCAAATCTATAAAGAGAGTCCCGGAGTAGAAAATAATTCCCCCCAAAAAGGTGTGATGAGTCTGACCTCCCATCCTCTCGACCAATGCAAATTATTAAGCCTCATCAGTCCACAAATAATGAGCACCTACCTTTGGAAATTAGGTCCAAATGGATATAGAATCATTGGATGTTTCCGGTTCTACGAACAAACCCGTTAGAAACCGATTGGAATGTTTGATCCTTAAACAAATAATGTCATCCCCATTTCCAGAGGAAACAGTACTGTAACATGCACTTTTTGGCACTGTAGTAGTCGGGAATTTGCCCCCATTTGGGCCTTCGAGCCACCGATTTAGTCCTTGAGTCCTTTAAGGCCTTAGAGCCACCCAATAATTCAGGCCAGTAAGGCCTTCGGGCCACCTCAAGGCCTTCGGGCCACCTTTAGTGCAGATGCAAACCAGACAACCTACAAGGAACAAGCTCTATTGGAGGATGAGAAAGGAGATTTCACCACATCAGAAGCTACACGGATTAAAAAAATGAGAGGGTATGACACCTTCCATCAGGACAAGCCTATTCATGCATGGGATAGCCTAGTCTAACAGCCATGCGAAGGTGGAGAGCTGATTTCATGATGAAGATGCTGGGAGGAGAAGTTCCAAGTAGTTAGTCTGGGTTGTATGTAATGTTTGAAGCCTACGGGAAATGAATTCATCTAAGGCCTACAAGGACATGTGATACTTACACCTACAATAATTTTAAGGGTTCCAACTCACCCCTTTAAAGGTGGATTATCAAAAATCAATAAAAAAATAAAGGCCTTCGGGCCATTGGATGGATGGGGTTTGTGATGGAAAAGAAGGAGGTTATCGATTAACATTGATGAATTCCTTCACTAGCAATAGGAAAAATGCCATGGTCAGCTGAAAATTTGGGTGCTTATAATGTATAAAGTTTGGAGGAGAGGGAACTTTATATTAGGGTTTCCCAAAAAAGGATGCTCCCGACCTACAATGACCAACAAAATTATCCCACAGTGGAGGTGTTTGTAGGTTAGTGGGGAACCTAGAATATGATGAAAGAAAATATCCAAATATTTATAGAAATAAAAAATTTGTAAAGAAAAATATAAAATTGTGTACATTTTTACCAAATTAAGGCATGGAGGATAATAATAAATTTACTAAAAGACGATTGCAGAATTCACATGAAGGCGGGAAGAGGTCCATTAAATCTTTTACAATTGGATGACGGTAAGTGATGAATGATTGTTACAGAATACACCAACCGAGGAAAGAATATGTTCAATGAATCTTTCATATCTAGTTGAGGGAAACAGATGATCGATTCATAAGGGAGCTGACTAAGGCGTCGTGGAGTTACGCAGCGGAAGATAGAGATATAACCTTGCCGATTTAGGTAACCAGTGCAGGAGACTAACTGAAAACCGATGGGGATCAAAGACCGGTAGACAAGGAGTTGAGTACAAGGAAGTGGGTAAGCTTAGATGGAGGTGAGGAGATATATTTACCGTTTGAGGTAAAATTATGGATTCATATAGGATTGAAACACGTGAGAGGTCAGTCACGAGTGGTCTGGCGTGGGAGAGAGAATGAGGGTAGGGAGTGGGATGTTGAGCATGAAGACGAATAGGTAGGTGCGGGAGAGGAACGTTGAGAAGGCAGGAGAGGTGGGAATCAGAAGGGCAATGAGAACCTAGGGTGGAGGGGATGGAAATGCGTGAGAGATTAGGCTGGATTAGGCAGGCTAAAATGTTTGGAGGGAAAAAATCACTAGATGATGACACATGTATGAAGGGAAACCCAACTTTTAAATATACTATTACTCTCCTATGCATTCACACGATGCTATAAATCAATGCTTATTTTCAACAAGTGAATATTATTTTACAAAGATAATAATGAACATTAATATTGGATATATTTAAATCACAAATAAATGATAGATATTATTGGAATACAAGAGGAGAAACTATTGAGACATCATCAATATAGTAGAAAAAATTAAGGATAAATTTAAAGGAATTATTTTTTTTGAGAATGGAGAATTCAATTATATAAATGAACCTACATTTAAAATAAAATTCACAAAAACATTGGTTTTTGTATTGAAATAAAATAGAATATAGTAGCATACCATCTACACCAAAGGAAGGAAGATAATAAATATTCAAGGATTGGTAATGTTTGAAGTTCACAAAAACAAGAAGAGTCTACATAATCATTAAAAGAAAGATGGAAATAATACATGAGACCAAGATCCCAAAGAATACAATCCAAAAATGAATGATAAAATCAAATCAAGGTAATGATACTAATTTACCTAAATTTAATAAAATTATTCAATTAATAAGATGAATATAGATAGTACTAGAAATTATACATTTCAAAAACTATCGAATCCTAGTTGAAGTTAAAATTTTCAATGCATATTATAAAGAATAATGTAGTAATACTCAGTAAAAATTTATAGTTTTATATAGGCATATTGAAATTATATATTAAAAAGGCTACTAAATGTATAAAATATTGAAGTAGTCAGATTAAAACTACATATTACATTGTTATTAACTAATACATAATAATGTTTAAGACAATTCATATTTTACATGAGTTTGAATTTTGAAATTTCGATGGTACTTGAAACTATAAAATATAAATACTACTAAATCCAACATATAATAAACTTTTTTATTGTATATTATACATAATCATGCATATTGAATTCATGTTGAAACTATATTTAAATTCAAAGTGACACAATCTTCATTTGTGTTAAAACTGCATAATTATATGTAGATTTTTTTTATTACTACACTTAATCAGATCATCGATCATAAGATTAAAAGAAATAATATTTAGTAATCATTTAATGTTTAGTCTATTAAATAATCATAAACATAGAAAAATTAATGAAAAAATAAAGGAAGAAGATGGTTTAATGGATGACCAAAAGAAACATATAAAGAATAATTACACTTGCCAAAACATGAAAAATAGAGGGATGAATAAAAATATCAAACAAATAATCAGTCTGGAATATTGAATGAACTTACATAGAAAGCATTACAGGATTACCTGGTACCTACTTCAACTAAACTGACACTTTCCCATGAAAAAAATTGTTCTTTGATGTGAACCCATATCCTAAAATAAATATAATCCACACATTAGAAACCATAAAAAGGAAAAAGTCCCAGTAAGTTGACATCAAAAAAACAAACAAATAAAAAATACAATATGCATTTACACATAAAACTATGAACAAAGATAAGGGATGTTTCTACCAAAAAACATCTCAAACAAATAAAAAGTCTAGAAGATTGAAGGAGCATACATAGAAATTATTGATAGTCCTAACAGAATCTCCAGGTACCAAATTCATCTGAACTGACACCTTCCCATAAAAATACCTATCTTCTATGCGAACCCAGCTCTTGGAATTAAAAGAATCCACAAATTAGATGCTAGAAAAAGGAAAGAATCCCACAAAGTTTCCATAATTGAATGAATGAATCTAAAAAGCCATCATGCATTGAGAAATAGTTCCAGGAAGAAACCATAGATAGGTTTCTACCAGTAAAATTGTCAAGATTCACCTTCATAACCTCGACTTCATGGATGAAGTGGAATTCAACTTAGATAGATTAAAAGAAATGATGAAAGTTGAGTGAGGGGATAGGAACCCCAGATGCAATGATGAAGGTGGAGGAGGTAGAGTAGGTGGAGGTAGAGGAGGTGGAGGTGGAGGAGGCGGAGGTGGAGTAGGCGGAGGCTGAGTAGGAGGAGGCAAAGGAGCTGTAGTTGTAGGAGTTGGATGTGGAGTATCCAGAGGTGTAGGATCCAAAGCAGGTTAAGGAAGAGAAGCCTGAGGTGTAGATGGTTGTCGAGGAGGTAGTGGTGGCCAAAGGTGGAGGCTAAAACCCTGTGTGTAGAGGAAGGAACCCAGATGAAGGCTTGGGTGTAGAGGAAGGAACCCGTGTGAGGGTTTGATTGAATTAGATAGTATATAGTAGATAGTCGATTTAAATAACATTTAAAGATGTTTTTGAATATAAGTGATGGGATGGTCTGAAACATGGGAGATATAAATTTCACAGAAGATATTTTTTTCAAATACTTGAATTATAAATAAAAAAACTTGCAATAATATTAGTAATTTTAATCACCTAGATTATTTATTAATTTCAATTAATATTTCAAATAAAAAATCTAAATAATTTTTTCCTATTTAAAAAATAACAAAACTTGTTTTGTAATTTTTCTCATTACCATTTTACAGTTTTTTTGGATGTTATCCCATTATATATTTAGTAATTTTTTGATCACAAACTTATTAAATCTAAATATTATTAAAATTGAATTATATGTAATAGGATTCATAATTTTTATAAATTTAAAGGAGCAATGCATGTTTTATTCCTTAAATAGGAAATAACCCATTTAAAATAACTAGATTTTCAATTTCCCTTTATAAGTTTTTATTTTTTTAAAATAAAAATAATCACTTTTTGTCATAAAAATTCAATTTAAAAATTGCACTGAGAATTCTACTATAAAGTTTCACTGAAAAATTTCATTGAAATGACAAATTAAAAATTTATCATAAATTTTAAGTGGGGAATTCTATTTAAAAAATCACTTTATAGAATACAAGTGAAAAAATTATCCTTCCAAATTACACTAGAATATTCTACTATAAAATTTTAGTGGGGGGTTTCAATGAAAAATACTAGTGGAGAATTTTTCATAGCTCATCCCTGAACCCCTCTAGACCGACATCAAATGTGATATTGACCCTCGAAGCCTGTCTCTAATAGGTTCGAGTTGGTGACTATCACAAATGGTATAAAATGCGTACATAGGGGGAATTACCCTCATAAAGTCATGGGAATAATAAAATGAACCACCAATAAACTCCAAAGTATTTCTATTAAGCAAAAAGTAATTTCCCACAACACAAATGTCATTTATATGTTATACAATTATCATAAAATACATGAAAGTACATGCCCATAAAACTCCAAATCATACTCAATCTCCATCCAAGCTACCCCAACAACATCATCAATCTCTATCAGATTATCCTGGAAAACACTCAACAACCCATGGAGGAGTGAGCACATGAGAATACTCAGTATGGTCATCATTATACACAAATAAACATCTGTGTACAATAAACATGTAAGAATGGACAAGAGTGATATCAACCAAACAAAACATAACCATGGATATAAGCAGAAAAAAGCATGATAGATATAAACATTGAACCTCACATCCCACATCATTTACCACCATCTCCTCTCACTATTATAAATTTGGATTTATTTAGCACCAACCTTTATCATCACTAGATAAAAGAACTAATAAAGTTCCCCTTTATCAGTGCTAACAAAAGTGCAGATAAAGGGGGACCTTTATCAGTGCTAAAAAAGTGGTGATAAAGGAGGATATTTATAAACACTAAAAAACACTGATAAAGGAAGTTTTATCAGTGCTGAAAAAAGAGCTGATAAAGGGGGGCCCCTTTATCAGCACTGATAAAAAAGAGCTAAAGGGGGGGGGGACTTTATCAGCGCCAACAAAAAAAATTAATATGGGGTTTATCAGTGTTTTTTTATTATTACTGAAAAGGACCCCCTTTATCAATGCTTTTTTTCTAGCACTGATAGGGGGGATTTATCAGTGCTATCAAAAAATCATTTATAAAGGGGAGGTTTATTAGTGTTTTTTTATTAGCGCTGACAAAGGTCCTCCCTTTATCTGCGTTTTTTTTCTAGCGCTGATAAATAGTGTATTTCATAAAAAAAATTATATATCATTAAAAATAATATATTAATAAGTAAATATATTTATATTGATATATATATATATATTATTAGATATGATTTATTTAAGGGTAAATACACATTTACACTTAATATATAAGTTATTTAGTGAAAATTTTATCATAAAATATTTTAAAAAAATATTAATTAATAATTTGATAATTATTATCGAGTAACATCCATTTAATAAAAATTGGATTACATAAAAATTCAATAAACAAATAGAAGATCCAAGCTAATTTGAAAACATGATTTGAACTTCAAATGATCATAACTTTTGATTCGGGTTTCCATTTGGGCTCTACTACATATCAAATCGAATATTTTGAAGAGATTTGGACCGTGTTAAATGAGGGAGGAAGGTCACTATTTTTTTGAGGTCAAAAAAGGTTCATAAGGCCTCCAAAACTGAGTTTTTATTTGGGATACCCTAATTTTTTAATGTTCGATATCATTTTAGCTTCATTCAAGAGGGTCTTTTTGTCCTTTTCAGTGGATACCAAATTTATTCTTAGGGATTACATTCATATAGATATTATGGTGATTTTTTTTCATAATATATTTTTATTTATAATTAAATATATGAATATTTTATTATATTTACTTATAATAAATCAATTTTATAAATAAATATTTAAACATATACTATATACTTAAAAGTCAGGTACCCTTTTATACATGTGTCACCACCTCATTATTCCTATTCCCTCCAACACATTCCACCCCACTCAATTTATCCATTTCCTATCCCTCCCTACTATGATTTTCATTTCCTCTACCTAGGGTTCCCGCTGCACATACACCGACAGACGGTCTCTCTGCTCCATATCCCGTATCTGATTTGACAGCTTCATCACTCTTGATGACCACCTCTGGCTCCTCTTTTATTCCTATCTTCCCCATAAATCCACTATCAACCGTCTTCTTCAGAATTTCATTCTTCTTAACTATAACTTTGTGTTCCTTCGCTGAACTCGATGACGAGTTAACCATTCCCCTTACCAAACCATCATCACATTCCCAAAACAAATTCAACAACGATACTATTACTCTCTCTATGTTTTTTTCATATGATATGTTCTTATTAATACCTTATCTATTAAATTTATATATGATATATAATTTTTCAATTCCTCCATTTTATATGAATTTTTCATAAGATACTACAATACATATGTTTTCCCAAGTCAAAAATTAGGGCATTTAATTCATTCAGTAAGCCAATATTTGTTTACCTCTCTATGTCTTCACCAACCCTAAAATTCCAATGATCCACATAAGGTGTGTTCTTCATACCATATGAATTTATTTTCTCTCTACTCTATAATATTTAGTATTTTCATTTTATTATGAATTTTTCATGTGTTATTACAATACATCTACTTTTTCTAATTCAATAATTATAGCCTCTATTTATTTTGGTCTTACAATATTTATCATCTATATGTTTTTTCAAAGTTTATAGATATTTTCTCCACAACATCAAAACATATAGTAGTTTGGATCATCCTAACTAATTTTATTCAATACACAAATATTTATGTTTCTATCATGCAGATTGTATGTACTCTTAATTACTGATTTGTATAAACATCTTGGATTACATGAATAATAAACTTGTTGTTTTCATTTACAAGTTATATTACATGAACTATACTCATAATTATGCATAACATGATTTTCTTTAACTCTTTGACAATTCAATAAAAAGATAAACGATACAAACATGAAATATCCATAAAGTTCTATAGAAGCAAGGTTCCAAAGAAGAATACTAAGGCAACAATAAAAAATAGGTTGTCTGTTTAGTATCCATATTTACTTGGAATTGTTCTGTCCTTTATCATTCATTCACTATTTATATTTATTTTATTTCCATAATTATAGGTTCAACCTCTCTTGGAAATTCTTCGATTACATATACTAAACCATCTCATACTCCTATAATTGAACCACTACCATCAAATGAAAGCACGTAGAGAGGAACAAATATTCCATTATCACTTATATCTTTCAATAGTTCATTCATTTTAAATTTAGTAATGTAATTAATTTTATTTCATAATGAAAATAAAATTACCATAAATTGGTAAAATTTATCTTCTCTTTATTTGAAATTGGCTTAACAATGTGATAATTTTTCAACCATATCTTTTGGATATAATAATTGAAAACAAATACCGGATACCATATTACAACATGGTCTTTAAAATTGTAAGTATGATGTCACTGTATTATAATGAACAATATACTGTATATATAAGCCTTGTATTTACTAGCTGAATGTTACTTCATTACTCTTGGTATATTAAAGGAATGATTCTAATATTATAATCGATTCAACACTTCCCTCCTCATCACAATAAGCACAACTCATTTCAATACACAATATCTTCTCTCTAATTTCAATATTATTTCTTATGCATTCCAATTTTAATAGAAAATGTTTTATTGATATTATTATTAAAAAGTTCAATTCATTTTCAAGGTTAGGTATGTTAAAAATTACAATTCAAATCACACACATTACTTATAGATATATGTATTCTATCACTACGGGAAAAATGAGCAATTGCGACGGGTTATTTGCGACGGGATTAAATCCCGTCGCAAATAGTCATGTTAAAAAAGTATTTGCGACGGGGGTACATACCCGTCGCAAATAAGGAGGCTTTTGCGACGGGATTGCTTTCCCCGTCGCAAATAGTTTTCCCGCGATGCGCGCCAAATCGCGGGAAACGTATTTGCGACGGGGAAATATTCCCGTCGCAAATAACAGGCGGCGGTAAATGGTATTTGCGACGGGAATATTCCCCCGTCGCAAATACTATGTCGGCAGAGGGTTATTTGCGACGGGTCCCGTCGCAAATAACTAATTACCGGTTGACCGTAATAAATGTTGGCGAAGGTATTTGCGACGGGTCCCGTCGCAAATAATACTATTTGCGACGGGAATCCCGTCGCAAATGGACCCGTCGCAACTAATCTAACCTATAAATACCCCCATCCGTTTTTTTCATTTCATTCTCATTCCTTATCTTCTCTCTCTCTCAGAATCATATTTCTAGAGTTTAGTTTTTCTCCAGTTTAAGTTTTTTCTCCGGAGCTGATATTAAAGTTTTGAAGAACGATCAGAACAGATCAATTTTCAAGGTATTTATCTTCATTTTAATTTTTTATTTATTTTTAATTTTTTATTAGTTTTTATTATTATTAATTAGTTGTAATTTAATTATGTTTACATTGTTTTATTACTTAATAAATTTAAATTATTAGTATTGTTTATATGGTAATTAGGAATAATTAGTAATAATTTTTAATAATTAAGAATAAATATTAATAACTAGTAATAAATACCAATAATTAGGAATAAGAACATTATTACATTATTAGTTTATTTTATTATTAATATTAAAATAATATAATTTTTTATATATATACAGTTCTTTTTTCATCTGTGTGTTTGCTGTCTTCACATGTATTATTTGTATGTGGAGATAGAAAACGCACAGATGAAAAAAGAACTGTATATAAATTAGAAAATTATATTATTTTAATATTAATAATAAAATATATTAATAATGTTATTATTTGTAATTATTGGTAATTATTTCTAATTATTGATAATTATTCATTTTATTACTAATAATTATCAATAATTAAGAATAATTAGTAATAATTACCAATAATTAACAATAATTAGTATTAATTACCTATAATTAGTATTAATTACCTATAATTAGTATTAATTACCATTAATTAGTATTAATTACCAATAATTAGTATTAATTACCAATAATTCGTAATAATTAGGAATAATTAACAATAATTACTAATAATTAGGAATAATTAACAATAATTACGAATAATTAACAATAATTAGTAATAATTAGGAATAATTAGGAATAATTAGTAATAATTAAGAATAATTAGGAATAATTAGTATTAATTAGGAATAATTAGTAATAATTACCAATAATTAGGAATAATTAGGAATAATTAGTATTAATTACAAATAATTAGTATTAATTAGGAATAATTAGTATTAATTACAAATAATTAGTATTAATTACAAATAATTAGTCTTAATTACCAATAATTAGTATTAATTACCAATAATTAGTATTAATTACCAATAATTCGTAATAATTAGTATTAATTACCAATAATTCGTAATAATTAGGAATAATTAACAATAATTAGTAATAATTAGGAATAATTAACAATAATTAGGAATAATTAGTAATAATTAGGAATAATTAGGAATAATTAGTAATAATTAGGAATAATTAGTAATAATTAGGAATAATTAGGAATAATTAGTATTAATTAGGAATAATTAGTATTAATTACCAATAATTAGTATTAATTACCAATAATTAGTAATAATTACCAATAATTAGTTTTAATTACAAATAATTCGTATTAATTACAAATAATTAGTATTAATTAGGAATAATTAGTATTAATTACCAATAATTAGTATTAATTACCAATAATTAGTATTAATTACCAATAATTAGTATTAATTACCAATAATTAGTATTAATTACCAATAATTAGTAATAATTAGGAATAATTAACAATAATTAGTAATAATTAGGAATAATTACGAATAATTAGTATTAATTAGGAATAATTAGTAATAATTACCAATAATTAGTATTAATTACCAATAATTAGTATTAATTACCAATAATTAGTATTAATTACCAATAATTAGTAATAATTAGGAATAATTAACAATAATTAGTAATAATTAGGAATAATTAACAATAATTAGTAATAATTAGGACTAATTAACAATAATTAGGAATAATTAGTATTAATTAGGAATAATTAGTATTAATTACGAATAATTAGTAATAATTACCAATAATTAGTAATAATTACCAATAATTAGTAATAATTACCAATAATTAGTATTAATTAGGAATAATTAACAATAATTAGTAATAATTAGGAATAATTAACAATAATTAGTAATAATTAGGAATAATTAACAATAATTAGTAATAATTAGGAATAATTAACAATAATTAGTAATAATTAGTATTAATTAGGAATAATTAGTAATAATTACCAATAATTAGTATTAATTAGGAATAATTAGTAATAATTACCAATAATTAGTATTAATTACCAATAATTAGTATTAAATACCAATAATTAGTATTAATTACCAATAATTAGTAATAATTAGGAATAATTAATAATAATTAGGAATAATTAACAATAATTAGTAATAATTAGGACTAATTAACAATAATTAGGAATAATTAGTATTAATTAGGAATAATTAGTATTAATTAGGAATAATTAGTATTAATTACGAATAATTAGTAATAATTACCAATAATTAGTAATAATTACCAATAATTAGTAATAATTACCAATAATTAGTAATAATTACCAATAATTAGTAATAATTACCAATAATTAGTAATAATTACCAATAATTAGCATTAATTACCAATAATTAGCATTAATTACCAATAATTAGCATTAATTACCAATAATTAGCAATAATTACCAATAATTAGCAATAATTACCAATAATTAGCAATAATTACCAATAATTAGTATTAATTACTAATAATTAGTAATAATTACGAATAATTAGAAATAATTACGAATAATTAGCAATAATTACCAATAATTAGCAATAATTAGCAATAATTAGCAATAATTAGAAATAATTAGCAATAATTAGAAATAATTAGCAATAATTAGAAATAATTAGCAATAATTAGTAATAATTAGCAATAATTAGGAATAATTAGTAATAATTAGGAATAATTAGGAATAAGTAGGATTAATTAGGAATAAGTAGGATTAATTAGGAATAATTAGGATTAATTAGGAATAATTAGTAATAATTGCCAATAATGACCAATAATTGCCAATAATTACCAATAATTGCAAATAATTAGGAATAATTGCAAATAATTAGGAATAATTAGGAATAATCAGGAATACTCAGGAATACTCACGAATACTCACGAATACTCACGAATACTCACGAATAATCACGAATACTCACGAATAATCACGAATACTCACGAATACTCACAAATAATCAGGAATACTCACAAATAATCAGGAATACTCAGGAATACTCAGGAATACTCAAGAACACTTAGCAAAAAAAATTATATTATCAATATTTACGAAAAAACAATATTAATATTATTAAAATAATAAAAAAATTAAAAAATATTAAAATTATCAATATTCAGAACAAACTTTGTTCTATTATTGCGCATGACCTGACAATTGACGACCCTTTAAGATTTGAACATGTTAATAATAGAACAAAGTTTGTTCTGAATATTGATAATTTTAATATTTTTTAATTTTTTTTATTATTTTAATAATATTAATATTGTTTTTTCGTAAATATTGATAATATTTTTTTTATTACTAATAATTAGTAAACGAAATCTGCTTGGATAATGAAGGGAAAATTTATAACCATCTCCACAACGATGATTATCAAATTTCCTTTCATTATTCAAGCAGTTTTCCTTTTGCTAAGTATTGCTAAGTATTGCTAAATTAGTAATAAATAGTAATAATTAGCAATAAATTGTAATAATTAGTAATAAATTGTAATAATTAGTAATCCTTGCTTGAGTGTTTTTTCTAACAAATTATTCAAAACCAGTAATGCTTTTATATTTTATAGAAAAATATGGAACAGCGAGGTCGTCAACAGTCATTATTAGATGACCGCATATGGATAAATCAACGCAGAAATCCAAATGGTTCTGGTTTAAATCCAGTATATATAGAGGGTGTGGAGATTTTTTTATCATTTGCGGCATCAAATTCAGAATTTGTTTCAGAAGGAAAGATAAAATGCCCTTGCAGAAAATGTGCATTGAGAACGTTTGACACGTTTGACAAAGTGGGGGAACATCTCTTGCGTTTTGGTTTTCAAGCTGATTATGTTTTTTGGTATCAACACGGTGAACGCAGTTCCAGAGCAGCTGATACCAACTTGATTCCGGATCCATCCCAGTTTCAAGATTTAGTACATGATGTTGCAGGTTCATCTGTTCAACATACAGAAACTCCGGCTGATATAGCTTCAAATCCTGAGTTGGGACCGTCTGAATTTTATGAGTTGTTGAAGTCTGCTGAGGATGCATTATATCCTGGCTGCAAGATGAGCAAATTAGAAGCAGTTGCAAAATTTATGGCTATCAAATCAGATAACGGAATGTCAAACACATGTTTTGACCAGATATTTTCTTTGCTGAAAACACTGTTACCCGAAGGAAATGTTTTACCTGCAAATTACTATGAAAGTAAGAGGTTGGTTCGAAATTTGGGGCTTACTTGTCAGAAGATTCATGCATGTTCAAATGACTGCATTTTATATTCAGGGGAAAATGAGTCGTTGGATAGTTGTCCCACATGTGGGCAACAGAGATATAAAGAAGGACAACACGGGAAGTCTGGTTTGATTCCTGTAAAACAGTTGAGATATTTTCCGCTTACATCCAGACTTCAGCGTTTATTCATGTC
The DNA here is from genome assembly GCA_963277665.1 of Viscum album. NCBI lineage: Eukaryota > Viridiplantae > Streptophyta > Magnoliopsida > Santalales > Viscaceae > Viscum > Viscum album. The sequence goes on from OY728148.1 coordinate 16,003,838, forward strand.
TAAGAATACAGCGACAATGATGTCATGGCATAAAGAGAATATTTCAACCGATAAAAGCTTGAATCATCCAGCCGATGGTGATTCATGGAAACATTTTGATAGAGTGCATCCATCATTTGCTTTAGAAGCTAGAAATGTTCGACTGGGCCTTTCCACTGATGGTTTCTGTCCGTTTGGATCTTATGGTAGTCAATATTCATGTTGGCCTGTTTTTTTAACTCCGTATAATTTACCTCCATGGATGTTGATGAAGGAGCCATATATCTTTTTGACTTTACTAATTCCAGGACATCCGAAGAAAAATATTGATGTTTATTTGAAGCCATTGATTGATGAATTAAATTTATTGTGGAGTACTGGTGTCAGTACATATGATGTTGCAACGAAACAGAATTTCATACTGAGAGCAGCATTGATGTGGACAATAAGTGACTTCCCGGCTTATGGGATGTTATCTGGCTGGAGTACACATGGTCAGAAATCATGTCCTTACTGTATGGGAGAGAACAAAGCATTTATGCTCATTCATGGAAAGAAACCTTGTTATTTTGACTGTCATCGCAGATTTCTTCCAGCTGATCATCCTTTTCGCAGAAACAGATCTCATTTCAGAAAAGGAACAGTTGAAAGGGATGGACCTCCAAAAATGCTATCAGGTTCGGAGTTAAAATCGGTTGTATTTTCATTACCTCCCATCACTTTTGGTCCCACAATAAACCAACAGAAAATTTCTGGTTTTGGGAAAGAACACAATTGGATTAAACGTAGCATATTTTGGGATTTGCCATATTGGTCTGATTTGTTGGTCCGACACATGTTAGATGTCATGCATATTGAGAAGAACTGTTTTGATAATTTGTTTCATACAGTTTTGGATACGCCAGGAAAGAGCAAAGACAATGTAAATGCACGTTTAGATCTTGCCCAAATTTGCAGACGTCCAGAATTGGAACTATTTGAGAATGTCAGAACAGAAAGGTTACTGAAACCAAAAGCAGCTTATACACTGTCTAAAGAAAACCGTTTATTATTTTGTCAGTGGATTGCAGATTTGAGACTTCCAGATGGCTGTGCTTCCAATTTGGGTAGATGTGTAAAGAATGGTCATATTACTGGATTGAAAAGTCATGATTGTCATGTTATAATGGAGAGACTTCTACCAATTGGATTAAGAGGTCTGTTGAATTCTGTGATTTGGGATTCCATAACAGACATGTCTCATTTTTTTCGGGAAATTTGTGCGGCTACGGCAGATTATGATGCTCTAGGCAAACTTGAAAAAGATGTTGTTGTAATTATATGTAAACTGGAAAAAATATTCCCGCCGTCTTTCTTCGACTCAATGGAACATTTGATGTTACATTTGCCATATGAAGCCAAATGTGGAGGTCCGGTACAGTTTCGATGGATGTACCCATTTGAAAGATGCATGCAAAAATTGAAAAGAAAAGTACGCAACAAAGCATCTGTTGAAGGATCTATTGCAGAAGCTTATTTGCAAGAGGAAATATCTTTTTTCTGCTCCCATTATTTTGAATCTGAGTATCCTTCAAAACACAACCGAATGGGACGGAATGAGAGGAATATTGATGAAATCGACAATCAATTATCTGTTTTCAACCAGTCAGAGCTTGGTTTTGGTGGAGTTTCTGAACGCTGGCTTTCAGATGATGAACATCATAGAGCTCATACGTATGTTCTGCTCAACTGTGAAGAGATGACATCAGTTGTACTGTAAGTGTTTATATCACTTATTCTATCATTTATGTTACAGTAAATAACTTTGGTTTTTATAGGTTGTATGATAATCATATCAAGAAACAAATTCCACAAATTACAGCAGCTGCTCTCGAAGAACGGCGACTGAAAAATTTCTCTCAGTGGTTTCAAAAACTGGTAACATAAATTCTTTATCATTTAGCAACTCATTCAATGTATAGTTTACTATATTGATAATTATTTCACAAATCTTCAGGTGTCTCGACATGCTGATAAAATTGACAAACGGCTCTGTGTATTGAGTAACCCACCTTCCAAACTTGTTAAAACTTATAATGCATATGTGGTGAATGGATTTCGATTCCACACGCATGCATATGGGGAATCGAAAAAAACAATGAACAGTGGAGTTAGCTTGAGAGGATCTCATCATCGAGAAAATGAAGTTGACTTTTATGGCATGCTTGATGAAATCATTGAACTCTGTTATCTTGGACAACATTACATAACCATGTTCAAATGTCGGTGGTTGGATACAGAGAGAGGCGTGCGTGTTCATCCGACTCATGGAATCATCGATATTAAATGTAAAAGTGTTCTCGCAGTAAATGAACCATTCTTATTGGCTCAACAGGCATATCAAGTTTATTATGCAAAGTACTGTGCAACATCAAGAGACTTGACTGATTGGTGGAGTGTAATAAAAATCAAAATTCGAGACAATCAGTTTAGTCAAAGTGAATGTGCTTTCACTGATGTGCAAAGAATTGAAGTTTTTCAAGAAAGTACTCAAAATCAATCTTTTTTACAAAGAGATATGAGTATCGATGACGACACCCCACATTTAAGAGTCGGTGATGACGATGATGTTAATGATGTCACACATGAATTTGAAATGGTAAGAGATGAAGCAACTGCAACTCGAATGGATATCGATGATGTTGAGGAGGAATATGAAGATGACATTGACATATATGAAGATGATGATGAAGATGAACACTTATAGAATTCCATGGTATTTATATACAATCATAATATGTATATATATGTATATATAATAGTAATTATCAATTATTTGCTAATATTAACATTTTCTGTTTCAGATGGACGAGGCCACATTTCGTGAGTTGACGGAGGCTGACCTGCCTTTCGATGCGGATGAGTTGTTGGCAGATGACCCTCAGCCTGCAGGCGCTTCAGGGAGTACGCGGAGGGGGCGCGGTCTTGCACGATTGATGATTCCTGACCCCGTCCCCGAGCGACGTCCACGTCTTGGGTTTGATCCGCGCACCCGGAGGTGTGATAACCTGTGTAATAACCTGTGAATTTGACTAAGATTTCATTAATCTATTCACATAATAAATGTTTATTATTTTTTCAGTTTTTCGCATATAGCAGTCGGACAGGGCAGCGCTATTTTGCGCAACTATTTCTCTCAGCCGTGGACCACATGGGAGCAGATTCCCATTGATGTGCAGCAGGCCATGTTCGGCCATTGGTTGGTACGTACGTAAATAAATAATTTTTATTTTGAAAATTATTTCATTTCTAACTTGATATTTTGATTTATTTGTAGGGTTTATGGTATCCGATCGAGGATACCATGCGTGACGCCATCCACGAGGCATGGGAGGTGGCCATGCGTGATCGCCTTCGTCAGTTTTTGCACAATTTAAGAAAAGCTGCGATGAAGAAATCAGGAGTGTCAGATTTTGAGGAGTCATGTAGAGCACACCGACCAGAGTACATTTCATCCCATGTATGGGATGGATTATGTGCGCACTGGTTGAGTGGTGCCTTTCAGAGGAGATCATCGGTGGGGAGGCAGAATCGGGGGAGGCAGGAGGTGACTCATCGAGCTGGGAGTCGTTCTTTCAGTACTCATAGACAGCATCTGGTACGTACATTATTTATAAATATTTTATATAACTATAAATATTAACAGTTTATTTTTTATTCTTATAGGCTGTCGAGCACCCCGATATTACAGAGTACGACGTATATCGGAGGATGTATAGTGATCCTGCTACTGGGGAGCTCAGAGGTGATCGTCAGCATCACATCGTGGTCAGTATTATTTGTTTTCAAGTTTAAAAATTAACTGCATATAATATATTCACAATTTTAATTTTAAATTGCAACTGTAGGAGTCATATGAGGCCGCAGCGGCACAGGCCCGGCCTGAGAGTCAGGCCGAGTCATCAGATCAGACCACTGCCCGTCAGTTTGATGAGGCGGCATGGATGCAGGCCACCCAGTATGCCTTCGAGAAGGGCCGGGTAGTTGGTATCGGCTCTCGACTGACTCCCGGAGATTATTATGGCAGTGCTGCGATGTCGGCGTCCAGCTCGAGGGGAGCTCGTGCATCTTCTTCTACACAGTATGAGGAGCAGTTGCGATCTCAGACTGCACAGATAGAGAGTCTCCGACAGGAGCAGGAGCAGATACGTCAGCAGCATGAGGAGGAGCGTCGACGCCAGCAGCAGCTGTACGAGGAGCAGACGAGTCGGTGGCAGCAGCAGCATCAGGAGCAGATGGAGTACATGCGCCGACTCACTCATGCTTTAGGGATGGAGTTTCCTCCACCACCATCTGCAGATCCCCCACCTCCCCCCCCTCCTACAGATTAGAGTTTGTATTTCTGTTATAAAATTTGTGAAATCAAAATATTTTTTTTTTCTATTCGTAGTTTCTGTCTCATTATAAAATATTAATAATATTATATTTTTAAATAACAATATTAATATGAATAATAATAATATTTATATTTTATAATATTAAATTTTATATATATATTAAAATTTTATATATATATTAAAATTTTATAATATTATAATTTAATTATTTTTTTGTAATACTTGAATTATTTTAATATTTGAATGTAAAATAATTCTATTATTTTTATATTAATTAAAATAACTTATTAATATTTTTTTTATTTATGAATTATAATTATAATATTATTATATTAATTAAATTATTTATTAGTATTCTATTATTTTTATTTTTGAATTATAATTCTACTATTATTATATTAATTAAAATAATTTATTATTTTCATTTGTAAATTATAATTCTATTATTATATTAATTAAAATAATTTATTAATAATTTTTTTTTATTTTTTTTATAGTATTTGCGACGGGATACTATGCCCGTCGCAAATACTAGTATTATTAATATTTTTTTATTTTTTTTTAAAAAGAGTATTTGCGACGGGACCCGTCGCAAATACTATTCATAGTAATTGCGACGGGTCCCGGTTCCCGTCGCAAATACTAGTATTATTATTTTTTTTATTTTTTAAAAAAAAACGTTATTGCGACGGGCCCGTCGCAAAAACAATTTGCGACGGGAACCGTCGCAAAAGGTATTTGCGACGGGCCCGTCGCAATAACTGTTTAAAAAGTTTTTTACAAAAAACGGAATACTATTTGCGACGGGGAGAATGCCCGTCGCAAAAAAGGGCTTTAGCGACGGTCCCGTCGCAAATAAGTTTAGTTGCGACGGCGTTTTCCGCAACGGGCTATTTGCGACGGGACCCCGTCGCAAATGGCTATTTGCGACGGGATCCCGTCGCAAATAGCCCGTCGCAAATACCTGGTTTTCCAGTAGTGTATGGAATATTTTATTATCTCTATAAGTGCATCCATGAGACCCAGGTTCAAAACCAGGCAGAGGCATAATTCCAGGTTACTATAGCAGTACTGTAGTAGGTACTGTAGCAGTACTATGCGGGTACTATAACAGGTACTGTTTGGTACTGTAGCATCAGTAACTATTCACCTTGGGCCACCAGTTTGGAATTAAAATCATTAAGGTCTTTGGGGCTCCCAGGCCTTTAGGTTAGTAAGGATTTAGGGCCACCTTTAAGGCCTTCAGGCTACCTCAAGGCCTTCAGGCCACACGATCAATGCAGTTTCCCCAGACAAACTCTACAAAAAGAAGAATCCCCAGAGGAGGATTTAGAGCAGGTGCACTCACCAGAGAAGAACCAAAAAGATTTGGAATAATGATAGGTTATGGAAACACCATCGGGACCAGCCTGTGCTTGCACGAGAAGTTTATCCAGACAACCATGCGATGGTGGAGAGCTACCATCATGATGCAGATACTGGGGAGGGGTGGTTCCTTGTAGTTATAGTCTGGTTGAATTCTCTAAGACCTTTGGGTCATGAAATGTCTCTTAAGACTACAAGACATGTAATGTAAGGGTTCCCCCTTGTCCCTTGAAAGGGGGGTTATCAAAAATCAATAAAAATTAAGGCCTTCAGGCCATTCGGGCATATAACATTGGGAACACATATAAAAAAAATGATGTCATACATACTGTTATAAATTTTATAGGTATTTTCACATAAATTTTTTATTTTCTACAATTAAAGGTTTACCATATTGATTAATATCATCAAATATACATTAGTAATAATTAAAGTAACATTGGTTACTGCAGAAAATTTACTACAACCATAAATCGTGGAACAAACGTGTTATTTTAATAACTTAAACTATCTTATTACTATAATAAAATTGTAAATGAGTTCATGATATCATTATTAATTTTTCATTAGAATATTATATTATATTTTTTTTTACATTAGCATTTTTAGATAATAAAGATCCTTATAATGTCTTCCAATATTGTGGTTTAAAATTCTAGTTTGATGAGAGAAATAAAAAATACAGCAACAAACCTAACCCACATTTCACTTTATGCTGCTCACTGGGAAAGGCTGCTTTGTACTTACTGCCTACATGTCCACAATACCTTAGAAAATTAGCTTTCAATTATACCTCTATCAAGGTAAGAATATTCCAAGACCACATGCACATTTAAAATTCTATGTTTTCATTCACATCAATAGGTGGTAAGGCTAAAAAATCGATCAAAAATGGCGGGTTCCTAGACATATTTAGATTAATTGGAAAAAATTACCATCACATAGGTAGTTTATGTATGATTTATGGAAAAACACAAATTTTTTCACAATTATCCATATACGACATGGCAAATGAGGATCACAACAGAGTACAGACCTTTAGGTAATTGTAAAATTTAGTAGCAACTGATTCATTAATAAAATGTTTTTTAGTTTATAGTATAATTTTTTTTGTATGCAAATTTGATGAATCAAACCTTAAATCAACTATTGAATATAATATTGTTGAGAAACTACAAAAAATGATTCATGAGAACAACACTTTTTCTCATCATTTCAAAACTACAATGGATGTTCTTTAGTTGCATGGAATTCTAGATTTAAATTTAGTCCTTCTTAAATGATGATGAATGAATGCATTGACATATAACTTACCAAATACTTTTGAAATTTCAATTATTATTGTTGGTGACATTGAAAATATTAATCAATATAGGGATAAAATCATTCAAATCAAGAGTGGTGATTTACAACACAAACATGAGCTTCAACCGTTGTACCTTCCATTGCAATATCCATTGGGTTTCACAAGTGGCTAGGATGGATATGTTGAAAACATATATCATCACACTATATCCTTCACTATAAGTACTAAACTCCATAAAGTAATAATGATAGAGTACATATCTTATCACTTATAATTCTGTTTGAATGATGAATCAACTTTACTCCATTCTAGATAACTATTTAAACAATTTATTATAGATGATTATAAACTGATTGAGTCTCAAAGACTGTTGTTTATTCTATTTAATAAAAATCACTTCAGAGTTTAACTATACAATGAATTTCAAGATGCATACCTTATAGGTGATCATGATGGTTCTTTATGTAGAAATCATATCATTTTACCTTCAACCTTTACTAGTGGTCCTAGGTATATGATTCAAAAAATACCAAGATGTGATGTCAATTTGTAATTGGAAAGGCTATCCATATTTTTTTTCAACCTTTACATGTAATCCAATGTGGTCTAAAATTTCTAGATTTTTTACAAATAACAATATTTGACCTCCTGACTATCCTCAAATACAATAAAGAGTATTCAATATGAAGGTTGACCATATCATGAATGATTTACGACAAGGATGTTTCTTTGGAAAGTCTCAAGTAGGTAAAGATCTTTAAAGCTACTATTCTTAAAATTTAGAATAGAATTTATTATTTTATCATGTTCTATGTAATTTCATTAATCATACTCTTTTACATGTATTTGTTCATATTATGAAGTTTCAAAAATTAGGGTTTCCTCATGTGCACATTCTATTATTTCTTTTTCATGAAAACAAAGTCATTACTCCAACAAATATAAAAAAAATTGTTTCTGCTAAAATTCCAAATAAAGTTACCTTCCTAATACTTCATAAATATGTTATAAATTTTATGATCCATGGACCTTAAGGTGATTCTAAACATCGCTCACCTTATATGAAAAATGGAAAATGTTAAAAGTTTTATCCAAAAAATTTGTTGGTCATACAACAATTGATGATGATGGTTATGTCGTATATCGAAGAAGGTATTGTGGAAGTATAGTCCCCAAGAATGGTGTTTCTTTGGATAATAGTTTTGTTACCCCATACAATCCTATTTTTCTGTTAAAGTATCAAGCTCATCTAAATATTGAAAATTTCAATCAATCATCTTCTATAAAATAACTTTTTAAATATATAGTCAAGAGTCATGATTGTGTTACAACAACACTCTATGAGACCAATAACAGACACTTGTCTAAAACACTATAGATGAGAGTAAAATTTATTATGACTGTCAGTACATTTCACCTAGTGAAGCTTCTTAGAGGATATTTTCTTATGATATACATTATAGATATCATCCATTAGACAGAATGAATTTCCATTTACTAGGAAAAAACACCATGACCTACATTGATGGTGATAATATTAAAGATATCTTGAGTAAAAGAATCATTTCTAAAACAATGTTTACTTTTTGGTCTGAAGCAAATGGAATGTACCTAGAAGGAAGAATTATAACATATACAGAATTCCCAATGAGATTTTTCTTCCACTCTTATGAAATAAATGGTATCCTTGGAGGCATGGATTCTATATTGGTAGATTATATTATTTTCTGCCCACAACTAGAGAGCCATATTACTTACAGATATTTCTTACAAATATCACAAGTGTAACTTCATATCAATATATTAAAATAGTGAAAAACATAACTCATCAAACATACAATGGGGCCTAATCTATTTTGGGGATATTAGATGATGACAGAGAGTTTATTGAAGCTATAAAAGAGATGTCAGTTTGGAGAATGTGACACTCTTTGAGTAGAATCTTCACCAACATGCTATTCTCAAATAATATTTCTCTTCTTGATATTGTTTGGCATGAAACCTAGAGAATATTTAGTGAAGATATTCTATATTTCCAATAACAGAGGCTGCCAGTACAAGGCATTTAATTTTACTATATTTTAGATTTTATAAATAATTATAAATGATTAGTATAAATGTTGTTACAATATATTTGCATATTTTTAACATTATACATTAGGAAATTTATTATAATTATCAAATTATGTTTCATGAAATATGTACATATCCATAAAATAGTATGCTTTAATTTTTTTTTTCATTATAATACTAAAAGTTTTTGATTTCATATATAGACATATTCTGCAAAATATTAACTATCATTTACCATATTCCTCCTATAAATTTTTTTAACATACACCTTCTTATACATAGAACATTTTAAATGCATGTTAACAATTTTTATAAACTATTATATCATATGTTTCATACAAAATTTTTTTTCCTTGCAATAATCCGTCATTTAATATCATTAAAAACTATATGAATTGCTTGAAATAGATATGATTATGTTCTTATAGGGTTATAGGTTTCATGGGAAACCATGGTATACATCTTTTCTATAACTTGAATATCATTTTGTTTCATAAACAACTCATAATTTACTGATTTATTATGTCTTCTTTATAATAATTTATTCTTTAAATTATGTACATGATTGCAACATATAGTAAAATGACATGCTCAATAACTTCTACTAGTTTAGTTAATTTTGTAACTTTATACCTATCATTTGATCATGGCAGCTGTGCATATCCATAAAACAATGTGCTTTAATTTTGTTTCTTCCATTATAATATTGAAAGTTTTTTATTCCATATGTAAACATATTCTGAAAAATCTTAACTGTCAATTACCTTAGTCCTCATAAATTTTTTTCTAACATACAACTTTTGATACATAGAGCATTTTAAATGCTTGTTAACAATTATTATAAACTATTATATCATAATTTTCATGATTTTTTTTATTCCATGTACTAATCAGTCATTTAATATCATTGGAAACTATATTCATTACTTGAAAAAGATATGATTTTGTTATTATAGGTGTATAGGTTTCATGGGGAAACATGGTATACATCTTTACTATAACTTGAATCTCATTTGGTTTCATAAACAATTCATATCTTACTGATTTAATATGTCTTATTTATAAAACTTAATTCTTCAAATTATGGACATGAATAGAACCTACACAAATACAATATTCTCAATAACTAATACTAGTTTGGTTCATCTTGTAACTCAATACCTATCATTTGATCATGTAAGATATATATATCCATAAAACAATATGCAATAATTTTTTTCCATTATAATACTGACAATTTTTGATTTCATAAGTAAACATATTCTACAAAATATAAATTGTCATTTAACTTAGTTCTCTTAATTTTTTTTGTAATATACACCTTTTTATACATAGAATATTTTAAATGCACGTTAACATTTTTTGTAAACTATTATATCATAACTTTCAAACAAAAATATTTGTTCCTTACACTAATCGATCATTTAATATAATTGGAAACTGTATGCATTTCTTGAATTAAATATGATTATGTTTTGATATGGGTATAGGTTGCATGGGAAAATATGGAATACATATTTAATATAAATTGAATATCATTCAATTTCATAAACACTTCATACCTTACTGATTTAATATGTCTTATCTATAATACTTTATTCTTCAAACTATGGACATGATTTCAACCTACAATAATATAGTATGCTCATAAACTTTTACCAATCTGGTTCATTTTGTAACTCAATACCTATAATTTTATCATAATTAGAAAAAGCTATGATTGCAGAACTCTATTATTATACTATTTTCTAATAGTATTTATCTAATTTTTAGATTTTAAACTCAATGGTTATCAAATAAAAATTTATGTTTTTCTTGAAATAAATAACATTTTCCACAACAATGGTATATCTTTTTATTATTATCCTCATATTCTAGTTCTAGATTCTTTAATTGATACTCAAAAGAATCGTTTAGTCATAGAAGAACTTAATTATAGCATAGAAAGCCTTTATAATGAGTATAAAACTTTACATAGTAGAATAAATATTGAAAATAAATAGGTTATGGGAGTCATTATGTCTTCATTATCTTTTTCTACTGGTTTTTTTCATGCATGGATATGGAAGGACAGGTAAGACTTTCATTTTGGAGAGTTCTAACATGTCTGATGTGGTCACAAGGTAACATTGTTCTTGCAGTTTCTTGTAGTGGAATAACATCATTACTCCTTCTTGGTGGTAGGATGACTCATTCTATATTTCATATTCCAATTTCTGTTAATGAGAAATCAATTTGAAATATTCATTAAGGGAGTGATCTTGCAGAACTTCTTCAATTAACAAAACTGATTATTTTGGATGTGGCACTAATGATTCAAAAACACTTTTTAAATCACTTTATCATACTTTTAGAGATATAATGGTAGTAAAAAATGATAATGCTTAAAATTTACCATTCAGTGGCCTAAAATTTTTCTTAGGGGGGGTTTCAGGAAAATACTATCTGTAATACCAGATGGTGATGGAAGTTACATTGTGTTTGTAAGTATAAATCCATCATATCTGTGGTGATACTTCAGGTTTTAACTTTTACAAAGAAGATAATATTGCATTCAACTACCATAATTGATGATACAAATTAAGTACAAAAATTTTCTAAGTGGACTTTGGATATTGGTGAAGGTTGAATTAGTGAGCCTAATGATGGAGAATCGATCATTCAAATTCCATCAACATATCTTCTTACATAAGTTTAAAATCCAATGAATGAAATTATTGACTATACATACCCTAATTTCAATGAAAATTATAGCGATGCTATTTATATGAAATAACATGAAATATTAATACCAACTCGTGATATTATTTAAGAAGTAAATGACTATATGTTATCTTTGATTACCCATGAAAGCAGAGATTAATTCAGTTCTGATTCTTTGTTCAATGAAAGTTTTGGCATAGATAAGCTCGAGAACATATACACGGTTTTCATTTTAAATGGTATCAATGTATTTGGGTTTCCTTACCACAAAATTACATTGAATATTATGGTACCCATTATGTTGCTAAAAATGTAGATCAATCAGTAGGTTTATGTAATGGTATTTGGATAATCATTACAAACTTGAGTGACCATGTGATTGGAGCATAAATTTTAAGTGGATTTTATTATAGGAATATTACATTCATTACAAGAATTAATATGACACACTTGATTGTGGATGGCCTTTCAAATTAAAAATAAGACAATATTCTTTGATTGTTTCATATGCACTGACTATTAACAAAATTCAAGTCCAATCACTCTATTGTGTTGGGTTATATCTTCAAAATCCCATGTTATATCATGGAAAAATATATGTTTCTATATCTAGGTTCATGTAGAAAAAGGGTTTGAAAATAGTAGTAGACAATAAAGATAACATGACCTCTGATTCTACACAAAATATTGTCTATAAGTAAATTTTTGATAACTTGTCTTAAGTATCTATTAAATTAAAATATTTAAATTTCAATGAATTTTTACATTGTAAATATTTAGACTTTCATGTTTTTCATGATTTATTACTATGTTTTATTTGTATACTAATTCAAAAGGTGTAGAGTTATGAAGATGCCTTGATTAATAAATCCATTAAATGGGATTATCCTTGAAGATAATGAAACACTAAAGATAAAAGTTTGCACATTCAATATGTGGTGCACTTCATCTTCCAAGTACTCTAATGAAATTATTCTATTGATCTCATTCTTGGTGATGAATGTGTGATTTTAATATATAAAAATGAAAATATATATTTTTATTTTTGATTATTGTGTTATTATATACAGATATTGCATTACATTATTCTATAATGATGAAATATAATATTTGTTTTTTCAAATATTAGTAAACATTTTAAAATACCTTATACATGGAACAAATATTCAGTGTATAATTAGTAGCTATTAGCTAATCTCAAAGTTCCAACTGCTATTTCATAAAGGCTTGTGCTATATTATACAAAATTTCCAAATAGCTGCAAATCAGGGCAACTACTTGGCAACTAGACATGTTTGCAGTATAATGTTCATATCAACCATGAATGTTTGTCCATCCGATGCTCAATTTCTACTCTTCAGTTATTATTTTACTAATTTTTATGACATTATTAAAAAAAGGGTTCTAAGACAACATATAATAGGTAAATATCATTACCACTTCAATTTATATCATCTTATGTATTTTCAACACACATTTACTCTATGTAAAACAACTAACACTCTTCTATGAAAAATGTAGTCAATCCATACTATTCACTTTTAAATTTATATGTAACATAATGTATTCTATTAGAAATAATATTGTCTTTCACATAACTATAATATTCATTTAGTAACATTTAATTTATTCTTCTATGTTTTAGAAATTATTGGACATCTGTGTTACTACCATCCTATGCAATCTATGGAGAATTTCAACCTAAATATCCAAAAAAAATTAGAGTATGATAGGTTAACCATTTTTTCTTCTTACTTTATGTGTTTGATAAATTATAGTTAACACTATTTTTTCTTTATTTTCTTAAGGGTTACAAGTTAACTGTAGTTTATGGGGTGACTTTGTAAGAACCCAGATCTTCTTTTAAGGTATGGATCTTTTTTTTGGGTTGTTTTGAGGAAAAAGTAAGAAAAGAGGATTTTCTAAGTACACACTATGTATTCTCATGTACACGTTGTGTACCCAGTTTCTGCATACGACTGTGTGGAAGTAGAGTACATGGTCGTGTGGTGACCTGGTAGACCCACTTAAGTTGGGGTCCGGTTGAGTCTACTACACGTCATGTAGTTTTAAAGAACATGCCATGTAGTTTTTTATTTTATATATTGGAAGGGGTCACATATTATGTCTAGAACCATCTTCTTCTTCCTGTATTTTGTAAAGAAGCACTCTGGAATTATGAATGAAACCTGAACCCCCGATTCTCCATCCGATCTTTGATTGAGACACTGTCGGGTGCGTTGGAATCCCACCAGTGAGTTCTCAAATCCTCTTGGGCCTTTATTCCCAATTCTTTCTCTTACTTGAGTTATTCAAGGTTGAGCGTTTTCACCTTTTTATAGATCTATGCCTTTTTATGATGATTCAAGGGCCGATGTTCAAAGTATATTGATCATACGACATCAAGGTAGGTGTTTTTTTCCTTTCGTTGTTTGTATTTGAATTATATATTCTAAAAGTGCCACATACCCACGTTTTGGGTATTGTGTGTTTTGGAGTTAAACCCCGTTTATTACCTACTATGGTTTGATTGTTTTATAAAGGGTTATTGATTTTGTTTAAGGTTATATACCTTGTCTAAGGGAAACCCCATGGGTACATTCATCTTGATTGATTGTTTATGGTCGATTGGTCTAGGATTCTTGCTAGGATTTCCTTGTTTTCCATGTCTTGTTTTGTTAGGATGGATTTGTTGATTATATGAAATGCCTGTGATATGCGTTGTGAATGTTTGATGTAAGGGTTATACCATGAGATCTTCCCAAGTGGTTGTTTATAATTAATTTAAGGAATGCTTGACCAAGGGATATTGGACTGTGAGAGATTCCCAAAAGGTCATTTATGTATATTTTACTGGAATGTTTGACCTAGGGGTATTGACCATGAGAGCTTCCCAGGTGGTCATTAATATTTGATTAAATTAATTCTTGAACAAAGGGTTTAGACCATGAGATCTTTCTCAGGTGGTCATTTATAATTAATTGATTCTATGTTGGATCGAAGGGGTTAGACCATGAGATCTTCCCAGATGGTTGTTTGTGAACAGTTAAATGATTGTGATGCGTCTGCCAAGTCAAACCACAAGCTTGGATTCAGTATTACTTGATTGTTTAGATGGTCTTATGAGACATTTTTTTGGTTAATTTACACGGGGATACAAATATTAGTCTAGATCCCATGGTTACATGATTCAACGGATGAATAAAAAATGTTAAATGAATATAATTGAAAACTATATTATTGGTTACCTTTGAGTACTTCCTAGTTTATTGCTTCACTTTTTCATATTACCTTATATATATATTCAATGAAAGTTAGGCACATATCTTTTGGTGGTTGCCTACTGGGATTCATCTCACACCCTTTTTGGGTCATGCTTTTGGACCTAAAAAAATTATATGATTGCAGGTATAGATAAGGGAAAGTACCCTTGTTCATCAGGTACTTGATTTATGTTGGAGATAGAGATAATGAGACCGATCTGAGGCTTGTGATGCTATTGAATTTTACATGTTTATTTTTTTTTACTTTGGTTTCTGTATTTCTTTCCATCATTGTGACTTGTTTGTCTATTTTCTTAGATACATATGCCATGCATCATATATATATATATATATATATATTTTGGATTCTATTGGATTTACTTTTAGTCTTCTACTGTTTATTTCTATTTGGTATTATTGCTTTCTCTATTTTTTACTATTTATATTCTGCTATGTATACTCTACAAATGAGGGAATAGTTTCCCAAATATCACACCATGGACCTTACTGCTAGTCGATTGCCTCTGGATTTTGGAGAAATGCACTTGAGGTCATGTGACAAACTGGGTTTGGGGAACCTTTGGGCGGCACCCGAATCTGGGATGTTAAAAAGTGGTATCAAAGGATTTATTTTCTGATTTACCTTACTATTTGGATCCAATAGACTGGGATATGAAGGACTATGTAGTTGGTAATAAGCTGTGATTAGGAGTAACTAACCCGTGTATAGGGAAAATCCAAGTTACCTCAAATATTGCAATTTTTCTGGTTTTTCAATTGTTATAGTTGATTTGATTTCACCATTGGGTGATTCACTTGTTTTGTGATATTATGATTTATATCATTGTGGTTATATTTATATTTAAACCTGATGAGATGAGGGTATTACATCTCATTCATCATATAGTCACTTGTTAGATATCACATGTCATTCATTCTTGTCATGCCATTTAGGGTGAATTACTAATTTCATGCTGTTGTGATAGATGTTGTGATAGATATGCATGATGTTGTGATATATTCCATGATATAAATACCTACTATTTTGATAGGGTATTGGTATATATAAAGAATCATTTGGATGGAAACCAAGCTTTGTTCACTGAGGTGTTATGGGGCCTCTTGGATTGGAATTTGGTAGATCATATTTGAAATTTAATTGAATTCGGTTAAGATATGATACGAATAAGGATGAAAAAATTTGATTCACGAGGAGTAAGGGATATCACAGATGGGAACTTGTCATGCCTTGGACAAATTTTAAGATTTTGGGGGTTATATAGAAGTTTCATAGGCTTATTTTTCCAAAAAACCCAAAAAATACGGCGTGTGCTGTTATAAACACATGCCATGTGTTCTTATATTCTAGAAGAAATGAATTTTCTTAAGTACACATCATGTACCGTATATAAACACCATGTAGTTATTGACTGTGTGACTGAATGTGTGAGCAGAGATACAAGGTTGGTAAAATTTTGGTAGAACACACCATGTACTGGGAGTACACACCATGCTATAGTCGACCGTGTATCTGACAATGTGACTAACAACATGGGTGAATAGATTTTTTTGAGTACATGCCACATCTAGGGTGAACACACCATGTAGTGTTACACCAGTAGGACCATGTATTTCTAGCTGTGTAGAAGTACCTAGGAAAGAGGGGATATTCAAGTACACATTGTGTCTCATGAGGAACACACCGTGTGTATGGGGTGTTACACGACCAGGCTGGAAGAGGTACACGCCCATGTTAAAGCTTAAGAGAACATGTCGTGTAGTGTTTCTACATGCCGTGTAACCATATTTTGAAAAAATTGAATGCTTTCCTTCACCTATTCCATACTTTCACTTCTAAGTTGTAGTTCCATTAATCTTGTACTGAGGTGTGTGCTTGACCTTTCATAGTCATGCCACCAAGACATCCTCTAGTTGTATGCCAAGTATAGGGTGATGATCAGACACTAGAAATGGTAGATCAGGGACTATTATAGATCCTACTATCATTCCCATCTTGGAACTAGCTGTTATACCAGACACAGGTGCTGATTCATAATTCTGTGAAGGATTTATGAGGATGATACAAGGATCACAACATCCTGCCTCGATTATGGAAGAGCTGACGTGTGTGTTCTAGCAATAAAATCCTCCCATTTTTTAGGGGACGAAGGACCACAGGCTGTAGAGTTATGGTTGGAGGCCATGATTTCTATCTTCAAGCATTTAGAGATGCCTCCTGAGAGGAGGGTGAAGATCACGACTTACATACTACGTGATTTTTCCAAGAGATGGTGGAATGTTATCTCACAGGTGGAAAATCATTGGGATATGGCTTGGAAAAAGTTTTAGAGGACCATATATGATTACTTATACCCTGATATGTTGAGGGATGACCAAGCCCAGGAGTTCATGCATTTGGAGCAGGGCACTCTTTCAGTGATGGATTACTCTTCTTTCTTTACAGAGCTCCAGTGCTTCTCACCTGTTTTGGGAGGTGATGATTTATCACTGGCTAGGAGATTTGAGGATGGACTTAGGTATGACATCTGATCTCAGGTTAATGTTTTTAGGTTGACTTCAGTGAATGATATTGTAAACCAGGCACTGATTACTGAGCACGATATGAGGGAGTTTGGAGCTGCGATCTAGGGCGGTTCAACATCCAAGGTTGGTACTCCTTCGACCGATAGCAGTAAGCGCCACAGGGATCTTTAACATGATCTTTATTCAGGTAGCTGAGTGGTGTGATAACAGTGAGGAAAGAGTGGGCACACGAGACCGCAGTGCCTGAGATACCCAATTGAGTGATGATATTGTGGAAATATGGGTCATATTAATCATTTTTATAGGATGTTCTCACCAACAATGAGTGAGAGGGGATCTGTTATGACTCCACGTATAGAAGAGGGGCCACCAATTTCTTATCAATTAAAGAAATAGAGTTCGTCAGGCCATTTAGGATGAGGAGGTGGTCATAGTCGTGGAAGCCATACAATAGGTTTTCAGCGACAACAGGGTGGATCAGCTCAGGGTATCTAGGAAGGGTTGTAGGGCCTCAATATAGGTTAAACTTTTGTGATGGAGAAGACCTAGTAGGAGCAGGATCCCAGACCCTCTACGATTAGATTTACAATTCTAGTTACATCATTTTTAGATTATTCTCTTTTTGATACAGGGGCTTCCCATAGTTTTATATCTATTGCCATTGTAGAGAGCCTAGAGATCTGTATCTTTACTTCTGATGATTTAATGATTCTAGAAACTCTATTGGGGATTATTAAGACTAGTGTACGTCAGTGCAAGGAGTGAAATCTTGAGGTTGGAGGGTGTCACTTCTTATGGAACCTCTATGTATTAGAGATGATAGGTTTCTATTTCATTCTAGGAATGGATTGGTTGGTCTTCTTTCAAGAGTTTGTTGACTGCTATCATTGTAGGGTGAGTTTCACATCACCATAGGGTAGATATTTTCTACACAAGGGAGAATGGGATGTACCGGAGAGCAGAGAAGGATCCGAGCATCATGGGTTGGAGGAATTATAGTCTAGATTACTAGTTTATATCTAGATGACCAGGGGACTTCACAGATGGAATTTTATTCAGTGGTGGATTATTTCATAGATGTCTTTCCAGATGACTTTTCAGGTTTAACTCTAGAGCGAGAGGTGGATTTATCTATTGATCTTGTGCTTGGAGAGACACCGGTGTCCATTTCTCCGTATAGGATGGCTAAACCAGAGTTACGGGAGCTCAAGAAGTAGTTAGAGGAGTTGCAGGAAAAGGGATTCATCCAAACTAGTATTTCTACTTGGGTTTCGCCTATCCTTTTTGAAAAAAAGGAAAACAGTACCCTTAGAATTTGTGTGGATTATCAAAATCCGAACCAGTTGACGGTCAAGAAGCGATATCCCTTACTGAGAATTGATGATTTCTTTGATCATATTCGAGGAGCTCGGGTGTTCTCGAAGATTGAATTGAGATTTGGTTATCATCAGTTGCACATTAGACGATCATATATACCTCTTATAGCCTTTTGGAGCAGGTATGGTCTATACGAGTATTTGGTTATGTCGTTTAGGCTCACAAACACACTGACAGTTTTCATGGCATTGATAAACCAAGTGTCCCATCCTTAGATTATTTTGTGGTAGTATTTGTGGACAATATCTTATTGTAATATCATACTCAACATGACTATGCAATCCATATTGAGATCATATTGAGTACACTAAGAGAACATCAGCTATATTCTAAGATCTCAAAGTGCCACTTTTGGATGGACCCGATTCATTTCTTAGGTCATGTAATCTTAGAGACAGGAGTATTAATAGACCCAGAGAAGGTGAGAGCAGTAGTTTCCTAGGAGAAACCAAAGAATGTATTTGAGGTATGAAGTTTTTTGGGGTTGTATGGTTACTACACATGCTTTATTTAGGACTTTTCATGCTTAGCAGTGCCATTGATAGGCCTGACTAAGAATGGTGTGAAGTAATTATGGATAGATTTCTACAATTCAACCTTTTAAGAGTTGAAAGGGAGACTGAGTTTAGCACCGATACTAATTTTGCTAGAACTGGGTAAGAGTTACACCATTTACTGCGACACATCAGGTATCAGGATAGGAGCAGTGCTTATGTAGGGGGAATGAGTCATTGTGTACGGATCTCGGTAGTTGAGGCATGCAGGAAACTACCCTACACACGATCTCGAGTTAACTGTGGTTGTGCATGTCTTGCGCTATTGGAGACATTATCTTTTGGGAAAGAATTTTGTGGTATAAAATAACCACAAAATCCTGAAGTATATCTTTACTCAGCATGATCTAAATTTGAGACAGTGAAGGTGGGTTGAGTACCTTTAGTCTTTTGACTTTGAGATTTTCTACACGTCTGGGAAAGGCAACATAGTGGCTAATGCATTGAGTAGGAGGACTCATATACAGGCAGTTTAGAAGGATAGTAGTGAGTGGAAGCTTATATATCTATTCTCTACGATGCATTTGGAGGTGCATGAAAAACAAGGTCATACGTTTCTTTCTTCTATAGTTGTTACCTCTACTCTACTGGATCGAGTGTGAATGAGGCAGCTATCAGATTCCTAAGGCCTAGTCCTATGGGAGAGTGTGTCAAGAGAGGACCCTACTCCTAGGTGGACAGTAGGTGAAGATGATGTTTTACATTTTTATGGGCGCGTATGGGTGTCATCAAACATACACGAGGAGTTGTTGCGAGATTTTCATACCTCAGTTTGGGCAGTTCATCCTGGTGTCACCAAGATGTATCAAGATCTACATTGTTAGTATTGGTGGACAGACATGAAGAGGGATGTAGCTAGTTTTTTATGAGATATTCCACCTGTCAGCAGGTGAAGGTGGAGCATCAGCGACTGAATGGGCTATTACAATAGTTACCCATTACCGATTGGAAGTGGAATGATGTTGTGATGGATTTTGTGATGGGTTTATGAAGGTTGACTCGAGGAAATTATGTTGTATGGGTTGTTGTTTAAAGACTCATGAAGGTTGCATATTTCTTACTGATCAAGGAAACCTTCAATGTTGATGACCTTGTAATTTTGTAAATTTAAGAGATAGTAGGTTTGAATGGGGTTCCACACTCTATCATTTCAGATAGGGATGCCTGGTTTACTTCCCGTGTATGGAAGGAACTACAGAGGGCCTTGGGTACATAGGTACTTCTAAGTACAACTTACCATCCCAAGAAAGATGGCTAGTCTTAGCACACAATTTAGGTTTTATAGGAAATTCTTTGATCATGTGTTCTAGATTTTGAGGGATCTTGGGAGAGACACATACCCATGGTGGAGTTTTCCTACAATAATATTTTTCAGGCAATGATTCAAATGACACCTTATGAGTATTTGTACGGTAGGACATTCCAATCACCCCTATATTGGCTGGAGGCAGGAGAGGAAACTATGCCAGGACCTCGTCTTGTCTAGGAGAACACTGAGAAGGTGGATTTGATTTAGAAAAGGATGGATACTACAAAATCTTGCTAGAAATATTATGCTGATCAATAGAGACGACCTCTGGAGTTTGAGGTTGGAGATCAGGTTTTCCTACGTGTCACACCAAGGTTAGGACATAGAAGGATTAGGAGACAAGGGAAGATTTCACTGAGATACGTCAGGACGTTTGAGGTTTTGGAGAGAGTCAGGCCGATTGCCTATCGATTGTAGTTACCTTAGAGGTACCAGGATATGCATGATGTTTTTCATGTTTCTCAGCTATGATGTTACTTTTTAGACCCATCTCATATTTTTCAACCTAAGGAGGTCGAATTAGAGGTGGATACATCCTTCGAGGATCACCCTATTCAGATTGTGGATCGCAACACGAAGGTTCTCCATGGCCGGTCTATTCCTCTCGTATGGGTACTATGGTAACACGGGTGAGTGCAGGACAAGACTTGGGAGAGGGAGACCGATGTATGATTTTAGTGGCATAAGTTGTTCATAGATTCTTCTTCACCACCCTTGGAAGGGGAATTTGTGGATGAATTTCTTTAAGGGGGGAAGTTTGTAAGAACCCAGATCTTCTTTTCAGGTATGGATATTGTTTTTGGGTTGTTTTGAGTAAAAAGGAATAAAAGAATATTTTCTGAGTACATGCTGTGTATTCCCATGTACACTCCATGTACCCAGTTGATGCATACAACTGTGTGCTGACCGTGTAGTGGCCACGTACATGGTCATGTGGTGACCTGGAAGACCCACTTAAGTCAAGGTCCATTTAAGACTACTACATGATGTGTAGTTTTTAAGAACATGCTGTGTAGTTTTTTATTTGATATATCAGAAGGGGATCATGTATCATGTACAAAACCATCTTCTTCTTCCTGCATTTTATACATGAGCGCTTCATAATGATAGATGAAACCCAAACCCCTGATTCTTTATCTGAGTTCTGATTGAGACACCATCGGGTGCGTTGGAATCCCACCAGTGATTTCTCAAATCCAATTTGTCCTTTCTTCCTAATTCCTTCTCTCGCTTGAGTTATTCTAGGTTGATAATTTTTTACCTTTTTGTAGATATATGCCATTTTAGGCCAATTCAAGGGCCGACGTTCAAGTATATCGATTGTACGACATTGAGGTAGGTGGTTTGTGCCTTTTGTTGTTTGTCTTTGGATTATATATGCTAAAAGTGACACATAACCATGTTTTGGGTATTGTATATTTTGGAATTAAACCCTATTTATTACCTGATATGGTTTGATTGTTTGATAAAGGACTGTTTCTTGTGTGTAAGGTTAGATACCTTGTCTAAGAGACACCCCATGTAGGGGTGTCCAGACCTGGCCCAACCAGTCGAGTCCGACCCAACCCGACTGGGTCGGGTCCGGTCAGGCCACGGGTTACACTAAAAATACCCGGGTTGGGTTTCTCATGGGTCGACCCATGTAAGGGTTGGGTCGGGTCTCGGGTTGGATTCATATCGACCCAACCTGACCCTTTTTGCTAATGGCACGACTGTGTAAGAAAAAAAACCTCGGCTCTCCCCACAGGATATTCATTCCTTCTCTACCCTCTCTTGCTTCACACTCGCGCTGGTGCTGGGTGTCTCCTCCCCACAATCCCAAACTTCCCTTACATTTCATGGCGGAAAAACCCTCTTTCCTTCCTCATCCTTTCCCTGCCTTGTAATATGATCGATAAGTGAATCCTTTCATCTCCTCCTCCTTCACACCCTCCTCCTCCGAGATCCTCCAAGAAAACCCTAACTCACCTCTTCTCCTTATTTTGTGAAACCCTACTCCTCCTCCATCCCTATATCCTACCTTCTTTCACTCGCTTCTTTGATAAATCACCCCAGTAGCTATGAAACTCCTCATCTCTCTCCTCCTCTTCCTGGTGTGGTGTGTGCGGTCTGTCTGGTCACTCTGGTGGTACATAGCATAATAGCTATAATTTTTTTCCATATATTCACAATAAACATTGGATTAGAACTCATTTTGTTTTAAAAGTTTAAATTTCATGCTATGATGGTGTTAAATTTATATAATCCTGGTCAATCTTCAAGTAGTTGGCTGCTGATTTTGTTTTATGTTGATGTATGTTTACAATACATTGGATTGGAACTCATTTTGTTTTATGTTTATGTATGTTTATATTTTTTTGCATTCTTTTTCATTTTTTAAGCTTTTATTATTTATTCATCATAGTATGGATTACATTCCATATGATAATTTAACCTTGGATTAAGAAGTGAGGGAGATGAATGTCTTAGCTGTTAACTTCACTGTTATAATGCAGAAAAATTTACCATTTCTTCCACTGTTATTGGATGTAGCTAGAAATTTATTCACATGGAAGGTGGTACAACAACAAGTGGTTCTAATCCTATAGTTTCCACAACAACAGGAACTCATAGTCATATGGGGTCTACACCAATTATTCATTCAATTACAGAAATAGGATGGGGGAGTTATAGAAAACCAGCCGAAGAAATTGAGGGTAAACAGTTTACTAAAAAGGTAACAATTTCTAAATCTTCTGTGAGTTTTAGAGTTTCTTAAGCATGAGATCATTTTCAAAAGAAAAATAGAATGGATGTTTGTAATTACTGTGGTAAAGATTACACTTTCATGTTTGGTAAACATGGAACTAGTAATTTGAATAGGCATTTGACAAGGTGCAACAAAAATCCTCACAAATTTCTCAAGAAAAGTCAAACCACTCTTGGTCTTAGAATAAAGTGTGAAGATGAGGATGATGGAATGATTAAAATTTCAGTAGCTCATTTTAATCAAGAAGAGTGTATAATTTCTCTTTCTAAAATGATAATCGTTGATGAGTTATCATTAAAATATGTTGAGAATCAAGGCTTTAGAGAATTTATTGGTGTTGTTCAACCTCAGTTTCAAGTTCCATCAAAAAAAATTGCTAAAGATTGATTGCAGTTATATTTGAATGAAAAAGATAAATTGAATTCCATGTTTTATATGTTATCTCATATGGTATGTCTTACCACCAACACATGGACTTCAATTCATAATCTGAATTATATGTGTGTGACTACACATTTTATTGATGATAATTGGATATTGAATAAAAAAATAATCAGGTTTTTTTATTGTTGTGGATCATAAAAGGGAAAAAATTGGTCGAGTATTAGAATATAAATTGAAACAATGGGGGATTGAAAGGATTAATACTATTACTGTGGACAATTCTAGTTCTAATAATACAACTATCAGTTATTTGGTGAGGAGAGTTAATGATTTGAATGAGTCTATTCTTAAAGAAGATTATATGCATATGAGATGTTGTGCACATATTTTAAAACTTGTTGTTAGTGACGGGATAAATGAAATATCAACATAAATTTCTAGAATCAGAGCTTCTTTTAAATTTGTGAGAAGTTTACCTTCTAGATTGGCTCTTTTCAAGAGCATTGCTGAGGAGTTAAAAATTCCTAGTAAATAGGATATAATTCTTGATATTCCTACTAGGTGGAATTCTTGTTATTTATGATGTATGTTGTAGAAAAGTATGAGAAAGTATTTATTAATCTTGAGGAGGATTCATGTTTTAGGAGTGCTCTTGGCTATGAAGGTGGGGCTCCAACAACATATGATTGAGAGCATGCTCGGGTATTTTTCAAGTTTTTAAGGATATTTTATGATAACACTATTGAATTTTCTGGTTCTATGCATGTGACATGTCACACTTTATTTCATACTCTTTGTGAAATATATAGAAAAATCAATAAATGAATAAATAGTAATGATATGACTATGAGTGAAATTACTATTGTAATGAAGATGAAGTTGGACAAATATTAGAGTATTGGTTTAAATTTTAATTATCTCTTACTCGTGGCAGTTGTTCCTAATCCCTGATATAAATTAGAATATGTTTGGGAAAGTTTTAAAATGATATTTGATATTGGAGACAAAAATCAGTTGATCAGTAAATTAACAAATGTTATGAATAATCTCTTTGAGGTTTACAAATGAAAATATCCCATACCCGACCCCGTTGATCAATGTGATTCAATTTCTCATCAAGATATACATATTTATGATGTCGGTAGTGGTAGCGAGGATGATGAAAAATGGAAAGATTCTTATAGATCAAATAAAAGGAGAAGACAATTGAAACAACAAAGAAATGAATTATAAAGATATCTAGAGATTGATTATTGTGAGGATGATTTTGATGGATTTTATATTTTAAGTTTGTGGAAAGTAAAGGAAAGAAAGTATCATGTTCTCTCATGCATTGCTAGAGATATTCTAGAAATTCCTTTAACTATAGTATCTTCAGAGTCCACATTTAGTACATGAGGAATATTCCTTGATCCCTTTCATAGTTTTTGAATCCCAATACCATTGAGGCATTAATTTTCTCCCAAAATTGGTTTAGAAAGTCTAAACCAATTGACATTAGAAAGAAACTGGAAGAATTTGAATTGATTGAATCAGGTATCATTAAAAATATTATGTTTTTTTATGAGTTTACATTTATCAATTATAAACCTCTATTTCAAAAATAAAAATACTGACCCGTTATTTCTTCTATTGTTCTTTTTAGATATTCCATCTTCCACAACAACTCATGATCAAATTTTCACTATCTAAAAATACCGACATGTTATTTATCCTCTCAACTCCATTTATACAAGTATGTATTGTTTTAATTGTTTTTCTTATTTTACTAAATAAAAATAAATGGGTGGTGGAGATATCATCTATTCTAAAATAGTCAAGGGAAAAAATTTAAGGGATCAACTAGAGGTGATTTAATTTAGAAACATGATTAGTTAAAGTTCCTTGATTGAAATTTATAAGTTCATTCAATGATTTTCATTTATATAAATACATGATTTATAACCCAGATTTCCAGGTTTAGCTCTAGCTTGATTTGAACCAGAATCATTACAAACCTATATCTTCATAAAATATTAGAAATAATACCCCTTTACAACTTCAACAACCCTATTATTACCTACAATAGGAGTGAAAACCGAGGTGAATCCCAGTTGATCTGCTATAGTAACCAACCTCTACTCTTTAGAAACATCTTACAGAGCCTTAGCCTCAATCTAGTTTGTTAAAAGTTAGTCCTACCCGCAAATCACATCATTTTATGTATAATTACACCATGAGGGACTTCTTCCAACATTCTAACTCTAAGACACACTGACCCCAGCATTCACACACATCCCATTTTATACCACCTAAGTGGATTTCTTCTACACTACAAATGCAACATGTGGAGCATATTATTTATATTTCCTTGCATGAACATCCTACATAGGATGTGTACCCTGTGGAGTGTACCCCTTTTCCATCAACTCCACTTCCTTATATAGAAAATTTTCTCTTCTTGAGACAATTTCTTTCATCATACCCATGTAAGGAACACAAATAATTGACCATAACCCTTATATAATTCGATCTATCATGCCTAATAACCTTATAATCTAAATATAAGTGAGGGACTATTTCATACTCAATAAAAAGTTCAAAATAATAATTTTTAGTTAATACGAAAACATTATTATCAAATCAAAACAAAAATTAACTTCAACCATCAATAGTCTAACAAAATGTCCAAACCTAACACATTTAGTTTATTTTTCTATTTTGATGGGAACCCCTATGGATAGTGCCATGTCATACAGAATTATTGGATTCTGGAGTATCTAATTAAGCCCAAAGCCCCTTGAACACAATTGAACCATTTATTTACTAGACTTCAGGAGACTGAAATTACTTATATATATTGGAAAAAAGTGTCTATTCTAATGGATTTGGATTTATACACAACATCAAATGTCGGTGGTGACCCTAAAAGAGAGGCTGGGGGATAATGGGATGCATCACATTTAGCAGAGAGGCTAGGGTAATGCATCCTAGAAGGGGAATGAAGGGGGGGATATCCCATATAAAGAAGACCAAAAAATGGGTCAAACTTTTAAATGTGCATGAATATTGGATTTAAAGACAAATAGACAAATACCTTGGCCCTCATGTAGTTTATTATTCAATTAAAAGATGGTTCTCTAAATTTGTAGTAAACA
Organism: Viscum album; assembly: GCA_963277665.1. Classification (NCBI taxonomy): domain Eukaryota; kingdom Viridiplantae; phylum Streptophyta; class Magnoliopsida; order Santalales; family Viscaceae; genus Viscum; species Viscum album. The sequence goes on from OY728148.1 coordinate 16,030,957, forward strand.
AAGTGCATATTTTTATATATGACAATGGCATTTCATCTCTAAAAAATTGGAATCATGCATGTTTTATGAAGTGGTACTTCAATTCTAATTTCATGGTGGGTAAATTATTTATAGTTACTACTGAAATTGATATTTGTTGGTATCAACTATGATTTTATTCATGCATCTGAGAATTTTATTTGTTTAAATTTTCTTTATCATGTTTGTGCTGTGTTGTGTATTTATTGGGTTCCTTTAACTTTTCATGTCCATGCTTCTATTTCTCAGACCTCACTCATTTGTCAGAGCTACCATGTTTGTCTGAATGGACTGCTAAAATGCTACTACTGGCTAGGGGATCACATTTCTAAATGAATGCTAGTGTTGCTTAGGTAGCTTCCTTTCCATCCACACCACATTTCACTTTATTTTCCCCTGATTTTTTGTATTTGAAATTGGATGTTTGTTTTTTTGGTTGTTTAATCTGTTATTCTCACATTTATGGATTAGTGACCTTCCTGAATCCTATTTTTATTTTATAAATCTGGTTGTGTTATCTATTATCTATCCTTCTATGTTATCGATTATGTATCCTTCTGTTTATTTTTTTGTGTTTTCCATTATGTTGTGTATGTGATGTTATATTTTTTTATTTTTCAACTGATGATGAATTTATAATTTCATTTGTATCCTCCTGAATTTTGGAATTGCTGCTGAAATTTTGGATGTTGTGTTGCCTCAGCTTTCCTGCTGGAATTTTGGATACTGCAGCTGCCTCACCTTTTAATTTCTTGGTATGGGGGTATGGTATCGGTAGGGTCTAGGCTGGGTTGTTCTGGGATGGGTAGGGTATGGGTCAGGTCTGGGTCGGGTCTGGATCTGTATCCATCATGTTGGGTTGGGTATAGATCTATATTCCTCAGGTTGGGTTGGTTCGACCCACTTAACCCAAGACAATTTGACCTAACCAAAAAATTGTTGCGTTGGGTCGGGTTAGCTAGACATGTAACACATGACCCAAACCGACCCGACCCGAATTCCCCCCCAGTCTGGGTCCAGAACTGCCTCCAACCTAGCCTGACCCGACCCATGGACACCCCTAACCCCATGGGTGTGTTTCCCTTGATTGATTGTTTATGGTCGATTGGTCTAGGATGCCTGCTAGTTTTGCCTTGTTTTCCATGTATTTTTTTGTTAGGATGAAGTTTTTGATTATATGAAATTCATGTGATATGCATTATGAATGTTTGACCTAAGGGTTAGACCGTGATAGTTTCCTAGGTGGTCGTTTATAATTAATTTAAGGAATGCTTGACCAAGGGGAATTGGAATGTGAGAGCTTCCCAAAGGGGATACCAAAAAGGTCTCGAAGTAGCATCGTTCTCCCCTTCCGCACCACTAGGTTTTCCATCTGAGATCTTGCTCTATCCTCTCCTCCCCTATCCGATATGTCTCATTAGCTCAAATATTGCACTCTTCTCAGTGATGGTGCGCCTTCCAGTTCTTGTGGATCAGCTTCGGCTTCTGCTTCATTTCAGCACTGGCGTGTTTCAGTGTGCAAGGGTTCCACTTCATTCGCGAGGTGATTGGATCTAGAGAGTCTTGACGGCCGAGGCCTAGGGTTGGAGATGGCCTCAGATCTGGAGGGTGACAGCATTGTGGAAGGCTGGTGAAGGGTTTTTGGTTCCGAATCTGGGTCTGGCATCGGTGGGCGTGGTGTCATGTCGGGTGAGGTGTTCTAGCCCTATCTAGTTGGAATGGCATCATCCTTGGAGCTATGCTGAGGGGAGGGGGGTTTTTTGGTGTCAGGTGTCCCTATGTTCCTTATAGCAGGTCTGATCTTGGTGTTTTCTTCATTTTATTATATGTGATACTTTTTTGAATACATGGAATTGCAGAGACTGGCTAGTTTTTTTCATTATTTATGTTTTCCCTACCATTTCCTGTGGTTTCTTGTGCTAGACTCTAGTGATGGTGAGATTATGGTTCAGTTCTGAATGGATCCATGCCCAGAGTGACATTTTTGGTTCAGAGCAGCCCAGACTCCTTCACCGGTGAAGTCCCTTGGTGTAACGCCCTGATATTTTATGAGATATATTCTTTTTAATTTCATTGATGTCTTGTGTTGTATGTTACACCAATATTATCATGTGCTATACGCAACACCGTATTATCTTGCAGTATACGCAAAACTATTCTTGGCTTGTGTTGTACACAATTTCAAGTTCTTTTGATAAAATTCATTTCACGCAACACCGAGTACATATTTTGTTCAATTTTATAAATGAATTAAGTTTTGATTATGTTATACATAACACCAAAAGAAACTTTCACTATATGAAACACTGACATGGCTTATGTTACATGCAAGATAAACCTTCCTCGATAGCTTGTGTGGTACGCCATAATTAGTTTCACTAAAAAAAGATATATTATTAAAATATAATATAAACTAGTTGTTATGAATAGTATTAACCACATTTTTAATTTTATATAACATTATAATTCATCTGACACATGATATGAGAACAAAATCAATTTTTCAGATAAAAGAAGTATTTTTTAAAAAAATATAGTTTTACCGCCTTTTGATGGAACACCCATTTTAAATCTAGTTTTTGACACATTTATAAGTTCAATTTTACAAAAATAAAATTATTCATTTGAATCAGGATATAAAAATTTATGTTGTATAAATTTTTATATTTTTTTGATAATTTTCATATTTTGATGAATAGTAAGAATACGCTAAATTTTACTTAAAAACAACTTTTTTCATCGAGATAATTTATATAGTTAAATTATAATATTGAATGGTTTTAAAGTATAAATAGAATATATTTTTACCATTTAATATAATTTATTCAATTATAATTAATTTTACATTGAATTCATAGGTAAAAAAATTTCAATCTTTTGCAATGTTTTAAACAAAAAACCTGTTTTTTGGACAAGGGGATTAATTTTAAATTAATTACTGAAAATTATGTGTATTGAATTTGGAAAAAAGGATTTCATATTTGGAATCTTAAGGTTAAAATTTTTTAAATAGGTACTTTTTATTTTTGGACATTATGAATAGTAACTTCAGTAAATATTTTACTTACCGTGGTTAAAGGGTAAATATGGTAAATAAGGGTAAACAATAATATTATAATAATATTACATTACCCTGACACATGTTCTAACCCTATTGTATGATACATTTCATACCATGGGCATCCTTGTGTCTATTTTGGGACCCCATGGAGCCACTTTTAAGTGAAAATGACATTTAATTACTTTTAATTCAATGTTAAGGAAAATATAACCTAAACATATATCTTTTACTAAAACAATTTTTATATGAGGTTATATAAGTGATATCTATATATATAAATATTCATTGGAAATCTAAAAATATTTCCTACATCATGGTATTTTATTTATAATTTTTAGACATTTGATACATATATTTATATATGACACAATTATGATGTAATAATCACCTCATTAATGAAAGATTTAAATAAATGAATTTATAAATATTAAAACAAATGTAATTTGGTAATTTTAATGTCATAAAATAATTTTATGGATGATATTGACATATTATATTTTATTTAATGCCTTAGGTTCTAAGTAATAAGGTTGTTATGATTTTTTTACAAAAGTCATGTATGAATAGTGTCTAAAATTGACACAATTCATAACTTAAAACATAAAATAGTTAATTAAATTATATTAAATTCATAAAAATATAAGATTATAAAAAAGGTTAATATAAGTCCAAATATGTCATAAATAACTTTTTTGGGTCGTTTTACATGATATGGTAATTACATTAACCCACAATGTGTAAATAACATGATATCACGGTAAGATTAAAAAGGATAAAATAAGGGTAAAACCAAAAAAATAAGGATAAAAAAATATTCAAAATTTGTCAAAAAATTATTGGATTATGGGCATTAGAACAAAAATAATCTTATCATAGAATTAAATAAGTTTTGGACCATATTAAATTGAAATTAAATTTATAATAAATTAACATTTTGGAACTTTCCTAAAGTGCCCCTATCCTCTCTTATAAAAGGGCACCTCCTCCCTCTCCTCTTCACTCCATTTTGAGCCTTCAATCTTAGAAAAATCCTACCCATTTCTCTTATAAACTTTCCTAGTTACATTTCAGAAGTTCTTTTTTTTCTCAAAATACCAACTCTAGTGCCCTAAGAGGAAATTTAAAGGAGGCATGTTAAGGAAGAGGTAATCTCTTTTACCGATTCTTTCAAATTTATTTCTTCTTAAAATTACTCTTATTTAGTTGTTTCATTATAAAGAAATAACATAATTATCAATAATATACTGATATGTTATTATAAATATTAAACAAACCTATTTCAATTTCTATTCATCCTATGAAAAATGAAATCATCGCGTGTGCGTACATACAGATTACCATCTCCACGTCGTGGTGTAATCTGTTTTTCACCACCACCTTACTTGGATGGTTATAATGGTGGAAATAATAACTATATATTATTATTATAACATGATACTAGTTATGAGATATTATAAACCATCCAATTCAATACCATTCAACAACTATGGGAATGATATCGTCGCTCGTACGTACGTACGACTTACCGTCTCCGCGACGCGATGAGATTCATTCTCCACGTTAACCATTCAAGAATAATTATAAAGTATATATAATAAATAATAATGAAATATATGACACAATAATTCTACCATATTTATGTATATATATATATATGTGTGTGTGTGTGTCATTTACTTACCCCCATTCAATTTAATAAGGAAACGAAAACAACATTAATGTGTACGTACGACCTACCGTCTCTATAAACGGTGTATTCCATTCTATTTATCAATATTATATATATATATATATTTATATACTGAATATATGTGATATATAAATCATATTTTGGATTATGTAATTAAGTAAATCATGATCTAAGTAATCATATGAAGAATAATAAGTCTAAACACGTACGATAAATGAAACGATTATTACCCAAAACATTGCTTTAACATTGAATTGACAAATGAACGGGTAATATAAAGCCATAAGTGAATCATATTTGATATAATAAATATTATTATGATTCTGTTACAAGTTAATAATATGTTTAAACCCACTATATATAAGTTTTAGACACTTACAGAAGAAATTAGACCTAAAGTAAGGGATAATTTTGCAATCTCATTTTTATCTGAGATTGCTTATATGTAAGTATTTACTGGAGTTGTATTTATCATCCATATACATGTTTTCTAAAAATGTTTTCATAAAATGTTTAATATTATTATATGTATGTTTAAAGTCATTTTTAGCCCTTTTTTACTTTTACTACATGGTGTGGAAAGAATCTTTTTTTTTGTTTACCATTTGAGGTACTTTTTGACTTTTCCTATAAAAGTACAAGGAAAATGGTTTTTTAACTTATATGGCATGAACAGATTTTTATGATTTCATAAATCATTATTTCCATGGAGATTACTTTTAAATTTTTAAAGTTTATTTTCAATTCACTTCTTTTCTTTTAAAATTTCATGATATTTTGAGAAAAGAAAATGTTTTTGAAGAAGAAAGGATATTTTCCTCAAGAACTGAGTTTAAGTGTTTTATCAAAATTATTTTTTCCATCTAATATGACATAGGGTTATGTTTATATCCCTATTATTTATTTATTTTTATTGAGTTTATGATGGAATTATTTTTATGAAGTCCATGTATCTTATATGGAATATGTTATGATGACATGATGTTTAAAAATCCCATTTTATTTCATGGGTTATGCTATGATGAAAAATTTATGTTTTTGTGGAACATGTAAGAGTGATTTCATTATGAGATGTGTGGGACCTATATCTCCCTCTAATGCATTGGGTAAATATTTATATCTCATGATATAGACATGACTGAAATGATAGGTAAATCTGGTTCAGTAATACATGGATAAAATGGAAAGTAAACCTGGTTCAGTAATGGACTTTGTCCACTATGATGGTCTTAGAAACAATGTCTTGGATACTATGGAAATCAAATTATGTGCTTAATGTTTTTTCACAATTCCATGTTTTATTCCCATGCTATTTTATCATGGTTAATGTTCCTTTATGATCCATGCCTTATGTACTACCATGATTTATGTCATTGCTCAAGATTTTGATGTTTAAACTTTATGTTCATGTTTTTATGTTCCAATGTTTATATCTTGTTTTATATTCCCCATGTTTAACTTACAGAGAATTTGAGCTCACCCTTTCTATTTTTTCTTTTCCCCAGGTCAGGAAGAAGGGTATTAAATATGATTTTCCAAAAAGGAGTATATTTATGATGAAATAAATGGGAGACAATGTGGATATTTTTTGAACTAGTTGTTTATGTTTCCCAGTTTCTAAAGACACTATACCTATATGTTCCTGTCATGGTTTTGTTATATGTTGTAATAAATATACTTCAATTCTGAAGATGGTAATCCATATGTACGCACGTGTGGTGATTTAATTTTTTTTAGGATGGATAGAAGGTGAAATATAGTTGTTTCATATTTATAATAACATATCAATATATGAGTGATAATGACGTTATTATTTTATAATGAAACAACTGAAGAAGTGGGAGTAGAAGAAGAAAGAAACTTGAAATATTTGGTAGAAGAGATTACCTCTTCCTTGACATGCCTCCTTTGAATTTACACTTAGGGCACTAGAGTTGGTCTTTTGAGAAGACAAGAACATACATAATGTTACTAGGAAAGTTGAGAAGAGTAATGGGCAGGGGTTGGCTGAGCTTGAAGGCTCAAAATAGAGTGAAGAGGAGAGGGAGGAGATTCCCTTTCAAGTAGAAAACTATTTATAACCCTAACAAATTTCGAGGGAGAAATTCATTTTAAGGGGGGTAGAATGTAACACCCCAAGATTTTATGAGATAGATTCTTTTTAATTTCATTGATTTCTTGTGTTGTACACTACACCAAGATTATCTTGCGCTATACACAACACCATATTAGCTTGCAGTATACGCAACACTATTATTGGCTTGTGTTGCACACAATTTCAAGTTATTTTGATAGAATTCATTTCATGAAACACTAAGTATATATTTTGTTCAATATATAAATGAATTAAGTTTTGATTATGTTATGCACAACACTAAAGGAATCTTTCACTACATGAAACACACACATGGTTTGCGTTACACGCAAGAGCGACCTTCCTCGATAGCTTGCGTGGTACGCAATACCGAGTTTCATTAAACAAAGATATATCATTAAAATATTATATAAACCAGCCTTTATGAATAGTATTAACCACATTTTGAATTTTATATAACATTATAATTCATCTTACACATGATATGAGAACAAAATCAATTTTTTGGATAAAAAAAGTATTTTTCAAAAAAATACAGTTTTACCGCCTTTTGATGAAGAACCCATTTTAAATATATTTTTGACACATTTATAAGTTAAATTTTAAAAAATAAAATAATTCATTTGAATCAAGATATAAAAATTTATGTTGGATAAACTTTTGATATTTTTCTGATAACTTTCATATTTTGATGAATAGTAAAAATACGTTAAATTTTACATAAAAATAAAATTTTTCATCGAGATAATTTATATGGTTAAATTATAATATTTAATGGTTTTAAAGTATAAATAGAATATATTTTTACCATTTAATATAATTTATGTCATTATCATTAATTTTACATTGAATTCATAGGTAAAAACATTTCAATCTTTTGCAATGTTTTAAACAAAAAACCCATTTTTTTCGGCAACATGATTAATTTTAAATTAATTACTACAACTTATATGTTTTGAATTTGGAAAAAAGGATTCCATATTTGGAAGAATAAGGTTAAAATTTCTTAAATAGGTAATTTTTATTTTTGGATATTATGAATAGTAAGTAAATATTTTACTTACCATGGTTAAAGGGTAAATCTGGTAAATAAGGGTAAAAAATAATATTATAATAATATTAAATTACCCTAACATGTGTCCTAACCCTATTGGATGATACATTTAATATCATGGGAATCCTTGAGTCTATTTTGGGATCCCATGGAGCCACTTTTAATTGAAAATGACATTTAATTACTTTTAATTTAATGTTAAGGAAAATATAACCTAAACATATATCTTTTACTAAAACAATTTTTATATGGGGTTATATAAGTGATATATATGTATATAAATAGTTATTGGAAAGATAAAAATATTTAATACATCATGGTATTTTATTTATAATTTTTATACATTTTTTACATATATTTATTTATGACACAATATGATGGAATAATTTCCTCATTAATGAAATATTCAAATAAATGAATTTATAAATATTAAAAAAAATTAATTTGGTTATTTTGATATCATGAACTAATTTTATGGATGATATTGACATATTATATTTGATTTAATTCCTTTTTTTATAAGTAATAAGGTAGTTATGACTTTTAAAAAGAAGTCAAGTATGAATAGTGTCCAAAATTGACAAAATTCATAACTTAAAACATAAAATAGTTTATTAAATGATATTAAATTCCTAAAAATATAATATTTAAAAAAATGGTTAATATAAGTCCAAATATGTCATAAATAAATTTTTTTTGGGTTGTTTGACATGATATGGTAATTACATTAACCCATAATGTGTAAATAACATGATATCACGGTAAGATTAAAAAGGATAAAATAAGGGTAAAACCAAAACGATAAGGATAAAAAAATATTAAAAACTTATCAAAAAATATTTTATGATGGGTATTATAAACAAAATCATCTTATCATAGAATTAAATAATTTTTGGACCATTTTAAATCGAAATTGAATTTATAATAAATTAATATTTTGGAACTTTCCTAAAGTGCCCCTCTCCTCTCTTATAAAAGGGAACCACCTACCTCTAATTTTCACTATATTTTGAGCCTTCAAGATTGGAAAACACCTACCCATTTCTCTTATCAACTTACCTAGTTACATTATAGAGGTTTTGGTCTTCTCAACAGACCAACTCTAGTGCCCTAAGAGGAAATTTAAAGGAGGCACGTCAAGGAAGAGGTAATCTCTTCTACCGATTCTTTCAAATTTATTTCTTCTTCAAATTACTATTATTTAGTTATTTAATTATAAAGTAATAACATCGGTATAAATAATATACTGATATTTTATTATAAATATGAAACAACCCTATTTCACTTTCTATTCATCCTACAAAAAATGAAATCATCGCGCGTGCGTATGTTTGAATTACTGTCTCCACACTGTGGGGTAATCTATTTTTCACCACCACCTTACTTGGATGGTTATAATGGTGTAAATAATAACTATATATTATTATTATAACTTTATACTAATTATGAGATATTATACACCATCCAATTCAATACCATTCAATAACTATGGGAACGATATCGTTGCTCATGCATTTATACGACTTACTGTCTCCACGACACGATGAGATTCATTATCCATGTTAACCATTCAAGAATGATTATAAATTATATATAATAAATAATCATAAAATATATGAAATAATAATTATATTGGATTTATGTATGTATATATATATTTCATTTACTTAATTCCATTCAATTTAATAAGGAAATGAAAACAACGTTCATGCGTACGTACGACCTACCGTCTCTATGAACAGTGTATTTCATTCCATTTATCAATATATTATATATATTTATATACTGAATATATATGATATATAAATCATATTTTACATTATTTAAGTAATTAAATCATAGTCTAAGTAATAATATGAATAATAACAAGTCCAAACACGTATGATAAATGAAACAATTATTTCCCAAAATGTTGCTTTAACATGGAATTGACAAATGAACGGGTAATATAAAGTCATAAGTAAATAATATATGATATCATAAATATTATTATGGTTCTATTACAAGTTAATAATATGTTTAAACCCACTATACACGAGTGTCATACACATATGGAAGAAATCAGACCTAAGGTAAGAGATAATTTTGTAATCTCATTTTTATTTGTGATTGCTTATACGTAAGTATTTAATGGGGTTGTATTTATCATCCATGTCTATGTTTTCTAAAAATGTTTTCATAAAATGTTTAATATTCTTCTATGTATTTTTAAAGTCATTTTTACTCCTTTTTGACTTTTACTACATAGTATGGAAGGAATCTTTCTTTTGTTTAGCATACGAGGTGCTTTTTGAATTTTCCGGTAAAAGTACAAGGATAATGTTTTTTTTAACTTATACAACATGGACAGATTTTTACACTTTAATAAAGAATTATTTCCATGAATCTTACTTTTCAAGTTTTCAATTTTATTTTCAATTAACATTTTTTCTTTTAAAATTGTACGACATTTTGAGAAAAGAAAACATTTTTAAAGAAGAAAGGATATTTTCCTCAAGAACTGATTTTAAGTGTTTTATCAATTTTTTTTCCAGATAAGATGACATAGGGTTAAGTTTATATCCCTATTATTTCTTTTTTTTGATTAATTTTATTATATATTTATTTTTATGAAGTCCATTTATCTTATATGGATTATCTTATGATGACATAATGTTTAAGAATCCAATTTTATTTCATGGGTTATGCTATGATGAACGATTTATGTTTTTGTGGTACATGTAAGATTGATTTAATTATGAGATGGGTGTGACCAATATCTCCATCCAATTTATTGGGTAAATATTTATATCTCATGAGATAGGCATGAATTGAACGACAGGTAAATCCAGTTCAGTAATATATGGCTGGAACGACAAGTAAACTCGGTTCAGTAATGGAATTTGTCCACTTTGATGGTCTTGAAAACAATTCCTTGGAAACTATGGAAATAAAATTATGTGATTAATGGTTTTCCACAATTCCATGTTTTATTCCCATGCTATTCTATCACGATTAATGTTCCTTTATGATCCTTTCCTTAAGTACTGCCATGATTTATGTCATTGCTCAAGATTTTGATGTTTAAACTTTATGTTCATGTTTTTATGTTCCAATGTTTATGGATTGTTTTATGTTCTCCATGTTTACCCTTATTGAGAATTTTATCTCACCCTTTCTATGTTTTATTTTCCCTAGTCCAAGAAGAAGGGTATTAAATATTATTTCCCAAAAAGGATTCTAGTTGTGATGAAATAAACATGAGACAATATAGATGTTTTATGAACCAGTTGTTTATGTTTCCTAGTTTCTAAAGACACTATACCTATACGTTCCTTTCATGGTTTTGTTATATGTTGTAATAAATATACTTCAATTCTGAATAAATAACAATGTATGTAATGTATGGTTAATTATACTTGGTGTGGTGTTGTGACATCTAGTCCTAGGTGATGATGGCCTAGCTTCACGTTCTTTGGATTGTCTTCCGATTGCTCCGATGACTACAGTGGTGGTTGGGAGTCATGAGGAGTGAGGTATGGTTTTTTTAGTGCTGTCTTGGTGGAGGCTAACTTGTGGAATGTTGTTTTCTATAATCGTATTCTGTTCATGTTTTGAAGAATTGAAACTGCTCTCATTTTGATCTTGAAGTTGGAAAGTTAGTGCAACTAGACTTGACCACTTGGACAGGTCCCAGAAGAGGTTTCAGAGCTGGCTGTTCATCTTTGTAGAGATTTATAGATTTGGTTGTTTAAGAGGGTATGGTGTCAGCCATCGGATCGGGCCTATGTTTTTTCACATGATACTTGCTTACCGAATATCCTTTCAACGATGGAGAGATTCATCATTATCATTTTCTAGGGAGGGGAAGCTCCTTGTTGTCAGTCTGGTTTTACTCTTTTTGTCCTTCGGGTGTGATTTTTCTTCAGTATTTGGAGTCTTTTTGGGTTTCCCCTCCTTCTTCCCTTAAAAATGGGGAATTATCAAAATAATAAAAAAAATTGAAGGCCTTCGGGCCATTAGATGGAGAGATTCCCAAATGGGTCATTTATGTATGTTTTACTAGAATGTTTGACCAAGGGGTATTGACTGTGAGAACTGGCTAGGTGGTCATTAATATTTGATTAAATTAATGTTTAACCCAAGGGTTTAGACCATGAGATCTTTCCAAAGCAGTCATTTATAATTAATTGATTCTATGTTGGACCAAAGGGGTTAGACCGTGAGAGCTTCCCAGAGGGTTGTTTGTGAATAGTTGAATGATTGTGTCGTGTCTACCAAGACAAAGCACAAACTTGGATTCAATATTACTTGATTGTTTAGATATTTTTATGAGACATCTGTTTTGGTTACTTTACATGGGCGATACAGAGCTTAGGCTAGATCCTAGGGTTACATGATTCAATGGATGAATAAAAAATGTTAAATGAATGTAATTGAAAACTGTAGGATTGGTTACCTTTGAGTAACTCCTAGTTTATTGCTTCAATTTTGAATATTACCTACTATATATATTCAATGATAGTTAGGAACAAATATTTGGTGGTTTCCTACTATAATTCATCTCACACCCTATTTGGGCCATGCTTTTAGACCCAAATAGATTATATGATTGCAGGTATAGATAAGTGAAATTTCCCTTCTTCATTAGGTACCTGATTACTGTTGGAGCTGGAGAGCATGGGACCAAGATGAGGCTTGTGATGCTGCTGGAGTTTACTTGTTTCTTTTGTAATTTGGTTTCTGTATTACTTTCCAACATTGTGACTTGTTTGGATATTTTCTTAGATATATATTCCATGCATCATATATATATTGTGGATTCTGTTGGATTTACTTTCAGTCTTTCGCTGTTTATTTCTGGTTGGTATTATTTCTTTCACTATTGTTTACTATTTAGATTCCACTATGTATACTCTACCAATGAGGGAATAGTTTTCCCAATATCACACATTAGCCCTCGCTGCTAGTTGGCAGCCTCTGGCATTTGGGGAAATGTGCTTGAGGTCATGTGACCAACCAAGTTTGGGGGACTTTTGGGTGGTACTCGGATCCAAGACGTTGTCACTTTGTGAACCAAATTTTATATTACTTGGAAAACAAAAATCAATCATATACTGTTTTTATATTGCAACTTTTCAGGGAACAAATATTTAGAAATATGCTTTCTATCTATACAATACCTTTTTTCTCTTTCTATTTAATGTTCATTTTATAAATTTCTTCATTACTATACTATTTTCTTCTATTTTGGAACTTCTTTAAGCCCTGTTATTGTCACAACTACCTTTAATGAAATAAAAATAATTTTCAACCTGAATATTCCAATAGTTAAAATCTTAATAAGAAGGTGTCATTTTACCTAAAATTACTTGTCATTTTTTATGATTCAAATTTTCTACATCATAGATGTATTCTCCATAATTTGTAATTGATAATGTTGTATATTTTTCAATTATCAGTTCATCATCAATCATGCCATCACCATTTCATATTCCACCAACAATACATTCGAATAGTTCTATTACAACTATGATGCATTGGAATAACAAAAAAACAATTTCTAATGTCAAAAACTGCCAAGAAGTTAGTAATATATCCTAAACATTAAAATTTCAATATGTAGTATTAAAAATTTTTAAATTATTTCCTTTTCTAATCAAGATAATAACATCTAATCACTCTTTCATAGCCTATAAGGGTTTTAATTACTACTAAAATACAAAAAATTCAAAGCACCCATAGCTAGTATTATGAATCATGCAACTCTTTCATAAGGAAAATAGACACTTTGGATGAAAATATTTAGTGCTAGAATTGAAAAACCTCTCATAATAGCACTAATCCCAAGTTTTCATTTATTTATTTTCTTTATTACTTATTATTACTTTGTTATTTGGTTAGTATTTGAGTATATAATATAACATAAATCATTGGCTAAGAATTTTTTTAAATCCAATAGATTTAGAGTGAAACTGATGGCGGCTGATCACATAGACTAATTTTTAGTTGTTCTCTTTGATAAGAAAGTATTTAAATTTATAACTAAAATAACTACATAGTTGAGTGATGATTTGATATAGGTACAAATATGAAATTGTTTATATTATGTCAATACATTCTTGTTTTATTTAAACTAAAATTATTATTCATTTTCAAAATAGGACCATGATGAGTTTGTTTTCCTCCAAAGTTAAAAATTTTCAAATCAAAAAGAGTTTTTTATCTATTGATGTAAAAAATTACAACATTATAAACCATCATCATTATTCATAACAAAACACCTAAAAAGTTATTTTCGTCACTGAAAATGAAAATTAAATTAGTAATTTTCATCACAGCTTTGAAGATAGCTAGGTATTACAAAGCTGTTATTTCAATAGTTTTTTCTATAGATTTTTATTTTGGAATATGTATCACATATCTAATACACACATGTCATGAATCAGGATGGTATTCCATCCAACCCGACACCCGACCCGGTCCTTGGAATGGCCCAAAGGGCATTCCTGATCCCCGTGGGCTGATAACTAGTGTTGGGAATCAAAAATAATACAATAGGGAATGATTTTATCCCAATAACCAAGACCAAATAAGTTAACTAAACAAGCAAAGTAACTAATATTAACTAAATACCAATTCAATATAAAACTGATCCAAATACAAATTCAACTAAACAAAACTGAAACTAAAAACAAGACCCAAACCAAATTGATACCAAAACGGTCTCCATGTGACCTCATGGTCACCACTGTCCATAAAATCACCTTCTACAGGGCACGACTAAACTAGAAATCAACACCTGAAAAACAAATCAAGTCTACCGACATCGAAAGGTACAAGTAGGGTGTGATCTAAACAACTCAGTATGAAACCACCAAAGAATACATAATTTTCCTTTCCTGAAAATAGTCCATTAACATTAGTTTAAAATATAGTTATAAAAATAGATTTTTCACATTCTAATAAATAGATGCATTTTTCTTTTTTCAAAACATTACACACTATATATTTATTTTTAAAACGGGTTACCATTTAAGAACCAAAACCCACACCAAAATCCAAACAAAATAATACCAAGTTATGCAGAAAAATAAATAGGCAGAATAAACAAGAAGGAAAATATAGTATAAGGTAAACAAGAAAATACAGATAGTAACCATGGGAATTTTTTAAATATCCCTATAGTGACCCCTAGACATACTCGGTTCGGAACCACCTGTCGACGTATGGTGAATATACATATTAAATAACCAATTGGCAGCCCTCAACTAACTAATCCAGTGGAACATCTCACCTAGCCTCTCATATAATCCAAGGGGTACCAATCTGTCTAATCGAGGTTAATAATAAACCGTCAATCAATCCTCTAAAAGATGCCGAGGAACCCATGGTAAAAGTAAATTGTGTAAGTAGGAGGCCCTCTCACATGTGACTCACCTTACCTACCGTTACCACACTTGCTTACCCCAAACCAAAACACCACCTATTTGATAACCCATATAAGGAAATCCCCAATAGGAGTCCCCACTACACATCACATTATCAAAGGTGCTGACTATGCCATCACATCATATAAACATTCAATATTGTCTTAAAAAACATGCTAACTTGCCAAATGGGTCTTTGAATTTACACATCCAAATTAATTTACCAAAAAAAATTCCAAACCATTTCTAAAATAATGTGAAACACCACTCCCATGAGCACTTTCCAAATGGTCCTTAACATTCCAAAACCAATTCCACTTTCAAAAATATTTTAAAACTGAAATGAAAATTCACAAAATATCCAAGGATGCCAAACATAATTTTGTATCATTTAAAAACCAACCATCCTTTCTAAAGTTACAAACACACCAAGTTTTAAGGAATAAACTTGGAACCATTTTCAAGTTACCCAACATACCAACATGCCATTTAAATATCAAAGAACCATTATTTGAAAGTGCATATTCATTTGAAGACGTATCCATGTGTGCACTTCGTGCACCCATGGATGTGCCAACATCTAATGGAACTCTATAAACTTCAAAGAAAACACCCAAAACCCTTTCTATATTCACTAATTTCTTTTTAATCCAAATCCAATAATTCTACATAATTTGAAGAGTATAAAAACCCCTTTAAAAACCATGAGAATACTTCCAAAACATTTCACTAAAACCATCAAGCCATAAAATTACCAAATCACACACACAATGACCAATTCAAAATCCAAAAATGATACCATCACATAAATAATTCTAAACACTTATCAAAACACCCAATTTCATTTTAAAATAACACATGGAATTTCAATAAACACCTTAGGTGAACATGTACTTAGGTATATTTCAAGAATCTCTTTGAAAACCTTTTTAACAAATTATACCAACAAGAAAACACCACAATAAACTAAATGTGTAAATTATAAAGATAAGAATCATATTAAAAAATAAATTGAAGACACCCAAGAATAAATGGATTGAATCAGAAAGGAAACAGATGGAAACACCTACCTCAATGGTGTGTGAATACAACAAAACCCTCAGAGAAGGAATAAATAAGCACCACAGATGATCTGCACACCCTAAATCCAAATGAAATCACATTACACCAAAACCCTAACCCCTAGGGTTTGTCCAAGAGGGAAAACCCATAAGGAGTACCCTAGAAAATTAGAGATAAGGGATAAGGAAGGGGAAATGGAGAAAAACCTTAAAAATATACCTTGATAACTTGGAGATCCAACCATGGAGGAGGAGAATCCAAGGAGAAGGGGGGTTTGGAGCCCCTTAGTGTGTCAAAACCAACCAAGAGGGAGGGTTCTGATTTTAGGGTAAAAAGGGAGGAGGGTAGAATAGGGTTTTTAACTTTTTTAAAAATTTGGTCCGATCTCATGGTTTGGTCGCATATTTTACCAAACCGTGCACCAACCATGCGGTAGCCACTACCTAAGAAGGAACTAACCACACGAACAACCCACATAGTTTGACTGACCATGCTCAAGCCATGCATTATCTTATATCCAACTTCATAACCTACTGCACGATTACCTAGGCTAGGCCGTACAATTTCCACTAACCGTGTGGTGCCCGTACATAGTCCAAAATTCACATGGACTTCCAAAATTTGAAAATTCTAACGGGATATCAACCTGAACCTCAACAAAAAAGATCCAAGATCAAGAAAAGAATAAAATAAAGAAGTATCCAAGGTTTTGGTGTGACAATTCTCCCCACCACTTCTTCCCCCATAAAGTCACCCAACTATAAGATAATCAAAACTTGAGTCCATGACCGATCAAAATCGAGAGAAATAATGAACCTCAGGGTGGCCATTCACTCCACAAGTCACACCCGACTAATCAAGAGGAAACTAAAAAATAAAAATGAGGGGAGAACATGAGGGGGTTATCCCCACCATAAGAACCCAACTAACATAAGAACTTTAAAACCCAAACAACACTACCATAACTTAAATGAGAAACCCACTACCAGGAAAACCAGAAAATAGGGACACCAGGATGAGGGAACTCCCTACAAGAACCAAAAAACTCTCTGTATAAGGGTGAATAACAACACCATTGAAACTAAGAATTTTCCATGATAATCTAATAATCCCAACACAATGGGAGGGTAAATACACAAAAAGAAACTCAAACTAAATAGAGAACTGAAAACACCGTCCATCAATTCCACAAAGCTCAAATATCTCCAAACAAGCATTACTAAAACTGAAACCAATCCACATAAGGGATAGACACACTAAAAAAGGTCCAAATATTTAAAGAGCCACATTTAGATAAACAAAACCACTCAGGTTACAAAAGGACGAGTTCATCACACTATTACAAAAAAAATGAACTTAAAAAAGTATGAAAATAAGAATAAGAAAACTTCAAATGTTTTAATCCCAACATAGGAGATAAAATTAGACAAGGGTCTCCCACACCCCTAACAATTTATGACTGTGCACGAGCTTCACCCCGAGGACTTTGGTTTGAGCCCTAATAATCGAAGCATATCTTGACTTATAGTTAGGAACTAGAATCCTCATATAAAAACTCCTTCTTCAAGAAATGCTTCCTACAGAACTTACCTAGATGACCCAAATAGCAACAAAAATGGAAGGTATTCGAAGGGATGTGACAAAATGACTTTGAATACCCAAACTGGACACACTGGTGGCACATAGGTGAACGATACGATGAAATTAAATCTAGAACCAATAAAGTATACTCCTTAGAGGCAGGTTCCTCTAACATGCATTCCACGCCAGATGGGGAACCTTTATGAGAGACAAGAGGTACCATATTTCAAACTTGCACTCTAGAAACTAACTCAACTAAAAAAATTCCATCCACCAACTTCTCAAAATAAAGATCCTTGGAGGATAGGACTTTCTCCTTGATCTCTGGATGAAGAACCCCAATGAAAAGAGAATCCTTCATCAGATCCCGTGACACCACCTCCAAAGAAAAGGATACAAGATCCTTTAAGTGGTCAACATAGGCCTTCACCGTCTGCTATCCTTATTGAATACTCATGATCTCTTCCCTTCTCTTCATCTTCACCTCCTCAGGTATAAACCATTAGAAAAATATGTAATGAAATAATTTCCATGTCATCCCAATAATTTTAAGACACTATATACCATCTTAATTCACTCCACTTCCTCTAGCGGGCCTCGATCACCATGGTAAATAGGAAACACTTGAGAAGAACCGGAAACTAGGTGTGATTCATTAGGAACTTTGAGAAAATTTCTGGGTGGAATATTCTAAACAACATGATAAACACAAATATAATACCATCATCAAACAAAAATACAATTGAAATAAAAATCCCGAGCCCAAAAAACAGGCTCACAAACTGAAAACACACCAACACACCCAAAAAACCTCTTTTCAAAAACCCCATTTCCATTTAAATTTCCAAAACTGCCTTCTTACAAGGCCATTTTCAAAATAAAAATCCACTTTTCACAAAATAAAACCCACATCATAAAACAAAAACCAATTTTTAGAATCATTTTACTCTTTCAAAATCACTTTGGAAAAGTAAGGCCAAGCCTTTGATCTCAAATACACACCCATGGCATCCTATGAACCGTTACATGCATGTCCTTCCAATCAAACTTATAACATCCATGAATAAGTTACCACATGTACTTTCCATACACACACACACACACACATGTGACCTTCCATAAAGATTACCAAGGGTCACACACCTCCTTTACTCATCAAAACCCAAGCATTTATCAAAAAAATTCAAAATTCAGAACCACTTTCTCTTTTCCCAAAAATGTATTTCACTTTTCGATTCGAAATGACTTGAATAAATCATTTTTCATTTTAATAAAACGATTTCATTTTTGAAAACCTACTCACACCAACTAGAACCAAAATGAAACCCAACTTACACCAAACTATCAGAAGGGGGACTAGTATTCATGCCTAACCCGATGAAATGGTAGTGGGCCATGCCCCAAGTAAGAAATAAAAATTAAGAGGACCTTAAACATTGAACTTGGACTTCACATGGGTCACTAATCCATGTGAGATCACAACATGACATCGAATCTCCTCCATTATCATCCCTAAATCCACAACAAGGACATAAGACACAAATCCTTGACTACCCTTGGAAACTCAAGGTTCAGAATGAGCAATAGTTCATGACGCTCTTCCCGTACCTACCCCCCGAGTCCCGATAGTCCTAGTATTCAATCTAACTAACACCCAAAATAACAAGGGAATGATCTGATACCATTTTGTCATGAACTAGGTCGGGATGCCATCCAACCCAACACCTTACCCGGTCTATGACATGGCCTGAAGGGCGTTCCCGATCCCCATGGGTTGGCAACTAGTGTTGAGAATAAAAAATAATACAAGAGGGAACAATTTCTTCCCAATAACCTGGATCAAATAAGTAAAATGAACAAGTAGAATAAATAATATTAACCAAATACCAATTCAATATACAACTGATATAAATAAAAATAAATCTGAAAAAACTGAAATTAAAAACGAGACCCAAACCAAAATGCTTCCAAAATGATCTCCATGTGACCTCAAGGTCACCACCATCCACAAACCCACCTGCTATGAGGCATAAAAAAACCAAAAATCTACACCTACAAAACAACTTAGGCCTACTAACATTGAAAGGTTTAAGTAGGGTGTGAGATAAACAACATAGTAGGCAACCCCCAAAGAATCCATACTTTTCTTTTCCCAAAAAATAGTCCATTAACACTAGTTTGAAATATAATTATAAAAATAGTTTTTTTACATTATAATAAATAGAAACATTCTTCTTTTTCAAAACATTACACACCACATCTTTATTTTCAAAATGGGTTACCATTTAAGAACCAAAACCCACACCAAAATCCAAACAAAATAGTACTGGGTTATGTAGAAAAATAAACAGGCAGAATAAACAAGAAGGTAAATGCAGTAGAAGGTAAACAAGAAAATACAGATAATAGCCATGGGAATTTCCTAAACATCCCTATAGAGACCCCTAGACATACATAGTTTGGAAACACCTGCCAGAATATGATGGAGCTCCCAAGTCAATAACCAACTATCCACCCTTAACTAACCCATTCAGTGGAAAATACCACCTAGCCACTCATCTAATCTAGGGGGTACTAACCCTTCTAATCTAGGTTGATAAGAAACCATCAATAAATTCTCTAAAATATGCCCAGGAACCCATGTTAAAAGTACACTGTGTAAGTAAGAGGCCCACACATGCGTGACTCACCTTACTTAACATCACTACACTTTCTTACCCTAAACACGGACACCATCTACATGATAACCCATATAGTGAAATACCTAATAGGAGTTCCCACTACACATCACATTATCAAAGGTGCTAACCTAGTCATCACATCATATAAACATTCAATCATTTCTTAAAAAACATGCTAACTTGACAAATGAGCCTTTAAATTTACACATCCAAATGCATTTAACAAAAACATTTCCAAACCATTTACAAAACAATGTGAAACACCAATATTATGATCTCTTTCCAAAAATTCCTTCAAATTCCAAAACCAATTCCACTTTCAACACTATTTCAAAATAGAAATGAAAATTCACAAAATAACCAAGGATTACAAATAGGATTTTGTGTCATTTAGAAACCAACCATCCTTTATAAAGTTCCAAATGGGCCAAGTTTTAAGGAACACAATTGGAACCATTTTCAAGTAACCCAATATACTAAAATTCCATTTAATGATTAAAGAACCATTATTTCAATGTGCCATCTTCATTTTAAGGCGCATCCATGTGTGCACTCTGTGCACCCATGGATATACCAACATCTAATGGAACACTCTAAAATTCCAATAAAACGGCCAAAAAACTTTTTAGATTCACTACTTTACTTTTAAACCAAATCCAACAATTCTACATAATTTAAAGAGAATAAAAAATCCCTTTAAAACCATGCGAATCCTTATAAAACATTTCACTTCAACCATCAATCCATAAAATTACCAAATCACACAAAAAATGCCAAATTAAAAATCCAACAATGCTACCATAATATAAATAAGGATAAAAACTTCTCAAAACACCGAATTTAATTTTAAAAGAACACATGGAATTTTAACAAACACCTTAGGTGCACATGTACTTAGGAATATTTCAAGAATATCTTTGAAAACCTATTTTTAACAAATTCTACCAAAAATAAAAAACCAAAATAAACTAACCACGTACATTATAAAGATGTGAATCATATTTAAAAATTAATTGAAGATAATCAAGAATCAATGGATTGCAACATAAATGAAATGGATTGAAACACCTACCTCAATAGTGTGCGAATGCAACGGAACCCTCAGAGAAGGAATAACTAATCCCCATAGATGATATGTACACCCTAGATCCAAATAGAATCACATTTCACCAAAAAAATAACCCCTAGAGTTTATCCAAGATGGAAACCCCACAAAGAGAACCCTAGAAATTGAGAGATAAAGGAGAGAGAAGAGGAAAATGGAAAAAAACCCTAAAAACATACATTGGGAACTTGGAGATCTAACCATAGAGGAGGAGGATCCAAGGAGAAGGGGGGGGGGGGGGTTGGGACCCCTTAATTTGAAAAAATAGACCAATAAGTATGGGTCTTATTTTGTGAGTAAAAAGTGAGGAGGGTGGAATAGTTTTTTTAAATTTTTTAAAAAATCTGGGCCAATCGAACGGTTTGGCCGCACAGTTTACCAAACTGTACGGTAGCCACTGCCCAAGAAGGGACCGACCACACAACCAACCCATACAATTTGACTGACCATGATAAAACTATGAAGTATCTTCTATCCAACTCCAGGACCTACTGTATGGTTACCTCGGCTGAGCCGCACAGTTTCCACTAATCGTACGGTGCTCGTGCGGAGGCCAAAATTCACTCGGGCTTCCAAAATTTGAAAATTTCAACCGGGGATCAACCCAAAACTCAATAAAGGATAAAATATCAAGAAAAGAATAAAATAGAGAAGTATCCAAGTTCAGTATGTGAAAACACATTCCTGATTACCTATTTTTTCATCACTTTTTATATACATGTAACATAAAAATCTTATGACATTTCTAAGTTCAGATAGATGAATCACTTTTTAAATCATGAATACATGTATTCACTACTTGAAAACTAGCCTCCCATATGCATTGGTTTTACATATTACTGAAATAATATACATATTTTTATATCCTACATCATTGTTTAGAAGTTGAGCATGCATAAGTTGATTCTATCATATGATTTCACTTTACATCAAACTTTGTTCCAATTGATCATCCATTTATCTCTATATGTACTCGCAGATTCCTAGAAATTATTCTCTATTAATTTGAATTCAATACCATTAAAATTATACTTTAGGGTTGCAGATACAACTATTGATGATTATTTGATGTTTTAGATATACCAGGTTTTCCATGAACTAAAATAAATTTTTGGTTTTTGACCACATTCTTCTTCCCTAAACCAACTTATCCAATTACAACTTATTAGAGCATCTCCACATACCTTGGCATCCCAATTTAGCATGAACGGAAAATTTTCTAGCATATATGTAGATTTACCATGGCTATTTCAATTTAAATATTTTTAAATATATACAGGCCCTTATTTTGTGCAAACATGGTGCACCTCCACCATGGATTATGACACCCTCTTTTAGTTTTCATTCATAACATTTCAAATTACACAAATAGGGGAGAGAGGGCAGGTCCAACCTCCTCAAGTAGTATAGGTACTTTTCAATAAGTGTTATAAACATGTTTTTAATTGACAACTATTATAGGTAGTTTCAGAATAAGATATGTTATCATAGCTTCTATGTTAAGATTTATCATGGTCAAAAAGTATATAAGTAGTTTTCAATAAGTGGAATAATGAATCCTTGAACTAAAAAGTGTTATAAGAACATTACATGAAGTTATTTAAAACAAAAACTTATGTTAACAAACACAAATTGATTTTAAAAAACACAACCTTATGTAAAAAACAAGCAATTCTCAATAAGTGGCATAATGAACTCAAGAAAAAAAAAGTGTTATAAGAACTTTTCATGAAATTCTTTCAAACACAACTGTATGTTAACAAACACAACCTAATGTTAAAAAACACATCCTTATGTTAACAAACACAACCTTATTTCAAACACAAACTTATGTTAACAAACCCAATTTTATCTTTTTTTTTTGGTTTCGAATTATCACTTTCATGTTAACATTCAAATTTTGGATTCCAAAATTTCAATATGCATTAATATTTATTCTTATTTTTAAACATTATTGTCTATGAAGAAAAACATGTTGCAAGCTTTTGAATATGAAGATTCAGTAAAATTTGACATAGTTATTGGTTCACATACAACTTTAAGTGATTTCTAATGAATGATAAACTTCTACAAATACAAATATCAATATTTCTGTTGAAAACATTAACGCAAATTTTATCATTATCTCTTACAATTTATCATTTTATCTATTCTCGTATTGATTGTTAAAATAATGTCCTGTATTTTGGTTATCATCATTTTTATTTTAGTGTAAAACCCAAAATTTTTGTGAATGTTACTTGAAATTTTGGTTCTATTGTGGTTTTTATTTTAAATAAATATTGTGTCTTTTTATTTTATTAGAGTTATTAGTTTCTTTTAATTCTATGAAATGTGACTTGACATGTATTACTTTTTTTGATCATTATTTCACTTATTTTATGTTCTCAATATGTTCTGTGAGTGATATGTATTATGTGTTTACTATAATATATTACATTTTGAAATGGAATCATTTATTCTATAGGTTTATCGATTACTATTTTATTCAAGGATTATATGGACTCAACTATAACATTAATTATCATACTAATTAGAATTTGAATTATCCATTTGAATGATGTTTTCCTTCATGTAATTTAATTCTCCATTCTCAAAATAATTTTTTATTTCATATAAATTATCTTAAATGTTTTCTAATACATTTATGACATCCCAACAATTCTTCAACTTTTATTTCATTATTATGTACCACTTATTTTGGACTTAAATATATTCAATATTAATATGGATTATTATGTTTGAAAAATAGTATTCTCTTATTGAAAATAAGCATTGATTTATAGCATTGTGTGAATGCATGAGTGAAGTACTAATATTTAAATAAAAATATATTTTTAAATATATAAACCAAATGAAAATAAATATTTATTATTCATTTTATTTAAAGTAAAAAATTATCCATTTTATTTAACTTATAAAAATTAATTAATATGTATATATATACCTATACAAGTAATGTTTATATATAAACATGCTTGTGTCAATAAAAATATATATATTTATATGCATATTCTAATATATGTAAATAAATACATATATATGTAAATATTTGTACATTTATGTGAGAAATATAAATGTGTATGTGTGTGTGTAAATATGCATGTATGTGTCATCATATATAAATGTAATTTTATAGATATATCATTATCATTAAATGTAGTATGTAAATGTAATTACAATAAATATTTAGAAAGATATTATAAAAAATTTATCTCTAAATGCACAATTACATATAAATATGTATAAATATATATGTAAATGTATAGAAATATAAATATATATTTCATGTATAAAATTTATATCTCAATATATACACATATTTTAAAAATTTATTTAAAAATAATTATATAAATCACATGAAATTAATTATTATCCATTTTATTTAAAATAATATCTAACCATTTTTTATACATTATAAAAATATACTAATATATATATATATACTTATAAAAATGTATATATGATGTTTTTATATACATATGCATGATTATTAATAAACACACACACACACACACACCTATTTATATTATAATATATATAAATGAACATTAATATATAATATATTTAAATAAATATAAGTATGTGTATATATATATATATCTCACACTTCTAAATATATACGAATAAATAGAAATATTGTAAAATATAAAACAAAACATGATTGTGAGAGTGGTAAAGGACATTGAAACACTGAAGGGAGGTCACAATATCAAGTCCTAGTGTGAGAATGTATTTGGGGGATCCATTCTAGTGTCGAGGAAGGGTGGGGGGTGTTTTCGAGTGTTGAGTAGAGGTTGGAGGATGTGTGATGGCTGGTTAAGGAGTGGAAAGTGATGAGAAAGGGGTCTATAATGACTCTAATTTTTCTATGTATCACTTTTGGATATTATATGGATTATTTTTGTTGTTAAGCACTAAGATGATGTGAGATTCTGAGGCCTGGTGAGTATTAAATTAACTTTTTAAATACATTAAATATATTAAATATCACATGTGTGTGATTTTCCTAAAAAAATTAAAAAACTCATAAATGGAGGTTCGAATCTGAAATTTGAGGACACCGTTAAGTTTATAGAATGTGTTTTACCCTATGCGTGACTTAACCTTGGAGCGTGTCAGACATTTGGGTTGAGTACAGTCACGGATGAATTAATAAAATAAATAAATAAATAAATTTAATTTATTAAGAAGCATAATGACCTAGTTAGTTCTCTATTTAAAAATGATTATGACCAATTATTAGGGTTGGCCACATAACCCTAAGAATTGAGAGAGAGTATTGGAAGAGAGACTTGGAAAATGATAAAGATGGATCAAGGATCGTTTACACCAATGAAATCTGAGGATCTCACAAATGAAAACATTTCAGATTCATTATTCATCAGGTATTGATCCACATTGAGGTTGGATGTTGTTTTATTTGAATTTATCCCTATCTAATTTCTCCTACGACAAACACAAATCAATCAACTAATGGGTTGATTCACGATTCGATTGTATTGCAGGTGCATGATTATTTGTGGGGAATTTGGGATAAATTGTTTATTAATTACGGATATTTGTTTTTCATTATAATAAAAATGAATTGAGGCTAACCCAAACATATATGAGGTTCGTTCCTCTTTAGTGTATTTCTTTGTTTTCTCTCACCATTCTTCATGTATTCATCACCGGTATTTCGTTTGACCGGTGGTTTGAAAAAATACTAGTAAATCAATAATTTCACATCTATTTCATGGTGCAACAGATTGATACCATTGATACAAGTTTGTTATTGATGATAGATCAAGATACTATGGGAACAACAATGGGTTATGACTAGATCAGAGGCATTCGTGCATGGGTTTCTGATGTATGATGAAGGCTTAGCTTTGGGTAGTGAATTATGGCGAATCAGAAGCCAGAATCTAGCCATCGTTAATGGTAAGGTCAGTAAAACCCCAGATGTAAGTTTCATGGTTGTGATTGATGGTGGTGAGGATGGATTCAAGAATCCATGTGAGGAACCTGTGGAATTATAGAAATCCCAAAATACATGACGTGTCTTTCAGAAACACACGTCATTTACGGCGCTCTAGCTGCAATGTTAAGGTTCTATGTGAAGAAAAATATCACTTAAAATGCGATTGTTTTCACATGGTGTGTGACCCTTACCTAGCGGCTCGACATATACCTTAAATGGTACATGAACATGGATAGGAGTACACAGGATTGGACACGCTGTTTACTCAAACATGGACATGCCCCGGATAGGGGTACATGGGTAGAGCCATGTACTTGGACATGGCCAAGTACATGAACACAATCAAGAGTAAACGAGCTCAAACATACCATGTACTCAGAAAAAAACACAGGCACATGCCATGATACACTAGTAGAACCTGATGCTGAAGAGACACATCATGTACTTCTTTAAGAATGTCTTAGAGCCCTTATCCTTTTCATCTTGGACAAGTTTCATTAGGGTATTTTACCTTGATCCATTCCCTAAGGGTTTAGTATGGTGTCGTATTCTATTCATAGGATGATGATCCATTTGAGGAACTTTAACCTTAGATAGAGTTATCAGAATCCTTCTGAAAGGACCAGAGTGATATCCTCTATCATCATCATTTCCCTAGGTGGGGTTATTGGTATCATTATAACCAACAATATGTGGGTGGAGATACCCTACTCATCGAGTTAATCCAGAATGGTTTGTTGGTATATCCCATGGACTTGAATGTGATTCCCATATGTGTATCGATCTCTTAATACTTCCAGCGTGTACATATTATGGAAAGAACCAATGATCATGGAATCTCAGATGAATGATATTAGTGATATCTAACTCAAGGAATGTGTTCTCTTAGATTAGTGTTATGTGGATCCTTCGAGTAAAAATCCTAGGCTGTAAACATGGTTCTGATCTTACCTTGAGACTGTGAGTCTACTACAAGTATATCTAGATATTCTTATTATATGTGTTATTGACATATCCATGTGATGAGCTAACTATTATCCTTGATTTTATATTATTAGTGATTTTGGGGTGTCCTACTAGGTATTGTTATACTCACCCTACATGATCTTTTCCCGAATGTGTTGTGTATTATGTAGATGACTGACCTTTTGATGGAGTCATAGAGGGACCGAGACTAGGAAAATATTAACGAGCCGTACAGAACGAGGTGTGCTCATGTGATTACATTGACAAAAATCCTCTTCTATTCTATTTGGGTTAGACTTGTTTTTAGTTTCTTTTGGTCGTCTTGTATTTGGATCCTTTCTTTTTAGTACTTGTTTTCATACTCTGATAGTGATATTTTAGATGTATGCATGCATGGTTATCAATTTTTTTAAATTTCAGCATTATATGGTCTTGGGGATGTGTGTGTGTATAGTTAGATTAGGATAAGGCCTCCCATTTGTGTGATATTCCTACTAGGTGCTAGTTTCAACCCCTAGCCTATTAGAGGTGGGATTGTGGTAGTTGCGATTCAGGCCCCGTTGCCCCAGGTCGTAACATGGTGGGATCATAGGAGTCAGTTATAACTTAGGACCAAAGTCTATGAGATTTGTGTTGGATCATTATATATTGAAATTATGATTAGGACCAAAGTCTGTGATATTTGAGTTAAGTTACAAAAGAAATAAAAAATAAAGACCACAAGATTTATAGTGATTCAGATCTCAAATATCCTAGTCCACTTCTCAATCTCCTCTACTCCTCTAGGATATTGGTACCCACTAAGAAACTCACTTTTAATGGTGTGAGAACCTTGTTACAGAACCTATCTTTTAAAAAACCTAGAGGCACAACCTAGTCTTTGATATAGGAGACCAACCTGGTCTACTTAACCGACTTTTGATCTGGAGTCACAACCCTAAATTCCTTTTAGAATGTGGAATAACTAGATAAGGGGAAAGACTTGATTTTTATGGGAAAAGCATAAACCAGACATGAAGAAATTACAAATAGAATAAAAATATTACATGAATACAAACTAATACAGGGAAAATAACAGATGATCAGAAATGATGATGATGTTGAAGCTTGATGATCTTTGATCACTTGGAAGGAATAAATGTCAAAGATTAAATCCTTCAATGATCATATTTAGAATGAAGAATTCACAAAATTTTGTGAACAATTTAGGGAATCAAGAATATAGAAGATGTATCACTCATGATTATTTTGTATGATATGCACCAGTATATGTTTTATATCTTAAAGAGATCTTCTGGATCATTAAAACATAGATCCGCTAGGAGCATGTCCATGTCCAATATCTGCATGTCACTTATGAAAATACATGACCAATACATTTTTTTGTTAAAACCATTATTGAATAACATAAAATAAATTCGGGATTTACATTTATTCATGAAATATTTATATAAAAAAATTAATATGTCAATTAAAACAATTTCAAACAATTCACAATTATAAAACAATTAAAAAACAAATATAATTTTTTAGATTTTACATATAGAAAAATGCAGTAAAAACAGAGCATGACATAAACTTCAAACCACATGAATAAATGATCATAAAATAATGTTACAATTTTTTTACACACTCTAAAATTATATTTCAACATAAAATAATAAATTTTTTGAAAAATGAATTATTTTAATTGAAATAAGAAATAAATTTTTAGAAATAATTTTTTTAACTAATAGTGGATTATTTTTGCCGGTGGTGATTCATGACTCACCACTAAAAATAGAGAGTGGTGGCTCATGACCTACCACTGGAATAGAGAATATGCTACCATTTCAATTTTAAGTAAAAATAAAAAGAGTCAATGAAAAAAAAATTATTCCAAGATACTAATAAACTAAAGGATTCAAGAGAAACAATATTTTTTATAACATTGGATGTATAATGATGGCTCATGACTCACCCTTGGAGATGTCCAGAGGTGAATCATAACCTATTGCGGGAAGTTTCCAAGAGTTCCTCAATGAAATTTTTTTCCAACCAATAGGATAAAAAACAATAGATAACATAAAATTTAGATAAAAAATAAGAAAAAAATTTAAAATAACTTCAAATAGTAAGAAAAATATCTACAGTAACTGATTAAATAATAAATAGCTCCCATGGAATCTTGACGAAGGTTCTACCAACAAAAGGAATAACAAACCTAAATAGAAATAAATACAAACTACTGTAACCAATTAAAGAAGGAAAATAGGTCATGAGGAATCTTGATGAAGCTTCTTCCAACTTTGTACAATAAACAAAAAAACACAATTAGTGGGCCAAGATATCCCACCATTGATGTATAATAGAGAGTAAAATGAATCACCATTGTAAACTGGCGGTGGCTCAAGATTCACTATTGGGTTACAATGGCGACTTGACTCACCGTTGGTATCCAACGATGGCTAGACTCACTATCAGTATCCAACAATGACTCATGACTCACTGTTGGGTTCCAATGGTGAATCATCAAGCAACCAATCAAAGGAAAGTATTTATTCTAGATGAACATCTTGAGGAAGAAGATGAAATTATTGAAAAACTCAAATGAATAAAAGATAGGAAGATATCGAGACCAAAAAATAAGATGAAGAGAAGATATTTTCTTAAAATAATAAACATAAATAAAATTTGAGACCAAATGAGATAAAACTGATGTCTTGAAGAAAATCAATAGGAAACATAATTGAAAATTTGATTATCATTGGAGAACTGGATGTCGATAGTCGAACTGTCGAAGAATAAGGATGGAATAAAAAAAAAGAAATATGTGAGATTTCAAATGAGAGTGTAGTTGTTCAAAATAGATCAAATGGATGAGATAAAACAGGAACAACGACTGAGATTAAATCCATGTTTTTTAACTAGGATGAATAGTGAAACTCATAACGCATCCCACATCAATTTCTAGAAGAGGAGGGTGAGTGGTATAACAAAGAGGGCACACCGATCCTCATTTTGAATTAAAATACAATGACCACACATGGTCCATAGCCCAAAGGATGACCTAAGACAATATTTTCACTTGTGGGTGCACTCTGCGGGCCTTATACACAGGCCCACATGTGAAAAGAATGAAATATGCTTCACCAGAGGCTCAACCTCCTTACAAGCTTCCATTGGCGGTGGATTTCCCTTGGGGTTAACCCAATGGGTCCAATATGTGGTTGAGGGATAGCCAAGGTTCCTCACTAAGGATGGGCCATATTTTTTTCTAAACAAAATAAAATTTAAGTATATAAAAAAATTAATAACATTAGTATCATTAAAACATTAAGTATAACAAATATTTTTTTTAAATGTAATTAAAAAGTATTAATTAATTAAAACACTTCATAGTTTAATAAACTTTGATAATTTAATAAAATATAAATAGAGTGTAATTTATCAAAATAAATAACAATGATAAAGTATTAAATCACTTTCAAATACTAACAAACTTCCCCTTTTTGTAAATTACAAAAAAATTATTAAATTTTCAACAAAAAACCTCCCCCTTTTAAAATTTATAAAAAAGTAAATTAAAAATAATATATAAAATGGACTCCCTTTTAATTAGAATAAATTAATTTAAAGGAAAGAGAGTAAACAGATTGAAACAAAATTCAATGAAAGTAGAATTAAGACGGTGTTATAGTTTAACAAAGCATTTTTAAATAGTAAAAACTAATTAACATTTAATAAAAATATAAAATAATATTCAAGTACATAATACATTTAAACATATTTAAGAATAATGATTATACAAAAAAATATTTTAAGCTTCTAACATACCCAATTCAAATTTCATCTTTTAAAATTTAAAAAAATCTAAGGGTTTAGTAAGGATGCCAGCTAACTATTTCTTAGTAGGAAAAAATTCCAAGAATATATCACCTTTATTTACATGATCCCTTAGAAAATGAAATCTTACATCTATTTTTTTAGTTCTAGAGTGTTGAATAGGGTTTTTAGAAATTGAAATAAAACTTGAGTTATCAAAGTAAATATCAATTTTATCAAAAATGATATTAACATCATACAAAGTTTTTTTTATCCAAGTACTCTATGAACAACAATTAGAAACATCAACATATTCAACCTCATCTGTTGATAGTGCTACTAAAAGTTATTTCTTAGATCTCCATAAAATTAAATTTTTTCTTAAAAAGTGACACATACATGTAGTGTTTTTTCAATTAAGTATAAAACCTCCAAATTCATAATCATAGAAATATAGTAATTCAAAAAAAATTCTCATTATAAAACAATACCCTTGATATATTTAATTACTCTTTTAATAGATTTAAGGTGAGTTTCTTTGGGGTTTGACTAAAACCTAGCACACAAGAAAACCAAGAACATGATGTCTATTCTATAAATAGTGAGATAAAGTAGGATATATATCATGTCTATATATTGTTTAATATCAACTAACTTACCAGATACATCCAAGTCCAATTCAGAATTAGTTCTCATAGGTTTTTTCATACTTTTATTATAATCAAGTCCAAACCACTTTACAAGTTCTTTAGTATATTTGGCTTGATTTAAGAAAATTCCTTCTTTTCTTTGATTAAATTGTAAAACAAGGACACATTTTAGTTATCCCATTAAGATAGTGTCAAATTCACTCATCACAATATTATAAAAATCATTACATAGAGAATCATTTATTGATCCAAAAATTACATCATCAACATATATCTATATAATCAGTATATCACTTGTATAAAAAAAGTTGGATCAAAATTACCTTTAACAAAATAATTTTGTATTAAAAACAATTTAATTCTTTCATACCAAGCTATTAGATATTTCTTAAGAATATATAAGGATTTATTAATCTTAAAAACATGATCTAGAAAATTTTCATTTTCAAGTCCAGGGGTTTCCTAACATAGAATTGGTATGAAATAATTCCATTTTAAAAAGGAAATTTTTATGTCCATATGAAATAATTTGATATTTTGAAAACTATAAAAGTATAATAGAATTATATTGGATTCTATCTTAGAAATAGGATTAGATGAATCTTCAATGTCAATTCCCTCTTCCTGGGAATAACCTTGAGCTACTAGTCTTGCTTTATTTTTAGCTACATTTTCAGCTTCATCAAGTTTTTTACATAAAATCCATTTAGTTCCTATAATAGGTTTATCTTTTGGAAAAAAAACTAAATAACATACCTTATTCCTTTAAAATTGATTTAAATCATCATTCTTAACATTAATCCAATTTTAATCAATTGAATCATTTTTAACATTGACAGGAAAAAATTCTATAACAAAAGAAGAATTGGAACAGTAAAGAAAAACAAATTTTCTAGTTTGAATTACAAATTCTAAATTACCAGTTATTTTTTTCAATAAGGTGATCCTTAAGAGTTTTACATTCCTTTAGATTAATTTGAGAATAAATATTCTCCCCCTCAACTGATGAATTATCATTATCTTGGTCAATATCTTCACTAAAGTTAAATTATCTAAACTCATCATTTTATTTGAAAGATTAAGAATCCTGCTTATTAGAATTGTTTTCATTAAACTTAACATGCATAAATCCTTTTAAAACTAAAGTTTGCTTATTGAAAAATCTATAAGCTTTACTATAATTGGAGTATCCTAAAAATATCCCTTCATCTAATTTAGATTCAAATTTTTTCAAATTATCTTTTGTATTTAAGATGAAAACTTTACATCCAAAGACTTTGAAATAATCAAATTTAGGTTTAAAAACCATGAAAATCTTATAAGGGGTCTTAATTAAGAAATGTATAATTGAAAATCTATTTAAAACATGGAAATATGTATTTATAGCTTCTACCCAAAAATAATTAGGTACACTTACCTAGACATTTCTTGAATTGATATTTTCTTTATTTCTACCACACCATTCTATTATGGTGTCATAGGGGCTAATAAGTAATGTTTATAACCATTTGATTCAAAAAAATCATCAAATTATCAATTCAAAAATTCAACACCTCTATCACTTCTGATAGATATGATTGAAGAATTTTTTAAATTTTTAATAAGCTCATAGAAAGAACAAAATTTGAATGAAGTTTCATTTTTATGAGATAATAAATAAATTCATAAGAATCCATTATAATCATATAAAATTACAAATACATATCTTTTACTAACAAAACTAGTAGGTTTCACAGGTCTAAAAAAGTCAAGATCTATTAATTCTAAACAACTAGTAGTACTAACATAATTTAAGTATTT
Organism: Viscum album; assembly: GCA_963277665.1. NCBI lineage: Eukaryota > Viridiplantae > Streptophyta > Magnoliopsida > Santalales > Viscaceae > Viscum > Viscum album. The sequence goes on from OY728148.1 coordinate 16,064,899, forward strand.
AAATCTTTCTTTGTGTTATTTACATTTTAAACAAGAGTCACACATGAAGTACTTACTTGTATGCAACTTAGGTAGTTACAGAACCCGTTCATACTTTGAAAGTTTGTACAACGGTCTAAAATTTTCATACCCAAGCTTCTTATACCACATAATTTCATCTTATTCTACAGAATTAAAACACTTAACCTTTTGTTTGGTTAGATTAAAAAAGTTAATAGTATACACATTTTCTTTTCTATTTACAAAAAATAAAACTAATTTATTTTTTAGAAAAATACATTTATCATTTTCAAATAAAACATTTAATCTATAATCACATAACTGTAATATACTTATAAGATTATGTTTTAAACCAAGTACATAAAATACATTTAAAATTATAACTATTTTAGAAAAACCAACTTCACCAATACCTTTAATCTGGCCTTTAGATTTGTCTCCAAAAGTGACAAGGCCACCATCACGTGAATTAAATGACATGAATTTTAAAATATCAATTTCCATGCTCCTAGAGTAGACACTATCTAAGTACCATGAGTCATTGATACTTCTAAGTAATATTTCATGAGATTAAGAAATCATGCTGACTATTTTGGTACCCATGCCAACTTGGGTCCAATTGGATTAGTAGTATAAAACTTAGGCACCCAAATAGATTTAAGGAATTTACTAGTGGGATAATTAGAAATTAAATCATTAAAAATGAAATATCTAGTATTCACAAAGGACTATGTAAATCTTAATGAAAAATAATTAGCATAATTACCTTTCATTCTATATTTAAAATAGGTTACACTTGAAATTATTCTTTTTAAAATTTTAACAAAGTTAGTTTTATTTAAACTTGGAGTAATACTTCTATATCCAAAACCATTATTATTGGTGTTTAGTTTCATTAAATACATAATATTATAATATTTTTTTTACCTTTTAAAAAATTTGATAATTCCTCTTTAAGACTAACAACATCATTTTTTAAAACCATATTCACCTTTTGAATAGTTTCTAAATCTGTAAGGATCTTTGCATTGGATCCAAAAGGTGTATTTTTTAATTTTTTTATTTTCTTGATTTAATTTATCATATTAATTTTCTACTTTAGTTAGATAATAAATAACTAAATTAAATCTTCTATATTTATCTTTATCATTTTCATCCAAAAAGTTTTTAATTCTTTTATTTTCATCTATTAGTTTTATCAATTCAAAATAATAACCCTATTTAGATTTATCATTCTAGGAAATATAGATTTTAAGATCTTCATATTCCCTTTTAAATTTATCATTTTATTTGAACAAATTATTATTATTAATTTTCAAGTCAGTATAGTTTTCAATTATTCTAGCTCTATCATTCTTTAATTCATAATTTTCTTTAAGCAGTTGCTTATATTTTTAATTTTCAGAATCAGAATCTAAACATGAGTTAGAAAATATTTCAGTTTCATTTCCAGATAAAGCACTATGGTCAATATTTACAAGAGTTATTAACTGAGTAAAGATAGAATCACTTGCCTCGCATGTAATACCCATTAGGTAAATATTTCATATCTCCTGTTCACTTATAGAATCATCTCTTAATTCAGAATTGTATGAGCTTTCCCAACCTACTTACAAAGATTGTTTTTCATTTCTTCTTTTATCTTTTAATTTATTTGGATGTTTGAGTTTAGGTCAGTCAGTTATTATGTGACCCTGCTTCCTACACTCATAACATGTTAATTCTAAAACATCATTATTGTTAGCAGTATTAACTTTATTATAGTCCTTTTAAGATTTCCTATTTAAATACCTCTTCCACCCTTGTTTTTCATGAACTTGAAAAAATTCAAACTAAAGTGATCCATATCCTTATCACTTTACTGACACTTATATTTAGAGGCATCATAGGTATCAATAACATTGGATTTAAATGAAATACCTTTTATTTTAGTAGAATTCTCATCAGTAATATTTTTTAGCTCTAACTCATACTACAGCAGAGAACCTACCAGTTCATCTAAAGTATACTCCTTAAAACTCTTACTATCATTGATGTGCACCTTATTTTCATGCCATATTTTTGTGATAGATCTTAGTACTCCTTCCGATTGAGTTTTGTTTTCCAAGATTTATCTAAGAGAACTAATACCATTGGTAATACTATTGAATAGATGGAACACATGGTTTACAGATTCTTCACCTCCCATCTTGAAGTCCAAGTATTCTTCACGAATAATTCCTAGCTTGGTTCTATTTAGCTTGTCAGTACCAAAATGAGTCACTTGCAATATCCTCTATATTTCATGGAATTTCTTTCAAACTGAAACATGGCTATAGGCACTTCTACTTATAGCACAATGAAAAATATTTTTAACTTCATAATTCAAAACATATTTTACTATTTCATTACCTACCAGTGTCTCTGGATCAACTTTATGTAGCTCATATGGATTTTCCATGATTATCCTGTGATCCTTACTAAGTTGTTTCAGGTAGGATTCCATTCTATCTTGATAGTAGCCACAATCAATTCCATCAAATAATGAGGTTTTCTGTGTAATCAAACAATCATTGGCATTAACACCTACCATATTAAAAATAAAACTTTAATTTTTTTCCTTATACTGTTAAGTATAAGATAAAGGTTAAAACAATGTTTTAAATAAGAAACAAAAAGAATAAACTGTCATAGAAAAGGTTTTGATACCAAATGTTTGATATTATAACCACAAATCTATTAAGATACCTCTGATACCATTTTTTGGATCGTTACTGATGGAAATTATGACTAGAGGTGGGTGAATGGTTGTTTTAAAAATTTAAAGAAAAAAAGAATCAAAGATTATAATATTAATAATTAGTGAGTGTAGTAATCTTGAGTTAAGTTGTAGTGAAAATAAAAAAGAAATAACACAATATTTATAGTGGTTCAGATCACAAAGATCCTAATCCACTCCTCAATTTCCTATACTTCTTGAGGAGATTGGTACCCACTAAAAAAATCACTTTTAATGGTGTGAGAACCTTTTTACAGACCCTACCTTTTAAACAATCTGGAGGCACAACTGATTCTTTTATATAAGAGACCAACTTGGTATGCTTACCTAAATTTTGATTGGGAGTCACGACCCTGAATTCCTTTTAGAAGGTGGAATAACCATATAAAGGGAAATACTTTCTTTTGATAGGAAAGAATAAACCAAACATGAATAAATTACAATTATAATAAAAATATTACAAAAATACAAACTAATATAGAAAAAATAATAGATGATCGTAAATGTAGAATATTTTGAATCTTTATGATCATTTATCACTTGGAAGGAACAAATGTGGAAGATTAATTCCTTCGATGATCATAGCAATAATGCAGAAGTTGTGGAAGTTTATGAACAATTCAGACCAGCAAGAATGTCAAAGATGTATCACTCATGATTATTTTTTATAATATGCACTATTATATGTTTTATATATTGAATAGATCTCCTGGATCATTAAACATAGATCCTCTAGGAGTGTGTTCATGTCCAATATATGCACGACACTTGTTAGTGTTTAATAATGAAAATATATGACCGTTACCTTTATTTGTTAAAGCTGTGCTTGAATAACATAGAATACATTTGGGCTTTACATTTCTTCATGAAATATTAATATAAAACAATTATTATGTTAAGTATTTTTTTTAAATTCAAAATTATAAATAAATTGAAAAACAAATACAATCTTTTAGATTATACATACAAAAAAATGTAGTAAAAATAGAGCATGGCATAAACTTTAAACTGCATGAATAAATGATCATAAAATAATGTTACAATTATTTTTACACACTCTATAATTATATTTAAACATAAAATAAAATAAAAATTTACAAAATAATTATTTTAATTGAAATAATAAATAAAATTTATAGAACCAATTTTTTTAATTAATGGTGGGTTATCTTTTCTAGCGGTGAATCATGACTCACCACTGAAAACAGATAGAGGTGACTCAAGATTCACCACTAAAAATAGAGAGTGGTGGCTCATGACCTACCCCTGAAAATAGAGAGTAGTGACTCATGACCTACCTCTGAAATGGATAATATGCTACCATTGCAGTTTTAAGAAAAAATAAAAAGATTCAATCATAATAAAATTTATTCCAAGCTACTGAACAACCAAAGGCTTCAAGAGAATCAATAAAATTTTGTTACCATTAGATGTCCAATGATGAATACTAACTAAAAATTGGAGATGTCCAATGGTGACTCATAACATACTATTGAAATTTTCCAAGGGTGGCTCATTGAATTTTTTTTCCAACCAACAGGATGAAAAACAACATATAACATAAACTCTAGACACAAAATAAGAAAAAAATTTTAAAACAACTCCAAATAGTAAGAAAAATATCTATAACAGATGATCAAAGAATGAAGATATCTTGTGGGATCTTAATGAATCTTCTTCTATCACAAGGAATAAAAACCTTAAAAAAATAAATACAAACTACTGTAACTGATTAAAGAAGGAAAATAGGTCTTAAATAAGTTTGATGAAGCTTTTTCCAACTCTGTGAAATAGAAAAAAAAACACAAATGGTGGGAATGGATAACCCAATGTTGATGTCCAATAGTGAGTAAAATGACTCACCATTGTAAACTAGTGGTGGCTTAAGACTCACCATTGGGTTCCAACGGTGACTCGACTCACCGTTGGTATCCAACAGTTAATCATGACTCACAGTTGGGTTCTAATAGTGAATCATCGAGCAACCAATCATAGGAAAGGATTCAAGCCAAATAAAAATCCTCAGGAAGAATGTGAAGTGTTTACTATAGAGAAAATAAAATGAATAAAATATAGGAAGATACCCAATCCAAAAAATAAGAATAAGAGAAGATACTATCTCTAAATAAGAAACATAAATAAAATATGAGATCAAATGAGATAAAACTGAAGGCTTGAAGAATCTTAATAGGAACAATTGGTAAACTTTGATGATCACCAGAGAACTGGATGTCAATGTTCAGACCGCTGAAGAAGAAGATTGGAATAAAAATGAAAATAAGAAATGTGTGGGATTTCAAATGAGAGAACTGGAGTTCAAAATAGATTGGATAGACGAGATAAAATAGAATTGATGACCATGATTAAATCTGAGTTTTTTAACTTGGATGAACAATGAAATTCATAAGGCATCCCACATAAATTTCTAGAAGAGAAGGGAAAGTGGTATAAAAAAAGGGTGCACTAATCCTTGGTTTGAATTAAAACACAACATACACACATGGGCCATAGCCCAGTGGATGGCCTAGCCCAACCTTTTCACCCACAAGCATGCTTTGTTAGACTTATATGTAGGCCCGCATGCTAAAATCATGCACTATGCTTCAATAGAGGTTAAAAATCATTGTGACCTACCATTAGTAGGCCTTCCCATGGGGTTAACTCAATGGGTCCCCTATATATTTGAGGGCTAGCCAAGGTTCCTCACTAAGTATGAATTATATTTTTAAATAAACAAAATAAACATTAATTAAATAATTTTTTTTAATAACATTAGTATCATTAAAACATTAAATATAAAAAATAATTAAAAAAATGTAATTAAAAGTTATTAATTAATTAAAACACTTGATTTTTTAATAAAATTTTAGAATTTAATAAAATGAAAATAGAGAGTAATTTTTCAAAAAAAAAATAATGATAAAGTATCAAATCACTTTAAAATACTAACATTTTTTTTGGTTTTATAGAAACAATGTTAAGAGTTTCAAGTTTGGATTTCAGGCCAAGGACTCTAGTGTTGGTGTAGTTTCCTATACATCCATTCACCAGGACTTTGATCGCCTACATTTTGACTTGGTACATGAAGAAATTGGTTGTAGGGGAAAACATTGGTACATAAATAATATATGAATGGTTTGTGTTTTATATGTCCTTCTTGAGTGAGCTCTCTATATATATTCATTAATTGTGTTATATCTTGTCGATTTAAAGATTCCTACACAAAATTTAATAGCTACTATTCAACATTAGAACCACAAGGATGATCCCCTCAGTGACGAGGCTTTGATGTAGAGACATATTCAGAAGGTATTACCTCTAGGTGGTGCACCAGTATTACCACCACCTATCGAGAAACATATGGTACTAGTAATACTAGAAGACGAGGTGCGCAAGATGAGTGCACTTTATGAGTTTCAGCATTAGTTACATCTCAGGTTACGGGACAATCCAGACCCACATGCGACTGAGGACTGGCTTGAGGTAGTGATGGGAGTCTTCCATCTTGTTAGGAAACTTATAGATTAGATAGTGGTCCTAGTAGCGATCCTTCTCCATAGATCTAGTGTATGGTGGTGGGGATTAGTGATCCATTAATATGATGAGGTGAATCATTCATGGTCAAAGTTAGAGAACCTTTTCAGATAGGAATTTTCTCTAGCTATATTGAGGGATGTGTGCATCTAGGATCTTCTATAGCTTCAGCATGATAATAAAATTATGGCTGAGTATTCATCGAGGTTCACTATACTCTCTTGATACTTAATGTACATGGTGTGTGATTAGTTATTTCAAGATCATACCTTCGATCAAGTACTACACAAATACTTCTGAGCCAGTGTGTGATACCTCTATGCATTCCTACCTATTATGGGGTGCTAGAGCATACTTTGGTAGTCAAGAGTTTCCTAACTAAGTAGATGCAGAAAGTTGGTGTCAACAGTGGGAACATGGGAGTTGAGACTTCGTTGGCAGGGAGCCGATGACAGGCATAAGGACCTGGATGTATAATTCATTTTAAGAGGCAATCCCAGGACAAAGGGTTTATGGTATAGGGCTCATAGTATGGATCTAGTCAGTATAGAGAGTGATGATGCTACTCTTGTGACGGTTGGGGATATCTTGCTCGATATTGTCTGACCCAATGCATGTATGATAGAGAGATAGTGGATGAGATTCCTAATAAGAGGAAACAATAGGATTAGGTTGGTCCACAGGGCAACATACATGTAAAAGGAGCTGAGAGATAAGATGGATGTGGCAGATGTTATGATTTGTTACCACCACCACCCCAGGTGGTACCTTCTAGGATCAGGGAGCTAGTGGTCAGGGGCGATGGCACTTGCAGGAATTCAAGGCTTATGAACTAGAGGGCCTAGGTATGGTATGTTGTATGATATGTGTATTATCTAATTTAGATATAGTACTGATAGACATAGGTGTGAGTCATTAATTTCATTCCACTTATCTGGTTCAATATTTAGAGATTCCGGTTGAGCCCTTGGCTTAACCCTCACACATAACTACTATAAAACAGGCCTTTAACATTGTTAAAAATGGCCCTTAACAGTGCTAAAAAAATACTAACTATTGGAGTGATATTAAAATCCTTAGTCTTTTATCAATGCTTGTAGAAGCACTAATAAAGGGGAATACTGTAGTATGTTGTAGCAACACACTGCACCACCAATGAAGTGTGCTGTAACAACACACCACAACACCAAAAATACCAAAAAATCATCAAAATCAAGTATTAATATATAATTTTAATGAAATAAAATTTAAAACTCAAATATAAGAAAAAACACTATATTATAGACATTTTAAACATTGGTTTATACAATTAAATAAGTATAAATTATTACATACATTAAAAAACAATAGTATTTCTTTTTCTTTTAATCCTAACCCCTGCTTGAGAAAAAAATGAACCTATATAAGAAAGAAATTTTTATGTTAGTAATAATATAAAGAAATAAATTAATATAAAGTGTTAATTTTAAACTAAACTTTGATTCATACTAGGAACACTGTGTATCAGATTGAGTTGTGGTTCATTCTTTCACGCCACTTCATTTCTTATTCAACTTCAAGAATTATCTTTATGAAAATTAATTAAATAATTATAAGATAAAAATGATAAGGAAATTAAATAAGTAATAGTAGATATAATTTTGTGAACAATATAGGATTGTTTTCCCAGTTTTGGAGACATGATGCACATTTTAAACTAAAATGACACTTATATATTGAAAAGACACAATTGGAGTCATACTAGTCACACAATGCATCATATTGAGGTGTGAATGATTCTTATACATCTCAAATTACATATGGATAATTTTTATAAAGTATCAAAACAATATGAATGTGTTTCCTCAGTTTTGATTACGTCACTTGTTTTTTACTAAAATGTCATTTTAAACTGGAAGCATGCACTTTGAATCATACTGATCACATCATGTATCAGTTTTGTGTGAGAATGATTCCAAAACATAAAAAAATACCTATGAATTGATTTCCTAAATTATCAAGAAAATCTGATCATGTTTTCTCTGTTTTTAGTGAGTGAAACTTTTTGAACTTAAATGTCAATTTTACACTCATAACGGACAAATTGAGTATTACCGAGCACATTGTATATCAGATTGAGGTGAGTATAATTCCTAAACATCAAAAATGACATATGTATTGTTTTCCTAAAATATCAAAACAATATGAATGTGTTTTCTTGGTTTTGAGTAGGTCACTTGTCCTTTCTACTAAAATTGATGTCAGTTTTAAATAAAAAGATGCACTTGGAGTCATACCGTTCACACTGTGTTTCATATTGAGGTACAGATGATTCATACATGTCAAAAATTACTTATGGATCATTTTAATAAAATATAAAAACAATCTGAATGTGTTTTCTCAGTTTTGAGTAGGTCAGTTGTCCTTTTTACTAAAACTGATGTCAATTTTAAATAAATTCGATGTACTTGGAGTCATACCGATGACATCATGTTTCATATTGAGATAAAAATAATTCCTGCACATCAAAAATTACTTATAGATAATTTATTTAAAATATAAAAACAATCCTAATATGTTTTCTTGGTCTTGAGTAGGTCAGTTGTCCTTTTTACAAAAAATGATGCCAATTTAAATAAAAAGGTGCACTTGGAGCCATAAAAGTCACAATGTGCATCTTATTGAGATACAAATAATTAATACACATCAAAAATGACTTATGGATCATTTCTATAAAATATCAAAACAATATGAATGCATTTTCTCAGTTTTGAGTAGGCCAGTTGTCCTTTTTACTAAAATTGATGTCAATTTTAAATAAAAATACACACTTGGAGTCATACTGGTTACAAAATGTATTGGTTTGATATGTGGATGATTCTTAAACATAAAAAACAGCTTATTGATTATTTTCATAAAGTATCAAAACAATCTGAATGTGTTTTCTCAGTTTTGATTATGTCAATTGTCTTTTTTACAAAAATGTCATTTTAATATGGAAACACACACTTTGACTTATACCAATCACATTGTGTATCAGTTTTATGTGAGACCAATTCATACAAATAAAAAATGACTTATTAATTGATGTACTAAATTATCAAGAAAATAAGATTATGTTTTCTTGGGTTTTAGTGACTGAATTTTTTTGAACTAGATTGTTGATTTTAAACTGATAACAGATACATTGAATCATACCAGGCACATAATGTATCATATTGAGGTGTGAATGATTCCTAAACATCAAAAATGACTTATGGATCATTTTAATAAAGTATCAAAACAATATGAATGTGTTTTCTTGGTTTTGAGTTGGACAGTTGTCCTTTTTACTAAAATTGATGTCAATTATAAATAAAAAGACGCACTTGGAGTCATACCAGTCACACCGTGCATCAGATTGAGGTGAGGATAATTCCAACAAATATAAAATGAATTATGGATCATTTTATTAAATTATCAAAACAATCTGAATGTGTTTCCTTAGTTTTGAGTATGTCACTTTTTTTTACTAAAATGTCATTTTAAATTGGAAACACGCACTTTGACTCATACCAATCACATTATATATCAGTTTGATGTGGGACTGATTATTACATGTCAAAAATGACTTATGAATTTATTTCCCAAATTATCAAGAAAATATGAGTGTGTTTACTTTGTTTTTAGTGAGTGACATTTTTTGAACTAAACTGTCAATTTTAAACCGATAATGGATACATTGAGTCATAACAGTCACACCGTGTGTCAAATTGAGTTGAATCTGATTACTACACATCCCAAATGACTTAAGGATCATTTACCTAAAGTATCAAAATATTAAGAATATGTTTTCTTAGTTTTGATAATGTCAGTTGTCTTTTTTACTAAAATTAATGTCACTTTTAAATAAAAAGAAGCACTTGGAGTCATACCAGTCACACCGTGTGTTAGATTGAGGTGAGACTAATTCTTAAACATCCAAAAGTCTCAAAAAAATTATAACTTTCAATGTGACCATGTTTACATTATATTTTTATGTCAAACTTCCAACATTATATATATATTGAATCGATGTTCTTAGCCAAAAAACCTTTATCATTATTGCAATTTAGAAGAGAATAGGAAGCTCATGTGACCATTATATCATGATAATTCACCACAATAGAAACATGAGTTTCCTCTAATATTATATATTTCAATAACAAAAAAGTTTTTTTGGATAATAACATCAAATCAATATGCAACATTGGAAGTTCAACAAATAAAGGAAATGAAAATGGAAAATGTGGTAACATTAGAAGAAAGAAACATTTTATCTTTTTTTGTGGCTTGTTGTAGATATTTGAAATAAAAATATTAATTATGAAAAGATCTATTAAAAAAAATAAGTATTATATAAAAATGAAAAGGAAATTAAATTACAAATAGTAGATAAAATGATGAAAAATTTAATTAAATAAGTAGTAGGAATTAACATTTTTCTGATGATTGTATGAATTTTGATGCATTTATTTATTATAATTATCTTAGTTGAAGGCTCGAAGTAAAATACCTCATGAGAATAAGTATCTTCGAACAAAGCACCTCAAATAAAACAAAAGAATACACTTGTACAAGAAAACAATTATTATATGATTAATACTAAAAATAAATAAATAAAAAATAAATATGAAACAATAAATTAATTTTATGGATAATTATTTTACTGTGAAAACATTATTTACCATAGACATATACTGACAGTAAATCAAGAATGATGATAAAAAAAGAAAATATATCTCATCAAAAAATCAATCAATGAGTGTGGAGGATGGGGTGAAAATAAGATATCTTGGATTGAAACTTTGAATCGTCTGAGAGAAAGTAGAGATATGCTATTGGGTTCATAAAATATTCATTTTGTATAATAAATAAATAAAAACACATAAGATATTCATTATCAAAGGTGAAAGTTATAGATAATTATAGTAAGGGAAACTCACCATTTTATTATTTCAAAGAATTTCAGTATTCTTTGAAGAAAATGGGTAATTAAATTTAAGAAAATAATTACTCCACTATAGTAGGTTTTATACTATGAATTCATCCAAAGGTGAAATTTATAGAAAAGTTTCATCCTCATCAACTCATCTTTAAAACAATTATCATTGAATTTTTTTGTTTGGAACTCATCCTCCATCTTTTATGGACATTAACCTATGTTGCTTTAAATACGCAAAGAAGTAGTCATCCATATGATGACTACTACTCAGAGTAGTACAAGAAACATAAAATAGATGGGGGATGGGTCCCAAACAAAAAATTTGAAAAATAAATGTCCGGGAGATAAAAATGATGATGATGACAATTTTACTCCATAGTGTTATCTAAAATGGGTAATGCCTCCTATTTGTGAGAATTACATGGATGGTAATCAGAGATTTTTAAGGGTGGAAAGGGTGGAACAAAAAGGCAATGTTAAATAATGATATGTTTTTACATGGATTAAAGTAAAACATACATAGTGTTTATTAGATGTGTGATTAAAGAAATGAAGTGATTTTTAAGTAGTATTAATGAGCGGGTAATCATTTAAAAGTTGGATATATTTTTACAAAGGTATAGAAAACTAGTTAAACCATTTTTTGATTTGGGTTCAGTAAAAATTTATGGTAATTGTGTTTGAAAGAGGAAATTGATTTTTGGTAGTGAAAAATTTATCATATTAGATAATGAGACAATTAAATATTGACTCAAAAAGGGTGATTTGAGATGTTTTAATGATAAAAAGATAAAGTTGATAGATATTTTTTATTAATTATAATGAGGAGATTGTTAATAATTAAAATAATGATGAAACATCGGAGGAAATTAATGTTGAACTGAGTAGCATATGGGGGATCACACGGGGCTAAGGTAGACTCAAAATAAGTCATTGATGGTGAGGAAAATTAAGAGGTATTATCAACTGTAAGAAATACAAGTATGGTTGAAATCAATGAATAAAAATTCATTGATGATTGAATAGTTTCGGTGAAAACTCAAAGGAGTAAGACTTAATATTTTAGGATTGGAAAAAGTACAATGTAATTTTTTTTGTGAATCATATGAGGTATGATATCGAGATTTGTATAACTAGTGAAACATTTCCCTTGATTTATAGACAAATCAAGGAAATCATAGCACATTAATTTCTCAATAAAAATATGAAAAAGTGGTTCCCAAGTGATTTGTTGCAGAATATTCCAAACCAATGACAACACCGACCAATATATAGATGATTTTTTCAAAATTTGACGATTACAAAGAGGCAGATATCATGTAATATAGGTATTGGGAGCCTATTGTACCTCACAACAACATGACCCAATATTGGGTTCGATATATTTGAAGTCGCATAGTAACAATGTTGTCCCAAGGAGAGCCACATGCTTTTGGGGAAGACAATACTTCAATATATATAAAAAATTAATTTTGGGTTGTTTTATTATAGGATAGTGCAACTGGAGTTGTTGGAATACATGTATGTGTGATGAGAAGGTTCATTGGATAACTGAGGGAAACTAAAGATATCGAAAAAACTGGATTTCATTCGATCCTTGGTTTTGTTCGACCCTTGAATTAGTAGATCCTTGGATTCAAGCCTTGGAATAGTTGGAGCCTTGATTCTAGCCTAATTTTAAGCTTGGATTCAATAATAAGAAGCACCGACAATAGGAGGCTTCCACAGAGATCTTCAGATATCGTGATATGGCACGTGGTGGTTAGGGTTCTTAAAATAGATCGGGAGACTTTTTATCAGTACTTCCAAAAAAACACTAATAAAGATACCTTTTATTAGCACTAATAAAGATACATTTTATCAACGCTTCCAAAAAAGCACTTATAATAATACTTTTTATAAAATAATAATTTTAAAATTATTTGAATATATAATTATTTATTTATAATTACATAAATAATTTTAAAAAATAATATTTATATCATTATATATTTATATAATTATATATATAATATACATATAAATATAAATATAGTAAAAATATTCATTATTTAAATACATATGTATAATTATTTATTTATAATTATATAAATAATTTTTAAACAATTATTATTTATTTATTTATAATTATAAATGAATAAAAATAGTAAATATACATTTATAAATATTTTTTTACAAATATTTTTTAACATTATTAATGAATATTTAATCTTAAGTGCATGAATGTTAAAAATGAGTAAAATTGAATAATTAAAAATGAGTACACTTTAATTAACAATATTGAAAAATTGGATAAGTTTGTTTAATTAAATATAAATCATTAAAAAGATATATATTGAAATATAGTTGAATACATATTGAAAATATTAAAACATAGTAAATAAATTTATATAAAATAAATAATAGAAACTGATTAAATTCCTAGAAAAATATTTTTGTGTGTGAATTGTATATAAAAATTCATTATAATTATGTATATGTGAAATCAATATAACACATGTTTGATCTATGTTAAATGAAAAAAATCAAATGACATTGAATTATGTACATTACTCGATTCAATTAGTCAGTATTTTTAATTCATATCAATTTTTAATTATAAACCATTATTAGCTAAATATATTACTATTTAATTTAAAGTATAAATATTTTGTATTATATAAATCATATTTTTATAAATTAATACATTTCTATATATTTAATATATACTATTTATTATCATTGTTAATAATTATTTAATTAATAAAATGTTTAATATTTTTCTCAATTTACTTATTTTTAATTTTTATTTGTTTAATTTTCATTTTACATATATCTATATATTTAATATTTACTATTTATTAGTATTTATAATTTATATATATAATATAATAAATTTATTCATTTTCATCAATAATCATTTAATTAATACATTTTTCAATATTTTTTTGATAAAATCATTTTTATTTTTTGTTTATTTAATTATTTCATTTTATTCTGAATTTTATCAGTGCTAAAAAAGCACCGATAAAGGATTCCTTTATGGGCACTAAAAATAAAGTGCAAATAAAGGGCACCCTTTATCAGTGCTAAAAACAAAGCGCTAATAAAGTGCACCCTTTATCATCGCAAAAAAAATTGTCCTGATAAATGGAGACTTTTATCAATGCTAGAAAAAAGTGCTGATAAAAGGTACCATTTATAAGTGCTTGTTTTAGCAATGATAAATGAAACCTTTATCAGTGTTTTTACTAGTGCTGATAAAGACTATCACTTTTAAAGTCATGTATTGTAGTAGTACATGGATATACCTACTAATAGTGACTTAGTGATCACAAACTTCTGTTGATGGTGTGACCTGACTCTTAGAGGCAAGAGTTTCTTTTGAGATCTCTTTGTAGTATCAATAATGTCACAACCCATCCCCCAGGGCCCGTGGCATGACTACCCCAAGCCTACCTTCCATAGACCAGGGGTTGGTGACTAGCACTAGAAAGGCATTTCCCTAAAACGGAAAGACATTGCCTTTGAACCTACAAACACACAGACCAAGAACACAACAAGATGAAAACCACGTAGTAAAATTGCAGTAGAAAAGTGTGTACTGAAAGTAAAGGATCCGGAATACAAGCCCAACTGAAATATACAACTACAATAGAAAAAAGATCCTGAGATCGTCCACCAAGGATCCTACCTGAAGGGTAGGTACAACTCATCTCCACAGCTCTCCACATCAACCAGTCACCTTCGTGTACCACCTGGTCTTGGCTCCCCAAAGTCTCATCCAAGTTGCTCGTCATCGCCAGAAGACACAACAAGGTGTGGGCAAATCCTGTGTAGGGGTGAGTATAACAATACCCAGTAGGGACCCCGATACCCCTGAAGGTCTCTCAGAATTCCACAAAGGAAAACCACAAAGCATGATCTCAATCACAAATTACAAAGTAAAAGACTCAACTCAAACCAAGTATACATCTCAGAGATCAAGAATAAAGATGATTAGTCCTAAGATATATCATTTTATTCCATTAGGAAGTTCCAAAATTGAACCACAAAGAAGTTATTCCATTGTCGATCCACACAGGGTTATATGTCGCTGATTCACGATGTGCTGCTCTAAGGCGGGTCCTCATCGGGTCAGACACTGCTGATCCACATAGGTTCACTATGATGCTGATCCACACAGGGTCACTATGATGCTGATCCACATAGGGTCACTATGATGCTGATCCATATAGGGTCGCTATGATGCTAATCCACACAGGGCCACTCTTCAATTGACAGCCAGCCACATGATTCTCTACACTCGGTGTTCTTGAGTTCCATAGTATCTGCTTCTCAAGATTTCGTTTGTGCCTCAACTTCCATGAAGTTTCACAAAGGAGTAACCCAAAGGACCTCCATGTCGTAAGGGTCCCAAAGTGATAGATGACGCATTAATCGGATGCCCGGTCTGTGAGTTATAACCATTTCAGTACTGAGGGGCCAGTTAGATTCAAGTTCGATCCAACCCGGCCATACTCCAACTTTCTCCAAAACTCAGGCGGAGTATCTCAAATGGACTATCTTGTTCTAAGGATTCCAACACCGCATACTTTTCTTCAAACAGATTTCTGGTTTGTGAGATACGACATTTTAAGCGTATTTGGGTCAAAAAGGGTCTGGGTCTAATCCGACCTGGTTGGACCGACCCAACCTTACCCAGTCTGGGTTTGACTCGGGTTCGACCCGGCTCTGTCCGAACTGGCTGGGCCGGCCCGAGTGGGCTAGGCCGTGACGGGCTCAGCCCGCCGGGCCGCGGGCTCATCCTGCTGGCCCACGTACTGCCCCAATCTGCCTTGGCTAGGCGCAGCCCACCAGGTGACCTGGCCCAGTGGATGGCGTGGTCCGCCAGCCGGGTGGCCCACCCCCTTTCCTGAATAGAAAATCCATTCAGGTTCATCAATTGACGGCACCACGTGGCGCCACCCCTTGTTAGCGGGACCCGCAGGGCGTGTGTCCCCTTAGCTGGGGCTTTGAAACCGTGACCTCCTTTCACGGCACACGACAGCACGCCACACTACTGCCACTATGGCTGGCTGACGCCAGCCACCCCATCCATTCGTCGCAGTGCCTCCGGGCACCGCCTCTTTTCCGCGGCTGCTGGCTTCCGGTGCCAGCGCACCAGTATCACGCCGGCGGGGCTTCCACGGGCCACTAGGTGAGCTCAGGTGGTTCGTTTTCCCTTACGAATGCGCCTATGGTCCTCCTGGGATGCTTCTGTCTCCATGTGACTCCCAGATTCAGGATTCCGTCGAGTTAAAGATCTTCCCCAAAGAGCGCATAAAAAACTAAAGCGACAGAGGGTCCGAGCCTTGTTCGTTTGTCCCGTTCCCTTTGCGTTAGCATCATATCAAGTGGGAGTAAATAATACATCACATAAAATAATGATAAACCCCATTCAATCTCTTCCCGCAACAAACACATGTAGTTTCATACGAATCTAAGATCAACTCATTTTGGTTTATCTACGTTCTTCATGCTTTTCAATAACAAGGAAAAGAAACAAATTTACTTGAATTTAAACAAAACCCCTACCTCGTATTTAGAGAAGATGTTGCAATTGAAAAAGAATAATCCCCGTTTGATGAATCCATCAGTGTTTGTCAATCCTGAATCAATTCCTCCAACATTGTATTCCATGCCTCTGTTCTTCATTGGTGAAAGACGTCGCGACACTTCGTCAGACGTTCCTCCCTTCTCTGTCAAAACCCAAGCCCGAGATTCATTTAAATAAAGGGGAAGGGAGATTAATGCATTGTATGATTAATGAGGTCCATTAACGAGTTTTAATTAATGAACCTCTTAACTCTCAATGGTGTGGTTACAAAATAGAAGAGTCAATCCATTAAATGGATTGACAACCCCACGGTCCCACCACCGCCGCTCAAGAGTTGATAGAAAAATAAAATAACATTTTTATGTTATTTTATTATTCTTCAAAAAGTCTGCAAAACTATATTTTTTACCCAACCTACTACCCTCGAAGTTAAGCATCCCTTAAGAGAATCTCAGTGCTGCAGATTCAATGGTGGCCTTGGATTTCAATTTCGAGCACCGGTTCAAAAGATAGAAATCGCTGACCACACGTTTACTGAACGTACCTTAAAAAAGTTAAAAAAAATTTTCTGGGCACACCGGGGCTCGAAATCAAGCACCATCAATTTTCACCAACTTGTAATAATCCCAAATAATTTTAAAAAAATTATATAGAATTTACAAGTCTTTTCATTCTCCACACATTAGGAATTTTCTTCCCCGAAAGCTAAAACAAAACTAGGGGAAAAATAGGGATACTGAGCACATATCTGAGCATCCCGCTCCCATGTTCTCTCTTACAGATTCTCATGCTGCCAAAGAACTTGCACCATAGTAATCGACTGCCCATGAAGTACCCACTCCTGTCGATCCTCTATCTTTAATGGGAACTTCACAAATGTCTCCCCATCATCGATGTCTAGCTCTGCACAGTCTATAAAATGTGATGGATCATGCACGTACCTCCTCACCTGCGACACATGGAAAACATTATGCACCCATTTCATCTTTGGGGGAAGAGATAGACGGTACTCCACCTTACCTACTCTACTGAGGATTTGGAAAGGTCCGATGAACCTCAGAGATAGCTTGCCGCCCCAGCCAAACCTCCTTAATCCTCTTTAGGGTGAGTCCTGTAGGAAGACATGGTCTCCCTCCTCAAACTCCAAGGGTCTCCATCTCCTATCTGCATAAGACTTATGATGGCTCTCTGTAGTCTTCATTCTCTCCTAAATAATCTGCACCTTATCCATGATAGCCTATACTAACTCCGGACCCATAAGTGCTGACTCCCCTGGGTCTGTCCATTATAGTGGTGACATGCGAGGTCACCCATAAAGGGTCTCAAATAGAGCCATTATAATAGTGGAGTGATAACTATTATTGTAAGTTAACTCCACTAGTGGCATGTGGTCCTCCCAATTGTTTTCAAAATCAAGGACATAAGCACAAATCATGTCCTCAAGTGTTTGTATAGTCCACTCCGTGAGAACATCTATCTGAGGATGGAAGGTGGTGCTCAAACATAGATAAGTCCCGAATGCCTCATGTAATCCCTTCCACAATTGGGATGTAAAACGTGCATCGTGATCTGAGATGATCTTCGAGGGAACCCCATGAATCCTTACAATCTTCTGTATGTAGAGACGCCCCAAGATCTCTACTGATCCCTGCTCTCGGGTGGGTATAAAGTGGGTCAACTTGGTGAGTTGGTCAACAATCACCCAGATGGAATCATGGACCCTAGACATACGTGGTAACTCTGTCACTAAGTCCATGGATATACCACACCACTTCCATTCTGGAACCTCAAGTGGCTGAGCTAAGCCTGCTAGTACCTGATGCTTGGCCTTAACTTGTTGACAAGTGAGGCATCGTGATATGAACTCCACCACTTCTTTCTTCATCCCTGGACACCAGTACTGACATTAGAGGTCCTGGTACATCTTTTTCACTCTAGGATGTACCGCCAAGGGGGCTGTGTGGAACTCCCTCAACACCTCCTCTCGTAGCATCACTAAAACCATGGTGCATCCTATGAAGAGAATGACATGCTCCCCACCTTTAAAAAATCCATCAGGATCCTGTCCTGAGGACATCTAAGCATGTAGGGCCTCGCAGTCAATGTCTCCAAGTTATTCCTCCCTAACTTGCTGAAGGAGTGGGGCAGTGACTGTCATATACTGGAGGTAAGTAGCTCCATCTTTATCCATGAAGGATATTTGCAATGCGGTTAGCTACTCTGTCTCCTCACTCAACAATTGTAGATCGGACCTCCTATTGAGTGTGTCTGCCAACACGTTCCCCATCCCAAGAGTATAGACTATCACAAATTCATAGTCCTGGAGGAACTCTATCCATCTTCGTTGTCTTGGGTTTAGGTCCTTCTATGAGAAGATATACCTAAGACTCTTTTGATCAGAGTAGATAGTAAAATATTTGCCCATGAAATAGTGTCGCCACATCTTCAGTGCAAATACCACTACTTATAACTCCAGTTAAGGGGTAGTGTAGTTCTAATCATGTTGTCTCAACTGTCATGAGCCATAGGCGATCATCGCTCACTCCTGCATCAGGACACAAACTAGTCTGATCCCGGATGCGTCTCAGTAGACTACATACCCAACACCATCTTCTGGTATCCTCAAGATGGGGGCACTTGTCAGTCTCTGCCTTAGCTCTTAAAAACTATGTTGGCATCTCTTCATCCACATGAAGGGCTGTATGTTCTTCTTCAAAGATTACAAGGGTGATGATACTCTAGAAAATTCGGGTACGAATCTTCGGTAGTACCTAGCCAATACTAGGAAACTCCGCACGTCGGTCACACTTCAGGGTGGCTCCCAAGCATGCACTGCCTCTATCTTTTCCAAATTCACTGCAAATCCAGCCTTCAGGATAACATTACCTAGGAAGTGGACTTCCCGTTTCTAGAACTAGAACTTTGAGAGCTTTCTATAAAGTTAGTGCTCTCAGAGTGTATCCAAAACCATCTTCAGGTGCGTGGAATGCTCCTCCTTCGATGCTGAGTATATCAATATGTCGTCAATGAAGACCACCATGAAGTAATCGAGGTAAGGCTAGAAAATCCTATTCATGAGTCCCATGAACACTATTGTGGAATTGGTCATGCTGAAAGGCATCAACAAGAAATCATAGTGGACATACCAACATCTGAAGGCTATCTTCGATACATCCTCATCCCATACCCTGAGCTGATGATAGCTTGATATGAGGTCTATCTTCAAAACCACTAAGCTCCCTTCAGCTGGTCGAAGAGATCATAAATCCTCAGAAGTGGATAATTTTTCTTCACGGTCACATAGTTTAGGCGCCGATAGTCCACGCAAATCCTCAAACTCCCAACTGCCTTCTTGACGAACAAAACCAGGGATTCCCATAGAGAAACACTAGGCCTTATGAAACCCTTCCTCTACAAGTCCTCCAGCTATACCCACATCTCACAAAGCTCTACGGGAGCCATCTGATATTCTGGTGTAGATATTGATGCCATCCCGGGGTACATGTTGATGTAGAAGTCTACCTATTTGCGAGGAGGTAGTCCCAGAACATCATCAGGAAAGACATCAACATACTAGTCCACAACTATAGGATAACTCAGACTCCTCACATCAACTACTATGAGGGTAAGGCTAGCCAACTGATGAGTGATCAGATGCACCTTCCTCTGATAAAGTCCATACTGAGCTGTAAAGGTTCCATTCTCTCTGGTGAAGGAAAACCTAGTCTCATCCTTGCGAACACACCGCACTTTACATCTATAATAGTTAATCTGAGCATGGACCATGTATAACCAGTCCATACCCAAGATGATATCGTAAGGCCTCGACGCTGCTAATAGGAGATCCCATCCAAAGCTCTCACCTTCTAGAGTAAGCTCACACTGCCATCTCTAGTGTGTAATCACCAAATAATCTCCCGTAGAAGTCTCTAATCATAAGGATCGAGACAATGACTCTACTGAAATCTCCGAGCTCCGAACGAGAGTCATGACAATGAAAGAGTGATTGGAACCTATGTCTATAAGTACTATAGCTAGTATGGAGTAGACATAGATCATACCTAGAATAGTCTTTAGAGCACTGTGGTCATAGGCCTTACCTTCCTAAAGCTGAGATCATCCTTGTCCGCCTTCTCCCTGAGGTCGGGGTGGACCACCTAGAGGTGGTGGTGGTAGAACCTCAAATCACCACCCACCACATACTAAAAGACCTACTCCTCTACCACATATTCCACCTTGAGGACCTCCTCACTTGAATCTCTGCCTCTACCTTTGCAGTCCCTTGATCGTATATTGATCGTCTATATGAGGGGTTGGGCATTTGTGAGCCATGTGGCTCTTCCTGTCACACATGAAGAAAAGTCTTCTCCTCTACTAGCTTGCTCTACCTCGCGAGTTCTGCACCTTCAACCCTACATCCTAGGGTTTTACTCCAGAAGGTCTGGCCTGATTAGACCTCTGTATCATTTTCCTACTACCTGCTGTAGATGACTCGGCTACCGGTTGTCCAGTGGTGTCTCTCACCGTCGGTGCCTGCTCAGCTAGGAAGCTTTCCAACAATAATGCTCGCTCGGGCACTCCAACCCGTGTCAGGATATTGAAAGATATCATTAACACTCTGATATCTAGATAGAGACCCTTATCAAAGGTCCAAGACCTAAAGAAATGGTCTCGTACTATGTCGGTGGAGTAGAGCAAGTGGTCAGTGAATCTCGCCGAGTACTGCGCTACTGTTAGTCTGCCCTACTTTAAGTGTAGAAGCTTCTGAATACACATAGAGCATAGTGTCTCTGGAATGAACTCTGCCATGAAGAGGCTCTCGAAGTCTGTCCGGGTGAGGGTTGCCTCGTCTTGTAACTGGATCTTCAGGCTCCACCATCTTCCTGTCGTGCCCTAGAAAATACTAGCATCTAGGATCCCCATCTGCTCTACTGGTGTCCCAATTAGGCGAAAAACTCTAGCCACAACCTCCAGTCATTCCTCAACTTCCTAGGGATCTGTCTCACCTTGAAAACTCAAAGTCATATTCCATTTAAACTCATGCAACATTCTTAGTCGTCGTGCACCTTCCTCTAGTAGGGATAGTGGAAAATACTTCCCAATGGGTAATGGTGCTGCTGGTGCACTACTCAAAGTTGCTATCACTGTAAGAGGGCCCTTCACCAAAGCCTCATCGCTTGGTGGGCTGTCATCATGAATTTTATTTGGAATCTTGGATGGCTGTCTATGTGGTGGCATCCTAAAAAGAAACAGGTGTTCCACAGTACATAATTTATACCTGGTGATCTAAATCAAAAGAGATCAAAAGTAAAACATTTCCAAAACATATGCAATTAGTGTTTTCGTCCACCGAGTTGGAAATCAGAATTTAGGGTTCTGGTGCATGGATACATCAGCTGCCACACCAACATTGGACTCCCCGAACTGAAAACCACACTCAAAACACTTAACACTATTGTTCTATTGGAAATATTAGAGTCATATTTCTTTGGTAGAACCGACTCCTCTGATACCACTTTGTCACAACCCATCCCTCGGGGCCTATGCCGTAACTACCCCAAGCCCGCCTTCCATAGGACATGGGTTGGCGACTAGAAATAGAAAAGAATTTCCCTAAAATGGGAAGACATTTCCTTTAAACTTTCAAACACACAGACCAAGAACAATAAAAGATGCAAACCACATAGTAAAACTATATTAGAAAAGTGTGTACTAAAAGTAAAGGGGCCGGAATACAAGACCAACTGAAAGATACAACTATAAAAGAAAAAAAATCCTAAGATCATCTATCAAGGATCCTATCTGAAGGGTAGGTACATATCATATCCATAGATCTCCATATCAACCAGTCACCTCCATATACCGCCTAGTCCTGGCTCCCTAAATTCTCAGCCAAGTTGCTAATCATCTTCACAAGACACAATAAGGTGTGGGTGAAGCCCGTGAAGGGGTGAGTATAACAATACCCAGTAGGGACCTCGAGACCCCTGAAGGTCTATCATAATTCCCCAAATGAAAACCACAATGCATGATCTCAATCACAAATCACAAAGCAAAAGACTCAACTCAAACCAGGTATACATCTCAAAGATCGGGAATAAATATGATTACTCTTAAGATATATCATTTTATTCCATAAGGAAGTTACACAACTGAAAAAATGAAGAAGTTTTTCTATTTTCGATCCACACAGGTTTTTATGTCACTGATCCACGACGGGATGCTCTAAGGCTAGTCCACGTCGGGTCGCGCACTACTGATCCACATAGGGTCGCTATAATGTTGATCCACACAGGGTCACTATGATGCAAATTCACACAGGGTCTCTATGATGTTGATCCACACAGGGTATCTATAATGCAGATCCACATAGAGTCTCTATAATGATGATCCACACAGGGTTGCTATGATGCTGATCCACACAGATTCTCTCTTTAATTGACATCTAACCTCATGATTCTCCGCACTCGGTGCGCATGAGTTTCGTAGTATCTTCTCTTAAAGATATCATTTGTGCCTAAACTTCAAAAAATTTCCACAAAGGAGTAACCCAAAGTAATTCCATGTCATAAGGATCCCAACACTATAGACGATGCGTCAATCGAACGCCCAGTCTGTGAGTTATAAGCGTTTTAGTACTGAGGGCCCGGTTAGATTTGGGTTCAATCCAACCCATCTATACTAAAAATTTCTCCAAAACTCAAGTGAAGTATCTTAAAAGGACATTCTTTTTCTAAGGATTCCAATTCCACAGACGGTTCTTCAAATGGACGTATGGTTTGTGAGATACGACCTTTTAAGCGTATTTGGGCCGAAAAGGGTCTAGGTCCGATTCGACCCGGTCGGACCGACCCAAACCGACCTAACCTGGGTCAACCCGACCTGGTTAGAGTCGACCCGACCCGTCCTAGCCTAAACTGACTGGGCCAGCCCAAGTGGGCAGGGCCACGGTGGGCTCGGCCCGCCGGGTGACCCGATCCGGTGGCTGGCGCGGTTCGCCAGCCGGGTGGCCCGCCCCCCTTTCCCGAACGACAAAGACGTTCAGGTTCTTCAACCGAAAGCGCCACATGGTGCTGACCCCTATCAGTGGGACCCATGGGTTGTGGGTTTCTTTTGTTGTGGGGTGTGGGTCCTCTTCATCGTGACCTCCTTCTGCGGTGCACAACGGTGCGCCGCCCTACTGCTACCGCGACTGACCGAAGCCGGCTGCCCCGTCAATCTGCCACGGTGCCTCCGGGCACTACCTCTCTTCTTCATCCACCGCTGTCACCCGATGACACTGGTCACCAGTGTCGTCGTGCTGGGACCATGCCGGTGGGGCTTCCTCAGGCCATCAGGTGAGCTCCAGTGGTCCGTTTTCCCTTCCAAACGCGCCTACGGGCCTCCCAGGATGCTGTCGTCGCCGCGTGGCTCCTAGATTCAAAATTTCTTCAAGTTGAAGATCCACCCCCAAATAACGTGTCAAAAAACGAAGTGACATAGGGTATAAGTCTTTTCCATTTGGCCTGCGCCCTCCGCGTTAGCATCATATCAAGTAGGAGTAAATAGTACACCACATAAAATAATGATATACCCCATTCAATCACTTCCCGCAACAACCACCCACAATTTCATATGAATTGCAGATAAAATTTATTTGGTTGATCCGTGTTCTTCATGATTTCCAAGAATAAGGAAAAGAAACAAATTCACTTGAATTTAAACAAAACCCCTACCTCAGATTTGGAGGAGACGTTGCGGTTGTGGAAGAAGAATCCACGTTTGATGAAGCTATTGGTGTTTGTCAATCCCAGATCGATTCCTCCAACATTTACATCCAAGCCTCTGTTCTTAATTGGTGGAAAACATCAGGGCACTTCATTAGAGGTTTCTCCCTTCCTTGTCAAAAAATAAAGCCCGAGCTTCATTTAAATAGAGGAGAAGGGAGATTAACGCATCGTATGATTAATGAGGTTCATTAATGAGTTTTAATTAATGAACCTCTTAACTCTCAATAGCGTGGTTACAAAACAAAAGATTCAAGACATTAAATGGATTGAAAACCCAGTGGTCCCTCCACCACCGCTCAACAGTTGGTAGAAAATTAAAATAACATTTTTATGTTATTTTATTATTCTTCAAAAAGTCCACAAAACTATCTTTTTCACCCAACCTACTGTGGTCGAAGTTAAGCCTCCCTTAAGAAAATGCTAGCACTTCAGATTAAATGGTGCCATCAGATTTCAATTTCCAGAACCGGTTCAAAATATAGAAATCACCGCCCAAACATTTACTGAACGCACCTTAAAAAAAGTTCAAAATCTCGTTTTGGGTACACGAGGCCTCAGAATCAAGCGCTATCAATTTTCAATGACTCGTAATAATCCCAAATAATTTAAAAAAATTATATGGAATTTCTGAGTCTTTACAGATAAGGGCATATGATTTCATTTTAGGCATAGTCTGTTTATCTATTGTTCATGCCTAGATAGACTATTTCAGGTGGAGGATGTAGTGTGTTCACAGTCATGGGATTTGGTTTTCCTTTATGGGTGAAAAGGAAACCCATACGGAGCAGGATTTTCTCAATTATAGTAGAGTGAAGTTGATTACTCACCAGTTTTCTAGGGTGACTCTTGGTGTAGTGGATGCTATGAGCTATTAGTTTCCTGTAGTAGTGGAAGAGTATGTGGCCGTACTTCTTGAGTACGTTTTAGGATTACCTCCCCACTGAGAGAAATAATTATGAATTGATCTACACCTTGGAATGACCCCAATATCTAATCCATCATATCGGATGGCTCCCGCAGAACTTTACAGGATAAGGGTGGAGTTGGAGGACTTGCAGATGATGGGATTTGTCAGAACTAGTGTTTCACCATGGGTAGCCCTATTATTATTCACCAAGAAGGCATATAAGAGATTGAGATTATGTGTGTATTAACTTTTCCTAAACTAGGTGACCATAAAGAATAAGTATCCAATTATGAGGATCGATAACCTCTTTGATCAGTTGAGATGGGCATAATGGATCTCAATGATTGACCTCATATTAATCTGTCACCAGCTGTAAGTATGGGATGATGATATATCAAAGATGAATTTTTTGATGTTGTTATTGTTACTATAATTATTTGGTGATGTTATTCTGCATGAAGAACTCCCAAACAATGTTCATGAGACTCATGAACCAGATCTTTTATCCTTTATTGTAGCAGTTTATGGTTGTCTTCATCAAATATATCATAGTGTACTTAGCATCTGAGGAGGATCATGCGATATAATTTAGGATGGTCCTGGATGCACTCTAAGAGCACTAGATATATAGAAATATCTCAAAGTACTATTTCTGGAATTAGGAGGTCCACTTTCTGGGACATGTTATCTTAGAATATGGTGTAGCAATGGGCCAGTGAAGGTCAAGGCAATGTTAGATTTGAAGCCACCCAAGAGCATGATAGAGGTGCGGGGACTCTTTTTCTTCACGGTCACCTAGTTTAGGCGCCGATAGTCCATGCAAAGCCTCAAACTCCCAACTGCCTTCTTGTCAAACAAAATCGGGGACTCCCATAGAGAAACACTGGGCCTTATGAAACACTTCTTCTACAAGTCCTCTAGCTGTACCCACATCTCACAAAGATCCATGAGATCTATCTGATATGCTAGTGTAGATATCAATGTCGTACCGGGGTACAGGTCGATGTAGAAATCTACCTATCTGTGAGGAGGTAGTCTAAGAACATCATTAGGAAAGACATCAACATAATGGTCCGCCACTACAGGATAACTCAAACTTCTCACATCAACTGCTCCTAGGGTAAGGCTATCCAACTAATGAGTGATCGACTACACCCTCCACTGAGAAAGTCCATCCTGAGCTGAAAAGGTTCCCTTCTCACCGGTGAAGGAAAACATGGTCTCATCCTCGCAGACACACCACACTTTTCATCTAAAATAGTGAATCTGAGCATGGACCACAGATAACCAGTCCACAACCAAGATGACATTGTAAGGCCTCGACACTACTACTAGAGGATCCCATCCAAATCTCTCTCCTCCTAGAGTAATCTCAAATTACTAACTCTAGTGTGTAATCATCGAATCCTCTTCCATAGGAGTCTCTAATCGTAAGGATCGAGCCAACAACTCTACTAGAATCTCTGAGCTCTGAATGAGAGTCATGGAAATGAAAGAGTGTCTGGAACCTATGTCTATAATTACTATATCTAGGATGGAGTAGACACAGATCATACCTCGAATCATCTCTGGAGCATTGTGGTTGTAGGCCTCAGCTGCCTGAAGCTAAGCTCGTCCCTGTCAGCATGCTCCCTAATGTCAGGGTGGACCACCTAGAGGTGGTGGCAGTAGAACCTCAAATCGCCACCCACTGCCTACTGCAAGACCTACTCCTCTGCCATGTCTTCCACCTTGAGGACCTCCTCACTTGAATATCAGCCTCTGACCAGATGGTCCCTCGATAGTCTGCTGATCATCAGTACGATGGGATGGGAATTCGCAAGCCATGTGGCTCTGCCCGCTGCTCATGAAGCACAATATGATCCTCTACTAGCCTTCTCTACCTCGTGAGTTCCAAACCTCCGACCCTTCATCCTAGGGTCATCCTCCAGAAGATCTAGCCTGCTTGGACCTCTTCATCATCTGCCTACTGCCTCTTGTAGATGACTCGACTACCTTTCATCTGGTGGTGTCTCTCACCGTCGGTACCTACTCAGCCAAGAAGCTCTCTAACAAAAATGATCGCTCGAGTACTCCATCCTGTGTTGGGATATTGAGTGATATCATCGACAATCTGATCTCCCACCAGAGACCCTGCTCAAAGGTCCAGGCCCTGAAGAAAGGGTCTCGTACTATGTCGATGGAGTAGTGCGAGAGGTCAGTGAATCTCGTTGAGTACTGGGATATTGTTAGGATTCCCTGCTGTAAGTGCAGGAGCTCCTGAATACGCAGAGAGCATAGTGTATTTGGAATGAATTTATCCCTGAAGAGGGTCTCAAAGTCTGTCCAGGTGAGGGTCGCCACATAGTGTAACTAGAGGATCAGACTTCAACATTTCCCTGTCGTGCCCTAGAAAATACTAGCATCTAGGATCACCATCTGCTCTGCTGGTGTCCCAACTAGGTGGAAAACTCTAGCCATAGCCTCCAGTCAGTCCCCAATTTCCTTGGAATCTGTCTTACCTCAAAACCTCGGAGGTCTCTGCCATTGGAACTCATGAAATGCGCTCAGTCGGCGTGCACCGTCCTCTAGTGGGGCTAGTGGAAACTACTTCCCAATGGGTAGTGGTATTGCTGGTGCACCACCCAAAGGTGCTATCCCTTTAAGAGGGCCCTACACCGAAGCCTCATCTCTCGGTGGGCTATCATTGTGAACTCTCTCTGGAATCCTGGATGGCTGTATACATGGTGGAATCCTGAAAAGAAATAGGTGCGCCACAGTCAATAAGTTATACCTAGTGATCTGAATCAAAATAAATCAAAAGTAAAACATTTCCAAAACAAATGCAATCAGTGTTTTCATGCATCGAGTTGAAAATCATAATTCAGGGTCCTGGTGTATGGATACGTCGGCTGATGCACCAACATTGGACTCCCAAAACTGAAAACCACACTCAAAAAACTAAACACTATTACTCTATTAGAAAGATCAGAGTCCTAGTTCTTCTGTAGAACTGACTCTTCTGATACCACTTTTTCACGACCCATCCCCTGGGGCCCGTACCATGACTACCCTAAGGCCACCTTCCGTAGGCCAGGGGTTGGAAAATAGCAACAGAAAGTAATTTCCCTAAAATGGGAAGGCATTGCCTTGGAACCTTCAAACACACAGACCAAGAACATGAAAAGATACAAACCATGTAGTAAAACTACAGTAGAAAAGTGTGTACTGAAAGTAAAGGCGCTATAATACAAGCCCAACTGAAAGATACAACTAAAATAGAAAGAAGATCCTAAGATCATCCACCAAGGATCCTACCTGAAGGGTAGGCACAACTCTTCTCCACAGCTCTCCACGTCATCCATTCAACTCCATGTACTGCCTGGTCCTAGATCCCCAAAGTCTCAGCCAAGCTGCTCATCGTCTTCACAAGACACAACAAGGTGCGGCGAAGCCCGTGCAAGGGTGAGTATAAAAATACCTAGTAGGGACCCCGAGACCCCCGAATTTCTCTAAGAATTCCCCAAAGTAAAACCAAAAAGAATGATCTCAATCACAAAGCCCAAAGAAAAATACTCAAATCAAACCAGGTATACATCTCAGAGATTAGGAATAAAGATGATTAGGCTTAAGCTATATCATTTTATTCCATTAGGAAGTTCCAAAACTGAGACCATGAAGAAGTTGTTCCATTTTCGATCTATATAGGGTCGTATGTCGCTAATCCACGATGAGACACTCTATGGATGGTCCACGTTGGGTCGCGCACTGCTGATCCACACAGGGTTGCTCTGATGATGATCCACACAAGGTCACTATGATGCCGATCCACATAGGTTTTCTATGATTCTTATCCACATAGGGTCGTTAGATGCTGCTCCAAACATGATCGTTATGATGATTATTCACACAGGGTTTCTATGATGCTGATCCACACGGATTCGCTCTTCAATTGACATACAACCACATGATTCTCTGCACTCGGTGCGCTTGAGTTTTGTAGTATCTGATCCTTAAGATATCAATCGTTCCTCAACTACCACAAAGTTCCAAAAATGAGTAACCCAAAGAACCGCCATGTCATAAGGGTCCCAATGCAACAGACGGAACATCAATCAGACGCCTGATCTGTGAGTTATAAGCATTTTACTATCGAGGGCCAGGTTAGATTCGGGTTCGATCCAACCCGGTCATATTAGAAATTTCTCCAAAACTCAGGTGGAGTATCTCAAAAGGACCTTCTTATTCCAAGGATTCTAGCGCCGCAGATGGTTCTTCAAACGGATGTCTGGTTTGTGAGATAAGACCTTTTAAGTGTATCTGGGTTGAAAAAGTATGGGTCCGAGCCGACCCGATCGGACCGACCCAACCCGCTCCAACTTGTGCCGCCCCGAACCAGTTCGAGTTGACCCAACCCTGTCCAAGTTCAACCTGAGTCTGACTTTGTTCGGCCTGAACTGACTGGGCCAACCCGAGTGAGCTGGGCCACGGTGGGCTCAGCTCGCTGGGCCACGGACTGGCCTGGTTCGCCTTGGCTGGGTACGGCCTGCCGGGTGACCTGACCCGGTGGCTGGCGTAGTCTGCCAGCCAAGTGGCCCACCCCACTTTCCTGAATAGAAAATTCGTTCGGGTTCTTCAACCGGCGGTGCCACATGGTGTCGCCCCTATCAGCGAGACTCGCGGTGCACATGTCCCCTTCACTGCGGGGCGTGGGTCCCCTTCATCATGACATCCTTCCATGGCACGCGATGGTTTGCCTCCCTACTGCTACCACGGTTAGTCGAAGCTGGCCGCCCCGTCCGTCTGCCACAGCGCCTCCGGGAATCGCCGCCGCCTGCCGGTGCCGTTGCGTCGGGCTCGCACCGACAGGGCTTCCTCGGGCCACCGAGTGAGCTCCAGTGGTCCTTTTTCCCTTTCAAACACACCTACGGGCCTCCTGGGATGCTGCCGTCGCCGCGTGGCTCCTGGATTCAAGATTTCAT
This sequence comes from Viscum album, assembly GCA_963277665.1. Lineage (NCBI taxonomy): Eukaryota > Viridiplantae > Streptophyta > Magnoliopsida > Santalales > Viscaceae > Viscum > Viscum album. The sequence continues at coordinate 16,095,348 of OY728148.1, forward strand.
CCAGTTGAAGATCCGCCCCCAAAGAATACATCAAAAAACGAAGCGACAGAGGGTCCAGGCCTTGTTTTTTTTGTCTGCGCCCTCTGCGTTAGCATTATATCAAGTGGGAGTAAATAATACACCACATAAAATAATGATAAAATCCATTCAATCTCTTCCCGCAACAACCACCCACATTTTCATACGAATTGTGGATCAACTCATTTTAGTTGATCTGTGTTCATCATGATTTTCAAGAATGTGGAAAAGAAACAAATTCACTTGAATTTAAATAAAACCCCTACCTCGTATTTGGAGGAGACATTACGGTTACAGAAGAGGAATCCACGTTGGATTAAGTCGTCAGTGTTCGTTGATCCCAGATCAATTCCTCCAACATTTCCATCCAAGCCTCCATTCTTTGTTGGTGGAAGACATCGCGACACTTCATCAGAGGTTCCTCCCTTATGTGTTAAAAACTCAAGCATGATCTTCATTTAAATAGATGGGAAGAGAGATTAACGTATCGTATGATTAATGAGGTTCATTAATGAGTTTTAATTATTGAACCTCTTAACTATCAATGGTGTGGTTACAAAATAGAAGATCCAATCCATTAAATGGCTTGACAACCCTGTGGTCCCACCACCGCCGCTCAATAGTTGATAGAAAAATAAAATAACATTTTTATGTTATTTTATTATTCTTCAAGAAGTCCACAAAAATATCTTTTTCACCCAACCTACTGCAGTCTAAGTTAAGCCTCCCTTAAGAAAATCTCGGCGTTGCGGATTCAACAGTGCCCTCAGATTTTAATTTTGAGCAACAATTTAAAAGATAGAAATCACGGCCCATACATTTACTGAACGTACCTTAAAAAATTTTCAAAATTTAGTTTTGGGCACATTGGGCCTCAGAATCGAGCGCCGTTAATTTTCACAGACTCGTAATAATACCAAATAATTTTAAAACAAATTTATATGGAATTTACAGATCTTTACAGATAAGGGATTATGACTTCATTTTAGGTTTAGACTGTTTATCTTTATTTCATGCCCATATAGACTATTTCAGGTGGAGGATGCAGTGTGTTCACAGTCATGGGATTTGGTTTTCTTTTATGGGTGAAAAGGAAACCCATACGGAGTAGGATTGGCTCAATTATAGGAGACTGCAGCTGATTACTCACCATTTGGCTAGGATGACTCTTAGTGTCATGGATGCTATGAGCTCTCAGTTTCCTGTAGTAGTGGAAGAGTATGTGGCCGTATTTCTTAATTATGTTTCAAGATTACCTCCCCACTGAGATATAGACTTATGAATTGATCTACACCTTGGGATGAACCCAATATCTAATCCATCATATCAGATGTCTCCCACATAACTTTACAAGACAAGGGTGCAGTTGGAGGACTTGTAGAGGATGGGCTTTGTCAAAAATAGTATTTCACCATGGGTATCCCCATTATTTTTCACCAAGAAGGCATATAAGAGATTGATATTGTGTGTGTATTAACTTTTCCTAAACCAGGTGACCATAAAGAATAAGTATCCACTTACGAGGATTGATCACCTCTTTGATCAGTTGAGATGGGCATAATGGATCTCGATGATTGACCTCAAATTAAGATATCACCAGCTATGATTATGGGATGAGGATGTATCAAAGAATAATTTTTGATGTTGTTATAGTCACTATGATTATTTAGTGATGTCATTCTGTATGAAGAAATCCCCAACAGTGTTCATGAGACTCATAAACCAGATCTTTTACCCTTTCTTAAAGCAGTTTGTGGTTGTCTTCATCAAATATATCACAGTGTACTCAACATCTGAGGAGAAGCATGAGATGTAATTGAGGATGGTCCTGGACGCAATCTAAGAGCACTAGATATATAGAAATATCTCAAAGTACTAGTTCTAAAATTAGGAAGTCCACTTTCTGGGACATTTTATCTTAGCAGATGGTGTAGCAGTGGACCAGTGAAGGTTGAGACAGTGTTAGCTTGGGAGCCACCCAAGAGTGTGATAAAGGTGTAGGGATTCTTATTCTTCACAGTCACCTGTTTTAGGCACTGATAGTCCACAAAAAGCCTCAAACTCCCATATGCCTTCTTGATGAACAAAATCAAGGATGCCCATATAGAAACACTTGGCCTTATGAAACCCTTACTCTACAAGTCCTCCATCTGTACCCGCATCTCCCAATGCTCCGCAGGAGCCATCTGATATGCTGGTGTAGATATTGATGTCATCATGGGGTACAAGTTGATGTAGAAGTCTACCTATCTACGAGGAGGTAGTCCCAGAACATCATCAGAAAAGACATCAGCATACTGGTCCACCACTACAGGATAACTCAGACTCCTCACATCAAATTCTCTGAGGGTAAGGCTAGCTAACTAATGAGTGATCAGATACACCATCCTCTGAGAAAGTCCATCCTGAGTTGCAAAGGTTCCCTTCTCACTGGGGAAGGAAAACCTGGTCTCATCCTCGTGGACACACCACACTTTGTGTCTAAAACAGTCAATCTGAGCATGGACCGTAGATAACCAGTCCATACCCAAGATGACATCATATGTCCTCGACGCTGCTTCTAGGAGATCCCAGCCAAATCTCTTGCCTCATAGAGTAAGCTCACATAGCTAGATCTTATGTGTAATTGTCGAATCCTCTCCTGTATGAGTCTCTAATCAGAAGGATCGAGCCAATGGCTCTACCGGAATCTCCAAGCTCCTAAAGAGAGCAGTGATAATAAAATATTGATGGGAACCTATGTCTATAAGTACTATATCTTGGATAGAGTAGACATAGATCATACCTCGAATCATCTCTAGAGCACTGTGCTCATATGCCTCAGCTTCCTAAAGTTGAGATCATCCCTGTCCGCCTGCTCTCTGAGGTCGGGGTGGACCACATGGAGGTGGTGGCGGTAGAATCTCAAATCGCCGCCCACTGCCTGCTGCACATCCTGCTCCTATGCAATGTCTGCCGCCTTGAGGACCTCCTCACTCAAATATCTACCTCTACCTCGGCGGTACCTCGACCGTATGCTGATCATTGGTATGATGGGTTAGTCATTTGCGAGCCATGTGGCCCTGCCCGCCACATGCGAAGCACAATCTGCTCCTCTATTGGCATGATCTACCTCATGAGTTCCGCACCTATGACCCTACATCCTAGGGTTTTCCTCTGGAAGGTATAACTCTCTTGGACCTCTGCATCATCTGCCTGCTGCCTATTGAAGATAACCCGACTACCTATCATTTGATGGTTTCTCTCACCATCAGTGCCTGCTCAAATAAGAATCTCTCTAACAATAATGCTTTCTCGAGTACTATAGTCTGCGTCGGGATATTGAGCGATATTATCGACACTCTGATATCCTAATAGAGACCCTTCTCAAAGGTCCAGGCCCTAAAGAAAGGGTCCCGTATTATGTCAGTGGAGTATCACAAGAGTTTAGTGAATCTTACAGAGTAATGGGCTATTGTCAGGCTTCCCTACTGTAAGTATAGAATCTCCTGAATATGCATAGAGCATAGTGTCTCTAGAACGAACTTCGCCCTGAAGAGGCTCTCAAATTCCATCCAGTTGAGGGTTGCCTCATCGTGTAACTGGTGCGTCAGGCTCCACCATCTCCCTACCGTGCCCTGGAAAAGACTAGCAGCTAGGATCACCATCTACTCTACTGGTGTCCCAACTAGTCAGAAAACTCTATCCACAACCTCCAGTCAGTCATCAACATTTTGGGGATCTATCTCACCTAAAAACCTATGAGGCCTCATCCAATATAACTCATGCAATGCGCTTAGTCGGCGTGCATCATCCTCTAGTGGGGCTAGTGGAAACTACTTCCCAATGAGTAGTGGTGATTCTAGTTCACCACCTGAAGGTTCTATCACTGTAAGAGGGACCTACACCGAAGCCTCATCGCTCAGTGGGCTATCATCATGGACTCTCTATGGAATCCTGGATGGTTGTCTACGTGGTGGCATATTGAAAAGAAACAGGTGTGCCACAATCAATAATTTATACCTGGTGAGATAAATCAAAAGAGATCAAAAGTAAAACATTCACAAAACACATGCAATCAATGTTTTCATGAACCGTGTCAGAAATCAGAATTCAGGATCCTAGTGTATGGATACGTCAACCGCCACACCAACACTGGAATCTCCGAACTGAAAACCACACTTAAAGCACTTAACACTATTGCTCTGTTGGAAAGATCAGAATCCTAGTTCTTTGGTAGAACCGACTCCTCTGATACCACTTTGTCATGACCTATCCCCCGGGGGTCGTGCTGTGACTACCCCAAGACTACCTTCTATAGGCCAAGGGTTGGAAACTAGCACCATAAAGGCATTTCCCTAAAATGGGAAGGCATTGACTTTGAACATGAAAATACACAAACCAAGAACCCGAAAATATGCAAACAACTTAGTAAAACTAAATTAGAAAAGTGTGTACTGAAATTAAAGGGGCCAAAATACAAGCTCAACTGAAAGATACAAATATAACAGAAAACATATCCTAAGATCATCCACCAAGGATCCTACCTTAAGGGTAGGTACAACTCTTCTCCATAGCTCTCCACATCAACCAATCATCTCTATGTACCGCCTGGTCCTAGCTCCCCAAAGTCTTATCCAAGTTGTTCGTCATCTGCACAAGACACTACAAGGTGCTGGAGAAGCCCGTGCAAGGGTGAGTATAACAATACCCAGTAGGGACCTCGAAACCCTCGAAGATCTGTCATAATTCCCTAAATGAAAATCAGAAAGCATGATCTCAATCACAAATCACAAAGCAAAAGACTCAAATCAAAATAGGTATACATCTCAAAGATCAGGAATAAAGATGATTAGTCTTAAGATATATAATTTTATTCCATTAGGAAGTTCTGAAACTGAAAACATGAATAATTTTTTCCATTTTCAATCTACACAGGGTCCTATTTCATTGATCCATGATGGGACGCTCTAAGGCTGGTCCACATCGGGTCGCGCACTACTGATTCACACAGGGTCGCTATGATGTTGATCCACACAGGGTCACTATGATGCAGATCCTCATAGGGTCTCTATGATGTTGATCCACACAGGGTCACTATGATGTTGATCCACATAGGGTCTCTAGGATGATTATCCACACAAGGTTTCTATGTTGTTGATCCACACATATTCGCTCTTCAATTGACATCTAGCCACATGATTCTCCGTACTTGGTGTGCTTAAGTTTCGTAGAATCTGATCCTCAAGATATCAGTCATGCCTTAACTACCAAAAATTTCTAAAAAGGAGTAACCCAAAGGACCATCATGTTGTAAGGGTCCCAATGCGACTGACGGTGCATCAATCAGATTCCTGATCTGTGAGTTATAAGTGTTTTCACTACTGGAAAAACGGCCTATACCCACGGTTCAAAACCGTGGGTATAGCCTCCAAAACCGTGGGTATAGCCTATACCCACGGTTTTGGGAACCGCGGGCTGGAACGCCGTCGGTATAGGTCCCCAGCCTATACCCACGGTTTTGGAAAACCGTGGGTATAGGTGTCCTGCCACCGTGTCACCGAAACATAGAGAATTTCCACGGTTTCAACGACTTTTACCCACGGTTTCAAAACCGTGGGTATAGGTCCTAAAATAATGCAGGCGCCGAGTTTCGATCCCGCAACCTCTTCGCTGCAAACACCGCGTCTAACCACTACCCTAACTTCACATATATGTATATATATATCTATTTAGTTAAATATAGTTATAAAAACCGTGGGTATAGAGGGAAGAACCGTGGGTATAGGGTTCCCGCCAAAAAAAAATTCCTTCCCGCGGAAAAAAAAATTTTCCCGCGGACACAAAATTGACCTATACCCACGGTTTTTCAAAACCGTGGGTATAGGTTTTTTATCCCAGACCTATCCCCACGGTTTTCACCAAAACCGTGGGGATAGACCCCCCCTATACCCACGGTTTTGGAAAACCGTGGGTATAGGTGAATTTTGATGACCTATACCCACGGTTTGCCAAAACCGTGGGGATAGAGCCCCCTATACCCACGGTTTTGGCAAACCGTGGGTATAGGTCATCAAAATTCACCTATACCCACGGTTTTCCAAAACCGTGGGTATAGGGGGGGTCTATCCCCACGGTTTTGGTGAAAACCGTGGGGATAGGTACATTTTCCAGTAGTGTTTACTACCGAGGGAATTCGGGTTCGATCCTACGGCCGTACTAAAAATTCCTCCAAAACTTAGGTGGATTATCTCAAAAGGAACTTCTTATTCCAAGGATTCTAGCACCGTAGACGGTTTTTCAAACAAACGTCTGGTTTGTGAGATACGACCTTTTAAGCGTATCTGGGCTGAAAAGTGTCTTGGTTTGGTCCGACCCGACCCGCCCTGAACTGGGCCAACCCAACCCGGTTCGAGTCAACACAACCCAGTCCGAGTTCGACCCGGGTCCAACCTGGCCCGACCCAAACCGATTGGGCCATCCCGAGTGGGATGAGCATGGCAGGCTCTGCCCGCTGGGCCACAGACCGGCCAAGCCCGCCTTGGCTGGGCGCGGCCCGCCCGGTGACCCAACCCGGTGGCTGGCGCGGTCTGCCAGCCGAGTGGCCCGCCCCCTTTCATGAACGGAAAATCCATTTGGGTTCTTCAATCGGTGGCGCTTCCCCTATCAGCAAGACCTACGGGGAGCGAGTCCCCTTCGCTGCGGGGCGTGGGTTCCCTTCGTTACGACCTCCATCCGCGACGCGCGACAGTGCGACACCCTACTTCCACTATGGACAGTCAAAGATGGGCACCCCGTCCATCTGCCGCGGAGCCTCCTGGAGCCGCCTCTCTTCGTGACCACCGCCATCGCCCTCCGACACCGGTCGTCAGTGTCGTCGCTCCAGAGGGGCTTCCTCGGGCAACCGGGTGAGCTTCGGTGGTCTGTTTTACCTTCCAAACGCACCTACGGGCCTCCCGGGATGCTGTCGTTGTGGCGTGGCTCCTAGATTCAAGATTTTGTCAAGTTGAAGATCCTCTAACAAAGAAAATTTCAAAAAATGAAGCGGCAGAGGGTCCGAGCCTTGTTTGTTTGGCTCGCGCCCTCTACGTTAGCATCATATCAAGTGGGAGTAAATAATACACCACATAAAATAATGATAAACCCCATTCAATATTTTATTGAAAAAACCACCCACTATTTCATACGAATTGTGGATCAACTCATTTTGGTTTATCTGTGTTCGTCTTGCTTTTCAAGAACAATGAAAAGAAACAAATTCACTTGAATTAAAAAAAACCCTACCTCAGATTTAGAGGAGATGTTACATTTTTGGAAGAAGAATCCACATTTATGAAGCCATCAACATTCATCGATCCCGGATCGATTCCTCCAACGTTTCCATCCAATACTCCATTCTTCGTTGTTGGAAGACGTCGTGACACTTCGTCATAGGTTCCTCCCTTATGTGTCAAAAACTCAAGCCTGAGCTTCATTTAAATAGAGGGGAAGGGAGATTAACACATCATATGATTAATGAGGTTTATTAATGATTTTTAATTAATGAACCTCTTAACTCTCAATGGTGTGGTTAAAAAATAGAAGATTCAAGCCATTAAATGGCTTGAAAACCCAGCAGCCCCGCCACCACCTCTCAACAGTTGGTAGAAAAATAAAATAACATTTTTATGTTATTTTATTATTCTTCAAAAAGACCTCAAAACTATCTTTTTCACCCAACCTACTGTGGTAAAAGTTAAGACTCCCTTAATAAAATACCAACATTGCAGATTCAATGGTTCCCTCAGATTTCAATTCCAAGCACCGATTCAAAAGATAGAAGTAGCTGCCCACACATTTACTAAACGTACCTTAAAAAAAGATCAAAATTTTTTTATGGGCACACCGGGCCTCAGAATCAAGCATCTTCAATTTTTATAGACTTGTAATAATCCCAAATAATTTTTTTTAAAAATTATATGTAATTTCCAAGTCTTTACAGATAAGGTATTATGATGTCCTTTTAGGTATAGACTGTTTATCTATAGTTCATACCCAGATAGACTATTTCAGGTGGAGGATGTGGTGTGTTCACAATCATGGGATTTGGTTTTACTTTATGGGTGAAAATGAAACCCATACAAAGTAATATTGGATTAATTATAGGAGAGTGTAGCTTATTACTCACCAGTTGGCTAGGATGACTCTTGGTGTAGTGGATGCTATGAGCTCTCAGTTTCCTGCAGTAGTGGAAGAGTATGTGGCTATATTTCTTGAGTATATTTTAGGATTACCTCCCCACTGAGAGATAGAATTATTCATTGATCTACACCTTGGGATGGACCCAATATCTAATCCATCATATCAGATGGCTCCCCCAGAACTTTACAAGACAAGGGTGCAGTTGGAGGACTTATAGAGGATGGGCTTTGTCAGAACTAGTGTTTCACCATGGGTATCCCCATTATTGTTCACCAAGAATGCATATAAGAGTTTGGGATTGTGTGTGTATTAACTTTTCCTAAACCAGGTTACCTAAATAATAAGTATCCACCTACGATAATCGATCACCTATTTGATTAGTTGAGATGGGCATAATGGATCTCAATGATTGACCTCAGATTAAGCTATCACCAGCTGCAAGTATGGGATGAGGATATATCAAAGATGAATTTTTGATGTTGTTATAGTCACTATGATTATTTGGTGATGTCATTCAGCATGAGGAACTCCCCAATAGTGTTCATGATACTCATGAACCATATCTTTTAGCCTTTATTGTACCATTTTGTGGTTGTCTTCATCAAATATATCCTAGTGTACTTAGCATCTGAGGAGGAGCATGTGATATAATTGAGGATAGTACTGGACACACTCTGAGAGCACTAAATATATTGAAATATCTCAAAGTACTAGTTCTAGATTTAGGAGGTCCACTTTCTGTGACATGTTATCTTAGAAGATGGTGTAGTAATGGACCAGTAAAGGTGGAAGCTGTGTTATATTGGGAGCCAACCAAGAGCATGATGGTGGTGTGGGTATTCCTTGGGTTGTCGAGATACTATCAAATATTTGTATCTAATTTATCTAGTATATCAGATCCCTTGACATCTTTGACCCAAAAGGGGTATCCTTTCGTGTGAATAGAGAGGTGAAAATGGGATTTCAATGAGTTGAGATAAATATTGATGAGCACTCCCATCTATAGATTTCTATAGGAGGGTGTCGAGTATGTAAAGTTCTAGGATGCATCAAGGATCAAGATTGGTTATGTTCAAATTCAGAGGCATGTAGTTATTTACTATGGTTCACATTAGTTGATACCACATGAGAAAAATTATGTGACCCACGATCTTGAGTTAGTGGTGGTAGTCTTCACACTAAAGATGTGGATATTCTACCTGATGGGAGAGTGGATTATCATCTATTCAGACCATAATAGTCTCAATTATATATTCTCTCAAAAGGATCTTAACTTGAGATATAAGTGATGTCTAGAGTTCCTCTAGGAGTAAGACTTCAAGATTGTCTATACTTTTAGGAATGAGAATGTGGTGGTAGATGTTCTCAGTAGGAGATCTTGTTCATAGTTTCTGAGTGAGGAATCAGATTATTTGGACTCATTATAGATATCCTTTATGGATTGGTATGGAGTATCTTACATCTTGTCGATGGTTGTTACCCCTCCTATTTTACAGCGAGTCAGGGAGGCACAACTTGAGGATACTCTCTGTGAGGCCCTATACACTCAGATATCCACTGGACATGCTCCTAATGAATTTTATGAAGGTGGGGAGAATATCATTATTTTTAGAGGATGTACTATGGTACCATTTGTTATGAGATAATAGGTGTTGATGTATTTTCATACTTCACCCTTGGAGGCACATCCCGGTGTGGTAAATATGTACCAATACCTTTATTGATAGTTCCGGTGGCCAGGGATGAAGTTGTGTGTTGTATATTTTATCTCTCTATGAATTACTTTTTAGAAAGTGTGGGTTTATCTCAAACCATTTAATTTATAAAGTGAAAGTGGGATGGGATATCTATATAATTTTTTATGGGGGTTACCATAGACATATAGAGGACATAATTCCATCTGGGTGACCATAGAATTACTCACCAAGTCATACCACTTCCTGGATATTTGAGAGCATATTTTAGTCAAGAGCTTGAGACAATTTTATGTATAGAATATACTACGACTCCATGGAGTTCCCTAGATGATCATTTCTAACCACGATGCTCACTTCACATATTGGTTATGGAATATGTTTTAGGAGGCCTTTGGAAATCAGTTGCATTTGAGCACAACGTTTCACCCCCAAGATGACATCCAGACTGATCAAACTATCCTGGTCTTGGAGGACATGTTTTGGGCTTGCATTTTAGACTTTTCTAATAGTTGGTAGGATCGCCTACCATTTTTGGAGTTTTTTTACAACAACAACTATCATTCCACCATCGACATGGAACCATTTGAGGCCTTTTATGGGAGAATCTGTAGGTGACCACTATTCTAGACTAACCCTGGAGAGTCAGCACCTATGGGATCAAATTTGGTGCAAACCACAACATAGAATGTTCAAATCATCCAGGAGCAGATGAGGACTTCACAGAGTCATTATAAGTTCTATGTAAACTGAATATAGAGGCCTTTAGAGTTATGAGAGAGAGAGAACATATGTTTCTAAGGAGGTTCTTACATTGATGTAGGCTTTATAGATGTAGTCAGGGAGACAATATATCTTTGAGATTCATTGGACCTTTCCAGAAACTGTACAGAGCTAGAGAGGTGGTTTACATCTTAGATCTACCACTGCAGTTAGACCGGGTATATGATGTCTTCCATGTGTCACAATTAAGTATGTACATGTATGGACTATCACATGTTATCGACTAGGGTGAGATCAAGATCAAGGATGAATCTACCTTTGCTGAGTGCCCAATAGAGATTGAGGATTATCAGGAGAGGATCCCTTGTGGGTGAGAGATTCCTTTAGTGTGTGTTTGGTGGTAGCATAAGAATCTTTAGGAGAGTACCTGGGAGTGGGAGACCTAAATGTGTGATTAGTACCCACATCTCTTTGTGTAGGTGTATTCAAGTTATAATGGATTAAGGTATAGGGAACATGTCTAAATGGTTTATAATGGCTCTCACTTTTAACATAAATGTGTGTGTGGGTTATAGTGGCTTGAGATTATATCACATACATGTATTTCAATTGTAGTGACTACAGTGTTAAAAGAAATAGTAAAATTTTTATAGTTCCTCCTTTGAGTGATATATCAGTCATTTCTGCATGCCTCTTCTCTTGTTGAACTTTTACTCTTCTAAAAAAATAGCTTCAAGATGTCATGGAATAAGGAAATTTCCTCCCATGAAATTAATTAACTGCACAAAGTAAACATAGCTTGGCCTCTTGAGCACTAGAAACCTGCCAATTCTAGTTGTGTAGCTCCTTGAATGGCTATCCCCCTTTCCCCTTGAAGACATAAATACACCTTGAAGACAACATAAAACTTGGGTATTCAACGAATATAGAAATCTATCATCAACACAGCAACACACTTAAGAATACTATGGATTAGGTTCCAGTGGGATCTGCTGGCCAAATTTTTCCCTAGTTAACATTTTCTTTACCTTATTGTTTAGAATATATTGACTAGATATGAAGATAAAGTCGTTATTATTTTATTTTTCAATCATTAAAAAATTTGGTATATAATATTTTCACACATGTTAAATAATAAGTAATGAATTTTATATATTGACACTACCTTAAATCCAACACATGTATTGGTTGTCTCATTTTTTAAATATGATAAAATTTAAAAATTCATGGGATGTTCTAAAATTTTTATATATTTTCAATATTTCTAACTTGAAATTTTTTATTTTTGTGCCATACATTTTGAAGTGTATATTCATTTTTACAGTTGTCATATTGAAGTGTAAATTCAATACAATGATTAAATGAATTGAATGAACTGTATGCTCATTTATTACTACACCTCCATGATTTATTCATAATGTAACTCATTTCAATTTTAATTTTATTATTTTTAATGTTATATTGAGAGAACTAATGACTTAACTTTTATTATTCTTTTTTGGTTTATTGATATTAGAATTCAAGAAGAGTCACTCTCATTGAAGGTACCGAGTGACCACTTGGGTCAAATGATATTCTTAAAACTGGAAAAAAGTTAAATGTTTTATATTCCACTCATGGTAACAAAAATGATATTGAATAATTATTAAATTTTCAATCAATAACTTAATGTTTTGTCCATTTTATTTAATTTAATTATATCACAGTCTCTAATTACCACAAATTGACAATTATTTAACAATGTAATTATATTTCTTACAATGTCACATTACCTATATGCCTCCAATTTATCCTGAAATTTTCATAATTTATGTTTTTAGTAATTTTGCTAATATTTACAATATTTTTAAAGCATATTTATGTATCTATATTTACACTTTTTTTACTATTGAACTGGTATTCCACTATCAGGTAGCATTTATTTATGATTTATATTTGTTCAATATGCATATGAATTATCATATTTCAAAAAAATTATTCTTTTGTGAAAGTTAAACACATAATTATAGACATATGAAATTGCATGGGTGAAGTACTTGTTAATTAAAAATAGGGCAATTTATTTTATAACCACTGAAGAATTAAATATTAATTAATTTATATATATATATTATAAATTTAGAGAATCTATATATGTATATATATATATATATATATATCCCCCAAGGGAGTAGTTACTCCTTTGAGGGTCTTGCCGGAGGTCTCGAGTTCGATTATCCCCAAGTACTTGTAGGTGTCATAGATTTTCTTTGTTTTTTGTATTCCCATCCATCGAATTATTGTAATATATATATATATAATCAATTATATATGAATCTAAAATATTAAAATAATGGGGAAATTTATTTTATTATCATTTGATAAAAAAATATAAAATAAAAATTAATAAAATGAGAGAAAAAAGTGAAGGGAAACTAGAAATTGAGGGAAACAAAGTGCAATTTTCACTAAAATGGATCATATCCGGGGAACCACTAAAAAATAGAGATTATTCCTTTAATCTGAATGTTAAATATCACCTTCTCTATCATTTTTATTAACCATATTATTTAAATTTTGTTTATTCTATATCTATTTATTCCACCCAAGCTACCATTTTTACAAATCCTTAGGATTGGTGGGATTGGAGCGGGAATAAACTAGGTCTCATTGGAATTCTAAGTAGGTTGTTTGTATAACCTAATTTCCTTCTGTCTCTCCATCTGATAGTACTATGCCTTTATCTAGTTCCTTTCTATATTTTTACCATTGTCTATTCAAGGCAAACACCAAAAGTTAGTGCTATAAGTTTAAATTTGTGCAATATTCAACTCGGCAGCGCGGGCCGGCGCGGCTGTGCGGTCCGGCGCGGCGGCGCGGCCTGGCACCGCTGGTGTCACGCGCGGGGGGCTAAGCCCCCGCTGTTTCAAAACGGCGGCACAACTTTTAGCCGCGCCTTTTGGAGAACCGGCCCCCCTCGTGGGGGGCCTGCTTGAGGAAACCGGGGGGCCGCCTGCCCCCCACAATGAAACCGCCCCCCCTCATAAATGGGGGGGCTTTTGAGAGTTGACCGGTGAAATTAAATTTCCCCCAGTCTTTGACCTTCCGGCCGACCACCTGGCCGGCCGGTTTTTCTCCAACGGGACCGGAAAAGCCGGTCCCCTTCCGGCTTCCATCACCGGCGGCCCGGCGAGCCGCCGGTCTTCCCGTCTCACCGCGGCCCGGAACCGGCCGCGGTGTTCGTCGTCCAGCGCGGTGCGACGGCACCGCGCCCCACCGCCACGGCCCCGCTCCGGCCGCAGCGCCTTCGATTCCCTTCGACGCGGCGCGACGGCGTCGCGTTCGTGATGATTCTTCCACGGTGCGAATTTCCGCCTGGTGCGACGGCACCACGCCATCTTGTTTCATCCGCAAGATAAATCAACAAGAACAAAGGAGGGGGTTCGGCCGTGTTCATGCGGTCCGGCCCCCTCACGTTAAAAAATAACACATATTTAAATATCCTCACGTTTGTCATGCTAGAACCACGAACGAGAATAAATAAATAAATAAATAAATAATCAACAACAACCCCTACCTCGATAGTCGCACGTTGACGTAGTCGTGGGAAGCGGTCGTCATTTCATTGACGTCGGTTAGAAGACGAAGAAGTCGAGGAGGAAGCAATCGGAGAAGACGAGTCAAGATGTCATCGTCGGTGTTCTTCGTGGGCGGCGGACGTTCTTCGCGTTCTTCCACGAAGGAGATAAAGAAGGTGGAGGATTTCTTCAGCTTCTCTCCAAAGCTCTTCCACACCTCACCCAACAATCCAAATAAAATAAGGTCCCTCCTTATTTTATTTACTAAGCCAAGCATTTCAAAAACTTAAATTTCAAAAACAAAACACTTAATTAATTATACATGAGTTGTGTAATTAATTAAGTGTTAAGTTATCAAGATTTAAAGAGGGAGAGAGGGGAGTTAGGGAATTTGAAAAAGTGGGGCTCAGGTGGGGCCCCTCCTCACCTTAATCCTCTCTTAGGTGGTTAAACCACCCAACTTCCAACAAAATATTTTAACCACTTTAAAGATATAAAATAAATATTGTATCACAATTTTATTTTACTCTTCATTTCTTCCAGAAAATTAAACAACTCCTTCTAGGCAAACGCAACTTCGGAAAAGGTCTTCTTAAGTGAATATCGGCGCTGCGAGTTCATCGGTGTCCTCAGATTTCAATTCCGAGCACCGGATCAAAAGTTAGGAATTCCCGCTCATTCGTTCACTGAACGTACCCGAGCCAAACTTTGGAAATTGATTCCGGGCACTCCGTGCCTCAGAATCAGGTGCCGTCTGAAACCGCGCTCTTGTAAAATTCCAAAGAAAATTAAGAAAAAAATTTCCCTTAAATTTTACGGGTCTTTACACTTGGATTACTATTATGATGGGTGACATCCTGAGAAGTTTCTCAGGGTGTGTGTGAGTGGGGACAAAGCACACTCAAAGAGCATATTTCATCCTATGGGGACAACCATTAATCTCATAAGTAACCCCAGTAGGTAATAATATATAATGTGTTGGGAAGACAAATGAGGTATTACATGAGACCCATGGGGTCATATGACCAAGTTCATGGACCAGAGAGGTCGAGTCGTGAAAAATGGTATCAGAGAAGTACCCGAACATAAGTGTAGTGATATTACTGGGAGCACCTCAGAATGTTAAGGGGTTAAAAGACTAAATTTTATTACTAATGTCAACAAGGTGCACATTTCTTTTTAGAATCCTACTTTATTAGAACTCCATAGTTAAATGCGTTTATCCTGGATTAGTATTAGGATGGATAACCTCCTAATAAGTTTCTATGGGTGTAAGTGAGAACAAAGCACATTGAAATAACACGTGTTGGTTTGTGAGAAGAGTCATTAGTCTGATAAGTTACCTTGATAGATTACAGTTTTTGGTGTGTTGGGAAGAAAAACAAGGTATTAAATGAGGATCATGGGGTTAGATGACTAGGTTCATGGCCTGGGGAGGTTGGTTAATGAAAAACATAGTTTAATACAATTCACTATATTTTATTGTTATAATTTCTCATGGGTTTACTGTACTCAAAATATGATCATCATAGCCACCACTCATAATTTGGAAAACTCATCTGACATGAAAAAAAGCAACCTTTTGAATCATAACACAAGTTAAGAATTTACTATCTTATTTATTTAAAAAAAAATATTAACCAACCAACCAAAAATTAGGAGTGAGAAAATGAACAGTTAACTAAATGGTTAACCAAAAAATGACTAAAAAATGACAAAAACAGTTATACTAAAATGAGTTTTAGTTAATAAAAATTTTGTTTGGTTAATAATAGTTTTTTTGTTTTGGTTGTTAATTTTAATAACCAAAAGCTAAAAAATAACCAAATTTAAAATTTATAATTTTTATGAATTTAGTATCTTTAAATGATCTATGAGATTGATTAGAATCATCCAAAAAAATATTTGGTTACAAATTTATGTTTTCAATAAAATAATTTGTTTTTTTATAAAAATTTAATATTCAATTATGATCTTAGGTTTTTGCCTAATGTGGTCAAGGTGAATTTTCTTTTTCTCACAATATCTGACCAAATAGTTAACCAAAAACCAAAATAAAAATAACTGAATGGTTAGGAAAATTGATAGATGGAAAAAATTAAAAATAGTTCTTGGGTTTGGTTATTAAAATGATAATAGAAAAACCATATATTTATTGAATATCAGTTTTGGTTAAACCAAAACTGATATTTTTCCACCCCTACAAACAATGAACTCTTAAGATAGGGGATAACATTTAGCATTGATGTCCCAAATAATATTTCTTCCAACAATATAAATTTATTCATTCTTAGAGGTATTTCTCTTTGTTGATCTATTCATTTTCATACCAAAAAAATGGTTTTAAATTATATTAAATAAGTATTTACATAGACATACAAAAAATCTTCACCCATTCTTGTATTTTTCATTTTTGAAGTCATGAAAAATTACCCACAACAGTCAAATGGTACATTTGAACAAATGAATTATCATAACATTAACTCGTTTAAAAAGATAAATGGTAGCTCACAACAATTTCTATAGACTAAATAATAGTTGGATATCTAATAAAACTCTATTCATTGACAATAATTAATAATAATTGTAGAAAAAATGGAAACATGCATGAATAAATTAGGAATATTGAATTGGTCCATGATTAGAAATGGGTATAAACTGCCTAAGGTTTACTAAGAGATACTTCAACATGCTGTAGTAGTCAAATGAGAACTCAACTAGGGTTCTTATTGTCCCTATGATTCCCACCTCTCCTACCTTCTCGACATCCCACTTATGCACCTACCTCTTCTCCTTCATGCTCGACACCCCACTCCTGTACCTCCCCTCATTCTCTCTTTTATGCCAAACCACTCGCGACTGACCTCTTATGCATTTCAATCCTCTATGAATCCAAAGTTTTACCTAAAACAATAAATGTATCTCCCCACCTCCACCTAGTATTATCCACCTCTTTGTCCTCATCTCACCATCTACTAGCCTTTGATCCCCTTCAGTTTTAGATCAGTCTCCCATGCTAGTTACCTAAATCGGTAAGGCTATATCTCTATCTTCCATCATGGAACTCCATGACGCCTCAACTGACTCCCTTACGGATCAATCATCTATTTCTATCAACCAACTATGAAAGATTCATTGAACATCTTCTTACCTCATTTGGCGTATTCCATAAAAATATTTCGTCACTAACCATCATACGACTACAAAATATTTAATAGACTTATTCCTACCTTTATGTTCATTCTGCAACCATCATTTGGTAACTTTATTATTCTCCCCCATGCCTTAATTTTCTAACGATGTAATTTTTTTTAGATTTTTATTTTTTATTTTTTAATTTATACGAATATATGAATATCCACTTTCATTATATTCTAGGCCCCCACTCTCTTACAAACACTTCCATCGTGGGATAATTTTTTTGGTCATTGCAGGTCCCCTGCTTCATTAATGGTTGGAGCATCCTTTTTTGGGAAACCCTAATATAGAGTTCCTACTCCTCCAAACATTCTTCATTATAAGCACACATAATTTTAGTTAACCATATTATTTTTCCTATTTTTAACAAATGAATTCAACAATGTTAATCGGTAACCACATTTTTCATCATAAAACCCTAATCTGAAAAAAATGTTTTCTCCCACAGTTTTCTACTTCTTTCCCTCTTTTAACTGTCTTATTTGCATAAATATGATATTTTTACATGTAAATTGAATATTTATATTGCTTATTAACCAAATATAGCTTAATTAATTTACCAATATACTCATTATTTTATGGTCCTACATCATGGGTTCTTTTATAAAATTAACTTATATACATGTAAAGTTAACTTCACTGTTTAATATTAATATTACAATCATTATCATTTTCATATTTCATAAAATATTTAATGCTCACATTTTCAATTATCATAGTTTTTTTGTACATATTATTCAATTATTCCAAAGTTGTCACACATGGATTTTTATTCCTAAGCAATTATTATGTTCACCATTTATTCTTCCATTAATTCTTCCATTATTCAATGAGAAATTTTTTTATCCACACATTTCAACATTTTTATTTAGTTATTAATTTAAGGAAAAACTATATGATTCATTCCAAACTACTATTTTTGAATCCATGTACATTTATACACTTGAATACTAAGATTTTTAAATTGAAGTAGTTATAATTTAAGTTTTTTGGGCCAGTACTATCATAATTTTACATCCTTCATTTACAATAATACATAGCTGTGAATTAATGTATATATAACTATTCTGTTTACAATACTATTTCATTTACTATTATTATCCTCTTGATCATTAATGATGATAATAGGATTATATATGCAGATTTTACTATATAGTTATTAAATTTGGATAATTATAAGGAATAAAAAAATGAAGTTAGATTACAATAGCACTGGGTGAATATATTTTTACAGTGCATCATTCTCATTTTCTCATTGATTTGTGAATGCTTCTTGAAAAATAGAATAGGTTAATTTTGAGTTGAATTAATGCATTTTTTTATTTATATTAATTTTTTTGTTAAAATTATGCAGCCCTTCCTTTTATTTTGTAGGGAAATCAACAATATATCTTCATACATATAAATATACACTAGTAAAATAATTGGGGTGATAATTAAATTGAAATTTAATAAAAATACATTAAATTAATTTTAATATAAGGGAAAATGTTTTTTAATAGTTTCTCTCCTTTAGAATATTATCTCCCTAATGAATTTTTAATGTTATTTTCTTCCATTCAGACAATAACAGTGTATATATTTCAAATAATATAATATTTTTCTTTCACTTCTCATATAGAATATGTTGACTGTATACAAAGTTAAAGTCACAAATATTTTATTTTTCAAACATTAAAAAATTTGGTATACAATATTTTCCAACATGTTAAATCATAAGTCATGAATTTTAGAGATTGAGACTACCTTAAATCCAATATAAGTATTGGCTGTCTCATTTTTAAATATAAGAAAATTTGGAAATGTATGGTATGTTTTGAACTTTTTATTAATTTTCAATATTTTAAACTTGGAAATTTTCTTTTTTCACTGTATATTTTGAAGTTTATATTCATTTTTACAGTTGTCATGTTGAAGTTTAAATTCAATACAATGAATGATTCAATGAGTTGAATGAACTATATGTTAATTTTCACTGCACTTTTATGATTTATTCATAATATAACTTATTTCAATTTCAATTTTGTTATTTGTAATGTTATATTGAGAGAACTAATTCTTTAAAATGTTATTATTCTTTAGTGGTTTATTTTTATTTTAATTTAAGAAGAGTCACTCTCATTGAAGATACTGAGTGACCACTTAGGGAAAAGGATATTCTTCAAACTAGGAAAAATTTAAATGTTACATCTTTTACTCCTAGTAACAAAAATGATATTAAATAATTATTAAATATTCAATCAATAAATTAATGTTTTTTCCTTTTTTATTTAATTTTATTCTATCACAATATCTAATAACCAAAAATTTCAAATTTCTTAATAATGAAATTATATTCCTTGCAATGTCACATTACCAATATGCCCCCAAATTATCATGAAATTTTAATAAATTTTGTTTTTAGTCATTTCGCTAACATTTACAATATTTTTGAAGAATATTTATTTTTCTATATTTAAAATTTTGTTACTTTTAAACTAGTATTCCACTATCAGGTATCATTTATTTGTGATTTATATTTTTTCAATATGCATATGAGTTATCATATTTTAAAAAAATATTCTTTTGTAAAAATTAAACACATAATTATAGAATTGTGCAATTTTATGGGTGAAGTAATAGTTGATTAAAAATGGTGCAATTTATTTCATAACCACTGAAGACTTAATTTTAAATTATATAAATATTATCAATTTATTTAATTTATATATATATATATATATATAGTACCCAGGGGAATAGCCTATTGGTTACGCCTTTGAGGGTCTCGCGGGAGGTCTCTAGTTCGAGTCTCCTCGATTACTTATAAGTGTCATATATTTTCTTTGTTTCTTTGTATTCCCCTTATCGAAAATGTTTTAATATATATATATATATATTAAATTATATATGAGTATACAATCATAAAAGAATGGGGAAATTTATTTTATTATCATTTGATAAAAAATATAAAATAAAATGTAATAAAATTAGAGAAAAAAGAATAAATGGTAGGAAACCAGAGATTGAGGGAAACAAAGTGAAATTTATGCTCAAATAGATCATATCCATGGAACCACTTGAAAATGGAGGTCGTTTCTTTCATCTGAGCATTCCATATTATCTTCTCCACCATTTTTCTTGACCTTATTCTTTTGATTTTTTTCAATCTATCTCTTTTGGTTCCACCTGAGCTACCAATTTTACAAATCCTTAGTATTGGTGTGATTGGATTAGGAATCAACTGGCTCTCATTGGTATTCTAAGTAGGTTATTTCTCTACCCTAATTTTCTTCTATCTCTCCATTTGATATTCTTATCCATTTATCTAGTTACTTACTATATTTTTACCATCGTCTATTCGTGGAAAAACCATAAATTAGTGTTGTAAGTTTAAATTTGTGCAATATGTAACTCAAGGGAAGATTACCAATCTATGTTATGGTACTTATTAAATTATAACACCAGAATCAAATCTTTACTTCTGGGTCACTGAGAGTATCATATTTTGAGTTCAATATTATGTATTTTGACCCAAAATTTAGATGGAATTGAATGAAGATAAAATATATATTCTAATAAATAATATTTTTTTTGAAAAAAATATGTCCTCCATAATGAAAAAGGATCCTCATGTGACATTTTCCATGTTGAATCAATAAAAGAAACATGATATTTTTTTGCGGGGGGGGGGGGGGGATCAAGGTGACATATGACTTGGTTTTTTTAAAATGAAAATTTTGAGAGATAAGTATTGAAATATGAAGACTATAAAATAGATGAGAGGTCAAATATTATGATGGAACCATTCAAAGAGAGAGGCCCATGGGCCTAATAGTGAAGGTATATGTTATGAATACATATATAAAGTGATTCCAAGAAATAAGAATAGGAATGAAATGAAAAGTTAGAGATAATAGAGCACCAACAATTTAGGCTAACATGAAAGGAGTAAATGGGAAGAAACCCATAAAAAAGTGATGATGTTGTTATGTGAGAAACACTTATTGTTTCATCCCATGAAGAAAATTTAAGAGGTGAGTAAATTTTTTCAGGTGATAAAATGTTTTTGGGTGATAAAATATTTCTAGTGTTATAAATTTATTTTATTTGTAAGAAAAATTCTTTGGATGATTTTTTTTCATGTGATAAAATATTTAGGACATGAAAAAAGTTATTTCTGGTGTGAAAGAAAATTTGTGAATGATTATTTGTATAGATTTATTTTCTTGACCCTATAACTATTTGTATGACAATGTATTTCTTAGAATATTCTTACATGGGTATAATATTGAGATTTTTATATTTAAATGGATTTAAGCATCGGTGTTTTATTTGTTGATTTACCCAGAACCATGGAAAATATTGCATCGGTCACTTGACTCACCTGAAACATGAATTGATGGATCCTAGAGCCTTTTAATACTCTTATTCATACTTTTTTCCATCTTTCTATTTTTTTTGAGAGTAAGAAAGAGATAGATCTTTTATTTACCTTCTCTTAACTTCCTTGTCGTTTCCATGTAGATACTTGATCTATGGAGTTTTTCTCGTCGACTTTTTATTTGACCAATTTGAAAGGAAAATGGACTCAATCATCTTTTTGAATACCACGATCAATCTCTCTTATAGATAGATCTACTTTGTAAGAATATTTTCATTTATTCTTCAATTTATTTATATTTTTTCATTTATTGAGATGTTTTGATTCCATATTTCTCGAGTGGATTTTATCCAGTGAGGAGTATATGTAAAAACCTAGAATTGAAGTTCATCATCGATTCCTATATTTCCTAGAACTCATGCTTGGATAGGTTATTGTTTACTATTTTTTAGTGTCTTCTTTGTTTGTATTCTTGCTTTTTAATAGAAAATATCTTGCTTCCTTTTGTGTTCAATTTGTGTATGTAGGTCCAATTTGAACCAAATCATGTAAATATCCATGACCATTCACCATTTTCTTCCATTATTTAAATTCTGAAATATTTTCTGTTATCATCATGAATCAATTTTTTATATCTTTTCAAATATGTTTACCAATTGTTTTGTTTTTTTGTTCTCATTAGATGTTTTTGATTCTTTATTATTTTTGTTTTGTGTATTTGGATATATAATAATGATGAAATGATGTACTCTTATATGGTGTGGTTTTATTTTGTGTTTTTAATTTTGAATTCCTAAACAGACAGTAAAAAAAAACCTCTTTCCCCTTAAGGATAGCAATTTGTGTTGGTCTAAATAAATCAATTCATTTCAATTTAAAGGGAAAGTATTTATCAAATTTAATGATTTAAAAAAACATTATGTTTTTTTTTCAATTTAACTAGGATTGAAAAAATGTTCTTTTCAAATTTAAGAAAAGGGATATTTCCCACTAATTTCTTACTAAAAAACATTGAAACTAACTCAAGTTTATAATGGTCCAGTCTCTCATGTTGTAACCAAAATTCACTTAGAAAAAATTTAAACATCCTGCATTTTTACTAGCCATTTTTTTGAAATAGAAAACCCAACCCATTACAATCTACACTCTTCCTAATGAAGTGTTTCTCATCACTGAAGCGGGTACTGGGACCCCATGGCTTGGATGTGTCTTGTAGAGCTGAATGGGGAATTTCATTTTCCTATTATCATGAAGTCTTACTTTATCCTAGTGTCTTGAAATTTGTGATGTTTTTAAAATCCAAAATTATCTCTTGATTCTCCTAAAACACTTCTTAAAAATTTAAACAAATTCTTTGACACCCAAATTTATTGGGTTGAATAATATTAATAGTAAACCATTTAGTCATCCATATATAACCGAGTTTACAAGAAATGGTAGCGGTAACATATTTAGAAATAAATTCCCTCTTAACACTAATAGACTTCCTAAAACTTAAAATATATTCCTTGGAGTATCATCCATGCATACACAAATTATAACATGAAGCATGATGCATGTCCATGAAAAACTTCATTGAAATATTTTTAATAAAATTTATTATGTTGTTGAGATGCATAATCATCACAACACCTAGTATTAAGAAGACTATGAAGGGCTACTAATTTTTTTAATTCATTTCCATTTTGTAAATTTAGATAAATGATAATTGATTTTCTCACGATCCTTTCAATTTCTTAGCTATCTCTTCAAAAGGGCTGGGAACTAAGGATTCATGACATTTTGATCTTTTCAACTATTCTTTTAAAATCACCTTTTCCTTAAAAATAGTTTGGATAATCTTTTTAAGATCATTCTATATGATAATGAGAGTTTCAACTTGAACTTTCACAACATCACTTATATAATTTAACTCATTAATAAAAAATAACCAGATTTTGATTATGATTGAGTGTAATAAGTTTCCCCATTATTGATTGTCATTAAACACAAGTTAGGTACATCATTTTTTTCTTACACTCTGGTAATCTGCAGAGTTATCCTCAATGCAAGTCAAGTTGCATTCATTTTTTTCTTTTGTCTTCCCTTGTGATTATTAATAGAGTTTTTCCTTTCAAGTCTGGTACTGTGATACATATTTTTTATTCTTTTAAATGAAGTAACAACATCATTATAGTTTAATTGTATTTATCTATATCTTCTATTTTGAATCTATTTTTGAATATTTTCTTATTTTGTGTATTTTTTTCATCCTCCTGGATATGTGAGAAATCTCATCCCCATTTCCCTGCAAATCTACACCCTGTATGGAATATGATTATTCTATATTAGGGTTGAATACAACTCTATTTTCTCATGTTATCCTTCATTCATCCGGTTTAGATACAATTTTTATTGAATCTGAAAATTAATAAAATTAATATTAGAATTAAGTTCTCCCCAATGCTCATCACTTCGTTTAATAGACATACACCCTACCAACCAGCTCTCACTATTTGAGTTTGTAATGGATATATTCTCTCAATGAAAGCACCAATTTATTAGGAATCTTGTCTAATAATGAGTGTATGAATGTACTTAGGTAGAATAATATTTAATATTTATAGAAGATATAGTAACGAAATTATAATAGATGAATACAACACACTATAGATGGAGAATACAGATAGCAAGGATAGGAAGGATATGATGAGGGAGAGAACTTGGGGAGAAGACCACTCTCCGAGAGCCACAACCGAGAGCTCCCAAGGTCCAATCCACCTAGCCAACCAAGATAAAAAAATTAATATCTTACCCCTCCCCTTCAATTTTTTTTTCTATTTAATAACCCTTTCTAAACACTAACAACTCATACTTTCCCCAACAACTAAATAAACAAAAGACACTACTTCCCTTCGTAGTTAGTAAAACCCCACGCCAAACACTACTCTATCCCTAAGGTCCTCCCCCTCTTACTGCATAAGGACCTTCCCCCCAATAATACATAAAGGTATTCCCTCTCTTGTTGCATAAGGGTCTTCCACCCTCACTATTGGAAATATGATATATACCAATGGTTTTGGGCAAACCGTTGGTATAATTCACTAATTTGGACCTATACTAACGGTTTGGCCAAAACCGTTGGTATAGGTCCATTATAGAGCCCCTATACCAATGGTTTGTCCAAAATCGTTGTCATAGATCCCAAAATCAAAGAACATATACCAACGGTTCTCAAAACCATCGGTATAGGTCTATACCAACAGTTTTGAGAACCGTTGGTATAGGTACATGTATTTTTAATGGAATATTCTTACAGTGGAAATTAAATAAATAAAAATTTAAAATAATTATGATAATACATATATGTATTTATTAACTTATGTTCATAAAAGTAAGTTAGGTTAGTGGTTAGGTCGTTCAATCACAAACGAGAGGTGCTGGGATCAAAACCAACTGGATGATAATTTTTTGAATTACATGTACCAACGGTTTATGGAACCATTGGTATAGATTTTCATATTAATTATACCAACGGTTTTCAAAACCGTTGGTATAGGTCTATACCAACGGTTTGTTATAGAACTATCCTCACAGCTTACTTGGGAATGGTTCTCAAAACCATTGGTATAGCCTATACCAACAGTTTGGATGCCTATACCAATGGTTCCAAACCGTTGGTAGAGGGTATTTTTCCAGTAGTGCCTCTTGATACATTTTAGGAATGCAGGGGCTGGTTGGGGATATCCATAGGAGAGTGTGGGTACTATTAAGGACAAATTTGTATTTTGATTTAGATAGTTTTGGCCAGTTTTTAATGGGGTAATCTTTGTAATTTTTTATATTTAGTGGTTTGGGGTTTTTGGATGGAAGGAAGGAAAATAAATAAAGGGAAAATAGGTTAGGGAGGGATACACATTCATTTTTTTGGGATTTGAGTAAGGTTTCTGGGGGCTTGGATGTTGGGAGGTTCTGAATGGATCTCAGAGAAGTGGTCTTCTCCTAGGGTTCCTCTCTCTTCTTATTTTAACTCTTCTTCTTCACTCATTCCTACTGTAATTCCTATTTTCTATTAGTATAATATAGTGATCAAATCTATATATTGTTTCCTTTCTTATTTATCTCACTCTCTATCAATATTTTCCTAATATATGGTGACTCTTCTAGGGAACACATTGAGAGAGTGCGTTGACTGATGAAGACTCATATGCCAAGGGAATGATCATTGTTGGATGTTTTAAGAGAGAGAAAATATGAAAGTCATTGAGAGCCAAACTCAATCCATGAACACAGTTGAGAGATTATCATAGAGTGAAGTCACCTAGCATGAAGAACAAGGATCAACATTTTGAGAAAGCTATTGAAGAGTGGAGGTCAAGACATAACATTGGTTGCAGTACCAGAATGACATTGGAATCGATTAGGAGTCACCAGGTGCAGGTGGAAGTGTTTCCGAAGCTTCATTGACCAAATCATTATTTTTATTATAAAAGGAGTGGGTATAAGAAGGAACCATGGAAACATGGGAAATATGGGAAAAACATCCAGATTATGGGGGTTTGAAATAGTGTAAACTGAGAGAATCTCCCATAATTAGGTTCACACATTCCTGGGTTAAAGAGCCCAAGCTGGTGAAGTAAGAAACATGGTCCCTTTGGGAGGCTATGGAAGTGAGGAAGTCTACCACCTTGTTCCCATCTCTCTAGGTGTGGATCACATCCATGCGATTATTGATGAGGTCCCTACACCTTTGAATGATGTATGTGATTGTACAGTGAGTGGTTCTTCAACCAATAAAGGTGTCTTGGAGGATAATTGATTCCGTTTTGTTTTCAAAAATATGAATATTCTTCTACTTACATAAGATAAGGCCTACATGCATAAAATTTTCTTCATCCTGGAGAGAATTGCTGCTAGAAAAGAATGCTGAGAAAGATATGATAACCGATCCAATGTGGTCCTCAATGATACCTCCTACCTTCATGAAACTCGAACTACATGACCCATATGTGTTAAGCTTAAAACCATGAGGGAGGGGAGTCCATCAGACCCATATACCCTGAAGGTTACTGGGATCTAAGAGGGGAGAGGTACTAGAAGGAAGTTGGGGACACAAAGAGAATTCTTCATACTAATTTTTAATGAATCAATCCAAATAAATCAAGATATTTTTTTGTCTTTATGAAAATAACCAAATGGCTATAAGGAATACTCTTGTGGTGAGAATTTTTCCCTGACTTCCAGATACTCAAGAAACCCACTGAGAGGATTGTGTCTCTATCCTTCTTCTCAGGTCTAGTATTATCTGCTCCTTGGAACTAGAGATTGAGAAAGGGTATACTCGACAACACATGAGAATAAAGACCTGTAAAGTTGAAATTATCACAGACTGACTATGCCCAATCACCCTCAAAGAATAGGCTATTCACTAAATCTTCCTTGGGATAACTATAATAAGAGAAATTGGAATCAAGGTAGATGCCAAGACATTGGAAATTGTCATCTATTGGTAGGGATTAGTGTCTGACGTACCACAAGTTGAAATTGAACTTATCTAGAAATTACTTTTGCAAAGATCCTCCCCCATTGATCAATGGTGTTCTGTTCCATCATAATTTTCTGGTAGTCTTTCACTGAGAAAATCCCTAATGAGGACCTTGAGAAAACACACTTGTCTAAATCAAATTTCATTACAATTTGGTAAAAGAACTCTTGTTTAACCTTGTACAGAATAGCTCAGTTGAAACTTGGGAAGTAGATTTCTTTCCTGAACATGAAATATAGAACTGGAAACCCCGAGGCTCGAACACACCTTACCACCTGGCTATATATGTTGGATCCCAGGTGATATCTATATAATTCATTAAAGTGTATATTATCGATCTTGATGGTCTCTCTAGAGAACATGCCACACGCGCCATCTCATTTTCAAATTCTTCCACTCATTTCCCCCTCTCCTAACTGGCTAGCATCGGCATCATCTCTGCCGATGATCTTTGATCCTGGTTCACCCCGTGTTGATTCCCTTGCCTCATGGATTCCAGTTGACCCCATATACTCCTATAGTGCTTCTCATCGCGAATATTCCTTCAAATAAATTCTTAGTGCTCCGTCTTGAGGATCTTCTTAGCCCTGCTTTCTAGCGGTGTGTCCCCCCCTACGATGGTTTCAAGAGATGGCCCACATCTCTCAATCGAGGTCCCTATGGAAAACTTTTCAGAAGATAAATCCTATCTCAAATGGACGTTGGTAGTGCGGTTTGCGATAGGGAAACCCCCACTCTCATGTTTCAAAATCTTCGGGAGTCACAAGGACATAAACGAGAAAATGAAAGAAAGAAAGAAACAAAAACAAAGCGATTTACGTGGTTCGGGAATAATCCCTATGTCCACAGGAGAGGAAAAAATTCACTATATCGGGAGCACAAAATTACAGAGGATTTTCAGTAGTAAACCTAACCTGAAAATGGGCTACAAAACAATGGAGAAGACGACCACTATTTAAAAAGTGAGTCCGTGTCTCTACAGTGAACGATGACCAGCTTTGTCAAAAGCGCTACAGTGGCTGCCGACTGGAAGTCAAAAGTGATACAGTCCAGTTGACCCCGAAGTCTGCACTACTACAGTGCCTGTTGGTGTCGGTCAATCAGCTCGACCCGCGACAGTTGTGGGACACAAGCATTTGGCCCAACCATATTGGGATACACCAATTCAACAATCTCCCACTTAGAGCCTGATCCACTGCACTACTATGCTTCGATGCAACGGATGAAGACAACATACTTAATTTGAGTTTTTTCTCTTCTTCACTCACCAGTGGTGTGATTTCCATTCATAGATTCACGAATTAAAAATTATTTTCCTCTTGTGCTCTCATCAAGTCCTCCATTATTCTTCCTCTCGTCCTTCGTTAATCAGTGGAGACCAATAGAGGCACAACAGTGCCTCAAATTCTGTATCACCATGGGCTTTGTCAACATGTCTTTCGGATTGTTGGTTCCATAGATCTTCTGCAAAGTCAGTAACCCATCCTGTATCAAACCTCTGATGAAGTGGTACTTCAACTGAATGTGATTTGTCCGGGCATAAAATACTGGGTGTTTTGCAAGATGTATAGCACTCTGACTATCACAATGCAATACATTTTCCTCTCACTTTCTTCCCAATTCATCCAAGAAGTTCTTCATCCAAACCATCTCTTTTTCAGCTTCTGTTACAGCAATATATTCTGCCTCTGTGGTGGATAAAGCCACCACCTTCTGCAATTGTGATATCCAACTTACCACAGTTCCTCCACAGGTAAAAACATAACCCGTGGTACTCCTCCTATTGTCGACATCACCCCCAAGGTCAGCATCCACAAACCCCTGCAATGAATTTCCTTTCCCAAAGCATAGAGATACCTCCTTTCTACCCTTAAAATACCTCAGTATCTACTTCACAGCTTTCCAATGTTTCTTTCCAGGGTTATCCATTTACTTGCTCACAACTCCCACTGTATGAGTGATGTCAAGTCGAGTACAGACTATGGAATACATCAGGCTTCCAACAGCTGATGCATATGGAACTTTTGCGATGTACTCCACCTCTTCTGCCATCTTCGGTGATTGCTCCTTTAATAGTTTGAAATGGATTTCCAAGGGAATAGAGACTGCCTTTTCTTCCATCATATTGTATCTTCTCAGGACCTTCCCAATATAATCAACCTGTGACAACATTAATGTTCCAGCTATGTGGTCTCTCTTGATCTTCATCCCTAGAATCTTTCTAGCTTCTCCAAGATCTTTCATTTCAAACTCCTCAGCCAACTGTCCTTTCAACTCATTAATTCTTTGCATACATGATCCTGAAATAATCATGTCATCCACATACAAAAGCAATATAATGTATTCATCACCAAAGGACTTGATGTAGAAACATTGATCCATGCCACATTGTTTATATTCATTTTTAGACATAAATGAATAAAACTCCTTGTTCCACTGCCTTGGTTCCTGCTTCAATCCATATAAGCTCTTATGGAGTTTTCACACAAGGTATTCCTTCCCAGATTCTACATATCCCTTTGGCTGCTTCATGTAGATATCTTTCTCCAAATCTCCATGAAGGAAAGCAGTCTTGACATCAAGTTGCTCAAGGTGAAATTACTCTGACGTCATAATGCTGAGAACCACCCAGATGGTGGTAAGCTTCACTAATGGTGAGAATATTTCTGTGAAATCCACTCCCTCATTCTGTTGGAAGCCTTTCACCACAAGACTTGCCTTGAACCTCCTCTTTCCATCATGTTCTTCCTTTACCCAGTAGACCCACTTGTTCTGCAATGATTTCTTTCCTGTTGGAAAAGGTGTCAGCTCCCATGTGTTGTTGTCATGCAATGATGAAATCTCCTCCTTCATAGCCAGCTCCCACTTTCTTGAATCCTTCAGCTGCATTGCCTCTTCAAAGCATTCTGGTTATCCACTGTCATTCAATAATATATAATTTAGGGATGATGAATACCTCTGCATAGGTCTTCTCACCCTTGATGATCTCCTCAACTCCAAGTAGTAGATTCCACCAGTTTGGATCTCTCAAGCTCAGATACACCTTCAAGTTCCACTTGCTCTTTGCACTCTGATTCAATGTTCCCATTTTCATCTTAAGCTATATGACAACATTTGTACATGACGCCTTCATTGAATACCATGTTCTGGATCTTGATGACCATCTTCTTGTGATCATCCCAAAAGTAGTAACCAAACACATCAGCCCCATATCCAATAAAAAAACATGGCTTGGACTTAGCATCAAGCTTGTCCCTTTAGTTATAATCAATGTGTACATAAGCCGAAATTCCAAATACTATTAAATGTGAGAGTTTTACCTCCTTTCCAGACCAAAGCTCCTCGGGTAGACGTTCTCCCATTGGTACAGATGGACTCTTATTGATCAGATATGCTGCCATGTTCAATGCATCATCCCAGAAGGTTTTGGGAAACCCTAAGTATAACCTCATACTTATGGCATGTTCATTCAACGTCTTATTCATCCTCTCTACCACACCATTCTGCTGTGGTATTCCTGGAATAGTCTTCTTCCATCGAATTCCATTATTAGAACAGAATTCTATGAATTATTGACTGCTATACTCTCCACCGTTTTCATACCTCAAGCATTTCAGCTTAGCTCTCAACTCATTCTCCACCATGACCTTCCACTTTTGAAACATTTTAAACACATAACATTTACTTTTCAGAAAGTAAACCCATACCTTTCTTGTTTAGTCATCGATGAATGTCACATAGTATTGTGACCCTCCAAGGGAATGTACCGGTGCAGGACCCCAAACATCAGTGTGTACCAGGTCCAGCTTCCTAGCCTTTGGTGTTCTGCCTCCTTTTTGCAAAAGACACCTTCTTCTGCTTTCTGAAGATACAATCTTCACATAGGCCAACTTACACTGACTTCAACTCCAGTAGTAGCCCTTTTGTTTCCAGCACCTTCATCCCCTTATCACTCATGTGGCCTAGCCTGTTGTGCCACAGTTGTGAATCTCTTATAGCTTTGAGTGATATAGCCATGTCTATGCAAGTTTCTGTCATGTTATATAAAGTACCATTCTTTGCTCCTCGAGCTATGACCATAGCTCCTCGGGTGATCTTCCATGCACCACCAGTGAATGTGGTACTCAACCCTGCATCATCAAGTTGTCCAACAAAAATTAGGTTTCTTCTCAAGTTAGGGATATACCTCATGTTTTCTAAAACCAACAAACTCCCGCTGTTGGCCTTGATTCATGCATCTCTTTTCCCCACAATCTACAAGGGCTCATCATCAGTAATATGTACCTTGTCGAAATTTCTAGAAACATAGTTTTCTAGAAAAACCTTCTCCGATGTAGAATGGAAAGACGCCCTAGAGTCTAAAATCCAAGACTCCATTGGGCTGTCCACGCTTAACAACAACACGTCATCAGTTCCTTCAGCTGCCGTGTTTTCTCCACTGGTTTCAGGTTCCTTTCGATTTTATATGCACTCTTTCTTGACATGTCCTTTCTTCCCGCAAGTCCAGAAGGTTGGACCAGGCCCCTTTTCCTTGTCTCTTATCTTTCCTCTTGACTTCGATCATCCTTTGAGATTGTCCCGCTGCACATATCTTCCTCTCCCTTCAACGTTCAGACCAGAACCAGATAATCTGCCTAATTTTCTTCTTCGCATATCCTCACTGAGGATCAGGTCTCGTACATCTTTTAGATCCAACTTCGTATTCCCCAAAGTACTGCTCACAGCTGTTACAGTTTCTTCCCAACTATCAGGTAATGAAGATAGTAAAACCAACACACATACCTCATCACCAAGATCAATGTCCACCGATTTCAACTGACATATGATGGTATTGAATTCATTGATATGATCTATGAAAACTCTCCCTTTAACTATTTTCAGGTAGAACAGTCTTCGCATCATGTGTACCTTGTTAGCTTCAGAAGGATTCTCATACATATTGGTGAGAGCTTTCATCAGTACAATCATCGTCTTATCTTCTCTGATGTTGAACGCCACATTTTTGGCCAATGTCAGATGCACAACACCCAAAACTCGTCGATCCAGAAACTTCCACTCCGACTGATCCATGTCCATTGGCTTCACACCTAGAAGCGACAAGTGCATCTTTTTTTTGATAAAGATAATCCTTGATCTGCATTCTCTAGAAAATTAAATCAGTTCCATCAAAGCGATCGATCTTCACTTTACCTTCATCCAAAGCCATCATTGGAGAATTCTGAACTCACCCTCTGATACCAGTTGTTGCAGAATCATCGGGAGTCATAAGGATAGAAACGAGAAAATGAAAGAAATAAAGAAACAAAAAAAATA
Source organism: Viscum album (assembly GCA_963277665.1). Taxonomy (NCBI): domain Eukaryota; kingdom Viridiplantae; phylum Streptophyta; class Magnoliopsida; order Santalales; family Viscaceae; genus Viscum; species Viscum album. The sequence goes on from OY728148.1 coordinate 16,127,898, forward strand.
TAGTGATTTACGTGGTTCGAGAATAATCCCTACATCTATGGGAGAGGCATAATTTCACTATATCGGGAGCACAAAATTACAGAGGATTTTCAGTAGTAACCCTAACCTGAAAATGGGCTATAAAACAATGGAGAAGATGATCATTGTTAGAAAAGTGAGTCTGCATTGCTTTAGTGAACGATGACCAACTTTGTCAAAAGTGATACAGTGGCTGCCGGCTAGAAGTCAAAAGTGCTACAGTCCAGTTGACCCCGAAGTCCGCACTGCTACCATGCCTATCAGTGTCAGTAGGTCAGCTCGACCCACGAAAGTTGTGTGACACAAGCATTCATCCCAACCGGATCGGGCTACACCAATCCAACATCTCGGTCTTCCAATGTTTTTTCAGAACGTGGGGCCTGCTCTCTCCAGTGAAGATCTCGTCTATTCACTGTAATTCCTTCTGTATCGTCTTGGATTTAGAGGCCAATTTTGTCCAATCCTAGTGTAAGGATCCTAGATCCCTTGGAAAGTGGTGTCTCAACCTTGTTCTATGGTTGTTGGATACCCACAAGGGGAAGGAAAACTCGTTGGCGGTGGTTTGGGTTTGTCTTCCAGGTATCCCGCTTCCCTTCCAAAATTCCGGTTTCCTCAAGGTCATCGGCGATTCTATGGGGGGTTTACTATGTTCAGATGATCAGAAATGGAGTTGTTCTGATGCCTCTGTAGTGCGTATCTGTGTGGAAATGGACATTTCATGCCCCCCTCTAGACAACATATCCTTGTGGGTGAAGGACTCCTTGAGTCGGTCACAACCCGTCCTGTATCCTGTGTACCCGAGGTACTGCTCTTATTTCTATCTCTAGGGTCATTCCTCTCAAGTGTGTAGGAAACACAAACAGGGTGGTCCTCAAAATCCCCCTCATGGTGTTCCAAAATGCGACCTGCCGTCAGTGGCCCCTCTTTATCCACATGACAAGCAGGTCTCGCCCTATGATGTGGCGAGTTCAACTCTTGAGGTTACTGCTTCTACTCCAGTGGCCTCGTTGCCCTTTTCTCCTACAAGTGTGAGTTTGTAGGGTGTTGTGGTCCCTCTTCACCATTATTAGCCTGACAGCCCTGCCGTTTCCTTAGCTCCACTACTCTGGAAGCTCCAACAGCCTCTTTTGGCCAGTTCCCTACTAACCTTTCTTGTACCCCTCAGGACCCCCTTTACTTCTTTTCCCTAGTTGTCCCTAAACTTGGTCCCCATGCCCCTCCTCTTATCTGTTCCAGTTTCTGAGGCCCAATGCCTTCAAATGTCACCCCTTGTCTCTCCCAATCTAACCCCCTTACCTAAACCCCATGCCTCACCTCCTCCTTCCCCTGTCTCCCCTTCCCCTTCCCTCACCTCACCACCTCTTTCCCCTATCCTCAAGTCTCCCTCTCATGAGGTTGGAGTGCTTAAACCTTCTCCCGAGTCATCTCTGCATGGACGGAACTCAAGGGCCCCTCTTTAATTGAAGGTGACCTCCCCCTCTCCCCCAACCTCTCTCATCAGTACAGGTAGCCACATGAGAGCTCAAACTCGAATGTTGAAGGAGAACACTCCCTCTTGTTCCCCGATGACTAAGAATCCCAGGACCAGTGCTAGGATGCTTATTGTTCAATGATTCCTGTCATTATCTAGAATTCCCACAGCCTCGAAGCATGTATGAAATCTGACTTCCTCACCTCGGAAGCTCGTAAGATTAAGGTGAGTCTCATTGCCATTCTTGAGCATAAGAAAAATGTTTCCATAATTGCTAAGTTTTATGGAAGGCTAAAGATGCCTGAATACATGCATGCAGAGCCATCCAACAAACACATTTGGATTTTCTGGCATCGGAGTATCTCGGTGTACCTCGTTTAATTGGGTGACCAACACATTACCACCAAGATCTCTCATGAGAAAGGAGTCTTCATCATTACTTTAGTCTAAGGGATCTGTGACAATCAGCAGCATGAGGTATTGTGGAATAATCTTTCAACGTTCGACCCTGGCGGTTACCCCTGATTGATTGGGGGGGATTTCAATGTGATTGCGGCCCTAAGGAAAATATGGGAAGGGGTCCCTTCCCCAGGAAGGTGATTTTGGGTTTTGTTCGATTCATGGATGATAATGGTCTCATGGATCTCAGTTTCAATGGTGATCGTTTTATGTGGTGCAACAACCAGCGTGGTTCTCGTCGTTCATGGATCCACCTCGACCGATGCATCTCTAATGTCACGACCCATCCTCGGGGCCCATGCCGTGACAACCCCAAGACCGCCTTCCATAGGCCAGGGGATGGTGACTAGCACCAAAGGCGTAAATCCCGATAACTGGGAAGGTATTGCCTTTATAAAAGTAAACAAAATACCACAGAGTACAAGCGGAAGTAAAACACTAAGTACAAAGAGAAGTACTGAAAGGTAAATGGGTCAGAATACAAACCCAAATGAAAGTAAAACTACAGCTGAACAAAGTACAACAGAAAAAGACAACAGCTGGAAGGACGAAAGTGGCTCCTGGGTCATCCTCCTCGGATCCTACCTGAAGGGTAGGTACAGATGGCACAACTCTTGGATCTTCCACCACGGATCCTACCTGAAGGGTAGGTACAGATAGCCTCCACAACGCTCTCGCCCGTCAACCTCCTCCGAGTGTCGTCTCACCGTGAAGTCCACCTCTGGATACTGATTCGTCGTGTAGTCCACCTCCGGGTACCGTCCAGTCCTCGAACACTCAGCCTCCGTTAGCACTGCCCATCGTCTTCAACCAACACAACGAGGTGCGGGCATAGCCCGTGCAGGGGTGAGTATAACAATACTCAGTAGGGACCCCGATACCCTCAAGATCTCACTAATACCAACAAGGATAACCACAAAGAAGATCTCAATAGACAACCTCTACTTAGGTATATGCCCATACATATACCTAAGTTATCAAGTAACCCATTTCAATCATGAGGAAAACACCAAGATCATGAAATCAACGGATAACCACTACCAAGGTATATGCCCATACATATACCTAAGTTATCAAGTAACCCATCTCAATCATGAGGAAACACAAAGGTCATAGACTCAGCTCAAACCAGGATTTTCATTATCGAAACCATAACTGCTGAAGAGCCCCGTCTCTGGAGTGTACAGTGGTCCTGTCACGACTCTGAGGTACTGGTCACTAACCTAAGACTGCTGAGGTACTCCTCCTCTCGAGTACCACGGGCCATCCACCCAAACACAGTAGTGCTTCCTGCCGGGGTATGCCACCAAAACACAGTAGTGCACACCCCTAGTAGCCTACAGAGGTACTCTCCGGATGAGTACCGCGGGTCTGCACTGTCACACAGGTAGTGCTCCGTCCGCCATGGGTCTGCACCTCACAAAGTAGTGCTCCGTCCACTGGTCTAGTCGACCCACTCCAAGTCAAGTCGGTCAAGCAGTCGTCAGGTCTCAGTCGGCTACACGGTCTCCGTACTCCGCACACTCATCTCTGGGAGGGTCCGCTCTATGAGCTACAGGTCGATACTCCAAGTCTCTCCAAGTCCCATGAAAAAGTATCTCAAAAGACCGCCTCATCATAGGGGTCTCAACGCAACAGACGGCGCGTCAATCAGACGCCCGGTCTGTGAGTTATTAGCCTTTTCGTCCCAGGGGCCCGATTGGTTTCGTGAACGAACCAACCCGGACATATCTCAACTATACCCCAAACTCTCATAGGGTATACTCATAGGGACCGTTTCTCAACGTGATCACCAACGCCGCTGACGGTTCGTCAAACGGACGTCTGGTCTGAAAGATAACAGCTTTTCCATTCCAAGGGCCCGGTTGGATTTCGGGTAAAATCCAACCCAACCACTATCCAACAGCAACCAAAACTCGGGCAAAGTATGCCAAAATTTCTGTCTCATCAAGAGGAATTCAACGAGATAGACAGCGCGACAATCGGACGCCCGGTCTGTGAGTTATTGGCTTTTTCGTTCTAGGGGTCCGGTTGGTTTCGTGAGCGAACCAACCCGACCGCACTCTGACGGCATCCAAACCTTGAGCGGAGTAAGACAAAAGATCCGTCTCACTTAGAAGAATCCACCAAAGTCGACGGCACGTCAATCGTACGTCCGAAGCTCAAGATATAAGCGTTTCCGCTCCGAGGGCTCAGTTGGTTTCGTATCCGAACCAACCCGGCCGAACCCAAAGTATTCTGAAACGTTGAGTGCGATATAACTAAAGGACCGTCTCATTTCAAGGATCTCTACGCAATTGACGGTGCGTCGATCGGAGGTCCGTAGCCCATGTTATGGGAAAAAGACTGAAGACGGTCCGAAAACGGGGGTTTCGGGCCCGGACCCACCCGACCCGAGACCCCCCGGTCTGCCCGAACCGGGTCGACCCGACCCGGGTCTGGGTCGGCCCGGCCCGGCGCGGCGCGACTCGACTGGGCGCGGCCCGGCCCGGCCAGCGACCCGGTGCGCTGGCGCCAGCTGGCTCGGCCAAGCGGCCGAGCCGTTCCGGCTCACAGGGGGGGGGAGCGCTGCCCCCCCGGTTTCCCGTAACCGCGGCCCCATTAATGGGGCCTCTTGCTTGGCTAGCTGGGGGAATTAATTCCCCCGGCTTTCCCTTTGTCCGGCCGGCCCGCATCGGCCGGCCGGTTCTGCCAACAAGCACCGGCGACGGCCAATCCTTCTTCCTTCACCGACACCGGCGGCCTGGAACCGGCTGCCGGTCGCCCTGCTCTGCCGTGGCCCGGAACCGGCCGCGGCCTGTTTCGTCCGGCGCGGTGCGATGGCACCACGCCCCTACGCCATGGCCCCGCTCCGGCCGCGGTATCTTTGGTTCTCTTCGACGCGGCGCGACGACGTCACGTCCTTGTTCAACTTCACGGCGCGGCGCGACGGCGCCGCGCATTACTTGCCGTACGATTCCCGCATGGTGTGACGACACCACGCCATTCCGTTCCAACCATATTTGAAACAAAATCAACATTGTAGGAGGGTCAGCCGTGTTTGTGCAGTCCGGTCCCCTCTCGTTAATCAATAGCAACTGGTCGTAAATTCACGAAGGACGACAAAGTAGAATTCATGAACAAAAATAAATAATTAACCCCTACCTCGAGCGTGGCTTGAACGAGGTTTCCATCGTGGAGAAAAAGACGTCGCGTCGTGGGTCGGTGTTGCGGAAGAATATTCGTAGACGAAGACGGAGATTGTACGAGGTGGAACGACATCTCCCTTCCTTTGACGTGGGAAGAAGAACGAGGGATGGTGCGCCGTCGTTCTTCGGAAAAAAGACGTGACGGCGTTCTTCATCGGAGACCGATTCGTTCTTCACGTTCTTCGTTATTGAAGAAGATGTTCTTCAAGCCTCCCAAATCCTCCCAACGCGACAAGACTCTAACCAAAAATAAAATAAGTCCAAGTATTATTTTATTAACACAAGATAAGAAAAAAAATTGAATTTCAAAAGTTTGAATTAATTCCACTTAATTAATTCAAGCCAAGTTGTCAAAATTAATGGGTGAGTTGAGGGAGTTAGGAATTTGAAGGGGTGGGGTTCGTGTGGGCCCCACCTAACCTCATAACCTCCCTTGGGAAGTTGGGTAGTTACCCAACTTCCACCCAAAGCCTTTAAACCACTTAAAGAAAAATAAAAATTGTAGAATAATTATCAATTAAACTTCCACAATTTTTATCGTCTACTCTCGTGAAAACACAACTCCAGAACATGTGTTCCTAAGCAATTACCGGCGTTGCGAGTTCATCGGTGCCCTCCGATTTCAATTCCGAGCACCAGTTCATAAGTTAGAAAAACTCGCTCGTTGGTTCACTGAACGTACCCGAGTTAAACTTCGGAAATTAATTACGGGCACACCGGGCCTCGGAATTAGGCGTCATTAGAAACTGCGTTCTTGTAAAATTCCAAAGAAAATTAAGAAAAAAATTTCCTTGAAATTTCCGGGTATTTACATTACTCCCACCTCAGGGATTTACGTCCCCGTAAAACTTCAACACAAACTAGGGTCACAAAAGCGGTATTGAGCACGCATCTGAGCCTTCCGCTCCCATGTGCATACCTGGAGATTCCCATACTGCCAAAGAAAGCACACCTGAGGAATCGATCATCCTCGTAGGATCCGCTCCTGTCGATCCTTGATCCACACTAGAACCTCCGTGAAAGACACCACATCGCCATTGTCCAGCTCCCCATGGTCGATGATATGCGAAGGGTAGAGCACGTATCTCCTCAGTTGAGATACGTGGAAGTCGTCATGAACCTGGTGCAACTAAGGTGAATGGGTCAAGCGGTAAACCACCCCGCCTACCCAGCTGAGGACCTAAGAAGGTCCGCTGAACCTCGGAGATAACTTGCCGCCTTGGCCACATCTCCGTAAACCTCGTCGAGGTGAGACCCGTATATGGTCGTGATCATCATCCTCGAACTCTAGAGGTCTCCAATTCCTGTTAGAACTGAAACTCAAAATGACTGCTGCCACAAGGGTAAGGTTGACCGACTCAAGAGTGATCAGTCGCACCCTCCTGTGCATGAGTTTATCCTGTGCTGCCTGGGGTTTCCTTTTCGCTGACCAAGGAAAACCCAACCTGACGTCGTAGTTAAACCACAACCTTTTTGCCTAATACCGTCAATTTATGTATGAACTGTGATTGCCCAGTCCATACTCAAACCAACGTCGTAAGGCCTCGACGCTGCCACCAAGAGATTCCAACCGAAACTCTCGCCTCGAGGGTCTGACCTCACCGTCAGCTTAAGTGTGATTAATGAGTCTCCTCCCAAGGTATCTCCAGACGTAAGGGTCAAGTCCATGGCTTACCGGAAACTCTAGGTCTGGAACAAGATTTGTGAAAGAAAGGAATGATTCATATCAACGTCTGTTACTACAACAACTAGTAGTGGACACAGACTGTCCCTTGAATCATTCTTAGAGCCATCGGGTCACTCTCCTTGACCGCATGCAGCCGCACTCTTCCTCCGCCCTCCAGCTCCCTGAGATTGGCGGGGATAACTAAGGCAGGTGGTTGTAGCATGTTAAGATGTACACCACCTCATGCTGCTCTCCTAGATCTGCCTCCACGTCTGCTGCTTCACAGACTCATCTCTCCTTTAAGCTTCCTCTTCTTTAAAAATTTAACACGCTCGTGTCTCTAAGACTGGAGCCGGTTTCCTGTTTCTTACTGCACTGTGCAGTCTTCATCCGCTCCTGGATGATCTGTAACTTCTTTTCATATGATCTGAAAGAGCTGCTAAAAATTTCCCCTTTTCCGAAAAGAGAAACTCGGTCTCATCCCCTGGATGAACCACGCCCATTGCCTAATACATTCAATCCTGACATGAATGACGCATTCATGCCATGGATGACGTCGTAAGGCCTCAACGTAACTACTAAGAGATCCAACTGTCACTCTCGACTCCAAGGGTCGAGTCACACTGTCGGCATCAGTGTGAGGTCACTGGGTCTCCTCCAGTAGAAATCTTGAAAGTGAGGGTCAAGTCAATAGTTTTAACCGGGACCACTCAGTATCAACCAAACAAAAGGAAAGGAAAGCAAACAAAGATAAGTGTCTTTTTATTATTGAATCTCATAGTACAAAGACACGAATAAAACAACAACATGGAACTAGAAGTACAAGAGACGTATCCACTAGTTCTGCTCCTGTCTACCTGCTCCCGGAGCTCTACTGCCTTGTCCACTGCTCGGCTGTTGCTCAAGCACCAGCCGCTGCTTCTGTATCAGTGGCTCCTCCAACACCCGCGGATCAACTGTGCGGGGGGTCGTACAGTCACGTGTCAGGTGACCCTTCCTGCCGCAGGAGTAACACTATCCGTTTCTGGCACACTTGGCTCTGACCCCACCCCGGGTGCCCTGCACCACCGATCCTAAAACCCGAGATCACCCAACTGCTGGTCTGGTCCTCCTGGACCTCTGCATCATCTATCTACTGCCCACAGATGACTCGGCTACTGATTGAAAAACACGCGACAAAGGCAGCAACTCCTGAACACGCTCAGGGTGTAGAGATACTGGCACAAACTCCACCCTGAAGAAGGTCTCGAAGTCTTCCCATGCGAAGGTCATCCCGTCGCAAAACTGGAACAAGTGGCTCCACCACCTGCCAGCTGCTGCCTGAAGAAGGATGACAATAAAGATCACCATGAAGTCTGCAGGCGTCCCCACTAGCCTGAAGACTCTCACCATAGCCTCCATCCAAACCTCAGCCGCCTATGGGTCCGTCTCTCCCCGGAACCTGGGTGGCCCCTGGCGCTGGAACTCGTGTAGCGCACTCAAGTGGCGTGCATCGCCTGCTGCTGGGGCTGGTGGCATCGGTGGCCCAACGTATGGTAGTACCGCTGGTGCCTCCACTAGTGCCTCAATTGCAAGAGGGCCCTGCACCGAAGCCTCGTCGCTCGACAGGCTGTCAGTACGCACATCCCTCTGGGCTCTAGCTGATCGTCCATGAAAAGGCATCCTGAAAGAAACATCGTGACACGGTCAAATGATTATACCTGATTATCTAACCTGGTTTGAGCTAATATTTGAATAAAACTTCTGGAAACACACATGCAATTAGTGTTTTCGTGCACAAAGTCGGAATTCAGTTGTCAGGGTCCTGGTGTATGGATACGTCGGCCGCCCGCACCAACACTGGACTCCCTGAACTGAAGACCACACTCGGTAACCTTAACACTATGGCTTCACAGAAAGAAAATATCAGAGTTATAAGTTCTACGGTAGAACCGACTCATCTGATACCAATTTGTCACGACCCGTCCTCGGGGCCCGTGCCGTGACTACCCCAAGCCCGCCTTCCATAGGCCAGGGGCTAGCGACTAGCACCAAAGGCGTAAATCTAGATAACTGGGAAGGCATTGCCTTTATAAAAGTAAACAAAATACCACAGAAAACAAGTGGAAGTAAAACACTAAGTACAAAGAGAAGTGCTGAAAGGTAAATGGGCCAGAATACAAACCCAAATGAAAGTACAACTACAGCTGAACAAAGTAAAACAGAAAAAGACAACAGCTGGAAGGACAGAAGCGGCTCCTGGGTCGTCCTCCTTGGATCCTACCTGAAGGGTAGGTACAGATGGCGCAGCTCCTGGATCGTCCACCACGGATCCTACTTGAAGGTTAGGTAAAGATAGTCTCCACAATGCTCTCGCCCGTCAACCTCCTCTGAGTGTCGTCTCGCCGTGAAGTCCACCTCCAGATACTGATTCGTCATGTAGTCCACCTCCGGGTACCGTCCAGTCCTCGAACACTCAGCCTCCGTCAGCACTGCCCGTCATCTGCAACCAACACAACGAGGTGCGGGCATAGCCCGTGCAGGGGTGAGTATAACGATACTCAGTAGGAAACCCCGAGACCCTCAAGGTCTCACTAATACCAACAAGGATAACCACAAAGAAGATCTCAACAGATAACCTCTACTTATGTATATGCCCATACATATACCTAAGTTATCAAGTAACCCATCTCAATCATGAGGAAAACACCAAGATCATGAAATCAACGGATAACCACTACCCATGTATATGCCCATACATATACCTAAGTTATCAAGTAACCCATCTCAATCATGAGGAAACACAAAGGTCATAGACTCAGCTCAAACTAGGATTTTCATTATCGAAACCGTAAGTGCTGAAGAGCCCCGTCTCTGGAGTGTACAGTGGTCCTGTCACGACTCCGAGGTACTGCTCACTAACCTAAGACTGCTAAGGTACTTCTCCTGTTGAGTACTGCGGGCCAGCCACCCAAACACAGTAGTGCTTCCCGCCGGGGTATGCCACCCAAACACAGTAGTGCACACCCCCTAGTAGCCTACAGAGGTACTATCCGGACGAGTGTCGCGGGTCTTCACTATCACACAGGTAGTGCTCCGTTCTCCATGGGTCTGCACCTCACAAAGTAGTGCTCTGTCCACTGGGCTAGTCGACCCACTCCAAGTCGAGTCGATCAAGCAGTCGTCAGGTCTCAGTCGGCTACACGGTCTCCGTACTCCGCACGGTCGTCTCTGGGAGGGTCCGCTCCACGAGCTACAGGTCGATACTCCAAGTATCTCAAAGTCCCACGAAGAAGTATCTCAAAGGACCGCCTCTTCATAGGGGTCTCAACGCAATAGACGGCGCGTCAATCGGACGCCCGGTCTGTGAGTTATTAGCCTTTTCGTCCCAGGGGCCCGATTGGTTTCGTGAGCGAACCAACCCGGCCGTATCTCAACTGTACCCCAAAATCTCATAGGGTATACTCATAGGGACCGTTTCTCAACGTGATCACCAATGCCGCTGACGGTTCGTCAAACAGACGTCTGGTCTGAAAGATAACAGCTTTTCCGTTCCAAGGGCCCGGTTGGATTTCGGGTACAATCCAACCCGGCCACTATCCAACAGTAACCAAAACTCGGGCGAAGTATTCCAAAAGTTCCATCTCATCAAGAGGAATTGAACGAGATAGACGGCGCGACAATCGGACGCCCGGTCTGTGAGTTATTGGCTTTTTCGTTCCAGTGGTCCGGTTGGTTTCGTGAGCGAACCAACCCGACCGCACTCTGACGGCATCCAAACCTTGAGCGGAGTAAGCCAAAAGATCCATCTCACTTAGAGGAATCCACCAAAGTCGACAGCACGTCAATCGGACGTCCAGAGCTCAAGATATTAGAGTTTCCGCTCCGAGGGCTCGGTTAGTTTCGTATCCGAACCAACCCGGCCGAACCCAAAGTATTCCGAAACCTTGAGTGCGATATACCAAAACGACTGTCTCGTTCCAAGTAGCTCTACTCAAAGGACGGTGTGTCGATCGGGGGTCCGTAGCCCAAGTTATGGGCAAAAGACCGAAGACGGTCCGAAAATGGAGGTTTCGGGCCCGGACCAACCCGGCCCGAGACCCCCCCGGTCTGCCCGAACCGGGTCGACCCGACCCGGGTCCGGGTCGGCCCGGCCCGGCCGACGACCTGGCGCGCTGGCGCTAGCTGGCTCGGCCAAGCGGCTGAGTCGTTCCGGCTCGCGGGGGGGGGGGGGGGGGGGGTGCCCCCCCGGTTTCCTGTAACCGCGGCCCCATTAATGGGGCCGCTTGCTTGGCCGGACGGGGGAATTAATTCCCCCGGCTTTCCCTTTGTCTGGCCAGCCCGCACCGGCCGGCCGGTTCTGCCAACAAGGACCGGTGACGGCCGGTTCTTCTTCCTTCGTCGACACCGACGGCCCGAAACCGGCTGCCGGTCGCCCTGCTCCGCTGCGGCCCGGAACCGGTCGTGGCATGTTTCGTCCGGCGCGGTGCGATGGCACTGCGCCCCTCCGCCGCGGCCCCGCTCCGGCCGCGGTATCTTCAGTTCTCTTCGATGCGGCGCGACTCTGTCGCGTCCTTGTTCAACTTCACGGCACGGCGCGACGACACCACGCATTACTTGCCGTACGATTCCCGCGTGGTGCGACGACACCACGCCATTCCGTTCCAACCATATTTGAAACAAAATCAATAGTGGAGGAGGGTCGGCCGTGTTTTTGCGATCCGGCCCCCTCTCGTTAATCGATAACAACTGGTCGTAAATTCACGAAGGACGACAAAGTAGAATTCATGAACGAAAATAAATAATTAACCCCAACCTCGAGCGTGGCTTGAACGAGGTTTCCGTCGCGGAGAAAAAGACATCGCGTCGTGGGTCGGTGTCGCGGAAGAGGATTTGTAGACGAAGACGGAGATTGTCCGAGGTGGAACGGCGTCTCCCCTCCTTTGACGTGGGAAGAAGAACGAGGGATGGCGCGTCGTCGTTCTTCGGAAGAAAGACGTGACAACGTTCTTCGTCGGAGACCGATTCGTTCTTCACGTTCTTCATCGTTGAAGAAGATGTTCTTCAAGCCTCCCAAATCATCCCAACGCGACAAGACTCTAACCAAAAATAAAATAAGCCCAAGTCTTATTTTATTAACACAAGATAAGAAAAAAAATTGAATTTCAAAAGTTTGAATTAATTCCACTTAATTAATTCAAGCCAAGTTGTCAACATTAAAGGGTGAGTTGAGGGAGTTAGGAATTTGAAGGGGTGGGGTTCGTGTGGGCCCCACCTAACCTCATAACCTCCCTTGGGAAGTTGGGTAGTTACCCAACTTCCACCCAAAGCCTTTAAACCACTTAAAGAAAAATAAAAATTGTAGAATAATTATAAATTAAACTTCCACAATTTTTATCGTCTACTCTCGTGAAAACGCAACTCCGGAACAGGTGTTCCTAAGCAATTACCAGCGTTGCGAGTTCATCAGTGCCATCTGATTTCAATTCCGAGCACCGGTTCATAAGTTAGAAAAATCCGCTCGTTGGTTCACTGAACGTACCCGAGCTAAACTTCGGAAATTAATTCCGGGCACACCGGGCCTCGAAATCAGGCACCGTCAGAAACTGCGTTCTTGTAAAATTCCAAAGAAAATTAAGAAAAAATTTTCCTTGAAATTTCCGGGTCTTTACATCTAACATGAAGGCTATCACACCATATCCTCGTATCAAAGTCAGCCACATGATGTGCGGTATCTCCGACCACTCCCCACTTCTTATCACTCCTCCGGTGAGGCAGTCAACACCCGACTCCTTTAGATATTACCAGCATTGAGCGAACCTTCTGGGATTTCATGAAATGGTAAAAGAATTGTGGAATGCGCCCTCACAGGTTCGCACATGGACCACCTTTCATAATAAGATTAGAAGGCTCCAGAGAAGGCTTTAGGTCTGGGCGAATTCTTTTCCCTCGAGTGATAGGGAGATGGAAGCTGTAGGGTAGGATATTGATCGTCTCGAAGAAAGCCTTGAGTATACCTGGGATGAACGAGTTTTTGAAGAGCTCTCGCTGAAAAAGGATACTTTTGCTGATATGGTTCTTCACCAAGAGCGAATGGCGAGGGAGAACTTGCGGATCAGGTGGATTGCAGAGAGAGACAAGAATACAACGTTCTTCCATGCGTGCATTAAGAAAAGGAAACAAACGACCCAACCAAACATTCTGATGAAGGATGGGACGTTCTCGAATGGAAGAGATGAAGGGGGTGCCTCACACACTCTTACTTCAAGGAACTGTTGGCAGGTCCGAATCCTCGTATGATCTATGGCTACCCGGGAGGGGAGGCTGTTTTCATGGAGGCCATCTCCAACCAAGTTTCTGACCCAAAAAATGAGATGATGGAGGCTATTCTAGAGGAATCTGAAATCCATATAACTATCATGCACCTCAAAGTCGATAGTGCCCCGGGTCCGGATGCCTTCCCAGACTCCTTCTACAGAGATGCATGGAATGTGATAAAATGAGATCTCACAAAGCTTATTCATTATTATTTTCGAGGTGGCAGTCTGCCAAGAGTGGCTAGTGCCACGACCTTGGTCCTTCTTCCTAAATTCAAGAACCCCTCCTCTATTTTGCATTACCATCTAGTCAGCATGTGCAATTTCCCCTACAAAGTCCTTGCTACCATCCTTAACACCAGACTCACAACACTTCTTTCGCAGTGGATTTCCATGGAGCAACATGGTTTTGTGAAGGGCCGCTCAATTCAGGGTGTGATCGCCCTGGATTAAGAAATGATTGAGGACATCAACACCAAATCTAATGGCTCAAACATGGCAGTTAAACTGGACATGAACAAGGCTTACAACCGTGTTGAATGTGGCTTCATCAACAAGGTTCTCTTAGGCATGGGTTTCTCACCCTGGATCTCTGATCTTCTGTTTCGCTGTTTTAGTTCCTCTGTTCACTTTATGGGGAAATCTCATGGCTTTTTCAAGGACTCTCGGGGTTTGAGGCCGGGTGACCCTATCTGCCCAAGCCTTTTTATTCTTTCCCAATAGATCCTTAGTCGACTTATACACCAAATCATGAACAATGGCATGATCCTTCCCTATAGAAGAAAATGGAAGGCCCCCTCCATCTCTCATCTCATGTTCACCGATGACACTCTTATCTTCTTGAATGCAGCCAAACGTCTTATATGCAGCCTTATTAAGGTTTTGGAGGAATATTGTCATTGGAGCCCGCAAGTCATCAACAAGAGTAAAATTAGCTTATTTATATCAAGCAAATGCGCCCCCAACCGGGCTGCCCAGCTGTCTAGCCTTCTTGATATGCAAAGTGGCAATTGGACTATGAATTATCTGGGTGCCCCTCTTTCTTCATGCCATCTTAGAATTCCGTATTTCGATCATATTGTTAGCCGGATCACAGATAAAGTCCTCAACTAGGAAAATAGGTACCTTTTGTTCGGGGATCGGATTGCTTTGGTGAACATCGTCCTCCTGACCACCCCTATCCATGCGATTTCTTGCATGAAGGTTCCAAAGGGAGTGATCAAAAAGATTGACAAGGTCCTCGCCCACTTCATATGGGATGCCTGGGCGGAGGGGAAACGTACCTGGGTCTCCTGGGGGAACATGGCGATACCCATTCAAGAAGGCGGGATCAATGTGTGTAGTCTTGCTGACACTCTTCTTTGCCGGCATGCAAAAATGGCCTGGGAAATTCATGAGGGTCGGACCCTCTGGGGTAAGACTATGGGAAGCTCCTCGATGGATGGCACTTTGATGGAAAAAAGTCACATGTCTCCCTTCATGTCCATGTTATCTCCTCTATTTTCCATTATTCAACCCCATGTCCGGTGGATTATTGGGGAAGGCAAAGTGTCCTTTTTGCCTCTCTTCTAAGGATTTTCGCCACGTCTTGTCTCCCCAACTGCATAATGACCAGTGGAATGGAACCCTTTGGATAAAGAGTATCCAAAATAAGTACAACTTCCTCACTGGGAGGCTCAGGCATGCTGCAGTTGCCATGGACGAGAACATTAGAAAATGTGGTATCTCCATGGCCTCTCATTGTTCGTACTGTAAGGTGCATAAAGAGGAGAAAAACGACAACAATTTCATTGAGGGAGAATGGGATCAGGAGGTTTGATCCTTTTTTTGGTGGTTTTACTACAATTCAAGCCCACCCTCCGCATGTCGCCTCCTTTTATGGGCACTGGTTCCATGGTTCGGGTGACAAGGGGGTTGAACGCACGACCAAGGCTACGATTTTACATGCTGGTTTTTGGTGTCTCTAGCAAGCTAGGAATAGAGAGAGATTTGAGGGGGCCAGTTCTACTGGGAGAGCCATTATTGTTCATTCCTGAATCTTTCTTCTCGATCTGACCAGGTGTATCGTTTACTGGCGGGATGCACCATCCTTCCATCTTCTGCAAACGGTGGCCCAGGCGACACCGTCTGCTTCTATTGCTCGCGACCAATGGCTCAGGTGGCATCCCCTTCACACAGGTCTGAAACTCAATACCGATGGTTCTTGCATTGCGGGTGACATGAGGGGAGGTGGGGTGATTCATGAATCCGGCGGTAACTTTGTGTTTGCATTTACACGTGGCTCCTCCCTACAAGAAGAATCCCTTGCTTTTCTTTCAGGCCTTAACCTTTGCTTTCAAGGCGGCAGTGGTATTGAGGAAGCAGAAACTGACTCGCTGATTCTCTTCCAAGCGCTGCAGGGCACCAGTCCTATCCCCTAGTCGATTTCCTACTCATCAGGAAGTGTAGTGCTCTTCTCTCCAACAACATTCGGCTGAGTCACTCACGGCATGAGGGAAAAAAGGTGGCTGATCATATGGCGTCGCTTGCAGTGTACGGTTTGGGTAATTAACCAATTGAAACTTGAGGGGTTAACCTTCTTAGAGGGGATGCCCTCGGTCTTCATTATTTTCATCCCCTAAGTCACTTGCCCAGGTTGTGTGCTTTGTATTTCCCCTTTAAATAAAGAATGATGATGACAGATGGAACTCGAAACCCGAGAATCAAAGCTTGGTGCCCACCCAATTACAGTTCCAGAAGCTAATTTTCCCTCTTCCCACAATCTAGTGAGTGTGGTTATGTAGAATCAAATGGTGAGGAAGGAGCATCAACCACACCTGAGAGGGACTTACTCTCTGAAAATTAATACCAAGATCATACTTTCCCTTTATAAAACTACCCCACAAGGTCTGACCCTCGAGAATTTCCCATGCGAGATTTTCATGTGGACATGGAATTGTGTTTAACATGTTTCTAACATTAATTCCCCCCTTATTCAAAGGCTTGGACATCCTTCTCAAGGAGGGCCAATGATGTTTTCTGTTCGAGTGAGCAT
Organism: Viscum album; assembly: GCA_963277665.1. NCBI lineage: Eukaryota > Viridiplantae > Streptophyta > Magnoliopsida > Santalales > Viscaceae > Viscum > Viscum album. The sequence continues at coordinate 16,144,030 of OY728148.1, forward strand.
CCTAGATTAAGGAGGCCATGATATTCTCAATAACAATAATCACACTTTTTGGCACCTTAAGAGATGAAAACACATGCATGAGAATGAAAGTGAGGACACTATTGACCAGGGTAATTCTACCTATGAATGATAGGAACCAATTTTTCCAATTCAAGATAAGGTCAGTGATCCTATCAACCATCTCATCAAAATGATGAACCCAGAGCTTGCTAGGGGAAATCAGGGAACCTAAAGAGATCATAGGAAAATCCTTTTTTTTTATTTTCATTTGATTCTCTAGGAATCTTACCCGATTGTTCGAGAAATGCTTCAAGATGAAAAAATTACTCTTCTCATAATTTACAACTTGACTATTCCAATTGCAGTACTCCTCAAGAGTATCATTGAAACCATAGATGGACCTCTTGGTCACATTGATAAAGATGATCATGTCATCAATAAACATGTGGTGGTAAATGCTTCCTACTTAGGACCTAAATTTGTATGGGAGAATATTTCCCATCATGATGTTGTTGTTAATGGATCATCTGGGGGTGTCTTGGGTAATAATGAAAAGGCTAGGGGAGAGCGGGTCTCCATGTCTCAAACTGTGAACAACTTTGAAAAAACCACACTATTTTCCCATGAAGGAGATGTAGATCCATGAGGAACTAAAGATCCTGAAAAAGAGATCAGAAGCCCACTATGAGAAGCCTATTCATGCAAGGACCTTAAGAATGTAATTCCATTCAAGCATATCGTAGGCTTTATTCATATCAAGCATGATAATAATGTTTGATCCAAGGGTCTTTTGGTTGATATCGCCTAACAACTCTTGAGTTAAGCTGATAGCACCCCAGATCATTCTTCCTTGAATAAATCCATGTTGTTCCATGGAAATTTAGCAAGGTAGATGGATAGAAATTATTTTTTTTAGGATTCTAGAAAGTACAGTATAAGTAAAGTTACACATACTGATGGGTTGATAGTGGTGGATAAAAGACGAGTCTTTGATTTTGGGAACAAGAACCACTGTGGTGGCACATGCCACATGAGGATGTGGTCACCATGAAAGTAGTCTTACACCGTGTTAACCAAGTCATGTATAATAAGATCCCAAGAGGCCCTGTAAAATGTTCCAAGGAAGTCATCTAGTCCCAATGTGCTCTCCAGGTTAAGTAACCACACCGGCTCACAAAATTCTACTTCCTATGTAACTAATTCAAAAAACTCATTATCCTGATCAATCAACACCCAAGGAATGGTATCAAAGAGAGAATCATGGACTCTTGGGTAGTCGACCAACATGCTGGTGTTGGGATCAACAAGAAGGGAACAAAAAAATGAATCCTCCATGCCACCCACCACATCACGTTCATCCGTGAAAGAACTATTTTACAAATGGAAATTGGGTTTGATCATGAGCCTCTTATCTTTGATGAAATTATAGAAATATGATGTGTTCCGGTCACCTTGTCTAATAAATTTAATCCTGGAGGTTTCTCAGCCTCATGTTTTAGGATCATATCTACCAAGGAGTTCTTTTTGAAAGCTAGCTCGATAAAGGTATTCTCATTCCATTCATTTTCCAAACTGATTTCCAGGTGTTCAATATCTGAGTTAAGAGATTCCGTGTCCTAGATACATGGAGGTTGATGACTGTTCCATGAGATAATATCCCTTTTGATACGCATCAACTTGTTGGGGATACAAGAACAAGCATTTCCAAGAGAGGGCGTCATCCATGACTCCTTCACCATTCGATGGAATCTCATGAATTGGGACAAAGGTGGGAAAAACAGAAGAGACCTCCTTTCTCTATCCTAGGACACAAATAAACATGGATAAGCGAGTGATCTAAGAGACTACGAAAAAGGTGGGTTACCTTAACATCTGGAAAAGAGGATATATCTTGAAAATTAGTGAGAAACTGGTCCAAGCAGTACCAAGTGTGATGTTATCCTTTCTGGTTATTACACCATGTGAAGCCATTACCAGAAAATCCCATATCCAAAAGGACTGAGTTGGCCATGAATGATACAAAATCTTGTATAGCCTTGTGGGGGGAAGACCCCACCTCCCTTATCTTCACAAGGATCTTCCATGATGTTAAAATCATCGCCTACAAGACACTAAAGGGTCCCCGGGTTGAAGGCTCTATGTTTATGCCATAAGGATTCCCTATCTTGAGCATCACACTTGGTGTACACGAAGGAAAGGAAGAAACATAGAGCTTCTGTGGTGAGTTTTATCATAATAAATTAATCATGGGCTTTAACAAGTTCCACTGACAAGCTAGTTTTCCAAAAGAGTTGTATGTCAATGTTATGGGGTTAAGTGTGCATGAAGTTATTGACCCTGATCCTGTATGCTGATTCAGAAATATTGGGAGAACTGAGTTTGGGCTCAAGCAATGCGATCAAGGAGGAGTTTTTATTGTGAATCTTGGATGAGATCAAGTCCATTTTAACCCTGTCACATAGGCCACAATCATTCCATATAAGGAAATAAAGCATCAAATGAGATTGCATCGGGCTTTGGCCCCCAATGAGGTGGCACTTTTTTCATGTGAGAAAGAGTTAACCAGAAGGGCATTGGTTTGAGATTACATATGTGAAAAATCCATTATTAAGAGGTGAGGGGGAGGAACTAGAAGGAACCGAGCATCAACTAAGAGTGGGGAGGAAGGAGTATCCTTCAACTTGGGGGAGAGAAAGGGCCCATCAAAGCTGGAATGTGAACTTACAAGGGATAATGATCCAAAGGATTATATGATAATACACTGTTCACCATTGGTAGGGGTGATAAAGAAGAACCAGATGGCCCTAGGTCACAAGGCCAGAAAAAGGAAGGAGGAGGGATGATGGAGACAAATTCTTTCCCATGAGATTCGAGTAGATTATGAGAGCCAGAGTAGCTCTGGGGACGCCCGTCTTGATCAACCAGAGGCTTATAGGGAATCGAGGCCTTATAGGGAGAATGACGTGTGCTAAGGGAGATTTCATGGGGTTTTTAATGGGTTTTTGATTTTTTTGTTTAAATGGGATAAGGTTTCGTGTATTCTTAAAAAAGGGTCACGAGATGCGTGAACACAGTTCATGAATCTCTCCTTACCATGATGCATGAACAAGGTTCACGCATCCTGTAGGGATTTTATAAAGGAAGCGTGAACCCCATTCATGCTTCATTTAGAATTTTTAATTTAAAAAAATCATCAATAATTATAAGTAATAAATAAATATAAATACATATTAATTAAAAAATCATTAATATTTATATAATATAAATAAATATAAATACATAATAATTAAAAAATCATTAATATGTATAATATATCAATAAATATAAATTAATAATGATACATATTAATTAAATAATAAAAAAAATTAATAATAGTGATCATGGTAGAAGAGATCTCTTCACATTACATTCTTATTTTTGTGGAGATTTTTTTCCTTATTATTCTTCATAGATCATGGTAAATAGAAGGCCAAAAAAATGAGGGAACCAGGGATGGGAGGGGATGGAGGGAAAAAATTCAGGTTCCCTTGGATTCAGATCGTTTAGAGGAGAGGAAGCCAAGGTAAACCTCCAAGAGAGATGGAAGAGGTAGCCCAATGACACGATTAATGATTTTTTTATTATGATTTTTTGATTCAATCTTGTTTAACTAATAAATAAATAGATAAAATATCATTCTTGACAGGACTGCTAATCATGAACTTAGATTTTTTTTTGTGATTGAAATTTTTTATCTACTTAAAATTATAACTCGATAAAACAGGTTTTATTTTAGTTATATGATAGAATCTATTACTTGACGAATGATATATTTTTTATACCTTATTCTTTGAGTTTTTTTTCAATGACACATAAAATATAAGACTATATGTTTTTATTACAAACGGTCAACAGAGGGGAACTACAAATCTACGAAGAAACATGCACACACACAAATATTTTTATAGCATATATAAAATATTAATATATGTGCAATTTGTAATTTATTAATAATATGTTTATATATGTATTTATGCAGACAAAAAACATTAATATATAGTAAACATGCATTATAGATATTAATAAAATATGTATAAGTAATGTTAAAATTATATATATATATATATATAACATCTGTGTTAACATAATATATTTAATGAATCGACTGTTTTCCAAGGGCGGTGAACAACTCCCTGACCTTCCATAATTTTATCACCTATTGGAGGTATTTGAACCTTAAAATCCTCCAGTGAAGATTATGAACGAGTAGAAATTGTGTCCTTTTATAAAGTTTGAATATGTATCTTCTCAAAATTAGCCAAATGGACTAATTTCATACATGTCATATTGTAGTTTTTCTGATCTTCAATCATAATCACCTACTCTTCATATATATCCATTATTCCACCAATGGCCAGAAGGCCTTCATTTTTTATTGATTTTTGATAATCCACATTTTCAAGGGGTGAGGTGGAACCCTTATTCATTCATGTTCTTCTTCATGAAACATTTTTTTAACAAAGATTCACATTCCATTATCTTCTATGATTTTACATCCAATTCCAAATCATTGAGATCAGTAATATTTTTCAAGATTTCTTCAAGTTCGCATATCTTTTCATCCAAAGTCTTTTTGAATTAAAATTAAGTAATATTATTAATATTTATTAATGAAATTAAGAATATTATTTATTATACATATATAGATAATAATAATAAGTATTATTATGAATATCAAAATCAAATTTTTTGATTTTGATAGATAATATGATAATATTAAGACACTTATTATAAAAATGAATAGAACTCTATAAATCAGAATAGTAAGGCGCATACAACAAGTATCATAAATGTAATATCAACATAATCTATGTCTGTGATGTGAATGATCCTCTATCCCACATTTAGGCATATACTGGATGCATCTACGATGTGTATATATGTCTCCGCTCTAGCGTACGCTACTCCTATATATCATCATTGGAAGCCACCTCCACACCCTCCTGTGTGACAGATGGTGGATGTATAGTCTCAACACCTGTACCATGTCCTGCCTCTAAGGATAATGGATGCTGGCTGGAACTCTCACAAACATGTGAAGAATATGGCTGTTGTGATGTAGATTTCTGCATAGCAAGGAGTAATAAAGCATCCAAGTCAACCCAGTCAATGTCTATATCTTTCTTTAGCTATGAATGAGAAGCTGGAGGAGAATCTGACTAATCATAATGAACACCCTCCTCACGTGGAACAACAATATCTGGCTGATCATGATAAAGACTCTCCTCTTATGGAATAAAAGCATCCGTAATAGGGTCATCACCTCCTAGTGCATCTAGATTAGGCTCAACAGGCTACGTAGTATCACCATCATGTGGTGGATCAAAGAAAATTATATGATAAATCTCGTTCATAGAAGGAATAAACTCTACCAAATCACTGTGAAAATATGTCTGGTCAAATGTGGCCCACTCTACTAGATCAGACATGTGAAATAGATGACTGATATGAGTATCTTGTGAAAACAAATTCTGCTATTAAGTAATTGTAATAACAAATATATTAAAAAGTGGAAGGAATAATTTATACCAACTCATGAAATCCCCATCTGTGTCATGTTAGAAATCTGACTGGGGACCTGCAATACCAGGACACATAATTCGGTTGATTGGACAAATGAAAACATACTATCCCCACCCCTCATAACCAGAACTCTTGTCGTCTGTCCCATAGATCAATATATGTGGCATGTCATCTCCTCCAATCAAGGACCCTCTTCCCTAAAATCTTTAGGGAATGTAGTGAAGCTAACTGACTGGGTGGGTCAAGAATAGTCTAAAAGAATCTAAACTACCTCATAACTCTATCAGGCTAAGGCCACTTGACTATATGAAAATGAATCAATGGAACCATGTCGGAGCCGGTAGCAAGCATCATCGTACAATATGGTGGAAGACTTTGGATGATATCATCTGTATATGGCATCTTTGTAATCTGAAATAAAAAATGAATAATCAATTAATAAATGAAGAGATGTACAATAAAGAATAAAGATTTAACAATATAAATAATAATCACTTACATCCTCTCATCAAAGGCTATCCTATATAATTCTATAGGTGTGGACATCATGTTTGGTGGAATATGAATGTTGATGTTCCTGACTCCACCTGTAGATAACATTGTTATAGTTACATTTCATAATAGAAATATATAAAATTAAGTTAGGCATTAAAAGGAAGGAATAACATATCATCATCCACACAGAGCCTCTGCTACAATATCAGCAGGCAATGGCGCATGGTCATATGGAGATAAACGAGGGATGTTCTCCCATACCCACATCTGTAGAAGAACAAAGCATCATTTGATTTTCATCTTATCGATGCGACATGTGCTGCATAACACCCTGTATGTATATTATAGACAAAAATACCCCCATCTATATTGTCCTGCTTGGTCTAAATCCTCCAAAAGAGGTAAATACATCATATATAAAAAAGTAGTGGAGTGATAAAAAAAGCGTGCCACCAATCAGCCTCAAAATATATTCATGTGAAAATCGCAGCACAGTGATCTCATCAGCATCCTCTGCTAGATGTGCAAAGTGATGGTCTAACTAGGGAATGCATAATATACCACCGATGACATACCTATCATCATCGTGAACCTCTATTCCTAGTAATCTATGAACAACCTCAAACCAATCTTCTCCAACTCGACCAGTTAGAGCTGTACCAATGATGGGGAGGCCCAACATAATGGACACATCCTACAGGCTAATAGTCATATCCCCCCCTCTAAAATGAAATGTATGTGACTCTGGTATCCATCTCTCTATATGTGCAACAATGAGATGATGATCGAAAAAGGTGAAGTCTCACATTTCTACATCATAGAATCTAGCGTGATGAAGATGGGGGATGATAGTGGTAGGTGGTGTGGCATGATAGAAATGATGAGATCTACGTATACTCAGAGGAGGTAAATGATGTCCCTCTAAAACCAGCCACGATACTTGAGTATCCTAGGATGCAAGCAATGGAAAATCTTCCATCTGGAAAAATGATATCATCATTACTTTTTTATAGTGAATTCAATAAAAATTGTAAACTTTTATTAAAAAAATCTACAACAATCAAAATAAGGTACACAATATATGTGGGCCGTGTTTTTGGTTTAGGTTACGAATTTATTGTTTTACTGATCTTCAATGAAGTTTAATTTATTCTAATTTTTTATATATAATGAAGCAGTGATGAAAAACACACTTTGAACATGTGGAAGCATGATATATTCATTTTCATTGTATGTTTATTTAATTAATAGTTATAACATCAAAAAACTATTTATGATAGAATCTAGGTATGACACAAATGAAACATGAAACATGTACGAAATGCAAAAAGTCATAAATAAAAGGATTCATTACTGAAACGTCCACATATGAAACAAAATATACACATTCATGATAAAATACACTGACTCGATCATGGATGAAGGGATTTGGAGCTCTGTCCTGCCACTTGGGGACATATCTTATGAGTATGTCCCACTGCGTGATAAATACTGCATCGTGGTCCCCCTTCTTATTACCAAGGCCAATCCATATCATTTCTGATTTGAGTTGACTTTGGTCTTCCTTGGGGCCGCAACCTATTATTATAAATCCAATAATTTAAAAAATGACAGAAATTGAAAAAAAACATTAATAAAAACAAAAACAACTTACGAAACTTGGAAATATCAGGGACGATAGTCAGTTGATCATAAGGTAATGGGATAGAATGAAAGTCATGAACATGCATCCAAGATGCACTATAACAATTAACCAAAGTGCTCATGTGATACACCAGGTCAACTTTGGGCTCCCATGATATATTTACCAAATCACAAGCTGCAATAACATGTGCACATGGATATCTGAACGCCTGAAAGTTGTTGCAATCATAGTACCTATTATCCAACATCACCACAAGCACTCGAACACTAGTGAATTTAGCCCAATCATAGCACACTTTTACCTGAAAGCTCCTATTTTCCCTATCAAAGGCTATAACACTCCATCTTGAAGTTTCATTTAGTATCTGATCAATATCACTTTAGAAATGCTAAGTAAAATGCATACCATTTTCCATCCTCTGATAGGCCTTTTGGGACCGGTCAACAAAGTAGTGAACACATCTATAAAAAGTCTCTTTCAATAACCCAATGATTGGGATTTTGCGCACACCCTTGAGGACCCCATTTATACACTCCACTATATTAGTGGTCATATGACCATATCTCATGAAACCATCATATGTATTTGACCATTTTCCTTAGAAATATGAATCATATATTCAAACACATCTTCATTAGCAGTTCGAATATCTTCAAGACATTGATAAAAATTTTCTTGTTGGGGATCATATGATGGAACCATAGGAGAATAATGTATTAAAAAGGATATTAAAATTTCTATAAAAAAATAAGTTTATAAAAACATACCCAACTTGAGGATTGCCTTCTTTATAGCCTCATATCTAAAATGCTTATACACATTACTTGCAATATGTATAATTCAATATCAATGATAATCATTCAGCTCAGTCCATGAAATCCCATCGCTATTTACCACCTCTATAATCTTTTGATGGTGATCAGATATCTGACACACGCCCTGGTTTTGTGTGACATGAATGCGTACACATGCCAAAAACTAGCTCCCACATTCAAAATTATCCTTTTCAACAATAGTGAATGCAAGTGGCAGAGGAGAATGATTACCATCTTGAGTCGTAGTAATGAGTGGAGCACCTCTATACTTTCCATAAAGGAATGTTTCATTGATCTTAATGAATTGTTTACAATAGGGAAAACCAATGATGCATGGATATAATGCCCAAAAAAACCTATTGAACTTCACCTTCGACAATAAACTTGGTGATTGGGGGACACATACTCAATAGTGTCTAAATGAAAAACAATCTGATTATTTAGAGACAACAATTCCATAAGTTGTGTCAACATTTCATAAGATTCATCCCAATCACCATACACTTTTACAATTGCTTTCTGTTTTTCATTCTAAGATTTGTTGTAGGATATCATATAGTTATACAACTGTTAAATTCTTTCTTGAATAAGGGAAATAGGAACATCCTGACTTGTTCATATCATCTCAATAATAATAGTTGATATAAACTCTGCATCGAGTGAAGAGTGATCATGTGACAATCTTGGATGCACACAAGTGTGTGGGCCTTCTAATTTGGTAATCTTCCAACATGCAAAAAAATTATCATATATAGCCCCAATCAGAATTTACATTCTTCCCCATATTTTTCACAATGAATGAGATATTTTGTCCTCTTTGTCTCATCAACCAGAAATGTGAAATGGCACTCTATGTGGTATTTCTTTATCACATTTTTCATGGAAAGTTTAATTTCAAACTCCTGCCCGACATAGATGGAATTATCATTTGATGAAAATATATTCCCTATTATTACATGGAATTTAGAATCTGGTGTAATGAATTCCCAATCAAACTATTGTTCACACTACATTCCTTCAACCAAGGAACTCAATACCGAAGGATGAGTACCACTAACTTGTGGATGTCATGGATGTCTGTCTCTCATAGGAACCTCAGAAGGATCATTCCCCACATCCCCTAACATGGATGCATATCTCTCATAAGAACCTCATAAGGTTCATTCCCTACATCACCCTGCCGTTGAATCTTGTCTCTAAAAGAAACCTCATAAGGTTCTTTCCCCACATCACCCACACCCACATCATCTCTCGATGGCTCAAAAAATTCTTCTTCCTTAGATAAACTTTCATTCACTATATTAGCAGTACACAAAGGGATGCCATATATATTTCTTTCAAAATTCTAATCATATTATTCATAAATTGGTTCTATCATAGGATTCATATGAGAAGGAGGCAATGAATAAGACTATTGTGAAGGATTGACTTCTATAGAGCTCACAAAACATGGTTTTGTAGTAATCAGTTGCACCACATCAATATAAAAAATCACCACATACAATTCTATCAAACCATTAGCACATTGCTTTATAAATAATAAAGATGCATCCATCCAATCCTCATCATTGACCAGAGGGTACTCGGTGTGCCAAAAACATTCAGGATGTTGCAGATGTCGATATATTATTGAAGAAATGGATTAATCAACCCTCAGTTTTAACCGACTATGAATCTTATTTAAAACTTCATCCAATGTTAGACAACCATGAAGATTTTCCACTTTTTCAGGGGAAAATTATAGCTAAAACCCTGATCGGTATAAATTGCCTCACCGTTGCAATAAATTTTCATAGTCATGATTACCTAGAAAAAAATAATTAATAAAATATTACATACTGCATCAAAATTTTAAATTATTTAAATTGGTTATGACTGAATAATTGACTTCATATTGAGAATTTTTATTTATATTGGTTTATAATTATTTAGGTATAGTGATGTTGATATTATTACCAAAGAAAATTTAATATAACATTATATATTTTTATACCAATTATCAAATGTTTCATAAATTTTATTTACTTATGATTAATAACCATGACTTGATCTTGAGACTTACAATGGATTAGTTTATCATTATATGATAAACTAGCCAAAATCTATGGGTGGACTCCTAGTGTCTCTATTATCAAATATTTTAGCAACCGCCAGTCTCCTTTAAAATAGCAACACCTCTAGTCAAATGTCTGTTCTTGAACATCTCTTCAGGGGCACCTCTTCGGGGAAGCCTCTTCGGGGTTGCCTCTTTGGGGATGCCTCTTTGGGGAAACCTCTTTCAAGACGCCTCTTGTTGATCATCTTTTAATTACAAATTTACTCACATGCATGTGAAGGGGTCTAGGGGTATGAAATACATAACTTTTTTAAGGGGAAATGTAGGTCCTTACAAACTTAGTGAAAGATGAATCACATGTCATCAATACAGAAACAAAAATGAAATTATTACAAATTATATAACCACATACACAAAAAAAGACATGCAATTTCCATTATGCATTGGTCGTCATCTCATGATCAGTTATCACACAATACTCCTAACTTGTTTTTGGATATACTTATTATGTTCTACATATTATATAAACCTATTACTAGATGAAATATATATTAAATATCTACACCTATTTTCCAAAAATTTAACTTCTAAATTTGTATGTGTATATATATATATATAATAACATTAAATAAATTTAATTAAAACTAATATAATTTACACTTACATAACAACCATTATAATACTGAACACTAATTTTATTTTCAATTTTATAAAATCACACACACACACACACACATTTCTTTTTTCATTCTACTACTTTCCAAAATATAAGTAAATGTATTTCCTACTTTATTACTTGAAAGAATAATTATTCATACTAAATATAATTTCTATTTATTGATTAAAAATATTATTAGTAGTAAATAAAAGTAATATAATTTACACTTACATAAAAACCATTAAAATAATATAAACTTATGTTATTTTTAATTTAATAAAATTACATATATATAATTTTTTTTTCATTTTTCAATTTTACAAGATTTAATTAATTATATTTCAAACTCTATTATTTCAAATAATAACTATTTACACATAATATAATTAAAAATTATTATTTATAGAAAATTGTTTTTTATACCATTAAAAAAAATTTCTATATATTTTTTAATAAATTTAAATATAATACTTAATATAACTAATATATTTTTAATAAATAATATAACTAGTGTATAAAATATTATAATTTAAATTAATATTACCTTAAAAATAACATATTTTATATACATATAAATATGTTTAACATTCAATTTAAATTAAAAATATATACATTTTTAAAAACAATTTTGTTTCCCTAAATATAAATTACATTTTAGATATACCAGATTTAAATTTCCTAAACATTCAATATGAATTTTTAATACAAACAATAACTCATTCAAAAATTAAATCATATAAAATAAAGTAATTTACACATTCATGCATGCATCAATACATATTAAATAAATAAATCATACACACAAACACTAATTTATAGACATCACAAATTAAATAAATAAACCATAAAAATAAAATAAATAAATACAATTAAACAATTAAAATTTTAAATAGAAATTTTACCTTCTTAAAAGCAGTTGATATTTGTTGGGAAATAAACTCTATAAGGATTCACAACAAATTCCAGAAGAGAAGAAGGAGATTTGAAGGGGGCTCTTTTTATAAAACTCGGTAGGGAGATGCGTGAACTCTGTTCATGCATCCTTCATCCACTTCGCGAAGGGTGTTTGAATGGGGTTCACACATCTTTATCCACACCTAAGATGCGTGAATGGGGTTCATGTGTCCCTTTGGTGGTAGAGGGAGATGCATGAACCCCATTCACACATCTTGGGTCCCCCTTTTAAAAATGTTGGGGACCTTATCCCATTAAAAAAAAATAAAAAAAACCCAATAGAAAAAATCCACTTGCATGCCTCAGGTGAAGAGGAGGCGAATTGACCTAGGGAGGGTTGACTGAAGAACTGACTACCGAGATCTGATCTGTCGATAGGGATTTATTCAGAAGGTGGAAGTGACAACAAATTGGGGGGGGGTTATTTTAATGGGTTTAGGGTGAAAATAATTAGGGATATGGATTAGTTGAGTGCCACTTCAAGTGGCGCTTTGCTACCCCTTTTTTTGGTTTTTTCTTTTTTTTCTTTTCTGGTTTTTTTGTTTTTTTTTGTTTTTCACCCCTCCCTTTTATTGTTTTTTTTGTTTTGTTTTTTTTCACCCCATCCCTTTTTTAATAAATAATTACAAAATAAATAATTAAAATTTTAAAAATAAACTTATAAATATGAATTTAAAAATGTTAAATTATTTTAATTATATTTATAAATATATTTACAACTATATAATTATAAAATTATATTTATATAGTTATAAAACTTATTTAATTATATAATAAAATAATGAAATAAACCTTATATATAATTATTTATATAAATTTATAAATTTATATATAATTTTTTAAATAAAAAATATGTATTAAATTAAAAATATATAGTTTATTTAAATTTATATAGTTATATTATATAAAATATAAGGGGTTTTTTCCCGATTTGTGTGTTTTATTTATATATTTACATATAAATATTATAAATATTATAATTATAAATAGTTATATATATATGTATGTATAAATATAATTATGTATATATATAATTAAAAATAAATATTTATAAATATAAATCTATTTATATATATATTTTAAATAAAAAATATATTTGTAATTATATAATTATAAACTAATATTTATAAATAAATATTTATAATTATATAAATATGAATATATTTATAAATATATATTTATGAAAATATTGTTACATATATATTTAAAATTTATTTATAAATATATTTAATATTCATATATAAATATAAATATATATGTATATTATATTTATAATTATATTTAGAATTATATTGTAATTATAGTTATACTTATATATTTATAATTATATATTTGTACATATATATATATATATATAATTTTAAATCTATAATTATTAATCTATGTTTACATAGTTATAAGTAATTATTTATAAATTTGAAATATTGTTAAACATATAGTCTTTCAATAGCACCTACTTGAAACTTAAAAATGTTTCAAGTATGTGACTTTGAAAGCCTATAAAATATAATCTATATGACCAATATGAATGAAACCTAAAACATGGATTAAAAATATACTAAATAGATGAAAATAAAAAAATTACGTAAAAAATGTCGATAGAAAATATTTTATAGGCTTTCAAAACCACCTAGTTGTAACTTAAAAATGTTTCAACTATGTGACTTCGAACACTTATAAAATATAATCTATATGAGAAATATGAATGAAACTTAAAACATGGATTAAAAATATACTAAATAGATGAAAATAAAAAAATTATGTAAAAAAAGTCGATAAAAAATATTTTATACGCTTTCAAAACCACATAGTTGAAACTTAAAAATGTTTCAACTATGTGACTTTGAACACCTATAAAATATAATCTATATGACCAATATGAATGAAACTTTAAACATGGATTAAACATATATTAAATAGATGAAAATAAAAAAATTATATAAAAAATGTTGATAAAGAATATTTTATAGGCTTTCAAAACCACCTAGTTGAAACTTAAAAATGTTTCAAGTATGTGAATTCGAAAGCCTATAAAATATAATCTATATGACCAATATGAATGAAACTTAAAAAATGGATTAAAAATATACTAAATAGATGAAAATGAAAAAATTACGTAAAAAATGTCGATAAAAAATATTTTATAGTCTTTAAAAACCACCTACTTGAAACTTAAAAATGTTTCAAGTATGTGACATTGAAAACCTATAAAATATTATTATTTAATATACAATAATTAATTAGTTATTAATATAATTATTAATTATTATTCGTCATTATAATTATTAATTATTAATGGTTAATTATTAATTAATTAATTACTAATTAGTAATTTACATTTATAAATATATTTATTATTATATAATTATAAATGTAATGTTTTTAAATATTTAAGTAGTCATGTAAAATATTTTTTGTTTACTATATGTATGTTTTTATTTTCATTTTTCAATAAATTATCAGATGTTTAGTCTGTGTGAAATTTTTTGTTTATATTGTACTTGTACTTTATAATTTAATAGTTAATTTAAATCAGTTTGTATTTACTATATTTTTGATTTTCTTGTTATTTGTATTAAACAATAATTACTTATCATAGTGAATAAATTTTTTAATATATACAACATGACATCCAAAAACATCAACGACGATGCCCCCGATACCACAACATGGCGTCTGAATCTCACGTCCTCTCCGCGTCCGACGTCCGTGTCGCTCCGGTGTCCTCTCTGTGGGTTCCTCCTCTTTCGGTGCTTCTGGAGCCTCCCCATGGTGCTGTGTAGAGGGCTGACCAAAACCATGTGAGGAGGATGCCCCAAAATCATATGGGGTTCCATATGGCTCTGAAGCTCCTATAAATGGTAGAAATGGGGTACTGAAGAAGGCCTCATCGGGAGGAGAGGGGGCCGCCATAAGCTGTGTGACTGCACCCAGATCGAAGTCCATAGTAGTCTGCTGAGACGCCATATGTGGTATATAAGCATCTCCCTGCTGTGTAAAATCATCAGTCGGCTGGGCCAGATCGTCTCTATGTGGTGCGACAACATCTGCAGGAGCCGCTCTCAGATGTTGATGTCATTTCCTCTGCCCCTCCGGATGTGCTTGTCTCTGTCGTCCAGCTGGCGGTGACGGTGGAGGTGCATCCTCTTCAGAAGGCATAGCAGGGACATCATTATCCTCAGGTGCTTCAGCCTGAAGATATGGATCGGGATATATTTGTGGCTCCTCATCAAAAAAACTATCATGTATCAACCGAAGATGATCGAATAGAGACACCGCATCCCGATGAACTACACCCCGCAGAATATATGCATGCTCCTGAGGCTGTGTGGAATGTGCAATCTGACCAATGGCATCTGCCTGCAAATTAAATAACAATCAAATTAATATAAAAAATGAGTTAAAAACAAAAATAATAAATCTTAGTAAATATACCAATCACTCAATGCCAATCCCCTGACGTGTAAGGTGCATGATGGTGTGATGTCGATACCAGTGTGCATAATCCACATGATCAGATAAATGAGAGTGTGTTGTGGTATATCCATGTGGAAAGATACTGAATCAGGCACACCTATCCCAAATCTCGATATAAGATGCATGATGCTACCGCCAGTCTGTTGTCTCTCTACCTATAAGCACAATCGAATGTAACTCAGTAGACTGTCGTGGTGCCATGGGGATATGCTGTATAAAACCGAACTGGCACATGACCCGGTCTGGCTGGTGCCACTCAATGATATGGAAGTGAATGAGTGGGACCACTGCAGCACGATCTCCAACCATAGCTGTGCAGTATAGTGGAAGTGATGCGTAGACATAACCTGTATAAGGAGTCCATGAAACCTGAAATGTAGACTCAAAAAATAAGTCATATAGTAGCATGGCAATGTTACTGAGATTATATTGAAATAACTTAAAATAGTCATAACAAAACAAATTTACCTATAAAAAAGTACTGTTTAACTTACATCAGCTGGCACTATGACATTGAATATCTGTCAGAAGCTATGTACACTATGTCTCGGAGTATGTGGAAACTTCTGAGACTGACTCCACCTGGTGAAAAAATAGTAATATATGGTAAGTTTATAAAAAATAATAACAAAAGTACTAAATAACTGAAAGTAATGACGTAGACATACCATCGTCCCCGAGGACAGTCCTGAAGTAGCTCCGGTGAAAGTGGTGCGACAACTTGAGGAGCGATGCGTGGAAAATGCTCCCAGGCCTACATATGTACTAACAACATGCAACCTGCAATCTGATGTGAATCGTCCTGACAACTGGTGCAGAGAGATCTGTACAGATGTGATAATACAGCAGACCCCCAACTGTATGTAGTCGTCTGATCCAGATCCTCAAGTAATGGGAGGTACATCATGTGTACCAAAGCGGTGGAGTAGTCGATGCACAACATGCCTTCGAGCAGCCGAAAAATGTATGCACGTGTGTGCTGAAGAAGCGTCTCCTCGTCTGCATCATCAGGAATGACGTCAAAATGCTGATCAAGCCACCTCATGTGTAAGAAAAAACCCTAGAGGACACCCCGTGCGCCGATGACGTCAATGCCTAGCAGCCTCTGTATGACTGCAGCCCAATCGCCAGTACTGGCACCCGTAACTGCATGTCCATGGATAGGTAACCCCAGCATGTAGGCGACGTCCTCTAATGTAATAGTCATCTCCCCCTCTGGGAGATGAAATGTGTGTGTCTCTGGCCGCCATCTCTCAACCAACACAATTATCAAATGATGTTCAATGGTCTTGAAGTCGCACATAGAGACTCCATAAAAGCCTGCACGTCTAAGGTATGGACAAATAGCTGCTGGCGGTGCCTCATGATGGAAATAATGCGCTCTTCGAACAAGAATATGTCTAACAGGTCGTCGCACCAACACATCGTGCGACACGTGCGTCTCCTGACCAGATAAAAGTGGCTTCTCCATCTGAATGTGTAAACAATAAAACATTAATTTCAGGTAAGATATAAAATTTATCATGTTAGATATGAAATTTATCATTTAATGATTGAAATAAGCATAAACACATTGGGTCAGTTGTTGTCTCCCGTGTTGGGGTGTTGGGGTGAAGACGTTCAGAGTTTCCTCATTTTTGTTTTGTGGCCATTGTAATTTCATCTTTCATTATAAAAGACTGATGACATTTTCATTAAATAGTTCAAATGGTTTTGTTTTCTTATACAGGTACATTCCTTTTCTTGAGTTGGTGTTGTCTGTTTAAAGCTACTCATGTAATGTTGGCAGTTCGAAAAATAATGTCAAGTGAAATCATGGTACATTTTCCAAAAGTTACCCTATATACAAGTAAGACAAATATGATTAAAAATGGTGATAATGATAAAAATGATTACATGTACAAAGTTTTACAGTAATTGATAGAGTACATGATTCATTTTAACCATTAGATGATTTCCCTATGTGTCTAGGGCAACGTGTCTTCGTATGACCTTCCTGGCGGCATATGCTGCACCTCCGTAGTAGGAGTTGATTCTCTCGAGTCGATAAGACGGATCAATGAACTGCTCCCAAGATACGTGTACGTAAGCACATGCTGCAATCACATGGCTGTAGGGATATCTCAGTGCCTGAAATTTGCCACAATCACAATAACGCTTCTCCAGTAAAACAACTCGCACATGACCATTGATACATTCCATAACATCACCGGGCTCAGCGACCTCAAATCGTTGCTATGGACGATTAAATGTAGTTACACGGTAAGTTGCAGCCTCCTGAAGAACTGTATCTAGCTCGTGTTGGAAATATTTTCCATAGTGCATCCCTTTATTCAAGCCCTCTTCAGCCTGATTTTCTCGTTCCAGAAAGTACTTTACACTATGATAGAAGGTCTCTTGTACCAACCATGAAATTTAGATTTATGACATTATACAAATATTATATTATAATAGTAGCTCTTATGAGTAACATATATTCAAATATTCGTATTTACCTTTGATAGGTAGTTTTCGAACTCCCTTGAAAACTTCATTTATACATTCTACGATGTTGGTCGTTATATGACCATATCTCCTCCCATCATCATATACCAACGACCATTTCTGCTTTGGAATTTGCATCTTGTAATCATACACTTCCGGATTCACTCTGTGAATATCTTGAAGAAGCTCCTCCATCCTTTGTTTTTGAGGCTCATATGCTATCATACAAGCAGTCATCTGAACAGTTATGAAAATAACTATGAAAAAAACATTTAAAACAGAAAAGGATGTTCATACCAATTTTTAAGATTGCCTTTTTCATCAACTCATTCTTGAACATCTTTCACAAATTGCTAGAAATGTGTCAAATACAGTATCTATGATGGACATAGGGTGGTCTCCACGAAAGAACCTCAGACTGTATCGACTCCTTGATTGCACGGTGGCGATCAGAAATAAGACAAATCCCTTCTGTATCCGTAAAAAACTCTCGGAGACATGCCAGAAACCAGCTCCATGATGAGAAGTTCTCTTTCTCCACAATTTCAAATGATATAGGTAGAGGGGATCGATTTCCATCTTGTGTTGCGGAAATCAATAAAGTTCTTGTATACTTTACATATAGAAATGTGCCATCAATCTGTATGAACTACTTGCAATGTCTAAAAGCCTCCACACATGGTAAAAATGTCCAAAATAATCTATCAAACACAACCATTGAGCGGTCAAGTTGGTTCTGTTGGTTAACATATTCAACAATATGTAACCGATATACTATTTGATTATTGTGATGTAGAAGCTCCAACAGTTGTGGAAAAACTTGATAAGAGTCATCCCAATCACCGTACACTTTCACAATAGCCTTTTGTCGTGCTACCCATGCCTTCCAGTAAGATATTTGATACCCAAAAAGTTGTTTGATTCGTTCAATGACCAGAACCACAGGAATGTCTTGACATGCTCTAATTATTTCAATAATAATAGTTGAAACAAACTAATCATCTAATGAAGAGTATTCCTGTGACAAGCCTGGGTTCACACAAGTGTGTAGAGTAAATCTAGTGATGCGCTAGCTGTGAAAAGTGTTATCAATAATAGCTCGCAGACGCATTTGACAGTTCGATTCATATTTGTTACAACAGATCAAATAGTAAGACCTCTTTGACTCTTCTACAACATATGAGTAATGTCTTTCAATGTGATATTGTTTTATCACATTTTTTATTGCTTCTTTGATCTCAAACTCTCTGCCAATATACATAACACCATTATCTGACACTCGATTTGTGCCACCAATGATTCCTGGAAATTTTGAACTGGGAGTAATAACTGAATAATCAAATTCTGGAAAGCGATTCATGCCTTCAGTCGACCATGAAGCCAATAGTAGAGGATGGTTCAATGGTCGGTTGAACCTCACATGAGTTGGCACAGACTGATCTTCCGCATGCTCTTCTTCTTCTTCAACTTCCTCTTCATCTTCTTCTTCGAAATTGTCATCAACCTCAAATTCATCGACCAATGCATCTAAAGTATGTGGAGGACTATCCATTGAAACTGTCGCCGATGGAAATGATGGAAAAACTACCGATGCTGAAGGAACTTCTTGTTGTGAAGGAGCATATGACATAGTCTCCTGAATTTGAGATGGGTCAACTTCCAATGTCGATGGAACCTTCATTGTAGCTATAATGACATACAACTCCATCATTTGATTCTCAGGTATATACTTAACCAATGAAAGTATATCTTCCCAATCATAATCATCATTTACCGGATAGGGCACATGCCAAAACCTATCTATAAATTGGAGATGTTTGAATGTGATGGACTCTATCACTTGATTCCTCGCCAGTTTTAACTTCTGATGAATTTTCGTTTTCATAGCTTCTAAAGTAGTACATCCACCAAGCATCACAATAGCTTCTGGATGTATACTATAACTACATCCTTGTTTTGTCTCAATTATTTGACCGTTGAAATAAATATAGGCGGCGGCCATATTTTTTATCTAAAAGAAACCATTGTTATTAATTAAATATGATTAAAGAATCAATTTATGTATGCATGCTTCTAGTAATTTAGGTTGGAATCCTAATCCCTCCACCAAATCAATATGTTCAAACCATATTGATGTGTAACTATTTACACAACCCACAAGTTTGTGTTACTTACCCAAAAATAGAAGTCAAACATATTCATACATATCTACATGCATTATATGCATGAGGTACATGAACACGTCATGTAAAAGCATAAAGTTATATGAAATTGAAAATCTCCACATGAGTAAGCCCGGAGTGACAGAAAGCTAACCCCATTCACTTTCCTAGACAAGGCAAGCCTCTAGGAAAGTAGGTGGTCCGACCCAAAGCCCATCTACCCGAGGATACTTTACTCAAGAGAGCAATCATTTCATGACAACTCTAACACTTAATATGCAAAAAATATATTCAACTACTAAATTCAAGTTCATAACTTCAATTACAAACAGAGGTCAAGGTAGATTGGAAATTAAATTCATTATCATACCTAGAATGTAATGCAAAGGTATATTCCAGAAGCAATTTACAACTACATCGCTAATTAATATAATTACTTCACGAAATTAATATAACTACTTCACTAATTAATATAACTACTTCGCTGATTAATATAACTACTTCGCTGATTAATATAACTACTTCGCTGATTAATAACCTAATTATAATTAAATAATAACCTAATAATAATTAATTAATAACAACATAATAATTAATTAATAACCTCATAATAATTAATTAATAACCTCATAATAATTAATTAATAACCTAATAATACTTAATTAATAACCTGATAATAATTAATTAATAACCTGATAATAATTAATTAATAACCTAATAATAATTAATTAATAACCTAATAATAATTAATTAATAACCTAATTATAATTAATAAATACCCTAATTATAATTAATTAATAACCTAATTATAATTAATTAATAACCTAATAATAATTAATTAATAACCTAATAATAATTAATTAACAACCTAATTATAATTATTTAATAACCTAATTATAATTATTTAATAACCGAATTATAATTATTTAATAACCTAATTATAATTATTTAATAACCTAATTATAATTATTTAATAACCTAATAATAATTAATTAATTACCTAATTATAATTATTTAATAACCTAATTATAATTATTTAATAACCTAATTATGATTATTTAATAACCTAATTATGATTATTCAATAACTTAATTATTATTAATTAATTACCTAATTATGATTAATTAATTACCTTATTATGATTAATTAATAACCTAATTATGATTAATTAATTACCTAATTATGATTAATTAATTACCTAATTATGATTAATTAATAACCTAATAATTATTAATTAATAACCTAATAATAATTAATTAATAACCTAATAATAATTAATTAATAACCTAATAATATTTATTTAATAACCTAATTATAATTATTTAATAACATAATAATAATTAATTAATTACCTAATTAGAAATAATTAATTACCTAATTAGAATTAATTAATAACCTAATTATAATTTTTTAATAACCTAATAATCATTAATTAATTACCTAATTATGATTAAATTATTACCAAATCATGATTAATTAATTACCTAATTATGATTAATTAATTACCTAATTATGATTAATTAAATACCTAATTATGATTAATTAATTATCTAATTATGATTAATTAATTACCTAATTATGATTAATAAAATACCTAATTATGATTAATTAATTACCTAATTATGATTAATTAATTACTTAATTACGATTAATTAATTACCTAATTACAGTTAATTAATTAGCTAATTACAATTAATTAATTACCTAATTAGAATTAATTAATTACCTAATTAAGAATAATTAATTACCTATTTAGAAATAATTAATTACCTAATTAGAATTAATTAGTTACCTAATTAGAATTAATTAATTATCTAATTAGAATTAATTAATTACCTAATTATGATTAATTAATTTCCTAATTATGATTAATTAATTACCTAATTAGAATTAATTAATTACCTAATTATGATGAATTAATTACCTAATTATGATTAATTAATTACCTAATTATGATTAATTAATTACTTAATTATGATTAATTAATTACCTAATTACAATTAATTAATTAGCTAATTACAATTAATTAATTACCTAATTAGAATTAATTAATTACCTAATTAGAATTACTTAATTACCTAATTAGAATGAATTAATTACCTAATTAGAATTAATTAATTACCTAATTAGAATCAATTAATTACCTAATTTGAATTAATTAATTACCTAATTATAATTAAATAATTACCAAATTAGAATTAATTATTAACCTAATTAGAATTAATTATTAACCTAATTAGTATTAATTAATAACCTAATTATAATTAATTAATAACATAATTAGAATTAATTAATAACCTAATTAGAATTAATTAATAACCTAATTAGAATTAGTTAATAACCTAATTAGAATTAATTAATAACCTAATTAGAATTAATTATTAACCTAATTAGAATTAATTATTAACCTAATTAGAATTAATTAATAACCTAATTATTATTAATTAATAAGCTAATTATTTTAATAACCTAATTATAATTAATTAATAACCTAATTATACTTAATTAATAACCTAATTATAATTAATTAATTACGTAATTATAATTATTAATTACCTAATTATATTTAATTAATTATTTAACAAACTATAATCATTTCATTACCTAATTACATTAAAAAAACTATATTATTTATATAATACAAATATTATATACTAATTCTATAAATTAAACAACTAAATTATTAAATCAAAATATTAAATAAATTTAAAGAAAGATTTACCTCAAATTTCTGGAGACCTAGCTACGCAGGCCGAGCAACCGGAGAAGCAAAGCGTAGAGCAACCATAGATTTTTAGAGAGATAATAACTTTGAGAGAGGGGGGGAGTGTGGAGGTGGGAAATGGTGAGGGCGAGCAGCCTTATTTATAGGTAGGGGGATGTTTTGGCGCCACTTCAAGTGGCGTCGAATGGAGAGGGAGTAAATGAGTAGCGCCACTTGAAGTGGTGGTCAGACTCCTATTCCTTTGAGCAAGTGGCGCTCAAAGTCCCCATTTTCCTAAATTTTTACACCCTAAACCCATTAAAAAAAAAAAAAAAAACCTGTCATGCCAAATTATCGTGGAAGTGACCGCCCATGGAGGACGAAGCCACACCATGATGTGAGATATAGGGCTGACGGTGATCTGGGAAATCCTGACAGGATTTTCTACAGGATGATATCGAATGACCTTGAATGTGAAAGGTTGGATAGAATCGAGGAGGTGAGTGATAATAGAGATCTTGTGCCCATTCGATCGAGTCCTCAACGCAGAGGAGTATCCTAGGAGGCAACAACCAGGAGATACCCATCTCCACACAGATGCGGGCAAGCGATGCTTCACCCAACTCGAGCGTACGTTCATCTGCGCAGATAAAGGAACCAATAAAGACTCCGACAATTCATATAAAGGTGATGTTATGGAAGGGTGATAGAAGAATCTGGAGGGAGATCTACACCACAACATGAGGCGAGTCCCTACCATGGTGAGTATCTATTGACCTTCTGAATAAAGAGAAGCGCCATCGACCTACAGAGCGGGGACTCCTACTCCAATCCTGGACAAAGTCCTACATTGAATCCTAGGAAATACAAAAGGATTTTTGATTTACCACAGAAACCTTGGGCAAAGACCCCAAACTCCATGAATCGACCGCTTTCTGGAAAAAGGGAAGGGGATGCTTATCAGCGGCAAAATTCACCACTATAGTCCACTGCATAAGGGTCAAAGCTTGCTCAAAAGCCGCCAACAGAATCAAGACCACCAAACAGCCCCCCTATGAAGAAACTCAAGGGGGGTCTATGGATATTTTGTTGGGAAAAAGGAAGGCAACAATGTCCATCATATAGGAGGGTAGAGGAGGGAATCTTTGAAGGAAAAAGAGGACCAAGGTTCTCAAGCTGAAGTGCTGCACCTACTGATGAAGTCCAGAAAGCGGGGATGAAGCAATAACTTGAGGAAGGGAGCCCGATGATGCGTGAAGTTCATTATTCAGGTTTGAATTCATCTTTTTCTCTACCAAACCTCACAAGGATCATGGATTCTAGTAGAAGCTTCATTCATGTATGAAAATATTATGAGAATAACTCTAAAAACTCACATTTCTAATAGTTTAATAATCTTATGAGGAGCAGTAACTTGTAACTGGTTTATCAGAAACTCTAGCAGTGGAAGAAAAGAAACCTAGTAAGGTTGTTTGAGTTGTTTTTGGAGTCGATAATCTCGCTAGGGTTGAGTATAGCTAGGGATTAGGGATAAAATTAATTTCGTACATGCTCTCTTGGATGGACTGTGGTGTGTATTTCAAATAGTAGATTCCTACATTTACCGGAATTGTGGATGAATACAAAGAGGAGTTTGAGAGGGAAAGGTATATTTATGAGGAATAATATGTTCTCGGTCTACATTTTTAACCTCAAGATTCTCAGCTTCCAGGAGTTAGTAGCGAGGAGAATGATGGGAGTGATGCCCACAATGCTAGGACAAGAGGTTTGGATGATGAGTGTTGTAGAATGGCTGAACATATATTGGGGCTTGGAGAAGTGACAACACAACATAAGCTTGTCTAAGTACCACGAGTCCTTCGATGGTCTATTCATATATTGCATGTGCACCACTTGGTTGTGGGATCAGAGGGAGGATACAACAAGGGCATTGATGTAATTGGAATATAGTATGTTAGAAGGTGAGTTTTTTTTAACAGGGTTTTAATTTTTTTTTATAAAAGGGATATGGTTCCCGATATTTTTGAAAATGGGACCCGAGATGCGTGAACGTCGTTCACACATCTTCCCTCACTAGGAAGCATGAATGAGGTTCACACTTCCCGCATGAATTGTATGAAGGAAGCGTGAACCCCATTCACGATTCCTCCAAAAATTTTAATTAAAAAAATCATCAATATTTGTAAATACTAATTAAATATAAATACATATTAATTAAAAAATTATCAATATGTATAAAATGTCAATAATCATAAATAAATATTAATTAAAAAATCATCAATATGTATAAAATATCAATAAATATAAATAAATAATAATACATATTAATTAAAAAATCATCAATATGTATAAGATATCAATAAATATAAATAAATAATAATACATATTAATTAAATAATCAAAAATATTAATAATAGTGTTCATGGCCATTTTAATTAACTGGTCTGATTCTTGGTGCACTGCTTGATTTCCAATAGTGTTTATTCCTTATTTTTTGCAGCAGAGCCATACATCCACATTAATTTCCAACTGAATATGTCAATATGTTAATATATCCACTTTATGTTACCAAACATTCATTCCAATTCCTCTTCCGTATATTAATAGGAAGTAAAAAATTCAAGGGAAAAGGATATCAATTCATACTTAAAAAACGTGTAATCCATTATTTCACTCTAAATCTGCATAAGCCATACTCAGACAAGAAAACAATAGGATTTGATTTGGGAAACAATGTTGTCCTCTACCAACTGAACATGATACCAAATGAAATGATAACTCATGTACTTATCATCAAGGGTAATCCAATTCTATTTCAGGATGAAGATATTAAATGAGATATGGAAATTTTATTAGAAAAATCAACCTAAAACTCATGCACTCACTTTAACAAATAGATCAGAAACATTCAAGAAAAATAAAAAGGATAAGCGGCCATCGAGCGAATCCGTACTTAAATTTTTCTTATGTCATTGATTAATTCATTTAAAACCCCTTTCTATTTATTTTATTTTTTTTTAACAAAGGAAGAGAGATTTGAAAATATATACCTCTTTCAATAAGATGATCTTCATGAACATTATACAATAATTAGATTTGATTCTAATTGATATATTAATTCTAGAAGTAATTTCATATTTTTTCATTTACCTCCCCCTCAAGGGAAACACTCATAAACATCTTTATAATGGTGGATCTCTTCAATAATGGTTTTCAAGATGTTCCAATATAGAGAATACACTAGAATTCATCTTCAAATTACGAGTATCTAGATTTTTAAACTTATATAACTTCACCAAGAATGATCTTATTTTCAATACTTATTCTCCAAGATACCAAAAATATGATCAAACAATGATGTTATCTTCTTTAAACTTATTTGTTTTGGATATGCTAACACATTATTAAAATTCATCAATGACAACCCTCTTTTGTTATTTGTATTTTAAAACCAATTGATGAATCATTCAAGGATGATAACTTCTTCATATTCGTGATCAAGAATTTATATCACTCACTACTTCTCATGTTCTCCTCCTGAGAACATGGTTCTCCATCAATTCCTTATATCAGAAGAATAGATAAAATAAATAATGTTTAAAGAAATATGGTGGATCTTCCTTACTTTTTAATTTTTTAGGTCCACTAGGTTAGATACCCTAAGAGGAGGGGTGGATCAAGGTATGAAAGATTAAAACATCTGCCCCTATTGATCTTATTTCATTGTTAGAAAAAACTCTCTTCTATCCTCTTCGCGTTGCAGTGTATGAACAAATATTAAAGCAAGCACAAGACACAAAAATTTTACTTGGTTCACCCTCACTGGGCTAAGTCCAATGGGCATACACCGACGATGTACCGATGTACCAAATCCACTAAAACTTCACTGTTGTTTACAAAGTTTGGAGTGGACTCATTGTCCCTTCTGGTTTACAACCACTCATAATATGAAAGCTCACTACTCTCTCAACTGAAGTGTGCTCACTGCTTCTTTAGAAGATTCACTCATAATTTAAAGACTTGTATGTCCCTTCATTATTAGAAATGAATGCATATTATTCTATATTTAGATTCTCTGTTGATGTTCCATTTTCATCCATTGATGAATAAAACCTTACCACAGGTGTACCGAGAAATTTTCTAACTTTCGCGCAACCCTAGAATGATTGATGCACTTCTCCAAGCCTGGCGCACTTCTCTATTCTTAGTGCACAAGTTTTACTAAACAACTTGTACGACACTCCCTTCGCCAAGTCAGAACTTGGGAGACTCGCACCCTTTTATGCCCAAACCAATATTGGTGTGCAACTATCAACTGGCGCACAACTTCTGAATATCTTTATACTTGCACGACCAAACTACCACTTGCGCGCCCAAACCACCTGCAAGAATGGAGCTTAAATTTTCTCTAAGTGTTGAGATTATTCAAAAAATGAGTAGGGTTATCCTTATATTTATAGGAATTTTGGTCACCCTGAGCGTCGCGTGCATGTCTCTTCTCAGCGCACAAGTCCATCCACCTTAGCCTCTGTCGCCCTAGTCACCTTGCGTGCACAAACCAAAACTTGGGAGACTCTCTTTCCTTTTCCATATTTTTATGTTCTAATCTTGAAAAAATATGGTGCACAAATTTCCAAGCCTCCAAGAAACTAGCGCGCAAGTCCCTTTTCCAAAAACACTTTTATCCATTTGTTGATTTTGAGGCCCAAAAATTTGGTAAACACTGTAAAACGGTACCACCTTGTATCTGCTCTTTTTATACCACCTCAAGATCATCGATTCATTTGTAGAGGTTATTATATCAATCATGGATTGCCAACAAAATCTATTGAACTCAATAATTCACCATGTAAACCTCATTTGTTAACAAATTTAACATCGTGATCTACTTTGTCAAAAAACACAACATGGAGGCCCGCTTTGTCAACAAACACAATCACCTCAAAAAATTCTCCAATGATACCTTAAGGTATTTTTCCCAAAAAATTTGAATAGGAAGGCTGAGTTTTTTTTCTCAATGAATTTGGTATAATTCCTCTAGTATTCATGATTGCACATCTGAACATTTTTTTTGATTTATATTGGTGTAGAAGGGATCTATTCACATTACATCCTGATTTTTTTGGAGATTTTTTCCATATTATCCTTCATGGATGATGCAATCTTAACACTATTATAAACAATTTCTTATTCTAGAAGAATATCAAATCAATATTTTTCATAATTTTCATAATTTTACCACCAGATGGAGGTATTTTAACCTTAAAATTCTCCAATGAATATTGTGAACCAGTATAAACTGTGTCCATTTATAATGTCTGAATATGTATCTTCTCAAAATTGGCCAAATAAACTTCTAATTTCATACATCTCATATTGTGGTTTTTTTGATCTTTAATCATAATCACCTACTATTCAAAAATATCCATTATTTATTCAATTTCATCTTCATGCAACATTTTTTTAACAAAATTCACATTCCATGATCTTCTAGGATTTTACATCCAATTTCAAATAAATGAGATCAATAATATTTTTCAAGATTTATTCAGGTTCACCGATCTTTTCATCCAGAGTCTTTTGGAATTAAAAATAATTAATATAATTAATATTTATTAATGAATTTAGGAATATTATTTATTATACAAATATAGATAATAATACTAAATATTATTATGAATATCAAATAGTAATTATTGATTTTGGTAGATAATATGATAATAGTAAAATAATTATTAAAAAAAGAAAAAAACTCTATAAATAATAATAGTAAGGCACATACAAAATGTATCATAAATCTAATATCAACAAAATCTATGTCTTTGGCATGGATTCTCCTCTATTCCATAGCCATACATATACTGGATGTATCCACAATGTGTCTATATATGTCTCCTCTCTAGAATATGTTGCTCCTGTATATCATCATCGATATCCACCTCCACATCCTCCTATGTGACATCCGGTGGATGTACAATCTCCACACCTGTACCCTGTCCTACCTCTAAGGATAGTGAATGCTGGCTAGAACTCTCACCAACCTGTGAAGAATATGGATGATGTGATGCAGATGTTTTCATAACAGGGAGTAATAAAGAATCCAACTAAATCCAATCAAAATCTATATCTACCTCTAGATGTGACTGAGAAGGTGGAGGAGCATTTGACTAGTCATGATGAACACACTCCTCCTATGAAACAACAATATTCATAATAGGGTTTTCACACCCTAGTACATCTATATCAGGATCAAAAAGCTTTGTAACCTCATCATCATGTGGTGGTTCAAAGAAAATGACATGATTAATCTCATTCTTCAAAGGAAGTAACTCTTCCATAGTGTTGTGAAAATATACTTGGTAAAATGCACATCCCTCTACTGGATCAAACATGTGAAGTAGACTACTGATACAGGCATCTTGTGATTTTTTTTCTGTTAAGTAATGTTAATGAAAAATTTGTTGAATAGTGGAATGAATAATGTATACCAACTGATGAAATCCCCCTCCATGTCGTGTTAAAAATATTACTGGGTGCCTATAGTACCAGGATGCATAATCCAGCTGATCCAACAAATGAAAACATACTATCCCCACCCCTTGTAACTGGGACTCTTGTCATATGTCCCATAGATCAATATATTTGGCATGGTATCTCCATCAATCAAAGTCTCTCTTCCCTGAAATCTTCAGGGAATGCATTGAAGCTTACTGAATAGGAAGCTTAGGAACAGGCCAAAGGAATTTGAATTGCCTCATAACTCTATCGGTCTGATGCCACTCGATAATATGAAAATTAATCAATGGAGCCATGAAGGATACGGTAGCAAGCATCGCTGCACAATACGATAGAAGACTCTAGATGATATCATATGTATATGGAATACATGTAATTTGAAAGAAAAAAATGAATAATAAATTAATAAATGAAGATATGTATAGTAAAGAATAAAGATTTAACAATATAAATAATAATCACATACATCGTCTGGTCGAAGGATGTCTAACATAAGTTCATAGGCGTGGACGTCATGTCTGGCGAAATCTGAATGACGATGTTCCTGGATCCACCTGTAGATAACATTGTTATAGTTACATTTCATAATAAAAAGTTATACAATTAAGTTACTCATTTTAAGGAAGGAATAACATACCATCATCCATGCAGAGCCTCTGCTGCAATATCTATAGGCAATGAAACATGAGTATGTGGAGCTAAATGAGGGATGTGCTCCCATACCCACATCTGTAGAAGAAAAACGCATCCTATGATCTGCATCTTATCAATGCGAAATGCACTTCATAGCATTCTGTATGTATATGCTAGACAAGAAGACCCCAACTATACCGGTCTTCCTAGTCCAAATCCTTTAGAAAAGGTAAATACATGAGATGTACAAAAGTAGTGGAGTGATCAATGAAAAGTTTACCACTGATCAGCCTCAAAATATATGCACGTGAAAATTATAGTACGATGATATTATCAGCATCCTCTGCTATATGTATGAAGTGATGGTCTAATGAGGGTATGCATAATCTACCACCAATGACGTAACTTTCATCATCATGGACCTCTATGCCCAATAATCTATGAACAAGATCAAACCAATCTACTCCAACTCTTCCTATCACAAATGCACTATCGATGGGGAGGCCCAACATAATGGACACATCCTATAGGGTAATAGTCATCTCTCTCTATCTTAAATGGAATGTATGTGACTCTAGACTCCATCTCTCTATGAGTGCAATAATGAGATGATGATCGAAAAAGGTAAAGTCACACATCATTACACCATAGAATCTTTCACATCGAAAAAGGTGAAGTCACACATCATTACACCATAGAATCTAGCGCGATGAAG
The DNA here is from genome assembly GCA_963277665.1 of Viscum album. Lineage (NCBI taxonomy): Eukaryota > Viridiplantae > Streptophyta > Magnoliopsida > Santalales > Viscaceae > Viscum > Viscum album. Next base: position 16,174,906 of record OY728148.1, read on the forward strand.
ATATGGGAGGATAACGAGAGGTGGTGCGGAATGATGGAAATGATGATATCTACGTACACTCAAAGGAGGCACAAGATATCCCTATAAAACTAGTCATGATACATGAGTAGCTTGGGATGTGAGCAATGAAGGACTTTACATCTGTATAAATGACATCATCATTACTTTTTTATATTGAATTCAATAAAAATTGTAAAATTTTAGTAAAAAAACAATAAGAAAAATAAGGTAGAAAATATATGTGGGCGATGTTGTTGGTTTAGGTTATAAATTTCTTGTTTTATTGATCTCTAATGAAGTTTAATTTATTCTAATTTTTTTGTATAAAGCAGCAGTGATGATAAACCTGCATTGTACATGTGGAAGCATGATATATTCATTTTCATTGTATATTTATTTTCTTAATATCTATAGTATCACAAAATTCTTTATGATAGAATCCAGAAATGAGACAAACCAAAATTGAAACATGTCAGAAATGGAGCAAGTTATAAATAAAAGGATTATTTACTGAAACATCCATATATGAAACAAAATATACACATTAATGATAAAATATATATACTTGATCATGGATGATGGGATATAGAACTATGTCCTACCACTTGAGAACATCTCTTACGAGTATGTCCTTATGCGTGAGAAATAATGCATCATAGTCCCCCTCCTCATTGATGAGGCCAATCCATCTCATTTCTGATTTGAGTTGACTTTGGTCTTCCTCGGGGGCGCAACCTAGTAGTATGAATCCAATAATTTAAAAAATGATAGAAATTGAAAAAAACATAAATGAAAACAAAACCAGCTTACAAAATTTAGAAATATTAGGAAAGATAGTTGGCTGATCAGCAGGAAATGGGATAGAATGAAAGTCACCAACAAGAATCCAAGATGCCCTATAACAGTTAACCAAAGTGCTCATCTGATACACTGAGTTAACATAGGGCTCCCATGATATATTTACCCATGAAAAAGCTACAATAACATGTACACATGAATATCTCAATGCCTGAAAGTTTCCACAGTCACAGTACCTATTATCAAACATCACCACAATCACTCAACCACTGGTGCATGTAGCCAGGTCATAGAACTGTCTTACATGAAAGATCCTCTTTTCCCTATCAAGGGTTAGAACACTCCATCTTTAAGCATCATTCCATATCTAATCAATGTCACTTTGGATATGCTGAGTAAAACACACTCCATTTTCCATCCTATCATAGGACTTTTGGGACCAGTCAATAAAGTAGTACACACATCTATAAAATGTATCTTGCACTAACCCTATGATTGGGAGTTCTCACGCACCCTTGAGGACCCTATTTATGCACTCCACTATATTAGTGTTCATATGGCCATATCTCCTACCACCATCTTATGCTAATGACCATTTTTCCTTTGAAATCTGTATCATATATTCATACACATATTTATTATCCCTTTGAATCTCTTCAAGATGTCGATCAAACCTTTCTTGTTGGGGATTATATGTTGAAACCATAAAAGAATAATGTATTAAAAAGGATATTAAATTTTCTTAAAAAAAGTAAGTTTAGAAAAACATACCCAACTTAAGGATTTACTTCTTTATTACCTCATCTCTGAAATTCTTATACACATTACTTGCAATATTTTTAATTCAATATAAATGATAAGAATTCAGATCATTCCATGAAACCCCATTACTATTTACGACCTCTATAATCACTCGATGGCGATCAGATATTAGAAAAATGCCCTGTTTTTGTGTGACATGAATGCATACACATTCCAAAAACCATCTCCATCATTCAAATTTTTTCTTTTAAACAATAGTGAATTCAAGTGGTAGAGGAGTAATATTACCATCCTGTGTGGCAAAAATGAGTATAACACCTGTATACTTACCATAAAGGAAAGTTTCATTGACTGGAATGAATTGTTTACAAAAGGGAAAAGTATCCATGCATGGTCTGAATGCCCAAAAAATCCTATTGAACTTCACCTTTGATTGATCAACTTGGTGATTGGGGGACACATACTAAACAATGTCCAAATGATAAAAAATATGATTTTTAAGATACAAAAATTCCATAATTTGTGGAAACATTGCATAAGATTCATCTCAATAACCATACACTTTTATAATTGCATTATGTTTTTCATTACAAGATTTGTTGTAGGATATCTTATAGTTAAACTATTGAATTCTTTCCTAAAAAAGGGAAATGGGAACATCTTGACATGTTCATATTATCTCAACAATAACATTTGATATAAAATCTACATCAAGTGAAGAGTGATCTTGAGACCATCTTGGATACACACAAGTGTGTGGGCCTTCTAATTTGTTTATCTTCCAACATGAAAAAAATTTATCATATATTTCCCTTAATTGGAATTTAAATTTTGGTCCATATTTTTCACATCGAATGGGATATTTTTTATCCTTTAACTCATCAACCACAAATGTGAAATTACACTCTATGTGGTATTGATTTATCACATTTTTCATGGAAATTTTACTTTCAAACTCCTTCCTGACATAGATGGCGTTATCATTTGATGCAGATCTATTCCATATAATGACAGGGAATTCAGAAGCTAGTGTAGTGACATCCTAATCAAAATTTTGTTCATGAGACATTCCTTCAACTAAGGAACTCAATAATGAAGGATGAATACCACTAACTAGTAGATGTCATGGATTCTTATCTCTCATAGGAACCTTAGAAGGTTCATTCCTCACATCACCCTGTCAAGGATTCCTATCTCTAAAAGGAACCTCATAAGGTTCATTCCTTATATCACCCTTTCCCACATCATCTCCAAATTCCTCACTAGATTCTTCTTCCTCAAATTAAATTTCATTCACTATATCAGCAGTACATAATAATATTTCATCTACATTTCCTTCCAAATTCTGATCATCTTCTTTATAATTTGGTTCTATCATAGGAGTCACATGAGGAGGAGGCAATGAGTAAGACTGTTGTGAAGGACCGACTTCTACAGATCTCACAAAACATGGTTCTAGTAATCATTTGGACAACATCAATATCACAAATCACCACATACAATTCCATCATAGCATTAGTATACTGTTTCCTAAATAAAAAAGTTGCATCCATCCAATCCTCATCATCAACCAGAGGGTACTCGGTGTCCCATAAACATTCAGGATATTGAAGATGTTGATATTTTATTAAAGTAATTGATTGATCATCCCTCAGTTTTAACTGACTATGAATCTTATTGATAAATTCATCCAATGTCAGACAATCAAGAAGATTTTTCACTCTTACAGGTGGAAAACTATAGCTAAAACCCTAATTGGTATAAATTACCCCACTGTTTCAATATAGTTGCGCATACATGATTACCTAGAAAAAAATAATTAAAAAAATATTATATACTACAACAAAATTTTAAATTATTTAAATTGGTTATGATTGAATAATCGACATGATCTTAAGATTTTTTATGTATTGGTTTATCTCTATTGAGGTATAGTGATGGTGATATTATTACCAAAGAAAATTTAATATAATGTTTTATATTTTTATACCACTTATCAAAGGTTTTATAAATTTTAATTAATTATGAATTAATAACCATGACATGATCTCAAGACTTACTATGGATTAGTTTATCTTTATTTGATAAACTAACCAAAACTTATGGGTGGAATCTTAGAGTATCTATTATCAAATATTTCAGCAACTTCTAGTCTCCTTTAAAATAGAAATGCCTCTTGTCAAACTCCTCTTGTGGAATTCCTGTTCTCGAACACCTCTTTGGGGACACCTTTTCAGGGAAGACTGTTGTCAATTGTCTTTTAATTACAAATTTACTCACATTCATGTGAGGGGGTCTAGGGGTATGAAATACATAACTTTTTTTAAGCAAACATGGAGGTCTTTACATACTTAGTGAGAGAAGAATCGCAGGTCATCAATGTGGAAATGAAAATGCAATTATTACAAATTATATAACCACATACACAAAAAAAGACATGCAATTTCAATTATGCATTGGTCGATCATCTCAAGATCAGTCATTACACAATACTCTTAACATGTTTTTTGATATACTTGTTATGTTCTACATATTATACAACTTTACCTATTACTAGATGAAATATATATTAAATATATACACCTATTCTCCAAAAAATTAACACTTCAATTTGTATGTATATATATAAATTTAATAATACATTTAATTAAAACTAATATAATTTACACTTACATAAAAACTATTACAATAGTGAACACTTATGTTATTTTCAATTTTATAAAATTGCATATATATATATATATATATATAATATTTTTTATAACTACTACTTTCCAAAATATAGGTAAATATATTTTATACTTTATTAGTTGAAAGAATAATTATTTATAATTAATATTATTTAAATTTATTGATTAAAATTATTATTAGTAGTAAATAAATGTAATATAATTTACAGTTACATAAAATCTATTAAAATAATATAAACTTATGTTATTTTTAATTTAATAAAATTAGATTTTTTTTCCATTTTTCTACTTTCCAATATTTAATTAATTATATTTCATACTTTATTACTTAAAATAATAATTATTTATACTGAAAATAATTTAAAATTATTATTTATAGAAAAAAAATTTATACCATTAAAAAAAATAATTTTCTATATGCCAACGAGCCTATACCCTAGTGGTACAGGCTCCTGCTTGGAATCCAAAAGACCCAGGATCAAATCTGGGCAGGGGAAAATTTTCGGGTACTGTAGTAGTACTGTAGAAGTGACGAAACTGTAGCGGATGCGACACTGTAGCAGCGCGAGTACTGTAGCAGTACTGTTCACTGAGGGGTCCTTTGGGCCAAAAAATGGGCTTTCAAGCCTTGTATTCATGCCACTTGGCCTTGGGCCTTCGAGCTATGTAATGTGTCACCCTCTACCTAGTCTAAAGAGGTATTTGTTTTAAATAATAATAAATTGAGGCTTCGGCCCCAACCTTTTAAAAAAATAATTTTCTATATATTTTTTAATAAATTTAAATATGATACTTAATATAACTCATATATTTTTAATAAATTATATAACTAGTGTATAGAATATTATAATTTAAATTAATATTACTTTAAAAATAACATATTTTATATACATATAAATATATTCAACTTGACATTTAAATTAAAAATATATACATTTCTAAAAATAATTTTATTTCCCTAATGTATAGAATATTATAATTTAAATTAATATTACTTTAAAAATAACATATTTTATATACCTATAAATATATTCAAATTGAAATTCAAATTAAAAATATATACATTTTTAAAAACAATTTTATTTCCCTAAATATAAATTACATTTTAGACACACCATATTTAAATTTCCTAAACATTCAATATAAATTCATACAACAGACAATAACTCATTCAAAAATTAAATAATACAAAAGAAACTAATTTATACATTCATACATTCATCAATACATATTAAATAAATAAACCACACACACAAAAACTAATTTATACACATCAAATATTAAATAAATAAACCATAAAAATAAAATAAATAAACACAATTAAACAGTTAATTTTTTTTAGAAAATTTACCTTCTTAAAAGCATCAAATATATGTTGAGAAAAAAATTATGTAGGGATTCACAATAAAATTCAGAGGAGAGGAAGGAGATTTTTTTGGGGGGGCTCCTTTTATAGATCTTGTTTGGGAAGATTCGTGAACCCCATTCATACATCCTTCATCCAGTTTACAAAGGATGTGTGAACCCCGTTCACACATCTTCCTCAGATTGGAGATGTGTGAATGGGGTTTACACATCTCAGATCCCCTTTTTTAAAAAAATAGGGACCCTATCCCCTTTATTTTTTTACAAACTCATTAAAAAAATCCTTAAAAGGTAGTTATTATTTTTCTCCAGGATATAGAATCCAATAGTTGGAAAATTTTAATTAATATGGAGCGATAGAGAGACAGAGACAATTTCTTAGGTGAGTGTGTACACATATGCGAAGCTAAGTCATAATTTTTTTGTCTTAAAGGTCACATAGATGAAATATATTAGAAACAGTATCCTCTTCCTACAACAGTAACAATAATACAAAAGAAGTTAGAGAATGTGTTTAAAAGAAAATTGAGAATGGAGATAAATATTGCATGAGCAGTATGAAAAATAGAAATCATCTGCATTTAAAGAGTGAATGTGAATTTTACATGAGGCAGATGACTATATAAGTTATAATAGAGACCTTATTTAATGTTTCTTATGATGTTCCTGTTGAATACAAATTTTTGGTCCCTAAACAGTGTACTAGACTGATTTTTGTTTACCAAATCAAAGAAAAAATAAATCTTTAACTGTGTTGTGGTGTAGCACTAGTGGCTATGAAAAATCTATATTGTCGGCGTTGTTGGTAAAAATGTTGGTCATCACAACTTTAATTTCCATAGTTTATTTTCATCACATGATGAGTGGTTTTGAAGAAGAAAAATGAATTCCACTATTGAGATCTTTAGCATATCATACTGGGATATTCTCAGTCCAGGTTGTTGTTGCTAAGGAAAAAGCTAGAAAGAGGTTTGAGGAGTAAAAAGTAAAAAATGTTCTAAAAAAGGGGGAATTCAATAAATAAACCTAGATAATATATCTACTAATTATTTTTGAGGAGAAATCATAGAGTCACAACAATAAGAGGGTACATGGGAGCTAGGCAGTGTGGACATGAACACTAAAGAAAACTGCTTCAACTATCCTAGATCGAGTCTAGAAGAACAAAGCATAATGATTTAAGGGAAAAAATATCATAGGTAAAGTAATTGAGGTTTTAAAGATAAAATTCACAATAATTTTTTGTTTATATTGGATCCTCACAAAGAGGTAGTGAGGCATAAATTTTCTCAGGATTTGCAAGGGTGACGACAACAGGCTATGAAAATGATGGAAAAGTTGCCTATGGATTCTGTGATATGGGAGGACATAAACTATAAGAGAAGATTATTAATTGGGTTAAAAAGGATGAGTGGTTTATAGGTAGGGTATGTGTTTAATATGTACAACAACTATTATTTCCTAACATTCATGGAAGCATATTTTTCTCAAACAAAATCAAATATGAGGAACTCATAATTATATAGGGAACAACACTTTCATTTTATTTTCTGGTAGTTTTTGGTGTGAGGAACAATGTAGTTCAGTTTAATGGCATTCCCTACCAACTTAGCTATCCGTCTACCTCACCTACCAGTTATTTTTAATAAAATAAAAATGTAGGTGTTCCAATGTTCCCACCACATTTTCTTATTGGAGAAGCCTAAATTATATCTACAAATCACCCTTCTTGAGCTCTTGGTGATGGGGATGAGAAATTCATTAGAAATTATAAAGATCTCTATGCGAATTTGGTCAATTTTACTTATAAAATTGAAGTTTATGAAGAGGTTTTTGATGCATTGCATGAAATTCTTCACAAACATTAGGCCATAGTAAAGGCAGTCATGTGTGGTGAAGCTTTTCTAGAGATATCTATTTCAAAATTTTCAAGAACTTTTGGTTGTGATTTTGTTTCCAAATTTTCACATCTAAGGGCAATTTTCAGTCAGCATCATTTTAGAAATGTAGGAAAAAAGATAAACCAGATCTGGGAAAGGATCATAGTGAACCTAGAGAAAAATCACAAGCCTATTTGTTTGGTGCAACTGAATGTTTGTCTCCAATGATCAGAAGATGACTAGGGGTAATGATGGGATTTAGGGGAATGGTGCAGAACCAACTGGCAATTTCTTCCCATAAATATAAGAAGATCAATTTCTTTATTTCACATACAACTAGGGATGGATTCAAGAAACAAAATGACAACATCTAGGGATAGTTAGGGTTGTCTTTATGAGAGTGTGGGTACTACCATGTATAGATTTTTATTTTGGTTTAAATAGTTTTATCCAGCTGTTTAAAGGGAGAAATTTGTAATTTATTATAGTTAGTGGTTGGGGGTTGTTTCCTAGAAGATAGAAAAATAAATAAGATGCTAGTAGGTTAGGCAGGGGTATACATTCATTTTTTGGGATTTCAGCAAGGTTTTTGGGGGCTTGGATGTTGGTATGTTCCGACTGGCTATTAGAGAAGTGGTCTTCTCCTAAGGTTCCTCTCTCTTATTATTCCTCCTCATCTTCATTTTCTCTCCTCCCTACTATAATTCCTATTTTTTATTAGTTTAATACAATGATCAAATATATTTACTATTTCCTTTTTTCTCTCTCTCTATATCTCTCTCAATATTTACCTAACACTGTGTAAGAGTTTCCCTCCCTCTTGTCGCATAAGGGTCTTTGTCACGAACTGGATCGGGATGCCATCCAACCTGATACCTGACCTGATTCATGGCATGGACTAAAGGGTGTTCCCAATCCCCATGGAACAATAAATAGTTCCTGGGTATCAACATTTCACTTTTTTTGTGAATTATTTCACCCAAGGTAAGCAACCATAAACATTTAACAAGATCAAAACACCATCACATTCAATAACCATAATCAAAAGAGCACAACTATCACAAGTTAATAGTTTTATAATTTTTTATAAAAACCAAGATTCCATAAATAGGGAGGGGTACCAACTAGAAAATGGCCAAAATATCCATGTAATAAGAGGGCCATCACCCTCAAGCCACCTCTAACAGCACCTGCAAGAAATAGGCCACTAGAAACCAGATCCACCATCACCACTACAAAACATCTTGCCTTTTCCTAAGTCAAACATAAAAAGGTCTACATACACCCAAGGGTGTATGTAGGGTGTGATAAAATTCCCAATAAGACATCACCCAAAATAAGGATTTCATGACAAAACATTATAAGAAAAATTATCATGAAATTTTTAAGAAATAGATTGAAACCATTTTTGATAAATCATTTTAAGGAAAATTTTTTCAAGAAAGGCATACTTTGAAATTAAAATTTAAGTAAGGTCCACTCTATGCCAATTATAATTAAAACATCACAAGAGTACCATGGGTAATACATAAAGGCACTTAAAATAGTGGGACCCTAGTAACCTTGTACATTAGTGAAAATTGATATAACAACAACAACCCATAGTTTCCTCATGCATGAGACACTAGAGGGGAATGCATCCCAAGGTCTAGTGATCTCCAATCATCATATGTTTATTTAGTGTTGTAGAGCCAATCATTTTAGAAGTAACTGGGCCTCTAACCCACCGATATGACTAGTTTACTATTACTAGTCCTCTCACCTAGTCACCTAGGATTCCCCTTTGTGATCAATTTCATTTCCCATGTCACATAGATCACCTATTTGACATACACACACCAGAAAATAAAAATAAAAATGAAAAAAACCATTTTTTATAATTAAAAACCTCTTTAAAATCCATACACACACCAAATCCATTTGAAAACACACTTCACACCACTTACACAATCCATAAAACACATTGAGAAGAACAACAATGAAAGAACACAAGAAACCCAACCAATTTCATTTGGAAAATCATATTTAAACCCATACGCACCTTGAAAAATTTTGAAAACACATTTTACACCACTCACATAATCCATATAACATATTCAAGAATCACATAAAGCATACTAAGATCATATAATAATGCTAAAGAATGCAATCACCTACCTCAAGCTTGGAAACTTTCAGAATCTGGTGGAAAACCACAACTACACCACAAGAGAACCACATAAAGGCAATATCATACTCAGAACATAAATATTAAACCCAAAAATACAAGGTTCAACCCACATTAGGGAAAAAAATATATTGGAGAAGAAAAACTCCAAAGAAGAAGGAAGAAGAACCCAATAAGAAGGAGAAAACCAAGGAAGAAGGGGTTTAATTGATGATTCTTTGAAGATCCAAGTCCAAATCCACCCAAATATTGAAGGTCCAAGGGATCCAAGGGAGGGGAGGAGGTTAATAGGGTGAATAATCCTAAATGGGGGAGAAAGGGGTGGATTTGGGTTAAAATTAGGGAATGAAGAAAGGATAAATTATACATTTTTAATAAAGTGGGAAGGCCGCATGGTTTTACAAATCACATGGAAACCATGTGTACCTATCTGTCTAAAGAGGAATGAGGTTGTAATATTTTCTAGGGTAGGGTTCAAGCCTGTACGGTTGACCGTGCACCCTAGATAGAACCACAAGTCTGGGAACATGACTATCCACATGCCCATGCATCCTGGACAATCCCACTATCCAGGGCACATAGTCTCTCTTGGGCTGGCACACAGTATCTACTAACTATGAGACACCTTCTATCGGGTCAAAAAACTCCATTTTTCACTAAAATACCCTTGAAAGATAAGTAAATATGATAAAGCCAAAATAAACAAGATAAATAACCCCAAAAAAGATAATGGACGTGATAATTCTCCCCACCAAGAAAACATTCTGCCCTCATAAAGACATTCCAAAGTCTGACAGGAGAAAAAAATGGGTACTTCTCTTCCAACCAAGATTTTTGATCCCATTTTTTTGTGTTCATCATTACCATGTATCCAAATAACTCAGACCAATGGTATGGAATTCCCATGAAGTAAATTCTCCTGGGAATCCACAATCTGTACCGGCCGCTCAAACATAGACAAATCAGATTCCAACTCTAACTATTCATAATTCACCACATGAGAAGGATTCAGATTATACTTATTCAGATGTGATACATAGAACATGTTAGGAATTTATGTTAACTGGGAAGAAAAAACTTATCATTATTCCACCTTACCAACTCTCTCAGTAACCTCAAAAGGTCTGACATACAGACAAAGTTGACCCAAGAAAGGCACCTATTTTAGAAACACCCAGTTACCCACTTATAATTCCAAGGCTTGATGCTAGTAACCAAAATAAGAATTATGAAAATTATGTTTTGTAAAAAACCAATTCCCGATCAAATAAAACTTCTCAAACATCTCTTCCATGAGACTCAGTCCCAATAATGAGGTCTCACCACCTCCCCCTAGTACAATGGAGGCCAACATGAACAAACATAGATCACCTTAAAGGGATCCATACAAATTGAGGATTTTCAACTTTTATTTTAGGAAAATTCAACCAACCCCAAATGGATATACCATGAGCCTACAAAATCCAACATACATGCCTGAATCATGTCTTCCATGTTATGATCTTCCCACTCCATATAAAAATCCTTTCATGGATGGTATGATTTTCTTAACTTGATCTGGGATCCCATTGCCTTCTAAAGGCCTTACCAAAATCTCTAGGTAAGATGGGGATCCCTATCCAAAATAACTACTGATGTCACACCATAAAGCCTCACCACCTCCTGTATATACAATAGGACAAACTCATCCACCTAGGATAAATCCCTATTTGCGATGAAGTGGTAAGATTTTGTTAGATGCTCAATCACTACCCATATGGATTTCCTCCCCCTAGGTGTTTGAGTAAATCCAATGATGAAATCCCTGGTGACCTCATCCCACTTCCAGTTAGGGATGGGTAATAACTGAAGAAAACCAGAGGGCTTTTGATGGTTTAATTTAACCTACTATCAAACATAACACCAGATACAAATTCAGATACATCCCATATCTTGCCCGACCACCAGAACTTATGAATCACATCATAAAACATCTTGGTGGTCTTAGGATGAATGGACCACTGATAATGGCGGTTTTCCTACATCACCACCTTCTACGGTGATAACAATACCACTACAAGACCCTTGAAGCAAAGAACCCCATATGAAGACAAGGAAAAATCTCCAGGAACCTCCCCATAATTTAGAAACTATATAGACTACTAGCATAGAACATCACTAGGATTCTCCTTCCGAAACTGATCCAAAGGGGAGGGTGTCATCTAAACACTAGACAAGAACGTACCTCCAATATGCACCTTGGTTTCCAAATACATCTAAGAAAAAATTATCATAAAGGTCCATTCAACACTAGAATCCTTCAATACCTACACTGACATTTTCATACTCAAGGTGTCCACTAACATATTACATTTTCTTGGGGTAAAAATGGTATCAAAATCGAACCCCTGAAGGCACTCGACCCAATGATGCTGCCTCAAATTTAGGTCCTTCTGGGAGAAAAATATAATCCAAGATCTTATAATCTGAGTAGACCACAATCTTCTCCCCATAGAGATAATGATTTCATGTATTTAAGGCAAGCATAATTGCAACTAATTATTAGTCATGGGTTGGATAATTCTTTTTGTGTTGTTGGAGTTGGCGATAACCATATGCCACCATATGATTATCTTGCATCAACACACACCCAATACAAATACCTGAGGCATCATAGTAGACCACATATCCCTTCACAGATTCCAGAAATATAAAAAATGGGTTGTGGTCAACCTCCGCTTAATCTTCTCAAAGGAAACCAGACATTTCAGGCTCTACTCCAACTTTACCCCTTTCTGGGTAAGAGCCATCATGGGTGAAGCAAGTTGAGAGATTTATCAAAAAAACCAAATGTAGTTCCATTCTAGTCTTAAAAAGATCATGATCTCAAAAACATTTCTCATTTTCTCCCATGAAATCACCACACTGATCTTCTTAGGGTCCACTAAATCCCCTCGTCCTGAGGTCACATGACCTAGAAAATTTACTTCCCTAATCTAGAAGGTTCACTTGGAAAACCTAGAATGGAGGAAATGATATTGAAGAGTTCCCAACACAATCCTTAGATGTAACTCATGCTCTTCCTCAGTCCTAGAGTATACCAGGTCACGATCCACAAATACCATGACAAAGGAATCGAGGTATTGATGGAAAACACTATTCATGAGCACCATGAAAACCGTTGGAGCATTCATCAAACCGAATGGCGTGAACCAATACTCGAAATGGTCATACCTACTTCGGAATACTATTTTAGGAACACCCACTTCTCTAGATATGACCTGGTGATACTCAGAATGCAAATAAATTTTAAAGAACCACCTCTCCCCCTTAAGATGATAAAAAAGGCCATAAATGTGGGGTAAGAGGTATTTATTCTTGATCATCACCTTATTCAACTTCTGATAAATGATACATAACCGAAGATATCCATCATCCTTATTTATAAAAAAGATTGGGTTAGACCAAGGTGAGATGCTTGGGTGAATGAATCCTTGGGATTAAAATTTTTCCAGCTATATATTTAATTCCCTCAACTCGGTGGGGGCCATACGGTATGAGGGAAGATATATTGGCTATGTTTATAACAAAAAATCAATTGTGAGCTCCACATAATAATTTAGAGGAAAACCTGAAAATTCATCTGAAAATACTTCTAAGAACTCATCCACCATAATAGGTAACCCACTCCTAGAACTACTGCCATTATCCTTTAACATGAGTGAAGATATTTGAAAAACTAGAACACCCAACTTAGGAAGTGGAGGGATAACACATCCTGACCGAGGATCACATTCACCTTGAAAAACCTGGGTAATCCCATCAAGTGCAAAAAAACTCACTCGTTAACGGTAGCAGTCAATGTGTGCCTATAAATACACCATCCAATACATACTAAGGATCATTTCAAAGAGTTCCATTTCCAAAAATAGGGCATCCTATTCTAGCTCTACCCCTAACAGAGTGAGTGTGTAAGATGGGTACATGAAACTCTTCTCTTGCTTCTTTCCAAGTGGCTTAACCAACTCCATTACCTACAACACGATCTCAGTAGGAAATTTCAACAAATCCACAAGATGAGAATAAATAAAAGTAATAGAGGCATCTGTGTCAAATAGAAAAAAATATGGATTATGTAATAAAAATCGTACCTTGAACCATTAAAGGTCCTGCTTCTGATTCCATAGGTGATTGATCCATAACATGAATATACCTCATCTCTAACCGATCCTAAGAATGACCACTAACTTAGCAGATTTGATTTAGTTGGGCTATTCCCATAATTAGATCTAGCCCCATATCCATGACCACCAAATCAACAACTCACTGCCCTAGATGGTTCTTACTAGGCTGACATTCCCCTAGAGGTTATGAAACCAACACCACATTGATGTGGATTTTCAAAATTTAAAAACTGATGCAAGTTCCCCATAGTTCCACACCGATGATAAGGTCTAGGTGGAGTTGAACACGTTGACCTCATATGCCCCCACTACTACAAAAACGGGCAAGGGAAGCACAAACTTTTATCAGTTCTAAGAAAAACGTGCCGATAAAGGAACCCTTTATGAGAACTAAAATTTTATCACTGATAAACGCATTCTTTATCAGTGATTTTTTCTTAGGGCTTATAAAGAGTAAACTTTATAAGCGCTAAAAAAGTGCTGATAAAGAATGCCTTTATCACTGCTAAAATTTTAGCGCTAATAAATGAAGCCTTTATCAGTGATTTTTTAGCACTCATAAAACCATAGTTCCATATTTTATAAAATCTGGTGCACAGTATCCTCTGTTTATTGCTCCCTCAAGCCCTCGCGGTACTGTACCCCTATGACAACTCCCCTCCCCCACGATCTTCTCTTTTCTAGAGCTCTGCCGCTATCCCTACTCCTTCTCCTCCCCCTCAAACCCCTTCCGCGGATCATCCTCCCCGCAAACCCTACTTACTCCTCTCCACTAGACTCCCTGCAAACCCTACTCCTCCATTTCTCAATTGTGGCAGATCCTCCCATGCACCTCCCCCTCGCGGTCGTGCCTTCCCCTCCCGACGTAGCGCAGAAGGCTCCCTGACCGCTTGACGCTTCTTCTCTCCCGCCATTGTGGGTGTGATCTACTCTAGGTAAGTCTCACACTTCTCTTTTTAGGTTTATTTTTGGTGGATAGGTTTTGTGAGAGTAGTTTTCATTAGGGTGATGTTTGGACTCTTCCCCATGATCACCACCCTTGGATTAGATGCTACCTAACATAGAGTTCTAACAATATATTTCATGAAATAACACATGTAGTGGATTCTTATACTTGGTTAGCATATGATTTGAACTAAAGTATTACTTTTTTATGATTCCACATGGGTCCTTATGATGTCTGGAACTAGAATTTATTTTTCACCAAGTATCATATGTATGAGGGTTTGATATTCTCATGCAACCTCAATCTAGACCTTATTATACATGAATATTCTATTAATGTTGATTGTTTTTCCTCATCCATCTGATGGGTTTATCTATACTAAGGAAAGTGGTATTTTTGTAAACCCCTTCATGAAAAAGAAGAGTTTTGATAGTACTCGCCTCATTATTAATTGGTTACACTTTGTGGGTGTCATGATGTGCTGCTGATTGTGTTTATAGGGAAGGTTCTATTTATGACAGTGATTAGGACCCCTCAAATATAGAAAGTGTATCCAACCCTGTGGATGTTAAGTTATATTTCCCTTAGTTGGTGAGAATGTTTTTATGTGATGTGTGCAATAAGAATACTTTTCTTCCCTATGAATGTCGAGGAATTCTGGAATGCTTCATAAGGGAGACTTATGGTTAACTCTTGGTAAGGATATGGTGTATGTATCAACCCATATACTAGAGATGATTATTGTCTTTATGAAGTTATAGTGTTCTAAATTGAATCTCTCCTTGAGATGGTTCATAGTGGATCCGATACGCCATTTAGGTTCATTTATTATTAAACCAAGATTCATGGAGTGGCCTCCAGTCTCCATGCACTAGGGCCACAGAAGATGAGGAGATCCAAGTAGCGCATCCATGGAAATGTGAATGGTATTATTTGAAAACATACTTTGGGTTTAGATAGTGGTATGAACATGTGACCAGTTGTATTTGGGTGGTTAATTCTTTTTAGGATTGTGGGATGTTTCTTAACTTCAATCAATGGTAAATTCCACACATCTTTCTTTTATGTCAAGGATAATTTAAGGGTGTTGTAAACTTAGTTAACCTCTATGACCAGTTGTTTCTAGGTTCTAGTCTTGAAGGTTTTTTCTTGAAAATGGGGAGACACCATGCACTTCATTGGGTAGATAGTGATTCTTCCCTAATACCTATTATGGGTATCAAGATTGTTATTTTGAATGGTGACTACTCTAGTAAATAACTAGCCTTGGTGTGTCAGGCCAAGTGATTTTGGTTAAGTACACCTATACTATGGAGAACCTGATTACGTGATGGGGGATGAATTTATTCTTAGGATATTACAAATTTCGTTCACTTGGTTGGATTGTATTTCAGATCTTTTTATTAAATCCATTAATTTATGTTGATCGATTCATAGACTGACCTCTAGTGGTTTAGGATAATTCAACATGTAATACTAAGCTTTGGATGAATATATTAGTTTTCTATGATTATACCTATGGTTTTATTTGATATCATAATCTTTTAAGGTAGTGATCTTCTGGGATGTAGGGTTAGAATCACCCACCCATAGTAGGTGTGTGATGAAAGTCTCATCTCAGGAGGCACTATCATTCATAGGTACCTCAAGGACAACCCATTACTCCAAGTAATTTAATATTATTGTGATGGGTATAGACATATCACATTTCATTTTCTTAACATTCATGCTATAGTCAGAGAGGTAGTTGACGAATAGCCTAGGCGGAGGAAGGAACTGGAGAAAGGAGGTTTGTACAACACTAAAGTGATGGTGGAAATCAGGGAGCATCATGAGGTGGATGTAACTTTGGTTTGATTCTACTAATACTACCCCTAAGTAGACCACTCCTATATTGGGAAGTTAGTGGTTAGAATTTCGGATAGTTATAGTCACTAGAGTCTTTTTACCAGGAGGCTCCAGGAGTTTTTGGAGGTACGATCTATGTTCGTTATACTTTTCTTATAGTACTATTAGAAATAGGTATGAGAAACTATTTTTCATAATTTTTTCAATTATTTTTTAGGTATATGGTAGGCGTTGGTAGAGCCCCATGTTAGTGAGGGAGAGTTATTGCATATTATTTAGATGTTCATGATAGAATCTATGTTCACTAACCTTAATTTTCTATTTCTTATGTTAATTTGGGTAACAAAACCTATGCTATTACATATTAATTTTGGATAAACCTAGGTTATTTGTTTCCCCCACGAACCCCTTTGTGTTTGGAAATGTATCCACTATATTAGTTTTCTCATCAAAACTGTATCCTTATTTTCATTTTATTTGAGTTTGGTCACTAGTTTTGGGACGTTTAATGTGATTATTTTAATATGAATGAGGTGGCTGGTAGGGGTGGTTAAATGGATGTTTAATGTTTTTCTGCAAGGGTGGTGGGTTCTAGAACTATTGGTAAGGGGGTTGGAAAGTGTGTTGATTTTGATGGGGGGTCTATCCTGGTTCTGTTGATTTTCAAATATTTATTGGAAATGGTTAGGTTCTATTAATCTCTACTTTTATAAGGAAGTGGTTATGTTCTACTATATTTGTAAGTCTTGTTTTGTGTATTTGAATCATAAATACTAATATTTTAGATTCGAATAGGATGGAGATGAATAAATATTGGATGGATGTGAATCATTTGATAATAGAGTATGAGCACAGAGTGAAAGAGTTCATCAAGTTTGCAAAGGATCATACAAAAGATTATTCTTAAATCCTTTGTCTGTGTTTACGTTGTTGTTATTCTAGACTAATTAATCCAGATGAGTTGGAAGAACATTTGATATGTCATAGAATAGATCAGAGTTATAAATGTTGGAATAAACACGGGAAAAAGGTGAATGTAGCTACTGGTTGGGATAAAACTGTGTTTTATGGATCATCAGATATGAATAAAAATATGGATAATGAAGAAGACCGTATGGAGATGTGATTACAGATGTAAATGATGATGAAGATCATATTGAGGAAATGAAAAGGACAGTTGAAGAAGAACTTCATGATTTCCCAAAATTGTTTGAGAAGTTAAAGAGTTGTGCAAAGACGCCATTGTATGTTGGTTGCACTAAATATATAGCATTGTCAGTTGTACTGAAGTTGTATAAATTGAAAGAAGGTAATGGATGGAGTGATGTCAGTTTTATAGAACTACTTGCTCTCTTGAACGACATGATCCTGAAAGATAATGAGCTCCCAAACCAGACATATGAAGCTAAATGAATGCTATACATGATGGGTGTGATTTCTGAAAGAATACATGCCTGTCCAAAAGACTGTATATTGTTTCAAAAGGAGAAAAAATCACTTATATAATTCCCAAAGTGTGGTGCTTCTCAATACAAGAAAGACGAATCCAGTCCTATGAAAGTTTTATGGTACTTTCTAATCATTCCAAGGTTTAGGAATCTATATGGAAGTGAAGAAACAGCAAGACAATTGTCGTGGAATGCATATAAAAGAAATAAATATGGGAAATTATATCACCCGAACAACTCTCCTCAATGGAAGATAATTGATCATGAGTATCCTGAATTTGGAAAAGAGTCGAGAAACATTCATCTTTCATTATCTACAGATGGAGTGAATCCTTTTGGTTTTCAAACCAGAACTCACAGTACATGGCCTGTTATGTTGGTAAATTATAACTTTCCACCCCAGTTATGCATGAAGCAGAAATTTATCATGTTATCTATGCTTATATCAGGACTAAAACAACCAGGTAATTATATTGATTTTTATTTGTCTCCTTTAATAGAGGATTTAAAGTTATTGTGGAATTCAAGTGTTATATTGTATGATTCTTATAAAAGTGAATACTTCACTTTGAGAGTGATGTTATATGGGATGATAAATGATTTCCATGCTAATGGAAATTTTTCAGGCTATAACATTAATGGAACTCAAGGGTGTCTCGTGTGCGAAGAAGATACAAAATCAATTAGGTTGAAACATTCATCGAAAACTATGTTTCTAGGACATCATAGATTTCTACCTTGTCGTCATAAGTACTGATATTGGATGACATCATTCAATGGAAGTACATAACAACGCAGAGCACCATATCCACTAATAGGTGATCAGATGTTTGAGAAAGTAAAAGATGTGAACACTTTTTTTGGTAAACCATTTTCGAAAAACATTTTGAAAATCGGTTGAAAAAAAAGATTAGTTATTTTTGAATTACCATACTGGAATTGTTTGTACATCAGAAATTTTCTTGTTGTGATGCATGTGGAAAAAAATGTATGTGACAGTGTTATCAGAACATTGCTAAATTCCCCTGACAAAAAAAAAGGATGGAATTAAGGCATGGTTGGACATGGTTGACAAGGGAATATTAGAAGAGTTAGCTCCCGTGAAGGGTGAAAATCGAATGTTTCTTCCTCTAGATGCTTACACTCTTTCCAGGGAAGAAAAAAATCAGTTTTGAAACTTCTTCAATGATGTAAAGGTTCCAGAGGTGTATTCATCAAATATCAAGAACATTGCATCAATGAATGATTTGAAGTTTAAAGTTTTGAAATCATATGAATGCCATGTTTTGATGCAATATTTAATTCCTATATCTTAACATTGCATTTTTAGAAGAATGTTCATCATACGTTAACCAAACATTGTTTCTTTTTCAAAGCTATATGTAGAAAAGTTTTAGACCCGGCGAAATTTCCAGTTATGGAAAGAAAAATTTTCATCATATTATGTGAATTAGAAATGTTCTTCCCACCAACATTCTTTGATATGATGGTTCATTTTATGCTTCACTTGGTGAGAGATATTCAACTTTGTGGTCCTGTGCACTATAGATGGATGTACCCCATTGAACGGTATATGAAGATTTTGAAAGGGTATGTCAAAATTTGAATTCAGCCAGAGGGTTGTATAGTGGAGTAATATATTTTTGAGGAAGCCATTGAATTCTATACCGGATACCTATCTGATTTGGAAAGCATTGTTCTCCAAAAATCTCATCACACTGGACGCATTGAGGGTGAGAGAAATTCTGGAAGAAATGTTGTGACAATCAATATTACAGATTGGGAGCTGGCCCACCTTTATGTTTTGCATAACATTTGGGAGGTTGTTCCAAATATTGAAACCCACAAAGAAATTATTAGGTAGTTTAATTCATCAAGGGATGAAAAATGGATATCAAATACACATAATCACCAGTTTATAGGATGGTTTCAGGACTATATTTTTAAGGAGTTAGATGAAAATACAAATTCAATTTCAGAATGACTTCGATGGATAGCCTCCGGACCAATTGTGTATGTATTATCTTAAAATGGTTATGTAATTAATGGTTATACATTCTATACAGATGAACATGATGAAGATAGTACCATGCAAAATAGTGGAGTTACACTTGTGGCTAAAACGATGCATGTTTTTGGTAGTAAGGACATAAATCCAATTTATGCAAATATTTCATACTTTGGCATTATCAAAAAAATATGGGAGTTGGATTATAATAAATTCCAATTGCCAATTTTTCAATGAAAATGGGTTGATAACAATAGTGGTGTTAAAATAGATGAATTGAGATTTGTGAAAGTTGATTTTAGTAAAGAAGGGTACAAAGATGAATAGTTTATAATGGCATCACAAGCGATACAAGTATTTTATGTTCAAGATCCCGTAAACCAAAAGTGGTCAATTATTCTGTTATTGACCAAAACTACTGAAGGGTTTGATGAAAATTCAGTTGAGGATGATCCTTTGAGTGTTACATCGCAATCATTTTTTAGAAGTCCCAATGTAGATGATGTTTTATATGTTAGAGGAGACCACGATGAAGGGATTTGGATAATTGATAGAGGCATTGAATCCATTCAGCCTTTGAAAAAAAAGAAATAGAGTTCAATAAATGGGTTATATTTTATTTGTAATATAGATCTTGTTATCTCATGTTATTATCTTATTATTACTGAATTTATTTAATCTAAATTAAATATTCAACCACTTTTGTAGATAATGACTTCTGTATGTTCTGGTGCTCCTAACCTCGAGGCTAAAAAAGTCTCTCAATCTATTGTTGTTGTTGTTGTTGCTGCTGCTGCTACTGTGGCTACTCACAGTGCAGAGCAACAACAAGTTTCTGAACCTGTTGCTACTTTTATTGTTGAGGTCAAAAAACCATCAGCACATGGCGTTACTATCATTTCATATGAACATATAGATGATCTTAATATCAATGAAATGGTTGGGGATAAAGGACCGTCGTCGCAGAAAACACAAGTGCATCGTAGTTTGACGATGTTAGCCAGAGTTCTTAAGGGAAAAAGAAAAGTCATCAAATTTGATGTCAGATTTAATGCATGAGGCCAACATGTGAATCCCAACAAGGCTATGCTTAGTAGTTAAATTGGAGTTGTCACTTGGAAACGCGTGCTGATTAACATAGATTCGTGGAACCATGTTGTGTCCGGGATGAAGGTTGTGATTTGAGAAGAAATTATGGTAACATTATGATATTATTTCTTTAATTTACTAGAAAATAAAATAATGAAACAGTGTCTTAATATTCTCAATTTATTTCAGATTACATTTATAGTAGATGATTCACACAATAATTATGTACTAAGTCTTGTAGGAAGGTGTCATCGAGGTTTTCACACTATTTTAACAAAATTTTACCTGAAAGATTCCAAAGGTAAAATAAACATGCACCGACCCCTTGTCTACACTCACATGATATCCCAAGAAGCATGAGATGCATTTATTGTCCACCGTGGGGATTATAAGTTTCAGGTACATTGTGGCTGATAATACGTTGTTTGAGGATACTTGTATTCATCACTTTGATTGTCAATATTTCATTTATGAAACAACAACTCATTACTGAAACTAAGGAACACACATTAAAACCAACATACCCCTATCATAAAGCAAGGATGGGGTACACTTCACTAGAAAAGAAAATGGTATGTATTTTAAATTTACAAAAATATTGTTAGGTTCCAAGAAACAACATCATAATTATCTTTCTATATTTATATGTATATTGGTGAGTCTAAAACCAAAGACACTTCCATCCCACGTCATGTGCTATGGAAGGAGGTACGTGTGAATAAGGAAGGGAAGCTAGTAGATGAAAACATAAAAAAATTGTGGGAAATATGTGTAAGTATGACATAATAAAAAGATTTGTTTTAAATTTCTATTACATAAAGATAAATAGTTATTTTCCTATATCCGACAGTCACAAGAATCAGATACTCTTGTAGCGGATGCAGACCTATTATCGACAGCTTTGAAGCGGATAGAAAAATACAGTCATGTCAGAGGTGCGGGGTTTAGGGTGACACCTTGAGTATATTATGAGAAAAAAAACGGATGATAGAGGTGAAAAAATGAAAAAAATGAGCGAAAGAATAAAAAATCTTGAAGAACTATTTCAATGGTAGGGATAGTTGCAAGAAAATTTTATAGGTGGGAAGCAAGGAGAAGACACAACTCAGGAACAACCCATGCATGAAGATCCCGCCCCACCCCCACTAGCTTTGAGGGGAGCCATTCCCCTCAAATAAATATTTTAGTCGTAGTAATCAATATTCTAATATTTGTTCCCATGAAATGTGAATCAGACAAACACTGATACTTTTCCTGTACTGATATTCTATAGGGTGATAATGACTATGATTTATATCTGTCAACACCCACCTATCACCTTGTAGTGAGGGCTACGATGTTCAACATCCCAGAGGACAAGCTGCATAATAGACCACTTCCGAAAGATCATCTGAAAGTGACGATTACTATAGCTCATGATCCAAATGCAGAGCTACATATTCCAATTGATGACAATGATATTCATATAGACGAAAAGGCTATTGGGACATTCATTACATGGCTGTCACAACTTGTAAGAGTACATGTAGACAAAGAGGTATTTATTTCCATTTTTTTTCAAGATAAACCTTTAACAATTAAAGAAAAAGGGGTCTGAACCAATGAATGTTATTATAGATAGATAGAGGGAAGGGGGTGACAAGAAACATAGGCTCAAAATCATTTAAAGGATCAACCAACTAATCCCAAAGAGCTACTGAAAGCATAATAACACCACCTATTCTCTATCCACATTTACTAGCATTGAAGACTCATGTGGATACGAAGCTAAGAGGTGGTAGTAGTCATATAGTGGTTTTTGAAAAGAATATATATGGAGAGGAAATTCAAGATTTCATTGCTGCTGAAAATGTAAATGAGATACTTGAATACGGTTGTCTAGGCATCACTGTTGTAAAATTATATATGAGGTAGTTTTCATGAATTGATTTTCTAAAAGCTGATATAATGTGAAATTTATGACTAAATGCATTTTATATTATTGACAGACGTATATGTGAAATATAGTTGAAGGAATTTTTCCATGAGCCAAAATTTGGACTCGTTAGTCCTCATACGACATCAACACAACTAACAAAATTAGAGCCATCAAAAAAGAAAAAAATAGTGAATGGATTGCTAAAAACATTTGAAAACAAGATTACAGATGAAAAACTCTTCCTAATACCAACCATGCAGGGGTAAAACTCTACGATTAAATCATATCAATTATATTTTCACTTCTTTTATTACTTATTCCTTTTTGTATTTTTAGAAAACATTGGCTGCTAATTGCGGTGAACTTGGATACTCCAAAGATTTATTTTCTGGATTCAATGCAAGGATATCCAACAAACCGACCAAACATGATGGAGTTTTTGAATCTGTAAGACACTACATCCTACGTTTTAGGTATAAACATCAAGTAATATAAAGTATATTATCTTTTACTAAGGATTCTATTATGATAGGGTGGTATATCATTATCGTCTAAAAAAAGGAATGAGGACAGGGGATAAGCATAAGGAGGTGAGCAAGTACTACGTCTGGACAAATATCAGGGTATATATAATAAAATTTCACTATCCAAACACATATCAACACAAGTTACTTATTCTCATTATGATCAAATTTTTTATAGTGTCAAAAACAAACAAATGATAATGATTGCAGTTATTATGTTTGTAAATTTATGAAAGAGATCGTTTTTCATCAACAAACTAGCATCCGTAAAGAGGTATTTTCAAAAACAACTACTATTTCATTTAAATTATTTATTAATTCTTTATTTATATATTTTGCAGTACTACTATGACTATCGAAAATCCTCATACTCACAAGATGATATAGATTTTTTTTCAGAAATGAGTGGGCCGCATACCTGATGGAAGATTGTACACAAATAGCATGAAGATCTGACTTGGGGACGTGTACAATTGGCAGTCATTTTTGAGAGGGGTTAAGGGGATAAAAATATGAAACATTGTTGTATGTAAATGTTTATAGGAAAAATGTAATTGTTATTAAATAAAACATCCTTTCTCCAATGATTCATTTTCCCATTTTACCAGATGAAATTCACCCGCAACATGCAAGAATGATGAACCACTTTTCTTTGGGCTTTGGATAAGAAAAACCAGTAAAATATACAAAATACTTTCATATCCAACCAAACGCATTATTATCGTGTTTATAATTTAGGGGAATGATCCATGTATTATTTTTGACATGTACGAGTCAACCCCACCTTAATCCGAGGCACGATGTGACCAGTATCACTCAAAGTCTCTCTTTTGTTTAAAATGGACAGATTTTTAAGTGAAAACAACAACTGGCATACGAAAATCTAACCAAACACACTTGGATTGTGTTGATACTTTAGGGGAATGATCCATGGGTCATTTTTTATGTGTATGATTCAACCTCGCCTCAATCTGAGGCATGGTGTGGCCGATATCAATTTAAGTGAAAACAACAACTGACATACAGAAATATGACCAAACGCATTTGGATTGTGTTGATAATTTAGCAGAAAGATACATGGGTCATTTGTGACATGTATGAGTCAACTCTTCCTCAATCTGAGGCACAGTGAGGCTGGTATCACTCAAAGTTTCTCTTTTGTTAAAAATGGACATAATTTTAAGTGAAAACAACAACTGACATACAGAAATCTGACCAAATGCATTTGGATTATGTTGGAACTTTAGGGGAATGATAAATGGATCATTTTTGAAGTGTATGAATCAACCCTGACTCAAACTGAGGCATGGTGTGGCCGGTATCACTCAAAGTATATCTTTTGTTTAAAATGGACAAAATTTTAAGTGAAAACAACAACAGACATACGTAAATACGACCGAACGCATTTGGGTTGTGTTGATACTTTAGGGGAACGATCCATGGGTCATTTATGAGATGTAAGAGTCAACCATGCCTCAATCCGAGGGTGTGGTCGATATCACTCAAGGTGTCTCTGTTTTGTTTAAAATGGACAGAATTTTAAGTAAAAATAGCAACTGCCGTACGAAAATAAAACCAAACACATTTGGATTGTGTTGATACTTTAGGGAAATGATCCATGGGTCATTTGTGACGTTTAAGAGTCCAACCTAACTCAATCTAAGGCACAGTGTGTCCAGTATCACTCAAAGTCTCTCTTTTGTTTAAAATGGACATAATTTTAAGTGAAAACAACAACTGACATACGAAAATGAAACCAAAAGCATTCAAATTGTGTTGATACTTTAGGGGAATGATCCATGAGTCATTTTTGATGTGTAATAGTCAACCCCACCTCAATATGAGCCACAGTGTGGCCAGTATCACTCAAATTATCTCTCTTTTGTTTAAAATTGACATAATTTTAAGTGAAAACAACAAATTACATACGAAAATCTGACCAAACACATATGGATTGTGTTGAAACTTTAGGGGAATGATATATGGGTAATTTTTAATGTGTATGAGTCAACCTTGCCTCAATATTAGGCATGGTGTGGTTGTTATCACTCAAAGTCTCTCTTTTGTTTAAAATGGACAAAATTTTAAGTGAAAACAACAAATGACATACCGAAATCCGACCAAACACATTAAGATTGTGTTGATACTTTATGGGAATAGTACATGGGTCATTTTTGATGTGTAAGAGTCAAACTCACCTCAATATAAGGCCCAGTTTGGTCGGTATCACTCAAAGTGTCTCTCTTTTGTTTAAAATGGGAAAAATTTTAAGTGAAAACAACAAGTGATGTACGAAAATCCAACCAAACGCATTTTTATTGTGTTGATACTTTAGGGAGACGATACATGGTTCATCTGTAATGTGTATGAGTCAACTATTCCTCAATTCGAGGCACGATGTGTCCAGTATCACTCAAAGTGTCTCTTTTTTAAAATGGACAGAATTTTAAGTGAAAACAACAACTGATATACGGAAATCTGACCAAACACATACGGATTGTGTTGATACTTTAGATGAAATTTTAATGGGTCATTTTTGATTTTTAGGAGTCGACCACACCTCAATACAAGTCACGGTGTGGCCGGTATCACTCAAAGTCTCTCTTTTGTTTAAAATGGACAGAAATTTAAGTGAAAACAACAATTGACATATGGAAATCTGAACAAACACATTCGTATTGTGTTGATACTTTAGGGGAAATATACATGGGTCATTTGTGACATGTAAGAGTCAACCCCAACTCAATCCGAGGCACAGTGTGGCTGGTATCACTCAAAGTGTCTCTGTTTTGTTTAAAATGGATAGAATTTAAAGTGAAAACAACAAATAACATATGGAAATATGTCCAAAAAAATTCATATTGTGTTGATACTTTAGGGGAATGATCCATGGGTCATTTGTGACATGTACTAGTCAACCCCTCCTCAATATGAGGCACATTGTGGCTGGTATCACTCAAAGTATCTCTTTTGTTTAAAATGGAGAGAATTTTAAGTGAAAACAACAATTGACATATAAAAATCTGACAAAAACATTTTTATTGTGTTGATACTTTATGGTAACGATCCATTGATCATTTTTGATGTGTAAGAGTCAACCCCGCCTCAATTTGAGGCACAATGTGGCCAGTATCACTCAAAGTGTCTCACTTTTGTTTGAAATGGACAAAATTTTACGTGAAAACAACAACTGACGTACAGAAATCAAAACAAAAACATTTGGATTGTGTTTATACTTTATGTAAATAATACATGTGTCATTTTTGATGTGTAAGAGTCAACCCCGCCTCAATCCGAGGCATGGTGTGGCCGGTATCACTCAAAGTATCTCTTTTGTTTAAAATGGACAAAATTTTAAGTGAAAACAACAACTGACATATGGAAATCAAACCAAAAGCATTAGGATTGTGTTTATACTTTAGGGGGAAAATAAATGGGTCATTTTGGACGTGTATGAGTCAACCTTGCCTCAATCCAAAGCATAGTGTGGCCGATATCACTCAAAGTGTCTCTCTTTTGTTTAAAATGGACAAAATTTTAAGTGAAAACAACAAATGACGTATATAAATTTGACCAAATGCATTCATATTGTGTTGATACTTAATGGGAACGATATTTGGATCATTTGTAACATGTAAGAGTCAACCCCTCCTCAATCAGAGCCATCGTGTGGCCGGTATCACTCAAAGTCTCTCTTTTGTTTAAAATGGACAGAATTTTAAGTGAAAACAACAATTGACATATAGAAATCCAACCAAACGCATTAGGATTGTGTTGATACTTTAGGTTAATGATATATGGGTTATTTTTGACGTGTAAGAGTCAAACCGTATCAATACAAGGGATGGTGTGGCCGGTATCACTCAAAGTGTCTCTCTTTTGTTTAAAATGGACAAAATTTTAAGTGAAAACAAAACTGACATACTGAAATCTGACCAAACGCATTCATATTGTGTTTAAACTTTAGAGGAATGATCCATGGGTCATTTTTGACATGTAAGAGTCAACCCTGCCTCAATATGAGGCACGGTCTGGCTGGTATCACTCAAAGTGTCTCTCTTTTGTTTAAAATGGACGGAATTTTAAGTGAAAACAACAAATGACATACGGAAATCTGACCAAACACATTCAGATTGTGTTTATACTTTAGGAGAATGATCCATGGGTCATTTTTGACGTGTACGAGTCAACATCACCCCAATCCAAGGCATGTTGTGGCCGGTATCACTCAAAGTGTCTCTCTTTTGTTTAAAATGGACAAAATTTTAAGTGAAAACAACAACTAACGTATGGAAAAACAACCAAACACATTAGTATTGTGTTGATACTTTAGGGAAAATATTCATGAGTCATTTGTGACATGTAAGAGTAAACCCCAACTCAATATGAGGCATGGTGTAGCTGGTATCACTCAAAGTCTCTAATTGTTTAAAATGGACAAAATTTTAAGTGAAAACAACAACTGATATATGAAAATCTGACCAAACACATTTGGATTGTGTTGATACTTTAGGGGAATGATCCATGGGTAATTTTTGACATGTATGAGTCAACACCACCTCAATCCGAGGTGTGGATGACATCACTCAAAGTGTCTCTCTTTTGTTTAAAATGGAAAGAATTATAAGTGAAAACAACAATTGACGTACGGAAATCCGACCAAACGCATTCAGATTGTGTTGATACTTTAGGAGAACGATACATGGGTCATTTGAGACATGTACGAGTCAACCCCATCTCAATATGAGGCATGTTGTGTCCAGTATCACTCATAGTCTCTATTTTGTTTAAAATGGACAAAAGTTTATGTGAAAACAACAACTTACATACAGAAATCCAACCAAACGCATTCGGATTGTGTTGATACTTTAGGGGAATGATCCATGGGTCGTTTGTGATGTGTAAAAGTCAACCCTTCCTCAATCCGAGGCATAGTGTGGCCAATATCACTCAATGTGTCTCTCTTTTGTTTAAAATGGACATCCCAACCCCCTGGATACCCCCAACCCCCGAGACACCCCCACCCCTAGACGCCCCAACCCTCCTAGACACCACCCCACCACTTGGACCCCCACCGCCTGGACACACCCACCCACATGGACAGCCACCCAAACCCCATAGAAACCCTCACTCCCTAGACGCCCCACCCCTCTTAGACACCACCCCACCCCCTGAACACCCCCACCCCCATGGACAGCCACCCCAAACCCCTTGGACACCACCCCACTCTCTGTACACCCCCACCCCTCTGGACACCCCCACCCCTAGAAAGCCCCCCAACCCCCTAGACACCACCCCATCCCCCTAGACACCCCCACCCCCTGGATACCCTCCAACCCCCTGGACGGCACCCCACCCCTCCTAGACACCACCCCACCACCTGGACACCCCCACCCCCTTGGACAGCCACCCCCACCCCCTAGACACCACCCCACACCCCTTGGACAACCCCACCAACCCCCTGGACCACCACCCCACCCCCTTGAACACCACCCCACCCCCTGGACACCCCACCCCTCTGGACACCCCCACCCCCTGGAAAGCTCCCCCAACACCCTGGACACAACCCCACCCCCTAGACACCCCCATGGACAACCCCCCACCCTCTGGACACCCCCACCCCCTTGGACACCCACCAACCCCCTAGATAGCACCCCACCCCTCCTAGACACCACCCCACCACCTGGACACCCCCACCTCTAGACAACCCACCCCTTGGAAAACCACTCCCACCCCCTAGACACCACCCCAGCCCCCTTGGATAGCCCCACCAACCCCCTGGACTGCCCCACCCCCTAGACACCACCCCACCCCTAGACAACCCCACCCCTAGAAATCCCCCAACCCCCTGGACACCACCCCACCCCCTGGACACCCCATGGATAGCCCCCCACCCTGGACAACCCCCACCCTGGACACCCCCACCCCCTGGACACCCACCACCCCCTTAGACGACACCCCCACCTCTTCTAGACACCACCCCACCACCTGGACACCCCCACCCCCTAGACACCCCCACCCCCTTGGACAGCCACCCCCACCCCCTGGACAACACCCCACTCCCCTTGAACAGCCCCACCAACCCCGCTAGACTGCCCCCACCCCTTGGACACCACCCCACCCCTGGACACCCCCACCCTCTAGAAAGCCCCCCCAACACCATAGACACCACCCCACCCCCTTAACACCCCCATGGATAGCCCCCTCCCCCACCCCCTAGACACCCCACCATCCCCCTGGATGGCCCTCCCACCCCTGGACTCCCCCAACCCTCCTCGACACCGCCCCACCACCTGGACACCCTCCACCCCATGGACAGCCCCCACCACCCCCTGGACACCACCCCACCCCATTGTACATTTCTATCCCCCCAGACACCCCCATCCCCCTGGACACCCCCACCCCCTCAGACACCCTCATACCTATGAACACCCCCTACCCCCCTTGGATAGCCACCCAAACCCCTGAATATCCCCCCAACCCCTTGAATTATGAATTGAATTCTGTATGTTTTTAATTAACTTATGAATTATGTGTTACTGGTGTATGGGTATACTTGTTGTATGGGTATACTTGCTGAAATTACCTTATGAATTATGTGTTAATTTTATATGGGTATACTTGTTGATATGATGATTTTTTTTGCAGGTCTTTTTTGGGTGTGCTGGTGCAGAATTTTATATTACAGCAAGTAGGGAATTTATTAGCACTTTTTTAGCATTGATAAAGAGATCCTTTATCAGTGATAAAAAGGCACTGATAAAGAAACCATTTATCATCACTTTTTTAGCACTGATAAAGGTATCCTTTATCAGGTCCTTTTTAGCACTGAAAAAGGATACCTTTATCAGCGCTCTTTTAGCGCTGATAAAGGATACCTTTATTAGTTCCTTTTTAGTGCTGATAAAGGATACTTTTATCATTGCTTTTTTAGCACTGATAAATGATACCTTTATCAGTGCTTTTTTATCACTGATAAATTCTACCTTTATCAATGCTGAGATTTACAACACTTTTTTAGTGTTGTTAAAGACAGTTTTGAGCACTGATAAAGCCCATTTTTGTAGTAGTGCCCACCTTCCCACATTGATGGTACATGACTGACCCAAAATTTAAAGCTACAGATCAAAACGGTCGGGAAGGATGGCCTAAGATACCACCTCCCCTCTTTCCTTTCTCCCCACACTTCTTCTTCTTCTCAGACGAACTACCACTACCCTGAACCCCTACTAAAACTGGTCCAATGAAACCAGACTTCTAATAGAATTCAATTTCCACCATTAAAGTATGATCAACCACCTCAACATACATCTTCAAATTGAACAAGAGGACTTGGTATTGTATATATAGTTTTAACCCCATTTAAAATCATTGAGCCTTCATCTGATCATCATAAACTACCTATGGTGCAAATTGAACTAACTCCACAAAGTAGTTAGCATACTCCATCATGGTCTGATCCCCCTAGTGGAGATCTAGAAACTCACAGTTCTTGGAAACGGCCAAGGTCTCAGGTAAATACTTCTCATTGAACTTGACCTTGAAGTCCTTTCAACCAATATACTAATTCTTCTAGCCCAAACCACTAAGTTCCACTACCTTCGACTGGTACCTTCCAATAGGAATGGATAACACTTTACCCTAACTACTATAGGAATGTCAGGAAACCCAAACATGCTTTCAATATTATCAATCCAATTATTTCCCCCTTGGGGATTTGTGCTACCCCAAAAATATGGAGGCTTTTTATTTAGTAAATCCTAAGACTTTTCCTTTCCAGGACCTTGTTCAGCTTCCCTAACTTGAGAAGTACTAGGGCCTACTCTCTAACCTAAGTCTTGGAAAACCTGAAACACTACTTTCACTAATCTACAATCAACTAGTGAGGGAGAAATCTCTCCGGCCTCTTACCGTGGTTGCACATGATGTCTATGGGGAGGCATATTGCTATACCATTTAACAAACCAAAGAATCTATCAAGACAATATACAGAAAATTTAACAACAAATACTTTGAAAACATACCTATAAATTAAAACCAAAATTGTATCAAGCATAATCACAAGACAAACCACTTCACCCCTGCTCGGTGTCCATGCAAAGTCTACAGCTTGTACATCTCACTAGGAGGAGAAGTCAAACCAATTACCAATATCCCATGAACACCCAAGGTCAATCACGTGGTATATTGACCAGACACCCCACTTGAAACTAGAACCTCAAGCCCTGATAGTCCTAACTCATGTCAATCCAAACTTTACCAAATAACATGACCTGAAGAAAGGGAAAAACCTTCCACTGATACCATTTTGTCACTAGCCAGCCCAAGATTCCATCCAAATCAACACCCGAACTAGCCCATGGAATGGCCCGAAGGGCATTCCTGATCCCCACAGGTTGGAAACTAGTGCTTGGGTATCAAAATTTCACTTTTTGGGAATTATTTCACCCAAGGAAAGAAACCATAAACATTCAAAAAGAACAAAACACCACAACATTCAATAAAAATAATCAAAGGATAACAAATATAAAAAGTTAATGGTTTTACAATTTTAAATACAAACCAAGATGACAAAAATGGGGATGGATACCAACTTTACCATGAATAAAATATCCATGAAACAAGTGGTACATCACCCTCAAGCCACCTCTGAAAAAACTTTCAAGAAATGGGAAAATAGAAACCGGATCCACCATCACCACTACATAATATCTTGCCTTTGTCTGGTTCAAACATAACAAGGTATACATGCACTCTAGGGTGTATGTAGGGTGTGAGCCAATTCCTAGTAAGTTATCACCCAGAATTAGGATTATATTCCAAAAAATTATAAGACAAATCAACATACAAGTTTTAAGAAATAGATTGGAAACTTTTTTATTAATTTTATTAAGTAAAACATTTTCAAGAAAGGCATGCTTTTAAATTAAAATGAAATCAAGCTCCATCATATGTTGATGGTAAGTAAAACATCACAAGATCACCATGGGTAATCCCTAAAGACACTAGTAATAGTGGGACCCTAATAACCTCATACCTCGGTGAAGCATGGTATAAAAACCATAGCCCATAGTGTCCTCATGAATGAGCCACTAGAGGGGAACACACCCCAGGGTCTAGTGGCCTCCAATCATCATATGTTTAGTTATTTTTTAGCATTAATCATGAATGAAGTAACTGAGCCTCAGCCCCACCTATTCGACTAGCGTATTAGTCCTAGTCTTCCCACCTAGTCACCTAGGATTCCACTTTGTGCTCAATTTCATTTCCCGTGTCATATAGATCACCTATTTCACACACAAACACCAAAAAATATGAATACACATGAAAAACAACCATTTTTCATAAGAAAAACCTATTTCAAATCCATATTCACATCAAATCCATTTGAAATCACACTTCGTACCACTTATATTCATGTCACCCTACATTGTAGGTGATCTATTATCTCGAACTTTGCATTGATTCCTCTTCTTCTTTACTGGATACACTTTATATATAGTCATAACATATCTCTCAACTATGAGGACCATGGGAATCTCTCTTTGAATAATTCCATTATAATATTTGACCTCTCAATTGGTTTTCAATCTTTACATTTCAGTCTTTATCTCTCAATATTTTCATTTTTAAAAAACCAAATCATGTGGAACCTTAAACCCCACACCCCCACAATAAAAATTCACGTTTATTTTATTAATTAAACATGGAAAATGTCACTTGAGGCTCTTTTTTCATCATGGAGTCCATATTTCTTTCAAAAAATATTATTTCCTAGAATATATATTTTATCCTCATTCAATTCCATCCAAATTTTGGGTCAAAATCCAAAATCTTAAACTAACAAGATGATACTCTCATTGACCCAGAAATAAAGCTTCAATTCCAGTGTTAGTATTTAATAATTATCGAAACATAGATTAGTAATCATCCCTCGATTTTCATATTGCACAAATTTAAACTTTTAGCACTAACTTCTGGTGTTTGCCTCGAACAAAAAAAGGTAAAAATATAATAAAGAACTAGATAAAGGCATGAGACTATTGTATGGAGATATAAAAGTAAATTAGGGAAGAGAAAAAACCTTCCTATAATTCCAACATAACACAGTTCATTCCCATTATAATCACACCAATCTTGATGGATTGTAAAACTGGCAGCTCAGGTGGAATAAATTGAGATAGATTGAAAAAAATTGAAAAAATAATGTCAAGAACAATGATGGAGAAGGTGAAATTACATTTTTAGATGAAATTAACAACCTCTATTTTCAAGAGGTACCCTATATATGATCAATTTGAGTGGAATGTGCACTTTGTTTCCCTCAATTTCTAGTTTCCTGCCAATTATTATTTTTTCTCTAATTTTATAACTTTTACTTTTATATATTTTTCCAATGATAATAAAATATATTTCCTCATTATTTTAATATTTTATACTCATATATAATTGAATATATACATATATATATATATATATTAAAATATTTCGAAGAAGGGGAATACAAAGAAAAAACGAAAATCTACAACACCTATAGGTACTCAGGGAGACTCAAACTTTAGACCACCCGTGAGAACCAAAAAAAATAAACAATAGGCTACGCCCCTAGGTAATATATACATATATATATATATAAATTCACTAAATTTATAATATATATATATATATATATATATATATATTAAAATTTTAATTCTTCAGTGATTATAAAATAAATTTTACTATTTTTAATTGACTGGTAATTCGCCCATGAAATTAAACAGGTCTATAATTATGTGTTTAATTTAAAAAAAAGAATATTTTTTTTAAATATGATAATTAATATTAAAATTGAAAAAATCTAAATCATAAATAAATTCTACCGGATAGTGGTATACTAGTTCAAATGTAAAAAAATTAAATATTAAAAAATAAATATGCTTCAAAAATACTTTAAATATTATAAAAATGACATATATATATATATTATTAAATTTTCATTATAAATTGTGAGGAATATAGGTAATGTGACACTCTAAGGAATATAATTTCATTATTAAAAAATGTATGAATACAAAGAGGAGGTTGATCTCAAAAGGTACGCGGATGAGGAAGAAGATGTTCTTAGTCAATATTTTAAACCTTAGGATATTTAGTTTACAAGAGTTATTAGTGAGGATAATTATGGGATTTATGCCCATAGTGATAGTACAAGAGTTTTGGATGATAATTTTCATAGAAATGATGAACCTATTTTTGGGATTAGTGAAGTGAAAACACAATAGAAGCTTGTCTGAGTACTGTAAGTGCTTCCTTAACATGCCATTTGGACATTGGATGAGCACCACATGGTTATGGGATCTGAGGGAGGCTACAAAAAGGGTGCTGATGTAATCAGAATATAGTATGTGGGAAAGGAGTTAATTTTTTTCTATGGGCTACAGAATCCAAGAGTTGGTAAATTATAATTAATCTGGAGTGATGGAGAGACATAGAATATTTATTAGGCGAGTGTGTACACATACATGAAGCTGAGTCAGAAGTTTTTGGTCTTAAATATCACATAGAGGAAATATATTTAAAACACTATCTACTAGCTAAAACACTAATAATAATACTAAATAATTTAGAGAATGTGTTTAAATGGAAAACTGAGAATGAATATAATTGTTGCATGAGCACGGTGAAAAATTGAAATCATCTACATTTAAAGAGTGAAGATGAATTTTACATGATTTGGATTACAATGGAATTTAGAAGAGAGACCTTATCATATGTTTATTGTGACATTCCTACTAAATAAAAGTTTTTGGGCCCAAACTAGTGCACTGATCTGATTTTTTTATCAAATCAAAGAAAAGAAGAAATTTGTAACTGTGTTGTGGTGTGGAACCACTGGATGTGGAAAATCTACATTGTCATCATTATTGGGCAGTAAGTTAGGTGTCACAACTATAATTTCCATAGTTTATTTTAATCACATAATGAATGGGTTTTCAGAAGAAAAACTATGTCCTCTACTGAGATCTTTAGCATATAATACTGGGAAATCCTTGGACAATATAAAAAGAGGTATGAGGAGGAAAAAGTGAAAAATGTTCCCAAAAAGGGGGTATTTGATGCCAAGAACCTATAGAATATTTCAATGAAATATTTTTTAGAAATAATTCATAGAGTCACAAAAATAAGAGGTTATAGGGGATCTTGGAAGCATGGATAAAAATTCTAAGGAAAATTACATCACCTATCCGAGATTGAGCCTGTAAGATCAAAGCATGATGAGTGTAGGGAGAAAAACTCATGGAGAAATTAATGGAGGTTTGAAAGGAAAAATTTTCAATGTTGTTGTGTTTACATTGGATCCTAGAAAAGTGGTAGTGAGATATAAATTTTCATGGTATTTTGAAGAGTTATGAAAATAGTCTATGAAAATGATGGAAGATTTTCCCATGGATTCTATGAAATGGGAGGACAAAGGCTGTAAGAGTAATGTAGAAATTGGGTTACCAAGAATGAGTGATTTATTGGTATTTTTTTTGTTTAACATGTGCAAAAAATTTTATGTATTAACATTCATCATAATGTATTTTTCCAAAACTATCTCAAATATGAGAAACTCATCATTGTTCAGGGTGAAACACTTTTCATTTAAGTTACTGGCTATTTTTGGTGCGAGGAAAAATTTAGTTTAATTTGATGGAATTCCCTAACAATTTGGTCCAACCTCTACCTCAACCACTGATCATTATTCAGAAAATAGAAATTTAGGCATGTCAATGTTCCCACCACATTTTCTCGGAGGAACAACATAAATTACATCTTCAAATTTCCCTGCTCAAGCTCATGGTGATAGGGATGGGAAATTCATTAGCAATGCTAAAGTTCTATATCCACATCTATTCAGTTTTCTTTACAAAATTGAATCTTATAAAGAGGTTGATAATGTATTTCATGAAATTATTCACAAACACTACACCCTAGTAAAGGTGGTCGGTTGTGATGAATCTTTTCTAGAGCTCTTTAGTTTAGAATTTCCAAACACTTTTTATCATGATTTCATTTACAAAATTTCACGTCCAAAGAAAATTTTTAGTTATCATCATTTTGGAAATAGAGGAAAAAATATGAACCATATCTAGGAAAGGATCATAGTGAACCTATAGAAAAATTTTAAGCCTCTTTTTTGGTACAATTGAATGTTTGTCTCCAACACTCAGAGGATGGATAGGGGATACATATGGGAGTTGGGGGAATGGTACATGACCAGTTGAAAATTTATTCTTGTCAAGATAAGAAGATCAATGTATTTGTTTCACATGCTTTCAGGGTTAGACTCAAGCAGAAAAATGACAAAAACTATAGATTCAATGTAGATGGAGTTGGCCACGTTGTCGCTAAAGCTGATTCAAGTGTGCAACCATATTCAAAGGAGGCCTACCATTCTAGTGTTCAATAATCTGTGTCATGTTTTTAGGAGT
The DNA here is from genome assembly GCA_963277665.1 of Viscum album. Lineage (NCBI taxonomy): Eukaryota > Viridiplantae > Streptophyta > Magnoliopsida > Santalales > Viscaceae > Viscum > Viscum album. The sequence goes on from OY728148.1 coordinate 16,211,969, forward strand.
TTCACCGTGGGGACAAGGTGGTTTTTTAAGAAGGTGGAATTTTTATGAATACAGGGGCTAGTTGAGGTTATCTGTAGGTGAGTGTGGATATTACCAAGGATATATTTGTATTTTGGTTTAAATGGTGCTGCCCAACTGTTTAGTGGGGGAAACCTTGTAATCTCTTATAATTAGTGGTTGGGGTGATTTTATGGAAGATAGAAAAATAAATAAGGGTAAAAAAGTTTAGGGAGGGGTACACATTCATTTTTTGTGATTTTAAAAAGGCTGTTGGGGTCTTGGATGTTGGGATGTTCCGGATGGCTCTTGGAGAAGTGGTCTTCTCCCGAGGTTCCTCTATCTTCTTCTTCTTCCTCTTCTCCTTCTTCTCTCAGCCATATTGTAATTCCTATTTTTTATTAATTTGATACAATGATAAAATATATATAATATTTCCATTATTCTTACTACATCTCTCTCAATATTTACCTAACATTGTGTAAGAGTCTTCCCCCCTTTTGTTTCATAAGGGTCTTTATCCCTAAGGGCCTCCCCCACCCCCTCTTGGTGTGTAAGGGTCTTCCCCCTCTACTATATAAGGGTCTCCCCCTATTCTTACTTAAGGATCTTCCCCCTTGTTGTGTAAGGGTCCCTCACATCCTAATAGATTCTATATTATGTGATATCTATGTTATGTTATAGTAATCAAGTTTAAATAAAAAGAAAAACATACAATAAAAAATAGAAAAAATCTATGTTTTTTCATAATAATGATAGGATAATTCCATTGTAACACCCCAAAATGTTAAAAGGTTAAAATATTAAATGTTAATACTCATTTCAACAAGGTAAAACTTTATTTTTAGGGTATATTATGATTAGAACTCCACAATTCTGCATGTTTGGTCTGAAGTACTGTTAAGATGGGTGACATCATGAGAAGTTTCTTAGGGTGTGTGTGAGTGGGGACAAAGAAAACTAAACGGGAATGTGTTGGAATATGGGGAAAACATTAATTTGATAAGTAACCCCAATAAGTAATAGTCTATGGTGTGTTGGGAATAAAACCAAGGTATCACATGGGGCCCATGGGGTTAGATGACCAGGTTCATGGCCTAGAGAGGTCAAGTCATGACAAATGTTATCATAGAGGTACCCAAACATAAGTGTAGTGGTAATTATGGGTAGAAATATGGGGTCCATAATGTCAACCTTGTTCTCTAAATGGGATATAATGTAACACATCAGAATGTTAAAGGGTTAAAAGACTAAATGTTATTACTAATGTCAACAAGGTGTACCTTTCTTTTTGGAAGCCTACTTTATTAGAACTCCATTATTAAACATGTTTGGTTTGAAGTAGTGTTAGGATAAATAATCTTGTGAAAAGTTTCTTAGGGTGTGTATAATTGAGAACAAATCACATTGAAATAAAATGTGTTGGTCTGTGAGAATAGTCATTAATATGATAATTTACCCTGATAGATAATTGTTTGTGTTATGTTGGGAAGAAAAATTAGGTATTAAATGAGGCTCATGGGGTCATATGACCAGGTTTATGGCATGGGGAGGTCAGGTCATGAAAACCATGGTTTAATACAATTCACTATATTTTTTAGTTATAATCATTCAAGGGTTTACTATACTTAAAATGTGAGCATCATAACCACTGCTCATAATTTGGAAAACTCATATGACACACAAAAAACCACTTTATGAATCATAACACAAGATAAGAATTTACTATCTTATTTATTTACAAAAAAGATAGTAACTAACCAACTAAAAATTAGAAGTGGTAAAATGACCAGTTAACCAAATAGTTAACCAAAAAACCAAATAAAAAATGACAAAATGGTTATACTAAAAAAAAATTTGGTTAGTAAAAAATTTATTTGGTTAATAATAAAAAATTGGTTTGGTTGTTAATTTTAATATCCAAATGCCAAAAAAATAATTGAATTTACAAATTTTAAATTTTATTAATTTAATATCGCTAAATGACCCATGATATTGATTATAATCATAAAAAAAAAATCTTTTTTTACAGATTTATGTTTTCAATAAAATAATTTGTTTTTTATAAAATTTTAATATTGATTTATGATCTCATGTTTTTTCCAATGTGGTCAAGGTGATTTTTTCTCATCATAGTTGACCGAATAGTTAAAAAAAAACCAAAATAAAAATAATTGGATGATTAGCTAAAATTGATTGATGGAGAAAAATCAAAAACGGTTCTTGGGTTTGGTTATAAAAATGATAACTAAACAACCAGATAATTATAGAATATCAGTTTTGGTTAAAAGAAATTGACATTTTCCAACCTCTTCCAATAATGAACGCTTAAGAGGTGATATAACATTAAGCACTAATGTCCCAAATAAGATTTATTCCAAAAAATATAAATTTTTTCATGCCTAACGACCTTTCTATTTATTGATTTATTCATTTTCATACTGAAAAAATGGTTTGAAATTGCATTCAAGAAGTATTTACATAGACATGAAAAAAATATTCACTCACTCTTGTGTTTTTCATATTTTAAGTCATGAAAAATTACCCACAATAGTAAAATGGTACATTTGAAAAAATTAATTGTCAGAACATTAACCCATTTGAGAAGCTAAATGGAAGCTCATAACAATTTTTGTAGACCAAATGATAGTTGGATATATAATAAAACTCTATTCATTAATAATAGTGAATAGTAATTATAGAAAAAAATGGAAACATACATGAATAAATCAGGAATATCAAACTGGTCCATGATTAGAAAAGGGTATAAAATGACTAAGTGTGATTGAGAGATACTTAAACCTGATGTTGCAATCAAATGTGAACTCAAGTACAAAGTTATGAATACATTGTTTTGTGATATTAATAGAAATTAATTTAATAATATTTATACTTTTAAAAATACTTGTGATAACCCTTAAAATCACACATCAAGATAAAAATAAGGTTAAAATGACAAAATTACATATTCTTATATCAGAGCCTAACAGTTTTATAATGAAACTAGATGAATCTATCAATGAAGTTTATTATTGTTGTATTAATATTATTCATGATATGAAATAACTTTATGAATATATAATTAAAAATGTTCTTGTGGAAATAAATTCTAGGGAACAAAAAATCCACACCAAAATACACTTTTAGTGGAAAAATCTAAGTATCTGAAGCATTATTCCTTAGAAAAATTGTTTGATTTTCAGATCCAATATGAATTGTAGCTAAACCGGATGAATGGAGAATAATATGGGGAAAAATATTTGTATTCAATATTTATCCAACATAATTATATTCTATAGAGTATCTAGATATGGAATGAAATGGGGAGGTATTGCTCATATATCCAAGAGGATTAAAAATTATACAAAATAAGAAAAAGATTCAAAAATAGATATGAAAGAGAAGATAAATAGAAATAAAAGTAAACTAAAATGATGTTGTTAAAAAATTTAGAAGAAAAAAAACATATATATCATACTCTCAGATGTGATAGGAAAAACTCCAATAATAATCTCAAGGGAATATGGAAGAAAACAATGAAGGAAACTTGGAATTTTAGTGAGGATAACTCTGTAGACGACCAAAGTGGAAGAAAAAAAACAATGTAACTAACTTTTATTTAATGATAATCAATAATGGGGTAACTTATTACAATCAATAAACCTAAAAATATTATTATATGTTTATTAATGAATTAAATTATATAAGTTCTATTATGAAATATCAATTTTAAACCCTCAATATCATGTATAAGGATCTTAAAAATACTAGCCAAATTATTTTGAAGGAAAAATTTATTTTAGAAGAAGGGTTGAAAATATAAAAAGGTGATGAATATTTAGTTCCTATCCCTCTTGAAGTGATAGATAAGAAATTTAAAAAAGCATGATAAACTCAATTCTTCTTTATCTAAATTTTTAAAAAGGAAATGAACTAAAAAAATTAGTATCACTTCATAGTCATCTTAAGACTAGTTGTGGAAAAGATTATACATATCAACAACATAATAAATTTTATTAAAAATATTTCAATGAATTTTTTCATGGACATGAATCGTGTTTCATGTTATAATTATTGTATGCATTGATGATATTCCAAGGAGTGTATTTTGAGAGGCATGAATTATCTTAATGTCAATAGGGAATTTATTTCTAAATATGTGATCACTACCATTGCATCTAAAGTTAGTTATTTACAGATAACTAAAAAATTTATTATTAATATTATTCATTCCAATAAAATTTAGGTGTTAAATCATTTGTTTAAATTTTGAAAAAGTGACTTAGGATCATCAAAAAGAAAATTTGGTATCTTAAAAACCTAAAAACTTTCAAGACACTATTATAAAAGAAAACGGTGTAAAAATATGAGACAATTTACCCCATTCGGATCCCCAAGACACATTCGAGCCCAGGGTCCTAGTACCCTCTTTGGTGATGATAAGTACTTTGTCGGGTAGACCATGAATTGTAATGGGTTGGTGTTTCTATTTTAGAAAATAGCTTGTAAAAATGTGGTATGTTTAAATGTTGTTGTAAGTAAATTTTGGTTGCAACATGAGAGACTAGACCATTGTAAACTTGAGTTAATTTCAATTTTTTTTAAATATAAATTAGTGGGAAAACTCCCATTTCTTAAAATTGAAAAGAATTTTTTTTATAAACCTTGTTAAATTTAAAACCAACACAATTTTTTAAAATCATTAAATTTGATAAATACTTACCCTTTTAATTGACACCAATTAATTTATTTTGACCAACAAAAATTTTTGACCTTAAGGGAAAATAGGTTTTCTCTTACTATCTATTTTGGAGTTCAATATTGAAAACAAAAAATCAAACCCCACCATGAAAGAGTACATTATTGCATCATTGTTATATGTAAAAATACAAAAACAAAAATAAAAAATAATCGAAAATAGATGCCCAGAACAAAAAACAAAAAAACAATTGATAAATAGATTTGAAAAGAGATAAAAATATCGATTCATTATGACAAGATAAATGATTTAAATAATTGAAATAAATGTAGAAAATAGTGAATGAACATGGATATTTATATTCTTTGATTTAAATTTGACTTACATGAACAACATGAACACCACATTAAACCATATCTTTACTATTAAAAAAATCATACTAACAAAAAATACACTGCAAACTAGTAAACAATAACCTATCCAAGCATGAGTTCTAAGAAAGCTAGAAATCGATGATGAAATTAAATTATTGGGTATGACAGATACTCCTCACTGGATAAAATTCACACGAGACACATGAATTTGAAACATCTCAATGAAAGGGAAAATATAAATAAATTTATGAATAAAAGAATAGATTCTTAAAAAGTAGATCCCTCTATACCATAGATTGATCATGTTGTTGAAAAATATGATTGAGGCTATTTTTCTTTCAAAATGGTCGAAGCCAAAGTCATTGAGAAAACCTTTAGATATATATTATCACCATAGAACCAACAAGGAAGTTTGGATAAGGTAAATTAGAGATCTCCCTCTCTATATATTTCTCTAAAAAGACTTATAAAGGTAAAAAAAATTTAATGGGAGTATTAAAAGTCTCTAGGATCCATAAAGGCACGTTGTGGGCGAGTCTAGCGATAGATGCAACAGTTTCCATGGTTTTTTTATAAATCAAAAAAGAAAATACCAATGATCAAATCCATTTAAATCCAAATATATCAAGAATCTTACCATGTAGGCATGTGAAAAGAAAGAAAATTTTATACAAATAGTTTAAGGGTAGAGCAAAGAAACATAAACAAATTCTCATTTAAATATTTTCTTTAATGCATGAAATAACTTTTTTTATATCCTAAGTGTTTTCTTTTATGAAAGAATTTTTCATCCAAATAATTTTTCTCAAAACTAAAATATTTTCTTAACACCAAAAAAAATTTTATCACCCAAAATCATTTTATGACCTGAAAAAATTTGATCACCTCTTAAATTTTCTTTATGGGATGAGAAAAAAGTACTTATCACACAAAAACATCATCACTTCTGTATGGGTGTCATCCCATTTTATTCTTTCATGTCAGCCTACATTGTAGGTGCTATATTATCTCTAAATTTTCATTTGATTCCTCTTTTTCTTTATAAGAAGAACTTTATATATATAGTCACAAAATATTTCTCCACTGTGAGTCCCATGGTACTCTCTTATTTAATGGTTCCATCATAATATTTTACCTCTCATCTAGTTTTCAGTCTTCACATTTATATCTTTATCTCTCAAGCTTTTAATTTTAAAAAAACTAAATCATGTGGCACCTGAATCCCCCCCCCACAAAAAAACTCATGTTTATTTTATTTATTCAACATATAAAATTTCACTTGAGGATCTTTTTTCATCATGGAGGCCATATTTAAAAAAAATTGTTTACTAGAATAAATATTTTATCTTCATTCAATTAAATATAAAATTTTGTCAAAATAAAAAATATTGAACTCACAAGATGATATTCTTAGTAAACCAGAAATAAATATTCATTTCTAGTTTTATAATTTAATTAGTAACATAAAATAGATCAATAATCATCCCGCAAGTTTCATATTTCACAAATTTAAACTTACAACATTTAATTATAGTGTTTTCCTTAAACAGATGATGGTAAATATATAGAAAGAAACTAGATAAAGAAATAATAATATCAGATGGATATATAGAAGAAAATTAGGGCATATAAACAACCTACTTATAATTACAACAAGACCCAGTTGATTCCCGTTCCTATCACACCAATCATGAGTATTTATAAAAATAGAAGCTTAGGTGGAAGCAACATAGATATATTGAACAAAAATGAAATAACATGGTTGCTAAAAATGATGGAGAAGATGAGATGAAATTTTCTTATAAAAGTAACAACCTAAATTTTTGACAGGTGACCCATATATGATCCATTTGAGTGGAAAATTCAATTTGTTTCCCTTGATTTTTGGTTTCCTGCTATTTATTCTTTTTTCTCTTACTTTATTACTTTCAATTTTATATATTTTTATCAAATGATAATAAAACCAATTTAGCAATTATTTAAATATGGTAGGATCATATATAAATTCATATACATATATATATATATCAAAATTTTTGGGGAGGGGAATACAAAGAAACAAAAAAAAAATCTATGACACCCACAAGTACTGGGGGAGACTTGAACTAGAGACCTCTCGTGAGACCCGTAAAGGAATAACCAATAGGCTATGCCCCTGGGGGATGTATATATATATATTGATGTAAATTCACTAAATTTATAATATATATATATATATAAATTAAAATTTATTCCCTAAATGGTTATAAAATAAATTACACCATTTTTAATTAACTACTACTTTTCTCGTGCAATTACACTAATCTATAATTATGTGTTTAATTTTAACAAAAGAATAATTTTTTAGAAATATGAAAAATCATGTCTATATTGAAAAAATTTAAATCACAAATAAATTCTACTTGATAGTGTAATTCTAGTTCAATAGTAACAAAATTTTAAATATAGAAAAAGAAATCTGCTTTGAAAATATTGTAAATGATTGAAAAATTACTAAAAACATAAATTATTAATAATATACCAAAAAATAATATCCTTTTTCCCAAGTACTCACTTGGAAGCTACAATTATAGTAACTCTTCTTGAATTATTATAACAATATACCATTAAATAATAACAAAAGTTTAAAGCATTAGTTCTCTCAATATAACATTACAAATAAGAAAATTAAAATTAAAATAGGTTACATTATGAATCAATCAAGAAAGTGAAGTAAGAAATGAGCATATAGTTCATTGAATTAATTTAATAATTCAATTTATTAAACTTACACTTCAACATGAAAACTGAAAAAATAAATATACACTTAAAAATATATAGTGAAAAAGAAAATTTTCAGGTTAAAAATATTGAAAATGATAGAAAGTTCAAAAAATCCTATGAATTTGAAAATTTTATTCTATTTAAAAATGAGAAATCCAATACATATACTATATTTAAGGTAGTAACAATATATAAAATTCATTACTTATGATTTAAAATGTGGTAAAATATTGTATACCAAAATTTTTAATTTTTGAAAAATAAAATATTCATGACTTTATCTTCATATCTGGTCAACTTATTCTATATGATAAGTGAAAGAAAAATTCAAAATTATTTGAAATATACACATAGTGATTATATTAATTAAATAAAAAACATTAGCAATGAATTAGTGAGACAATATTTAAAAGAAAAAAAACTATTAAAATAAATTTTAACTTATACTAAAAAAAATTGATGTATTTTTATTAAAGTTCAATTTTATTATCAATTCAATTATTTTATAGTTTTTTATTTTAATGTAGGAAGATATATTTTTTATTTTCCTACAAAATAAAAGTAAAGGCTGCATAATTTTAATGAAAAATTTAATATAAATGAAAAAATGAATTAGTTCAACTCAAAATTAACTTCTTATATTTTTCCAGAAGCATCCACATATCAATGTTAAAATGAGAAAGATTCACTATAAAAAGATATTCATCAAGTACTATTGTTTTCTTTATATCACTTAAGAAATAATCCCCTTGATATTAGAAACCTGACAGTGAATGAATTATAATCTTTTAATAGTAAAAAAATAAGTAACACAAATCTAAAAAAATAATAAGGAATAAAATAAACAATTACAATTACAAATATTTTTTTAATCTAAGATCATTTTTCACATCTAAAATAAATCTCAATGATTAAAAATTTTAAGATAAACTTATTTTTATACAATACATACCTATGAAGAGAAGACTCAAGACATTCAAAATATCTATGCCTATTTGATACATGTTGGAAGGAAATAGATATCCATGGACAAAATGAAGACATTATTCCACTATGAATCCATTAGCTAATATCATGAATAAAGTAAATTTAAATTATAATATATGATTCAAACACATATAGTATAGGAGATATAGAATTTAAAATATTTAATAATCATATAATATAAAAATAAATTGAAATGAAATTTTTTATAAAAAATATTAAAAAAATCTAATGAACTATGCAAGGGTAGAATTGAAAATGATAAGTAATGTGAATCTTATAACCTCATAAATTAAATAATGATCACCTTTTTTATATTTTCATGTGAATAAATTTAGTTATTTAATTTACTTGAAATATGATAATGGAAGTTAAATAAAATATTGTTTAATTTTGAATGTAAAATAAAATATATTGTAAAAAACACAAGATAATGTTAAAAACACAATATATTGTATAAATGTACATAGATTCAAAAATAGAAATTTAGAATGAATTATATAGTTTTTTTTATTAAATTAATAACTAAATAAAAATTTTGTAACATGCATATAGAATAATTTCTTAGTGAATAATGAAAGAATTAATGGAAAAATAAATGGTTAACATATAAATTACTTAGGAATAAAAATCCATTTGGGAAAACTTTGGAATAATTTAATAAGGCATACAATGAAACTTTGATAATCAACAATGTGAACATTAAATATTTTATGAAATATTAAAATGTGAATAATTGTAATATTAATATTAAACAGTGAAGTTAACTTTGCAGGTATGTAGGTTAGTTTCAAACAAAAACCCATGATGCGTGACCATAAAAGAATAAGTATACTGGTAAATGAATTAATCCATATGTAGTTAATGAGAAATAGAAATATGAAATTTACATGTAAAAAATCAAATATTTATGTATATAGGACAATCAAAATAGGGAAAACAATAGTAAATGGTGGGAGACAACATGTTTTTTTACTTCAAATTAGGGATTTGTGATGAAAAAAAGGAGGTTACTGATTAACATTGTGGAATTCCTTCGTTAGAAATTGGAAAAATGACATGGTCAAATAAAATTTTGGGTGCTTATAATTTAGAATGTTTGGAGGATCATGAAATTTATATTTGGGTTTCCCAGAATAGGATGCTCCTAGCATCAATGAATTAGTGGACCTATAATGACCAAAAAAATTATCCCACCATGGAAGTGTTTGTTAGAGAGTGGGGAACCCAGAATATGATGAAAATATATATCCAAATATTCATAGAAATGAAAAATTAGTAAATAAAAATCTAAAATTTTGTACATTGTTACCAAATTAAGGAATGAGGGAGAATAATAAAGTTACCAAATGATAGTTTCAGAATGCACATAAAGGAAAAAAGAGGTCTATTAAATCTTTTGCAGCCAGATGATGGTAAGTGATGAATGATTGTTATAAAATACACCAATAAAGGAAAGAATATATTTGATGAATATTTCATAGATGGTTTAGGGATATAGGTGATCAGTCTGTAAGGGAGTATGTTGAGATATCAGGGAGTTTTGTGATGAAAGATAGAGATATATCCTTACTTATTTAAGTGATCATTATGGGAGACTAATTGAAAACTTATGTAGATCAAAGGTTGGTAGATGGGGAGATGAGGATGAAGAGGTGGAAAATATTGGGTGGAGGAAATGAGATATATTTACCATATGAGATAAAACTATGGATTCATATAGGATTGAAAAGTGCGATGTAACATCCCAGCCCAGGTGCCACACACCTGTGCCCCAAATCTTTTGGTCACATGATATTAAGTACGCCTCCCCATATGCCATAGGTTGCTTACTAGCAACGAGGGTATAATATCAGTCATGGGGAGAATATAACCTCTATTTTCAGAGTAATACACTAATAGAAATAAATAAGAAATAGGGGAGTAACATATAACCATGAACATTACCAATATCTTAGGATAAACAAAATTGGAAATACAATATCAAAACTAAAGCAGAAAAGTATTCTATGTTAATGTATGTGTCAAGTGTCTAAAATGAAACCCAAAATAAAGACACAAATAACTCTCCAAGTGGGGCCCAAACCATGCATGGTTCCCTCATCCAGGATCCATCCCAAATCAAATATCTATCTTAGGGCCTTTACCTTTAACCTGTCCAAAAAATGCCCAAGATTTGAGCAGTACAACGATGTAGAACAAGATCCAGATATAAAACCCTACATCAAAATCAAATAAATAAAGATATATCTAATATAGATCTACAATCCTTGATCTATATCCACAATATTAGATCTAGATCTAATCCAAAATAGAAGAAAATAACTCCTTTCAAGGATTAGGGAATAAATTAGAACAAATGGTAAACCAATGTAATAGAATCCACTTACCAGGAGGGATACAAATCTAAGATCTGGGATTATAATCATAAAGTAAGGTGGTTAAGAAGGCTTGGAATCTATTCAAAGAGCTCAAAAATCATGAAAGAGTACCTAGGGTCGAATGGCGGTCGATTTGGGATTAAAATGGGGGTTCAGAAATTTTTAAAACTAATTTTTAGGCTAAATCAATTCCTGCGCATGGTTTACTGGTAAAGGGCACACAATTTCCCCTAACCGTGTGCCTAAACTGTGTGCCTTTTTTATAGGGATGGATAGTTACTCCTAAGAGGATGTATGATTATAAAAATCATGCACCAACCATGAAAATCTCCACTGTCTAGGGTTACATGGTTTTCTGGGTTGGGGCACATAGTTTACCCTAATTTTCTGCCAACCATGAACATCTCCCTTTCTTTCATTTTTCTCAAACATTACACCCAAACACACACCAATATAAAACCCAAATGAAAATTAATCAACACTAAACAAAATATTATCTATAAACAAGCTTGAGACCACTTCAGAAAAGGTTGGGATCTTACAATATCCCCACCTTATAACAACTCATCCTCGAGCTGCACTCCCAAGCATCTCGAAGATTCTAAGTAAAAAAGATCAATCCACTAAGCCCTCATATAGTATTACCATTCCCATGTTTCCACCTACAAATTACTATGTTTACACAATACACAAACTATCAACATGGTCTTTCCCTACAACACTTTGTCACTGTGATCCAACACACGTATTAGATGCTCCTCAAACGAGACATCTATTTTAAGCGCAACATCATATTAGGCAATACACTAATAGGCATTGAAGGACCCTAGAATTTATAGAGGGTGATCATGTATTCCTTTAGGTGTTTCCTATTTTGGGTCACCATAGGATATGGAGACATGGAAAATTAGTATCTAGGTTCATTAGACCATTTGATGTGGTGGATAGAATCGGGCCGGTGGTGTACTGATTAGATCTTCCATAGAAATATAGTGATATGCATGGTGTTTTACATGTTTCAAAACTACAGTTGTATCACCATGACCCTTATCATGTGTTCGACATAGATGATGTTGAGCTTAAAATAGATGCTTCATTTGAAGAGAATCTGATACGTGTGTTGGAGAAACTCCTGTAATATCTAGCTAATCCCAAAAATATATGGATACCGAACACATTCTTAGGATGATCCTAAGAAATCACTAACTAAAACTTCTTCGAATCAACTGACACACCTTCCTCTAAGATGATGTGACCCAAGAAGTGTAACAGATTAATCTAAAACTGACACTTAGATGTCTTGGCATATAGACGATGCTCTCTCAGTGTACTTAGGGTGATATCAAGACACTGGCCAGGATCATCAGGAGTCTTGGAGTACACCAATACTTTATCCATGAATACAACTTCAAACTAATCTAGGAATGGATGGAAGATCCTGTTCATCAAGGCCATAAACATTGCTTGTGCGTTTATAAACATGAATGACATTACGACAAACTCATATAGGTTGTATATGATTCTGAAAGCAGTCCTTGGTATATAAAAAGTTTAAATCTTAGATGATGATACCCTTATCTCAAGTCAATCTTTGACAATACACAAGATCCTCTCAACTGGTCAAATAGATCATTGATACATAGAAGAGGATACGAGTTCTTCATAGTCATCTAGTTAAAATTTCGACAATCAACACACAAGCGCAAACTCATATCAGTATTCTTTGAGAACAAATTAGGTCAACCCCAAGGGGACATACTCTGATAGATAAATACATTATCCTCCAACTTCGATTGAAGTTCTATTGGTTTCATTATGTATGGTGGAATAGAAACCAGATCCACCCCTACAATGAGATCAATGGTTAATTCCACATCTCTCTTAGGTGAAAACCTTGTGAAGTCTTCCAGAAATACATCTTGAAACCGGTCCACTATAGGTAGAAGGAAATTCTTCTCTACACCTCCATCATATAGTAATAGACTAGCAACCTGGGATGTGAGATCTCCCAATTTACAAGTAATTGGACCTTATTGTCTTGCTAAGATATTCCATACTCCATGGTGAATATAGTTGTCACCCTTAGGAGACTTAAAGGGTACTCTCCTCTGATAACAATCAATGTGGGCTTGGTATGTAACTGGACAGTCCATACCCAAAATTAGGTCTAATCCTAAAATGTATAGTATTTAGAGATCCCATACAATATGATACTCTCTGACATATAGAGAACACCCTTTGCATAAATAGATGTCTTTAGACCATATTCCCAATGGTGTATCTATAGTCATAACCCTGCTCACAAACTCCACCTCCAGGATCAGTCCATTCAAAAGTTTTATAGAAATAAAGGAATGAGAGGTTCCCATATCAAATATAGAACTAGCTAAATTAGAGGCTATAAGAATAGTACCTCTCACTATCGATGGTCCAGCCTCGCTAGCCACAAGTGTAGGCTATGCCAAATGAAACTGCCCTACCCCTCCTCTCTATGATGCAGTCTGACCCCCCTATGCTGCACTACTTTTCTGATATGAATTATATTTCCTTGAATCCCCACATACATTGCCCATTCATCCTCATCCATTAGAAATCTATTTTCCAGACTGATATGGTTCAGAAGATCCCCTTCCTACACTCAGATTTTCCCAAATGCACCCTCACCACCCGTCTATTGATGAGTCATGCAGAACTTCAGTATATATCCCATATTTCTATTAGATCAGTTCCCTAATGGTGGTCATGGGAAATGTCTTTGTAGGTGACCCGACCTACCACATTAGTGAAAGATCACTCGAGAAATATCCTATGCAACTTATCCCTCTATCTGGTTACTTTGTTTCCCCATACCCCGACTGGTGATGTCGTAGTGACACTTCCTACTCTTGGAAGCTGCACCTCCTAATCATCCAGTTGGAACTACCTATCCTACACTATAAGCCTACTCCAGGTTCCCCTTAATTATGATATCCTGATCCATCACCTCAGCAAACTCCTTTAATTGAAAAATATTAACCAAGGACTTAATATCATATTTAAGACCATCTTGAAAACATCTCTCCATAGCTGTCCCATCCCTTGATAATGCTAGAGAAAAGCATCACAAATATATAAAATGTCTATAATAGTCCATCAGTGACATAATCACATGAGTCAACCTCATGAACTTAGAAACTCTCTATTTCCTTAGTATCTCTTGATATAAGTGCTCTAAGAACCTCTCCAAAAGGTCCTTCCATAACATACCATCAACCTGTTCAGTATGCACATAAACATCCCCTCATTACTTAATTGATCCTCATATCTTATAAGAACCCAACATGAAACTTCTCTATGTAGGAGTCTCAAAGTGGTCAAGTATATTCTTGATAGACTCAACCTAGAACTTAGCTCCCTTAGGTCCACCCTCTCTAGTAAAATTTAGAGGGTGCTGTACTTGGAACTCCCTCGTCATATCAGACATACTCTTCACAACCAGTCGCAGGTCTCTTCCCATGAATTGCATGAAATGAACAAGGTTCTCTTGAAGCTTCTCTCATACTCCCTCAGCTAGAACAATCAGTACCTTAGGTTCCAACACTAGAGGATCATTCCTAGACATTTCCTTTGGTCGTCCTCTCAACAAGCATCATTGTGGAGGCATACTCTCTAAAATTCCAAACACGCACCTTAGAGTAGAGTTCACAAAAACTATAAATTTACGTAAGAGGGAAACACAACAATACAAAAAATGTCTTTTCCCAAACCCTCACCATGCGGTAAAAAACTGAGGCACTATCACTACCCTTAACCATCATACACCTAGGTATTGGTTAATAAGGGTAAACACATTCTCATTATTCAAGTTTCTCATTTAGACACCCATTTATTCTCATCTTTCATCATTTTTTAATATTTCTCAATTTCATGTCAGGCCCCATTTTCATTTCAATTTACCAAGAAAGGAAAACAATCCAAGTTCAACAAATTACCCATAACTTGTTTTCCATGCATTCCTAAAATGATGCATGTCACAATAACCCTAAGTTTCTAGAATGATGCATGTAAACTCAACTCTTATGCCATGCCAGTCCATAAGTCAAATCTCAAAAAATATCAACATTAATAATCAAAGCACACAATAACGTCTTCACCCAAGGATAAATAATATTCAATTGTAATATAAAATAGCAATAACAATAATTCCCCACCCTGGGTATTTGGGTTCTCCCCTGTACATGGCTTAGCTACTGTCGTGCATGAGATCAAAAACAAGGTCCAAATCTTCCTATTCTTCTATATAACTTTCCAAAATAGTAATATAAAAGAAAAAGAAAAGAAAAATCCTTTGATACCACTTTGTAACGTCATGGATAGAGTGCCACACACCGGTGCCCTGAAAGGTTCAGTCACATGACCTCAAGTGCGCCTCCCCATACACTAGAGGTTGCTGACAAGTAGCAAGGGTATAATATCAGTCATGGGGAGAATATAAACTCTATTATTAGAGTAATACAGCAGAATAAATAAATAAGTAACAGGTTAATAACATATAACCATGAACATTACCAATATCTCATGATAAACAAAACTGGAAATACAGTATCGAAACTAAAGAAGAAAAATATTCCATGTAAAAGTACATGTCAAGTGTCTAAAATGAATCCCAAAATAAAGACACTAGTGAATCCCCAAGAAGGCCCTAAACCACATATAATTCCTTTATCCAAACTCCATCCCAAATTATCCATCTATCTCAGGGACTTTTCCCTTAACTTGTACAGAAAACATAAAGTCCATTTGGTACCAATCATGAAGCCCAAGTAGGGTGTGAGTAAAACTCAGTAGGCCACCAAAAATGATGTCTAAAATAATATCTAGTCAAATAATAGTGTATGTAGAGGTATAAAGAAAATAATTACAATGCATAAGTAAATAGTTATCACATTATCAATTAATATTTATTTAACCACATCAACCCATAGGTTCCCATAGATGCCTATACCTCAATCCTTAATTTGTCTCATGTTGGAGGCTAAATTATTCCCAAGTGATATTATATCTCAAAATTCCATTTTTACCATTATTTAATTCATTCTTGAATTCCCATGTTACCATTCATACATTACACAATAGATTAACCATGTTCCCATTCTTTAATTCACAACTAAATTATTGTGTTACCATTCATACCATATACATTAGAATGACTATGTTACCATTATTTAATTCACAACTAAATGACCCTATTACCATTCATACCTTACACATTATAATGACCATGTTACCATTATTTAATTCACAACTAAATGACTATGTTACCATTCATCACATAATTAATTATACTATTAATTATCCACATCAATTCCATTACCAATTCAATAATTAGTTAAATACAAGAATTTACATTAGTTAACTCAATAATTAACTAATCACATAAACCCCCTTAATTAATTTTCTAATTAATTAAATATGTTAAACCCATTAATTAACCCATCAATTAATTAATCAAAAACCACAACTTGAAATCCCAAAATTGATTCCACAATTAATTATCTAAATTCTCAATATCAATACCTCATAATTAATTCATAAATTAATTATCTCCAATCCACATCTCTATATCTCATAATTAATTCTAAAATTAATTATCTTTAAATCCATAATTTCCAAAATCCCAATTCACACCACCTCAATTAATCAATTTACCAAATTAATTAATTTAAATCAAGAACATAATTGATAAATATATAATAGAAATCCTAAAATTACATACATTCACTTTAAATAAAGACTATGGGATTTAAATTATAAACCACCTACCTTAATTTGTTGACAAACGATTGGCCAATGGAAAATCCCCAAAATTTGAGCAGCACAATAACATAGAATGAGATCCGAATCTAAAACCCGAAATCAAGATCAAATAAATAAAGATATATATAATCTAGATATTGATATATAATCCTAGATCTAGATCCAAAATATTATATCTAGATATCATAAAAAACAGAAGAAACTAACTCCATTGAAGGATGGGAGAAGAAATAATAATGAATGGGAAACCAATATAATAGAATCTACTTACCAAGAGGGTGCATATATATGATCTGGGCTTTAAATCACAATGAATGGAGTCCAGTAAGGCTTGGAAGCTATCCAAAGAGCTCAAAAATCTTGAAATAGGACCTAGGGGTAAATGAGGTTTGATTTTGGATTAAAATGGGGTTTCAGGAATTTATAAAACTAATTTTTGGGATAAATTAATTCTTGAACATGGTTTTATGGGAAGGGGTGTGTTATTTCTTATAATCATGTGTCTAAACCATGTCACTATTTTATAGGGGTTCATGGTTACTCCTAATAGAGAACACAATTAGACAAACCATGCACTGGCCATATAAATCCCCACTATTGAGGGTTGCATGGATTGCTGGGATGGGGGGAACATTTTACCCTAATCACGAACCAATCATGAAAAACACTCTTTTATTCATTTTTATCCAAAATTCCACCCAAGAAAACCCCAATATAAAACCCAAATTAAAAGTACTCAACACTAAACAAAAGGCACCTGTAAAAAAGCTAGTGACAACTCCAGAAAAGGCTGGGATCTTACATGAAAGAGGTTGCTCACGAGTGCTATAGAATATATGAGATAATAAGGGGAGGTGTGGGAGTGGTTAATTGAGTATGAAAGAGAAGAGTTAGGTGCAGGAGTAGTACATAGAGAAACTATGAGAGGTGGGAATTGTGGGGAAAACAGGTACCCTAGGGTAGCGGGGATGGAAACACATGAGAGATCAGACTGCAGTGGAGGTAATTAGGTAGATTAAAAAGTTTAGAGACAAAAAAAAGTACCAAATGATGAAAAATGTATAAAGGTAAAACCAAATTTTAAATATATAAAATATATTTAAATATAATTTAAATATGCTTTTGAATATAAGTGATTGGAAGGTATAAAAAATGGGAGATACATTCCATTGAAGATAAATTTTTCAAATACTTGAATTATAAATAAAAAACTTTCAATAATATTGGTAAATTTAGTCACCTAGATTATTACTTAATTTTAATTAATATTTTAAATAAATAAGCTAAGTAATTTTTTTCCATTAAAAAAAAACATGTTATTTAATTTTTTTGATTACCATTTTATAAATTTTTGTATGTAATCCCACTATATATTTATTAACTAGTTGATCACAAACTTATTAAATCTAAATATTATTAATATTGAATTACATGTAATAAGATTTATAATTTGTAAGACTTTAAAGGTGCATTTCATGTTTTATTCCTTACATATGAAATAGTCCCTTTAAAATAACTACCCTTTTAATTTCCCTTTATATGTTTTTATTTTTTTGAAAGAAAAATAATCACTTATTTTGACATAAAAATTCCAATGAAAAATGGCATTGAAAATTCTACTATAAAGTTTCATTGAAAAGACACATTAAAATTTCACCAAAAATTTTAAGTGGGAAATTATATTTAAAATATCACTTTACATAATACAAGTGAAAAAATACTCCTTCAAAACTACACTGGAATATTTCACTATAAAATTTTAATGGGAGGTTTCAATGAAAAATAATAGTGGAGAACTTGTCATAAATCATACATGTTGGAACCCCTCTAGGCCTATAGTAAATATGAAAATGACCCTTGACGCCTATCTCCAGTAAGCCTAGGTTGGTGACTGTAATAGATGGTATAAAATGCATACATAGCAGAAATTTTCCTCATAAAACCATGAGAATAAAAAAACCACCAATCAACTCCAAAGGATTTACATTAAGCAAAAAGTAAGTTCCCACAACCCAAATGTCACTTATAAATTGTAAAATCATCATAAAATACATGCAAGTATAATCCCATCAGACTCTAAATCATCCTCAATATCTATCCAAGATACTCATGAAACATCACCAATCTCCCTCAGATTATCTTTCAAAAAACTCAATAACCCATAGATGAGTGGGCACTTGAGAATACTCAGTATGGTCATCATTATACATAGATCAACATCCGTGCATAATAAACATGAAAGAATGGACAAGAGTGATATCAAACAAATAAAACATAATCACAAATATATGTAGAAATGAGCATTAGAGATATAAACATTGAACCCCAAATGACACATCATTTACCACCATCTCCTCCCACTACAACAAAATTGGATTTTTCCAGTGCTATAATTTATCATCACTAGCTAAAAGCACTGATAAAGTCCCCCTTTATTAGCATAAAAAATGGTGATAAATGGGAATATTTATTAGTGCTAAAAAAGTGTTGATAAAGGGGGCCCTTCATTAGTGCTGATAAAAAAGTATAGATAAAGGGGTCCCTTTTTTAGTGTTTATAAAAAATCAATGATAAGGGGGGGGGGATTTATTAGAAATAGAAAAAAAATAATTTATAAATGGGACCACTATCTGTGATTTTTTATTAGCACTGATAAATTCCCCTCTTTATCAATGTTTTTTTCTAGCACTGATAAAGGATATATTTCATAAAAAAATTATATATCATTAAAAATAATATAATAATATATAAATACATTTATATTGATATAAATATAATATATTTTATTAAATATGATTTATATAAGGGTAAATATGCATTTACGCTTAATATGTAAGATATTTAGTGAAAAATTGATTATAAAATAATTTTAAAAAATATTAATTAATAATTTGTTTATTATTATAGAGTAAAAATTATTTAATAAAAATTGGATGATATACAAATTTAATAAACTAATTAATTATCTAATATAAGTTGAAAACATGAATTGAACTTCAAACGACCATAACTTTTGATCAGGGTGTCCGTTTGGGCTTTACCACATATCAAATAGAAGCCTATGATAAGATCTATGCCATGTTTATAATGTGGTGGGGGGACCTTAGTCATTTTTTTGAGGTCAAAAAAGGTCCACAAGGCCTCTAAAACTGAATTTTTAGTTGGGATACCAGAATGTTTTAATATTTGATAGAATTTTAGTTTCATTCAAGAGAGTATTTTTGTCCTTTTTCAGTAGAGAATAAATTTATTCTCAGGGATTACATTCATATAGATATTATGGTGTTGAAATATTATCATTTTTTTTATAATGTAGTTTTATTTATAATTAAATATATGCATATTTTCTTATATTTACTTATAATAAATCAATTGTATAAATAAATATTTTAACATATTTAAATAAAAATGTATTTTTAAATATATAAACCAAATGAAAATAAATATTTATTATTAATTTTATTTAAAGTAAAAAATTATCCATTTTATTTACCATATAAAAAATTAATTAATATGTATATATATACCGATATAAGTAATGTTTATATATAAACATGTGTGGGTCAATAGACAAATATATATTTATATGCATATTATAATATATGTAAATATTTGTACATGTATGTGAGAAATATAAATGTATATGTGTGTGTGTAAATATGTGTGTATGTGTACGTGTATCAATATTGTGTATATACATCATATATAAATTTAATTTTATAGATATTTCATTATCATTAAATCTAGTATATAAATGTACTTACAATAAATATTTTAAAATACATTATAAAAAATTTATATCTAAATACACAATTACATGTAAATATGTATAAATATATATTTAAATATATAGATATATAAATATATATGCCATCTATAAAATTTATATCTCAATATATAGTAATATTCTAAAAATTTATTTAAAAATAATTATATAAATCATATGAAATTAATTGTTATCCATTTTATTTTAAAAAATATCTAGCCATTTTTTATACATTATAAAAATAAAAAAAAATATATACTTATACAAATGTATATATAATGTTTATATATACATATGTGTGACCATTAATAAACACACACACACACACATATATATATATTATAATATATATAAGTGAACATTAATATATAATATATTTAAATAAATATAAGTGTGTTTAAATATATATCATACACTTCTAAATATATATGAATAACTATAAATGTTGTAAAATATAAAACAAAAGACGATTGGTGGAGTGGTAAAGGATATTGAAATGATGAAGGGAGGTCACCAGATCGAGTCTCAGTGCGATCATGTATTTGGGGGAGCCATTCAAGCACTGAGAAGGGGTTGGGGGGGGGGTGCATGATGTCTAGTTGGGGAGTTGAAAGCACTGAGAAAGGGGTTGTAACGACTTTGATTTTTTCCATGTATTACTTTTTGATGTTATATGGATTATTTTCAGAGCTAAGCACTAAGACGACGTGAGATTCCAAGGCTCGCTGTGTCTGGAATTATTTCTTGAAATATATTAATATGTGTGGTTTTTCTAAAAAAGTGTAATAACTTTTAAATGGTGGTTTAGATTCAAAATCTCTGAATGCCTTTGATTTTAGAGCGTGGGTTTTACCCTAGGCGTGACTTAACCTTGTAGAACGTCTGGCATTCGGGTTGAGGGAAGTCATGGAAAAATTAATAAAATAAATAAATAAATTTATTTATTTTATTAATTGGTGTAATGACCTAATTATTCATATATTTAAAGAAGATTATGACAAATTCTCAGGGTTGACTACATAACCCTGATAATTGGGAGAGAGTGTTGGAAGAGAACCCTGGAAAATAACGATGACAGATCAAGGATGGTGTATGCTAATAAAATTTGAGGATCTCACAAACTAAAATGATTTGGATTTGTTCTTCATCATCAATCAATCCACCTTGAAGTAGGATGTTGTTTTATTTGGATTTATTCCAATTTTATTTCTTATATGATGAACATGAATCAATCGACAAACATATTGATTCGTAGGCCGATCGTATTGCAGGTATAGGATTTTTTGCAGAGAATTTGGGAGAAATTTTTTATTAATTAAGGATCCCAATTTTTCATTATAACGATAATGGATTGAGGCCTACCCGAACACAACTAAGGTTCATTCCTATTTAGTGTGTTTCTTGGTTTTCTCCCACCATTCATTGTGCATTCATCACCAACGTTTCATTTGACCCGTGGTCTGAAAAAATACCAGGAAATAAAGAATTGCACATCCATTTCATGGTGTAACAGTTTGATACTTATATATTGGTTTGGTTTTGATGATAGATCAAGATGTGATGGAAACAATAATGGATCAGGACCAAATTAGAGGTGTTCATGTGAAAGTTTTTGATGTATGATGAAGTCGTAGATTTGGGTAGTTATTTACAGCGAATCAAAGCCAGAATAAGGCCAACAATAATAGAAAGGTTGGTCAAACCCCAGATCTGAGTTTCATGGGCATGATTGATGGTGGTGACTATGGATTCAAGAAGCCAGTTGAGGAACCTAATGAATTCTAGAAATCCTGATATACACAATGTGTATTTTAGGAACACATGTTGTGTTTGTCACCCTAGCTGTATTTCTAGGGTTCCATGTGAATAAAAATATCACTTGGTGTGTGATATCTATCACACTGTGTGTGACCCTTACCTAGAGGCTCAACATCTACCTCAAAGGGTACTCATACATTTCATAGGGTACATTGGATTAGACACACCGTATACTCAGACACGAACACGACCAGGCCAGGGGTACATGGGAAGAGCAGTGTACTTAGACATGGAAAAGTACACAAACATATTTAGGTGTATACAGTCTTAGACATGCCATGTTCTCCAACACGGACATAGGCACATGTTGTAATACATGGGTATGACCCAGTGCTAAAGGGACATGTTGTGTACTTATTCAAGAATAGATTAGATACCTTGTCCTCTTCAGCTTGGAGAAGTTTAATTAGGGTACATTCCCTTGATCCATACCCTAAGGTTTTAATATGGATTCGTATCCTATGAATTGGATGTTGATCCCCTTTGAGGAACTTCAATATTGGATAGAGTTTCTGGAATCCTTTTGAAAGGCCCGAAGTGAGATCCTCTATCATCATTATTTACCCAGGTGGGGTTATTGGTATTGTTTTGACCAACACTATGTGGGTGCTGATCCCCTACTTAAAAGGATAATATAATTTGGGTTATGTTTATACATCATGGCCTTAGGTGTGATCCCAATCCATGTATCAATATCTTTATATTTCTAGTGTGTACATTTTATAGTGTGACCTAATGAGCATGACATCTTGGATGGAAGCCATTAGTGCTATCTGACACATGGAGTGTGTTCTCTCAAACGAGTGTTATGTAAAACCTTTAAGCTAGAATACTAGGATAGCAATACGATTATAATATTACCTTGATATTGTGTGTCTACTATGAATATATCGGGATATTCTTATTATATGTACTATTGACATATCTATGTGATGAGATGACTGTTATCCTTAATGTTATATGCTTAGTGATTTTAGGGTGTCCTATATATTATTATTATAATAACCCCTATAAGGGATTTTCCCACATGTGTTGTGTCTTATGTATATGAATGACCTTTTTATGGATTCATAGAGGGAATGGGAATAGGTGGAGCTTAGTGAACTGGACAGACTGAGTTATGTTCCTATAGTTACCTTGATAGTAGTCCTCTTCTATTCTATTCAGTTTGGAGTTGTTTTCAGTTTTTTTTGGTGGACTTGTATTTTGATCCTTTATTTTTAGTACTTGTTTTCGTACTCTGATAGTGATATTTTAGATGTATGCATGCATGATTATCGATTGTCTTACATTTTGAACATTATATGGTCCTAGATATGTGTGTGTACATTAGTATAAGGCCTCCCATGTGTGTGATATGCCTACTTGGTGTTGGTTTTCATACCTCATCCTACCAGAAGAGGTCTTGGGGTAGTTGTGGTTTAGGTCCTGTTGGGATGGGTTGTGACATAGTGGTATCAGAGGAGTTGGTTCTACCTTAAGTCTAGAGTCTCTAATATTTGTTTGGGTTTTATTGCAACAATGTTAAGTGTTTCAAGTTTGTATTTCTGGCCAGCGACTCCAGTGTTGGTGTGGTGGTGGATGTATTGATTTAAAGGACTCTGATCACCTTATTTTTGACATAGTATAGTTATAAATTGGCAGTAGGGTAAAACATTGGTACATGAATCATATAGGAATGGGTTGTGTTTTCTATGTCATTCTAGAGTCATATACCCAGATATACTTATTGACCAGGGTGCATCTTGTCTATTTCAAGATGCCTCTATGATGTTTTACAACTAGGATTCAACATCAAGAGTATGAGGATGATCTCATCAGCGATGAGGCTTCAATATAGGGACCTGTTCAGAAGGTGTTACCTCCAAGTGGTGCACCGGTCTTACCACCACATATCATGTAGTCTAAGGTACCAACAGTACCAGTGGATGAGGTGTGTAGGCTGAGCGTGCTTCATGAGTTTCATTATTAGTGACCCCTCAGGTTCAGGGATGAGTCAGACCCACTAGCTGTTGATGATTGGATTGTGGTGGTGTTGTGATTCTTCAGTCTTTTCAGGTAACTTACATGCCAGATAGTGGTCCTAACAGTGAGCCTTTTCCATGTATCTATTGGACGATGGTGGGGATTAGTGTAAGAACCCAGATTTTCTTTTCAGGTATGTGACCTATTGGTTGATGTTTTTATTGGTTTTAAAGTTAAGGGTGATGCTTGGGAGAGTCGGGGAAACTTGAAATGAAGTTTTGAGGCAAAACGGGGAGCTGTATGGGCGACACATGTCTTTTCTAACCGTGCGGCCAGACCATGTGTAGCTGGAACTCAAGGCAGTGGCGACCACACAGTTGTCGCACAATTAAGAAAAACCATGTGAAGAGACCATGTGAAGAGTGTTCACAAGGAAGTATACACCTCACGGTTAGTGCACTATTTGTCAAACCGTGCGAGCAAATTGTGCGGGCACTTAAATTAGATCCTTAAATTGTGGATATAACTCTTTTTGCCTCTAATTGTCTCGTTTAATCCCCTAAAAGGCCATAACTCAGGATTAATCTTCCTTGAAGGTTGGAAAACTTCTCTCAAGTGTTTCGAAGGTGATCCAAAGGCTTATCTTGGAAAATCAGAGCCGGATTCTTGAGGTATGTGATCGTTCTTCTTCGTTCTTGATCATTTTCTTGGATATACATAGATCTACTTATCCTATTCACTCATTTTCTTAGATATACGCCCATTATGGGTAGATCTAAGTGTGTGGATTCCAAATTTGATGATTTTGGGTCTTGATCTTGTTAGGAGAAGGAATCTAAGGCGGGTTCTTAGAGAATCAACCCGAGTTTCTTGTGTATTCTTCGTTGTTGGGGTTTTCATCAAAACCTTTGAGGTAGGTGGTTTGATGACTTATGTTAAATGTCCTTGAGTTTTTGTGCAAAAGTGCCAGATACCCATGTATCGGGTATTGGGTTAGGGTTTTGATCCTGTAATATTGTCTGCCTTAGATTGCTTGTGTTCTTGAGGCTGTTCGATGAATAATGATTGCTTGTTAGCATGTCTGAGGATCACCCCATGGGTGTTTTCCTTGTTTTGGTTGTTTATCACCGTTTTTCTTAGGTTTTCTGTGAGGCAAACCTTATTACACTGATTTCCTGCCTTGATATGAATAATTGCATGTGTTTCTAGCAGTTTAAATGTTTTTGATGCATTGTCGCTATTATCCAAGTAGTTTTTTGAACATACTTAGGGATGATACGAATCGGGTAAATACGATTGCTTTTACTCGGGGCAGCAGGAACCTGGTGTAGCAAGACCATAAGGGGAATTGACGTTGAGTGCTTCCTCAGAGGGCCTGTTTAATTATTACCACTAAGATACCATAAGGGAGAATGACGTTGTGATCTCTCAGAGGGTATGATAATTATCGAATCGAGACTAAAGGGGGAATTAGACGTAAGTGCTTCCTCAGAGAGTCTGTAGTATCGCTGCAAGACCAAAGGGTGAATTGATGATGAGTGCTTCCTTAGAGTGTCTTTTCCTTTATTGAATACTTGACAATAGGGGTCTACCCGCGTGAGCCACCTAGAGGGTCAGGGTGATAAATTAATCTTGGTTGGTTGTGATGAGTCCACCAAGCCAAAGAACAAGCTTGGGTTTGTACTGCTTGTTGTTATGTAGTCTATTGAGATACCTATTGTGTTACCTGCTATGCCATTGGATTATAGAGATTTTTTCTAGATTATTTGGTTGATGATTAAATGATTGAATTGAATTAATGAATAAATGTGAATGGAGTCTTGTAGGATTCTTTACTCAGTGTACTCCTGTTTCTCTGCTGCATTTATTTCATTTACTTTTGCTATGTTGCTCATTGATAGTAAGGCACAGATCTTGTAGTGGTTTCCTACTGGGAATAGTCTCACACCTTGTTTGGTTCCTGCTTTTCGTCCCAAATAGGTTATATGTTTGCAGGTGTGGATAGGGATTGTGGCCCTTCGACCTTAGGTGCTTGATTGCTGGTTAGAGCTAGAGAGCATTGGACTGAGCTTAGGCTTGCGATATTGTTGGAGTTTACTGTTTACTTTTAGTACTTGGGTTTCAATTGTATTTCAGCATGTTTCTTTGTTTATTTCTTCCATGGATACATGTACCATGCTGCATCATTTTTATAATATACATTTCTTCTACTGTTTGGTTTCAGTTGTTGTATACTTTTTACTGCTTCTGCTATTGTTTGTTATTTTCCTTCCACTGAATACTTTACCAAATGAGGGAATAGTTTCCCCACTGACTCACTAAGGCCCTTGCTGCTAGTCGGCAGCATCTAGCATTTGGAGAAACATGCTTGAGGTCATGTGTTGAATCGGGTATAGGGCACCAGTTGAGTGGCTCCAGATTCGGGTCGTTACAAAGTGGTATCCGAGGAATTTTCTTCCTTTTCTATTTCTTTACTGTTTGGTGACAATAGACATGGATAGGAAGGAATGGGTAGTTGGTACTTAACTATGCCCGGGAGTAATTAACCCATGTACAGGGAAAATCTATATTACCTCGTAATTTCAATTTTTAGTTTTTGCAAGTGTTACAGTTGATTATATTTCACCATTGGGTGATGCAATTGTTTTGTGTTGTTACAGTTTATATGATTGTGGTTCTATTTTGTTGCAACCCGATTAGATGAGGGTATTCCATCTCATGAATCATATAGGCACTGGTTATAAAATCACATGTCATTCATTTTACCATTCCATCTAGGGTGCATTAGAAATTGCATGCTGTTGTGATAGATGTCATGGTAGATTATACATGATGTTGTGATAGTTTCTGTGATAGAGATACCTGCTATGTTGATAGGGTATTGTTTATTTTACATCTTATTTAGCATGGATGATATGATTTGGTCTTAGAGGTGTTATGTTCCTTCAAGGATAATAATTTGGCGAATCATGGTATTATCATACTGTTTACTTGTTATATGCATTGTTATGATGTCAAGCTTTGATTCGCGGGGAGTATGGCCCCCCACAGATCAGAATTTGACTCATAGGTGCTAGTTTTCAGTGTTTTTCATTGGTTTTGGGGATTTTTGTATTCCTACTGCCCAGAAACCCAGATAACATGGCATGTGGACTCATGAACACATGACATGTGTTCTTCTATTCGGTAAGAACTACTACTCGCGGTTACACACCATGTACTTTGAAGTACACGCCGTGTACTTTCCTTCAGGGTGATCCAGCCGTGTAATTGAATACATGGGTTGGAGAATCTTAGGGACAACACGCTGTGTACATTATTGACATGATTTGTAGTTGTGCCCCGTGTACCAGTCTGTGTGGCTTAGTCGTGTAGGAGTAATCAGGTAGGAGGAAAAGGACGGTACACACCATGTATATTTAATAACACACCGTGTAGTTTAGGTTTACACAACCAGTTTGGCCGGTGTACACACCCAACTAAAATCTTTCTAGAACACACCGTGTATAGAGACTACATGCCCTGTAACCATGTTTTTTTGAGACTTAAGAGTTTTTCCTCTTCTGTTCCGTTTTCACTCTTTTAAGTTTGCAACTATGCTCGTCGTTGATAAAGGTGTTCTTGACCCTGTAGAATCATGCCCCCAAGAAGTCCTCCCATTTCACATTAGGGGTATGACAATGATCATATGCCGGATATGGAACTGGCAGTTATCTTGGATACTGGTGAAGACACACAGTTCCGTGAGGGATTTATGAGGTTCATACAGACCTTTCAGATAGCTTAGCAATCTGCCCAGTCTATGGCAGAGCTTACGCGAGTCTTCCAGCAACAGCATCCTCCCAAGTTCTCTAGTGATGGAGGAACTCAGGCTACTGAATCTTGGTTTGAAGCTATGGTTTCTATCTTCAACCCTCTCGAGACACCCCCAGACATAAGGGTGAATCTTGCAACTTACATGCTGCGAGATTCCTCCAAGAGATGGTGGGACGTAGTTTCTCAAGCAGAGCGTCAGCAGATAGTTGCTTGGGAAGAGTTTCAGTGTACGTTCTACGACTACTTATACCCAGCGATGCTGAGGACTGACAGAGCCAGAGAGTTCATGAACTTGCAGTAGGGAGCTCTTTCAGTTATGGAGTATTCCTCTCATTTTACTGAGTTACAACGTTTCACTCCCGTTCTGGGGAATGATGAGATGTTTTTAGCAAGGAAGTTTGAGGAGGTACTCAGACCGGACATCAAATCACAGGTGAACATATTCTAGTTGACTTCTATTTCTTTGATAGTCAACCAGGCGTTGATCAGAGAGAGAAATCTGAGGGATACTAGAGTAGTGATCCAGGGTGGTTCAACATCCAGATTCAGTACTCTTTCTACTGATAGCAGGAAGCGCCACCGAGAGTCTACACGAGGTGACTCGAGGAAGCAAGATGTTCCTTAAGGTAGCATGGTTGTGTGCTACTAGTGTGGGAAGTAGAGGCATAAGAAGACACAATGCCCAAGGGACCTAGTGGTGTGCCGATCTTGCAGCAAGATGGGTCACCTACAATGGTTTTTCAAGGTTCTTATTCCAGCAACTAGTGAAGGTGGATCTGTTTCGACTGCCCATACAGGCACATGATTACTAGTTCTGCAGCAGAATGGGGGATGGAATTCTTCGGGTCATTCAGGCCAGGGTAGAGGCCATGGATGTAGTGATAAGGCTCAGGGAGGATCAGCTCAGGGATCTCAGGCTATTGCACAGGGCCGCGATACTATCCATATGTTTGTGGTGGAGCAGATTCATCAGAAGCAGGATCCTGGACCATCCAAAGTGAAATGTATGATTTTAGTAGCCTCAGTTTTATCTTCTGCACTTTTCGATACATGATCTTCTCATAGCTTTATTTCTGTGCACACTGTGGAGATCCTTAGACTTACTATCTTAACTTCTGAGATTATGATGACACTAGACACTCCCTTGGGACTTAGAACTGCTAGTGTGCGTCAGTGCAAGGAGTTCCCCCTTGAGGTTGGTGGGTGTCACTTCTTGTGGGATCTTTATGTCCTAGAGATGATAGGTTACGATGTCATTCCTGGAATGGACTAGCTAGTTACTTTTCAGGACTTTGTTGATTTCTATCGCCATAGGGTGAGTTTCATTTCACCCGAGGGTAGACCTTTTCTTCAAAAGGGAGAATGGGATGTCCAGGCGAGCAGAGCTGGACCAGAGCATCATGGGTTGGGCGGTGTTACAGCCCAGATTGCTAGTTTATATCTGGATGATCAGGGGAATTTTCAGATGGATTATCCTCCAGTGGTTGATCATTTTATGGATGTCTTTCCAGAAGACTTTTCAAGGTTTCCTCCAGAGCGTGTGGTAGACTTCTCTATTGATCTTGTTCCGGGAGCAGCACCGGTATCCATACCTCCTTATAGAATAGCTATGCCTGAGTTACAAGAGCTCAAGAAGCAGTTGTAGGAGTTGTAGGAAAAGGGTTTTATCCGACCCAGTACTTATCCTTGCGGTTCTCTTGTTTTATTTGCAAAGAAGGAGAATGGTACTTTACGAATTTGTGTGGATCATCGGAAGCTGAACCAGTTGATGGTCAAGAACCGATATCCCTTTCCAAGGATTGATGATCTTTTTGATCATCTTCAAGGAGCCAGGGTGTTCTCGATGATCAACTTGAGATCTGGCTATCATCAGTTGCATGTCAGACCATCGGATATACCTCTTACAACCTTATGGAGTAGGTATGGTTTGTACGAGTATTTGGTGATGCCGTTCGGTCTCACGAACACACCAGAAGTTTTCATGGCGCTGATGAACAGAGTTTTCCATCCTTATTTGGATTCCTTCATGGTGGTTTTCATGGAATATATCTTGGTGTACTCTCACACTCAACATGACCATGCTTCCCATCTTGAGATCGTATTTAGTACATTGAGAGAGCATTAGTTATATGCTAAGCTCTCAAATTTCCACTTCTGGATGGACGAGATTCACTTCCTGGGTCATGTCATCTCTGAGACAGGAGTATCAGTAGACCTAGAGAAGGTGAGAGTAGTAGTTACCTAGGAGAATCTGAAGAATGTATTCAAGGTATAGAGTTTCTTTGGACTGGCTGGTTACTACAGGCGGTTTATACAGAAATTCTCACACTTAGCAGCGCTGTTTACGGGCTTGACTAAGAAGGGGGTGAAGTATGTTTGGTCAGAAGCCTGCGATTCATCCTTTCAGAAGCTGAAGGGGAGATTTACTTCAGCACCAATTATAGTTCTTCCAGATTCAGGAAAGAGTTATATAGTTTTCTGTGATGCATCTAGCATCAATCTTGGAGTAGTGCTTATGTAGGAGGATCGTGTTGTTGCATATGGATCTCGACAGTTGAGTCCACATGAGAAGAACTGTCCTAATAATGAACTGTAGTTGGATGCAGTTGTTCATGCCCTGTGTTGTTGGAGACATTATCTTATGGGAGAGCATTTTGTGGTATATACTGACCACAATATCCTCAAGTATATCTTCACACAGCATGACTTAAATCTGAGACAACAGAGGTGGGTTGAGTACCTACAGTCTTTCGACTTTGAGCTTGCTTATACGCCTGAGAAAGGCAATGCTGTAACAGACGCACTGAGTATGAAGACTCAGTTACAGGCAATTCAGGAGGCCATCAACGAGTGGAAGCTTATGTATCTATTCTCTGAGATGCATTTGGAGGTTCACGACAAATAGGTAAAGATGATTCTTTTTTCTATATTTGTTACCTCTACTCTTCTAGATCGAGTTCGAATGAGGCAGCTATCAGACTCAGAAGGCCTAGTACTACGAGAGGGTGTGTCAGGTGGAGACCCTAATCCGGAGTGGACAGTGAGCGATTATGAGGTGTTACATTTTCATGGCCATGTATGGGTTTCAACAGACATACGTAAGGAGCTGATGTGGGAGTTTCATGATTCATATTAGGCAGTTCATCCTTGTTTCACAAAGATGTATCGAGACTTACGTCGTCAATATTGGTATCCAGGTATGAAGAAGGATGTGGCTAGTTTTGTTATGTAGTGTTCCACCTGTCAGCAGGTGAAGGCAGAGCATCAACAACCAGTAGGGCTTTTGCAACAGTTACCCATTACTGAGTAGAAATGGAATGATGTCGCAATGGACTTTGTGACTGGGTTACCGAGGTCGCCTCGAGGGAATGATGCGGTTTGAGTTGTTGTTGACTGGATCACGAAGGTTTCTCATTTCTTGACGATCAAGGAGACCTTTGGTGTGGATGATCTTGGGAGGTTGTACATTCGTGAGGTGGTACGACTTCATGGGGTTCCGAAAACTATCGTTTCAGATAGGTATACCTACTTTACTTCACATTTCTAGAAGGGGCTATAGAGGGATTTGGGTACATAGGTACTTCTGAGTAAAACTTACCATCCCCAGACAGATGGCTAGTCAGAGCGCACGATTCAGGTTCTAGAGGACATTCTGCGAGCATGCATCCTTGATTTTATATGTTCTTGGGAGAAATATATACCTCTAGTGGAGTTTTCCTATAATAATAGTTTTCAAGAAACTATTCAGATGACACCTTACGAGGCTTTGTACGGTAGGCCGTTCTGATCACCCTTGTGTTGGTTGGAGGCAGGAGAGGCAGCTATGCAGGGACCACGTCTTGTTTAGGAGACCACAGATCAGGTGGAGTTGATTTAGAAGAGGATGGATACCACACAATCTCGGTAGAAATCTTTTACTGATCAGCTAAGATGACCTTTGGAGTTCAAGGTCGGAGATCATGTTTTCCTGCGTGTTACCCTGAGGTTGGGACATAAGTGGATTAGGAGATAGAGAAAACTTTCACCGAGATACATCTGGCCGTTTGAGGTTCTAGAGAGAGTCGGGCTAGTTTCCTAAAAGTTGTAGTTACCTCATAGGTACCAGGCTATGCACGATGTCTTCCTTGTTTCTCAGCTTCGACAGTATTTCTCAGACCCGTCTCATGTTTTTCAACCCGAGGAGGTTGAGTTGGAGGAGGATGCATCTTTCGAGCAGCATCCTATCAGGATTGTTGATCGTAGTAAAAAGGTTCTCTGTGGATGGTCTATTCCTCTGGTACGAGTGCTATGGCAACACGAGAGAGAACAAGATGAGACTTGGGAGAGGGAGGTCGATGTATGATCGCAGTGGCCAGAGTTGTTCGAGGTTTCTTCTTCTACGTCGTGTTAGGAAATTTGGGGACGAATGTCTTTAAGGGGGGAAGTTTGTAAGAACACAGATCTTATTTTCAGGTATTTGACCCATTGGTTGATTTTTTTCTTGGTTTTAAAGTTAAGGGTGATTCTTAGGATAGTAAGGGAAACATGAAATGATGTTTTGAGACAAAACGGGGAGCTGAACTGGCGGCGCACGATTTGACTAATCGTGCGGCCAAACCGTGCATAGCTGGCACTCAAGGCAGTGGTGACCGCACGGTTGTTGTACGGTTAAGGGAAACCATGTGAATATACCGTGTCAAGACTGTTGACAAGTCAGTATATACCGCACGGTTAATGCATGGTTTGTCAAACCATGCGAGCAAACCATGAAGGCACTTAAATTAGATCCTTAAATTGTGGATCTAACTCTTTTTGCCTCTAATTGCCTCATTTAAGCCCCTAAGCGGCCATAACTCGAGATTACTCTCCCTTGAAGGTTGAAAAACTTCTCTCAAGTGTTCCAGAGGCGATCCGAAGGATTCTATTGGAAAATAGAAGCTAGATTCCTGAGGTATGTGATCGTTCTCTTTTGTTCTTGATTGTTTTCGTAGATCTACTTAAATCTACTTATCCTCTTCCCTTGGTTTCTTAGATATATGCCCGTTATGGGCAGATCTAAGTGTGTGGATGCCAAATTTGATGAGTTTGGGTCTTGATCTTGTTAGGATAAGGAATATAAGGTGGGTTCTTATAGAATAAACCCAAGTTTCTTATGCATTCTTCGTTGTTGGGGTTTTCTTCAAAACCTTCGAGGTAGGTGGTTTGATTCCTTACATTAAATGTCATTTAGTTTTTGTGAAAAAGTGACGGATACCCATGTATCGAGTATTGGGTTAGGGTTTTGATCCTGTAATATTATCTGCCTTAGATTTCTTGTGTTCTTGAGGCTGTTCGATGAATAATGATTGCTTGTTATCATGTCTGAGGATCACCCCATGGGTGTTTTCCTTGTTTTGGCTGTTTATCGCCGCATGGATTAAGTTGCCTGTGAGGCAAACCTTGTTACACTGATTTCCTGCCTTGATATGAATAATTTCATGTGTTTCAAGTAGTTTAAATGTTTTTGATGCATTGTAGCTATTATCCAAGTAGTTTTTTGAACATACTTAGGGATGATACGAATAGGGTACATACGGTTGCTTTTACTCAGGGCTGCAGGAACCTGGTGTAGCAAGAACATAAGGGGAATTGATGTTGGGTGCTTCCTGAGAGGGACTGTTTAATTATTACCACTACGAGACCATAAAGGAGATTGAATTTGTGCTCTCTCAGAGGGTCTAATAATTATCGAATTGAGACTAAAGGAGGAATTAGATGTAAGTGCTTCCTCAGAGAGTTTGTAGTATTACTGTATGACCATAGGGGGAATTGATGATGAGTGATTCCTCAGAGTGTCTTTTCCTTTGTTGAATACTTGACCATAGGGGTCTGCCCGCGTGAGCCACCCAGAGGGTCAGCGAGATAAATTAATGTTGGTTGGTTGTGATGAGTCCACTAAGCCAAAGAACAAGCTTGGGTTTGTACTGCTTGTTGTTTGGTAGTCTGTTGAGATACCTGTTGTGTTACCTTCTATGCCTTTTGGATTATAGAGATTTTTGCTAGATTCTTTGGTTGATGATTAAATGATTGAATTAAATTAATTAATAAATTTTAATGGAGTCTTGTAGGATTGTTTACTCAGTGTACTCATATTTCTCTGCTGCATTTATTTCTTTTACTTTTTCTATATTGCTCACTGATAGTGGGGCACAGATCTTATGGTGGTTGACTACTGGGATTAGTCTCAAACCCTATTTGGGTCCTAATTTTCGGCCCAAACAGGTTATATGGTTGCAGGTGTGGATAGGTATTGTGGCCCTTCGACCTCAGGTGCTTGATTATTGGTTAGAGATGGAGAGCATTGGATCGAGCTCAGGCTTGGGATGCTGCTGGAGTTTACTGTTTACTTTTAGTACAAGGGTTTCAGTTGTATTTCAGCATGTTTCTTTGTTTACTGCTTCCACAGATACATGTACCATGCTGCATCATTTTTATAATATACATTTCTTCTAATGTTTGGTTTCAGTTGTTGTATACTATTTACTGCTTCCTCTATTGTTTGTTATTTTCTTTCCACTGCATACTTTACCAAATGAGGGCATAGTTTCTCTACTGACTCACCAAGGACCTCGTTACTATTCAGCAGCCTTTGAAATTTGTGGAAATGCGCTTGAGGTCATGTGGTGAACCGGGTATGTGGCAACAGTTGAGTGGCTCCAGATTTGGGTCGTTACAATTAGTGACCCGGTCATACTATGAGTTGACTCTTTCATGGTCAAAGTTCAATCACCTTTTCATATAGGAGTTTTCTCCAATAACATTGTGGTATGTTTTCATCCAATATCTTCTATATCTTGAGAAGGATAGTTCAATTGTATCTAAGTATTCATCGAGGTTCACTAACCTCTCTCGATACTTGATGGATATGGTGGGTGATCAATACATTCAATATTAGACCCTTGATATTGGAATTTGTAGATACATCTGAGATAGTGTGATAAATATATTAATTCCAACATATTATAGGGTACAAGATCATGCTTAGGTATTTAAGAGTTTCCTAGATGACCAGACACAGATAGTTGGTGCCAGCAGTGGGCACACAAGAGTTGAGACTTCGTTAGCAGAGAGCTGAGGACTAAAACATGGAACTAGATGTATAAGACATATGAGGATGATATCACAAGACAAAGGGTCTATAGTAAAGGGATCACGATATAGATTTAGTTATCATAGAGAGAGGCGATTCTACTCTTGTGATGGTTAGGGAAAACTTTCCCAAGATTTTCCAACCTGACTTATAGTTGATAAAGAGATACTGGATAAGCTGCCTAAATAGAGGAAGTGGTAGGAGTAGGTAGGTCTAAAGGGTACATTATGTGGCATAGAATCTAAGAGATTAACTGGAGGTGGTAGATGTTATGATTTGTTAACACCACCGCCCCTAGGTGGTCCTCACTAGGGTCAGAGAGCTGGTGGTTAGGGGAGAGGGAAGCTGCAAGTGGTTGATGATTATGACCTAGAGGCTCTAGAGATGATATGAGTTACAATATGTGTCTTATCTACTTTATCTATAGTACTAATAGACACAAGTGTGAGTTATTACTTTCTTTCCACTTACCTGGTTCAAGATTTAGGGATTCTGGTTGATCCCTTGTCTTGAACCTTGTCATTGGATACCCCTATTGGTAGAGAATTAGCTATCACACACTATTCCATTGGTGTGACCTGACTCTTGGAGGCGAGATATTATTTTTCTATCTATTTTTAGTAGATACAAGGCCTTATAATGTCATCTTAGGTATGAACTAGTTATCTATAGTTCCTACTGAGATAGACTATTTTAGGTGAAGGATATAGTGTGTCTGCAGTGATGGGACGTGGTTTTCTTTTATGGGTGAAAAGGAAACCCTGATGGATTAGGATATGATCAAGTATAGGAGAGTTTAGCCGATTACTCACCAGTTGTCTAGCATGACTCTTGGTGTAATGGATGTTATGAGATCTCAGTTTCCTATAATAGTGGTAGAGTATGTGGTCATCTTTCCAGAGGAAATTTTAGGATTACCTCCCCACTAATAGACAAAATTATACATTGATATACACCCTAGGATAGCCCTGAAATCTACTCCAACATATTGGATTACTCCCACAGAGCTTCACGAGATGAGGATGCATCCAGAGGACTTGTAGAGGATTGAATTTTTTAGACCCAACATTTCACCAAGTGTAGTCCCAGTATTGTTCTACAAGAAGCTGGAAGGGAGATTAAGGTTGTGTATGGATTACCATCACCTAAACTGGGTGAACATAAAGAAAATAAATCCACTTCTAATGATTGATGAAATATTTGATCAGTTAAGATGGGCATAATGGATCTTGAATATTGACCTCGGATTAGGCTATCACCAGCTACGAGTATCAGATGAGGATATAACAAAGATAGTTTCCTGATGTTGTTATGGTCATTATGAGTACTTGGTGATTCCATTTGAAGAAAATAAATCCCTATCAGTGTTTATGTGACTCATTAACCAAATATTTTAGGCTATCTTGGACCAATTTGTGGCAGTCTTCAATGACTATATCCTAGTGTACTCAATGCCCAAGGAGGAGAATGTGATATAATTGGGGATGGTCCTAGATTCACTCTAAGAGCACCATATTTAAAAAATGATCTTGATTTACATATTCTAGATTTAGGAGGCCCACTTTTTGGGACATGTTATCTTAGTATACAATGTAGTAGTAGACCCAGTAAAGGTTAAGATAATGTTAGCTTAGGAGCCACCCAAGATCATGATTTATGTGCGGAGATACCTTGGTTTGGTATGATACTATCAAATATTTGTATCCTATTTATATAGTATATCAACTCCCTTAACAAATTTGACCTGAAAAGGGTATCCTTTCGTGTGGATAGAGAAGTTATAGTAGGCTTTCTAGGAGTTGAGACTAAGATTGATGAGCACTCCCATCTTGATATTTCCATAGGAGGGTGTTGAGTATGTAAAGTTCTATGATTCATCATGGATCAATCTTGGTTTTATTCTAATTTAGAATCATGCAGTGATTGCCTATGGTTCAAATAGTTGAGACCACATGAAAAGAACTATGTAACCCATGATCTTGAGTTAATAGAGGTAGTCTTCACACTAAAGATGTGGAGACACTACCTAATGGGAAAGTAGATTATCATTGATTTAGATCATAAGATTCTCAATTATACATTCTCTAGAATGGATCTTAACTTGAGACAGAGGTGTGGCTAGAGTTACTCAAGGAGTACAACTTCAAGATTGTCTATACTCTTGGGAATGTGAACGTGGTAGTAGATGCTCTCAGCAGGAGATCCTATTAATAGTTTTTGAGTGAGGTGTTAGAGAAGTTTTCCTTGTTAAAATTATCCTTTATGGATAAGAATGATGCATATTAGATTCAGTATATGGTTATTACCCCTTCACATTTATAGTGATTCAGGGAGGTACAACTTGAGGATACTGACTATGAGGACCTATGTACTTAGATTTCCACTAGACATACTCATGATGGATTTTCTGAAGGTGGGAAGCATGCCATTATTTTCAGAGGATGGACGATGGTACCAATTTCATAGATAGAGGAGGAATTGTGGGAGTTTCATAATTCACCCTTGGTGGTACATCCATCCATGAACAAGATGCACCAAGACCTTCGACAATAGTTCTAGTGTCTGGGGATAAAAGGTGTGTTGTAGAGTTTGTCTCTCCATGAATTACTTGTTAGAAAGTGAATTCTGAGCATCAGGTTCCAGTGGGTTTAGTTCAACCCCTTGAGGTTCCAGAGTGGAAGTGGGAAGGGATATCTATGGACTTTATGACGAGGTTACCATAGACATCTCGAAAACATGATTCTATCTAGGTGATCATAGACTGACTCACAAAGTCAACCCACTTCCCGGATATTTGAGAAAAGAGTTCAGTTGAGATTTTTAGGCACTTGTATGTATAAGAGATACTATGACTCCATGGAGTTAACTTGATGATTGTTTTGACCATGATGTTTAATTAACATATCAGTTATGTAAGGGATTGTAGGAGGCCTTTGAGACTCAGTTTTATTTGAACACAGCATTTCACCCCCAAGATGATGACCATACTGAGTAGAGAATTCATGTCTTGTTGGGCATGCTATAGGCTTGCATGTTAGACATTGGCCATAGTTGGGAGGATCAACAACCATTGGTGAAGTTTGTGTACAACAAAAACTACAATTATATCGTAATTACGAAACCATTTGAGGCCTTTTATGGGAGACCCTACATGTCACCACTATACTCGACCAACCCAGGAGAGTAAACACTTATAGGATTAGATTTGGTGTGATCCATGACAGAGAATGTACAGATCATCCATGAGTAGATGTGAACTGCACAAAGCCATCATAAGTTCTATGCGGACTGAAGATAGAGGCCTTTGTATTTTGAGGTGGAAGATCATGTGTTTTTAGGGTATCACCTCGACGTGGGTTGTGGAGATCTGTATGGGGTGACAAGATATCTCTAAGATTCATTGTCCCTTTCTAGAAACTGCCTAGAGTTAGTGTGGTGGATTACTGCTTAGCTCTACCACTACAGTTAGACCAAGTACATGATATCTTCCATGTGTCGTAGTTTAGGAGGTATGTGGATGACCCATACCATGTTATATAATGGGGTGAGATGAACACCAATGATAAAGATACCTTTTCTATCGGGGATAGTGATACCTTTGCCGAGTACTTGGTAGAGATTGAGGATCAGAAGGGGAGGATCCTCTATGGGTGAGAGATTACTTTAGTGTGTGTCCGATGGTAGGACAATAATCCTTAGGAGAGTACATGGGATAAGGATACCAAGATGCATACTCAATACCCACATCTCTTTCTGTAGGTGTATTCAGGTTTTAATGGCTTAAAATATAGGGTACATGTCTACATGGGTTGTGATGGCTCTAGATTTTACCATATATGTGTGTGTGGGTTGTATTGGCTTGAGGTTATATCATATACATGTATCTAAATTGTAGTGAATAAAGTTACTATGTGTCTAACTTCATGGGTTATGATGTATTAAGGTATAATTCATGATACACAAGCAGTAGTGGCTTCTAGACTTGCTCTTGGTTATGGATCTGATGAGATATGTGTGCATGAGGTGTGAGATGATATCTGGTAGTGATGTGTATTCCTGGGGCGTGGGATGATATATGAAAGGAATTATAGCACAAGATGTTTGATGTTGGGGTGTAAGAGTGGAAAATTAGTGGGGAAATGGAAGTGGTGCAACTTTATTATCTATATGTTTTGATATGGATATGCTACTTTTATGTGTTACTTGGTGAGTGAGTCATGGCGAGGATGGGATATTGTTTTACCTGTTTAGGTGAAAGGTTGGTTTCATCTGCTTATTTACTAGAATTTAGTATGCTTCCTTAAAATTTTCATGAGAGGTTCTGGAGAGGATTCTACTAAGTATACATGTATGCTCACCCCATGTATATATTAATTTTTTTTTCAGATCTGCGAGAGGTAGTTGGTGAATGAGCTAGGTGTTATTATCCTAAAGTGGGCATTCATGAGTTGTTGGAGATCATGGTTGCTACTTAGGATTTATTTTTAGTATTTCCTGTTGTTTTCATTTTGTAAGACATTTCATTTCTATGTTGGTATTTCCTGTTTATTTATGGTTGGAGTTGATTGGTGGATCTCATATTATCTCTTATCCTTAAATTTATATAAAAAGGGTAATATGTCCCATTTGTATGAATTTTATACCTTTGGTGTTAGTCACCAACTCATTACTTATTAGAGATAGGCTTCATGGGTCATCCCTATCTTCACTGTTGTCCCAAGAGGGGTAATAGTGGATGGGGTCATGAAAACACCACTTTTTGAGAGTGGCACAGGTGAAATACAAAAAACACACACAATATTGTACCAAAAATCTAAACTTAGAGGTTTTTTCATGGAATTTAATTGATATAAGGATTTTGATGATAGTGTTTAATAAATCATCTAGTAAGACAAGATCATCAAATTTGTGGGATTTTAATAAAATTCATCTAGGTAAGTGGATATGATATATCATAAGGGAATAAATATGGTCTGAAGACTTGAAAGCCCACATAAACCTGCCTAAAGACTGTTCAGGTCCAAACCGAATGTGATTAAGATGTAATTCATTGAGTAATTTTTTTTATGATGTCTTACTTGTGTAGGATACGATGGTTGGTTATATAATTTAAAAAAAAATTTATACTAGTGAATGTCTCGATTTTATGAATTCAATTCAAGGAGCATTTACCTAACAATATAATCTTTTTCACAAAATACTACAAAAAAAATTAAAAAAAAATAATATTAAAGTTGATTTTACAAATATTTTTAAATAATTAAATAGATGTATTTGTTTAACTTCTAATTTATAGAATTCTAATCAATATATTGAATATCAATGCATTATTGCTCATTTTATTGATAATTATTAAAAATTAAATAAAAAATATCTCATTTAAATTAATTTAATTTTCATATATTTTTCATTTATTTAAAGTTGCATTAACTTATTATATTTATGAATGGGGTTTAAAAAATAAATTATTTATGTTTACAATAGATAATGCATCATATTATAATGATACAATGTCATATCTTACATCTAATTTGAAATTACCGTTTCATGGATAAATATTTCATGTACTCTGTTATACAAATATTTTAAATTTGACTATTAAATATGATTTATCTATTTATAAATATTTTGTGGATATTATTAGAAAATATATTAGAATTATTAATAATTCTGAAAATCGTGTGCAAGTGTATAATTTTTTTTTCAATAAGGTTATGAATGAACCAAAAATAAAATTAGATGCATATAATAGATGTAATGTAACATATTATATATTGAAATTGTATTTAAAATAAATAAAAGTTATTGATTTATTTTTTTAGTCTACAATAGTACATGATGGAGTTATTATTCTTGACAGAAATTGTTTGGACTCAAATTACAATATTTTGGGGGAAGGGATACAAAGAAATAAAGAATATCTACGATACCTATAAGTACTCTGGGAGACTCAAGCCTAATACCTCATGTGAGACCCCTCAAATTAAACTATATAGATAGTTGTTGCATATATTTGAAAAATCTATTTTTTTGCTTCTTTATCATTAGTTTTACTTGTTTTAGTTGATATTGTGTCTATTTTTATAAAATATATTTAACATAATTATTATATTTTAATATTTACTTACATAAAATAAAAATTTGATAAATAATTTGATCTATTACCTAATTTTTTTAAATTGCCATAATATTGGATCTAAGATGTAAAAACACCAGTCTGAAAACGTTTTTAAAAATTAATTTTGATGATGAATGTAGATTTGATGGAATATTCTATTTTTTAGAATAATTATATAATGAATATAAATCTATTACACATGTTGATATTAGTTTACAACCCACAAAATCTCCATATTCTTCTTGTGATAGTGAAAGTTTATGAGAAACTATAAAAAATATATTTCTTGGATCTTCTACTACCGATACATCTGAAATATAATGATATTCAGACTCTCATCCAATTGATCATAAAGATGATTTTAATAACATAAATTAATGGAAGGATTTTGAATCAACATGACCAATGTTGACATGAATTGCTTATGTAATTAGTGTTCATATTTATTCAATTGAATATGAGCCTACTTTTAGTACAGGTGTATGGGTTTTTAGTGGTTATCATAGATCTTATAGTCAAAAGAGATAATTTATAAGCATATGATCAATTAAAAGAAATTATTAATGAATTCAACATTGATAATGAGATCGATATGTTAAATCCTACTGAGGGAACATCAACATCCGATAATTGATTTTTTAATTTATAATGTAATGTGACTTTTTATGGATGAATAATGTATTTTTATGTAATATATTTTTAATACATTGTAAATATTTTTTCCATAAAAAATAACGTAATTTTATTATTTTATGATGTGATTTTTTAAATGATTATGTAATGTAGTTTTTCTATGAAATGAGTTTCTCTATATTATAATCATCTTTTCACATGACAAACAAAACAATATAATATGATTTTTAATATAATTTTCTCAATGGATGTACAATGTAAGTTTTTTAATGACATTTATTTGTGTATTTAGGTGAAATTAGTTTTTATGGAAAATATTATATAAAAACGGTTTAAAATATATTATCTGATTAAGTAGTTGGGGTTTGGCTTAGTGGTAAGCACCCCATAATTCTACATGGAAAATGGGGGTTCAAAACCCATTGGGAACATGCACTGTAGCAGAACTGTAGCACTACTGTAGCAGCCGAGATACTATTGCAACATCGACACTTTAGCGGCGGCAGGGGTACTGTAGCAGTGGCGGGTACTGTAGCAGTGAAAGTACTGTAGCAATACTATTCACATAATGGGCCTTAGGCAAAACAATTGGGCCTACGGGATATGTAATGGGCTAAATGCCCACTAGGACTTTGGGCTATGTAATGGGTCTCCCTCTACCCAGGTAAAGAGGTATTTGGTTTGTTTCAATAATAAAAATGAGGATTCGAACCCAACCTTTATATTATCTGATTAATTAGGTGTATTTATATGTCTGTACATTTAGTTTCAATCAGTCAGTGGCCCAATCAAAAGAGCTCAACTCAACCTAATGATTTGGGTTAACCCAAATTTGAGCTTAGGTCAAACTCCAATACTGTTTAGGCTGGCCCTAACAATACACTAA
This sequence comes from Viscum album, assembly GCA_963277665.1. NCBI lineage: Eukaryota > Viridiplantae > Streptophyta > Magnoliopsida > Santalales > Viscaceae > Viscum > Viscum album. The sequence goes on from OY728148.1 coordinate 16,255,073, forward strand.
AGCCCAATTTTTGGACAATTGGGCCAAGCCATGCCATATTTATTTTTATGATCTATTCTTATCTTATAATTAATCTGGATATGAATTGTTTATGGTTTTTATAAATAGTAATTATATATTTAATGAAATATTTGTGTAAATGTTTTTTCGAAAATTTTATTAAACGCATGGGTTTTGAGATTTATCTGGAAAAAGAGAGTTGTTTATTTTTCAAAATTCAGAAACATATATTTTCATTGTGAGATTTATTTTGAAAATATACATGGTTTATCTTATTCTAAAGGCTTAAACAATGATCTTTGACTGAAAATATTGGTTCAAGATTTGTACTCTTCCAATATTACAAAAACGAGTTTTTGTGCAAGCGTACAATGGATTATTATACCAAAGATTTTGAGAGTAGGTTTATGGATCATGAAGTCTCATGGAAAAACTTTGGTACCACCCTAGGTGGATTAAAAAAATTGACCTATTAATGGATGAATGGGTTATGGGGTTGATAGTTAGTCATTGAACGACAACACATGGTCCATTTATGGATTATGGCATATATGTGTGGGTTTTGATATAGATTTATGTAAATAGACATTGAATGATAGTAGGTAGGTCATTCCAGGATTGTTACTTGAATTCATGAGATTAGAAAAGGTTTTACATCATGAACTAAATGAAAATAATGAGTTTTTTAAATGTAATTTTGAAAGTGAAATAGATAGTTTCATATTGTAACAATGGTTTGAAAAAATTATCTTTATTTCAAGTTTAGATAAATTTTAAGCATTTTAATTCTTGGTTTATTATGAGTATAGTTTGAGTTATTAATTTAATTAAAATAATGAAATATTTTTTAATCCAGTTTTAGAATAAATCATTTTTATGTTGTTTTATAAAACATTATTGTTCTAATAATTACCACCCGTGGACATGTATTTTTTTTATCAACTATGACTAGTTTCAATAGAAATATAGTGGAATAATTGTTTTATAAATTCAATTGTGTGTTTTTAATGGATTGTGATTGTTTTATTGATATTAGATATGTAGTCTCACAACTTAGGCTCGACCAGAGCCTATTTAGACCCAAATAGGGTAGTTCGAGCCAAAACCAACCCAATCACCTCGATGAGCGAACCACATTAAACCAGGTCAACCAGATCTAATATGAATATTTTAATAAATCAATCAAATCTTTTTTATTTTATTATATTTCAATTAAAAAAATCTATCTTCCACCATGATCTCGGTCCATGACTCATCGTGGTTACTACATGGGTTGTTTTCCTTTATCCACTTTGATTATGGTTTAGTGTTTCATTATGTTCATTTTTCATCCCTGATTGATATATAATTGATTTTATGTTTTAAGATGCGCATTGTAAGGTTTTGTAGTTATCATATGTTTTTTCCTTCTAGAATTAGCATAGTTTTTGGTTGGTTTTCTTTTTTATGATTATGCTGGTTTTCGGTTCTGCTGGTTTTTTGTCCTTTGTTTATATTTAGTTTTTTAATGCCATTATTTTATCATTTAAAATTAGGGATGAAAATATTAAACGTAATACCATTTATATTCAAGTTCAGGATTAGATATTGATTTTCAATATTATAAGTTGTAGTTTTGGAATCAATTTCTTAAATGGATTGAGATACTATTTGTTGATAGGTTTCCTTTATTATATGAATACAATTTATCTGATCATTTATATTGTTACCAAACCTATTTTTTATCATTTATTATTGTAGATCTAATGTGTTTTTTATTAAATATTTTTTGTTTGTCATGGTTACCTTCTTTATACAGAGATAGGGAGTGGGAGAGAGGAAGATATTGTAATTGTAAGATATTTATCGGTGTAAGGTTTAAAATCAATTACAAAATAATTATAAAACTCATAAAAGACTCACCTTGCACTGAAAACAGGCTTAGAATCTAGGGTTGGTTGTGTCCTTCTAGTATACTTGAGAAGCAAACCTTCTGATGAATGTCCTGACACCCTCAAATACGTGAAACCTTCATAGAAGCAACTTGGATTCAATTCCATTACACAAAGAAAATCGACATAAGAAGAAACCAAACCTTATATAGGATTGAAGATCCTTCCACTCCTATTTCTTTTGTTCGTGGAAGGGCATGGATAACCGCTCCAAAGGGATGTATGACAGGGATAACACACTGAAGGCATGAACCCACATCTCAACCCCAACCCTCACTTTCAGTGCTTCTTAAAACATCTCAAACCTCACTTGCATGCCATCTGAGACTTTCCTCCACCACTCATCCATGAAACTATCCATCTTAATATACCTCCAACTCAAAATTCCCCACAAAAAATTCACACACAACCGCTTCTCATCCAACCTCCAAACACAATCTTCATTTCCAATACTATGACAAAAAACATCCAAGAAATGGAGGGAAAGTTAGCGAGGGAACCCATAAAAATCTAATCTATTCATGATAAGATGTTCATTAAGAGTAGGCAGACCAGATTTTAGTTCATAGGCACTGAAATTAATACCTAATGTAAGATCATACCATTTATATAGATGATAGTTGTTTCCTTCTATTTCAAAAAATTAATAATCCATTCCAGACCCATATGGATTCTATGAAAGAAGGTTTTTAAGCTTATCAAGACTCAGAGAAACCTCAATGAGGTACATGGAATTGGGAAACAAAATTAGGTTGTTTTTTAGGTGTTGTGAAAAAACCCGAGTCAGAAGGGGGCACTGAGAATACAGAATTAGAAGTTCCAACAAAATGAATGGTGTAGGTCTTAGACTGGGTGCAATGAAATTCATCTTAATTTAATCATCCCCTCAATGATACCGTGCATGGATTTATATATTAAAACAAATTAATGTGGAAGGTGATACTGTATTATATATAAATCAATAATAATATATTTTAATTATTTTAAAATATTTAAAATTGAGTCGAGTTCAGGCCTCGAAAAAACTAATTGATCAAATTTTAATTGAGTATCAAGCTTGACCTCGAGTACTGTATCAACTAAAGTCACTTAGTTTCACCCTTTTTAATGAAGAAGATAATCCATTAATGAAAAGTGTGAAATTTTTAGCAATACTATTAGGCCTAGAAAATTATTTAAATAGGATACCTTTGCAGATAAACTTATGGGAGGATCTTCTCATCAACCTCGAGGAGAATCAAATCATTGTGAGGACCACATAACAGATGATATGAAATAGAGATAGGAATGTGGGGCAGAAGGTTTAGAATTGTTTTAGCGCTTAATACACCACCTGACTGTGGAAGTTCCATCTCATCCTCTTTCTCTCAATTTTCACTCCCATCTAGGGGTTCTCTTAATTTTATATTAAACTGGTTAAAATGGGATTATTTCAATTGTGACACCTATTTTCAAAATAACTACTTAGTAATTTTATCATATGATTGATGGAATCATCAAAACTGCACATTCAATATTTCATAGAAAATAAGTTTCTACAATCTTCTAATATTACTTCTCTTGAGTTGAACCTTCCATGGACCTATTAATGATATCCTCATAGGGTTTCTAATTTTCAGTTTTATAAACGGACCTAACTTCTCTAAATATGTAAAATCATTACAATTAGGTTTAATTTGATACTAAAGAGAAAATTCTATCTTATGGTTGGTAAATGAAATCATATATATAGAATAAAAAATATGTATGAAATATATTTGAATGGTTCAGATAAATGGACAACAAAACATTCAACCAAGGGTAGAAGAAATTAACCATTACAACATAAATATGAGAATTGCATGTTAGCTAGAGCATAAGCATGAATGAAACAAGATGAAAACTATTTATATCTAGAATTTTTAGTGAGAAATAATGACATAAATTATTGTGAAAAAAACCTAAAATGAGAGAACATAGTTCCTTGTTGGGATTCGTATATAGATTCTATTATGACTCTTTCCTAACAATGAGTGCACAAATATTATGAATTAAGGTTTTTTTAATTGATTTTTTATATTAAATTTATTTATTATGTTTCCTTATTTTTTTAATTTTTTCCACGCTGGATATTTGATTGTGTTTTTTTATTAGGCTGGCTGTTTGAGATGCCTGCTAGTTATCTGGTTTTTTACTACATTCTTTCTTTTGGACCGTTAATCTTCCTGAACCACCCTTTCACTACTGGATGTCAATCTTGTACCCTGTTTATTTGAACCATTCATCTGGTTCGACGTTCAGTTTCAAAGCCTATTTTCATGGTAGCTCTGGATTGGGCAAGAAATTAGGGTTTTCATTCGTTCTTAGGGGGTTTCATCACCCCTAATTCAGCCTTTCCTAATGGAAGAACACCATTCGGCTTCTTGGATCCCTATGGTGGTGTGTTTCTATCTTCCTCAGTGAGACCTAGTGATTGGCTCTTGGTTTTGTGCCTAAGCCTCCTTCTCAGAGCACCCATCCTTTCCTATTGTTCTCCTTCAGTGCCTACCCCATGGCCGGATCTAGGTGGAGACAACGACCCCTCCCTGATAGAAGATGTGTGGCCTTTGCTGATGATTTTCAGAACCATGAGCGGAGAAAGTCACCGCTACTTCAATAAGATCCAGGAGGCTTTGTTTTTGTCATCTGTGTGAAGCAATCAGGATTGTTGGACCAGTTGTCGTCCGACATTATGAGTATTTTTTACAATTTCTTTTCCATCTGAGATTTGTAATTTTTCTGCTTGTTTTCTATATTTCTGGTTGGTTCGGTTCTTGTACTGATTTCTTTTGAGAAATTAATAAATGGCTCGTGCGGGTGGTGGTTTTTCCATGTAGTAGGTCCCCTAAGGGGCCGGAGCATGTAAATCCCTATGTCTATTTACTATTTTACCATTTTCTGTTTTGTTTTGGTTCCTAAGATATCGAAATCACAGTTCCGGGTTAGTCCTTCTTTAATTTGTGGTTTTTTGGATTGATTACACCACTAGTTTTTCATTCCGCTGCCCCATCATACCAAAACAAGTGATATCCGAGCCTTCCTAACTACTGTGTTTTTTGATTTTGATAATTTGCTTGATTTCATTTTGGATTTTAGTTTCTTTAGAACTGTTTTTCATTGTTGCATTCTGTTACAACCCTGTTACAATTATTGTTTCCAGTTAGCTGCCCCTGCTTATATTTCTATCAATATATCTTATTGTATTATGTTAATAGTTTATTGCAGTATGTGTACAGTTTATTAATTTTTATTTTCTTGCATTTTATTTTCATATATATATTTCTATTTGATTCTTCCTGTTTAAATTGATTTCTATTTGTTAATAGAAACCATTGTATTCATTGAAATCCTCTGATTTTCATGTCTCACGGTACACATTTACCCAGTGAGATTGGTCGTTTCTTGGGGGTTTACGCCAAATGTTGTCCCTAACCACTAGACACCCACTCATCTGGATAAACATGACTACAATGCGATACGAAATTGAGAAATTCGATGGAGAAAACAATTTCAATTTGTGGAGAATTAAAATGAGATCCTTGCTCATTCAACAAGGCTTAATTGATGCCCAATATGGGCCCAAGAAACCCATTACGATTGTTAATAAAACTGGTAAAACCATATTAGAATACTAATAAGTTCCCCTTGATGTTCTTGCTAAAGCCCACAACTCCCTTTTACTTTCCCTAGGAGATAAGGTCCTTAGACAGGTTTCCTTCGAGTCCGTTACTGCCAGAATTTGGTTGAAATTAGATAAGTTGTATATGACTACTTCATTAGTTGATAGAATGTATAAAAAACATCGCATGTTTAATTTTAAGATGAAATATGGTAGTTCTATCAAATCTCATCTTAACAAGTTTAATAAAATCATGCTAGATCATTCCAATATAAATGTAATAGTTGATGATGAGGATCAGGAAATGATCCTATGGAAACTGGGTCCCGATGAAAGCACATCCACCCCTCCTTAACATGGTCGTCGGGTCCTGGCCCACCAGGTACCACCAGTTTCCCCACAAACATGTGGTCTCCACCTAAGGGTCCACCCACACGCCAGAACGGGTCATCTGACTAATGAAAGTTCCCATAGGACAACACTTGTCCTTTCCAGTGTGATTTTCCTAGGAGATAAGGTCCTTATAGAGGTTTCCTTCGAGTCCACTACTGCCTTCATTTGGTTGAAATTAGAGAAGTTGTATGTGATTGATTTATTAGTTGATATAATAAATAAAAAACATCATATATTAACTTTTAAGATGAAATCTGGTAGTTCTATCAAATCCCATATTGACGAGTTTAATAAAATCATGTTAGATATTTCCAATATAAATGTAGCAATTGGTGATGAGGATCAGGAATTGATCCTATGAAAACTGGGTCCCGGTGATACCACATCCACCCTCCCTTAACATGGCCGTCAGGTCTTGGCCCGCCAGGTTCCACCAGTTTCCCCAAAAACACAATGTCCCCACCCAAGGGTCCACCCACATGCCTGAACGGGTCATCTAACTAATGGAAGTCCTCATAGGATAACACTTTTCCTTTCCAGTGTGCTTTTTCCTCACTCAAACACACCCTGGGAAACTTCCGAAAAGGTCACCCATTCAGATCACTACTCCAGGCCAAGCATGCTTAACTGTGGAGTTCTAATCAGGTAGGCTCCTGAAAAGGAAGGTGCACATTGTTGACATGATTCATATCATTTAGTCATTTAACCCTTTATCGTTTGGGGGTGTTATAATCACCCCCTTTAGAGCACAACGTCCCCATTGTGGGACCTACATCTCAACCCATACAGTGCACCCTAAACGGGTCATCTAACTAATGAAAGTCCCCATAGGCTAACACTTGTCCTTTCCAGTGTGCTTTGTCCTCACTCAGACACACCCTGGGAAACTTCCCAAAAGGTCACCCATCCGGATCACTACTTTAGGCCAAGCATGCTTAACTGTGGAGTTATAATCAGGTAGGCTCCCGAAAAGGAAGGTGCACCTTGTTGACATGAGTCATATCATTTAGTCATTTAACCCTTTATCGTTTGGGGGTCTTATAATCACCCCCTTTTGTGCACAACGTCCTCATTGTGGGACCTACATCTCAACCCAGATAGTGCACTATACTTAAGGCTGGGTAGCACCTCTGATACCAAATGTGACAACTGGGTCCCAGTAACAGCACAACCACCCCGCCTTAACATGGTCATCGGGTCCTGGCCCACCAGGTACCACCAGTTTCCCCGCAGACATGTGGTCCCCACCATGGGGCCCACCCACATGCCTAAACAGGTCATCTGACTAATGACAGTCCCCACATGACAACACTTGTCCTTTCTAGTGTGGTTTGTCCTCACTCACACAAACCCTGGGAAACTTCCCAGAAGGTCACGCATTCAGATCACTACTCTACGCCAAGCATGCTTAACTGTGGAGTTTTAATCAGGTAGGCTCCCGAAAAGGAGGTGCACCTTGTTGACATGAGTCATATCATTTAGTCATTTAACCCTTTATCATATGGGGGTGTTATAACCACCCCCTTTAGAGCACAATGTCCTCATTGTGGGACTTATATCTCAACCCAGACAGTGCACCACACTTAAGGATGGGTACCACCTCTGATACCAAATGTGACAACTGGGTCCTAGTGACAGCACAACCACCCCGCCTTAACATGGCCATTGGGTCCTTGCCCACCAGGTACCACCAATTGCCCCACATACATGTGGTCCCCACCATGGGGCCCACCCACATGCCTGAACGGGTCATCTCACTAATGATAGTCCCCACAGGCCAACACTTGTCCTTTCTAGTGTGCTTTGTCCTCACTCACCCACACCCTGGTAAACTTCCGAAAAGGTCACCCATCCCAATCACTACTCCAGGTTGTCCTCACTCACACACACCCTGAGAAACTTCCCAGAAGGTCACCCATCCTGATCACTACTTCCGGACAAGAACACTTAACTATGGAGTTCTAATCAGGTAGGCTCCTGAAAATAAAGGTGCACCTTGTTGACATGAGTCATATCATTTAGTCATTTAACCCTTTATCATTTGGGGGTATTACAAATTCTCTTAATTTCTCTTGACAAAAGTTATAATTCTTTGGTAGAGACTATGATGTATGGTAGGGACTCGCTGACCCTAGAAGAGGTTAAGTTGGCTCTTCTTTCAAAAGATTTATAGGCCAAGAATGGGTTAGGATCATAGGTAGAGAGACTCAATTCTATGGGTAGAACAAATGATAGGGGACAAGGAAAGAGCAATGATAAGGGTTAAAAGAAAGGTTTTAGTGAGTTTAAAAGGGATTGTCCTGAAAGGAATGGTTCAAGGGATGATAGGGATCAATATAATGTAGTTGAGCTTGGTTTCAATGATGTTGTCATTCTGTAGTGTGTCTAGTATGATATAGGGGGGGCAGATTTGTTGGTCCAACTCTGGGTTTTGTTTACTTCTTTTTTTCCTAGGTGTATTAGGATTCTCAAGAGTTAACCTGGTGTGAGGAAAATATAGAGTTGGGTAGTAGTTAAGAGAATAATGTCATGGGATGTGTCTGGATGATCACCAGACTTCATGATGGGGGTGCTACTGGTATCTTTTGTCAATATTGGATGGGTACCTGGTAATAAGGGGCTAGATGTCATGGGTGGGCTAGACTAGGATGGTTTCCCCAAGTTTGGTAGTGGGCTGCCCTTGCTTGCAGGGTGTGTTTCCTCATGGTTACGAGTTGGCTTTTAGGACTAGGGATGTATGGGTTTTACAGTAGTTGAGGTTAGGAGGTGTCTTCCCCTATTGCATGGTTCTAGGAAATGTCTTCTCCTTAGGTGGAGAGTCTTCTGGGTCTGTCGTAGATCTAGGCGGAGTAAGGTTTTTCTTGGTCTGAGTCTTGTGCTCTGTTTTCTTATTTTCTTTCATTTGTATGAGATGTTTTCTTTCATACTACTTCTTTCATATGAACTGTTGAGTTTCTATTCATACCTATATTGCTGTTATACTTTGAGGTTTGGTACTACTGTGTTTTCTACTTGTGTGCAGGTAGTAGTTTGTAGTATGGGGCTTCCTCGATGGCATGATATCAGCAGTCGGCTCAGGTAAGTGTAGGTATGCATTTTCTTTATGTTTAGAGGTTTTATTTCTAAGCATGTCTAAGTAGTATTTTAGATGGATTGATGAGGGAAAATGTGTGTCACATTGATACAAATTTTAATGACCCGGACCCGAACAACCATCCGAACATTGCTAAATGGGTCAGGTGTTACTACTTTAGGTGAACCTCCCCAAATTCCCAAGGCTACCGACTAGCAGCGAGGGTCTGATAGGTATAGTGGGGAGGATATACCCTCTTGGAGGATAATAATGGTACTAGTATGAGAAATGATAAAAAACACGTAGAAGAAGTAAAAGACTCAGAATACTCAAACCAGACCCGCAGAGCAGAAGCATATCCAATATCAATAAACATATAAAAAATAGAAGCAATATATATAAACAACAGTAGCAGAAGTAAACCGAACAACATGCTGAACCCCACTTGTAACTACTAAAAAACCAAGCATGCATCTATAGAAAGTCAATATATAAAAAGTGGCACCAATGGATAACCAATAGTAGAAACAAAACAAGTAAGCATACTAATACATGAAAGAAATAAAAACAAAGTAAACTCTAGCTAGAAAATACCCCAAGGTCTACACCACCTCCATGAAACTACTAAAGCAGCCCAGATCTTGAAGCTGACCTCTTTACTACACGTAAATCTATAAAGTCTACACGTGTCCCGAAGGGCCTGTGTAGGGTGTGAGATGAATCTTAGTAGGATACCACCCAATGGTGCATACCTAATATAAGTATTTAAGAAGGCATGCAGTTATAAGGAAACCAGAAAACAGTATGATGCACAAATAACACAAACTCCACTGGTGCTCACTAGCCACCATGGAGTGTCACATGCTTCAGCCAATGCCAGGATCTCTATCATGTAGCCCGACACCATGTGCCCCCTTGACATCATATGTCTCAAGTACCGAAGTCCCGAAGGCACATCCAAGAAGTAGTGAATCAGAGGAACAATGATACCTGTCCTTAAATAAGTAACTAGAGGGACAATGATGTTTGCCCTCAAATAAAGTAACCAGAGGGACATCGATGTCTCCCCTAAAATAACGGCGATCCTCAGCCCCCAACCTGATATCCTCAACACTATCCCCTGAAGGCTCCTCACCTTCTACGTATCTTCCTACAGTAAGCACCCCCAAACCAATAGTACCTAAACTGCATCTAACGGGGACCTGTACCCACACGAGTGGTCAAAACCACCTCATCACAGAGTCTCTCTATGTTCACACTACTCAAAGTTCTAGGTGAGAAGTAATCACAAAAATAGTACCCAAGCCACAACATCTCTGGAACCTCATGCCCCTAAAACCATGTCGCTCAAGTCCAACGACCTTTCCATCCCAGTAACCCAGGTCATGCCCAAACTGACAGTTTCACTACCTCAAGCCGACGTCCATGACGCCTAATCCCATGGTCAGAACCACCCAAAGTAACCCGGGCCAAGCCCAACCTGTGATCAACATCACTTAAAAAATCTGGCCATGCTCAACTCAACCCCAAGGTTTCTAGCATATTTAATGACACGTATCACATACATAATCCCAATGAAATACTTTAAACATGCAAGACAGACTAAACAGTTGAATTTCACTTTATAGGTGTTGTCCCATACCATAAATAAGATCTTGAAAGCCTTTAACGAGTCATATCAAGGTTTAATAAACTAAACTCAACAGTTTAAAACCATACAATTCAATTATAACCATTTTGGAATCCCCCAACTAAAATGACCCGATGACCAACGACCCCTCACCCGACCTCGCCCAAGAAAAATAGAAAGAAGGGCATACCCAAAGGCATCCTATAGGTCAAATAAGCAAATGAATATGAAATAGAAGATAAAAAATGGTCTCGATCAAAATACCCAAAAACGCGTCGAAGGCTGTGCCACCCAATTGACCATGAAAACGAAAAACGAGGTATGCACCACCTACCCGAGACTCGTAGATGTAGGTACATCCAATATCGCTCTCCAATTAAAATTAGATCTTCATAGATCCACGTTTCTGTCAAATCCTAGTAATTCCACTCAGATGGAAACTGCAACGTGTGAGGAAAAGGATCAAGAAAAGAATAGGGTGTGTGGGTTTAGCCTTTCTATTGTGATCCTGCAGCCACCGAAGGATTAAACAATGGATGAAGAATGAAGAATCTATAAGAGGAAACATTTTTCGGCCTTTTGGAGCATCAAGGTTCGAAAACCGTGAAGAAGAAGGTATTTTCTAGAATAAGACGCCATGATCTTTAATTTAAGTGAATAAAAATAAAAATACATTGTGTTTATAAAGGACTACACACCATGTAGTTTCCTTTTTCGTACTCCAAATTAAGTACCGACATTCCAAAGGCACACCCAAAAAGTGTAAAATCCATCAAAAGATGTCGACATAGATGAAATCAAAACTATTTGAAAGAAATATCTATTTATATTTTGAAATCATTTAAAAGTTATGTAATTATAAAAGAAAACATTTATTTTGAAAATATTTTTATAAGCTTGTAAGGGAATCTTCAAAGATGTTATAACAACGGCAAATATCCACACCCACCATATACATTAAAAAACATTATTTCCTTAATTTTGTCGAAAAGGTCGTAAAGGATCTTGTTTTGAAAACAAAAAAAAGATTCCTTTATAAAATTTTTATCAAAATTCAAACAAGCATATAAATGACTTTAACCCATAGTCTAAGAAATAGTAAAATTGTTTAGAAATACATATTTAAGAAACACAGATGTGGATAATAAAGAGGTCCCAATAGATACTCATGTATGAACAACCTCAGATAATGAAGAGGTTGTAGAATTAACCCTTACCTTGTACTTTTCCTTAGTCAATGGTATGTTAACCTATTATAAAATGGTTAATTTTTTTTATTAAATTATACATGAACTTTATACATAAATATTAAATCATATATGATCTTCTAATATTTCTTTGTTAATAATAATTCAGTAGTATCAATGTTTCAGGTGTTAACTGATTCATTTTCCTTTATATGTTTCATTACATAAGTAATGTTTATTATGGATAGGATGTAATTTATTCATATACATAATGATATTATGTTCTTAAAAATTATTTTTAATCATCAAATGAAAATTATTGTTGAATGGTTACGATGGGGAATGAATCTCATCACATTCGTGGAGACGGTAATCTGTATGTACACACAAGCGACAATATCATTATATTGATGATGAAATAGTATGTAATTGGATGGTATAACATATATAAATAATCACTGAAATGTTATATTTATTATTTAAATCAATTATACTCCTTATTATACCCATCCAAATAATGAACTGTTGAATAAAAAACTACATCACGATGTGGAGACGGTAAGCCGTACGTACGCACGTATGGTGACTTTGTTATTCATAGGATTGATAGAATAATGAATATGGTTGTACCATATTTATAATAACATCACATTATGTATAAGTTACTAGAGTTAGTATTTTGGTATGGAAACAACAAATAAAGAGGAATTGGAAGAAGAAAAGAACTTTGAAAGTGGTGGTGAAAGTATTACCTCTTCTTCGGGTGTTTCCTTTTGAGTTGATCAAAAGGGATTCTTAGGTAGTCTTTCGGATCATAGTAATGACTCTAGGTAGAAGTGAGGGTAGTTGGGAAGATATTTGAGAAGGGTTTGGCAGATAAAAATGGATTTGAAGGTGTAATTTTTAGAGGAGGGTAAGTACCCTTTTATAAGAGAGGCAAGGGTCACTTTTGGAAAAACATGAAATATTATTTTATTATACAGTCATATTCAATTTATAATGGCTCCAAAATGATTTATTTCACAGATAAGGTTGGTATGGGTATAAAATATATCAACCAATAGGTTTTAGATAGGTTTAGGTCACCATATTAACCTTATCTTTTTTATTTAACTCTTAGTTAAATAGTTTAACTTTAACCATGTATTCTTGTATTATTATAATAAATGTTTAATAAACTTACTATAAAAAGACAAGTGAACCCAAAGTGGTTCATTATTAATATATATAACATTATCTAAGTACTTTGGACGAATCTTAGATTTTTATAAATATTATATTAATTAATAATATAGTATTTTTTTAAAAACTCATTTATGTCAATGTTGACACTATTTGGTATTTTTTTTGTGAAAGTCATAAAAAATTTATCACTTAGAAAAAAATTTATTTAATCAACCCTAAAATGTAATATTAACCTTGAAAATTAGTGGAATTTTCATAAGTCTCAATATATATTTATTTGGATATTTATAATATCAATTATTTTAATCTTTCATTAATATGGTAATTACTGCATCATCATTGTGTTATAAATAAATTAAATTATTCAAAGTCTAAAAATTATAAATAAAATACCATTATGTAGGAAATATTTTTATCTTTATAATGAATATTTATAGTTAAATTTATCTTATGTATAACCCTATACTAAAAATGGTTTAGTTATTAAACATTGAATTTAACACTTTTAACTCTTCTTTAAATAAAATAATAATAAATGTCCTAATCTAATCCAAGTGGACCAAAAAAATCATATTTTAATCCAAAGGTTGATTTTGGTCAAAACACACTAATACAATAGAATTAGGACATGTGTAAGGGTAATTATAATATCATTTTTTACTTTTAATTATAATATTTACTCTTAACTGTGGTAAATAAAAGTCAAAAGTTACTATTCACCAAAAATTATTTTCATCTTATTAAACCAAATTTTACTTATTGATTTAAATTGTGTCTCTTGGATTTTTGAAATTCAATTCACAGAAGTGGTAAAATTGCGTTTTATGCAAATGTGCAAATGCGCCTAGAAGTTGGGTAAAAGACGGTAAAAAGTTCAATAAAATTTTATATATCTAATATTATTATAAAATGACTCCAATGAATTAAATTGAAAATATATAGGTATTATGTATCTATTTTTACCTAATATAAATTTAAATAAAATAAATAATTATTTAAATAAAAATTTGGTTTTAAACAATAATGTAGTGTTTTTCCCTATTCATCAAAAATTGAAAGTTTTCAGAAAAATACCAAAAATTCACCCTAAGATAATTTTGATATTTCAAATCCTAAAATTAAGTCCATTTTGAAAAATAAAATTTATAAAATTTCAAAAAGCGGGTATAACTATTCATAATGGATAGTTTGATTGGCCGTGGTGTTTTAAAACTCCAAGTTGCATACAACACAAGCTATTGCATTATTCAAAGGGAAACATACTATGGAAGCTTGGGGTGTTACATTATCCCCTGCTTCAAATAATTTCATCCTTGAAATTCTAGAATATTACTACATAAAAAGATTTGGGTGGTTCTTCATCATATGTTCCTTGGGTTCCCACGTTGCCTCTTCCATCTTATGATGTCTCCATAGAACTTTCATCAGATGAGTTGTCTGGTTTCTCAAAACTTGTTCTTTGGTATCAAGAATTCTGATAGGATCTTCAAAATAAGATAGGTCAGGTCCCAATTCTATTTCTTCAAAGTTGATTACATGCATTGGGTCAGGCATGTATTTTCTCAATAGTGATACGTGGAACACATCATGAACTTTGGAGAGACTTGGTGGAATTGCCAAATGATAAGCTAAAACTCCAATTAATTCAAGAATTTTGAAATGTCCGATGTACCTATGACTTAATTTACCCTTCTTACCAAAATATATAACACCCTTCCATGGAGATACCTTCAAGCGAACATGATCTCCTACTTGAAATTCCAAATCCTTCCTTCGGTTATTGGCATAGCTCTTTTTCCTACTTTGTGCTACTTTGATGTGGGTTTGGATAACCTTCACCTTTTCCATTATTTCCTCAACAAGTTATGGGCCTACGAGTTTTCTTTCACCAACACCATCCCAACAAGTTAGTGTGCGACATCTCTTTCCATATAACACTTCATATAGTTCCATCTGAATACTTGAATGGAAGCTATTGTTATAGGAAAATTCTACCAGAGGTAAATATTGATCCCACATACCTTGAAATCTTAGTGAGAAAGATCTCAACATATATTCTATGGTTTGAATAGTCCGTTCTGATTTTCCATCAGTTTGAGGGTGGTAGGTAGTGCTCAAACAAAGTTCAGTATCCAAAGCCTTCTGAATACTTTTCTAGAATCTTGATGTAAAACGGGGATCACGATCAGAAACAATTGATAGGGGTACTCCATGAAGTCTTAAAACATCATTTATATATAGTCTAGCTAAATGTTCAAGTGGTAAATCTCTTATTATAGCAATAAAATGTGCTAACTTGGTAAGACGATCAACAATGACCCATATTGCATCATTCCTTCAAGGAGTCTTTGGAAGTCCCATGACAAATTCCATCATAATATCATCCCATTTCCACTCAGGTATGGGAATAGGTTGCATGAATACTCTAGGATGTTTTCTTCTAACTTTCACTTGTTGAAAAACCATACATCTTGACACATAATCAACAATATCTCTCTTTATGTTGTCTCACCAAAAATGTTCCTTCAAATCTATATATATCTTAGTGATACCAGGGTGTATAAAAAATTGAAGTTATGATCATCATCCAACAATTCCCTTTTTTAGATTAGGTATTATAGGAACACAAATTCTCTTCCCAAATTTCAAATTCCCATATTCGTATACGAAGTCAATCAATCTACCACTGTTCATAGCTTTAATTTTCTTTTGAAACTCCTCATCATGAGTCTGGGAACTTTTTATCCTTTCTATTAAAGATGGTTTAGCAACCATTTGAAAACTTATTTATGTTTCACCTTCCATGATTATTCCCATATCCATATTTACTAAAACCATGAACATATGATCCCTTTAAACTCTCATCTTGTTCAAAACTCCATTATCCTTTCTTCTCAAATCATCTTACACCTTATTTGCCTTCCCTGAGTGGTAGTGTATAGTGAAATCAATCCTTGAGTAGTTCACGATATTGTATTTGACTCATGTTTAGTTCTTTCTGTGAGAAAATATACTTCAATCTCTTGTGATCTATATATATATCACATTTTTCACCATAGATATAGTGTATCCATATCTTCAAAGCAAAGATTACAGATTCTAACTAAATATCATGAGTGGGATAGTTTTTTTCATGAATTTTTAGCTATTGTGATTCATAGGCAATAACTCTATCATTATGTATAAGGACACAACCAAGTCCTTTCTTTGAAGCATAACTATAAATAACAAACCCCTAATTCCCTGATGGTAGAGTCAAGATATGATCCTTGACTAATCTACACTTTAGTTCTTCAAAACATTCTTCACACTCTTTTTTCTAAACAAATTTAACCCCTTTACATGTGATCTTTGTTAATGGGTTATCCAATCAGGAAAAATTCTAGAAAAAACACTGATAATAACCTGCTAAACCAATAAAACTGTGTACCTCAGTTATACTCATTAGTGATGGCCATTAATAGATTGCCTTGGTCTTTGAATTATTGACAGAGATTCCATCCTTAGAGACAATATGGACAAGAAAAGAAATTTCCTGAAGCCAAAATTTACACTTGCTAAACTTCCCATATAATTCATTTCTTTTGAGGGTTTTCAGAATAGTGTGAAAGTGATTTTCATGATCTTCATAGCGTTTTGAGTATACCAAGATATAATCAATAAATACCACTAAAAAGTCATCAAGATATTCTTTGAAAACTCTATTCATTAGATCCATTAAAATAGAGGGTGCATTAGTCAGTTGAAAATGAATTACTGTAAACTCGTAATGCCCATACCTAGTTCAAAAATGCTATTTTCGGAATGTCTTCCTTCTTCACACACAACCGATGATATCTAGATCAAATTTCAATCTTTGAAAAATATTGAGCTCCCTGAAGTTAGTCAAATAAATCATCAATGCGAGGTAGGGGATACTTGTTATTTATTGTTATAGCATTGATCTCCCTATAGTCAATGCACAACCTCATAGATCCATCTTTCTTCTTAACAAAAAGAATAGGGAATTACCATGGAGAAACACTAGGGTGAATAAATACTTTATTACTCAATTACTCTAGTTGTTTCTTTAGTTAAACTAATTGCAAAATGTACATTCTATAATGGTTCTTCGGTATGGGCCTTAAACAAAGAATTAAATCAATGGAAAACTCAATTTATCACTCTGGAGGATGTCCATGTAAATCCTCTAGAAACACAACAACATATTCTTGCACAATAGGTACATCATATATTTGAAAATTCATTTCCTCACCCATAGTTATTTCATTCTATTCCTCTACAATATTTGAATTTAGTATAGCTACTGGGGGTGGACCTAGATAAGAATCAAGTGGTGATGTTTCTGCTCTAAAGATAAGGTACTCCTTATCATCATAGAAAATTGTAACCTCCTTCTTGTTACAATAAATTTTTGCATCATGGTACAAAAGACAATACATACTGAGGATTATATCAAATTCAATCATGGGTATTACAATGAGATCCACAGATAAAGAACATTTATATTCCCTAATGGGGACTGATTCACAAAACTTTGTTGCAATGATACTACTCTTATGAGTTTTGACTGACAACTCCCTTGTTAAATTAAATTGGAAATATCTAATTTTCTTAGCAAACTAGGAAGATATGAAACAATGCGATGATCTAGAATCAAATAAATCATTGGGGAAACTTGAGGAAATCATTAAATTACTTGCCACTACATCATCCAGAGCTTCAAAATCAGCAGTAGTGACTGCATAAGCTTGGCCTTTCTTCCTTTTCCTTTTTTGAGGTAAGTTTCCTTGGTGCTTTGGAAATTCATTTTCATAATGCCCCATTTCTCTACAATTGTATCATTCAACATTGAAAACCTCTTTCTTTCCCTTGTAATCACGAGCTTGGAGGCCGTTTTCACCACACTTGTAACAGACTCCCATTCCCTTCATGAAAGTACCAAGGTGTTTCTTTCCACATTTATTGTATGATAGAAATTCAAATTTTCCTTTATTCCCCTTATTTCCATTTCCAGAGTGTTCAACAGATCTCTTCTTCTCCTGGTTTGCTTTAAAGTAATAAGACTTGGAGAATTCCGTTTCTGTCTTGATAACACATGAGACAATATCTTCGTATAATGAGAAGGATTGTGAGACTAATTCTCGATGAATAAATGGTTTCAACCCATCAAAGAATCGATCAATATTACTCCTTGGGTTATGTATATAATATGATTCATGCCATGAAAACCTTATAAAGTTAGCCTCATACTTGGTGACATTCTTATCCTCCTTTTTCCTCTGACTCAGAAATTGTCTTTTCATATCCGCTCGATGGTCATGAGAAAAGTATTTTCCTAATAAAATCTCTTTAAACTTCCTCTATTATATATTTGATACTTCTTCATCCTCCTTTTTGTTTTTAATTAATGACCACCATTGATCTGCATCTCGTGTGAGGCAATAAACTGCCATGAAAACTTTTTCCCTTTCGCTACTCCCCAAAGCATGAAATATTTTCTCTATGGAACTTATAAATTGCTCAAATACAAATGTATTTTTAGTCACATTGAATGTTGGTGGTTGTTTTCTCATGAAGTATCCTAACATTGATCCTTCACATTGTGGATATGGGTGCTATATACAGGTAAGGTTATTATTCATAACCTAAGTGAGTTGTTTCAGTATGGTGATAAGATGATCATCACCAGTTACATCACCGACTCTACTATAATTATCTTGAGTAGGAGGAAAATCCCTACATGGATTACGTGCATTGATATGGTTTCCATTCCTTCCACTAGGTACCATTTCTAAAAAATGGCATACAATAGATTAGTTTATGAATCACAATACATAATTCCAAACTTATTAAACACTTAACATAAATTGAACATTTTATGGATATAATCCATAATCATAAAAACGTTTTCTTTGAGAAGGTATATACTCATAAATCCTTCATAATGGTTTGTAAAGAAAATGTGATTTATCCTAAGCATATCCCCCGGGAGTGTCCTAACCAAGAGTGCAGCAAGGCCCATTTTCGTGTGCCAGGATACCCCAGGTCAAGCCCAAAACTCCTTGTTGAAGTTTTAAATCCTAGGTACATCTATGCCAGAGCTGCCTCTACCTTATCATATCCATAAAGGGATGTAGTTCTTGGAAAATACACAAAATCTCTACATTACAAAAATTCTAGGAAGTTCTTCTATACTAATCCTAAAAGTCTATCTTAGGGTAATGTTCTCTAATCAAAGTTTTTCTAAATATAATTTCCAAGGTTTGTACTAAAATTCATCTGATACCAACTGTAATGCCCCAGCCCCACTTACCCAGAATCAGTACATTTTTATATAACATTGGCATGATACAAGGAATCATGTCCTGAAAGACCGATCATTTTAGTATCCTTAGAAGTACTAGATACATATATAAGTTTTACATTACATCATGAAATAAAAAAACAACATTGTGTCTCCTTTTAACATAATCATCTCCCTTATACTACCCCTTCAGGTTAGTCATAATATACTTCTTCGCATCCTAGGAAAAATAAAACATAGAGAGGGGGTGGGCTCATGTGCTCAGTAAGGATAACAATATAGTAGAAACTTTTATAAATAAGAATAAACATTTAAGGCAATGTATAAGACTAAAACACAAGCATTTTAAACTTAAAAATGAGCATAATATGGAAAAGATAAATCCAATAATTCCATTTACTTATGCACATGGATATTCTACTAGTCGAATAATCACATGTAATACCAATAGCCAATTTCAAAATGATGGAATGCATAATTCCAGACATCATAACCACATAGTCAAGGCCACGTGACAAGACTACAAATAACATTTTGTCAAGGACTTATTCCAAGACACTAGTTTTTCTCATGAGACATACCAATGCATCGAGGATCTATAGCATGCTCCACCCATCACTTACTAAGTCCAATGCATTCCTCATATAAAATGGTTGAAACATAACATAAACATTTGTTTTAAAAGTAGCATACGAAATGTTAATACTTTAACCATAAACCATGAATGGTATAAAAATAACACATCCACAGTCAGACATATCACAAAACCTTGAATACGATATGGGGGATTGTATCATAATAAATCAACTTCAAACAAGGGTAAAATTCATCAAAGGATGTTGACATAGATGAAAGAAAAACTGTTTGAGAGAAATATCACTTTTATTTTGAAATCATTTAAAAGTTATGTAATTATAAAATAAAATATTTATATTGAAAATATTATTATAATATTTTAAGGTAATATTTGAAGATTTTATAATGGCGGAAAATAGCCACACACACTGTATACATTAAAAAAATATTCTTTCCTTAATTTTTTCAAAAAGATCGTAAAAGACCTTGTTTGGAAAATGATAGAAAGATTCCTTTATAAACATTTTATAAATGTAAAACAAGGGTATAAATGACTTTAACCCATATTCTAGGAAATATTAATTTTTTTTGGAAATACATTTTTAAGAAACACGAATGTGGATGATAAAGAGGTCCTAGTAGATACTCACGTACAAACAACCTCAGATAATGAAGAGATTGTAGAATTAACCCTTACCTTGTACTTTTACTTAGTCGATGGTATGTTAAGCTCCTATAAAATGGTTAAAACATTGTTATTAAATTATACAATAACTATGTACATAAGTATGATATCATATATGAACTTCTAATATTTCTGTGTTAATAATATTTCAGTAGTATCATTGTTTCGGGTGATAACTGATTCATTTTCCTTTATATGTTTTGTTACATAAGTAATGTTTTTTATGTATATGATGTACTTTATTCATATCCCGAATTATATTAAATTCTTAAACATTATTTTTAAACATCAAATGAAAGCTATCCTAGAATGGTTATAAAGGGGAATGACTCTCATCGCGTTCATGGGGACAATAATCCATACGTACACACGAGCAACAATATCATTATATTGATGGTGAAATCGTATGTAATTGGATGGTATATCATATATAAAGATTAATTGAAATGTTATATTTATTATTTAAATCAATTATACTCTTTATTATACTAATTCAAATAATGAAGTGTTGAATAACAAACTACACCATGACGTGGAGACGGTAAGCCGTACGTATGCATGTATGGTGACTTTTTTATTCATAGGATTGATAGAATAATGAATATGGTTTTACCATATTTATAATTACACCAAATTATGTATAAGGTACTGAAGTTATTATTTTGGTATGTAAACAACAAATAAAGAGGAAGTGGAAGAAGAAAAGAACTTTGAAAGAGGTGGTGAAATTATTACCTCTTCTTCAGGTGTTTCCTTTTGAGTTGATCAAAAGGGATCCTTAGGTTGACATTATAATGAAAGTAAGTCCTATAAGTTTAAGTGAGGGTAGTTGGGAGGATATTTTATCAGGGGTTGTCCAAGCCAAATGGCTTTGGAGGTGTGATTTTGAGATAAGGGGAAGTACCCTTTTATAAGAGAGGTGATGTCCACTTTAGGAAAATCTTGAAATATTATTTTATTATACAATCATATTCGGTTTATAATGGATCGAAAATGATTTATTTCAAGAATAAGGCAGGTATGGGTCAAAAAAATCTCAACCAATAGGTTTTATACTGGTTTAGGTCACCATATTAACCTTATCTTTTAGATTTAACTCTTAGTTAAATAGTTTATCTTTTACCATGTATTCTTGTATTATTATAATAAATGGTTAATAAAATTATTAGAAAAAGACAAGTAAATCCCAAGTGGTTCATTATTGATATATATAACCTTATATAAGTACTTTGGCCTAACCTTATATTTTTATGAATATTATATCAATTAATAATATAGTATTTGTTTTGAAAACCCATTTATGTCAATTTTGACACTATTTGGTATTTTGTTTTTGTGAAAGTCATAAAATATTTATCACTTCGAAAAAAAATTATTTATTCAACCATAACATGTAATATTAACATAAAAAATTAGTGGAATTGATCAAAAGTCTCAATTTACATTTATTTTTATATTTATAATATCAATTATTTTAATATTTCATTAAAAAGGTAATTACTGCATCATCATTATGTCATAAATAAATTTAATTATTTAATGTCTAAAAAATATAAATAAAATAAAATTATGTAGGAATTTTTTTTTATATTTATAATGAATTTTTATAGTCTAATTTATCTTATTTATAACCCTAAATTAAAAATGGATTAGTTATTAAACTTTGAATTTAACACTTTTAACTTTTCTTTAAATAAAATAATAATAAATGTCCTAATCTAATCCAAGTGGACCAAAAGGATAATATTTTATTCCTAAGGTTTATTTTGGTCGAAATACACTTATCAAATATAATTAGGACATTTTTTAGGGTAATTATAATATCATTTTTTGCATTTAATTACCGTATTTACTTTTAACCATGGTAAATAAAAGTCAAAAGTTACTATTCACCAAAAAAATTATTTTCATCTTATTGAACCACATTTTACTAACCGATATCAACTATGTCTCTCATATTTTTGAAATTCAATTCAAAGAAGCAGTAAAATTACATTTTATACAAATTTGCAAATGCGCCTAGAAGGTGAGTAAAAGACGATAAAAAGTTCAATAAAATTTTATATATCTAATATTATTATAAAATGACTCCAATGAATTACATTGAACATATATAGGTATTATGTATCTATTTTTACCTAATATAAATTTAAATACAGTAACTAATTATTTAAATAAAAAGTGGGTTTTAAATAATAACAAAGTGTTTTTCACTATTCATCAAAAAAATGAAAGTTTTCAGAAAAATACCAAAAATTCACCCTAAGATAATTTTGATATTTTGAATCCAAAAATGATGTCCATTTTGAAAAATAAAATTTATAAAACTTCAAAAATTGGGTATTACTACTCATAATGGCTAGTTTGATTGGTCGTGGTTTATTAAAACTCCATTTTGCGTACGACACAAGATATTGCATTATTCAAAGGGAAATATACCATGGAAGCTTGGGGTGTTACAGTTTGTCTTGATTACACCACTGGTTTTTTTTCTGCTGCCCCAATATACCACAACAACTATACTTAAGTGGAGAATGAAGAACAAACACACAATAGTATTCAATATTCTAGAAGAGATAGTAATATAATTATAATATATGAATACCGAGGAATGTAGATGGAGAAGATGGAGGGTATGGAGGAGGAGGAGGAGGAGATGTAGATGGGGAAACTCAAGGAGAAGAACACTCTCTAGAAGCCATTGCTGTGACCTCCCAAGGTCGAGTCTTCCTAGCCAACCAAGATAGAAACAAAAATGAATATCATACTCCTCCCCTTCCCACCATTCCTCTATTTAATAACTTATTCTAAATAATAACAACCCCAACCAGCTCCAACAACTAAGGAAACAAATGGAAATACTTTCCTTGGCAGTTTTACAACCCCATTCCAAACACTACTATGTCCCTAAGGGTATCCCCCCCTCTTGCTGCATAAGGGTCTCCCCCCTATGCTGCATAAGGGTCTTACCCCCTTTTCTATGTAGGGGTCTCTTCCCCTAATGGCCTCCCCCTCTTACTGTGTAAGGGTCTTCACCCCTTTGCAGTGTAAGGCTCTTCCCCCCCCTCTTGCTGAGTAAGGGTATCTGTCCCTAAGGGATTACCCTCCTTTTTCTATGTAAGGGTCTTCCCCCTCTACTATATAAGGTTATTCTCCTCACTTGTTGTGTAATGGTATTTCACTAGGTCCCTCACATCCTAACAATTTCTTCCCTCCTCTGATACCACCTTGTCCTCAATATGGTGTTGGTGAACCAAAATCATAAACCATTAGAAATGTTGTCCCAAACCCTTTAGATGGTATTTTCAGTTGTGGATTAATCAATTTTACTGGGAATGGAATAGATTTTTTAGTTCCTCCTTTAAGTGATATATCAGGTATCACTACATACCTCATTTATTTTTGAACTTTCACTCCTCCAGCAAAAAAATTTCAAGCTGTCGTGACATAGGAAAATTTCCTCCCATGAAATTAATCAGCTTCATAAAGAAAACATGGCTCGACCTCTTTAGCACTAGAAACCAACCAACTTTGGTTTTTTAGCTCCTTGAATTTAAATCTCCCTTTACCCTTGAATACATAAACACACCACAAGGACAACAATAAACTTGAGTAGTCAACAAAGGTAGAAATATATCACCCACACAACAACACACTTGAGCATGCTGTGGATCAAATTCCAATGGGATATACTGGAATTTTTCCCTGATTTACTTTTTCTTTCACTTCTTATGTAAAATATGTTGGCCATATATGATGATAACGTCTTGAATATTTTATTTTTCATACATTAAAAAAATTTGATATACAATATTTTCCCACATGTTAAATCCTAAGTAATATATTTTATATATTGGGAATACCTTAAATATAGAATATGTATTGGATGATGCATTTTTAAATATAGGAAAAATTTGGAAATGTATGTGATATTTTGAACTTTTTATTCATTTTCATTATTTTCAACTTGATTTTTTTTGCGCTATATAATTTTAAGTGTATATTAATTTTTACAGTTTTAAATTTTAAGTGTAAATTCAATACATTGAATGATTTAATGAATTGAATGATTCATTGGATTGAATGAATTTAATGTTTATTTCTCACTGAACTTTCACGATTGATTCATAATGTAACTTTTTTCAATTTTAATTTTATTATTTTTAATGTTACATTGAGAGAACTAATGCTTTAAAATTTTATTATTCATTGGTTGTTTATTATTATCAGAATTAAAGAAGAGTCACTCTCATTGAAGCTACCAAGTGACCACTTGGGGAAAAGGATAATCTTCAAACTAGGAAAAAGTTAAATGTTGCATCTTCCACTCCTCGTAAGAAAAATTATATTGAATAATTATTAAATTTTCTATAAATAATTTAGTTTTTTTATTTATTTTATTGATTTTAATTATATCACAATCTCTAATAACCAAAAATTGATTTTTTTATGAATTTAATTATATTTCATGCATAGTAACATTAAAAATAAGGCCCCCAATTTATCATGAAATTTTATTAATTTTTTTTAGTCATTTATCTAACATTTACAATATTTTCAAATTATATTTCTTTTTCTATATTTAAAATTTTATTATTTTTGAACTGGTATTTCACTATTAGGTAAATTTATTTGCGATTTAAATTTTTTCAATATGCATATAAATTATCATATTTCAAAAAAACTAAATTTTTTGAAAATTATACACATAATTATAGACCCGTGAAATTTCATGGGTGAAGTACTAGTTATTTAAAAATGATGCAATTTATTTTATAACCACTGAGGATTTAAAAATTAATATATATATATATATATATATATATATTATAAATTTAGTGAATTTATATTAATATATATAAATACATATTCCCCATGGGCGTAGCCTATTGGTTATGCCTTTGAGTGTTTTGTGGGAGGTCTCGAGTTCGAGTCTCCCTGAGTTCTTGTAGGTGTCATATATTTTATTTATTTCTTTGTATTCCCCTCCTCCAAAATATTGATATATATATATATATATATATTTACAATTATATATGAGTATAGCATCTTAAAATAATGGTGAAATCAATTTTATTATCATTGGATAAAAAATATAAAAGTAAAAGTAATAAAATCAGAGAAAAAAGAAGAAATGGAAAGAAACCAAAAATCAAGGGAAAAGGAGTGAAATTTTCACTCAAATGGATCATATCAAGGGTGATGACTGAAAAAAGAGGTTATTCCTTTCATATAAATGTTCCATATCACCTTCTCCGTCATTTTTATCAACCTTATTCTTTTGATTTTGTTCAATCTATCTCTATTGATTCCACTCGAGATGCAAGTTTTACAAATCCTCGGGATTGGTGTGATTGGAGTGGGAATCAACTGGGTCTTTTTGGAATTCTAAGTAGGTTATTTGATTGGCCTAACTTCCTTTTGTCTCTCCATCCAATAGTCTTATTCCTTTATCTATTTTCTTACTTTATTTTTATTATTTTCTATTCTTTGAAAACATCTAAAGTCAGTGCCGTAAGTTTAAATTTGTGCAATATGAAACTCGAGGGATGATTACCGATGTATATTACGATACTTATTAAATTATAACACTAAAACCAAATCTTTATTTCTAGGATACAGAGAGTATCATCTTTTAAGTTCAATATTTTTAATTTTAACCCAAAATTTGGATTGAATTGAATGAAAATAAAATATATGTACTATGAAATAATATTTTTTTGAAGAAAAGATGTCCTCTATGAGGAAAAAGATCATCAATTGATATTTTCCACGTTGAATCAATAAGAGAAATGTGATTTTTTTTGGTGGTGGGGGAGGGGGGGGGTGTAATGTCCCAGAAATTCCGTATATATTTTTTAATTATATGGAATTATTTTGAGACCATGAAATCTGATGGCATGCAATTCCAAGGCTCGGAATACCTAGAATGATCTGACAAAATTTGGTTAAGTTTTAATTAACGCACATAAGTAGTTTTCATGAAAAAGTGGAATAACTCATAAATGGTAACTCAAATCAGAAATCTGAGGGCACCATTGCGTTTAGGATGGTGGGTTTACCCTATGCGTGACTTAATTTTAGTCGACGCGAGCCTCCTGTGAGGAAGCCCAAAAAATGGCATCATCGTGAGTAAAATAATTAAATAAATTATTTTATTTTTCAAATGATTATAACTCACAAATGGTAACTCAGATTGAAAATCTGAGATCACCACTGAAATTTTGAGGGTATTCTCTCTTTATCTAGATACTAAAATTGGTCGGCGCGGGCCACCAGTAAAAGTTAGTTTTTGGTCGTAAATAAAATAATTAAGTGACAATTATTTTATTGAAAAATTCATAACATCTAAACGGTAACTCAGATTGAAAATCCAAGAGTACCGTTGGGTTCATTAGGGCATGTTTCACTTAGTCAAAGCCTAACCTCGACCAGCATGGGTCAAGGGTGACTGTTATAATTTTTATGAACTTTTTTTCAGGAACGTTCTGTAAACGCGCGAGCGGCACTATATAGCTTTTGAACCAGTGCTTGGAATTGAAATCCGATGGTACCGTTGAAATCACTGTGATTATTTTAACTTAAGGAGACTGTCAATTCGTCCATAGTAGGTCAGGAGAAAAAGTTAGTTTTTTGGAACTTTTTAATAGAATAAATAAAATAACATTATTATTTATTTTTTATTCTAATCCTCCAACATACGAGCGGTAAGGTGGGACCGGCGATATGTCAAGCCAATAAATGTCTTGACCTTTCAATTCTAAGTAACAACACCAATGGGTAATTAGGAAGGTTCCTAATTAATGGGCCTCCATTAATCCAACGAATGTTGCACACCCTTCCCCTCTTCTATTTATATGGAGTTTGGGGAGAGGTGTTGGCACTGCATCACCAAGAAACGAAGTGCTAACAAAGTGCAGTGACGCCAAACCCTTGGAGGATGGAGCCGGTACCAGCGGGAGGTGATGAGCGACACCGAAACCCCAATTCGGAGATCGATGAACGAGTGACGTCGTTGGAGGCTAGTTTTGGGGGATAAAGAAAAATGGCACTTCCTCAAATGCGGATGCTCTCCAACGAACTTGAGGTAGGGGATTATTTTCTTTTGGGCATTTTTGACTTCTGCTTCCCCGTTCTTGAATTTATATGAAGAATACAGTCAACCAACTAATGGGTTAACCCATGATTCCTTCATCTTTGTGGGAGGATGTTACAGGGTATCTTGTAGGGTTTTTCATTTTGAATACCCCCTTACTCTTTCTTAAAGTTATTTATGATTCAAGAAATAATAAGCCGCTTTCTACCGCTCTAATGCGAAGGGTATGTTCCAAACAAACATGGCCCGACCTCCCTGTAATCCTTTGTGGTTTTTGATGTGTTCTTCGCGATGGAGGAGGATGGAGACTGGTGTCGGTGATTGGCACTAGTGATACTTGAGAGTGGAGGATGACACCACGGTCGACCGCAAAGATGGTGGCGGCACAACCGCGTCGCTAGAGAAGGACCATAACCCGTCGGCCATGGCGGAGCAAGGGAGCCGACCGACACTCCAGCTGGCCGCATGAAGGGGACATCGGCGCGCGTCCACGCTGCCCAGTGGAGAAGATCTGCGACCTTGTGTAGCATCGGCCAGACGAGGCGCGACCGGCTTGACACCGACCGCTGGTGAAGACGCGGCGTGCGATCGCACCGCACGGAGGAGGGGCTGGCCGTCTGGCCAGCCGCGGTAGGTTGTCGTACTGTGGGCCACTCAACACCGTGGGCCACCACACCGTGAGCCCAGCGGGCTTCCACACCATGAGCCCAGCAGGCCGGGCCGTGTCGGTGGGCTGGGCCAGACCCAGCGGGCAGGGTCGGTCCGACCGGGTCGAACCAGACCCAGACCAACTTCAACCCATTTTAGCTATTTCGGCCATGTCTTGAGATTTGGGCGTCTGTTTGCCGAACCATATAGGGAATTGAAAAACTTGGATCGAGACAGTACTTTGGGTATACCCCACTTGAGTTTTGAATAAAGTTGGGGTACAACCAGGATGGATCGAACACGAATCCAACCAGGCCCTCAGGACTAAAAGGCCAATAACTTACAGACCGAGCATCCAATTTACGCACCATCTATTTCTTTGAGACCCCCTTTTACGTGGAGGTCCTTTGGGACACTTCTTCATGGGACTTCATGGAATTTGGAGTATCGACTTGTTGCTTTAGGAGAGAACCCTCTCAGAATCAAGTGAGCTTAGTGAGAGAACCCATTAGCTGGATGTAACGTGAAGAAAGATCATCAATCCTAAGTGGGTCAGCAACTATTAATCCTAAGTGGGTCAGAATCTATAGATCCTAAGTGGGTCAACATCTATTGATCCTATGTGGGTCATCACGTATTAGATCCTGTGTGGGTCAGCGCTCAACGATCCTGTGTGGGTCAGCGCTTTCCGATCCTGTGTGGGTCAGATCCTCTCTGGGCCATCAAGGGTTATTACCTATCAATACTTTGTGGGTCATCAGTAGTTCTACTTAACAGAATAATATGATTTAGCTTAAGACTAATCATCTATACTTCTATACTTAAGTTATACCTGGTGTGATCTGAGTCTTTACCTTTGTGGTAATCTTCTGTGTGGCGTACCTTTGTGGTATTTACCTTCATGGTGATACCTTTGCAGTATCCTTCTCTGTGGAGTACCTTTGTGGTACTTAACTTCGTGGTGATACCTTGGTGGTATTATTATGTGTGGCATACCTGTGTGGTACTTTCCTTCGTGGTAAAACCTTGGTGGTATTCTTCTGTGTGGCATACCTGTGTGGTACTTTCCTTCGTGGTGAAACATTGGTGTCATTCTTCTGTGTGGCGTACCTATGTGGTACATTCATTCGTGGTGATACCTTTGTGGTATTCTTTTGTGTGGTGTAACTGTGTGGTACTTTCCTTCGTGGTGATACCTTTTTGGTATTCTTATGTGTGACATACCTGTGTGGTACTTACCTTCGTAGTAATACCATTGTGGTATTCTTCTGTGTGGCGTACCTGTGTGGTACTTTCCTTCATGGTGATACCTTGGTGGTATTCTTCTGTGTGGAGAACCTGTGTGGTAATTTCCTTTGTGGTGATACCTCTATGGTATTCTTTTGTGTGGAATTACCTTTGTGGTACTTACCTTTGTGGTGTTACCTTCATGGTATTCTTTCCTTCGTGGACTAGTTGAGATTTGAGCTAATGAGTTGGGCCTTGTGTTTCCTCATGAATGAGATGGGTATACTTGATAACTTAGGTATATGTTTGGACATAAACCTAACTAGGGTTGACATTTGTTTTCATTATTTTTGGTTTATCCTTTGTGGATTTTTTGAGACCTTTGAGGGTCTCGGGGTCCCTATTGAGTATCATTATACTCACCCCTACACGGGCTACGCTCGCACCTTTTTGTGTTTGGTGTGGACAGCGGACATTACTGACTGAGGAAACGAGTACCAGGACTGAAGGTAGCTCGGAGGTGGTCCTTAGATGAGGCGTACCACATAGATGACCATTCGAGAGATGTACCTACCCTTCAGGTAGGATCCTTGGCGGGTGTTCATAAAAGATGTTTCAGTTTACTTTTACATTCCAGTTTTCTTATACTTTCTAGTTGGGATTGTATTATGGCCCCTTTTACTTACTGTACACACTCTTTTTAATACATTTACTTGTGTTCGTATCTTACTGTATGCTTGGTTGTGTGTTTTAACAAGTTATAAAGGCAATGAATTTTCTGTTTTAGGGAATACGCCTTTCGGTGCTAGTTTCCAGCCCCTGGCCTATGGAATGCGGGCTTGGGGTAGTCATGACATGGGCCCTGGGGGATGGGTGATGAGATGGGGTTTCAATGGGCCACATGATTTTGTTTTTTAAAAATGAAATTCTTGAGAGATAACTATTGAAATGTGAATATTGTAAACCAACTGAGTGGTAAAATATTATGATGAAACCATTCAAAGAGAGAGGCTCATGTTCCTCATAGTGAAGAGATATGTTGTGACTATATATATAAAGTGATTCCAATAAATAATTATAGGAATCAAATGCATTGTTAGAGATAATATAGCACCTACAATATAGGCTGACATGAAAGGAGTAAATGGGATGACACCAATACAAAAGTGATGACATTTTTGTGTGAGAAACACTTATTATATCATCCCATAAAGAAAATTTAAGAGGTGAGTAAATTTTTTTATGTCATAAAATTATTTTAGGTGATAAAATATTAATGGTGTTATAATTTTTTTTTATTTGTGAGAAAATCATTTGGATGTAAAATTCATTCGTGTGAGAAAATATTTAGGGCATGAAAAAGTTATTTTGGGTGTGAAATAAAAATTTCAAATGAGTATTTGTATAGATTTATTTTCTCGACCCTTTAACAATTTGTATGAAATTTTCTTTCATAGTATAAACCTACATGAGAAGATTCTTGAGATCTTGGTATTTAAATGGATTTGAGCATTGGTGTTTTATTTTTCAATTTATAAAAAACCTGAAAACTATTATATTTGTTGATTGACTCACATGAAGCATGCCTTGATGGATCCTAGAGTCTTTTAATACTCCCATTAAAACTTTTTTTTCATCTTTCTAAGTTTATTGAGATAAATACAAAGATTAAGATATGATTTACCTTCTCTGAACATCCTTGCTGGTTCCATAGTGATACTTGATCTCTGGAGGTTTTCTCGATGACTTTGTATTTGACCATTTTGAAATAAAAATGGTATGTATCATCTTTTTTAACACCATGATCGATCTCTGGTACATAGATATATACTTTATAAGAATACTTTCGTTTATTCTTCAATTTCATTATATTTACCCTTTCATTGAGATGTTTCAAGTTTATGTGTCTCAAGTGGATCTTATCCAATTATTAGTATATGTCATACCCTAGAATTGAAGTCCATCATTAATTCCAAGATTTCCTATAAATCAGGTTTGGATAGGTTATTATTTACTATTTTTCAGAGTCTTCTTTATTTGTATGATTTTTTTAATAGTAAATATCTTATTTCCTATGGTGTTTAGGTTGTGAATTTAGGTATAATTAGAACCAAAGCATGTAAATCCCTATGTTCATTAATTGTTTTCTTCCTTTATTTCAATTCAATAATTTTTTTTCTTATTATCATGGATCGATTTTTTTATCTCTTTTTAAATCAATTTATCAATTGTTTTTTTGTTCTCGGTAATTATTTTTTATTATTTTTTATTTTTGTTTTGTGTATTTGGACATTAAAAAATGATGAAATGATGAAATATTATATTGTATGATTTGATTTTATGTTTTCAATATTGAATTCCACAACAAATAGTAAGAAAAATCATTTTCCCTTTAGGCCAACAATTTGTGTTGGTCCAAATAAACCAATTTGTGTCAATTGAATGGGAGATTATTTATAAAATTTAATTATTTAAAAATAATTTATATTGTTTTTCAATTTAACAAGGATTACAAAAATATTATTTTCAAATTTAACCAAAGGAAGTTTTCCCACTAATTTCTTTCTAAAAACATTGAAATTAACTCAAATTTACAATGGTCCAGTCTCTCATGTTGCAACAAAAATTCACTTACAACAACATTTAAAAATCCCAACTTTTTACTAGATATTTTTTTAAATAGAAACCCCAACCCATTACAATCCATTCTCTTCCCATTGAAAACTTTCTCATCCCTGAAGTGGGTACTAGGACCCCAGGGCTAAGATGTTTCTTGGGGAGACAAATGGGGTAAAATTTTCTCCTATTATCATATAGTTTTCCTTTAACATAGTGTCTTGAAATTTGTGAGGTTTTAAGATACAAAACTTCATTATTTATTCTCCTAATATACTTATGTAAAATTTAAACAAATTATTTGACACCCAAATTTGATTGGGTTGAATAATATTAATTGTAAAACATTTATTTATCCATATATAACTAACTTTACGTGCAATGTTAGTGGTCACATATTTAGAAATAAATACCCTATTAACACTAAAAGACTACTTGGATATCAAAATATTCTCCTTGGAATATCATCTATGCATACAAAATTTTTAATATGAAGCATGATAAATGTCCATTCAAAAATTCATTCAAATATTTTTAATAAAATTTATTATGTTGTTGAGATATATAATCCTTGCCACATCTAGTATTAATAAGACTATGAAGGGTTACTAATTTATTTAATTAATTTCCTTTTTTGTAAATTTTGACAAATAAGAATTGAGTTTCCCATGATCCTTTGAATTTATGAACTGTCTCTTCATGAGGGATGGGAAATGAAGATTCATCACCTTTTGATCTTTTCAAATTCTATTCTAAAATCACCTTTTACTTTACAATAATTTGGATAGAATTTTTAAGATCCTATTACATAATAATGGTGGGTTTAACTTAATCTTTCACAAAACCACTTATATAAATTAATTCATTAATAAAAAATCAAAATATTTTAATGATGATTGAGTGTAATAAGTTCCCCCATTATTGATTGTCATTAACACATGTAATCTACATCATTTTTTCCTTCTACTTCATTCATCTAAAGAGCTATCCTCACTTCAATTCCAAGTTTCATTCATTATTTTCTTCTATTAACCCTTGTGATTTTTAATGGAGTTTTTCTTTCAATTTTAGGACAGAGATACATATGTTTTTTCTTCTAAATGCATGAAAAACGTCATTTCAGTTTACTTTTCTTTCTCTATATCTTCTATTTCTGATCTATTGTTGAATATTTTTTCATATTTTTATATTTTTTTCATCCTCTTGGCTATATGAGAAAGATCATCCCCATTACCCTACATATATTTATCCTTCATGGAATCTGATTATGTTAGAGTAGGTTTAAATGCAAATATTTCTTCCCTATGTTATTCTTCATTCATTAAATTTAGCTACAATTCGTATTGGAGTTGAAAATCAATCAAATGGCTCTCAACATTCAGTTATTCCCAATGTACATCACTTTTTTTGGCACTTCCATTCTCTGCGATCATCTAACTCATATGGACCAATAAAGGTCCACCCTCCCAACCATCTCTCACTCATTGAGTTTGAAATGGACCAATTCTATCAATTAAAGAACCAATTTATTAGGAATCTTGTCTAACAATGAGTGCACAATTGTACTTAGGTATAGGGGGAAGAAAAAATACACAAAAATATTCAATATTTCTAGAAGAGATTGTAACAAAATTAAAATAGATGAATAAAGCACACTATAGATGAAAAATTGGATGGTAACAAGGAGAAGGAGATGGTGGAGAGAACTCGAGGAGAAGATACTCTCTAGGAACCATGATTGAGACCTCCCACGATCCATTCCTCCTAGCCAACCAAGAAGGAAACATGAATATCATACCCCTCCCTTCCCAACCATTTCTTTATTTAATAACCCCCACTAAACACTAAAAAATCATACCTAGACCAATAACTAAAGAAAAAAGAGACACTACTTACCTTGGAAATTAGTACAACCCCACACCAAACACTACTCTATTAGTAAGGGCCTCCCCTCTCTTACTGCATAAGGGTCTTCTACCCTATGTTGCGTAAAGGTATTCTCCCCCTCTTGCTGTGTAAGGGTATTTCCACCTCTTGATGCATGTTAGGAATGTAGGGGATGGTTGGGGTCAGTAGTAGGAGAGTGTAGGTATTACTAGGGACATATTTGTATTTTGGTTTAGATAATTTTGGCCAGATGTTTAGTGGAGGAAGATTTTTAATTTCTTATAGTTAGTGGTTGGGAATTTTTGGATGGAAGGAAGGAAAACAAATAAGGAGAAAATAGGTTAAAGAGGGGTATGCATTCATTTTTTTGATTTTATCAAGGCAGCTGGGGGCTTGGATGTTGGGATGTTCCAACTATCTCTTAGAGAAGGTTATTCTCTTGAGGTTCTTCTATCCTCTTCTTTTATCTATTATTATTCTCTTATACCTATTGTAATTTTTATTTTATATTGGTTTAATATAGTGATCAAATATGTATATCACTAACTTTATTCTTTCCCTCTCTCTCTCTCTCTCAATATTTACCTAACATATAGAGACTCTGCTGGGGAGCACATTGAGAGATTATCACAGAGTGAAGTCTCTTGGCATGATAAACAAGGCTCAATGTTATGAAAAATCCATTAAACAGTGGAGTTTGAGACATAATGTTGATTGTAGAAAATAATGACATTGAAACTGGTTAGGAGTCACTAGTCAGAGGAATAAGAGTTGTAAAAGCTTCATTCATATAAGAATATCTTGCAAGTGAAACTCCAATAACTCATGTAGATAATGGTTCAAAAGTTTTCTATGGAGAAGAAACTTGTAACTAGTTTATCATAATCTCTTGAAGTGGAATAAAAGAAATAGAGTTAGTTTGTTTCAACTATGTATGGAGTCGGCAATCTCTCTAAGGTTGAGGATGGTCAGGGATTAGGGAGAAAATTAATTCCATACATGCTCTCATGGATGGACTGCAGTGTGTATCACAAAGAGTAAAGATTATTATGATTAATATAATTGTGGATTAATATAAAGAGGTTGATAAGGAAAGGTATTTCAAGGAGGAATAAGATTCTCTCAGTCCACATTTTGAACATCAAGATGTTTAGCTTCCAGGAGTTAGTAGCGAGGAGAATGATGGGAGTGATTCCCGCAGTGCTAGTACAAGAGGTTTAGATGATGAGTGTTGTAGAGATTATAAACATATATTTGGGATTGGTGAATTGAGAACACAATAGAAGCTTGTCTAATTACCACAAGTTATTCTTCTATGGGATATTCAGACATTGTATGACCACCTCCTAGTTGCGGGATCAGAGGGAGGCTATAATAAGGGTGCTGATGTAATCATAATATAGTATATTGGAAGGGAGTTACTATTTTCTCCAGTCTATATAATATAAGAGTTGGAAAAGTGTAATTACTCTAGAGTGATGCCGATACAATGAAAATTTGTTGGGTGAACATGTGCACATATGCAAAGATGAGTCAAAATTTTTTTTGTCTTAAATATCACAGAGGGAAAATATATTGGAAACATTATCCATATCCTTTAATACAAATAGTAATACTAAATAAGTTAGATAATGTGTTAAAATAGAAAACTGACAATGAAGATAATTGTTGCATGAGAAGGGTGAAAAATGGAAATCATCTGCATTTAAAGATCGAAGATGTATTATAAATGAGGTAGATAATAGTAGAAGTTTTAAGAGAGACCTTAACAGATGTTTCTTATGATTTTACTACTAAATAAAAGTTTTTAGGTCCTAGCCAATGTGATACCCTGATTTCTATTTACCAAATCAAAGAAAAGAAGAAATTTGTAACTATTTGTGGTGTGGCACTAGTGGATATAAAAAATCTACATTATTAGTATTGTTGAGTAGTAATTTGGGTGTCATAACTAAAATTTCCCAAGTTTCTTTTCAGCACATGATGAGTGGGTTTTATAAATAAAAAATTCCTCTATAGAGATATTTAACATATCATACTAGGAAATTTTTGGACCAGATTATTGTTGGAAAGGAAAAATATAGAAATAGGGTTAAGGAGGAAAAAGTAAAAAATGTTCCCACAAAGGGTAACTTTGATGTTGAAGATCCCACTTTTTGTGTAGAATGCATTTTTTGTCAAATTATTTTCATTGGTGGAAAAATATAATCAACGCAATAGAAATATTACAATGATATCAATATGATGAAGAAGTTTCAAATATCCAAAGTTAATGGAGTTTGGATGAATTCCTCAATTCTTGATATTCTAAGTAACATATGAATTGTTTAAGACTTTGAGTTTCAAGGGGATACCTGGAGAATTATAATGGATTAATTTGATAACACTAGGTTTCATGGTGAATAATTATCCTAGTAAAATATGATGATGCTTTACTAATTTTTATTTAAAAAGTATCATAAGTTGTTTGGAGAACTTGTGATGTAATCCTTATGAAGGAAAGAGGGAGTACAGGTATTGCCGGTCATATTTAGTTTTTATTAGAAAGAAAGATGTTACTTGAAGATCGTGAAGTTTCAATACTTTCCTCAGAAAATATGATTTTTCTAAAGGTGATCTATCAAAGAATATATATCATGATAGATAAGGTTTGTGATGAAAGTAATATATTATTGAATAATCCAAATGAGAACAATTCAACATGCGTGTTCTTTCCGAAGCAGATATTCTAAGTGGTTCTATTTCCCAGTGCTTGACAAATTTTTGGGCCTCAAAATTTGGAATTTATTTAATGTAAAAGGTAGAAGTTTTTAGAAAGGAGTTCATGAATCAAAATTTGAGGACCATGAAGGATAGTTCATAGACTACATAGGAGGTACGCATAGTGGTGAAGGAAAATAGACAAAGGTAGGATTTTTTATAGCAGAACTATGTGGAACACGAAGTGAAGTATGCAAACTATATAAGGAAAACATTTTGAGGGAGACTTATAGTTCACATGAGGAAAACAGTTTGCAGAAGGTACATTATTTGTGGAATAGAGGTGGTAATTCATTTATGGAATGCATCATCTACAATGAGGAATAAAGGCACTATGCATACTGTGAAGAAAAAACAACTCATGAAATAGATTGGTCACCGCAAAGGAACAAAGTCTCTATGTGAACCAAAAAAGAAAAACGGTTCGTAGGAGGATTATAGTATATGGGAGGAGAATAGTCCACAGTAAAGGCTATAACACATTGAAAATTTGGGTAAATCAGATTAGCGGGATTTGTGGATTTATTTTCTTAAATAAAGGACCCTAATCCCATCATTAAGTAAGAGTGAAATTAAATAGAAAAAATCATCCTTGGAGGAAGAAATTCCATCAAAAGATAAGGAGTCTTGGAAGAGGAGAGTTAGTCCATAGAAGCAGGGATAGTCCGTGGAAGGGAAGATAATCCGTGGAAGTAGGGATAGTTCATGGAAGAGAAGGTAGACTGTGAAAGAAGAATAAGTCTATGGAAGGAAAGGTGGCCCAAGAAGGAAAGGTTGTATACAAAGAAAGGGTGGTCCAAAAAGTATTTACAATACATAGAGCATTGATAGTACATGGATAATTGATAGTATGCGGAGCATTGATAGTACATGGAACATTGAAATCATGTAGAGCATTGATAGCATGTAGAGCACTGAAATTATGTAGAGAATCAATAGTACACAGAGGCATTATACATCTGTGAAGGATATGCTGTCTATGAGGAATCATTCACCCATGAAAGAGGAAATGGTATTCATAAGAAGAGGTGGTCCATTGATGTAGGTACAATCTGTAGAGGAAGAATATGTTTTCAAAAGAAAAGGTTGCCCGCAAAACACTATTCCACATAGTGAAAGGTAGTTTGTGGAGGATATAAGACAATCCACAAAGTTTAAGAGTCACATGAAACTATGTGTCTACTCAGTTGATACACAACATACAAATAAGAGAAACAATATATAGTTTTTTTGAGTGAAGATGAACCAGATGTGCACCTAAACTCATATCTTCACCAAGGAAGAAGAATGTGGGAAGAAGAATCTAGTGGAAAATCTATATTCAGTTATTCAGGACATACCAATTGTGATGATGCTAAGTTGAGATGATCTTCATTGATGTAATAATCATGAAGGAAGTTTGTGATTCTAGTAAGAAGAAGAAGAGATCTTAGTGTAGTTGATCTTGCACTGAATAAGAAATTGAAAATAATAGAATAATATCTGGTGACCAAATTGATATAAGTTTATTATATTTTGGGCCAGAGAAAATCCAATGTATCATTCCACAACTCATTCATATTATTATGACAGATAGAAGAAGAATATTGTGCATCTATCAAGTTTTATTCTAAGAAGAGATAAAATGATTTTCTTGCATGTTTCTATGTAAGTAATAACATGAAGACGAAGGTTGTGGAAGAACAAATAAGAACTATGACATTGTATATGACTCAATTGGTGGAGGAATTTCTTGGTGCTACAAACCCTCATCAACAAGGATAATACTATCTTGGGATGTGGTATAAAGATCAAACCAAGAGTTGTAAAGCACACAATATTGGATTGTTTTAAAAGTTCTTCATGAGTGTAAGAGTATATCCTACTCATTATAATCACAAAAAAGGATTTTTTTTTCTAGTGGTTGTGTGGTTAGAATTATTTCTAACCATGCCAATTATGTAACTACTCTTGTTGAGTAGCAAACCTTGTAAAAATATCATGTTCCATCTTTACTTATTTCATATACTTGCATGCAATAGGTAAAAGAGAATAAGAGAATCAAGATTCTAATAGGTTTAAGAGGCACAAAGATAAAAAGTTGAAATTGTATTAAAAAGTCTCCAACATTGATTCACCCCCTCTCAGTGTTATTCATATCCCAAATTGTTCCTTATAATTGGTATTAGAGACACAGTTCACCTATATTAGATTCTCTATAGTGAAGATATTCTCCTGTGAAGACCTGATTTTCTTTCCTAAGTCAACAATGAAGTGTAGTTTTGGTAAAGATTCAGTTATCTTTGAGAAAAAGTCTATATCTACAAAGACCATGATGAACAAGAAAAATAAAGAGAATATAAAGTTGAAGAAGAAGTCCCTCTTTTCTAATGAAGAGGATGTATCTATTTCTAAATACCTTGTTAAAAATTAATACATATCATATATGGAAAGTAATAAGAAGGTGGCTCAAGTTTCCACCATGAATATGGATAACCTTCTTATCTCTAGTGATCAGGAGGTATGTGTTAGTCTATTTAAAAACTTTCCTCAAGATGAAAATTCTAGAACAAGTTGTGACAATGATCAATCTATAAATTCTCAAGAATTATCAATTAACATATTAAGGGTTATTCTACATGGTATTCATAAAGAGAGATAATCCCTTATTTATGGAGTTTTTAAATGTATGTAGGAATAGATCACCCAGCTGGAAGAAGAAACCGATGTTTTGGAAAAGGGTTTAAAAGGACAAATTGTTGAATGTTTAAAGCTCTATAGACAAGTTGAAACCTTTGAAGAAACAAATAGGGAATTTGAAATAAGATCTTCAAAATGGATCAAAGAAGTTTAATATAAAGAGGGAGTAAATAAGACTCTTTAAGAAAAGATACTTTCACTTTAAGGTAAGCTGAAGAAGATAATGGAAGTCAAGGTTTTACATTTGGAAGAAAATTACAAGAAAATCAAAGAACATGACTCTGTTACAAAAAAAAATTCTGATGCATGAAGAGGATTTTGAAATATTAAAGAATAATTGTGAAGATAATATGATTATGATTGAAGATAAAAAAATCATCCTTAGTATGAAATGTCAATATTTGAAAGCTCAGTTGGCCAATTTTGAGAAGACATATATTGAGACTTCACAAAAGAAGGAAATAATTACTGCTAGTACTCAATTATTATTAGAGGATTATACTGTCAAAAGGCCTCAAACATGTGATAATAAGATCATGACTTCATTAAATGATATATCACAAGTATATGAGAAGGAAAAGGTACCATACATTCCATCTTGTACTCATGTTTCTAAATCTGTCTCCACAAATAGTGCAGGTTGGAAGAAAATGTCTAAACTAGTATGGATGAATAAATGTTATAATATATCTACCACCATGACTAGGGTGGATAAGAAAAAAAATTTGGTAGTTTATTCCCCAAATAAATAACAAAAAAATCACAAAGAAAACCAAACAACTAGATAAATAAAATATCAAGAAATCAAGATTTTTGGGTCAATGTTGGTGCTGCAATAGATTTGGGAAATATGCATTAAATTGTTGGTATAATCCTCAACATGTAAAAGTAAAAAGGAAGCCTATCTTAAGGGGGAGAAACCTAGAGAAGAATAATAAATATCCATAGGTTCAGAATTATATGTATATTGCAAATAGATTTAGAATATTTAATAACATCTGTGATGTATGCAATGGAAGTGGTCACAAGGTTGGTACATGTTCATCTCAACATGTATCAAAAGTTGTTAGGAAAATAAGATCACAAAATCTAGCTAGGAATAAAGAGGAAAACATGGGAATAAATCAGAAGAATATTCTGAATAAAAATTCTACCAAGAATATTTCAAGTAAGAATAGTGAGAAGACTGTGGATTTGAAATTGAAGAAGTTGAAGGTTAGTGCATCCAAAAGAACTATCAAGAGGGTTGAAACTTAGAAGAACCCATGTAAAATATCCAAACTTTCTTCCATAGTTCCTAATGACACGTTAGTTATCTAGATCAAGGATTTGAAAAGAATGAGAAAAATGGAAGATGCACAAGCTAAAGCTAGTGAAAAGGGGGAAGAAAAGATTCCACATGATGATGGAAAATTTCTTGAGGGTATTTAAAGAAAAGGAAACTCTTTTGTTAAATAAGTTCTATGTGAGAGATTTAAGAAATACGGTCACATTGCAAAAGGTTGTTTAACCTTACTACTAGAACAAGAAACAGTTCTCAATATGAGTAATAATGTATCATCCTCGAAGGCTGTTAATAAGAAAAATTATCCACACAAAGTAGAAGAGGATGTGAAGAGATCCATGTTGCCTCAACATAAATCAGAACAAAATTTTAGATGTGAAAGCATGAATACTGGATCATGTAGAGAAACTTGGATGAGAAAAACATCTCAACCTTTCTGTTCATATTAATGAATCAGGGAGGATCCACCTTATTCCCTTAATTATTTGTGTATTTTATTTTTTCTTATAATACAAAGAATTGAAGGTGAACTATGTTACTATGGGGAGAACATGATAATTATTGAGTTCTGTCCATTCTTGATAGAAAAGCTAAAGAAAGTGATATTTTATTTTGGATATCAAGGATAAAAAAGATTCCATCTTGTTTTTATATTATTTCATGATATTATGAAGAAAAAATTTCCTAGAAGATCATCCTTGGTGAAGTTGTGAAATTTTTCCAATATAGACCATCACAAGTTAAAGATCCATTCTAGTGTATTCTTCATACAAAAATTTCTTGAAATCAATTTTATATGAGATAAACCATTATGTAGAAGATGAGAAGTGTTTCACTTAAGGGGTAGAAAAATGAAAAATCTTACAGAATAATTATTTTAATTCGTATAAAATCTGATTATTCTAGAAATTGATTGTATATCACGTCATTGGAAAATTTATGTCTCTTAAATATCTCATCCTTGGTCATTAAAAATAACAAACACTTTTAAAAGGGGGAGCAATTGAATTATTCAGTGACATAAGAAGAATGAAAGTTCCCCAAGGTCACTTATCCTACCTATTTCACTTGATTTTTTTGATATATTTGTTGAAGTGAGTGCATGAGTTTCAGGTTGATTGTTCTTAAAAAGGATTCATCTCACATTTATTAATTTCATCTTGGAATGAAAGTGAACAATCATTGAATACAAGTATATGAGTTCTCATTTCTTAAGGTATCATGATCATTTAGTAATGGAAAACTTTGTTGTCTAAATCAAATCCTCTTGTTTTCTACACCAAGGAAAACTCATGTATAATTATAGTGAAATAATGGATGGAACATTTCTTGAGTATGGAATGATACTCTTTTTCCTATGAACTTTTTATTTCTTATCAGTAAGGGGGGGGGGGGGCAGTGAAATGAATATACTTTTGACAGATAAAGGGGAGAGAGAAGATAATAATTCCTCAAATTTACACATTCATTTACAAATAAATTTGGAGGTATTTATAAAAAATACAATGGGGGAGATTAAAGATCCCATTTTTTTTGTGTGGATTGTATTTGTTTTCAAATGATTGTCATTGTTGGACAATGATGATCAATGAAATAGAAATATTACAATGATTTCAATATGTTGAAGAAGTTCTAAATATCCAAAGTTCATGGAGCTTGGATGAAGCCCTCGAGTATTGATATTCCAAGAAACATATGAATGGTTTGAAGACTTTGAGTTTCAAGGGGATACTTAGAGATTTGTAATGGAATCATTTTATGACATTGGGTGTCATGTTTGAATAATTATCCTAGTAAAATATGATGATTTTTTTTCTAATTTTTATTTCACAAATATCATAAGTTGTTTAGAGAACTTGTGATGAAAGTCTTATGAAGGAAAGGGGGAGTAAAGGTGTTGTGAGTCATATTCAGTTTTGATTGGAAAGAAATATGTTGCTGGAAGATAGGGAAGTTTCAATAATTTCCTTATAAAATCTGATGATGAAAAAGGTGATCGATAAAAGACAATATATCATGATAGATAAGATTTATGATGAAAGCAATAGTTTTTTTGAATAATCTAGATGATAGAAAAGTATCATGTGTGTTCTTTTCGAAGTAGATATTTTAGGTGGTGATGTTTCTTAGTGTTTTCCAAATTGTTGGGCCTCAAAATCCGGAATTTATTTTATGGAAAAGGAAGATGTTTTCACAAAGGAGTTTGTGAAGCATAGTTCACAAAATGTGAAGGATGGTTCATAGACCATATAGAAGGTATGCAGAGTGGCAAAGGAAAATCAGAAAAAGAAGGATTCCGCATAGTAGTGTTATGCGGACCATGAAGCGTAATACATGGACCATGTAAGGAAAATAGTTCACAAGAGGCTTGTAGTTCACAGGAGGCCAAGAGTTCATGTATGGTGTGTCCATTGCGGAATAGAGGAAGTGATTCGTTTGAGGAGGGAATTTTCTACTGTGAGGAAGAATGGCGCTACGCAGACTATAGAGGAAAAACAGTTTTTAGAAGAGATCAACTGCCATGAAAGAGAAAAGGTTCTTTTCAAACTGTGGAGGGAAACGTAGTTCACAAGAGTATCATAATATCCAGAAGGAGCACAGTCTACAGTGAAGACTGTACCACATTGAAAATTTGGGTGAATCAGATTAGCAGGATTTATAGATTTATTTTCATATATAAAGGAATCTTATCCTGTCATTAAGTAAGAGAGAAATTTAATAGAAAAGATCATCATTGGATGAAGAATTAAGCTAATTCTGAAATATTTCTTGGGGAATAAATTTCATGAAAAATAAGGAACCTTGGAAGAGGATAGTTAGTCTTTGGAAGCATGGATAATTCATGGAAGAGAAGAAAATCCACAGAAGCTGGGAAAGTCCACAGAAGAAGAAGCGGTCCGCCGAAGGAAAGGTGGCCCACGAAACAAAGGTCGTACGTGGATTCAGTGTGGTCCATGGAGAATTTACCGTACAAAGATCATTGATAGTACATGGGTCATTGATAGTACATAGATAATTGATAGCACACAGAGAATTGACAGTATATGGAGCATCAATAGTATATGGAGGCATTATTAATTCATCAAGGAGAGGTGGTCCATGAGGCATCATCTGCCCATGGAAGATGAAATGGTCCTTATAAAAAGAGGCGGTCCACATAATTAGGGATAGTATGCGGAGCAAGAAGATGTTTGTGAAAGAAAAGGTTGTTCACAAAATAGTACGCCACACAGTGCAAGTTAGTTTACATAGGATATAAGATAGTCCACGAAGGAGAAACATCACATAAAACCATGTGTGTACCTGGTTGATACACAATGGATAGAGAAGAGCAAGAACACATTGTTTGTTTGAGTTAATAAGAACTATACATGCACCTACACTCATATCTGCACCAAGGAAGAAGAAAGTGGGAATAAAAATCTAGTGGTCAATCTATATTTAGTTATTCAGGCCATACCAATTGCGTTGATTCTAAGTTGAGATGATATTCATTGATTTAATAATCACAAAGGAAGTTTGTGATTCTATAAAGAAGAAGAGATATCGGTGTAGTTGGTCTTGCACTAAAGAAGAAATAGAAAAAAAGGGAATAAGATATGATGACCAAATTGATATCAGTTTATTATATTTTGGGTTAGAGAAAATGCAATGTTTATCAGTCCAAAACACAATC
Organism: Viscum album; assembly: GCA_963277665.1. NCBI lineage: Eukaryota > Viridiplantae > Streptophyta > Magnoliopsida > Santalales > Viscaceae > Viscum > Viscum album. The sequence continues at coordinate 16,299,551 of OY728148.1, forward strand.
ATATTTCTATGAATAATAAAAGAATAATATTGTGTAGCTATCAAGTTTGGTACTAGGAAGATATAATAGGATTTTCTTGAATGTTGTTGTGCAAGTAACAATGTGAATAAGAAGGTTCTGGAAGAACAAAGTAGAACTATGAAATTAGACATGACTCAACTAGTGAAGGACTTTCTTGGTGTTATAAACCCTCATCAATAAGGAGAATACTGTCTCGGGAGATAATATACAGATCCATCCAAGAGCTGTAAAACACAGACTATTGGATTGTTTTCAATGTTATTCATGAGTGTAAGGGTATATCTTACAAATTATAACCGCACAAAATGATTTTTTTTTCTATTGGTTATGGGGTCAGGATTATTTTTGACCATGATAAGGATGTATCTACTCTTGTTGAGTAGTGAACCTTGTAAAAATATTTTTTTTTCTATCATTAATTCTTTTATATACTTGCATGAAATAGGGAAAATAGAATAAGAGAATCAATATTCTAACAGGTCTAAGAGGTATAAGGTTAAAAGTTGAGATTTGATTAAAAAGTACCCAACATTGACTCACCCCCTCTTAGTGTTAGGAATATCACAAATTAGTCCTTACATACACAAATAACCTAGATAATGGATCTACTAATAATTTCAGGGTGAATTCACATAGTCACATTAACAACATGGTATAGGGGATATGGGAAGTGTGGAAAGGAACACTAAGGAAAACTGATTCACCTATCCTAGCTCGATTCTGGAAGAATAAAGCACAAAGAGTGCTGGGAGAGAATCTCATGGAGAAAGTAATGGAGGTTTGAAAGATAAAATTTATAATACTGTTCTGTTTTCATTGGAGCCTGAACATAAGGTAGTGAGGAAGAAACTTTCTTAGGATTTTCAAGAGTAACAACAATAGAATATGAAAATTATAGAAGAGTTGCCTATGGATTCTATGAGATGGGGGGAAAATAGATGTAAGTGTAGTAATTGGGTTACCAAGGATGAGTGGTTTACCTATAGGTTCTGTGTTTAATATTTTTAGGAAATATTTTGTCTTAAAGTTCGTGGTAATGTTTTTTTCCTAAAACAACTCAAATATAAAGAACTCATCATTTTCTAGGGTGTAACACTTTTCATTTAAGTTTTTGGGAATTTTTAGTGTGAGAAAAAATGTAGTTTAGTTTGATGGAATTATCAACCAAATTTTCCATCCCACTACTTAAACTATGAGTCATTGTTTAGAAAATAAAAATGTTGGTGTGTCAATATTCCCTCCACATTTTCTTAGAGGAACAATATAAATTACATTTAAAAACCACCCTACTCAAGATCATGCTAATGGGGCTGGGAAATTCTTTAGCAATTCTAAAGCTATATATCCATATTTGGTCAATTTTCATTACAAAATTATATCTTACAAAGAGGTTTCTAATATGTTGTTTGAAATTATTCACAAATAATGCACCATAGTAAAGGCAGTCAGATGTGATGATTATTTTCTAGATCACTTTAGTTCCGAATTTCCAAACACTTTTGGTTGTGATTCTCTTTAAAAAATTTATCATCCAAGGAAAATTTTCAGTCAGAATCATTTTAGAAACTAAGGAACAAAGAAGAACTAGATCTAGGAAAGGACCATAGTGAACCTAGATAAAAAATTACAAGCCTCCTTTTTTGGTACAACTGAACATTTTTCTCAAACACTTAGAGGATGGACAAGGGATACTGATGGGAGCCATGGGAATGTTGCAGAACTATCTAGAAATTTAAGTCCATCAAGATAAGAAGATAAATTTCATTATTTAACATACATTTAAGGATAAATTAAAGTAGAAAAATGAGAACAACTATGGAATCAATGTAGATGGAGTTTTCCAGGTTGTTGTTGAAGCTGATGCAAGTGTGTAGCCATCTTCAGAGGAGGGATTCCATTCTAGTGTTCAGGAATCCATGTCATGATTTTAGAAGTTACACCTTGTTGATAGGGTGGTTTTTATAGAGGGTTAATTGTTTTGAAGATAGGGGATAGTTGGGGTTTTCCATAAGAGAGGGTGGTTACTACCAATGAAATATTTTTATTTTAGTTTAAATAGTTTTTTCCAGATATTTAGTGGGGAAACCTTTGTAATTTTTTATAGTTAGTGGTTGGGGGTTGTAGGATGGAATATAGAAAAATAAATAAGTGTCCAGTAGGTTCAATATGGGTACAAATTATTCTTTTTGGGATTTTAGTAAGGATATTAGGGTCTTGGGCATTGGGATGTTTTAGCTGGCTCTCAAAGAATTGGTCTTCTCCTAAGGTTCCTCTCTCTTGTTCTTATTCCTCCACTTCTTCTCTCCCCTACTAAAATTCCTATTTTTGTTGGTTTAATACAATGCTCAAATCTATATACTATTTCATTTCTTCTTCCTCTCCCTCTCACTCTCTCAATATTTACCTAACACTATGTAATAGTCTTTTCCCCTTTTGTTGCATAAGGGTATTTTTCCCTAAGGGTCTCCCCCACCCCCTCTTGGTGCGTAAGGGTCTCCCCCCTCTACTATGTAAGGTTCTTCCCCCCTCTTGTTTCCTAAGGGTATTATCCCCAATTATTGTGTAAGGGTACCTCACATACTAACAACTTCTATATTATGTGATATCCATGTTATGTTATATTAATAAAGTTTAAATATTAACCAAAACATATAGTAAAAAATAAAAGATTTTCATTAATTTGTCACAATAATGATAGGATACATCCATTATAACACCCCATAATGTTAAATAATTAAAATATTAAATGTTAATAATCATTTTAATAAGGTGAACCATTATTTTTTAGGAGACTTCCTAATTATAACTCCATAACTAAGCATGTTTGGCATGGAGTACTATTAAGATGGGTGACATTGTGAGAAGTTTCTCAGGGTGTGTGTGAGTGTGAACAAAGCACACTAAAAGATAATTTTTTGGAATATGAGGAAAACCATTAATATAATAAGTAACCTTGGTAGGTAATAGTCTATGGTGTGTTGGGAAGGTGACCAAGGTATTACATGAGGTCTATAGAGTCAGATGATTAGGTTCATAGCTTAGAGTGGTAGGGTCGTTAGAACTGGTATTAGAGCGGTACCTGGCCAGAATTGTAGTGGTGCTACTAGGTAGAAATATAGGTTCCACAACATCTATGTTGTTCTCTAAAGGGGATATAATGTAAAACATTATAATGTTAAAGGGTTAAAATACTAAATGTTATTACTAATGTAAATAAGGTTTACCTTTCTTTTTCGGAATCCTACTTTATTAGAACTCTACAGTTAAACGTGCTTGGCCTAGAGTAGTGTTAAGATGGATAACATCCTGATAAGTTTTTCAGGGCGTGTATAAGTGATAAGAAATCATATTGAAAGAGCATGTGTTAGTTTATGATACTAGTCATTAAACCCAATAGATAATAGGTTTTGGTGTGTTGGAAAGAAAACCAAGGTATCAAATGAGGCTCATGGGGTCATATGACTAGGTTTATGGCCTGGTGGGGTCGGGTTATGAAAACCATGGTTTAATACTGTTCACTATATTTTTTAGTTACAATCATTTATGGGATTACTATACTAAAAATGTGAGCATCATATCCACCACTCATAATTTGGAAAACTCGTCTGACACCAAAACAATCCACGTTTTGAATCATAATAAAAGATAAGAAATTTTCAATCTTATTATTTAAAAAAAACATACTAACTAACCAAACAACAATTAGGGGTGGGAAAATGAGTAGTTAACCAAACATTTAACTAAAAACCAAATAAAAAATGACAAAACGGTTATACAAAAATGGGTTTTGGTTGGTAAAAATTTTATTTAGTTAATAATAAAAAAGTTGGTTTTTGTTGTTAGTTTGAATAATGAAATCTGAAAAAATAATCGAATGTACAATTTTTAATTTTTATTAATTTAATATCATTAAATGTCTTGTGAGATTTATTATAATCATCCAAAAAAATAACATATCATTGTTTATAATTTTTTTTACAATAAAATAATTTATTTTTTTATAAAATTTTAATATTCATTTATGATCTCAGGTTTTTTCCTAACGTGGTCAAGGTGAATTTTATTTGTATCATAATGGTTGACTAAATAGTTAACCAAAAACCAAAATAAAAATAACTGAATGGTTAGGGAAAATTGATAGATTAAAAAAAATTAAAAATTGGTTCTTGGGTTTGTTTATTAAATTGATAAAAGGAAAACCATATATTTATTGAATTTTAGTTTTGGTTAAACAAAAAATGATATTTTTCCACCCATACCAACAATGAAATATTAAGAGAGGATTGAACATTAAGCACTGATTTCCCAAATAATATTTCTTCCAACAATATAAATTTCTTCATACCTATTGTCCTTTCTCTTTGTTTGATCGGTTCATTTTTATACTGAAAAAATGGTTTGAAATTACATTCAAGAAGTATTTACTTAGATATAAAAACAATCTTCACTCATTATTATATTTTTAACATTTTTAGTCAGGAAAAATTACCCATAATAGTCAAATGGTGCATTTGAACAAATTAATATTCAGAACATTAACCCGCATGTAAAGCTAAATGGAAACTCATAACAATTTTTATATACCAACTGATAGATATATATCTAATAGAAGTCTATTAATTAACAATAGTGAATATTAATTGTAGAAAAAATGAAAACACACAAAAATAACTTAGGAATATCAAACTATTCCATCATTATAAAAGGGTATAAACTGCTTAAGGGTGAATGAGAGATACTTCAACCTGATGTTACAATAAAATGTGAACTCAAATAAACATTTATGAATAAACTATGTTTAGATATTTTTACAAATGAATTTAGTCATATTTATCTTTTTTAAAAATACTTATGACAACCCTTAAAATCACACATCAAGATACTAACATGGTTAAAAGGAAAAAAAATACCAATGCTTAGATCAGAGCATAAAAATTTTATAATGAAACTAGATAAATCTATTATTTATGTCTATTACTATGGTACTATTATTATTCATGATATGAAATAACTTGATGAAGATATAATTAAAATTTTTCTTTCAAAAATAATTTCTAGGGCACAACCAATCCACACCAAAATAAACATACAATTGAGAAATCTAAGGATCTAAAGAATTATTCCTTATAAGAATTTATTTATTTTCTGCTCTAATATGAACAGTAACTAAACCAGTTGAATGAATAATAACATGGCAAAAAAGTGTTATATTCCATCTTGCTCCAATATAATCAGATTCCAAAGAGGATGAAGATATGTAGAGAAATAGGGATGATCTTTCTCACATAGCCAAGAGGATGGAAAAAATATACAAAATAAGAGAAATATTCAAAAATAGATTTATGAGAGAAAATATAGAGAAATAAATGTAAAATAAAATGATGTTTTTCATGATTTTAGAATAAAAAAACATATTTATCATTTTCCTAAACTTGAAAGGAAAAAATCAAATAAAAAACACATGGGAAGATAGAAGAAAACAATGAAGGAAAATTGGACTTGGAATGAGGATAGCTCTACAGATGACCAAAGTTGAAGGAAAAAATGATGTAGATAACTTGTTTTTAATGATAATCAATAATGGGGTAATTTATTACACTCAATAAATATAAAAATTTGGTGATTCTTTTATTAATGAAAAAAATTATATAAGTGATGTTTTGGAAGATCAAGATGAAACCCTCATTATCATATAGAAGGATCTTAAGAAGACCTTCCAAATTACTGTGAAGGAAAAGGTGATTTTAAAAGAAGATTTAAAATTATCAAAAGGTGATGAATCTTTAGTTTCCATCCCTCTCGAAGAGACAATTAAGAAATTTAAAGGTACATGAGAAACTCAATTATGATTTATCTAAATTTACAAAAAGAAAATGAATTAAAAAAATTACAATCCCTTCATAGTCTTCTTAAGATTAGGTGTGGAAATAATTATACATCTCAACCACATAATAAGTTTTATTAAAAATATTTTAATGATTTTTTTTCATATACATATATAATGTTTCATGTTATAATTTTTGTATGCATGGATGATATTTCAAGGAGTATATTTTCACATCCGTACAATCTATTAGTATTAAGAGGTAAATTATTTCTAAATATTTGACCACTACCATTGCACGTAAAGTCAATTATATATGGATAAACAAATGGTTTACTATTAATATTATTCAACCCAATCAAATTTGGGTGTCGAATCATTTGTTTAAATTTTTCATAATTGTCTTAAGGGCATTGATAATTATTTTTGATATCTTAAAAACCTCAAAAATTTTAATACACTCGGATAAAGAAATATTTCATGAAAATAGGATACAATTTTACCCCATTTGACTCTGCAAGACACATTTGAGCCCTAGGGTCCTAGTACTCACTTCAATGATGAGAAATACTTCTCCAGGAAGAGTGTGGATTGTAATGGGTTGGGGTTTCAATTTCAAAAAAAATATTAAAAACGTGGGATGTTTAAATGTTTTTGTAAGTTATTTTCAGTTGCAACATGAGTGATTGGACCATTGTAAACTTGAGTTAATTTCAATATTTTTTAGTAAGGAATTAGTGGGAAAACTCCCTTTTCTTAAATTTTATAAGAAATTTTTTTAGTCCTTGTTAAATTGAAAAACAACATAATGTTTTTTTAAATCATTAAATTTGATAAATAAGTTTCTTTGTAATTGATACAAATTTCTTTATTTGGACCAACAAAAATTTATAGCCTTATGGGAAAAGTGGGTTTTATTTACTATCTATTGTAGCATTAAATATTTAAAACAAAAAATAAAATCACACCATGGAAGAGTACATTACTACATCATTTTTATATGTCTAAATAGAAAAAATAAAAAACAATAAATAAAAAAAAATTATCGAGAACAAAAAAAATAAAAAAATTGATAAATAGATTTGAAAAGAGATAATAAAATCAATTCTTGATAATAAGTAAAATGATTTACAGAATTTAAAGAAAGATATAAAACAATGAATGTGTAAGTGACTATATCTATGTGGTCCAACCCTTTGTGAGTTCATGATGCTAGTAGAGGCTGGAGGAGGATAGGAAGTGTTCTAGAGAGGTTTGGATATAAAATGTAGGAAGTAGGGAGATTACATGTTGTGTTATCCTTAAACACCATGTAAGTGAGTTTCATGAATTAGGTAGGGCCAGTTCACAATGTGTAATTAATTATTTTTAAATAATAAAAAGTTGATGCATTTTTTTAAAGATCTAGACCTGACATTTACACAACATGTAAATGGTTTACAATCCATGTAAATCCCCAATGTAGTGCGTTAATAAAAGGGGAAACGACTGAAGGGTTTCTCAAACCCTACACTCCCTCTCATTTTCTAGCTTCCAACATCTCTCTTCCTATATTCTTTGGGATTCATTCAATGGGAATTGATTCTTAGCCTTCCACCTTCGATCCATAGTGATCTGTGGTGATCTAAGGTGAGTTATTCTTTTGTCTTCTAGTAGTTTCTCCCAGTTTGATCTTGTTTTCTCCTGTATCTTATCATCATGATATGGTTTTTGATCACCCATGTTTCTAATGGATTTTATCTTAGTTATTTTCGGTGCAGTTGTGCCACAACAACCTCATATGGATGTAGTTCTTGTAGGAGAGGTGATCAAAGATCTGTAAAATGGTCTGTCCTCATGCGAAGAACATTGAAAACTTTTAAGGTATGAGTTTCATTGCTTATATTAGTTTTTAATGTGAAATCATAAATTTATCATGGTTTATCCCTTTGTATGGAAATTAAATTTACCTAATAATTATTGAACTAGATTAAGAAATTTGTAGCGATCTTATGTTGGCAATGTTGTTTCTCTATGCCGTGATAATGGTTTGCATCATGATTTACTAAATAGTGTGATACTTATTCCTTGATTTGATAGCATGTTATTCTTGATATAAAATTGGTATAGAACAAAAATTTTTAATTAATTGATAATTAATTGGATTAAGAAATTAAATAAGAGGCATGTTTGTAATTCGATGGTTAACGTTATTTGATTCCAATTAAATTGATATAATGCACATATTTAATTAAATGTAAACTCCCATATGATTGATGGAATTTACAAAATTGGTTAATGAACCTGAATCCTATTAATTCTTGTTGATAATAATTAAAAATTAATTTTAATTGAGAATGGAACTTCTCAAGGTTTGTTGAAACCATAATAAATTCCAAGAGAATGTTTTTCCTTTGATAGCTTATTATAACTTGATTCTTTAGTTTTCCCATAGTTGGAACCTGTTAATAAGTTAAATGGTTAATTAAATATGGAAAAATAATTGTTTGTGTGTTAAATATAATTTCTAGGGCCTGAGTTTCCCATTTTCTTGAGAAGGATGAGTTCCTTGTTTTTGAGTTGTGAGAGCTCATTTTCAAGAGAAGGATAAATGCCTTGTTTTAAGGGTTCAATTTCCCTGTTGATTGCTTGTTTTTTTCCTTCTTCTTTATGATGTGATCTGGATATGAACCTTATAATTTGATCCTAGTATGGTTGATCCTAGAGGTATGATGTGTGATATGGGGTGGGGAGGCCTATATGTGATGTGAGCCTTAGATGGATGTCGTGATTTGTGGGAAGGGAGGCCCAGATGACGTGGCATTAGATGATTCCTGTGATGGAGAGATATATCAGTATATGCATGTGGTTGTTGGGGATGGAACTAGAGGTGATGGAATGGGTTAATGATGAGCTTACCTGTTGATTTGATATTGAGATCTAGTATGCTCACTTGTGAATCTGTTTGATGACCAATGGGTGATTTTCTTCTTTTATCTTCTTTATTTTCTTCAATACTTGAGGTAGATAGAGCTACTTGATTGCATGTTTTCTCCTGGTGGAAGCTTAGGATGGTTTTCCTAGAGTACCTGGATATGGAATGATTCTAATAATGATTAAATAAATGTTTAACCCATGAGGTTGGTTGATGATGGAATGAAAATTCTTAAAAGATGTTGATCTTGATAAACCATGGACTTGGTTTGGATTATTCCTAGAGGGAATAAAATTTAATATAATGTGTAATTTAATTTAATGTTATGTGGAGTAATGCTAATGGTTAATTAATGGATAATGAATTAATTAATGTAAATTTAATTTCTTAATGTAAGAATTAATTAATGTAGCTCTTTTATATGCTTGTGTGCTTATAGGATGTTTGGTCTAAGCAGCGGCGACTGAGAGCCCAAGTGATGTTATCTACAGTTTATTCTAAGACTATTTTATTCCCATAGTGTGGTTATGATATATATTATATCATGTATATTATATGATTTCATATGGTACCCCACCCATGTCCATTAGGGAAACTAATACCCAGTGGACTCTGGGAGGGTGTTTTCCCCAATATCATGGTGGGAGGATGGATAGATGACTGCCCCCTCAGGCCCTGATCTCTTCTCTTGGTAGTTACTTATGCTGGTATGTATAATGGTTAGTTTCCCAAGTATTTGTGTAGAGGGATGTGATGGCCTATGTTTATAATACCTGAAGTTTGATATACGTCATACATGATGTGATGGATTCTAGAAACTACTTGGTTTATATGTGGATATGTGATATGGGATGGTATGGTTGTCTGGTGCATGAGGCACATATTGTGACACCTTAGAGGAGGAAACTTCAAGAGTTTCAATACCATAGTCTACAGAAGTATGAGGGCTATGTTATAGATGTAGTCATGGAAGACTGGTTGGAGGAGGTTGAGATAACCTTCAGTTCGATCCTTGTTCGAAAGGAGAACTAAGTTTTTTTTGGATGTGACGATGCTATGTGAAGTAGTGAGTTAGTAGTGGTTATTATTCCTCAAGGATCATGATTATTTAGTAGTATCATGGTAGAAGTTCCAAGACCAGTTCATAATATATTTTCTTTCTTTGACCGTTAAGGCGGTCGGTCGCCAGGAGCTTCTTACCCTTTAGCAGGGGAGATCCAGTGTATGAGAGTTCTAGATCCATTTAAAGATCCTTATAGGATATGATTTAGAACCATTTCTAGATGATGAGGCTAGGATGAGGCATTTAAATGAGTTTTTTTTTCATCAAGAGATCCAATTCCCTATCACCTCATTTATGATGAAGACATATCTCAAGGTGTTGGTGAGAGAAAATGTTATCGAGAGGATGTTGGCCAGAACGGGGTCATCATGAGTGGGGAGCCATCATGATTCCTCAAGAAGCATATCTATAGTCCGAGGTTCACATTTTTTAGGATAAAGAGTTTTCAATAATATAGGGGTAGGTCCTAGCCCCCATCATCTCATTTATCAAAGGGTGGATATCAGAATTATTCAAAAGTATCCGATATATATTTTTGTTGTGGAGGTCAAGGTCATTAGAATCATGAGTGCCTAACCTTTCAAGGTAGTTAGCGTGTTCCAGTTTTTACACTTTAGGCTCCTCCAATGAGGTAGTTTCAGCTGAGGTAGCAGCAATAGGGTGGCCTAGTTTGGGATTAGCTGAGAGGATATGGGTCTAGAAGTGGAAAACCCTAAGATGCTCCTCATACTTAAAGAGAATAGTGTGTCCATAGAGGTGGTTGTCAGTAGGGTCAGAGAGGTTATGGAGAAAATCTTGGTCAGCTTCATGATTTAGAATTTCCAGCATGAGGCGACCCAGGAATCATTTGAGGTACCCTTTTATTTTTTTCTACTTGGGTGCATGGTCTATTTGATTCTGGAGAAACTCACTCCTTAATATCACCTAACCTTTTCCATGCTTTGGGACTTGTGGTAAAGAGGCTTCTAGTTCCCTTGGAATTGGCTATGCTAGTTGGTGGTCGAGATTACTTGTATGAAATATGTAGATACGACGACCAATTTATGGGGAAACACCACTCTTAGGGATATTTCCTATGTTTATAGATACAACCATATGAAATCATCCCTGAATGGATTGGTTGTATTCGGTGCAGGATATCATTTATTGATTCAGGAAGCAAGTTATGTTCTATGATTCTGATGGATATCCAGTGGTGTTTGTTGGTGATCGAGACCCTCAGATGGGTCATAAGCATGTTTCTTCCTTTTCATCTCTGATGAACAAGTTGATGTTGAGCTCATCAGTGGTTTAGATGTTGGTGTTTCCTAGGGTTGTGGAAGTCTACCCTGATGTATTTCTAGAAGAGGTTATATCATTACCCCCTCAATAGAAGAATGAGTTTGGTATTGAACAATATCTAGGAATGTATCCTATCTCAACGTCTCTATATCAGATGACACCTTTTGAGTTGAAAGAGCTATGAGTACAACTCGATGATCTGTTGTGGCATGGTTTTGTTTGGAAGAGTGTGTCATCTAGGGGTACACCATTTTTTTTGTGAATAAGGCTAATGGAATTTTATTTATTTTTATTGATTATCATCCCTTGAACCAAGTGATAGTGAAGAATCGCAATCCAATTCCATGGATTGATGATTTATTCAACTAGTTGAATGGAGAAAGTTGATTCTTGGAGATCGATTTTCAATCAAGATATCAAAATATGTAGGTGAAGGATGAGTATATTCTGAAGACTGCTTCCCATTATCGTCATGGGAATTACATGTTTGTTATGATGTTGTTTGGTGTGGAGAACTTTCTAGCTATGTTCATGGGGTTGATGAACACAGTTTTTATAGTGTTACAAGATAAGTTCATAGTGGTATTCATTGATGAAATACATGTGTACTCAACATCGTAGGAGGAGTATGCAAATCAACTATGTTTCATTTGTAGAGTTCTTCATTGTGAGAATATATTTGGAATGTTTTCTAAGTGTGAGTTATAGGATCTTAGAGACCATTTATTGGGTCATGTGGTATCCTAGTAGGGATTAGTTATGGATCCTTCGAAGATAGAGGTAGTTTTGTGTTGGGTAAGACCCAAGATAGTGGTATAAGTGCATAGTTTCCTTAGTATTTTTTGGCTATTAGAGGAGGTTTGTATATAAATTCTCTTAGGTTATGAATCCTAAGATATCCTTTACCTGAAAGGATCAGGTGTTCTTATGGATTAACCAGTGTCAAGTAGTTTTTGATCACCTAAAGGAGAAGTTGGTTTGCACTTAAATTATTTGTTTTTTTTCTGCCAAGGGAGTTTAGTTTGAGGTTTTATATGATGTTTCACATCTTGGATTGGGTTTCATTTGGATGTAGTAGAGATAGGTCGTTTCTTATGGGTATTTATCAGAGTCTGAGGTATGTATTCTCCCAACATGAATTAAACTTTAATCAGCATTGGTGGATGGAATTATTATAGGATTATGACTTTGAGAGTTCATATATGACAGGAAAGGGAAATATTATAGCCAATGTGCTTAGTAATATGTCACTTAGTGATTCCATTCATGAATTTGGGGATTCCTGGAGAGTGATGGGAGAATTATTATAAATTCATCTTGATATGGGAGTGGTTGGAGGTAGAGTTTATATTTTATATATTAAAATGAAGTTGCCTTTAGTGTAGCAGGTGGAGTTTTGAAGGGAATGATTTTTTTGTGATTCTTATGATGGTTAGTCGAAGGATGGACAACACTAGGTGTAGTTCTAGGGAAGGATTTTCATTCCTTCGAAGATGCATGATATGGTTTTCCATGAGTTACATAGTTAACATTTGGTGATACATCCCGACATGAATAAGATGTACTGAGATTTGAGAGGTTAGTTTTGGTGGCCTGGGTTAAAGAATATAGTTGCAAATTTTGTTTCTCAATGTTTGGTCTACTAGAAGTTGAAGGTCGAGCACGATGTTCCAGGTGGTTTTATCCAGCCATTCGGTGTTCCCCAGTGGATGAGGGAGGAAATATCTATGGACTTCATTATCTATTTACCATGAGATCAGGGATTATGTGATGCTATATGGGTGATAGTAGATATTCTGATAAAATCAAACAACTTTATAGTGATCAGGGAGTTGATCCTAGAAAATATTTTTTTCAAGGTAGTATATAGAGGATGTGGTGAAACTCCACAGAGTCTCGAGGATGATAATTTATGATCGAGATACTCATTTTACTTCCAGGGTGTGGATAGGTATCTATAATTCTTTTGGTTCTTAGTTATGCCTTATCACTACTTTTCATCCCCAAATGGACAGGAAGACATAACAGTCCATCCATAGTTTTGAAGATATGTTGCCCTCTTGTTTCCTGGATTTTGGAGGTGTTTGGATGAGGCAACTTCCATTGGTTTAGTTTTCTTACAATAATATTTTCCAATCCACCATTGGTATGGAACCATTGGAATATTTCTATGACCAACCTTTCCATTCTCTATTGTGCTAGACTGGGGTCAGAGAGGAAACAATTCTCAACCCAGTACTGATACAGAATATGACAGATAAAGTTTAGGTGATTCATGAGAGGATGAAATTAGTGTATGATTGTCATAAATCCTATTTTAATCATATGAGGAGACCACTCAAGTTTGAAATTGGAGATCACATGTTTCTAAAGGTGACTCTTTGTCATGATCAATGATGGTTTGGTCATGGGAGTAAGATTTCTCCCTATTTCATTGGGCCTTTCAAGGTGTTGTCTTATATTGGATTTGTAGTGTATTGGGTATAACTTATCCCATAGGTGATACTAATGCACAATTATTTTCACATGTTTCAGCTTCACTATTATCTTCATGATGACTCTCATGTCATCAATTGGAGAAAAATCAATGTTGGAAATGATGAGACCTTTGAGGATCAACCTATAGAGTTCCAAGATTTCCTGGAGAAGGTTTTTTGTGGGTGTTATATTCTATTGGTTCATGTATTGTGGAAACATGGTGGCATGGAGGAGAGTACATGGGAACATGAGTCACATATGTGCGCTCAGTACACCAATATTTTATATGTTTAGATCTTATTTTGTGACATTATTCTCTTATAGATGTTGATACTTTTGTTTTATGAGATTTTTTTCTATTTTTTATTATTCTGGGTTTACTCTCGTTTGAGTGGTGTATCCCTAGAGAGAGTGTTCAGGAGTTGGTTGTGGTTGTGGCATGGTTTTTCACTTTTTTCCTCTGAGTGAGGTGGTTGATCTCCCATGCCAGTGAGATCATTGAGAGGTATCTCACGAGGTGGATCTTTAGATGACCCTTTTTTTCCTCTAGTTTTGTTTTGGATTCTCAAGGATGAGAATTGTTTGAGTGGTATCTAATGTAAGTGTTATGATCCATGTAGTCCAACCCTTTGTGAGTTCTCAGGGATAGTGCAGCTTAGAGGAGTCTTGGAAGTGGTATGGAGGGGTTTGTATGTAAAATGATAGAAGTAGGGAGATTACACACCTTATAATTTTTACATTCCATGTAAGTTTAGTTCATCACTTGTGCAAGTTCAGTTCATGATGTGTAATTAATAAGGGTTAAATAATAAAAAATTAGAATGTTTTTTGCTGATATATGATCCCTAAATTTACACAATGTGTAAATGGTTTACATTCCATGCAAATACCCTCTGTAGAATTTTAATAAAAGGCACATTAGATTGGGGGTTTCTCAAACAGTATTCTCTATTTTGGTTTCCAGTGGCCAATAACTCCCTTCCAGACATTTTGGGGATTCATTTTATGGGAATAAATTCTTAGCCTTCCACCTTTGATTTGTGGCGATCCGTGGTTATTCAAGGTGAATTCTTCCATTGTTTTCTAGTGGTTTCTTCTGGTTTGATCTCGTTTCCTCCTATATCATCTCTCCATGCTATGAAATTTGATCACCAATGTTTCTAATGGGGTTTCTATTGGTTGTTATTGGTGTAGTTGTGTCGCAACAGCCTTTGATAAATCTAGATTATATAGGATAGGTGATCAAAGATCTCTAACGTGGTCCGTTATCATGTGAAGAATATTGGAATATTTTTAGGTAGGGGATTTATTGCTTCTCATATTTTATTTACATGAAATCATAAATTGATCATGGTTTGAACTTTTGTATGGAAATGAAATTGACCTAATAAATAATTGACCAGATTAAGAAATTGGTAGCGATCTCATGTTGGTGATGTTGTTTCTTTATACTGTGTTAGTGGTTTGTCTCATGATTTTCTAGATAGTATGATATCCATGCCTTGATTTATTAACATGTTTATCTTGATAGAAAATTGGTAAATAATGTAAAGAAGGAATTAATTGATAATTAATTTTATTAAGAAATTAAATAAGTGGTATTTTTTTAATCCAATAGTTAATGTAATTTGATGTTAATAAAATTGATGCAATGCACATGTTTGGTTAAATGTGATCTTCCATATGATTGATGGAATTGATAAAATTTGTTAATGAACCTAAAGCATGTTAATTCTTTTTGATAATAATTAAAAAGACATGTTAATTGAGAATAATACTTCTATAGTTTTTTTGAAATAGGAATAAATGCTAAAAGCATGTTTTTCCTTTGATAGATTATTATAGATTGATGTCACTACAGGAAAATGG